>OY856412.1:1114709743-1117109743 GCA_963693085.1 Alisma plantago-aquatica
GGAACTTTATAATTTACAAGAAGTAAATAGACAAGAAAGCAGTGTATCATTCATTCAATCTCATCGAGAAACCTCGGAAAACTTAGAATTTGATACATGTATTCATAAGCATAACCACATACCTTATGCCAGTGCAGAAACTATGTGGAAATCTCATATATGTTAAGATTGCCTCCAAACATCCAAGCAACAAAGCATGCAATCAACATTATCTGAAATATGCATATTATATATGTGTCACCTTTTATTCGCATTATATTAATCAGATCTAGATGTGATCCTAAACTAGGGTTTAGGGATGTCTCATGTTTGGACTAGGGATGAGGGTTACAAACCCTCATTCCATCATATCATGGTATCTAAGATTACAACCTTTAGTTATGCATATTAGGTGAAGACCTATTCATCATCTTAAGCACATTATATTTTTTGTGATACCTAGATCATATTACTAGCATTAAGATCATAGCAAGACATTTGCATTAGTTTCAAAACCCTAATTATACATGTGCATGATTATTAATATAGAAACATCAATTATTCATCATTATCAAGAATTTCCTCATCATACATTACTAGATCAGGTATTATCTCAACAAAAACTAATCTACTCAATTAAGCATCATATTAAAGGAATCTAGGTTTTCCTTTCTATTAATCACATTAAAACATGCATTGCATATACTTTTGGAACAGGTAGCATAATTAGATCTAAATCATATTTTCTTTGGATTCCTCTAATTTTTCTGATCATTTTGATATATAATACCGCTATTTTTGGACCATCCTAGCATTTACTATGAATTAAGAAAAATAAACTTTATGCCTTGGATTTAGGCCACATGGTGTCATGCCATTGGTCAATGCCAGTGCCACCTGGTTAAGTCAGGGGTGTGGTCCAGTCCTCTGGTTCTTCTCTGAACTGGATGATTAGGTTTGGTTCACCACTATTGAATCATCGGGGACCGAACTCATCCCTTCTCTGTGAGTCCTTCTCCCATGCGACGCTAAGGCGTGACGGAGATGAACCTGGGCCAGCGTTGCTCCCTGATGTCGTGGCTACACCTCTAGAAGGATGGGGAACCGCTCGAGCATTGCCTCCTCTCAGCTCCCCTCGTGACTGCGCCCTTAGAAAACTACTTGCCACATACCATCTACACTGCTTGTTTCCATCTTCCTCTTTCTTTGTGTTGAACTTCTCCTCCTTCTCTTTCTCAACCAGCTATCTAAAAATGGAAAGAGTCATCTTCTTCCCTTCGCTGGCACATGTTGCTCGACATCTGCTTCCATGCACAGATGCACAACCATTCTCTCCCTACCCTGCCGCCCTTTGAAGTCGCATGTCGCTTCCTGGAACACCGGCCTACACCAAGTCACGGTCTTGTCGTCCCAGTGCCCTGGCTCTATGACTAGTGCAAAATTGCGGTAGTCGGACTGAAAGAAAGGGGTATAGGATTTGTCATCTTCATAGGGTGTGTTGCGCGACCACCCTTGACAAACCCTAGGTTGCATGTATGTAGGAAGAGCAAAGCAAAGGGGAAGGATATAATATGATGGGTGGGGTGAGTTGTCAGGAAAGGGGAAAGATGGCTATGTGGTTTGCTATGTGAATCCTTCACATATGTATATGTATATGGATATATATATATATATCCATATATATATATATATATATATATATATATATATATATCATTGTACCCTTTCCCTAGCATTTCACGTTACTCTTTCCTTGATGTACAAGGAAGATCCCAAATAATAAAACATGTTGATTTTTTTATCCTTTTCCATACAAGTCCAACGCTTTTCCTTTTAATTTACTCATATTAATCCTTTCCTCTCTCTCATTATCTTATATTACTATTATTCATCAACTGTAATATCTTGGATTTTTATTATGATCATGAGTAGCATAAATATTCCAAAGTCATATCCCAGGGACCCATATGTGGACCTTGGTTAACCAATTGGGCTGACATGTGTCTGCCCATGAATCACATATTGGGCCTTCCAAAGATTCTGTGAGCTTAATTACATTCTTAACTATCAAATTAAGTATTTGATAAACATTGAACCTTATATTAGCCTCATATGAACACATATGCTCAAAAGCACCTTATTTACTTAAATTGAACATTTAATATGAGTTTAGGGTTTGGATTCATCATTCGAAGATTCCTCAATTCACTTTATTGTTATATGTTCCCTAATTTCATTTAGGCTTGAAATCCACAAATTTCAAGGATGTAACAATGTGTGTCCTAAAAGATCAACATAAATCATTCAGGCACCTTACATCAATCTAAGAAGCCAGCAGTACCCTTTTTGGTGACTAATCTGAAAATATGAAATCCTTCTCATTAGGCCTCATGGAGTTGATGGTCCCTTTACAAAACTATATACCATGTTAGTTGTGTTTTCTATAGTCGAAGAAACCCTCTTGAATGTCAAATTCAATGACAAGTTCCTTATTTTGTTTTAATCATGTTTATCCCTTTAATTATATAAATTATTCATTTCATTAAAATTCTGAACAATATTTGTTTGCAATAATTCACACATGTGCTTTGTATGCTTTTATGAATCTTTAGTTAAATTTAGTGCAATGAAATTTTGAATTTTTTAATACCAAAAAATTGGTTGTTGGTTTGTAGTAATTAATGGAATCGATTGATCTGATTGTACCTAACTATAGAGTTCCAGTGAACCTCATCTGGTCCTTTCCAACTCGGTTTAGGTTGATGCAACTTTATTTGTGTTCATGTGGACCTAATGTGGTTTTATGTAGATTGAGAGTGGTCTTTGCATCTAGAGGGACGTCATTGCGGGATGTGAGGGATAGACGTGAGCTATAAAATTGGTGTATTATTGCATTTTGGGCTAAAATGAAATTTTCACTCAAATCCCCACCAACACAAGGACATCTTTTAGATCACTATAATACTAAAGAGTTGTTCTTGAATTATAGAAGTTCGTACTTGGTGGAAACCCCCTTGAAAATTGGTGCTTGTGTAATTTTGTGAAGATCCAAGATTTGGTTCACCTTCCTAACCTTGTATAGATAAAATGAAAGAATATTTCTTCCCCACTTCTCATCTTTTCTCCTAATTTCTCCTCTATCTACCTTTTTGGTAAATGTTCTTGGAAACCCATGGTATGAAACTTGCTTATTACCTAAAAATATCTACTTATTTTCTTTTTTGGCCTAGTTGACTAGTGCATGCAAGAGTGCACGTTTTGATCTTGAAAGTTGGAGCTTTGGATCTAGGGTTTCCTGATTATTATTACTATTTTCATTCCCCTCTATTAGGAAAGTAATATGTATACTTCTTCTTTTGGATGAAATTTCTATATTTAAGCATCTTATATCACCTAAATGCATGTTGTTGACCTAAATATAGAATTTTTAGAATGGCTTTAGCTAATATCATGTGAATCATGAAAGGGTTAACTTTTATAGTAAATTAAAAATGTGAAACTTTACTTCTGTACAAACTAAAAGTTGTGTATCTTTACATGGATCTTGCCTTAAGTTATTTATTTCTTAATCAGCATTTACAGGTTTGTTTCTTATTTCTATGAGATGGCATTATGATATCCTATGATCATTTTTTATTTTGTGATATTACGTTCATTTAGCCAAAAAGTGGAAACTTTGACTATAAATGTTCATGTAAGTTGTAAATTTAAGATGTGAAATTCATGTAGAGAATTTTGAATTTTATCTTCTTTGCAGTGAAAGATGATTAGCTGAACTAACTAATCACAAAACCCCAATTATGTAATTGCCTTGTACATTTTGTACAACTTCCTTTATATTAAAAGGTCATGCAAGAAAAATATATATTGTTGTATACAAGGAGTCCAGTATTGTAAGATATAAATGTGGGTTACTAAGAATACATATGAGGTATGGTCCCCTCAACACCATAAATTCACTCATTTTTTTAGTGTGGTCGATGTAGTACCTTATGTTTTATATTTGCAATATTGTTAGTGTGATTGTAGAGAAGTGAATATGGTATGATACATGTACTACATGGAGGTATGTTATCTAATTACCTAGATAGAACTATTCTATTATGTACGTAACATGCTAATGAGCCCCTACTTTTTATACTCTCACAGAGCAAGGAATACTATAAAATTAGTGATACTAGGTAATGTTATAATGCTCTATGGTAGACTATGGGACGTCACAATAAATAGTCTATCAGTTAATTAATAAATTTCAAATTACCCACACTTTAATACTTAATATTAATCGAGCCATTAGCCTTACTTGTATAGTTAGTTTACCTTCTCCATATACTATCTTAATTAGTTTTTACTGGGTTGTTATTCTTTAGAACTGCCTAGTTTGATGGATATAGTGTTGATCCTTATATGTCGTAGAAGCCAATCATTGATGAGATGTGTAATTGCTATTTGAGTCAATAAAAGTCAAATCTACTTTATTATGTTTTTTTAATATTTTTTATATGATCATGGTGAATGCCATGAATATGCAAAAAGTTTATCATAAGACTTTAGAATATGTAACTCTGAACATGAAAACATATGAATTGTAAGTATACTTTTTTCTGTAGAGTGTTTTTGTGGAATTGGGACAACAATAATATCAAGGATACTAGTTTGTGTTATAACTGATGACCATATCTCATGGATTGTGATACTAGAAATCAATTCAAACTCATAGGTACTTATTGGGGAACTATGATAGAATGAAACAGTGTATGTAGCTTCTCTCTCTACCTTACTTTGTTTCCTACCTTGTCCTTTGAAATTCATACTTTGAGTAGTTTTGATTCCTATTTGCTCACATAGCAACCTAGGTTACATTTTGTTACTTTTAATTTTTTGTTTGATCTAAGTTGAATTTACATGAACCTTGACCTCATTCATTAAATAACTACCATATTTATCATGTTGTCTCTACCCTCAACTCATTCTACTTTGTAGAGGATGTTGTTATGACTTCAATAGTCCTCCTTCCACCCTAATTGGAGTTATTATAAAAAATAATAATGATAAAAACCATTTTACCCTTTTTCTACTTCCTTTACATCTTTTTTCTTTTCCCTCTCTTTTTCCCTTGGGACTCAATCTTTTTCTTCTTACCCGGCCAGTCCACCCACACGCCCAATAGAGTTGTAACTACGTAGTATCTAGGGAGCAACCCATGTTGACTAGTCGTCAGCCATCAATCATGTGGATGGGAGTCGTTCCCAAGATCGTGCAAGTTAACGAGCTAGGGATAGGGCTAGCCACAGACATTATGCAAGTCACCAACCCACATGAATGCAATTGACCTCCTCGGCCTCCTGTTCTACTCTTGTCCTCTCCCCCACACTGCTACATGCTTGAACATGCCTCTAGGGCCTCAATGGGACTAGCAGAGTGGAGTTGTGCCCCTCTTCTACTTTCACCCACACTCCAACATTGAAATTTGCCTTCCACCTTCCTCTTTGTCACCTATAATAAGTTGTCTGAGTCCATGAATCATCCCTTTTCACCAACGTCCACCTTCTTTTCCCTCTCATGCCCCAACTTCTCTCTCCCCCTTTTTCATTGACGGGATGACGGCCCCCTCTACCACGTGGGTGTTGGAGGTAGAAGATGATCTAGTGATTGTCTGATCAAAATCCAACAACCATTGATGCTTCCCACTCCACACACACACACACCCTCTCTATCTCACCAGTTCTCTATCTCTTCCTCATTCCCTTGGTCAACCCTGATTAGGCACTAACCTACATCTAGAAGGGTGCCACGGGGCCACGCTACTCTGCCTTTCCCTCTCGCCCCCACTTGCGACCGACCCTGTGAGCTGTCACACCAGAAAAGTCGGCCCTGTTTGCAAGCTCCAGCCAACCTAAGGATGACAGACATCCCTCGATACTAGACCACGCTACCTCACCCCATCACACATAAGCCTCGCTCACTGTGAGCTAGCCATGCTACATGGAGACACTCCATTTTCCCCACTTGGTATATTTACTCACTCTCTCTCAATTAAAACAATGAAAAAAAATTAGTCATATAAATCATAAGTAAGTCATCCTTTATCCATATATATAAATCCAATAGGTCATTTTGATTTAAAAAAATGCCATCTTGTTGTTGGTCATACTTTTAGACCCTAAATCCACTCTAGATTTCCTTAACATTGCTAAATTGGTAACCCTAATCATTTCAAATCATCTAAATGTCTTATTATACTCTCCTTAATTCATTGATTGTTAATGACTCTAAGAAGTAATAGATCAATGACTTTTATTTGCCTTTTGACTTAAATGGTCTTTATAGCCTTAATGTACATGTGATGATTCTTTTCAACTATCAATGACTCATTTATGAATATGCCTAATGTTGTTTAACCAAAGTTGCATCTTAACCCAACCAATCCTCAAACATCCATCTTAATTCAAAATGAGTAAACTTAGTGATGCTCACTGACATGTTTGGGCAATACAATATACTTTTTCTATGTTTGACTCATGAGACATCAAGACCCACTTTTGTGAACCAAGTTGATCTAGTATGAGTAGTTGTATCTTGCATGTCTAAACCTATTGGTAATTCAAATATAATGGTTTCTCCTCTCAAAATTGGTGCATGACTTAGTCTTATGACACACATTTATGTGGATGTTTCACCTAGAAATATGGTATACTTGAGACATATGAACTATGATGAAATGAATGTGTGAATGATTTAAGTGAATGTTGAACCTTTTGGAACTTAGATCTAGGGAAACATCCACATGCCATGAAATAGGTTCATCCTGACAAAAAACATCTGATCTAAAACCCATGCTATCACTTTTATATCTCATATCCATTTTAAGGGACACTTCTCAAAGATCTAATCAAATATCCTAAACTAGACCACTTCATCAAGGTACATTTTACCTCTTTGACCCTACTACGGCATTGAACTATTTATGTATGAAACCAAATAAATGATTGTCTAATTAAATACTATATTGAGATACTTTTACCTATTAATACTACTTTTAAATTGATCATACTATGTCGAAAAACTTTGAACATAATATACAAATCCATTATATAACCCTTGTGCACTTTCTTGAATTCTTAGGGTAAAGGGAACAAGGCTCGGTGCACCTACCTATCTCAATCAAGAAAGGGCACAACACATGTTGAAACGGGGTTATCTCATTGTCGGTCTTAAGGTCCTTTATGTAGAAAAAGGGTTACTTTTGGGGGCTTTTAGCCATAATAGTGCCTCATGGACCCTTCCTTTGGAATATTGGTCAAAGTCCCAATATTAATATTTTGGTATAATGTAAAATGCATCTAAAACGTGATTTTCCAATAAATAAATTTGATTGAGTTTTCTCATTTTACTTCTTGTTAAGTATAATGTCTCTAGCCAAGAAAATGGTATATTATTCTCTAGATTGTGTTCCCATTTTTTTTAGAGAATACTCAGTGCTTTCACATTGATATATGAAATTTTTTAACATTTTAGATGTTTCCAAGTGATGATCCGTGGCTTGCATCTTTCAGATACTCATGCTATGAAATGTAAAATCAATGGGTTTCTATAGTAGTAATTGGGAGTAGAACTCTTATCTTCTTAATGTACTCTATGCAATCCCTTTTGGACATGTATCTTTCCTTTTGGTTGCCTTGGCCTAATGTATAAACCTTTGGTTCATTGATGATGAATGAAGTGTTGGTGATTTATTTCATATACATGCTTTTGTATCTTGTGTCATTTTGTGGACGGGTGTCCAAACCCTACTACATGTGACTCTATAGTCGGTGGGGGTAGGATGAGGGTAACAAATAGTTCTGTGACAAATGGCATTAGAGATGAACAAGTAGACCTCTAGTATGATTAATGCACAATATTTCATATGAACCTAGGGAAATTGAAGTTCATAATGGTGATACTAAGATACTAGGTTTGGTGCTAAACGTAGAGGTTCTAGATAGTAATTACCTTCATTTCACATAGCTACAGTGGTTGTGGTTCCTTTGCACACCTACCAACCCGAAGTGAATCCAAGACTGGAGTAGGACTTTGGCCTCAAAAGATTAGAGAGACTTCTAGAATCTCATGTCTTTTGTAAGGAATAACCTAAACCACCTATTAGATCATGATTAGTAGTATTCTCATCTTTGTCTCTTCCATGAGTCATACTCACATGATCATGCTATCATGGGTATACTACGGATGAATTTCAAATAAATTACAAATTAATTTGTAAAATTAATTATAGAATGTTGATAGTGATCTAATTTTATGTTATAATTTTGAACTATAACCATGAGTTTTTCTTAGTTAAGTATCTTGTAGATGCCTCATAATACATGTGCAACTCAGGCTAGCACTTCTGGTACCAAGCCCAATGACAAGGGCAAGGAAAAAGAGACAGATTGGAACACTGGGTGCATGATGAAATGCCTCTAAGTAAGTCTATGGTAGTTGATGAGTAGGACGAGCAGATGAATGTCCTTATGGATTCTATGCATACCCTTGTGATGCATACCACATCAGTATTACATGGAGGCCCTAACCATAACAACTAGAACCCAAACCTTAGTATCCCCACCATCTCTAACTTCCTTAAGCTAAATCATGAAAGTTTCTCCTATAAAGATGAGGGTAATGTCTTGGATAAGGCCAATGCCTATCATATTTCCATGTAAAACACCTTTAGATCTGTAGGTTCCCTAAAGATGACAAAATCACCTATATCACTTACCAATTTGGGGGATCAACCAAACTCTGGTGGGAAAATTACATCAATTCCCAACAGGTTGTGAGGAGGATGCATGGAGATTTAAAGGGACAAAGATGGACTCCGGTGAAAGGGCACGGGTCCTTGAATTGGAATTGTTTAAACCCATGTTCAAACTAGTCCATATAATCTCTTGTAGGAAGGAAAAATAGAAACAATGTTATCACCTCACCCAAGTCAACCTTTCAATGGTTGATTTATGGCAGGAGTCTCTATTTGTTACAATTTCATTCCAAGGGTTTATCTAAGGAGGATATGGTTGAACATTTCTTGGAGGGGCTACACATCATCACACTATGTGCCTTTGTCTCTTCTTATAGTCCTTACACCTTTCAGTATTCCTATTACCAAATCCTTTTCATGGAGACAACCCTAGGGATGTGAAACAAGAAATTGCCTACCCTATCTCACCTAGGATCCATGGATGTGGTGCTTTCCATCCCACAATCCAAAGAGAAACCTTTGCACAAAAAAATAGAGGTCAAGGTAGAGGAAATGAGATAGGGGCAATGCTTCCCAACACAAAGGTCTGGGAAGAGGCAACAACCACCAGCATAAACAGGGGAAAAACCAAGGAAATGACAATTGTCAAATGTGTAATCCCTATTTGCACCAACTATGGTACCCATCATCCCAGCTAGTGCAGGTTCCAAAAGTCAGTAATGCTAACTTTGCAAGGAAGAGAGTCACGACAGGAATGTGTGTCCTTATCCTCCTCCACCATAAGCCAACAAGCATAAACAGTTCATGTTTTTTCTCTTAATGTTGAATAGGATAAGGCCAATGAAAATTATTTAATTCAAGAGATATTTAATTTTGAATTCCTTATATGCTTACCAATAGTAACTGAAACACAAATATATAACTTACATGTTATGTTTATGATCTAGGTGTGGTGAATGTTTATGGTTACTTTGCCATTTCCCTATTTGATTCGGGTATACTCATGCCTTCATGTCTAGAAGTCTTGTTATTTTACTCAATTTGAGAAAAAAAGTTCTTTGTGTACATCATTGAAGTCTCTACCCCTAGGTGGATCTACACTTCCTAATGTGACTGAAAACGTCCCTATCTTTTATAAACACCATGAACTTCAATCTGATTTCATGTTTCTTGATATATATGACTTTGAACTCATTCTTGGGATGTATTGGTTACATAAGAACCATGATGTTATTGATTTTTGTGCTAAGAAGATCACTATCTAAAAACCTAATTCTCCTACCATCACCATCTTGGGTATATAATATAGGAGTCGAAACCTTATGTGATATGTTGTTAAAGTTCAATCCATGATGTCTAAAGGGTGTATAGCATACCTTGTAATGGTTACCCTACACAATCTTGTACCTCTACTCTCAAAAGTATAGAAGTGGTGTGTGAGTACCTATGTCTTATAATAATGAACTCGCAGGGTTGCCTTCAACCTGAGAAGTTGAGTTCTCAACCAACCTTGCACTAGGAACAGCACAAATCTCCTAAGCCTCATATAAGGTGACTCTTGTAGAGATGTGTGATCTCAAGAAACAATTTTAAGAACTTCTTGATAAGGTTTTATCAACCCAAATACTTCTCCTTGGAGTGCACCTATCCTTTCTGTTAAAAATAAAATTGGATTAATGAGGATGTGTATCAACTACCACATGGTTAACCAAGTCACTATTAAAACAAGTCTCCTCTTCCTAGCATACACAACCTCTTTGATCAACTATGTGATGCCCATGTCTTATCAAAGATCGAACTACGTTCTGGGTATCATTAGCTCAAGGTTAGGGAAGAGGACATCTCTAAGACAACCTTTGGATTGAGCTATAGGAATTATGAGTTCTTGGTTATGCCTTTTAGCTTAGCAAATGATCTTGTTACTTCCATGACCATAATGAATAAAGTCTTCCAACCTTTCCTTGATGACTTAGTTTGTAATCTCTATTGATGATATTTCTTATCTTCTTCAATGGCCTTGATTCCCATAGTGTACACCTTCACAAGGTCCTTGATATCCTTTAGGAATAGAATTTCTATGGCACATTGTCCAAATGCGAAAAATGGATTGACAGAGTCATGTTCTTTGGAAACTTCATCTCTGATGGGAAAATTTTGGTCGGCTAAAGTCATGCTTGACTAGAAAGATCTAAAGACCATCTCGAAAGTCCACAATTTCCTTGTACCCGTGGGTTATCATCATCGTTTCATTCCCAATTTCAGCAAGATGGCTCTACCTCTCACTAAGTTGGCCTACAGAGGAGAATGCTTCATATAGTCTAAAGCATCTAAGTCTTTCTTTCAAAAGCTCAAACCCAGACTAATAGTTGCTCTTGTCTTGACTCTTCCATCGAGAAATCATGACTTTGTCAGTGTCACATATGCCTTGAAGAATGGTATGTGATGTGTTATAATTCAAGAAGGTAGGGTCGTTTCTTATGCTTCTTAATAGTTGAGGCTTAATGAGGTCAAATACCCCACACATGACCGAGATCTGGATGCCATAATCTATGTTTTGAAGATTTGGCAAACATATCTTTGTGGTGCCACTTTAGACATCCTCACCAACCATAAAAGTTTAAAGTATATCCTGACCGAGAAAATTTTGAACCTGATATAGAGGTGATGTCTAGAGTATCTCAAGGAATATTACCTCATAATTTCCTACCACCTTGGTAAGGAAAATGTTGTAGCATATGCTTTAAAAAGAAAGCAAACAACATGTGCTTCTATCTTTACCACTAAGTGGCAGCCTCAATTTGGGTGATAGGATCTGATTGGAAAGCCTCAATTTGGAACTTGGCCTCCAGTGTGACATTCTTGAAGCGCAATAGGGAAGTTCTAGTCTGGACAAAATAATCAAACTTCTTGATAAACCCCAGACTCATCTCTCTATGGGTGTAGATGGTGGTATATGGCACAAGCAACATATGTCGGATCCTAAGGAATTTTCTCTTTGGTACAGGATACTACAGGAAGCTCACGATTTAATCTACATTGTACATCCACGTTATACAAAGATGTATAAAGATCTATAGAGGAATATCCTGTGGAGACACATGAAGAATGATCTTTTGTCTTAAAGTATCTGACCTATCAACGGATCAAGGCAGAGCACCAAAGACCAGGAGGTCATATGCAACCCTTGCCTATCCCAAAATGGAAATGGGATAACATCACCATGGACTTTGTAGTGGGTTTACCTAAGATCGAGAAAGGGAGTGGCTATATATAGCTCACAGTAGATCTCTTATGAATTTGTCTCACTACATCCATATAAAGATGACTACAAGGGTACCTGAGTTGGTAGAACTTTATATGAAGGAGATTGTGCGACTACATGGGATCACCATATATATTGTTTCTAATAGGGATGAAAATTTCACTTCTCATGGAAGAAAGTCCAACACAATGTAGGACATAATTAAATTTCAGTATGGTATATGATCCACAGACAGACGGGCAATCCAAAAGAACAATTCAAATCTTAGAGGAATTATTGTGATCGTGTGTCCTTGAATGGGGAGGCTCGTGGTACCATTATTTTCCTTTAGTGGAGTTCACCTACAACAACAACTATCAATTGAGTATCAACATACCTCCATATGAATCCATGTATGATAGATCGTATCGGTTGCCTTCGTATTGGGTGAAAGATGGATTTTGAAATCTGAGTTGCACTTGTATTCTAATAATGTATGTATGATCAAGCATATGTTAAAAAGAGATCAACATAGATAAAAATTCTATGTTCATGCATAGATGACAGAGTTGTTCTTCATCATAAGTGATCATGTGTTCTTGGAGATCTGGCCAATCAGGGCCACCATGAAGAAAAAGGGAAGCTTAGTCCTAAGGATGTAGGTCCATTTGAGATTATGGACCACATCTATGATTGTAGTTACATGATAGCACTTCCACAACACTACAACATGATGCATAACGTCTGTCACATATGCAATCTCAAGAAATACATCAAATACTTCAGCCATGTCCTAAACCACAAGTCAATTGAACTCAGCAACTCTCAGGTCTATGAATAGGTCCATGTGAAGGTTCTGGAACTCTGAAACGAGAAGATAGATATGCTAAAAGTGAAAAGTAATGATGATGCCACATGGGAGTTGGATTCTGATATGGAATCATGTGTTCTTGCTCTTTTCAAGAATGCCGAATTTTGAAGGCAAATTTCCTATTAAGGAGGGGAGGATGTGATAGAATAAACTTTATATATCATCAATACATGTATCTTCTCTCTCTACCTTATTTTTTTCCCTATCTTTTGCTTTAAATTTCATTCTTTGAGTAATATTGATAACTAATCTGATCACATATCAACCTAGGTTACATTTTGTGACTTTAATTTCTATTTGAACTAAGTTTAATACCTACATAAACCCTAAATTTTTTTCATTATATAATTACTCTATCTATCATGCTCTCTCAACCCTCTCCTCATCCTAATGTTGTAGAGGATGTTCTTACAATTCCAATAGGTCCTATTTTCACCTTAATCAGAGTTACACAGAAATTTTATGTCAAAACCATTTTACTCTGTGTCTGTTTCTTTTTTTCTTTTTCCCTTGGGCCTCAGCGTTTATCTTCTTACCGAGCCAGCTCATTTGTGCACCCAATAGAGACACGACCAGTGCATCAGTTGGGAAGTGACCCCAGGACACCCAATTGCAAGTTACCGATTGTGCGGTTGGGAAGTTGTTTCCAAGCTAAGGAAAGTCAATGGGATAAGGAAAGGGCTTGTTGCGGCAATGCCACAACCCTCTGACCCATGTGCACATAGTTGACCTCCTCGAACTTATTTTCTACTACAATCCTCTCCCTCATATAATGTTAGATCATGTCTCTAGGGTCTAGATAGGACTAGAGGAATGGAGGTGTACCCCTCTGCCACTTTTACCCCCACTCCATCAATAATATTTTCCTTCCATCATCCTCTTCGTCACCTTTTAAAACTCCCTCTGGGTATGTGAATTGCCCCTCTTTGCCATCATCAGTCTTGTTTTCCCTCTCACACCCCAATCTCTCTTCCCCCCTTTTTTTGTGGCAGGCTAGTTCCCCCTTGGTCGTGCAGGTGTTGGAGGTAGACGATGATCTTGTAAGGAGTTCGACCCGGGAGGGAATCCACTCCCAATTCTATTTGAGGAATAAACCATCTATTTACACACTAGGAATGTATATTGGATAGGTGTGTTTTTCATTTCTCAAATGATGGTAAATAGAAGAGCAAAGTATAGCAGTGGAATAATATTTCATGACTATATCCAACTTATCAAAGTTACATAGTATTCTCCAACTTGGGGTTAAATGAAAGTAACAATTAGGGATCTAAGTAGAAGGATATCCAGCTATCTCAAGTCCATATGTCCAAGAGCTCCACCTAATAGGTCCATGTCACCATGTCATGTCCTCCATGTTCTACACCTAGGGTTGAAAGTATACCCTAGAAGAGAAGACAAAAATCAAAATTATCAGCATAAAAGTCGATATGAGCATAGTAATCGGGGATTGAGCAATATAAGGGGGAAATGATGTCAAATATAATAAGGCTTCCTAGAGAAGAGGAAATGTACTATCCAAGTGTATATCAAAATAATATGCATTACAATATGCTAATAAAAAAATAAGAGATTTCTTATCATAAAACAATATCTAATTATAATATCAAAATTTATAGATAGTTGCATGGTGAGTAATAAGAAGAATAGCACATACTAAATAGCATGGTAGGAACCCATATTTATTCCATACCAAAGGGTAGGATGACGAAAACCCCAGTGCCACATAAATATACTATTTTGCAGTGGAATAAAACTTAGTGCATGGAAGGGGAATAAAACTAAGTGCCTAATATCATATGTGGCATGGGAATAAAACCCAGTAACTAGTAGGTTAACAAAACCCCATGCCTAAATATCAAATACGGAAGGGGAACAAAACCCAGTGTCTATATGGTGTCACTACCTCTACTTATGACTAGTCAATCATCTATGCAAATAGGGCAGACAAGATAAAGTATAGTCAAGCACAAATAAGGGATAAAAACATCCAACTGATATCAAGTGAGGTCAGATGACCCATAAACAAGAATGTAACAAATTGTATGATTAATATACATCAATGATCATAACATATGATATCAGGATCTCAATAGGGAATAGAATGATTAAGATATAAATAAGTGTCCAACAAAGTAAGATAATCACAAGATCAGAGTTAACACAGAATCTTTCACATGAATATATTCTCAAAAGAGAGAGAAATTGTGTAGGGTAATTTGTCCATAGGACCAAGAGAGAGATAAAAAAAGTGTGTGATTGCTCAATATGATAAATAAGGATGCATCATACATTAAGAGAGAGAAATGAAATCAGTTCATCAATATGATCAAGGGCATGCAAAATACCTCAGATCGAATCTACATAAGTCCAAGTTCAAAGCCCTAAATCCATCTCAATCCACAAGCAACCTATTAAAGGCATATACGAGATTAGGGTTAGGTTTACATTCTTATCATACTTTACTCTATTTTTTTAATCAATGAATTAGGTTATTAAAAATATATAATCTTATAGATTATATTTTTTACATTCGTATCATACTTTGTTCTATTTTTTTACTTATAATTATTAGTTATGAATTTTAGAAATTATATCCAATTGGGAAAATACTTGAAAATTGCATATTTATTATATTTCATTTAGGTGATAGGATTGATCCACTGGATAAAGAATAATTTCCTTTAATCCAAAACATATGTTAGTTTGTTTAGATCTATAAATAATTTACTTTGAATTTTAGAAAAATGGATCAATCAGAAAAGTCCATAAAATCATGTATATAACCTTATCCATTTTTTGACTCATCTGACATAGCTCTATCAGAAATGACTAACTAGTTTGAGGCCAACAACAACAGACCTGCAATTGGATTCTATGAAAAAATCAAAATGCCCTTGTTAAGGAAAATCAGAATGGCAGAGAATAAGATGGCATACATGTAAAAATGTTGATGGGATTGTCTCCGCCCCCTCATTAGCACGACTAGATCAAAGGTAGGAGGAGAGAAACCAAGAAGCACAATGGTGAAGATATTGTGGTTCGAATCAAAACCAGAAAACATCAAAAAAGGTGGGAAATGCAATTTAGGAATTACTTAGGTATGGGAAAACTGAAGATATCAATAGCTCCACCTTTCTCGTACGATCTCAAGGAACCCATTTTTAGTTGATGTGGTTGCCCAGAGTGTCATACTGAGGTAGCATTGGCGAGTTTCCAAACTGGGCTAGCTGACATGGCTTCATGCGTGAACTCCACTTCAAAAGATGATTTCCTAAGAGTATATGTAATTCAAGTATGGTGTAGTCCCAACCAACTTGACTGATAGGGTCATGAAGGTCACCGCCAGAATAGAAACTCAAAGGATGAACTTGGGTCTCGGCATGGTGACTAAGGAAGAGGGAGATAAAATTGAGGGAGGATAAGATGTGCTAGTGGGTTGGGGTGATTTATTTACATATATATATATATATATATATATATATATATATATATATATATATATATATATATATATATATATATATATATATATATATATCGGTTTGCCTTGGTAACGCAGTCTCTGTGAAAAATGACGAGGAAAAGAAAAGGAATTTGATATGGAAAGTTAGGTTTGTGATGTGTAGAATCACAAGAGGAGTTCATAGAAGAAAAAATCACGTAAAATAGTGCATTAATGAGGGAGGGAGAGGCAGGATAAGAAATCGAATGCATAGGGAGCTAGAAGCATAAAGAAATCATAGGTAGAAGAAAGAGAGACAGACGCAAGATTTAGATCTGGCATTTGAGAAAAGAGTGGGCATCACTTAAAGTCAGAAATTATAGTGTGACGGTGTGACACTTTGACAAAATCTAAGAAACTTTAGGAAGAAAAATTCATCAATTCAATGTATTGAATATTAATTATTTAAGAACTATTTTTCTTTCCTAATTCATTTGGGAGTATAAACAATATTCTAATTGAACCAAATTTTGCAACTGGGCTAATAAGACCATCTAGAATCCATTTTAGGCATTAGTTTGCACTTTTGGGTTTTTTTACTATTTTATAGAATATATTTTTATCTTAAATGATATTCTCTCTCCTAAATACAACTAGGATAGATAGGATTATTCAGTTAATGTGAAAATTTAGACATAGACTAATTTTGGTATGTAGAATTTGAATATGAGATTTATGTCCACTTTTAAAGGCATTGGATGTATTATTTAATATTTTGGAGAAAAAATCATTTTTTCTAAATGAAATTGGGATGGTTATTATTGTTCAAATAAAGTGAAACTTGGCACCCAACATAATTAGGGTCCAAGGTATCTAATTTTAATATTATATTTAAATTTAGAGACTTCTATTTTTTATTTAATTAGGATTTTTATCTCTTTACCAACGTACGTATCAAAATATTACACCATTATTATCAAAAATTATTTAATTGAGTCATATTATCTTCAAGTTTTTCTAGAACAGTTTCCTTATATTATTATGCACATTTTCTATGTTTTACATTTTTAACATATTAAGTCCATTAACTCAATATTTTAGATAATGGTACATTATTCATATTCATGAATATGGAAACACCAAATTGTGTATTAAGCATGTTGTACTTCTTATCGGATGTATTTTAACCATTATGTGTTACCAAAGGAAATAAATGCAACACATTTAATGGATATACTTACATGTTGGCACATAATTAAGTTACTGTGTTAATATGAATGTATAATATTATGTGATGTTGATTAGAGAACCTATTGCCACATAATGCTTTATATGCATTAACAATATTCATTAAGGAATAACTTTTATCCATGTTTGGTCTAACCTAAAGAACCAAGCATTCTAATCTCCTAATCATGGGAATAGGAAAAGATCCTAGATTTTCAAAAGTTACAACATTCCACCCCTTAAAAGGATTTCATCCTCAAAATCTAGCCATCCTTACTATATTAACTAATAAATCCCATTCCCTCAAAAGGTTTAACCTAAAAATATAAATGAAACATCACTAAGGTATTAGGGTTACATAAGCATATTTTAGTTGTGAATATTTTAGGGTTTTATGATGTTCAGATATCATGCATTGAATTGAAAGGTCATATCCACATATAATTTTATTTTAGGTCATTGTGTTTCTAATCTTAAAATCCTAAGGTTCACATCAACATCCAAAATGTCATAGGGTACAAAAGGGTAGGTCAATTAAACCTTTAAATAATGCCACGTATTCATAGTCACCACTTCATAGCCAAAACTAGGATTGAGATTTCTAATACAACTTGTTGTATGGTTTCTCTACCAACTCCATATATCTCTTGACTTAGTTCATGAAAACACTGATAAAATCAAAGAAATTGTTTTTCATGCATATAGTAATATAATAGAAAATAAGTTTTTTTCTTCAAAAACATGCATCACGAAGCAAAGGTGAGCTCAATATTAATGTGAAAACCAAGTCAGAATTTTATCCATGTATGATCTCCTTATCAACTACTTCCTCATTCTCATGCCAAAAACCAATATACAGCTAAATCTAAACATTCAAAGAGATATGTCACCGTTAACCCATATGGTGAAGTAAGATCACCTAAACCCTCATTATATTAGGATTTACTAATCATGATTCTATATGTGTACCTCATATGATTCTAAATCATCATTTAATCATCTCATGAATAACTTAGGTCAATTCTAGCATAAAACATCTCACTTAGAGGGTGACTATGTAAGGTAAGGGTTCTGATTAGGGAGACAAAAATGAAATAGTCAGATTCTGACTATCAATGGCTTTGATACCATCTTATAAGGAGTGGGATCCGAGAGGGATTCACTCCCTACTGTATTTGAGGAATGAACCATCTATTACAAACACAATAGGAAGGTATATTGGAATAGGTGTATTTTTTCATTTCTCAAATGATGGTAAAAAAAAGACCAAAGTATAGAAGCAAAATAATATTTCAAGACTATATTCAATTTATCAAAGTTATATAGTATTCGTCCACTTGGGGTTTACATGAAAGTAACAATATAAGGATATAAGTAGAAGAATATCTAGCTATCTCAAGTTTGTCTCTCCAAGAGCTCCACCTAGTAGGTCGATATCACCATGTCATGTTCTCCATGTCCTACACCTGGGGTTGGAAGCATACCCCAAAAGAGAACACAAAAATGGAAACTATCAGCATAAAAGTTGGTATGAGAATATTAATCAAGAATTTAGTAGTATAAGGGGAAAATAACATCAAATATAGAAAGGCTTCCTATAGAAGATTTAAAGTACTATCCAAGTGGATATCAAAAGAATATGAATTGCAATATGATGATAAACAATAATAGATTTCTTGCCTTAACACAATATCAAGATTATAATATAAAAATGTATAAATAGTTGCATGGTGAGTATTAAGAAGACTATCATAAAAGTAGGGTAGGAACCCATATGTATTCCATATCAAAGGGTAGGAGGACTGAAACCTCAGTGTCAAATAAATATAGTATTTTTTAGGGGAATAAAACTCATTGCCTAAATGCCAAACATGGTAGGGGAATAAGCCCAGTGCCTATATGGTGTTACTACTTCTACTTATGACTAGTCAATCATATGTGCAAAGACAAGATAAAGTATACTCAAGCACAAAAAAGGGATAAAACATCCAACTAATAAGAAGTGGGTCAGAGGACCCATATACAAGAATGTAAAAAATTTCCATAATTAAGATACATCAAAGATCATGACTTGTGATATCAGGGTTTAAACATGAAAACAAATGATCAAGATATAAATAAGAGTCCAATAATAAGATTATCACAATATCAGAATCAACATAGAATATTTCACATGAATATATTCTCAAAATAGAGAGAAATTGGATAGGCTAATTTGTGCATAGCACAAAGAGAGTGATAAAAAATGGGTGATTACTCAATATGATAAATAAGGATGCAACAAACATTACGAGAGAGAAATCAAATTAGTTTATCAATATGATCAAAGGGTGCAACATACCTCAGATTGATACATAAGTCCTAGGTCAAAACCCTAAATTCATCTCAGTCTACAAGCAACCTATCAAAGGAATATATGAGATTATGGTTAGGCTACATTGATTATATATATCATAAAAGTCATTCTTTTTATTGTCAATGAATTAGGTTTTAAAATTATGTAAACTTCTAGTTATATTTTTTTGATAAATAAGGATGCAACAAACATTAGGAGAGAGAAATCAAATTAGTTGCTCAATATGATCAAGGGGGTGCAACATACCTCAGATCGAGTCTAAATAAGTCCCAAGTCAAAACCCTAAATTCATCTCAGTCCACAAGCAACCTATCAAAGGCATATATGAGATTATGGTTAGGTTTACATTAATTATATATATTGTAAAAGTCATTCTTTTTATTGTCAATGAATTAGGTTATAAAATTATGTAAATGTCTACATTATATTTTTTGATTTCATATCACGTTCTACTTTATTTTTCTATACTTATAAATTATTAGTTATGAATTTTAGAAATTATATCCAATTGGGAAAATCTTTGAAAATTGTATATTATTATATTTGATTTAGGTGATGAGATTGATACCATTAGACAAAGACTATTTTCCTAAGTCCAAAACATATTTTAGTTTGTATTTGTGATATATATAATTTACTATGAATTTTAGAAAAATGGAAAAACTAGAAAATATTATAAAACCACGTATATAACCTTGTCCAATTTTCAACTCATATAACATGGCCCTATCAGAAATGAACAACTGGTTTGGGGCCTATAGAAACAAGCGTACAACTACACTTTGTGGAAAGACCAAAATGCACTTGTTGAGGAAAATCAAGAAGGCATAGAAAAAGAGGACATACATATAAAAATACTTAGGGGATTGTAACCCCCCAACCCGTGCCATAATGAGGGAATTGTCCCCCCATCCTCCTGCGCCATGGATGGCAGTGTGGCTCCAAATTACCAGGCTACACAGCGCATCTCCCCAAACCTCAGGGTTGGTCTGAGCAACTTCACACAAATGGATCAAAGGCAAGAGGAGAGAAACTGAGAAGCGTGATGGCGAAGAGTTTTTGGTTCAAAAGAAAACCAGAAAAAAGCACAACAGAAGGTGGGAAGCAGAATTTAGGAATTACTGAGGTCTGGGCAAAATTGAAGATATCAATAGATCCACCTTGCTCGTACGAACTTAAGGAACCTTGTTCTAGTTGATGTGCTTGCCTGGAGTGTCGTGTTGAGGTAGCATTGGCAAGTCACAAAATTGGGTTAGCCAACATAGCATCATGCATAAACTCTGGTGTCAAAGATGATGCCCAAGAGTCTACATAAGTTAGGTATGGTGTGGTTCAAGCAATTTAATCGAAAAGGTCATGAAGGTCACCGCCAGAATAGAAACTTGAAGGATGAACCTAGAGATTGGCATGGCAGCTCACAAAGTGGGAGAGAAAATTGAGGGTGGAGGAAATGTGCTAGGGGGTCAAGGGTAATTTATGTACCTATATATATAGGTCTATCTTGGTAATGCAATCTTTGTGAAAAATAGCGAGGAGAGGTAATTTAGGGTTTACTCTAGGAAAGGAATTCGATATGGAAAGTTAGGTTTGTCATGTTCGGAATAACAAGAGGAGTTCATAGGATAAGAAATCGTGTAAAATAGTTCATTAATGAGGGAGGGGAGATAGGAGAAGAAATTGGATACATTGGGAGAAAGAAGCAAAAAGAAATCATAGGTAGAAAAAAGTGAGGCAGACGCACTATTTAGATCTGAAGGTCGAGAGAAAAAAGGATGCATCACTTAAAGTCAGAAATCATAGAGGGAAAGTCTGAAAATCCAACAAATTTGAGAAACTTAAGGAAGCTAAATGTATCAATTTGATTCATTGAATATTAAGTATTTAAGAACTAGTTTTCTTTCCTTATTCATTTGGGGGTTTAAAAATATTTAAAGTAAACCAAAATTGCAACTAGGCTAATAGGGTCATGAAGAATCCATTTTAGGCATTAGTCTACACTTTTGGGTTTGTTTACTATTCTATCTAATATTTTTTATCTTAGTTTATATTCTCTCTCCAAAATATGACTAGGATAGCTAAGATTGTTCAATTAATGTAAAAATTCACAAATAGACTAATTTTTGTATGCAAAATTTAAATTTGGAATTTATTTCCACTTTTGAAGTCATTGAATGTATTATTTAATATTTTGGAGCAAAACTCATATTTGTTTTTCTAAATGAAATTAGGATATCTATAATTATTCAATTAAAGTAAAAACTTGGCACCCAAGCCATTTGACACCCAATCAATCCAATTTTAATATTATATTTATCTTTGGGACTTCAATTTATGAGTTATATCACAATTAGGATTTTTAGGTATTTACCGATGTATTTATTAATTTATTGCACCAGTAGTATCATCATCATTTAATTGAGTTGTATTATCTTCAAGGCATTGCCACAACAATTTCTTATATTATTATGCACGAAATTCCATATTTTACTTGTTCAACATACTAAGTTCATTAACTCAATGTTTTAGATAACGGTACAGTATTCATATTCATGGATATGGAAACACCAAATTATGTATTAAGCATATTGTACTTCTTATTAAATGTATTTTAACCATTACTTACATATTAGTTAGCCAAGAAAATATTTGTGACATATTTAATGGATTTACTTACATGTTGGCACATAATTAAGTTATTATGTTAATATGAGTGTATTATGTTATGTGATGTTGATTATAGAACATATTGCCACATATTGTGTTACAT
Source organism: Alisma plantago-aquatica (assembly GCA_963693085.1). Taxonomy (NCBI): domain Eukaryota; kingdom Viridiplantae; phylum Streptophyta; class Magnoliopsida; order Alismatales; family Alismataceae; genus Alisma; species Alisma plantago-aquatica. Next base: position 1,114,732,370 of record OY856412.1, read on the forward strand.
GTAACAGCCATATTCATTAAGGCATAACTTTTATCCATGTTTGATCAAACCTAAAGAACCAAGCATTCTAATCTCCTAATCATGGGAATAGGATAAGATCCTACATTTTAGGACGTTACATATCGGGTGATCATCAGATCATAATCCAACTATCGTGGCCGCTTTCAACTCCATGCACACTCCCTCTCTATCTCACTCCTGCCCCATCTCTCTTCCCAAGGCCCACAGTCAATCTCGATTGGGTGCCAACCCACCTCTAGTAGGTCACCACATGGCCCCACTACCCCCCTTTCCCTCTCTCCCCCACTTGTGGTTGTCCCTGCTTCTTGGCACGCCAGAAAAAGTTGGCCCCACTCACAGGAACTAGCTAACCTAAGGACGACATGCATTCCTTGATGATGGCCCATGCTTCCTTGCCGCAATACATGCTAGCCTAGCTCACATGGTGCCACGTCATTCACCCAATTCGGTATATTTACTCCCCTCTCCCAAATAAAACCATGAAAAGTATTTTACTCATATAAATCATAACTAACTCATCCTTTATCCTGATATATTGATCCAATAGGTCATTTGAATCAAAAAATTTCATATTGTTATTTGTCATACTTTTAAACCCTAAATACATTTCCTTGACTTTAAGAAATTAGTGACCTTAAAGATTTTTAAATCATGTAAATGCCTTATTATACTCTCCTTATGTCATTGGTGGTTAAAGACACTAATAACTAATAGATCAGTGACTTGAATTCACCTTTTGTGTTAAATGATGATCTCTATAGCCTCAATGTACATGTGATGACTCTTGTGACTATAAATGACTCTTTTATGAATATGTATAATATTTGTTTAGCAAAGTTGGAACTTTGACCTAACTAATACTCAAACACGGTCTTAATTGGAAATCAAAAAACTTAGTAATGCTATCTGACATATTTGGCTGATATCGTATACTTTTTGCTATTTTTGACTCATGAGACATCAAGACACACTGTCGTGAACTAAAATTGATCTAGTATGAGTAGTTGTAATCTTGCATATGTAAACCTTGTTAGTAATTCAAACCTTATGGTTTCTCCATAAAAAGTAGTGCATGACTTAGTCTTATGACACACACAAATGTGGATGTTTCACCTACAACTATGGTATACTTGAAACATATGACCTATGATTAAATGAATGCATGCATTATGTAAATGAATGTTGAATCTTTTGGAACCTAGATCTGGGGAAACATCTACATGCTATGAAATATGTTTGTCTTGACAAAATCCTACTGATCTAAAACCCATGTTATCACTTTTATATCTCAAGTACTTTTCAAGGAACACTTTCCAAAGCTAATTAAATTTCTTAAACTATATCACTTCATAAGTGCACACTTTACCTCTTTGACCCTACTATTGTATTGAAGTGTTTGTATGTATGATATCAAACAGATGTTTGGCTAATTAAAAATGTGATTGAGCTACTTTTCCCTCTGAATATTACTTTCAAATTGATCATACTATGTTGACAAACTTTGAACATAACATACAAATCCATTATATAACCCTTGTGGGACTGTAAGAATTTTTGGGGTAAGGACATAAAACTTGATGCACCTACTTGTTATAATCAAGCAAGGGCACAACGTATGTTGAAACATGGTCAGCTCATTAACATTAGTCATGAGGTCCCTCATGTAGAAATAGGGTTACTTTTTGGGATTTTAGCCTTAATAGTCCCTCATGGACTCTTCCTTAGAACATTGGTCAAAGGCTTAATATTGATATTGTTGGTATAATGAAAAATGCATTTAAAACATGATTTGCCTAAAAAGAAAGTCAATTATGTTTTATTACTTTACTTCTTGTTAATTATATTGTCTCTAGCCATGAAATGTTATTTACTACTCTAAATTGTGTTCTCATTTTGTTTCATAGCATCCTCGATGCACTTGCATTGATATTTTATATTTTTCAACATTTTAGATGCTTCCACGTGATGATATGATGTGTGCATCTTTTGGACACTCACACTGTGAAATTTAACATCAATTGTTTTTTTGTAATAGTAAAGTATAACTCGTATCTCCTATATGTACTATATGTATCCTTTTTTGGACATGCATCTTTCATTTTTGTTTCTACAGGTCCAATCTATAAACCAATGGTTCAGTGATGATGAATGAAGTGTTTTTCTTTATTTCATATATGCTTGTGTGATATGTGTTATTCTACTTACGGACGCCCAAACCCTATTGCCACTTACTCTATAGTTAGTGGGGGTAGGCTGAGGGTAACGAATCATTATGTGGTAGGAACAATTTGACTAGATAGACTCACAATGAGGGTGATACATGGATAATTATGTGATAGCCACTTCCACTCGCATAGAACCTTTGTGATCCATTTATATGAAGATATTGCATGATATCCCATGTATTGTGATACTTGACACGTGTTTATCGTGTGTTATATACAAGTGAACGTATTGAAGTAATATAGGCCCTTTTGAGACTCGAGTTGAACACAGGTTAACATTCTCCAGAAGACTACTACTAACTATGTCAAATCAGCTAGGTCGGGGAAATTGAATTGGTTTGATTGAAAAGAAATAAAAATAGAACAAAACAAACTTCATACTTAAATTACTCATATTTAGGGAATTCCTTAGGATTATGGTTTCACCACTAATAACATTGGAATTCATTCCATACACCAATATCTATTATCTCTATCCATGGATAAAGAGCATGTAATTAGAACTACCCACTCCCGCAGTGTAGTTCACTACCTATTCTAATTCCAACCCCATTTCCATAGCAATTGGTGATTAGTTAGGTGTTTTATGATTAAACTATGGGTTTCTCCTCCCATTTATTCTCCACCTTTCCCAAATGAAGGGGTAAATCTATGCATTCCAACCCATAACCTTTCTCTCGAAATGATTAAGAGTCTAATAATCTATGTTGAACAAAGCAACTTTGTAGATTTATATCTAGAAAATTCGGACGAAGATGATATTACTGCATGGAAATCAGTTGCAATGCATATTCGGGCTACTCCCGGGTCCTAAGAAATCAAGGGGTTTATCCATGCATGGTTTTCATTGACGAATACATGGTAGAGAAAGAGAAAAATGTGGGAAACATTAGAAAAACTAAGTAACCCCTGGTGAATTGCTGATCTGGATGATCCCCTACGTCATGCGTGCAATCAACTATCTTTCGGTTGTCGCTTCACCTTTCGGAGGTGCTTGGATCGTCCCGGGTGAAGCCTTCAGTTCATTTATCTTCTCTCCTCTCTCTCTCTCTCTCTCTCTGGTGTCGTGTAATGGAAAGTGGCTACTTCCTCACGTCTGTCCGAACTCCCCTTAGGTCATAGGCCAAACTTTTGATGTCGATAGTATCAACTCTGTGAAGTTCAATCGTACCTAAAAATGCACTAGAACGTGGATAAACGCTTGTGATAATTATTAAACCATCTTAAACATTAAAAATCATATAATTTGATGCATTTTGAAAGCACAGGCCATTAATAGCATTTCATGCATTATTAATCAAATAAATGACAAAACAACACATAAAATCAATGAAAATATGCATGTGAAGACGACTAAAAACCCATGCATCAAACTCCCCTAAGCTTAAATGTTTCTCATCCTCGAGCAACATTACTCTTAGATCTGTTTGATGTAAATCAGCAAAAGGATATAGCACATGAACTCTTTTCTTAATCATGTCAATCGGACAATCCCTAAACCGGCCTTCAATGACCACAGAACCAATAACTGCTCTACAGCGATCAAAATTTTCCATAGAAGATGTCTACCTTTTGATCAATGAACACTATCAAGAAATTAGTTAATATCATAATAATTTAGGCATTCGCTTGGTGCACTATGTGATTCCCTAATCTAAATTTCTCTCTCCTAACTACCAACTACTTGGAAGCAGATTTCTTTATAATAATAGATGAGGAGATAAATCATTTGAGTGGCCTACCTATGAGAGCAATTAATGACATGAGATGGGTAGCAATTGAAGAATCACAAGTACATCCAACTTATTTATGCAAGAAGAATGATGACCTACATGAGTGAAAAGAATGTTATGTGTGAGACCTAATGCCTACTGACTTTTTCTCTTTCTTTCTTTTTTTGAACATGATGCATGTATGAAGCTATCTCATAACAGAAAATGAGACTGTCAAAAACAAACAAATGTGTCATGTGAATTAATTCATCCCTTCAAGAAGACTCAGGGACATACTTTCTCCTTAAGAAATTTTGAGATTAAATATTTTTAGCCCATAATTTTTCTTGTCTTTGGCATGATTGGTTTATGCTCAGGCTTTCACTTCGTACTTTTTTTCTTTATTTTTTTAATGTGGAGGTATGCCCCTGCTTCAATCTTCACAAATAGAGACTACAATCTACATGACAAAAAGGAATGAATGTGATGAAATGTATGTAATCTACATGCAATTTCTATGCAACTAGGATGATATGCACTAAGATTGTTCGTGCATACAAATGCAACTCTTGTTTTGTTTTGTTTTTCAAATGCACATAAAGATAAGAGCTAATCTACCATGTCACCTATCATGCCATGCAATGCAATCAAATGAAATAAGTTAGAGCATTTGTTCATGTTGAGGTGGAGATTCAAAATTGGATGGCAAGGATGGATGGAATCACACAACTAAGAGACAATGTCTTTCATAAGTTTATAATATATCCCTCTTTAATGACTTGTACACAGGGTAATCTTAAGGTTTCTTTCTTAGATTTCCATTTAAGATCTCTTTAAAGGTTTGATCAGCTTAGGCTCAACAGCATATTCATTCACTTTCTCATTTTGATTTAGATGTCCATTCATATCCTGTATCCTAGAGTTGACTTAACCAAACACTTCCTCAAGTGGTGATGCACAAAGATGCCACAAATTAAGCTATGAAGACACAATAATTTCTTCACACTAACACCTATGAATCAACATATGCAACCATGTAGGTGTGGATCCTAAAAATACATAACTCAAACTAAAAATAAAACAACTAAGATAAGAATGTAAGAAAAACTATAAAAACTAAGAAAGAAAGTTGTTCCAGCACCCCCCTAAGCTTGAATATGACTATGTCTACATAGTCAATACTCACACTCTAGAGATGGAACAGTGGTACCATTTATCAAAATGGAGGTGGATGAGGCATGTTGGGGTCGTGAGGGGGAAACATCCCCTGAAAAGATAGATCCAACGGTGGCATCTACGGTGGCTGCAGGTACCCTCCAAAGTACCCCTGGTTCTAATAGTGGTCGAAGAAGAGTTGTTGGTACTGCTCCATCCGCTACAGGCGCATGTGAACATTCTCTTGGTTGGCCAAGAGAAGGTGTTCATTCTTGTATATCGCCTTCTGGTTTTGGTACAGCCTTCCTTGTATGTCTTGCACACAAGTCAACGTCGCCCGGTGCTACTATTGTCCAGTCTGGATCTCCTACAGCATCCCATACATACTTGACATGTTGTACGGGTCTCGCTCCTCCTGAGAATAGGACGGGGCAGAAGAAGCCAAGGTAGCGTAGGTGCAGGCCTATTTGCGCGGGACCACTCTCTGAGTGATGGGGATAGTGACCTCCTCAATGTCGTCAGAGTTTTCGGCGCCTTACTCTTCATTGTTGTCTTTAGCTGCTGTCCTGGGTGGAACTTCTGCCTCCCCTCATCCAGTGGCCATCGCAGATGGTCCACTCCGCACAAGTTGAAGATGGGATCAGGGAGGCTCCGCTCCCGGAACGTTCCTCGACGTGTGCAATTCACATACAACACGTTGCGGTGGAAGCCGATGATAGTTGCCTTGCGGAAGAGTAGTAGGTCTGGCTTCTTTGTATTTTCCATTGGCGCGACGATAGACAATTCAAGGTGGAAGTGCAGCGCAATGGGGGTGATGAGACCCCCAAATACAATCAGCACCTTCCTTGTCATGTTGCACTGAACTGAGATCATGTAGAGAAGAAGGATGGCTCTAAAGGTGATGGTCTCTCCCTCCAATAGCCTATGGAGTAAGTAGAGGTCCATCTGTTGAACCTTTCCCTGAGCTTGACCGGAATAAGCAAAGATGGTGTTGGTGTAGAGGCAGTGAAGGATTCGAGCAAAGGGGTGCTCGGTGTCAATAACAACTTGACATGCCAGCTTATGTGAAAGCCCTCTAGCACCTCAGTTAGCTACTCCCAAGCCAAGTCGAAGTCGAAATCAGAAGGGACCGAGCGTTCTGGGATGTGAGCCCAGTTGAAGATGTTGTTGAAGGCTCATAGAGTGATGGAGTAGTTATTGTTGAAGAGGCAGATGTTGACTCTACCTTCTCGTCATTCGCCTCCTAACTATTGCTCGGGGGCGATAAGAAAATATAGCGACGCTAAGAACTCAAGGATGAGTTTTGGGTAAGTCTGCCAATCACTCAAGAAGGGATTGTCTCCCTCCATGAGCTGCTTCTGACACACCCATTGCATGTTCTCGGTGAAGTCTGCTCGCTCGATCAATGTGCAATCTCCATATCGCATTGGCACCATCGGCCTCATCTACAGCTCTTCATAGACTTTCCTGATCTTTGAGGATGGATGTTGGATGCATGTTGGTCGAAGGGCCAACTCACCTTACTCCCCCGACATTGAAGGGCCTCTTCTTGGTGCCATGATGCTAATGCAAGAAGGAGGAAGAGGAAAGAGAAGATCAGTGAAGATCGTTGGGCCATTGAAGATGGTCGGCGCTCGGTGCAGCTCTTCTTATAGTTACAGGAGGAGTGGAGGAAGTGGTATGAAGAAAATGGATTCACCACCCCTCCTTATATAGTTGAGTCAGGCAGAGTCGGTACTACCGAATTTTGTGTTAGTAGTACCAAGATGCAATCAAAAATTTGTGGCTCGTATGTATCGACGGTTCACATTTATTGATCTCCCAAGCACGGATCACTAGGAGTCAGTAGTACCGACTTGGGTCGCGGATCGATGCTACCAACCATGCGATGAAGGCCGCAATTGTCATTGAATCGAGCATCCACGGATGGTTGACATCATGTGTCGGTACTACCGACTTGTATGTCGGTAGTACCGAGTTGGCAATTTTGACTTGATACTTTCGAATGTTTCATCTCAATGTTTTGATTCTGGGAGCACCAAAAAGTCGGTAGTACCGACTCAGATGTCAATACTACCAAGTTCTTATCAGTTAGCACTCAAAAATCTTCAAAGACTCGGTAGTACCGACTAGGAGAGTTGATAGTAGCGAGTTTGTCGATCAGTTGCGGGTGACTTGCTGATGTAATCTTGGTACTACCGACTGGGTGTCTTAGTAGTACCGACCTGGGAAAAATTTGCACACTCCACAAACGAGTCAAGGTACCTTTTTTCAAGAAGTACGAATAAAAAGACAACTACAATGCTAAAATGAACATGAATAAGGGAAATGAAGGTTGGGTTGCCTCCCAACAAATGCCATTTTTTAACGTCCTAGACTAGACGTTCCTAAGAGCAAGAATCTAATGGATTTTCATAAGTTGTACCTCTTCTATTCTTTGCTCCACTTCCCCACCATAGTAGTGCTTCAATCTTTGGCCATTACCAAGTAACAACCTAGTCCCATCTAAAATCTTCACAACACCATGGGGAAAAATGATGAATGCATATTCATCGTGATTTCAGTCGCCATCTTTGGCCCAATTTCGCTTAGTATTTTCGCTTTTATCTCCTAAATCTTACAATATGCAATCTTGCTTAATTGGCTGGATTATCAAGGCTTTTGACTAGAGATTATGGGTTTTTATGCAGGGTTAGTAGGCCAATTGATGCGGCCCAACTACAAATGGTGGGGCCCTTCTCTATTCTGGCCTACCTCTTCAACTCCTCCAGTCTGATCACAATCTTGGCATCCTAACACCAAACCACGATCACCTTCTCCTCTTCATATTGGGACCACCTACCGGATACCCTAATCCATGCCCACGGTTCCCAATAGATTTGACACTGCGACATCATCATCTCTACACCGCGATCGCAGTGCCCTTCTCCACCAACCGCGGTCGTCTCCCCTCTGCATCCGACCACTGACCACGATCAACTTCACCTCCCCCTCACGGATCGTGACCCATAATCATCCACTTCTCCCAGTTCGTGACCTCCCTCAACCTCACCACTAATCACGATCATCACCTCCTCCAGCACACAGCGACGCCCTCCAGACCTCGACCTCCACCCACAGCAGCACCGACGCCTCCACCCTCGCTCGCGATGTCTGCCTCCACACCGCCATCGCCACCACCTACACCTGCCGCAAGATTGCGATCGTACCACCCCCACAGACTGTGACCCGCGATGGTCCTTGCTCTTGCAATTTGCGACCACCTCCTTCGACCTCGATCTTCCAATCAACTCTAATCCGTGCTCGTGGTCTCTTCTACACCACGCCTGATGTCCTTTCCTCCTCACCGCGACCTCCAGTTTCTCAAACCTCACCATCGTGATCTACGGTAGCTTACCAATCGCAACCTACCTCCACCATCTCGACCTGGGGTCATCATCGACAGCCACCGCGGTCAGTGCCTGCTTCAACCTGCGATCCATACCGCTGCCCTGACCACGATCTGTGGTAGCAATCATCACACCGCGACGTCGGCCTCCTCTCCAGACCGCAACCAAGCACGCCTCCACCAACAGCTTGATCGTGATCTGCACCATCACCCCCAAATCGCAGCCCACGGTGTTGCTACGCCTTCATCGGCACCAACTTCTACACCTAACCGCAACCTGTGATTCCCAACAGCAAACCGCGATCAACCTACTCTTCCAGCCAACAAAACCATGACCTAGCGACTCCTACCTGCGATCAAGAGTAGCAGACCGCGATCCAGTAGTGGAAACCCTCACCGTGACCCACGGTGTGCCCTCAATGCTCTAGCCTGCAAGCACCTGGACCCAAGGTCCCAACAGTTCCCAGCAGATCGCCCACTACTATAAATACCCCCCTACATCAGTCTTGTCGGGGGGATCAACTCCACCGCCGCCAGGCTGCTCCCAGGAAGCGCTAGACCCCTCCTCGTCCAGATCTGGCCCGACGTTGCATAGAAGATTGCCTCTCCACCGAGCTGTGATCGTCTTCTTCACCATGCCCATGGAAGAATCTTCCCTCTCTCTTGTTCTTTTTGTTTCTCTCGCCATGAGTGAGTAGTTTCCTTTCACTGGGGTGTGGGGACTAGTCCCGCTGCTCGTGCTCACATGTCCTTTCATTAAACATTCCATGGCTTGTATATAACTTTTTACTTTGTTGTTAATCGTTTGATGTGTGCTTATGGATTGATCACCTGCTTGCATGATCTATTTCATTCCTATGTTGCGAGAACTTCAATATGTAGGTTTTGAATGTCGATTTATGTGGTTGACTCCCTGAAGAGAACTTCTGATGGGATTCCCTGAAGTCGTAAGTGTGTAACTTTTCATTTTGTTGTTAATCGTTTGATGTGTGCATGTGGATTGATCACCTGCTTGCATGATCTATTTTGTTCCTATGTTGTGAGAACTTCAATACGTGGGTTTTGGATGTCGATTAACACGGTTGACTCCCTGACGAGAACTTCTGATGGGATTCCCTGAAGTTGTAAGTGTGTGATCCGTGAGGTGATGAGACATCTAGCCCACGGTGATGCTTCTGTGTGCCTAACGCCCGTATGGGGGGGCCGCAACTTCAGTTGGATATTTGTATCTTCAGAGCCGTAAGTGTGTGATCTGGATGGCGACGAGACATCTGATGCCTACGGTGATGCTTACGCAAACCTAACGTCTGTGTGGAGGGTTTGCAGCAGCTCCACTTGGATGGTTATATCTAGCCTGGATGTGCGTGTTTGGATATGTTTTCATGTGTAGCAGTGGTGAAACCCAGGTCCATCCCAGCAATTTCCATCATTAATCTTTAATCAACTTTTAATCATGCTCTTTACTTTCCTTGCAATTAGTTTAATTAAACCCAAACTAATCTCTTCTCTAAATATTAGTGTTGATTGAGCTAGATCCGACTAGCAAAGATTCTTAAAAATGTTGTCCCTTGGGATTTGATCCTTAACTATACTGCGATAAGACCCATCCGCTTGCGGGTGGTATTATTGTACAAGGTTTTGGTAAAAACTTAGGGATTTCAGCCCTGGGTGAGTTTGTTAGTGCAATAAGAACCACGTCAAAAAACCTACTCAATCACAAATGGTCCACTCCATTTGGACCTCAATTTGTCTGGATGTAACTTAAGTCAAGAATTAAATAGGAGAACCTTTTATCCTGGAAGAAACACCCTATTCAAAATGTACCTATCATGAATCTTGTTCGTCCTCTCCTTAGAAATCCTATAACTTTCATAAGCATCTATCCTAAGCTCATCTAGTTCATTCAGCTCTAAAAGTCTTTTCCTATCTGCTTCATCCAATCCAAAGTTTAATTTTCTCAATGCCCATTTCACCTTATGCTCAAGCTCTACTGGTAAATGGCAAGCATGTCCGTAAACCAACCTAAAAGGTGTCATCCCTATAGGTGATTTATAGGTCGTCCTATATGCCCATAGAGCATCATTAAGCACAAAACTCCAATTTGTCCTATTAGTTGAGACTGTCCTTTCCAAGATCTTCTTCACTTCTCTATTGGACACCTCAACTTGGCCTTGTGTCTGTGGGTTGTAAGGAGTACCCACTCAGTGTTTCACCCCATATTTGTTGAGTAAGGCTCTGAATTACCTATTGGTGAAATGTGATCCACCATCACTAATGATTAGTCGGGGGACAAAAAATCTATAGAAAATGTTATCCTTCACAAATCTACACACCACTTGAGCGTTATTGGTGCAGGTTGGAATTGCTTCTACCCACTTAGATACATAGTCAACCGCAAGTAAAATATAAAGGTTAATATTAGAGGACATGAATGGATCCATGAAATCAATGCCCCAAAGATCAAAAACCTCAACCTCTTGAAACATGTTCAATGGCATCTCATGTCGCTTAGAAATGTTACCTGCACATTGACATGCATCACAACGATGAACAAAATCATATGCATCTTTAAACAATGTTGGCCAATAAAATCCACTCTCTGAAACTTTGGTCGCAGTCCTAGAGCTAGCGTGATGCCCTCCTGTAGGTAAATAATGGCAATGTAATAAAATGCTCTCTACCTCACACTCGAGTACACACTTCCTCAAAAGTCCATCCATGCATTGTTTAAGAAGAATCAGGTCATCCCAAATGTAAAACCTCAATGAGTGGAAAAATTTCTTCTTTTCTTGATACCCCCAATCTGTAGGCATCTCTTTATAGGCTAAATAATTAATAATATCTGCAAACCATGGATCCTTAGCCTTGACAACAAAAAGTTTTTCATATGGAAAATCTTCAACAATGGGAATGTCTACATCTTTTTCATTCACTCATTCCAGCCTAGATAGGTGATCTGTTACCACATTTTCCACTCCTACCTTGTATTTAATTTCTATGTCAAATTCCTATAACAATAAAATCTACCTAATCAATCTAGATTTTGCATCTTTCTTTTATAACAGGCATTTGATGGCAGCATGGTCAGTCCAAACAATCACCCTTGCCCCCACAAGGTACTGGCAGAACTTTTCAAATGCAAAAACAATCGCTAAGAGTTTTTTATGTGGTTTTATAGTTAAGTTGTGCATCATTCAAAGTTTTGGACGCATAATATATGATAGTAGGAGCTTTGTCTTTGTGTTGACCCAACACAACTCCCACAGCATAGTCTGATGCATCACACATCAGCTCAAATGATAGACTCCAATTAGGAGCCTGCACAATAGGCACAGAACTTAGCTTCTCCTTTAATATTTCAAAAGCATTCAAACATCGATCATCAAAAGAAAATTCAGTGTCTTTTTCTAAAAGTTCCGACAAGGTTTTAGCAATTTTTTAAAAATCTTTGATAAAACAACAGTAAAACCTAGCATGTCCCAAAAAACTCCTTACTCCTTTCACCGATGCCAGTGGAGGTAGCTTAGAGATGACTTCTATCTTGACTAGGTCTACCTCCATACCCTTGTCGGACACTTTGTGTCCAAGCACTATGCCCTCACTCACCATCATATGACACTTCTCCCAATTCAGGACTGAGTGAGTGTCCTCACACATTTCTAAAGCCTTATCCAAATTGTATAGGCAATCACGAAATGACTCCACATACATGGAAAAATCATCCATAAACACCTCCAAGCACCGCTCTACCATATTAGAGAAGATGGAAAGCATACATCGTTGGAAGGTGGCAGGCGCATTACAAAGGCCGAATGGCATCCATCTATATGAAAATGTACCATAAGGACAGGTGAAAGTAGATTTCTCGTGATCCTTTGGCTCGATCAAGATCTGATTATAACTGAAATACCCTTCGAGGAAGCAAAAGTGTGAATGATCGGTGAGTCGCTCTAAAATCTGATCAATGAAAGGTAGCGGAAAATGATCTTTTAAAGTGAGGCATTCAAACAACGATAATCTATGCAAACACGCCACCCCGTCACCAACCTAGTTGAAATCAACTCATTAGCTGTATTGGTTGTGACTGTACTCCCCCCTTTCTTAGGAACTACCTGAGTTGGGCTAACGCACATAGAATCTAAAATTGCATAAATGATACATGCCGACAGGAGCTTGCCCACTTCCTTCTTCACTACCTCAGTCGTAATCGGGTTGAGTTGCCACTGAGGATGAACTATTTTTTTAGCTCCTTCCAGTCGGATCTTTTATTGGCACAAATTTGGGGAGATTCCTTTGATGTCCGCAATAGACCACCCAAAAGCAGCTTTGTGGTTATTCAAAACAGCAAGCAATTGTCCCTCTTCTTTACTTCTCAAGGACGATGATATGATCACCGGGAGCTTCTCTTCTGCTGCCAGAAAGACATATTTCAGATGTGGCAACAACGGCTTTAATTCCAACTCAGGAGGACTCAGTAGAGATGGAACCAGTGGTGGGGGATGTGGTCCCAAATCTTCAAAATATCTTGTGTAATAGTAGGGTACCGCCTTCAGCATCCATACACACTCCTCCAGAGAGCGGTTGTGTGTGCTATCATCTACTCTATTCATCAAACATGGTTATAAGGGTAATCGTGGATATATTTGCATCATGAAATCAGCAGTGACCTCCTCTATGGTAGTCGGGTCATAGTCTTCTTCTCTATCATCTGGGTAACGTATTTCTTCTTTCAATGAGATCATCTTAGTGTTTTTATATCAACTACGAGAGTATCTTTTTCCACATTGGTCGTCACATGAGCCATGTCGAGAAATGGCTTCCCCAGACAGAGAAATCTTGCTTTCCATATGTTGCAGGATGTTACATTGTGTTGTATCCCTCTTTCTTTTGAGTGTTCAGGCATCTTTATTTCAAAATCGTCATCATAAGTGCCCATTGTCAGACGTCCTCTGCCCATTTCCACAATCATGTCAGCTGTGGCTTGGAATGGCCTACCTAGCAAGAGTTTGTTTCCTTTATCCTCCTGCATTTCCATCACCATGAAATCTGTGGGGAAAATAAATCTATCCACTTTTACTAGGACATATTCACAAATGCCATATGGCCTGACCACAGAGTTGTCTGCCAATTCAATAGTCATAGCACTTTTTCTCGTCTCCTTAAGACCTAGCTTCTTGAAGGTTGACAAAGGCATGAGGTCGATATTGGCCCTTGAGTCACATAGAGCCTCACTGGACTTGGTCTTTCCTATGAAGCATGTGATGTTGAAGCAACCAGAATCTTGTCTTTTAGGAGGTAGTGTTCCCAGAATAAAAGCACTCATCTGCTCCTTTAACACTACCGCATTAGCCTCAGGTATCCTTCTCTTCTTATTGATGATGTCTTACAAGAATTTTCCATATAATGGTATCTGCTCAGTTGCATCAATGAGTAGAATATTGACAGATAACTTTTTAAAACCCTCTAAGAATTTCTAGAACTGTCGGTCTACTTTGGTTGCCTTCAGACTATTTAGAAAGGGTACTTCAGTCACTGGTGTCCTATGGTGAGTCGGCACATATGTTTTTGATCTGTTATCCTCCACCTCATTAGTGTGCTCTTTAGTTGTTTTCTCATGTTCCAAATTATCTGGCTCAGCTGCATCTACTGTCACAGACTGAGTTGTTGTTCCTATAGCTTCACCTGCATTTGTGGTTGTTGTTGCCTTATTCAACAACATTTTACCACTACGGAGTAGGACTGCCTTGACGTGCTGATTTCCATAAGGCATGTTAGTATTAGCTGGGAACCCATGTTGGTTTGGCTCCTTCAAAGTACCCACATTCGCTACTATTTGAGAAATCTGAGTTTCTATACTGTGGATCCTTGCCCCTTAGTTCTGGAGTTCTCTTTGAGTTTTTCATATCAGCACTTTATTCTGAATGACCAGCTTTCCAAGCATTTCTTCAATACGGTCAATCTTCTTTTGTTCTTATTGATATTGTGCTAGGGCACCAAACTATTGTGGCTTGGGTTGTTGCACATGTGATGGGTCCTGTTGGAAATTGTTAGAATCCTTCCATGAGAACTTCAGATCCTTCCTCCAAGCATAGTTGTTGCTTCTATATTGTTGTTGTTGGCGCACAAACTTACACTCTTCATCTTCTTCTTCTGAAGGTGGTCCGTCGACAACACGTAACTTTTAGCAATCAGGTCCAACTTCTCATTTAATGCAGAGATGACATTGGACTCGCCAACGCTTTTGACATTTGCTGGAAGCTCTCTCTCATCGCCTCATGATTGATTCTTTGGCATATTCTTCAATATCTCATGACAGCGGGTAGGTTTGTTGGTAAGGAAGAATCATGCTCCCGCACTGTCAAGTGTAGTCCTTTCTCCCTTGTGTAGACTATAATAGAAGATCTTTGCCTATCCCAAATGATCAATACCATGATGAGGTACTTTCTGCAGCATATTCTAGAACCTCTCCCATGATTCGAAATAGGATTCATCATCTTGTTGTCTAAAATTATGGATCTACTTCACTAAGTCATTGGCCTTCTGTGGGGAAGATAGCACTTGAAGAAGGCGTCAAACATCTGATCCCATATTTCGACACATTCATCATCAAGATTATGAAATCATGACTTTGCATTGTCTACCAATGATGACGGAAAAATCTTCAGATATATGACAGTCATCAGTATTCTACCTATCTTGACCATATCACAGTTCTCCACAAAGTTACTGATGTGTTCCATCGGGTCTTCGGAACTGTGGCCATCGAAAGCTTGGGATTTGACTAAAGAGATCAACATTGGGTCAATCTTGTAGCTACCCACATTGATGGCTTGTCTTTTGATTGGTCTTTTTTGAGTTGTTGAGGCATAGGCTTTGATCCTCTCCCATATCGTATGTTCTTCTGCTCCATCCCCCATTTCTACTGACTCAGGTTCTTCTGGTGTTACAGGTCTTTCAGGTGGAATTGTAGTTGTGGAGTTCAGTTGAATCTATCCACAAACCTTCCAACTTCCCTCTCTCTGTGAAGGAGTTCTGCTTACCCAAAACCCAATGAAGATGGCTCTTTGTAATTGTGGGCTCGAGTATGCACCATACGCCAGTACTTGATAGTAGCAAATTGATTGTCAGAGTACAGTAGTGGAGATAGAAGCAATAATGATTTTATGATTCAGTTCTAAGTGAAATGGAAAAAAAGGGCTGGCCTATAGTGACTGACCACAGCACTCGTAGTGTTGGATGTTGTCGTTTTTCCAAAAATGGCGCCAAAAACTTGACACGTTTTTATTGTGTGTTATACGTAAGTGAACGTGTTGAATTAATATAGGCTCTTTTGAGGCCCGAGTCGACATATGAAAACGTTCTCCAAAGACTACTACTAAATATAGTCAAATCAGCTAGGTTGGGGAAATTGAATTGGTTTGATTGAACAGAAACAAAAATAGAACGAAACAAACTTAACACTTAAATTACTTAGATTTAAAGAATTCCCTAGGATTATGATTTCACCACAGATAACATTACAATTCATTCCATACACCAATATCAATTACCCCTATCTCTGGATAAAGAGTCTGTAGTCATAACTACCCACTCCCGCAGCGTAGTTCACTACCTATTCTAATGTCAACCCCATTTCTTTAGAAATTGGTTTATTAGTTAGGTACTTCATGATTAAACTTTGGGTTTCTCCTCCCATTTATTCTCTGCCTTTCCCAAGGGGTGCAATAAATGGGTAAATCTATACTTTCCAACCCTTAACCTTTCTCCTGAAATGATTAAGAGTCTAGCTAATAATCTATCTATGTTGATCAAGCATAAACAGAACAAAGCAACTTCATAGATTTATATCCAAAAATAGGGACAAAGATGATATTACTGCATGAAAATCAGTTACAATGCATATCTGAGCTACTCTCAGGTCCTAAGGAATCAAGGGGTTTAGTCTTGCATGGTTTTCATTGATGAATACATGATAGAGAAAGAGAAAAACATGGAAAACATTAGAAAAATTAAGCAACCCCTAGTGAATATCTGATCCGGATGATCCCCTACATTGTGTGTGCAATCGGCTGTCGATTCACCTTCCGGAGGTGCTCAGATCGTCCCGGGTGAAGCCTACAGTTCCTTTCTCTTCTCTCCTCTCTCTCTCTCTCTCTCTGGTGTCGTGCAATGGAAAACGATTGCTTCCTCACGTATGGCCAAACTCCCCTTAGGTTATAGGAGTCACTTACATTACTAAATAATGTCAATCGTTGGATTAGATTGTCATCTTCATATATGCCAAATCGGGTAGATTTGGTAGTCGGTAGTACCGAGTTCCTAGGGTAGTCGCGACTCATGACAATGTCATTATGATCGACTTGTCTCGATAGTAATGAGTCTTTAGGTCGCTCGAGCACTGCCTTACTGACGCCATCTCGGTAGCACTGAGTTTGTGAACTTGGTCGTACCGACTTTTCGCGATTCATCCTTGTGCTTTACTGATGTGGTTTCAGTACTACCAACTTGGAGTGTCGATAGTATCGAGTCTATGTGAGTCTCTTCTAGTCAAGTACTGATGTGAAGTCGGTACCACCGACTTTTGGTGTCGGTAGTATCGACTCTATGAAGTTCAATTGTACCTGAAAATACACAAGAACGTGGATAAATGCTCGGGATAAATATTAAACCATCTTAAATAGTAAAAATTATATAGTTTGATGTATTTAGATAGCACATGTCGTTAATAGCATTTCATGTATTATTAATCAAATAAATGACAAAACAACACATAAAATCAAGGAAAATATGCTTGTGAAAATGACTAAAAGCCCATGCATCAATACTTCAAAGTGACCACATAAAAGATAACTCATAAAGGTAGTGATTAGGTATGTTGTGAACTATCTGGATTATTGTGAGATGTGGGTATTGGATATGTTTCTCATATACAATGTTAGATAAATTCTTAATAACATGATGAGTGAGACTATGAAATGTATGGTCATACTCATGAAATGGTATACATAGGTATAAAGCTCAAGTGTCCCTTTAACAATATACTTGGAGATCAAGAAAAGGAATTGGAATTGATGAGCATCACATGTGTGCTCCTCTTATCCATCTAGATATTTATATAATAGAAGGATTATGCAAACATAGTAACATTGTTCTTGGTAATAATAAGGTTGATATCTTATTGGTCATTTTACGTGGGCAATAATGATGTATTGCTAAATGTCACTCATTATTTTTTGAAGTGCACATGTGGTTTTGATCTTAACTACCAACTATAATAAATTTAAATAGGGTCACATTCACAAAGATGGGCTTGAAAAGGTGGAATTTTGGTTTATATAATCAACGGTTAAGTAAAGATAGAGAGAAAAACTAATCCTACTTAGTCAAAAATGGTCATATGAACGTGTTTAGGTACTCAATTAAACATACAATTGACTGACTAGACTCTAAACTATCAAGTTCAAGTGTTGAACTAGCTGGTTAGAGTGTCAGGTCGATCGGAGACTGCATTGGCAATGTCATGTGAGCCAACCGACCGGTTCACTTGGTGAACCGGGCGGCTCATAGTCCTACCAATCGAGGAAATTAGGATTTACGCGGTTGGAGGAAAACGTTCACGTTTCACTTATTCAATTCGATTGGAATTAGGATTAATCTTTAAAATAATTGGAAACGATTAAGGAAAGTCAATTGTGGGCAAGTCTGGGAAGTGAAACGACCGATTCACTTAGTGAACCGACCGGTTCACACTCCCAATCGACTGATTCACTAGTGAACCGATTGGCTCACCTTTCCAAACGACCGTTTCAGTTGTGAAATGATCGGTTCGCCTGTCGCGGTGCATGTTATTCATGGAATTTCCATATCCTTCTACTCCCGAATAGACTAGGAACCCTGACCCTGCCCTCTACTATAAATAGAGGGGTACTGGGGGCTTCTCATAACACACAACTCAGAACATCAGTTGCTCTGCAAAGTTATTGTCCTCTCTAGTTTTGGTAATCAAGAGAGCCCAAGCAAGTGCTACCCGACTAGGGAGGCACAATGAGGGAAAAACAACTGCAGAAAAGTAGTCTGAGTTTGGGAGAGCAGGTTAGTGCTAGTACGCCAACAAGAGGGTCGTCTCCTTCTTGCTAGTTCTTCTAGAACGGAAGGAGTTCCAGGTGGTCCGTGTGGACTATTTGCAGAGGCGGGAGATGTTTGTCGCTCAGGAGGACACATCAGCCGCATTCCGTGGTAGAGGCCAGAGTCCATGGAGAAGACCAGGAGTTGCACAGACACCGTCCAAGACATGGTGTCGAAGACCGCACATGGCTGCGAGGTATTGTCACTGGGCAAGCCCCAGGACCATGTATATCTCGCTAAAATCACCATTCCCATTACAAAGTCATTGATGTGATCTCCTATTATGGATTAATGGCCAGTAAAATTTTTGTTTCTGTTGTCTACTCTGAGGCCATAAAACCCAACAGTGGTATCAGAGCCACGTCAACGTACTGTGTTTTGGGATAAATCGATATGATCAGATTTTGTTTTTATCGTCATTTATTTATTGCATACGATGCAAATATTTAAAATGACTAATGTGCATATCCGACGAAATACCACATGCGACTACAAACTAATATACATATATGATATGGTATATATGCAATTGATACGTGTCGCCCTAAAATGGTTTTGATGGTGGATGTATAGCATGGTTATGGCTTATAAACCCTATGTGTGCTTGGTTAGTTATAGTTGTTTGCATCTCGGCTTGCATACTGAGCCTCTACCTTCTTTTCCACATGTAACTCAAGATAACTCGAGATCCTTTCTCTTCTACTTTTACTCGCCTCAAACGTAACTTGAGGTTTCCCAAAGATTATGTAGAAGTAGGATATTTTTTTTCTATTACATCAAAGAAGAAGACGCTCAGCACCAGACGAGTCAACTGCCTGAAGGACCAAGGAGGATTGCGAAGGAACCAGACTGACCGGTTGATGGCCCAACCACTTGTTGGAGGTGTCCAAACATCAGAGGCTAGACCGACCAACCAACCGACCAGGAGGCGAGCCGATCGTGTCATAGGATGAGCTGATCAACCCGGAATGTTTCAAGCACAAAGATATTCATCAACAGCGTGTTGCATATGATGTAGACCTTAGATGACCGTAATTCCTTGTGGCTCCAAGGAATAACAATAGGATGGCCATAATCATCACTTTTATCGATATTGCATGTTTCTCATCGTGGTTATAGCATGTATATGATACGTACTATAAATATGTGGTGATTGGATATGTATATGTACTTATATAAAATCCTTCAAATACAATATTAAAGTCTTAGATGCCTTCTATTAGCGACACACATGAAAAGCTTGATCGACCAAGTGTAAGTTATGCCGAAGTGTGGTGCATGGTTCATCTTGTGGAAGTGTGATGGTAGACATGTAGGTTCTGCCAAAGAAGTGTGCATGTTTATCATGTCGGCTTTTGGGTCAGACTTAACTAATGATTCTTAGAGAGTCTAAGCACCAGAGGCATGCACATGATCATGGAAAAGAGTTACGCATGTCATTTATCCAAGAGTTGCATATGATGCAATTGGCATGATGGCCTATCTAAATAGTCAAGTCGTGGGCGATCAGCCAAAGCTGACTCGTAATTTGACTAAATATGAATCTTGGCCACTAGAAGATTGTACGTTGTAATCTTCCGAATTGATACACGAGGGTTATCAATTTGAATAAAATAGTGGGAGTGATAATTAATTAAATACCTAATTAATATCGTCAACTTTATCAAATCAAAAATGTTTTGGAATATTGCAAAATCCTTTTGTAGAATCCAAATGACAAACACAAATACATTATCGTTGTGATCAGTTCATAAACGGGATAAACTTCGAATCTGGTTTAGGACCTTTTGAGAAGTGTTCTCACTAGTGAGCAAAAACTCTAAGTCCTTGAAAGACCAGAGCCAGAAGAACCTCTCCAAATACACCTAAGGCTAAAATTGGATACTTGCTTGAAGTATGCTAATGATGCCTAAGGCATCAAGAACCTTATGTTGAGCTATATGAACTATGAGTTACATAAATAGCTTGAAGCATGGACATTCTTGAGATGGTTATACATCTTAAGAATCGTGTAAAGCATGAAAGGTATAATGTCTTCAAAGCGATGTTTGAGTATAATCAGACAGATGGAGATCAAGTATAATCTCCTATGCTCAATATGATTGAGCATATAGATTGACTGTGATTTCTTAAAGGTCAAGAGTTGACCAAACATATGATTCTACAAATTGTTGTGTGAATCATATAGCCAGTTTATCAAATGTTGAGAAACTTGGCCAACCCACTATCTAAAATGCTTGGCATGTTGATGCCAAAGCATGAATGAAGAAAAGACAAAACTTGTGATAATGATCAGTAGAGTGAAGTTCATATACTAAATCAAGGTCAAGAAATGTTCTGAAGCCAAGCTAAGGTCCAAATCTTCGTCACTCAAGATATGGAGAAGGGGTAAGTGTAAAAGGGAATATGTCCTTTTTTACTTATAAAGATAAGGAAAGAAAGTGCCACCATTGTCACATGTTTGACATTGGAAAGGGAAATAATATTTTTATAGAGGATCTTGGGGAGATGAAAGAGATAGAGATATCTACTTCAGTACCTACGAGGAAGCAAGCTAGAAATTGTGCAGAGCAAGAGTTGCTACTATTACAGTTACAATATGACATTCATGGGCATGTAATAGAATTGGTGAATTGCTATTATATACCTGCCATCAATGAAAACATCATACATCTTGTATGGGCAAGAGTGTTATGGACTGATGTTTCATTTGAAAGATATGATCTTTAATGGCAATGCTTATGTCTCATTAACTATACTTGATAGTTAAAGAGACAAATGTGTGTGACACATGTAATGAATGACATGATAACTCAAACTTGAATGTCTATAGCGATGTCATCTAGAGCGCATAAATGGGAATTGCATTTTTGGAATCCATATGATGGCTATCTAGACTCTTTTGGTTATTGAACCAATAGAGACATGCTAATCTCATTCATTGTGTAATATGACAAAGGTTCTTCACCAGATGTAGTGGGAGAACAATTATTCTATTACGGATTATACATATTGATGTATATAGATCTTTTAGAATAAATGCTAAAGGTAATCACTAGTACTTCAATGTATCTACTAATGACCTCAATAGATATGATAGTTTGTATTTAGTGAAATACAAACATGAATCTCTTGAAGTGGTCAAGGAGATCATAAATGAAGTACATAACAAACTTGGTATAAGTATTAATTTCGATATGATCGATATGGAAATACTTTGAACCAAGAGTTTGAGAACTTTCTGGAAGATCATGATAATATATCATGATGGACTCTCCCTGAAACGTAATGATAGTGTATCATGAGAAGTGTATCAGACAGAAGGAATCACACCTTATTGAGTCAGAGTGTGATTACTAGCTAAAATTTCAAATTTCCTTTTGGGCACATGTTTTACACTGGGAATAAAGAGAACCACAAAATATTGTGGAATCTCAAAGTTCTTTAAGTAACACACAGAACTCATGGTTCTGGTAGAACACGCCTAGAGCTTGAATGATATATGATATCTTATGGACAAAAAGACGGTGAGTTGATTATATGATGAGTCAATAGTCTACCTAGAAGCAAATGAGAGCCATAAAATCCAAGATGGACACCATGTACATCAACAAAGTATGACTTTGGTTGATCCACCTGAAAGGGTAAAACCCATAGGGTACTTTTAGGTCTTCCAGAAGAAGACTGACATGGAGGGTAAGATGGTTACAAAGAGTTTCTAACAAGTTCAAGGTGTTCAACATAGTGAAATCTTTTCAGCAGTTACTATGGGTAAATCCATCTGGATAATGCTTGCCATTGTAGCTTAATATGACTATGAGATTTGGCATATGGATGTTAAAACCGCATTCCTTAACTGGAATATTGTACATGATGTGTATGTAACACAATCTAAAGGTTTTATAAATTCAATAATGCAAATAAAGTATATAAAGATGCATAGATCAATCTTTTGATTGAAGCAAGCACCTCAAAACTGGATCTTCAGCTTGACAAGATAGTCAAAGAGTTTGACTTGAGTTAGAATGAAGATGTAATGTGTGATTATAAGAATTTAATGGGAGCATATATATATATATATATATATATATATATATATATATATATATATTCCACATATTGATGGGGAGTATCATCCTTATACTACAAAATCTGGCAACAAAGTGCATTCTAAAAGGTTTTTTGAGAAGCATCCTATGAGATAGGAATCAAGATCTATAGAGATAGATCAAGAGGAATTCTTGACCTAAGAATGAGAATATAATTTGGCAAGATGCTGAAAGGGTTTAGCATGGTGAGAGAAAACATGTCCATGTTCCATGGAGTTAGTCTCTCAAGGGTTGAGTGTCCCAATTCTTATGAATAATAAGGAACACACGGATAGATGACATATGCATTCGTGATTGGATCTATCACATATGAACTCATCTCGTTATCTTGTATGTATTGGACATGAATATGAACTAATTATCTTGTATGTATTGGACATGACAAGAATATACAAACCCATCGTCTTGTGTGTATTGGACATGACAAGAAGATATGAAGTCATCATCTTGTATAACAAGATGATATAAATATCTAGTTATCTCATATGTATTGGACATGACGAATGGATATCTGTCGAACTCCAGTAAGAATTATTGGAATACCATGAAGGACATCTTTATGTACTTGTGAAGTACTAAAAGGATTAGTTCTTTAGTTATGGTAATAAGGAAGAGTTGGGTGTAAAGAGTTACACTGATGCAAGCTTCCAAAATGACAAAATTGTGGTTGACCTTGAAATAAGAATTGTTAGTTGGAAATGTTCCAACATAAAACAATTGATTAATTCTACAATAAGAAGTCGAGTATCTTAGTGTTACGAACATTGTAAAGGATACTATATGGATCTAGAAGTTCATATGGATGGACTTGTGGGAGGTTCTGACCATTGATGACTTAGTAGTAATATTGCAATAACAATGGAGCTAATAGTTAGGCAAAGGAATCTCAGATAACATACTACAGCACTTCCATCTCATACGAGTTATCATACAGTGAGGGGATGTGAAACATGCATATACCGACTTGAAGCAAATGTTGATTACCCGCTATAAAAGCACTTGTGCAGTAGAAACATGATGGACATGATAAGATCACTTGGAATATAATTTGTGGGTGATTGGCTCTAAGTGTAAGTGGGAGTCTGTTGGTATAGTATGCCAAGAGAGCCAATCATATGATGATTGCAATGAGGCATTAGATACCTAATTTGATAATAATAAAAGTAATTTTGTCTATTATGTTTGTCTCAGTCATGAGATGATGACACATACATGATAGATGTCTAAAGAATGATGAGACTTGATGGCATATGTTTTCAAGTACGTGACTTGAACGATGAGACCATATGTATGATAAGAGTACATACATTCTTGTTGTGTCCCTAGTCGGATATTACTGTGGAAGCAAAATAGACAACAGTAATACATAAAACTAGAGTGTGTGTTGACTGATGACAGAGTCTCATTAGTCATGATATATGGTATCAAGTCAAGCACACATATATATATATTAGAGAACAGTATATCGGACAGACCCACCGTGCGAGTGATACATGGATACCATAGAATGGTAGTCACAATCATCTCTCATAGTGATAGTGGTGATAGTGGTTCTTAGACCTGAAATCACTGCACTCATCACATGTCGTTGGGTACACTTTGACATCATCAAATGCAGTCCTAAAATATGGGTTGTTATAACGGTGATGATTGGGTGACTTTGACACATGGGGACTTGACTGTGAGTGATATATATGGGATTGGTCCCTCCTACGAGGAGTATGATATCCAGGGCCCCTTGATAAGCGAGACTGAGAATTGTATGTCCATACTCATGTGATTCAATATATGATATATGAACTCACATGCATCTCAGACAGTACGCTCTAGGTCAAGGAATATGGATTGAATGTTGAAGAGGATGACGTTCCATGCCTTGACATCAATCCAGATGTCAGTGACAAAGGAACTATACGATCATTGTAACACTAATCACAGATTGTAGGCTGAAGTTTTTCTCTAACTTTCTGAGTTACTTGGGTAGCAATGATGAGTTACTAGATTCCGTTCATTGCTTGTGATGTCATAAGTTGTTATGAACATTCACTGCCAACGTAAATTGGAATCTACAGGGTCACACACATAGGATACCCCTGGAAGAGGAGAGTGTCCATGAATGATGTTTAGATTGAGACCAAAGGTGTTTAGGTACTCAATTAAACATACAATTGACTGACTAGACTCACAACTATCAAGTTCAAGTGTTGAATGAGTTGGTTAGAGTGTCAGGTCAATTGGAGACTGCATTGGCAATGCCAAGACTACCGACCGACTGGTTCACCCTTTTGAGCCGATCGGCTGGTGTGAGCCAACCGTCTGGTTCACTTGGTGAACCGGGCGACTCACAGTCCTACCAACTGAGGAAATTGGGATTTGCCCGATTGGAGGAAAACTTTCACATTTCACTGGTTCAATTCGATTGGAATAAGGATTAATCTTTGAATTAATTGGAAACGATTAAGGAAAGTCAACTGTGGGCAAGTTTGGGAAGTGAAACGACCGGTTCACTTAGTGAACCGACCGGTTCACACTCCCAACAGACTGCTTCACTAGTGAACCGATCGGCTCACCTTGCCAAACGGCCGTTTTCATTGTGAAACAATCAGTTCGCCTGTCGCAGTGCAAGTTATTCATGGAATTTCTGGATCCTTCTACTCCCAAACAGACTGGGAACCCTGACCCTGCCCTCTACTATAAATAGAGGGGTATTGGGGGCTTCTCAGAACACACAACTCAGAACATCAATTGCTCTGCAAAGTTATTGTCCTCTCTAGTTTTGGTAACCGAGAGAACCTGAGCAAGTGCTACTCGTCTAGGGAGGCACAGCGAGGGAAAGACAACTGTAGAAAAGCAGTCTGAGTTCGGGAGAGCAGGTTGGTGCTAGTACGCCAATAGGAGGGTCGTCTCCTTCCTACCAGTTCTTCTAGAATGACAGGAGTTCCCGGTGGTCCGTGTGCACTATCTGTAGAGGCGGGAGATGTTTTCCGCTCATGAGGACACGTCAGCTGTAGTCTGTGGTAGAGGCTAGAGTCCATGGCGAAGACCAGGAGCTGCACAGACACCGTCCAAGACATGGCATCGAAGATCGCACATGGCTGTGAGGTGTTATTGTTGGGTAAGCCCCAGGATCAGGTATATCTCGCTATAACCATCATTCTCATGACATAGTCGTTGATGCGATCTCCTGTTATGGGTTAATGGACAATAAAAATTGTATTTCCGCTGCCTACTCTGATGTCATAAAACCCAATAATATGTATGTCCACACCTTTTAGTATCTTAATTTTTAGCTTGTGTAACTGTATATGTTGCATGATAGAGTGGTTGAGTAACGGATCCATATAGCTTGCACCCCGTGAGAATCAATAGCCGCCTTCTGCATAGAGTTTGTGTACATATGCATTGGCACATGGAGATGTAGGAGTTGATCTCTCACATTAGGGGACCATCATCACCATGAGAAAGCATAAGGGATATATGAGACAGCTTCATAGAAGATCACATATATATCCTTTTTCAAGAAAACATCATTGAATATCTTTGTGACAATGTCTATTTTATATTCCCTATTTCTTTTGAAAATGTTCAAACCAAATCCTGACATAGAGATAGAAAAAAGTTTTTCTATTAAGTTATGTATGTCACTATCCCAATACCCAACATGTAGTATATCTAGCATCCTCTTGTTATTATAGAGATAATTTACCTCTCCCTAGGACATTGGTGTCACTCTTATGGTTTATCACTATTTAGGTTCTACTCCCCTTCCATATGGGTAATATTGTGAGGAGTCTCCTTCCCTGAGGTGGGAGTGAGCATATCCTTGGGACCTATTATCTATGCTTGTGTATGAAAATCTTGTGGAATTTTTTTGTAATATTATTCATGCATGCCAATTAGTCAAAATCAGTTCAATGTTTAACTTGGCATATTAATGGTGTATCTGCTCAGTTTTGTGGTGATCTTTTGATAGGATTCCAAGATCAAGTACATAATCAAAGACACGGGACACTAAACTCTTAGCATCCCAACAAAACTCTTATCCAAAGGATCTATAGTAACCATAAAACATCAGTATTTTAAAGACATAAAAGGTATATCAAATATATCTTGGTGCACACTAGTTATTAAACAACTAGACGCATCTTAAGTTGGTGTATAACTGAAACTTCCAGATCCATATCCAAAGTCATTGTTGTTGTAGTTTTCCTTGTCATCGCAGCAGCATGTTGTCTTCTCCTTAAAGAAGTTTATTGTCCTCAAGCCTCGCCCAAGGGCCTTTTGCCTCTACGTCAACCACATAGATATGTGAGCACTTGGTGCACCACCTTAGCCACCAAGAGGGAGAGGAACTCAGGTTCGTCAATGTCCTAGCAGTGCTTCTTCTCTTGAGTAGTGCTTTCTCTCCTTCTCCTGTTGTAGGTTGTTATCCTTCGGATAAATTTTTCATCTATCTAAGAGGAAGAACTCATAGGAACCTTGTGTCTCTATATGTGTGTCTCCCTTTGGTGGTCCACCCTTTAATATAGGAGATAATGGAAATTTTCTAAAAATCCAATCTCATCCTAATCACAACTCAAAACAAAATCAAACTAGGAATATTGTCTGTGTTCCCAGTCGACCAGCTTGTTTTTCAAGTCAACTTATTGGAATTAGTTAGGTTACCCACTTAACTGACTCACTTGCCCTATTGATCAGTTCATCAGTCATGGTCCACTTTTAATTGACCAATTTGACTCCACATAAAATGGGTCTCTTATTCCTTTTTTATTTCCTAACTTTGGTTCAATCAACCGACTTGGTTAGCCACTTGACTTACTAGCCACTTTTAGAATCAATTGATACATCAATCATAACCATCAAGTCGATTGACTGGCTTACCCAGTCAACTGATTGGGAAG
This sequence comes from Alisma plantago-aquatica, assembly GCA_963693085.1. Taxonomy (NCBI): domain Eukaryota; kingdom Viridiplantae; phylum Streptophyta; class Magnoliopsida; order Alismatales; family Alismataceae; genus Alisma; species Alisma plantago-aquatica. Next base: position 1,114,760,006 of record OY856412.1, read on the forward strand.
GAATTCAACTTTACACGACCCAAAATCATTCTAATCATATATTTGATTGCAAACTTTGATTCCTTTATGAATCCCTGTGTAAGTGATCATGTAGGTTCCACGTTAAGTTGGTAGTGATCTTCATAAACTCACAAACAAAGGGTGATATCTAGAGGCATGTCATTTCTACCCAAGTAACCGGAATAAGTTGAGAACAACCTAAACATGTAGGTCACCAATGTTACCATGATTGTATAATCCCTTTGTTACAAGTATCCAGATTGAAACGGAGGCATGGAGTTGTCATCCTCTTCAAATTCAATCTATGATACTTGAACTAGAGAATTGAGATTGTACAAGCTCAATATCATAAAGTGACTCACATGAGCATGGTGATGCATTTCATAGTCCCACTTATTAAGTGTCAAGGATATCACTTCCATGGAGGGACAAATTTCATCTACATATCACTCAAGATAATACGCAAGTGTAACATGCACCCAATCACTACATGTATGGAAACTCTTATTTATAGTTATGGTGGGTAGTGTTGAAGTGCATAGAACAACAAGTGATAATTGTAGTGACTTCAGATTTAGAGATTACAATCACTATTTTCACTCTACAATATGACTCCAACTACCATGACATGACTTCCATGTGTCATTTGAAAAGTGGGTTTGTCCAGTAAAATATGTTCTCAAATAAGTACTCATGTATCTGAATTGATATATGGTATCATGACTAAAGAGACGGTCATCATTAAGCATAAACACTAGTATGTTATTTTTGTCCCATAATATCCATTTAGTAAATAAATCAGACATAACAAGATGAATACTCATGAATATACATATGATCTCACGTTCATGCCCTCAACCAAAACCATATGTCATCGAGTCAAAACATTCTTAGGACATTACTACATTTCTTCATTCTCTCAATACAAAACAAACATGGCAAGTGGATTTATGTTTTATTAATAATCAAATTATATCCCTATTACAATCATCACATTATGGATCTTATGGAATACAACCAACAGTCTCCCACTTGCACTAGAGCTAGTCACTCTTGAATCAAATTTGAAGTAACATAACATGACCAACATGCTTGTGTTGTGAAAGTTCCTTTATCAAGGATTCGACACATTTCTTTCATTTGGTATTCTTCAAAACTTTAAATTTTCAAATTTTGTAAATTCTCTCATATGAGATGGAATTGACTTAGTATGTGCTTGTAATGTTGATGTGATCTTGATTCATTAGCATGTTTCATGGATCGACTATTGTCACAATAAACCTCTATTCATTATAAATACTTGGAACCACCCAGAGTCTACTAGTGAACTTGTTGATCCATATTGCTTCCTATTCTAAATAGGATGTCACAATATACTCATCTTGTAGAATTAGTTTTCTTGGAACTCTTCTAGCTTACAGCTCTACCATTTAGAGAAAATGTGAATTCTTATTGTGATCAGTAATCATCCTATTTAGGAACTTAGTACATGATGGTGTAGAAAAGCAAACAAACCTCTATGGATCGTATAGATGGAACCACGCCATGTCTGGAACCCATATGGACATCAACCTTTTAAGAGCTATCGCACGCTTCAAACCATCGATGTACAACCATGCATAGCCATATATTTGAAAAATTGTTGCAAGTGTTTGGGTTTTATGATAAGATGAACATAAAACTTAAGATTGTGTTTAAATTGAAATATCAAGCATGATCGTTATTAATCTCATTAAGGATGTATACTTAACTTAGTTGTCATATAATAAAGGCACCTTCTATATGAGCCTAATCTGATCTCACTAAACACATAAAAGGTGTGCAGGAATCACTAAATACACAATATGTGTGCAAGAAATCCACTGAACACAGATGAGTAGACATGGGTCTAAGTAACTCACGTACTAAATGAAGGGGTCTCATCAGGAACCAACCTTCCATAAATGTTCATAAGATAGGGCCTTAGGTGTATTGTAATGCATGAACCCATTGCCAAAGGCTCTAGTAGAGTTTCAGGAATGAGGATTGGCCCCACAGTCACCACTAGCCTTGGTGCACACTTTTCCTCACATGCGCACAGCCTAAGATCAACTTTTCAACATGTCATCCATTTGAATACTACTCAGAATGTAGACCTAAGAATGATCCATGGACAACCAACTCTCAATCACGGGTATCAATGAAAGGGTGGCTACATCACCATGGATAGCTATTTGTAATATGCATGGACCGCACGACACAAGACTGGATTCACGTGCCCATGTAGCCCCAAACTATTGGAGGGGGAATTGGCTCTGATACCATTTGTAACACTTGCGCACAACCCAAGATCAACTTCTTGACATGACCCCCATCCTAGTATTACTTTGAGTTGAGCACACTTAGCCTTAGAGTTATTCAGTGATGGACTCCCTGAAAAAGAGGTACACCTTGATGATATGAGTAGTCTAATTATTCCTTTTCCAAATCATTTTATCTGAAGCCTTAAATCTTGGGACAGCACATGTATAGTTATGATTATTCTTATCTACAGACTTAAGGTTTAGACTCATAGTTCTTAATTGGTCTTAATCATGAAGAGGTAATTATCAATGATCTGATCTTAAGTATTAAAACATTTTGCAGTGAATTTTCACAAGATATGCAGGAAAATATTAACCATTTACATTATACATGTATCCCATGACAATTTGTACATTAAATACTTGAATATTAAAATGCTAGAAAAACTCATGATGCAATATAATAAAACCCAAGGAAGGGACCCTTTACTTGCATTCGGTGGGAACAAGACTCCTATAACACTCCTAATCTTAACTGTCAATCAATGTGTAATGATAAGCAAAGATTGTTCTTGTAACTTAGCCCATTGGCTAGATTTTTAAAAGATGATCAAAAATCATATAAGGTTTGACCTTATCTGAGCCATACACTAATTTATAGGAAATGTTAAAGATTAGACACAAATCAGCCGATCAAAAATGAGATAAATCCATATAACTATTTCCAAAAATCTTGCCTCAACAAATAGAAAAAGACTCATATACCCTCCACTTAGATTTCTAGGGTTGGGTGTTATAGGGACAAATTTAGTCAAACCCTATAATACCATGATAATGTTGACAAAAATAAAAATTATGCAAGGGCATCTCAATACTATGGCCCTTGAGCATGTACCTGAGACCAGAACTTCATAGGTCAACGGCAAAAGTGAGGAAGGACCAGAATTAAGATACCAATAACATTCAGGAGGTGTGAATTCACAAAACCAAGGCTTGGAGATTGTCCCTCAAAGCCCTCTGGCACCTTCAAGCTTAAAAAGTCTAAAGAGACCTCATGTGTTACAATAAAATAGAGTCACGTGGTTGAGATACAAAACTCATTGCTCTCAAAAAAAAATAACAGAGAAAAAGAAGGTTTTTACTCCAACTTAGAGAGCTCAACTTAAGTGATTTTTGTAAGGAAAGCACCATCAGGAGGGCCTCTACAAGTGTCTTCAGTTTTGGTCAGTTAGTCAAAGTTTGAAGTCCTAAAAGGACTATACACATTAGTCAATAAGTAGAGAAAAGGTAACACATGGGTGTAGGGAAACTTGTTGGGAATTGCACAATGGAGGCCAGAGTTGTAGGTACAGAGTTATCGTCATTGGGGAAGAAAACTAACTCCACAGTGTCAATGTACTTGATCTCATGATCAAGGCAACCTACAACGAACCATGGACGTTACATGAAGCGTCGTGTTTGGTTCAATGTTGATGCAATGACCAAATCTTTTCACCGGTGAGGGGAGGTTGGTGGTTTTGGATGTTTCATAATAGGCGTCGGTTTATACCTACATGACCGACGTTGAAAATGACACTATTTTTTTTATCAAAATTTGGATTTCGCGGCCGACTTTCAGCGTCGGTTTGTTATAAACAACCGACGCTGAATACAAAGCGGTACCCGTGTCTGGCTGGTCTTCGAATATAGACGTCGGTTTGCTTAAACAACCGACGCCTAACATATAAGGCGTCGGTTTTCCTTAATAACCGACGCCCAGAAAAGTGACACTGAATGCTAATTTTGTAGTAGTGAAGGTATCTTCTAGGGCTTAAAGGGATCGATATGGAGTCCTAAAACTAGTGGGACAAATCATTGGCTATGAGAAGGACTGGAATCAGAGAAAGCCTGGGGGAAACTCAGTCGCACATAATGTTGTGGGGAGTCTGGAGGTTGAACAATGACCTAGATCGCATGGGTTCCAACCCGCTCCACTCCAATGGCTTGCACAAGAGCCCATTGTGTGTCCGAATGATAAAAATGAATATTCAAATTATTTGGAATAGCTTTTTATGCAATACTTGACTAAAACATTTTCACATGCTAACAAACTCAAATTGAGGCCATATTTAACCATTGGTTCATTATAATGCATAGATAATTATCATGGCCTTAGATTCTCAATTTAAACAAGAAAAACCTAAAAGTAAATATGGTTATGGCTTAAACCATCATAGTTCCTAATCAATTATGGCAATACCATTTCTTTGCCAAAATTAGCCATCTAGAATGATAAAAAAATGTACCTTAACTTGAAGCCTTTTTCATAAATTTTTATGTACGCCTTAGGCATGATTAATTCAAAAATAACTATATTGGTCTAATTAGATCCCTGATTGGACCTCGACTAGGGTTTCAAATATGTTTCAATTTCAAAAAAGTCGTAGGGATCTAAAGGAAAAGAGTTGCGTCCTTACTTATCTAGAGGTTGGCCTATTGTGGTTGTGTCTATAAACAAACACCTCGTGGTGGTGTTTTCCTTGGAGGTGCCCCCACATGTCGTCTCTAGCCAAATTGAACAACAAACATGGCTTGCTTTATTTTGAAATAAGCATATTCTAAGCCTTTTCTATAAATGTTGATCTCTGGTTAATCATCATGGGTGCTCAAGATCAAAATTGGGGATCTAGTAACACATTATGTGCGGTGTCTATCCAAGGAAACTTCTAAACATTTTAGATGTTTGTTGGATCAATGTGCTTGTTGTATCTATGTGCACGTTACACGGTTATGCATCTATTTGGGTCTCTTTCCAAGGAAAGCAAGTCCAACTTGCATGCACTGCGATTTTGTCAGTACATATAGTAACCCTCAATTCCAAACATAAAACTACAATGTTAAGCCAACTAAATCCATCTGACATCCATGCCAATAATACGCTCCATGGTTTTGTTGCATTCAGTACTATTGCCACTGCACACAAGTGAGTGGATCGGGTGGTATACACCTCATCAAGTTTCCATATGAGGTGTGTAAGATCCAAATCTACCTTCTCAAGGCCTTGATTCCGCTCATCTAATTAGCCTAATCAAGCCTCTACCACTTCCCACCTGGCCAGGAACTATCAATCTGACAAATGGTTAAAAATAGGTTGTATTATGCGGCACATCTTCCATGCAAAGGCATGTCTGATTTTGAAGGAGAAATGATTTTAATGAACATTCACTCCAGAAACGTACTTGTTTATAGGCTTGTTATAAACAGTGTATACCGAACAAAAGGGTCTTTTGTATCAGTGGATTCTCTACATAAAATTGTCCTCAGAAATAGGAACACCCAGTATTCTCTCACCCCCAAGGTCTGAAATTGGCTATATCAGCCCCAACTTCCATACCAGCGGGTTTACTAGAACAGTCATCTTATACTAAACAAGTTGCATCAGCTATAAGCTACTAAGCATAATTCCATGCCCAATTGTTGTGTTAATTTCCAAACAAGAGTACGGAACCTAATCTTGAACAATTAGTTGGAAAACGTTAAAGTACATATCCGGAAATAATTCCAAGACGATAAGATAGCTTACACTTACACGGCACCACTAAGAATAAAGTACAAATTAACACAGGAAACTATTATAGCAAGCGCACCTTACTCGAGAAAAGTCGAGCACACTGCCAATCTCAGTATGATTACGATTACATGTCCATAGTCAACACTACGGTTTAGCAAGAACCCATTCATTACTCGTATTAGACGTTGTCAGCTGTCTTGCCGATGTAATAGCAGAAATTCATGCTTCTTGACATAAATAAAAGGGTAAATTTCAAAATAATACACAACACTTGTTCCTTGTGAAGATTATATCACGTCGTGTTAGAAATTGCATAACCATACACAGGTTATCTCTTTTGTATTATTTGTATCAAATCTTAAAATATATCATTTCATTTCATTGAAACATCAGAAGCTTGTACATTGTGTGACATTGTCGTACGTACAAGATGTACTATTATTCTGGTACATTGTCTTCCTATACTCAAACAATTACCAATGAATGTCCGATTATCCGCCTAATCCTATGTGTATATTAACTTTATGTAAAGTCTATGCCCAGAAGCAACCAAATTGGCCCTCTCTTGAAGAAATGAGACGGGAGTTTGTTTTATCCCTTACCAAGTTAAAATCCTAATAAACTCAAAACAGGGTGTCCCGAATGCATAACACGCTCAGGAAGCATAGTTTAAATGGCTGCTTCGTAACACACTATGCATTTCAGGAAGATTACGCCTTACATAATTAACCAGCAAGCACTGCACTGACATATGACTAAGGTATATTGGTATTTAAACACAATGCTATTACGTCTTTCTCAATTTTGTGGATGTACAAATTTCCAGCTTGCACTGAGGGGAAAAGAACAAACACGGCCATGTAGGTTGTGAACCAAGGAAGAGGAATAAGAAGTCTGGAAGGGATACATACTGACACGACAGTCATTGGCGATGTGAGTCTACACACAAGAGGGAACAGCACTTCAGAAACTCTTCGTGGAATGAGCCGTCAAGCGTGAGGATCAGTTTATTAGGCCCAAGCATCGGTCTCCAGTTGCATTAAAAATGTTTCACCGTCTGACATTTGATGTCGGTGGAATATGTGTATCCTCAGTCCTCACCAAGAACCTGAGAATGTCGTAGAGTACATTGATTCAACTCTGTATCCCGCAGAATTTCAGATTAGACTAAGTCGAGCTTTACCGTGTGGAATTGCTACTGTTTTTAAACACATCATACTCATTCTCTGTTCTATCCCTCACCGTCTACTGGTTCTAATGAGATATGATATAATTAAAAATAGAAACGATAAACTATGTCTGATTATTTTATTTCTTAAACGTCATGACAAAATAGTTGAAAGATGCAAACGTCATGTATTTTTGTGAATTTTACCCTAGATGAAAAGGTTGTAAGCCTACACTGATTTACAAATTCTACTCTGATGTTGAAATAATCTGCTATCAAGTTTTAACTGGTAAAGCCTCAGCTTCTACCACTGCCATTATATTTGTTTTACTTTGAGATTTCAATATCATCTTCTTTCTCTCCTTGCTTGTAAGCAAAATTTCCGTCCCTGTCAGTCATGTTGCCTTGCGAACTAAGCATCTGCATCCAACCAAATGTGTTGAATCGCCCATCCCTCCCTTGATCTACTACGGTAGAGCATAGACCGACAGTAAGTGCCTTTCCATACAGCTCAATGACATCCATGTCTGTGGTGTTGGCAGCAGCCTCTTTCAAAGGATTGGTGCTTGTTTGTGGCTAATTCCAGAGCATTTTCGAATCCTTTATTGCTCCCAAGGGGATGAAGGTCAAGTGGAGGCTCGACTGTTTTATCTCACGTACGCTTCTGAATTTTGGATTGGTAGATTTGTGGCCATAGATGGGGATGCTGACGCCAGGCAGAGCATGGGTTCCACAAGGACGGTTTTGTCTATTAATGAAGCCCGCTGCTCTCAAAAGGACAGGGTCGCTTACAATCACAAGCCTTCACTCTCTCCTGGTTGATACACGAGCTTGGAAGGAAGCAAAAGGATAGTGGCAGCTATTATTACCTCCTTAGGAAGGCAGACACCTGAAGGCAGAGAAAGCACAAGCAATCTGGTTTTCCGAAATCAGCAACTTCACAAATATTTTGACCCCATATGGAGTCAGGTTTGACTTGGATTTCAGGGAAACCGTGTTTTTGAGAGAAAAATATTGGTATCGTGTAATTGAGTGTGCTAGTATCTATTTATATTAAACAAAAAGGGCCAGTGAGAAGCTGTTTAAAATAGTTTATTCATTTTTTATTATCACTAACAGGCACCTGCAATAATTCATGGCCATTCTTTGGTTGTGTATAATTTTCTTAATGTAGTGACAAGCTGCAATCGACTGGTGAAACTCCCCCATGTCTTTTCTGCCCGATGCTCAATGTTCTGAAAAGTACCTCCTACATATTGTATCGTACCATAACTGTCTCCAACGGAAAGTTATGGAGTATTAATCCCACAGCTAGTAACCAACTGCACCTACATTGACTCGAGTTGTTTCCACCTCTTGCAAACATCATGCATCCTATCAATCTTATTCAAAATGCATGTCTCTGTTCCCATTCATTGTAAGTATCATGCATATAATGTAAGAGAGTTGTCCAATGCATTTTCGACATCTATTCCTCTACACTTGCATGGAGGTCTGTTTCCTCATATTGCAGTGTCATTTTCTGGTGTAGAGATGTGATTCTTTTCTGAGTCCTTTAATTGTGTCACGTGTTGCCTAGTTTTTATCCCCTCTTTTTCCCCACGCCTGGAAATAGCTCTGTCCAACATATTGATTTCCTTAATCGATGAATAAGGTGACTAGTGGTGCAGTATATCACTCTGTAACTAGTTGGCAAGGCTCCTTCGTATCTTCTCTACTAATACACTTATTATCATTTAATTTGCAATTCTGGTACAGGAGTTTACATCCAAGTCTGCAAAGGTGTGTCCCATGATGTGCCGGAACAGATGAGAACACGTCTGAAGGGACACAAGGAGAAAAAGAAGCAGATGGCAGATCACTATGAAGCGATCAATCCATTTGCTACAGAACAAAATCAAAATGTCGATGATCTGCAGGTCTTGGATACCCTGTCTAGGTTTTAGCTGAAGCTTCTGTGACTGATAAAGGGAAGGGTATCTATATGATTACTTTTCCCAAACATATAATCCAGGGTCACAACCTTCTATTAGGGCTGCATTTCTTAAGGTCTGACGCAAGAGAGCAAGTGCACTCTGTAATGGCAGATTGGTTCTATGACATGGATATTCCTTTTAATGCCATCCATTCTCCACTATTTCAAAAATTGAAGAGGGCATTGCAGCTGCAGGCTCAGGTACCAAGGCACCTTCATATCATGATCTTCGACTTAATCTCCTAGCAAAATCAAAGGAGATAGCCTCATATGTAGTTTCATTTAGGGCGACATTTGAGAATATGGATGCACCATAACGGCATATGGGTGGCAAGATAAAAAGAATAGAAACTTGACAAATTTCTTGGTATATTTCCAGAAAGGGGCCGATTTCTTAAAGACGGTGAATACTAGTGAGATTGTGAAGACTGGGGAGAACTTGTTTAATCTTTTCAAAGTGGGTTGGTCCTAAAAATGTGGGGAGAACTAGTTTCATCTTTTCAAAGTGGGTTGGTCCTAAAAATGTGGTGTTTTTTGTAAGTGACAATGCTCACTACTATATCTTACGTGGTAAAATATTTGCAACTGCTTATCCTTCTATATACTAATCTCCATGTGTTGCACATTGCATGGATCTAATTATGGAGGATATTGTTGATCTAGTACAAGTGAAATTTATTGTAAGGCTATTAAGTGTCCATATTTATTTACAAGTTACAACCATATATATGTTTTCTACATGTGAAGAAACAATAGAGTGGGGAAAATCCCCTTTGTATGTTCTTGATAGAAGGGCAGCCCCCTCTCATATGAAAGAAGATAAGGGGTAAGCATATAGACTCGAGTAAAACCCTTATGGGACAAAACACAATTGAGCCCACATTACAATTAGACCCAACAACTTAATTAACTAATTAACTAGACTCTCTAACAATCTCCCTTCAGCTGGGGCTTAGAAAAATCCAAAGTAAACTTGCAAACAAATAAAAATCAAAGACAAAGAAGAAGAATAAAATGATAAATCAAGCTCATACAAGAATTTTTCTCCACCTCAATATTCCAATAAAGCACTCATCACTCAAACACTCCCCCTCAACCTCAAGTAGATAATCCAGAAGCGGGTAAGCATATAGGTGACACGAGCTTCTTAATCTGTATGAAATGGCATCTGGAGCATAATTAAACAGCAACAAGTAGGCAAAATGGTCTTCATCACATTCGCTAGCGTGACAGTCTAGAGAGTGTGAGATCAGTCCCCAGAGAGTGTTGGGTCATAGCAACAACAGCAGTCAACGTGCATACAAAGCACGGACAAGAAAAGAGCCAAAGAGCGCAAAGCACAAACAAGCTAGAGAGTGCAGGCACACAGCAGTAGAAAATTGATGTGTGCAAGGAACGGACAAAGTCAACGTGAAAATGAGTATGGAAAGATAGTAGAATGTGAAGACGACATAGTTGGATACAAAACCATCAGCACAAATAGTAGGCAACAGACATGAAGCTCCAGATACTAAGCTCTCCAAGAAGCAAATATAGTAGTGAAGATCCACAAATATATAGAGCAATAGAATTAAAATCTTTTTCTTATCTCTTCTACTCATCTTCCTCTATTCTCCCCCTAACGTCGACCACGAAGAGAGTCAAGAGAGTGGTTGGGGTGGAAAGTTAGAAACAATGGTAGAGGCAAGGGGCAAACATGTGGAGGTAATCAATAACTCGAGTCAATATGATAACCCGATTACACAGATCCGGGTAGGAAAAAATAGATTTTTGTGCGACCCAAAATGGGAGATTTTTGGTTTAGATCAAAATCATATTCGAATAGTAGTATGTACAATGTGTATATATAGGGGTAATAAAAGCATTGAGGAGGTAGGCAATATGTATGCAGTGCTGGAAGGGGTAAAAAATATTTAAAAAAATTACTGGAAACAGAAGATAAGTGTTGTTGGTACAGATACAGATAGGGACACACCATGTGTTGTAAAGTAAAGGAAGGTTATTTGATATATTTAATAAAAGGAATCCTCTTCCTATATATAAGAGAAGGGGGAAGCGTACAGACTTTAGACAAATCTCAATGGGCAAAGTCATACTTAGGCCGACATACAAGTAGACTCAAATAACTTAATTAGCTAAATTAACCAGACTCTCTAATACTCCTCAAGCTGAAGTTTGGGAGAATCCCAAGTCAACTTGCAAACAGACATACTAAAGACAAAGAGGCAGACTAAAACGATAAACTAAGCCTATACAAGAATATTTCTCCGCCTCAACGTTACAATAAAGCATTCATCACTCAAATACTCTCCCTCAAAGTCGATAACCCAAAACAGGTATGCAAGCAAGTCTGAACCTGAAGCATGTCGCAGGTGCAAGTCACAAACATGTAGTATAAGCTTCTTGATCAAAAATATATGACATCTGGAGTAGTAGCAAACAACAGCAAGAAGGCATCAAAGTCATCATCACAGTTACTATTGTCGCAATCTAGAGAGTATTGGTTCACTGTAGAAAAGTCCAGAGCTAGGAAGCACAGACACTTCCCAGAGGCTATCATGTCTGTGTGCAACACATGTCCACCATGGATACACCTTGGACACGCCTGGACACGAGACTGACACGCCACCGGCGTGTCCACCTTAATTTTTTTTTATTGCAGTGTCACACGTGGCTCCGGGGCAGAGCCCCCGAAAAAGAGTTTACAATGATTTTCAAAGAGAAATCAAGCACAAATCTCCAAAATATTAATATCATGACAAATAAAATCCATCTAAATTTACACTAGCGAGTCACAAGAAATTAGTGGTTTCTTCTTGAAGTTAATATGCTGGCACGAAAACAGTGCTAGAGTCATCACAGAGCACCCAAAGTCTTCATAGAGCAAAGCAAGACAAGCATGACTGACAAACCAGATTCAATTCTCAAACAAATGTCCAAGCATGATAGGATTCTCTGAGTCCTCTGTCTCCCCGTGTCAATAGATCAAGGAGGTTGTGATGTAGGGTGGCTCTGTGCTTGTGTTCAAGAATATACATCATGATAGACACTACTTGGGGTTGGCGTTCATAAGAGAAGCGGCCAACGGCTCTGTTAGATGACTCAGTACATAGTTGATAAAGGACGAGCAAAATTTAAGGAAGCTAAGAGAAAATCAAGGAAAGCGAGGAACGGCAAGATGTAATGAGCTAGTTCAACGGAGCGGGAGGGATAACATGGCAGCACAGACGACGACTGCAATCTTGGTACTGCGACGCCACACTGGCTTGGCATCCTCGTCGAAGATTCTAGTCCATCGTCAATGTTGAGCGCGTATCCAAGCCGATCATAGTAGAAATCAGCAGACCCGCGGCGGTGGCGTTGATGGTGGTGTTGCTAGTGCTCGTGCTTGCCGATGTGGAACATGATAGTGCCGCAATGCTCAAGGAACTCGTTGGCCCTGGACCTGATCCACGTGGAGGAGGCGCAAATCATAGATGAGGAGGATTCCGCTGTGACAATTGGCGCCAAAGCGGGCTAGTGTACAAACAGTCGACGTTGGTGCCATGAAAATAGCAAGGGAAGCAGATCAAGAACTTGAGTTTGTCTATAGACTTGACAGCGTAGGAGAGAAATTGAACTAGGGTTCTTGAGTGTGGGTAACAGCAGCAATGATTTGGGAAGATGAGGGAGTGGGGAGGGGTTTCTGTGGACGGAATTTGTGTTTACGATGGCAGAGGATAGATGTAGGGACAGCTTGTTAGAAGGGAGAAAGAAAGGCCAAGAGGTGGCCATAGAGGCTAGATAGATGCCCAGCAGGCGACCAAGCCAAGAAGGGTGGTTGTTCCGCCCGCAAGTGGAAGAAAATATTTGTCTCCTTTAGGGCCAGGGTTGGATCACTACTTTGATACCATGTTGTAAAGTAAAAGAAGACTATTCGATGTATTTGATAAGAGGAATCCCCCTCCTATATAGAGAAGGGGGAAGCGTACAGACTTTAGACTAAACCTTAATGGGCCAAGACACACTTCGGCCCATATACAAATATACTCAAATAACTTAATTAACTAAATTAACCAGACTCTAACACCATGTATAGAAGCCTCCACCAAGTAGATAAAGATGCACATCATGATCAAGCACCAGTAGTAGGTGACACGACTTGTTGGTGACGCCACCGATGTGTAAGTGAGTCGGTGAAAACAGCAAACAACACGTCGTATTTTGAATCTACACACTGTGTAGATCTTTTCTTCACAACAACAGCAGAGGGACAACACACTATGTTAAATGGCACAACAGCAAACTCAGCAAGATAGTGACACGTCCTGTCAAATTCTGGCATGCCACGTTGAATAGCACAGCAACAGACTCAGCAAGACAACAACACATCATGTAAAATTTTGACACACTGTGTTCAATGGCGCAGCGACAGGCTCAGTAAGACAGTGTCAAATTTCAACATGACGTGTTAGATGGCGTAGCAACAGACTCGTCGTAGAAGGTGACAGCTACATGCTGCATCAAATCTTGGACACGTCATGTTAGGTGGCACAGCAGTAGATTAAGGTCAAAAAATGACGAGAACGTTATGGATCACCAATAGTTGATGATGGCAGTGTAGATCGGTAGTGGTGTAGATAACGGCGGTGTAGATTGATAGTCGTTTTGATGATGACAACAAATAGGGTAGCGGTGGCAGCTCCAAAAGCAAACGATAATGGCAAGGCATGGCGGCCCATGTAGATCTCAGTAGCAACAACTTCAAGATGAATTATTTTTGTTATTGAATATGGAAACGACTCAATGGAGACGCTCCAAGAAGATGTAGAGGATGGGCACCCTTGCAGGTTGCCACACAACGCCTAAGGGTAGCGGTCGCCCATAAGGGGAGGCAACTTCTCTCCTTCTCTCTCTCTCTCTTAGGGTTGGGGGCGATGCAGGAAGCTTGCTAAGACACCATGTGAAGAAGCAATAGAGTGGGGAAAATCCCCTTTGTATGTTCTTGATAGAAGGGTAGCCCCCTCTTATAATTAGGGGGAAGCCTACAAACTCATGTAAAACCCTAACAGGCCAAGATATAATTGAATCATATTATAACTAGACCCGCAAAATGTGTTTATAAGGTTTGAAATACAATTTTTGGCAATGTGAAGTGTCCTTTCACACAAGTTGTACTTGCATAATGTGTTCTGGAGCAAAGAACTCGATTATTCTAAATACTACAAGGACAAAGGTAGGATTGCCTGAGAAATTGTTGTTGATTAGTCTTTTTGGAGAGAGTGTGCAACCATAGTTCATAACTTCATATTATTGAGCCTCTAGTATGTGTTTTCCATATTGTCAATTTTGATTAAAAACTAATTATGGGATACTTGTATGAATCAGCAAAAGAGGCCATTCGAAAAGCATGTGGGAAAAGAAAAGATCGCATGATCCTTACTGAAAGATTATTGACAAAAGGTATGATACATAATTGCATAATATTTTACATGATGTTGGTTATTAGTTGAATCCAAAATTGAACTACAACAAGGCCATACTCTCCAAACATCCTGAAATCCCTGGTGGGTTGTATGATGTGATTGGAAGAGTGTGTCAAGGGAATGATAATTTACTTCCATAGTTTACTAGAGAGATGATTATGAAAACCAGGAGATGAAATTTGGAAGACTAACGAGACATCTAAATACAATATTGCCACATAATTGGTGCCACCTTTTTGGTGGAGATACTCCTACCTTGCAAAAGTATTGTTGTTCGGGCTCTGAGCCAAACTTGTACCTCTTCTGGTTGTGAAAGGAATTTGAGTGCATTTGATCACATCCATTCAAAAAGGAGGAATAAGTTGGAGCATAAGAGATTCAATACCCCTGTTTATGTAAGAAGCAACTTGAGATTGAAGCACAAGTATTGTGCAAATCAATTTCTTCTTTAGGTATTCTTGCAAACCGAATTACTTAACGTTGACCCCGTTGACATTGATGCTACTGATGTCACGAATGATAGGACCCACCAACACTTGATGATAATGAGTCAAGAGTTGTTTAATGAGATCGTAATGCCTCAAAGTAAGAGGAAGTAACAAAGCAATGAAGATGGTGGAAATCTTGGGAGGTAAATATTTTACATGAAACTGACTTTTGAGCTCAAGGTCCATCTATGTAGCTTAGTAATGGCTCTTATTATATTCTCAGAATATAATAACCTAGACATGGGATTTGATGGCATCCCACATGTGGAAATAGAAGATCTTAGTGATGAAGAAGATCAAGATGACGATGATGGAGAGAATGCATATGAAGATTACATGCCATGATTCATAATGATGGATGTGATGATATATGTGTGTAACCTTTTTTATCTTTGTACTATGAACTATGGGTATGGTTCACTTGTTAGTTGTTACCTTGCTCCTTTTGTAAGAAATTGTATGGTCAGCTAGTACATGTTATGAGTTGTGAGTTTTATGCACATGTCATGAGCTATCTACTTTATCTTGAAGCTTAGATTTCAATTGAACAATCATGGACGGTTTACTTGATTTATTTATTCATTTATCTTGTCATTTAAATAATTTGGTACTTTGATAATTTGATATAGGAAATTACTCATGTAGTCAATTACATTATTGTGAGCAAGCGCATTATTATTCATGTTCCATTTGTGTATTTTCTATGATTTTCATATATATTTTCATTTAAGTCATGATGATGTCAGATGTTGAACCGGTGAAGTGAGAACAGGAGGCCTCTCCGGCTCAGTTCTGAAAACTGTGACTCATACGGTCAAAAGTGCATCAAACCCTCTCTACATGACGTGAGGTCGACAAAGTCCTAGTATGTGCTTCTAAGTGAGCCCTAAACAGCAATAAAAATACTCTAGAATGACAAGTGGTTGATACCATCTTCCCTACTCTTGTATTCGCCCAATTGCTATTCTCCCATGTGGTTGAATTAAATAACACAAACAAGGTCTGCCTATGGCCCAACATGATCTTTAGGGTGAGCAAAGAAGTGGCAAATTGTCAACCCAAGTCGCATCAACTTGTTGTTCTTACTATCATGTGGCTGAATTTATTAGTAAATGTAGGCAGTCACCTTTCTGGCATTTGCAATGATAGAAGAAAATTTGGCAAATCCCTATATCTTCTAGCATGAGATAAACATGTGCAGCAAAGGACGTCCAGGAAGACCACAATACTATCATAAGCAACCTGCAAATCCTACTTTTAGGAGTCAATAGTCTTCTACACTTTCCATGCCTTCTTTCCGGCTACAACCTCTAGGGGACTAAGGTTCACAAAAGCATCAACAAAGCCATTCATAACACTCTTCCCTTTGGAACTAAGGCTAAATGGGTGAATGATCGAAGATTGGCCTTCGCCATAAGCAAATCAGGATTCCTTATCACCATTATCATCTAATTGAACCGCATTGGTCATATTGTCACCTAAATTAAAGTATGTCTCAAGTGTATGCTTTCTATCATTTTCTTTGGATTCCCTATAACTCGTCATGTATAACTTGATAACACCATGCACCTTGTTCAGATGATCGCATAAACCACATTGTAGTTTGTTTTCATCCAACAGATTTGGCCAAAAATTGTACTTCCATCTTAGATCTTCGGATTTCCATTATGTGTAGGATCATTCACCGACTCCCAAAACCATGGGAGGATTTCCCCAATTGGAACGAGTGCATCATTATCTACTTCCAAACCTTTATACACGCATATACACTAATAAACAATAACTCACGTACAAAAGAAAAATTAAAAAAAAATGAACTCAAAAAATATGTGATGATGCATGGTTGCTTAATGTTGTGAGGATGTCATGGTTGCAAGCCAGTGGCAGCAACAGCAACAAGGAACTTAGGAGGCAAGGAGAGGGGGAAGAAGAAGAGGTAGGGTAGACAGACGTCCGAAATGGTGTAACACTGGAAAGAGTAGACGGTGGCACCCATTGCTGCAATGAGACCAATGAAACGACTGGGAACCCACAATAGAGGAGAGGGGCATAGGAGAAGTTAGAGAGGGGGAGGAGGTTGTTGGAGATGAGAACTACACCGAGAGGTGATATGGAAGAGTGCAACTAGAGTATCATGTGACCAGAAGATCCCTCTCAGATTAAGAAGTATGTTTTATAAAACAATTATGCGGCAACCATGCTATATGGGAGTGAAATGTTAGGCAGTCAAGAAACAAGGTCTCAACAAGACGAATGTGGCAGAATGCATATGTTGAGATGAATGTTGGAAAAGACAAGAAAAGATCACTTGAGAAATGACGTTATCATGAACAAAGTGGGGGTGGCGAGCGTTGAGGACAAGGTGTGTGAGGGCCGACTGAGATGGTACGGACATCTGCGAAGCAGAGCGACTAGCGTGCCTATACGAAGCAATGCTATTGAGTCAAGCACAATTAAAAGAAGCAGACCTAAATCAACCTGGTAAGAGCTTATCATGAGAGGTTTTGAATCTTTTAATTTTGATCAGAATATGACTCATTCGTCGTCATCATCTAAATTCAAAATCTCTCTTTATAAGCTCTTACCATGTTAATTTAGGTCGTCCTTTTCTTCTATTAATAGTGTTTGACTCAATAGCATTGCTTCGTATAGGCGCATTAGTCGGTCTGCATTGCACATGTCCATACCATCTGAGTCGACCCTCGCCCAACTTGTCCTCAATGCTCGCCACTCCCACTTTATTCCTGATATAGTCATTTCTCAAGCGATTTTTTCTTGTCTTCCAACACATTCATCTCAACATATGCATTTCAATCACGTTCATTTTATTGAAACCTTGTTTCTTCACCGCCCAACATTCACTCTCATTGAGCATGGTTGGTCGTAGGGCTGTTCTATACAACTTGCTTTTTAATCTGAAAGGGATCTTCCGATCACATAATACTCCAATTGCACTCCATTTCAAGCATCCTACAGTGATCCTATGACTCGTTACAGAAATAATTGGAATAGAAGGATTCATGTATCCAACACCAACATGGTTGGGATTGAGGCTTAGATTATGATATAATGATGATGTATTCCCATAACTCATCACATATAGATTTATATATCTTGTACATTCCATTGAATCAGGAAAAAAACTTCATGAGGTGTTGCTTTAGTCTATTAAGCTCCTTGGTCACATGACCACATAAACCACATTGTAGTTTGTTTTTATGAGATAGATTTATCCACAAATTGTATTTCTATCTTGGATCTTTGGATTTGCCTTATGTGTAGGATCATTCACCAACTCCCAAGACCATGGGAGGCTCTCCCCGATTGGAATGAGTACATATTTATCTCCTTCTAAATCTTTATACATGCATATACACTAATAAACAATACAAAGACACGCATGTAAATAGAAAAATAAATGAATCTAAAGTCTTGAACTTAAACAAATATACAATGATGTGTAGTTGCTAATTGTCGCAAGGAGGATGGCGTGCTTGTAGGCCGATAGCAACTGCAATGAGGAGCTTGAGGAGGCGTGGAGAGGGAGAAGAAGAGAAGAGGTAGGGGAGACTGGTGTCAAAGATGGTGTGACACTGAGAAGAGTGGAGGGTGGCATACATTGTTGCAGTCTGTGATGATCAGCGCAACAATAGCATACCCATAATAGAGGAGAGGGACATAGGAGATGTTAGAGGGGGAGGAGGCCATTGGAGATGAGAGTTGCACTCGAAGGTGGAGAGGAGGTCGCTAGAGATGGAGTAGCCACATAACTTCCACACCGCGCAACAACCCTTAGGCTATTTTAATAAGCGACACATTTGGACAAGGCAAGCCACATTTCTGCAGTAGTGGGGAGGTATAAATAACTACAAAATGATGGAGCTTTCAATGTTGGCTGACCAAGTTGGACACACTGCTACAGGGCCCAAAGGCCGCCACTAGGCTAGGAACACTACTACAGGGTCATGAGGTCGCCCAGGCAGTCCAAGAAGCTGCCTAGTTATACCTATAGAGAAACTGGGAACTGCTTATTGAATGAATAAACCAGTGTACAATACAGTCTCTTATATAACAGAAGGGAATAGAGACTAAAGCAGAGATGAGCAATATGGGACAAAACTACTGAAGTGAACGCATAAGTGAGGCACTTGCTATGCACATGATACTCAACAAAACACAACACAACACAACATATCTCTATACTCCCCCTCAAGCTGGAGCGTAGATGTCGAACATGCCCAGCTTGTCAACTAGAGTCTGAAAACAAGCTTCAGGAAGTATCTTGGTGAAGATGTCTGCAACTTGCTTTTCAGTGTTGAGATATGGAGTAGAAATCCGGCCAGAAAGGACTGTCTCTCGAACAAAGTGACAGTCGACTTCAATATGTTTTGTTCGCTCATGAAAAGTGGGGTTGCTCGCAATAAAAATAGAGGCCTTATTGTCACAAAACATTGGTATAGGGCTGGAATAGGATATATCAAACTCCTGGAAGAGACTCTGGACCCACAGAAGTTCACATGCAGTATGAGCCATAGCTCGGTATTCTGCCTCTGCACTGGATCTGGCGACAACAGTTTGCTTTTTTGCTTCGCCATGTGACAAGATTTCCGCCAACAAATGTACAGTATCCTGATGTAGACTTACGATCAGAACGACTTCCTGCATAGTCAGAGTCCGAGAAGCCAGATAGATTGTAGTGGCCATGCTTCTTATACATCAAGCCTTTCCCTGGAGAGCTTTTAAAATACCGCAGAATGTGACATACAGCATCCCAATGACACTGTCGGGGTTTATCAAAATATCGGCTGATGAATCCAACAGCAACAATGAGGTCAGCTCTTGTGACCGTCAGATAGATAAGCTTTCCTACCAGCCTTCTGAATTGGTGATGATCAGCATAGGGAGGAGAATTTTCATCATCCCAATTCATATTTGGGTCAAGTGGAGTGTTGGCTGGTTTGCAGCCCAGCATACCAGTTTCCTGTAAGAGATCAAGTACATCTTTTCTTTGAGAGAGACACAGCCCTGCAGATGATCTGGAGACCTCAATGCCCAAGAAATACCTCAGTTTTCCAAGATCTTTAGTGACAATATGTTTTTCTAAGTAGGTTTTAGTTGCCTGTATACCCACGGTATCACTGCCAGATAAAATAATATCATCAACATAAACAACAAGAATGACAAGTCCATCCACTACTTTGCGGATAAAGACTGAATGACCAGAGTGAGAACGACAAAAGCCAAAAGTGACTAGGATCTGACTGAGCTTGTCGAACCAAGCACGTGGGCTCTGTTTGAGACCGTAAATGGCATTTTTTAGTTTACAGACTTTAAAGGCAGACTCCCCCTGAGCAACAAACCCAGGTGGTTGCTCCATGTATACTTCCTCCTGTAGATCTCCATACAGAAATGCATTTTTAACATCTAACTGAAAGAGAGACCCGTCTTTATTAACAGCAACAGAAATCAGAATTCTAACAGAATTTAATCGTGCAACAGGAGAGAAGGTCTCAAAATAATCAACACCATGTGTCTGCGTGTAGCCTTTTGCAACAAGGCGAGCTTTCAAGCGTTCAATAGTCCCATTAGGTTGATATTTAATGGTAAAGACCCAGCGGGAGCCAACAGTAGGGCATGAAAAAGGACGATCCACAATTTCCTATGTCTTGCGATCACAAAGCGCTTGCATTTCCTGATCCATTGCCTGTTTCCATGCAGGAATAACTAGAGCCTCTGCAGCAGTCTTTGGAATGGTGATAGCAGAAATCGCAGAAGAAAATCAGGCAAAATTTTTATGCAGATTCGCAGACGTGCAGTAATGACTGATAGATGTTTAGTACAGGAGCGAACACCTTTGCGCAGACTGATAGGAAGGTACAAGTCAGAAGTTACCTCAGTGTTTATTTGATCATCCGCAGACGGAGGAATTGGTTGGGGAGGGGCCAGGAAGGAGTGCTTGTCTTCAACCAGCATTTGTACACTTGCAACGGACAATTTTTAGGCTGGTTAGAAGAAGGCAAGTCCTCACCAATATCTGGTAGAGGTGTGGGTGCCAACATGTCACTGGATAGTGTTGCTCCATCATCAAAAAAAATAGGGCATATGCTCAAAAAAGATCACATCCGCACTGACAAACCATTGTTTGAGTACCGGATCAAAGCAGCGATAACCTTTTTGGGTTCTAGAATAACCCCAAAAAAATGCATTTAGTAGATCGAGGATCAAGTTTCGTCATTCCTGGGCGTAAATTTTTCACAAAGCAAGTACACCCAAAAATGCGAGGAGGAACAGAGAACAGAGGTGCATCAGGAAATAAAATGAAGGTATATGATTTTGTAAAACAGAAGACGGCATACGGTTTATAAGATAGCATGCCGTAGAGACTGCCTCAGGCCAAAAACGGTGAGAAACTTTATAATGAATCAGAAGGGTGCGAGCAACCTCTAATAAGTGGCGATTTTTCCGTTCAGCAACACCATTCCGATGTGGAGTGTAAGGAGAAGTGGTTTGATGGATAGTGCCACGATCCGAAAAAAAAGGATGTGACAGACTTCTGCATAAATTCCACGGCATTATCGGTACGGAAAATTTTATTGGATTTATTGAACTGGGTCTGTATTTCAGAAAAGAAAATACGGATATTGTCTAAAATAGTGCCATGATCTTTGAGCAAAAACAGCCAGGTAGTACCAGTGTTATCAAGGCGGGCGCCTAGGCGCTCCAGAGGTCCCTCAAATCTAGGCGCCTAGGGGTCATAGGTGAGTTGGGAAAACTAGGCGGGTTGGGCGGGTTGGGCGGGCTAGGCGGGCGCCTAGGCGATCAAGGCGGACAGCCTAGGCGATTTTGCTGCAATTGTTGCAAAAAAATCAGTCCTTTTATACTACTGTTTCTTTGATTTTTTTCTATTTCCTCGTGTCTCCTATTCTAGCTTCTTTTCTTTTCTTTTTTTGCAATTTCTCCTTCATTTCCTGTTCCTGCTATTGCATCTAAATTTTTGTTACTTCTATGTCCCCTCTTATTGCTATTTCCTTGTTACTCATATCAGAAATTCAGATTCTTACTTGCATCTCCTGCTCGCACGTCTACTAGACTACTAGTACCACTTCTATTTGCAAGTTTTCTTCTACTTTTTCTTACTTATTCTTGCTCCTACATGACTACATCTCAAACAGCTGTTGCTGTTTGCATGTATTTGTTAAAGCTCCCTGATCTCTTCTTCGTCCCCCTAGGTGTCCCCCAACAACTCCTTTACAACTATTTTTTGTTTATCTAACTTCTTTCTCCTTCACGTCTCCTCTGTTGCTGTTGCACGTTTCTTTATCTGACTTCTTCCAGCAACTTACTTGCATTTTTCTTTTATATTTTCCTGTTTTCTTTCTTGTTCAGTTTCTACTTATCTTCAACATTCAGTTCCTCTTAATTCTCCTTCCTATGGTCGTCCCAACAGTTATCAATAGAAGTTCAGCATATCACAACATCAATGAACACATAATTACAAAATTGCATGTAGTATCATGTGTATAAATAAATAAATATGTAACTGAAAATTAAGTATAAATAAAAACGCCCAGAAAAGCCTAGGCGCACGCCTAGGCGCCTAGGCGGGCTAGGCGCCCATAGGATGAAAACTACCGCCTAGCCGCCTTGACAACCTTGGGTAGTACAGGAATAATCATCAATAAAAGTCAGAAAATATTTAACACCAGATTGACTCGGAATAGAGTGTGGACCCCAGATGTCCGCATGAACAATATCAAAAATTGCTTTAGAACCAAGTTCCTTTTTAGCAGGGTAGACAGACCGCGTTTGTTTTCCCAAAACACAAGATGCACAAGAAAAATTGTTTTCAAATAATGCAGGAAATAAATGCTTCAACTTTACAGCAGACGGATGACCCAGCCGGAAGTGCCGATGAAGTCATGTGACCGATATAGACAGAAGAGCAGAAGCTGTAGGTGGTCCATCCAAAAAGTATAGTCCATCTGGTCCTTCATGGCCTGAACCAATCCTCGTCTTCGTGTGGAGATCCTTCAAAACACAACCAGAGGGATCAAATTTAATAGAGCACTGAAGTTGTTTTACAGTTTTACTGACAGATAATGAATTAACAGGAAATTGTGGTATGTATAAAACAGATTGGAGATTCAGCTTGCGAGATAGAGGAACGGTGCCAATGCCATGAACAGGAGTCTTAGAGCCATTTGCAACAGTGACAGATGGAATATTAGAGGTTTTAGACATAGCAAAAAATAATTGGATGTCGCCTGCCATATGGACAGACGCACCGAAATCAATGCACCATTTATTGTTACCAGCAGAAGGAGAAGCAAGCATAGCAGAAGGACCAACAGCAGATGTCGAAGGTAGCCGAGTCATGCGCTCCTGGAAAAACTTCTCGAATTCAGAGCGAAGCCATTCAATAATCGGAGGAGCAGCTGGTGGGTCAGATGCAGCATTAGTATCAGTTTCTGTAGAGGCCTAGTTAGCCCAGGCTGGCTTGTTGTGCTTGATCCAGCACCTATCTTCACTGTGATTATCACGACCACACCAGTTGCAGAAGCGAGGTCCAGTAGCTTGACCTCGTCCAGGGGTAGTAGAGGAGCCTCGTCCGCCAGTGGGAGGCATACGTCATGTAATTCCAGAATAAATCATTCTGCATAATATTGATTTGTAATGTTGTCGTAGTGATTATTATCTATCAATATTAATAGGAAACATTACTCAAAATCTTACTGATATTATTAGGAGAACGTTACTATAATCTTACAGAGCATGAGTAAATTGTTAACTTAATCAAGTACACTACTGTTTCATGTAATGATCACTGATGTAATCTTAGTTAAATCACAATAAAATATTTTACTGATTATTAACTAATAGGCTAATACAATTGCAAATACAAGAAGTAAATCATATGGAGGGAACTACTACAACAGCAGATCTCTGGAAAATGTCGCAGCATGCAATTAAAAAATAGATGGATCATATTCATAATTCATGTTTGCACTTTGTATACAATTAAATAAAAGCCTAAAGATTAAATCCAAATGAAATTATCTCATCATCTTGTATATTGCCTACATTGAAAATAAATATAACGTATGTTGTAGCATGTGCATGGTAATTACAGTAGGAAATTCTACATTACTAAAGGGGAACAAGGAGAACGAAGATAGAACAGCAAGGAAGAGGCTACGGAAACAGAGAGAAAGGAATATGGAAAAAGGAATGTACAGCACGGAAAAGGTTAAGGGACTTTGTCAAAGGGAAGAGGGAAAAAGGGGGAGTATGACCAGGGAACAGGGAGAAAGCATAAGGGAGAAGGGGATGTACGATTGCTAATGAAATTGAAAAGAAAAATAGAGACGTAGAGAAGAAGCTTCCAATAGCAGGGAGGATTACTTACTTGTTGATCTCCAGCTATGAGTGGACTCCGGTGAAGAACAGCCTACGGCTCTTGGCGCTGCTGTGAAGAACGGGGAACTCCACAGAAGAAAGACTTGGCGTCGTACACTGGAGGAGGCTTGTCTCTCTGTGGCGCCGTTGTACTTGGCGACCTCCTTGGAAGCTGTCGAATAAGCAGCAGGCCATTGAGGGCCGCTATACTTGGTTGTCTCCGGCAGGGGACTAAGCACCATCTAATGCTTGTTTGCTTTGTAGGTAAACCATGCGGGAGAGCTCAGTTCCGCAGAATGAGTTGGGGAGAGTCCTCTCCTCATCCAGAACCATGGCTGGAGCCTAGGGCAGCGGTTGCGGCTGCGCACGGTTCGGAATGGGAAAAGGAGTCCAGGAGTATCGAGGAGTCGCGTTGTAAGGTGAAACGGAGAGTAAATATCAGTAATATTGTCACAAAGCGCCCGCTATAGCCGCTACAGTGGAGCCCGCTACAGCGGCCCACAACCCGCTAAAGCGGCCCAAAGCGCCCGCTACACAGTGAAACACTTTTTTTCCGCCTTCGGCTATATCGCAGCGGCAAATCAGCTAGGCCGCTTCAGCGGCCGCTACAGCGTCCGCTTCGGCCGCTTTTTAAATCAGTGAAAAACGCTTAGGAACATTAGATTGAAACATGATTGTCCTGGTAATATCAAGGAGATGACGATGTTTCCTCTCTGCCACCCCATTCTACTGAGGGGTGTGAGGACAGGATGTACGATGTATCATCCCAACTGAACTACACAACCATAGCATTTTGAACATACTCCAAGGCATTATTAGATTGAAGAACTTTAATATTGCAATCAAATTGAACTTTTATCTCTTGATGAAAATGTTTGACAATAGATAGCACACTCTCGACTTTTCAACAAATAAATCCAAGTCATACGCGAGAAGTCATCCACAAAAGAGATAAAATAACGAAAACCATTATAACTATGGCCTTTTACAAGGCCCCAAACATCACTATGGACCAACTCAAAAGGACACGACGCCCGTTTATTGACACGATCGGGATAAGACATTCTATGATGTTTCCCCAGTTGACAGGACTGACACTCTAAAGACGATACTTGAGACAATTCTGGTTCTAACTTTCTCAGGCTCTTTAATGAAGGATGTCCAGATTTGTAGTGCCACAGTAGAGGAGAGCCACTCAACAGGACAGCTGGAGCAGGAGCAGACACTTGGCGAGGCAGACTGTCACCGTGAAAGAGGTAGAGATCACCTTTTCCTAGGCCCCCCACCAATCGTCCTCATACTCTTGAGATCTTGTAATACAAAACAAGAAGGTCCAAAAGTTACCGTACATTTCACAGTATCAATCAACTTAGCAACAGACAGAAGATTAAAAGGAGAAACAGGGACATAATGTACGGATTTAAGATCAATTTCAGGAGTCAAAGAAACAGATCCACTGGCTAACACTCTCCTCACTGAACCATCTGCTATTGTTACAGATTTGTGAGGAATATGTGAGTCAATGAAATGAAGAAGTCACCTC
This sequence comes from Alisma plantago-aquatica, assembly GCA_963693085.1. Classification (NCBI taxonomy): domain Eukaryota; kingdom Viridiplantae; phylum Streptophyta; class Magnoliopsida; order Alismatales; family Alismataceae; genus Alisma; species Alisma plantago-aquatica. The sequence goes on from OY856412.1 coordinate 1,114,785,873, forward strand.
ATACTAGTCATATGTTGTGACGCTCCAGAGTCAACGACCCATGATGAAGTAGAACCAGAAGCCAATAAAGAGGTAGCCTGATTACCAGTGGTGGACGGTTGGACGCCAAGTTGGTTGAAGATGATGATCCCAAGCTCAGATGTTGAGTAGTCAGAATAAATCTATCATATTCCTCCTTGGTGAGTGTAATGCCAGAAGGACCAGAAGTAGACTCAGTAGTGGTAGCATAGTTTGTTGTTCCCACAGGTGGTGCAGCAGGTCGACCATGCTTCTTCCAGCATTTCTCAACTGTGTCCAGGTTTGTCACAGAAAGTGCACTTAGGGCGAGTTCCACATCCTCAGCCCATACATGTTCGTCCCCCTCTCACTGCAGCAGCTACAGAAGCATGAAAATCTCCCTGAGATGAGACTACGGTAGGATCAACATGTTCAAAATTTGTCTATAAAATCCTTGAATAGGCCTCTTCCAAGCTGGGAAGTTTATCAGAAGCTAAGATAACACTGCGGGCTGAACTGCATGAAGAACTCAGACCAGACAAGAATTTTGATGTAATCAAGTCATCTCTGTCTTTGACTTGCTCCTGGGCAGTTACTGAATGGTAGAAACTCAGCTCTTGTGCAATACCTTGAATCACTCCAAAGTATTCTTCTAAAGGTATGTCTCCCTGTCATTCTGCAAACAGGCGATCATATATGATATATCACAAACTGACGAAGCGCATTCTTCTCTTGAGAATAATGTTTCTTCACTGCATCTCAGATCTCTTTGGCGGTAGTGTAGAACATGAACCTCGAGGCAATCCCAGGTTCCATGTTCCCCCACAACCAGGTCTTCACCAGACTATTATGACGCTTCCATTCAGCATAGCCTTTGTCAGTGAGTGCAGGAAGATCAGAATCAACATGTCTCGCCTTGTCGCGTGACTCCAATACAGTATGGACAGCATTCATCCATAAGAGATAATTCTTCCCGTTCAACTTGATGGAGGGGATAGGAGACAGCTCACTGTAGATGGTAGATGCCTTGGTGTCCTCCATGATTTGACGAGAAGAAGAGTGACGGATTGATACACATCACAAGAAGATATGGGTGATGGGGAGATACATGTCACGTCACAAGATCAGATGCATATCTGACGCATCCGCAGCCCCCAACTGAAATTCCTTAATCACACATGGATGAGATGTGATTAGGAATTTCTTATGTATTGACGGACCCTCTGGTTGGGATTTAGAAATATGTTGGATCAACCGAATGACCTGACGATCCGGAGATAGAAGAGAAGGGGGACAGCGGCTACGGCGCCAGACCCGAGAGACGGCTGCTCCACCCGCTTTGGGTCAGCGGTGCGGCAGTCGGGGAAGACTGACGACGTGCTCTGTTCACGCAAGAATTACTGTTCACGTCGCCACACTGTTCACGCAAAGTTATTGTTCACGTCGCGTACTGTTCACCGCCGGATTTACTATTCACGCTAGCAGCCGGGGGAGGCCGGCAGTGTTGGGTTGTGACGGCTGGGTAGGGTTAGGTTAGGAACCTTGCTCTGATACCATGTGAAATGTGGTGCCACAATGCAACGTGCAATGCAGCGTTGAGAGAGGCCATAGGCATTCTCCCTTTTTATTAATAAGAGAAACTGGATAATTTACATAGAGGTCCAACAGGATATAGAAATTACAAAATAGAATAAATATGAAATATATTAACACCTTGCAAAGGCTGTCATGATCATTGCTCACTGCCTTGCCGCCGCCGGTGGTCCTCCGTGATGTTGCCGCGTCCACCAGCCGTTGCAACACTCGTCATGCCGCTGCATGCGCCTACTCTACCCGCCGCTGCTTGCCCATCGTCTGTCGCCGCCATCACCCTTTTGTTGTTGTACATTGTCGCTCACGCTGGCCCGGCGCACATAACTCGCTACTTTCTGTTACTCACCCAACTGCAGCTACCCACCACTAGTAACCGCAACCCAATTTTTTTATATTCCCCTCAATATTTTTGCAGCCCCTCATATACACACTACATTTTGTGCTAATCGGATCCAATTTTTTGCCGATAAAAGATCCGTTTATTTTTCTATCCAGATCTGCCTATTCGGGTCGTTTTCTACCTTGACTCGTGTTATCGGTTACCTCCACATATTTGCCTACACAAACCTTGTCTTTACCATTATTTTTACTCTCCACGCCAACCACTCTTTAACTCTTTTCGTGCTTGGCGTGGGAGGGAGAATAAAGGATGAAGAGTAGAGGGAAGAGATGAGATAGAGGAGAGATGGAGAGAAGAAGAAGAATTTTATTCTACTGTTCTATTGGACTTCATGCCACATTTACTGCCGATATATGATTTCTTCTGCTGCTATGCTATGTGATGCTTGTTGCTGCTATTATTGTTTATTCATCATCTACCTCGACTACTGCTATGAAGTTACATATTCGGACGTCGTTCTTACTACTTGTGTTATGATTAGCACATTCTGTTTGTTGCTTTGTGCTTTTGCACATTCTGCTGTTCGTGCTATATTTGCACGTTGAATTTCTTCTGTGGACCAGCACTCTCTGGACTCTGTAGACCAGCACTATCTGGACTTTGACGTCTGCTACCGTGATGGATACTTTATGAAGAGGGAAGATGATGAAGACATTTGTTGCTGACTTTACATGGAGCTTCGTCAACTGGAGTTATTTATTTGCTTGCTACTCTGCCTACCGGTCTTCAATCTGCCTATGTCGTCGACTTTTGCTGCTGTGCGCCAGCACTCTCTGGCATGTTTGTGCCTTGTTTGCACATCGACTCTCTACTTCTATGTGCCAACATTCTCTGGCTCGTCCGTGCCCTGTTTCGCACGTTGACCCGTCCGTACTATATTTGTACATTGACTACTACTGCTACTGTGATCCAGCACTCTCCGGGCTCTGCTACTCTACCACTGTGACCCAGCACTCTCTGGCTACTACGACGACGACTTTGATGAAGACCTTGGTGCCTATCAGCTATTTTATCTTTTGCTCCAGATGATTGTGTTGTTGCTTGTTTCTGCTCCAGATGATCGAGAAGCTTCTGTGACCTGCTTGCCTGCTTGATTGGAGTATCTACTTGAGGGGGAGTGTATGAGTTTCTGAGTGTTTGAATGCTTTAATGTAATATTGAGGAGGAGAAAAATTATATATGGGCTTGGTTTATCTTTTTTGTTTTGTTTCTTTGTTTTCTAGTTTGACTCTTTGTTTGTAAGCTGATTTGGGATTCTCCCAACTTCAGCTTGAGGGGGAGTGTTGAGAGTTATTTAGTTCATGTTTTATTATTAGTTTGTAATATGGACCTAAGTGTTCTGGCCCATTAGCCCCTGTTTGGAAAAGGCTTGGGTTTATGTCAAACCTGAGGTCTATGTCAAACCTGTTTGGATTAGTCTAGCCATCAAACCGGATTGGGATTACTTGATCCTGTTTGGCAAACCAATCTGGCTTGCCTCGTAAGTTGCGATTTTCAGTCTGCTATATAAAACAAAATACATAAAAGTCAGAGCCTAAACCAGCTTGGAATTCCTAAACCTGCTGCTGGCAGTACTGGGCCAAGCCTGCTTTTGGGTGTAACGGAAACCAAAACGGGGCCGTTTCAGGATTTCAAGCCAAACACGCAACTGGAAAACAGGACTGGCTCGGACTGGCTTGGTACTGGATTTGCAAATGTGGCGCAGACGTGGCTAATAAGACAAACATTAATCCTGGTCCAAGCTAATCCCAAGCCGTTTCCAAACAGGGGCTTAGGGTTGGTCTTATGTTTGTACGCTTCCCTGTCCACCTATTTATAGAAGTAGGGTTTCTTCTATTCAATAAAACGCATAGCCGTCTTGGTCAACATGTCGAGAAGGCCCAAACATTGCAAAGAAGTTTATACCAAGTCAAAGTATTGGAGGTTTGACTTTGCCAAGTGGAGCAATCAAAGCTTTTTGCAAAATCTTGGCACACTTTTAACTATTTTTAGATTCTTGCATATAACTATATGGGTTTATTGTTTGCTCATTAAGAAATGATTGTATTCCATATGGATCTTAATTGCCTTGGGCATAAGAGGGAGCTTTAACTGCATGTGTATGAGACAGAGTAATAAACTTCATATTATTGTTTTTCCGGTTAGAGGGCCTCCCTTATAGTTGTTGTGCCCGTTTATAATCCTGGCAGAGCAATCCTAGGCTGAAGGAAGTATAAGCCCGCCGCATAGCCATATCTATATACTAGGGTCATACAAATTAAAACCTTGCACAGATAGAAGATTTATGCCAAGCAGGGGGGAGGGAAGTTAATGTGTACTTTTGCTTAAAATAAATATTAGTCAAAATCATGTATGATGGGATTGGGCCAGTAGATATTCACTATTTATGTTTAAATTTGTACTTTACCTCTCCATGTATGTGTGGAGTAGAGTTGCTTTATAAATAGAAACTCTCTTTATTTCACTTTTCTACAAAGACGTCCAATTCCCCCTTCATAGCAATAATGGCAGCATATTTAACCTATGCAAAATTCTCTTTAGCTTGATCATAGTCGTGGTGCAAAGTGACTTTATAGCAACATAAGAACATTTGTAAAATCATATAAGGTGACATGCAGTTCTCAGATATTCCTTTATGTTGACATAGATAGAGGGACCATCAGTCTCAACTATGCAGTTTATACATGTGTGACCAACATTGAGATAGCGGCGTAGTGCTATCAATAGAGTTTTGAAACCCGACCTGAACCGGCCGGTTCAACTGGTTGAACCGTCACCCGGCCAGTGTGGCGGTTCGGGTGGGCTACAAACCCGTTGTTTGGCCAAAAAAGCAATTAAACCGGAGACCTGCATGGTTGAACCGTTGACTCGGTCCGAGTTTGGGTGACCTGGGGTTGGGGTGGTTCATACCCGGCAAATTGTACTCACTTTGACGCATAAAAATAAAAATAAAAAAAACATTGAACTGCTCCCTGGCCCGATAACCCCTCGACAACTTGTGCGTCTTTCTCACACTTCCCCCCGACACCCCGCTTCTCCCAACTAGGGCTATGGCTAGAAGAGCCGCTACTGGAGCTCAAGACCTTTGGGTGAATCCCCATGCTTGCGGCTTGAGCTTCCATTGCCTTTGTCGACCTACCCTAAGGCACCGACTCCTCTCCCTACTCACTGATCCTCACTGTAGGCTCCTCTTCCTGCTCCTAAGGCCCTAACTCGTCTCCTACTCCTCACTGTTGACGCCTTGACGCTTCTACATCTATGGTTGGGGACTTCTATGACTCTCCTCGTCCTTCTCATAATAAAGAAAGTCTGAATTTTATGAAAAATCGGCAATTAGTTTTATAGGCTCTTGAATATTCAGCATGATTAATACGCCAATCCCTGATTTTTCACGACTTTTCACGATTTACCATGCTTTTTTTACGATTTATACGATTCTTCATGACTTTTCACTATTTTTCACGATTTAAGTCACTTGCTCTTTTTTTATGAAAATATGTACACAAAACTCATAATTTACACTAAAACCTCCAACCTCCCACTCACCCAACATCTGTCATTGCTCAACATTCTTTAAGTCTTTTCCAACTTTTTCACCCAATAAGATTGTATGTATTGTGACTTTAATAGTTACATGTGTTTGACATGTACGTATATATAATTATATATACATAAATACATACATGTGTTTGAATCTTAATAGTTACATGTGTTTGAATCTCTACATCTCAACCAGAATATGGCCCATGATAGAGCTGAATGGAAACGAAGGATCCATGTAGCCGACCCCAACATAGTTGGGACTGAGGCTAAGATGATGATGATGATACATCAATACATACATATATATGTGTATATATAGCCGACTTATTCTCGATTATATTGAGAATAATAAATAATTATATACACATAAATACATACATAGATAATTGTATATACATAAATGCATACATATATGTATATACAGCAGACTTATTTCCGAATAGTTGACCGAACTTTGACCGAAATCTGTCGATTTTTTCACAATTTTTTCTGATTTTTACTGAATTCCGGATTTTTCTGGCCAACCGTAAAAATTGTTGAATCCCGAATACTATGAGCCTTCCTTCTCGTTGGTGAGCCCTCTACTCCCATCTCTCTCACTCTTCCCTCTACTCATTGATCCTCACTGCTGGTGGCTCCTCTTCCTGCTCCTAAGGCGCCGACTCGTCTCCTACTCCTCACTGTTGGCGCTTCTACATCTATGGTTGGGGACTTTCTATGATTCTCCTCGTCCTTCTCATAGTAGCAAAAGTCTGATTTTTATGAAAAATTGGCAATTTTTTGTGATTTTATGACTCTTGGATATTCAGCACGATTAATATGCCAACCACTGACTTTTCACGATTATCGCGCTTTTTCATGATTTATACGATTTTTCATGAATTTTCACAATTTTTCTCTTTTGAGTCGCTTGCTCTAATTTTTTATAAAACCATGTACACAAAACTCCTGATATACACTAAAACCTCCAACCTCCCAACTCTCCCAACATGAATTGTCATCGCTCAACTATTCCTTAATTTTTCCTACTTTTTCACTCCATAAGATTATATGTCTTTTGGTCTTAATAGTTACATGTATTTGATATGTACGTATATATAATTATATATACATAAGACATACATATATACGTATATATAGCGATTTATTCTCAATTATTTCTGAATAATTGACAGAACTTTGACCAAAATTTAACGATTTTTTCACGAATTTTTCCGATTTTTAACGAATTCCGATTTTTTCTGGCCAGTCAAAAAATTGTTCAATCTTGAATTTGTCATTGTGGTCTTTCTTATTTCCCGTCGATGAGCCCTCTACTCCCACCTCTCCATCTTACCTCTACTGCTTCCTTCTCTATATGGTCGATTGATCCTCCCTTTTGCTGTAATGTTTGTACATAAATTGGGGCTGCATTTCTAGCTACAACTATTAGCTATTTAGGAGTGTACTCCCAACTGCCAAGGGCAGGGTGAAGGTTCTTGCTGGTGGGATCCGGAAATTGTTGCTTGAAGGTTGATGACTCAAGGAAAGTGTTGCGTGGAGGATGTGCACTAACTACCATGGTAACAAAAGTCTCCGAATTTTACGAAAAATCGGCGAATTTTTGCGATTTTATGGGCTCCCGAATGTTCACCACGATTAATACGTCAGTCGTCGATTTTTCGCGACTTTTTATGATTTTTCCCGCTTTTTCGCGATCTATACGATTTTTCACGATTCTTCATGATTTTTCTTTTTTAAGTCGTTTGCTCTTTTTTTTCACCAAACCATGTATAGGGAACACCTGATATACACTAAACCTCCAACACCCCACTCTTCCAACAGAACATTGCTATTGTGCAACTATTTTTTTAATTCTTTTTCTACTTTTTTCACTCAATAAGATCGTTTGTCTAGGGACCTTAATAGTTACATTTGTATGTGTATAAATATATATACATGTGCATACATGTATGTATATATATGTATATATACACACACAAATATGTATACATATATATACATATATGTATATATGTATATATGTATATATATGTATATATGCATATATATGTATATATGTATACATATACATATATATAGCCGACTTATTCTCGATTATTTCCGAACAGTTGACCAAACTTTGACCGAAACATATCGATTTTTTCACGAAATTTTCCGATTTTTTCCGAATTCCGACTTTTTTTGGCCAGCCAAAAAGTTGTCGAATCCCTAATTTGTTACTATGCTAACTACTATCTTCTCCTCCAACATCCAGGTTTCTAATTTTTCTTCTCCATCTTAAAATTTCCTCTAACTTTCTCTGGTATCATCTTAACTTTCCCCTATTTTTTCCCTGTACATTCTCCGTAAATTCCACAAGTTGGCTTGCACGTATAATGAACACGGATGACAAACTTAGTCGTTTAGTTTAAACATAATTTCCATTGGACTTATTATTGATTTTCTCCAACACTAGTATTACTGTTTACTAAATTTCTAATTGCTAATCTATTATTTAACTTTGAACGATGATGACATGATGTAGTTTTATTTGGAGTTTAGATAATTGGATCTCTGGCTCATGTATTATATTTGCTACTTAGTGAGATGCATTGTTAATATACTCGCACATTGTGCTACTGATATGTATATATAATTATATATACATATATAAATATGATGTCATGGTGATGTCACCGGGTCAAACAAGTCGACCCAACGGTTGAACCACTCGGTGACCCAGAGCTCTCTGTCGGGTTGACCTCCGGGTCAGGCATGAAAACTTTGGTTATCAATAGCTCACTTAGATTCTTTAATGCAGTAATATTGATTGTATTTGAGTGTACCTAAAACGATCAGGAATGTTTATTAAGCACGGCCTATAAGACAATTGAAGCATAGTTTTCAAGGCACCAAGAAGTGGCCTACTATGGGTCAGCACCCAAGGCCCAAGGGTGCCCAGGAAATGACTTTTTAATAACAAAGATTATATATATATATATATATACATACACACATACATATACATATATATAGAGAGAGAGGCTAGAATACATTCAAGTGTATTACAACCAGAATACAATCAACTTTTCTACTGTCGGATCAAGTACTAGATTAGATGAGGACTGCCCACCCCACTTACACCCGACGTAATGCACCCCACTCCACTTACACCCGACGTAATGCACCAGTCGGACTTACATCATGAAATGGCCCGACCCCACTCACACCCACATTCTCTCTCTCTATCTTTCTCCGTCTCTCCCTCTCTCTTTGTGCGACACCTATTTCTCTCACTGCTCGATTTCCTTCTCTTTTCTCTGATCCTCCTCTGAACCTCTCGTTTCCATTGGATCTCAATCTACATGGAGCAAACAAAGACCCGTCGCACGCGGATTCACTGGCTCGCCTTCTAGCCATCTCTCATACTGACCGACTCTCCATCTCGCCGTCTCTCACCCTCGCCAAGATCACCGACGGCTCTCCCTCTCGTCGATGTCCTATTTGGGTATCGATTGGTCTGCACCACCTCTCTGCGATAACCTCTCCCAGGTGTATTCCAGTGTAGTTGAAAGATGGATTTTACTATTTGTTGACAGCTGCTTCTGCGGTGTTAACGTCCACATGGTGGTTATCTAAGGAATGTCGTTGCTGCTGGCCGTATGGGATGTTGTCCATAAGTGTGATTACCCTAATTTTTTCTAATATCTGCACCGCGCTCTCGTAGGTGAATTCCAACACATGATTTTCATTGTTGGATATGTTATCATGTCCAACAGGCATTGGTCTTCTTCCTCAGTTAATTTTAACTTTGTCTCTTCTTGTCGTTCGTGGATGAAATACTCAATTCTTCTTTCACGAAGATCATGTTTCATTATATTGGGGATACTTTGATCCACACCCCAATTGTCGTTGCTTGTTATCAGAATCATCATCCTCCAATTGATAATCATGGACAATCCTCATCTTCCAATTGAACTACAGTAGCGTCTTCCATGGGTAGGGCTTGGTTCACGATCCTCGCTGACTAGAAGCTACTATCGTAGTAACTCATGAGCTCGTTAACGGCCTTCTCACCTTCCCCCGTGATGGAATTAAAGCTCCTTAGGAGAGCGGCCTGCTTTGGCTGTAGAAATGACAGAGAGAAAATCCAAAACTTGTCCTCCCTCGTCTGGAACTAGCCGTCACTGCCATTGGGATCTATGGACAATCATGTAAGCAGTTGTATTCGTTGTTGGTATGATGTTCTTGTCAAGAAACAGAAACCGGTAGTCAATGGGAGGGCATTGGATATTCTCCTACATATACATCCCACCCAAACTAAGCGTCGCTGCACTATCTGCATCTAGATGAGTCGGCACCCTCTTGTTCCTAATGAAGTGCTTGCAGTCGTTGCTCTCCTTCCAAGTGATAAGACCATACATATTGATGAAAGAGTTTTTCCACGGCTTTGCATTCCATGACCTCGATGTTTAGGTCACCTTCAACTCCACCGTCGACGACGTCATATTCATCATGTGCCCCTACAGCCGGTGCTACGACCTATCTGCCTCCTCATCCTTGTAGCTTGCTCTTCATCGCCGTCACTTGCTCCTCAACTGTTAGATGATGAAGGTTGCAGGTTACCCGCCCTTGTAAAAACTAATCCGACTCCAGACTCGAACTCGTCGCCATGGAGTCCAGCCTCCTGAACCCCCGCCGGCGGGAACCATGAGTTGTACGTGTCTTTACCCTCCTCTACTAGGAACACCAAGACACCAACCACATCCTTTGATTACCACATCTGACAGCTCGCTAAGGCATACGCGACGGTAAACGACTCTGGTGTTCACCAGCCACACTACCGGGAATACTAACACATCCATCGACTACCACATTTGGCAACTCGCCAGGCCTATGTGGTTGTCATTGGGTGTCCACCAACTCGAGTGATCTTGGGTTTAGGATATGAACGTAGGGGTTGTAGGATATGAATTACCCCTTCGTAACCTTCATCCCCTCTGGCAGCACGTCATCCTTCGTGGATATGGTAGAATTCTACGCCATCGGCCGGTACAGGCGCAAGGTTTCCGTGCTCCTTCTCTTCATTCCTAACTTGTACGATCTTCGTGGCAAAACCGTGCACGACTGCTATAGAGTCTCGCAGCTTCCGCTCTGACTCAATCTAGAGCAACTTCTTGACCTTCCACGATCGAGTACTATGAGGAGTGTGGACGGGACAATGCCCTCACCTCCTTCACTGACTTTGTCCTTTCTTCCGACGATGGCATGAGGTGCCAGCATCTGTTTCAAATCGAGGATCGATCCGAGATCGTGCGATGCAGCACAAGCTGGAGGCCGAAGATTTAATGTATCATTGCACCATGTTTTTCTCCTCGTTGCTCCTGTTTTTCTCCACACAGCAGCTGTTGATCCCTCTATTTCCGTCCTCCTTGGTCACCCTAGCTGCAAGAGTGAGGGTTGATTGCTGGCGTCTAAAATAGCTCGTTGGATTCCGGAGACGGAGGCGGGAGTGAGAGAGATCGTCGGACTGACGCACTCGTTGTCGGTTGTCAATCGACGGAGTGGTTGGACGTTGTTGTTTTCTCCTCTCATGACATGTCTTACCGATGGTCGTGAGAGAGAGAGAAAGCGGAGGGGAGAGCGAGAGAGCGGGGGAAGAGAGGTCACAGGAGCCAGTGTTCTGAAAAGCGGTAATCGGTGTACAGGCGGAGAGGGTACCGAATAGAGTATATACGGTATGCGGGAGTATAAGCGGGAGAATATTCGGTTTTAATCGGTTTTGATTTTTTTTAAATATTAATCATAAAGATATGTAGATTATATATTGACCATATAATAATACCAATGATAAGTAAATAGAAACATTTATAAGTACTAGACTAATATTGCATTCATAAGTAGTTAGAAACATTGATGAAATTAGAGAAGAAATTTGATAAGTAATTACAAACATTGATAAGTCATAGACTAATATCACATTAATAAGTAATTAGAAACATTGATAAATAATAGACTAATATTGCATTAATAAGTAATTAGAAACATTGATAAGTCATAGACTAATATCGCATTAATAAGTAATTAGATACATTGATAAGTAATAAACTAATATTGCATTTATAAGTAACTAGAAACATTGATGAAATTAGAGAAGAAACATTGATAAGTAATTAGAAACATTGATAAGTCATACACTAATATTGCATTAATAAGTAATTAGAAACATTGATGAAATTAGAGAAGAAAACATCAACAATAAGGATCAGTTCAATAAACATTAACTATAAACATATTGAGAAAACATGGGGAGAAGACCAAATATGTAAATTAGAAGAAGAGAATGTAATTGTAATGACCAATAGTAGTATTAGAAATAATTAATGTAAAAAAAATTATTACTAGCATTTGATTTGAAAATCGCCGAATAATCGGCCGATTATACCCCCGAATGGCCGATTAATCGGTCCTGGACCGATTATAGGCCGATTATTCATATGCGGAGCGCTAGACCTCCAAAACCGATTCTTCGGCCGATTAGACCGATTTTCTGAACACTGACAGGAGCTGAGTGGGGACGGGACCGACGGGTGGGGTCAGCAAACGACTGACTGTTGAGTGAGGGAGCGAATTTTTGGTCACTAATCTAAACAGTTGTTGATCCAACGGCTTAAAACTTAGTTGTATTTGGGTCTGAATACACTTAAGTGTATTCTAGCCTCACTCAATATATATATATACACCCAAATTTGTATAATACTAATCCAAATCCCACAAATAAGTAAACATAGATGTAACGAGATGAATTAGAATTTAACTAGAGTTAACAAGAATTCAAGAATGGAAGGTTCATACTATTGTAGACACCTTCGAATGTCAATGATCCTTGAAATTCTCTAACTGAATGACTAAATTACGAAATATAAATATGCATACAAACTATAGAGATGTAGATATGCATTCCCAATATTTATTATAAGAAAGACATGAAACAATAGATAAAAAAATTATGATTCATTCCACATTTCCACTTCTATATATAAATCCACAAGGATGTAATATTAGTTGTATGTCCCAATTCCCGACCACAAATTGATAAATCTAGATGCCAAAATGGCATATTTTTGCTTGTCATAATCAAAAGATATGAACAAGGTGGGTCGTGGTTTTTGGGCCCTTACTTGGACCTGATCAGCAAAAAACCAGGCGCCCAGTAAGGCTAGCACCTACTTAAACAGCCCAGGCGACCGCCTATTTGGGCCCAACAATTCGGCATCAACTAGGCGACCCCACCCACCTGAAAGAGTTGGTTGACTAGGCAGCACTTAGACAGGTGTCTCCACAACTATGGACTGAAGTAGTCAGGCTTCCATTCATCCACGGTTGTTGTTGTCCCAAGCCAAATCAAAGCATGTTAGGTCAATAAAGTAACCAGGTTTTCAGGAACATTACGTGCATTTATTCAGTAGATCAATCGAAGTAACCATTAATCAAGTCCCATTCATTGGTAGTTATTGTCACGCTCAAAGAAAAATGGCAGGAAAAAGAATCAGTTTGAAAGTTAAACAAATGCTTTAGCTGGAATGCTACATCATAGTAATACTTCTAATAATTTTAAAAAAATAATGGTGCACAATCAAACGGAAGCTCTCATCAATAGATTGGATGTTTGAATGAAACCGAAGTTCCATTATTGTTTCATCATTGAGTTTTTGCTTGCCAGCTGCCATTGAATACCATATATTGAAGCCTAGTTTCAATCTAATGTTTTGTTGAATCTTGATAGGGCTTTTGCGAGTTGATGGAATGCAGGACGGCATGCCTTCCTCTTAATCGCAACTAAGTCAAAGGGCTACAGTGGACATAATCATCATTATAGGTGGTACGGAAGACTTGGAGAAAAGAGGACTTGTGCAACAGAGGATGGGGACGATGAAGGCAGCAAACTACTGTGAAAATACATCAAACTCATCCAAAATGATGCATCTAGACTTAGGAAGCACGGACACTTCTATACAGCTGTGTCAGTATCGGACACATTTCGGACACAGACACTTCCAAGACACGGCCCAAAACGTTTATGCCGTGTCCTATCCATTTTGGTCATTTTTTGCAGCCCGGACACAGCTAGACACGGTCCGGACACTCTACGTACACTTCATGCAGCAACTGCTCTAGTAGTAACTTGTTTCAGAGTGTAAATTCTGGAAATACAGCCACTTCTAAGTGTTCTTGTGATTGAGAACATATAACACAACAAGATCTAATCAAAATTACAAGTAAAATGTCTTAAAAAGAGCCAAAATCAAAATTCAAGATGAGTTATATATCATGAATCACATTTTGGTCTCATAAATCAATTAAATCAGATTCTGAAAATCTAATGTAGTTACCTAAAAAAATGTAGCAGGTTTATTTGTCGATTTCATATTGTTTGGGAAGAGATATGCGGAAGTTTCAAGCCCAAGAAAAACACCACACGAGATACAGCCCAAGCATGCACAACAAAAGCTACGACCGTCCACGTCAACAAGGCCAAACACCACAAAATAAATAACCAAGCAGAGAACATTGTTGGCGAAAAAGACCGCAGAATTCTATTAAGCAACCTCAAGAAGATTACAATGATTGTTGCTCCCTCACAATCTCGTGTCCACAATAGAATCCCGTAACCCACTATCGTTCTCTCCCCTCTTTGGTTATCTTTTGTGACTTCTCGTTTTGGCGCACAATGTTGTACCACGTTGGGACACCTAAAGTTATCACAGTTGGAAACCCCACACATCGACGCCGCCTTGGCACACCGTATCCATCGGTGTCTACCTTTATTTATAGATAGGGACTCCCGATTAGACATTACGAGAGGATACGGCTATTCTATAGTAATTAGGAAACAACAATACAAAAGGATAAGGAAATAATGCCTTGGACTCCAAGTCTAACATTAATTTGCACTTTCCTAATATTGTTAGATATTATTTCTTATCCAATAGGAAAAGAGACAAAATCCTAACAACCTCCACCTTGCATCTTATCCGTTGAAGTCGTTCCTCCAAGAAGTCTGCTCTCATTCTTCTTCTATGCTTCCGTCCTCGAAAGTTGCTTCCATTTCCAAAAGCGTATCACCATGCACACCTGCATGGAGTGTGTGTCCAGACATGGCAGCTCAGGCCCTTCATGTGAGAGCTCCTCGTTTTGTACAGTTTGAGAAATTGTACCACATTCACCTGCGGTTGAAAGAACCGCATCTTTCGCACCTTTGGCCTCCATGCCATAGGGTTGTGTCTTCTTTTATCCACGTCCACTTGAAGACACCGCGTGGTCGGTCCAACAAGGACTTTCTGTTTACAACAGTTGACAGTTTCGCCTCTACATCTGTTGAAGTTTGCAGTTGAGTTTGCAATCTCGCACCAAACTGCCCGTGAGAGTTGAATACATGTAGCAATTTCGGGTTCATGAAGCCCGCCACCCATGCTACTGCTTCATCTATGTCTTTCATGTCGGTAGACCTCTCATCAGCCGCTCCTCTTTTGATTAGAAAAAATCCAACCAATCGATAGAACCAGATAGCCTTCATGGATACTTGCCCCTTGCAAGTAAATAGCATGATTTCTCCTCGCGTTGATATTTCACAACCATTTGATTCACGCCTTCCTGATTCCAAGATAATTTTGCCATCAAGATTTTCTACCGGATGACCTCCAACGGTTAGTTGTCAACGTCGCCATGCTTCTCTGTGCCTTCGATGCTTTCTGATCGCCTCGCATGAACCCTACTCTAATACCACTTGAAGAGATATGTGGAAGCTTCAAGCCCAAGAAAAACGCCACACGAGATACAGCCGAAGCATGCGCAACTAAAGCTACGACAGCCCACGTCGACAAGGCCAAACACTATCAAATAAATAACCAAGCAGAGAATATTGTTGGTGAAAAAGACCGCAGAATTCTATTAAGCAACCTCAAGAAGATTACAATGATTGTCGCTCCCTCACAATCCTGTGCCCACAATAGAATCTCATAACCCACTCTCGTTCTCTCCCCTCTTTAGCTATCCTTTGTGACTTCCCATTTTGGCGCACAATGTTATCCCATGTTGGCACACCCAAAGTTACCACACGTTGGAAACCCCACACATCGTCGCTGCCTTGGCACACCGTATCCATTGGTGTCTACCTCTATTTATAGATAGGGACTCCCGATTAGCCAGTACGAGAGGATACGGCTATTCTATAAGGATTATGAAACGAAAATACAAAAGGATAAGGAAATAATGTCTTGGACTCCAAGTCTAACATTAATTTGCACTTTCCTAATATTGTTAGATATTATTTTTATCCAATTAGGATAAGAGACAAAATCCTAACAGTTTGCATTTCACATAAACACACATTTGCATTCATATTCATATACTATTATACATGCATGTATTATACACTCACATATGCATATATTAGAAAAAATAACCCTCATCAGCGCCGTGTGCGTGTCCTATATTTTAGAAAATTGCCGTGTCCCGTGTCCGTGTCTGTGTCAGTGTCCATGTCTACAAACGTGTCCATGCTTCCGCGATCTAGACTAGTTGATCAGGAGGCTAATAAGAACACTATTGCTGTACCAGATCCTTACGCCACTCAGGTCAAGTTACATTTCTGCAAAAGCTGGGGGGGAATGGCAGGCAGGGGAACAAAGCACATGCACATACCCAGCAGACAGCAACAGGGTTCAACAATACATTTTGCTCAACATGTTTAGTTATATCAAGGCAGATCAAATGAATCATAACAAACCTAACAGCATTTCCCTCATCATTATCTTAATTGCAGTGCAACAAGCCATAAATGTGACACCAAAGAGGAAGAGAGTCCTTGAGGAAGCAATTGTCAGTATCACCTGGATAATGGTGGAGATTGAAAACCAGGGGCCTCTCTGCTCCCTCTCATTCAGAAAGACAATATCTGGTCATTGGCTCCTAGTTGTATACGCTCCAGAGAGTTAAAGGGAGCATAATCCCAGAGACAAAGAAGTACAACGGGGTAATTTGTGTAAGAACTGATAAGTCAGATAGCAACAATGGATCATGTATTGAGGGACATATGAGCAGAACTGCAGGGTCATGGCCCAGGCCACAAGTTCCCCCAGCCCAACTCTTAGTCGCATAGGTTTATCGCACCCTGCCCCAAACTTAATCAAAGCATGAACTCGTGATTATTCTTAAATTTGAGTTGGGTCATCTGTAGTTTGTATCACTGGTCCTAACCATACCTGTACCCACACCATACTGATCTGCTGTCTTGGATCTTTTTTTAGGGTTGTCAATCCCCAGTCTCAACCCGTGAACCCAGACCCAAGCCAGATTATCAGCCAAATAAACTAAATTAATCCCAATATGTATGAATTTAATAGTTATACCTATTTACTGCCTAAACCAACTATGTCTGACCTGATTTTGACTGAGATCGCAGAACTATGTCAATTTTCATATGCAAATTAGGTGATGTTACGAGTTTAATTGCTTAGCCATGCCTTTTGTATCATTCCTTATCTCATAAACCATTTTACATTTAGAAAATTACAACCAGAAGCTATATCTTGATTTGAACTACAACCCAGATTTCAACCTGAACTGAAGCCAACCTAGACTATTAACAACCCCATTTTTATTGACCAATAGGCCTATTAATGAATATTATTGTACTCTTCTATGGCCATCATGTACCACCTAAATATTTTTTCGGAGTTAGGTGCATAATACCGTGATTGTTAGGGGTTCATGCCCTTAATGTCCATTTTTTAACTTGCCATAGTTTGTGCCTTGACCTCAGTTTCCTATGATGAGTATTTTCCATCTCTGTTAAGGCCCTGGATGCAATGCCAAAGATCACAAGGATCATATTAGGGCCCCTCTTTCATATCATAGGAACCCTAAGTACCCATATTGGTTAGAAATATTGTATCTAAGCCTATAAAGGATGAAAAGAAATGAAACAAGGAAGATTATTATTGATATCTTGATGATTGAACTTTAATATGAATTTGTTGCAATTAAAAACACTAACCTACAGCAGCTTTTGGATACTATTGGAACCCCAAAAATTCATTTTAACCATTAGTAAGATCTACTTTGATTGTGTTTTATTTATACATGGTTTACGGTTTATGTTAGGGATTAATAGCATAAAACAGTGTATATATCCATTAAAGATAAGTGCATATGGTTATGCATATACCTATAAGTATATACAAGGGGAAGATACTCATGAAAGATATAGAGCAAAGGTATATGCATTAGGAAAAATAGAATGAAACTAACAAATTACACCATGAGTAAGCCCTTCATTACATAAAACGTGGTGTTATCATGAAGGTCAATACGATTCCATATTTCTTATAGAGAATTTAGATTGAGTCATCTCTACTTCTTTTCTATAGATCTATAAAGACATATTTCTTATAGAGAATTTAAAAACCATGATCACATATTTGACATTTAAGAAGATAATCTTTTTTATTCCAGCACTTAACATGGACAATTATCATTGCTAAGTATTTCTAAAGAATAAAATAACAAGAAATAAATATGAAATTTAATCTCAAAAAATTAGTGTTTTATTAAAATCTACAAGTATGTTAGAAGTTACGAAAACAACATTGTTAGTGCAATTAAACCCACCTAACATATCAAGAACATCTATCAAGGCTGTATCGCCTGTTTGTCTTATCATCCATTACTACCGCTACATTCCATAACAGCCTAAATAGCATACATGGACATCCACACCTCTTCCAGCAAAATTGTGATATATTCAAATCTTACTATGCTTGAGACCTTGATAGTTGAGACCAACCAATGTTTGACAAATTAGGTGTGTTCGGTATGTCAGTATATCTTTGTTGCGTGATACTATGTAAAGCAATATATGATACAAAAATTGTGCTATGTGGCATCATTCTCATTCAGAAACACGTAATGTTTCAACGAATGCGGGTTTTCGTGGACTTTCAAAATAACATAAAAAATACTATTAAGTTTGAAAAGCACATGAATGAATCATAAAGATCGTGTATATCCAGAAAATTTTATTGGATTCTCTGCATTAAACTCCATCATCTCAAACTATACAAATTAGGTAGCTTTTTTGATTCAGTCAGAGACTCTCACCTTGACAAGATTTGGCACATCACGGATTCCCTGCTATCAACTATATCACCTTCATGGTCAACGGGCTACATAGAAAAAGCAATGAAATTATTAACAAGTTGCATCAGCAAATATATTTCTAAAGATAATTGCACCTCCAATTCTTCTGTGCCAATTTCCTTTTCAACCCATCAAAGACTTAATCTTATTACAGTGGAAACATGCATAGTCAGGTCTAAACTAATTTTCAAAGCAATATAGGTTAGGCTATAATTATACAACAAAGCCATAAGAAAACAGTACAATATAAGGCATGGAACACAAAGGAAACTGAGCAGGCAAGCGGGCATTACTCATGGAACAAATCACAGGATGCTGCCAAACTCCATATAGTTACCATTTCACTGCATTAGTCAATATTACAAGGTTTCGCAAGCTCCGATTACCTAGCAAGCCAAGTAACCGATTACATTAATCATATTAGATGCATTCAGCTGCCTTGCAAATGGTAAACAACTGAAACACATGTTTGCTTCAAAAGAAATGAATGTTGTAAACAGACACTGACATCAATCCTAATCCTATCAGTTCCATCTTTATACAGT
The DNA here is from genome assembly GCA_963693085.1 of Alisma plantago-aquatica. NCBI lineage: Eukaryota > Viridiplantae > Streptophyta > Magnoliopsida > Alismatales > Alismataceae > Alisma > Alisma plantago-aquatica. The sequence goes on from OY856412.1 coordinate 1,114,805,133, forward strand.
CAGCTCAAGTGTCAGCTTGTAAAGCCTCAGCTTCTGCCTGTGCCATTGGATCTGCTTTACTTTCAGTGTCATCTTCTTTCTCCCCTTCTCGCTCGTCAGCCAATTTCTTCCTAGCCAGATCTTCAGCAGCTTGATCGGCAGCCCGTTGTTCTGCTTGCAGGCGTTGCATTTCCTGCTCTTGTTGTTGCCTCTCAAACCACGTATCGGCATCCGCCCAAATGGGTTGCGCAGCCCATCCTTGCTCTCCTCCCTTGATTTTCTCGGGCAGAGCGTAGTTGACAGTGAGGACCCTTCCATACAGCTCTGCGCCGTCCATATTGTCCATGGCGGCGCTGGCATCCTCTTTCTCCAGGAAAGTGACGAACCCGAAGGATCGGTGCTTGTTGGTGGCTAGGTCCAGAGGCGTCTTCACGTCCTTAATTTCGCCGAAGGGGATGAAGGCCGAGTGGAGGATCGACTCGTTTACCTCCTCGGCCAGTCCACCGACGTAGAGTGTATGCTTCTGGACGGGTTGATTCATGGCCATAGATGGGATTCTGTCGCCGCGGCAGAGTGAGGGTTCAGCAGGAAGAGGCTTTGCTTCTCGATTAAGCCTGCTGCTCTAAGCGCAAGGACAGGAACCGCTTGTAAGCACTAACACCTTGACATTCCCTTGGCTGATATGCAATCGGAGGATGGCCACGCGATTGCGGCGGCAGTTTACCTCCTGAGCAAGGCCGATGCTTGAATGGAAAGTAGCGGAAAAGACCTAACAGCCTCTACGGTCGGATTTTCTGGAATCAGTGACTTTCATCAAATTCTACGATTTTGAATAATAGTTGCATGAGCATTTGGGTAGCTCCCTTCTTTGACTTTATTTTTAAACTAGTGAACCCACACGTGCACATGCACGTGTCAGATTAAAAGTGTTAAATTTATAGTTGATAATTTCTAAAATTAAAATTTTAAGAGGCAACAATATTTTTATCAAAGTCCTTGATATTTTTGAAAAATATTTGTAGTTATGTACATTTAATGTAAATTGAAAGAGTCAATAATCCAAGATGAGTTTTCATAATGAAGTGTACTTATTTTTTTAATTTTTTAGTTAAAAATGAGACAGCTTAAATTAGCAACACATTTGTTCTGTATGAGAAGCGAAAGGTCTTTCACTACACATCAATTTCTAATAAAGAAGCATCTCTTGATGTTGAGTATTGAAGCTCATTGTTCATTTATATATGATATGTGATATATAGACTTACACTTGTAGGACAAAAAATAGTTTAAATGAAGTATTTGCTATAATTCACAACTGAATACAAAGTTAAATAACCTTTTTTTATTAAAGAGTCCTTGTTCATAGTTTGGTAATTTGATCCTAACTCTTTCAAGTTTTTTTTTATTTCATTCATATGAAATAGAAATGTAAATAGAAATCTTTGTTAAAACACTAAAAGCTACTTAGTGTAAATACATCGATGCATCATTGTATTATTTTCTTTTTGTCCATCACTAAATGTGTTAGATATACGATCTTTTAGTAATAAATCTTATAGTTTTCTCTTTCATAATTTTTGAGCCAACTGTTCATAACATTGAGCCAACTATTTTGAAATTTTATTTGAGAAACATTTATGATATATTCATAGCATGACCATTTTATTCCCACATAAGAATAACTAAAAGATTCCATACTTTTAAGATACAAAGCATGGTACCCAATATATTTGTTTTTAGTTTTCAAGTAAGGTGTTGTATTTGGTGAGTTACTTATATTTTATTTTTAATTAGAAAATATAAAAATGTACAACAATAGAAATATTATTGCGTGTGGTTATTGGGGAGAACTCTATCATGGGAAGTGGAGGGATCATGACCCATTTTGGATTGTGATCGACCATAATTAATGAGTAAAATAAATAATAGTGTTGTTGATTAGAGAGAAAATAGAAAAGAGAAGAAGGTATTCAATTATATAGATTGTATTCAATTTGTTGAGATATTGGGTGGGTCTATCAGGGGAAAAGGAGTGGAATGAGTGGGGTTGCTTTGACAAAATGATAAAATATCATCTAATAAAAATGCATTAGGTCGATCATGGGGATAAGAGTGGGATTGGTGGGGTTGCTTCAATACGTATTAGTGAATTGCATTTTCTATTATTTATGGTATATTCATAGCATGGCCACTTTAGTCACACATAAGAATACTAAAATATTTCATACTTTTGAAATACAAAGCATGGTACCAAATATATTTGTTTTTAGTTTTAGTATAAGGTGTTGTATTTTGTGAGTTACATATATTGTATTTTTAATCAAAAAAGAAAAAAAGAGAAATATCATTGAATGTGGTTATTGGGGAGAAGTTTATCATGGGTAGTGGAGGGATCATCACTCGTTTTGTATTGTGATCGACCATAAGTAATGAGGAATATAAATGATAGTGTTGTTGAAGGACCCGGGTTCGAATCCAGCCGAAGGCACTCTGCGAAAAGTAACATGAATTTGATTGGGCGCGAGAGGGGGTGACCGGACCACACCTTCTCATGCCCCAAGAGTTTACACTGTCTGGAGGGCCACGATTGTGGTGCTTTTACGGGGGCGGTTCTCTCGTAAATCAAAAAACTATGTAAATAAATCTTTATTTAGTCAATCATTTTTCTAAGCATGATTATGTAATATAAAAGAAGATATCAATTTTTAATTAAAACCATATAGCTATATGAATTTGTAGAACATAATATTGGAAATTCAAGAATTATGAACTAAATAATTAGTTGCAGTTGAAACTATAGAGGATAGAGAAAAATATCACAACCTTAAGTCTAATTTTCTTGAATTCTTACTACGTACATGAGGAAATGAAGGTGCAAATTTACCATTTTCACCAATAGAACCAACACCACCACCTTCCTAATTTGTCATATTCAGTGTGAGAATCAGGGGGCAAGCATGGGCCATGCCCCCCCCCCAAAATAAATTAAAAATATCCATTATATGCATTTATTTATGAGAGAGATACATAATATATGCAATGTATGATGAACACATATCACTAATTGAGTGTTGGTTCAATGACTACGACCCAATACCTTCTGACAATGGACATTAGTTTGAATCCTCATAAACACATCATCCTATTTTTTTTCTAGTGCCACGCGAGTTTTAGTAGTTGGTATTAAAATATATAATATGTATAACCAACACAAATCACCAAATGAGTGTTGCTTCAGCGGCAATTAGTTGGTGGTTTTTGAGTGAGGACCCTATTTCAAATCCTCATGGATGTGCAATGTGTCATTCTTTTCATTTTTTCTGCGAGCATTTCTGGAGTCAATATTACAATATTTAATGCATATAATCAATGCAGATTACTATATTAGTTTAGAGGTATATCATTTTTTATTAGGTCTTATATCTAAATTTTGTGTACAGTCTTATAAATGTTATTCTCGTGTTTTTTATATAAAAGTTGAAACTAATTGTTTCAAGTACATCTTATTAAATTTATAAAATTGTTTATTTAAATTAAGCTAGTTTGTAAGCATATTTTATTCAACCTTCTTGACATACCCAAGACAAAAGTTTTTTAAATGATTAAAGAGAGTTATTTAGTAAAAATAAGAACTTTCAATGGATAAGATCGTTGATCATGGATAACCGACCGTCCTAATGTTTCAAACTACTTCTCCAACTCATAAATGAGTGAGAAACTATGTACAAATATATTATAAGAACAAATCTTATCATGCAATGGTGGGCTAACAAGATGTGATTGTCAGACATATAACCACTTATTTAAAAGGCAATCACGTGACAACCAATTTGTTGAATGTGAACCTCAAACTACCATAATTTTCTTATTTTAGTTATAACCCAATATTATAATAAGAGTCAAATGTAATGCCTTCTAATTTTATGATCAATTAGTAGGATTTTTAAGTATTTACATCATATGCTTTTATATTTTTGAAAAAACAAAACCATTGTAAGTTAGATGTGAACATATTATGTATATTTTGCTCAGATATTACATAGATAAACATATCTAACATTTTTTATTTTTCGGATACAAAAGCAAATTATATAAATAGTGAGCTTTATAATTATATGCACTGATCTCTATTTATATTGAGTTATTTGTTCCTGGTGTTCATTATTATAAATTTCATATTGGTCCCCATCTCATATTAAAGAATTTATAGTTTTCTATCAGTCGACATTTGAATCACAACACTTATAAGGATTATCTTTAGCATAGAAAGTGTCTTAAATAGAATTACATAGCATACAAAAATGTTCTTGTTTGAGTTCTGGCCCCAGTGATCAAATCCTGATTCTTCCCCTGGTCATATTGTGAATGATTCAACGTAGTTTCTTTAAGCTAGGCATAAAATGTATGTATTTCCTTTTTCTTCTATCTTCCTCCCCTTTTTGTGTATATTTTCCATATATAAGAGATGCAACTTAAATTTTATTAGCTAATCTAATCAAAGTGCTGCCACAAACTTGAACAAAGATAATAGTTTATTTTTTTGTAAGTTGCCACAATCCAACCTACATGATTAGCACGGGACAACAGTGGAAGGAACAGTCCCATCAAAAATAACCAAACATACATTTTTTATGTTGTTGGTCTCTTGAAGCTCACCTCGAAAATGTTCATTACACCTTCATATTACCGAACATGCCATTTTAATGGTTTGTTTAATGGCTTCGTTATATGTAAAATAACCATGATGCATATAGAGGGCTCGGTGACAAAATGTGGGGGCAAGAAGGAAGAGTCATGGGGGTTATTCGATGTGAAATGTAGCTCGTCTGATGAGGCGGAGGTGAAAAGTTGGCTTGCATGTTACTACTTTAGTCAGTTTTGAGATCTTCGTTTCGTATGATGCATGAAGTATTCCCAAGATAATGTTGTCGAAGATAAGTAAAAAAGGGAAGTTAATTTGAGGTAATTGGAGTCAGTTAGACCCAGTGTCTACCGCCTTCTCGCTACAACCATTGTGCCTACCGCAACTCCAGAAGTATCACGTTCCTCAGCATTGCCAAAGTCTATTTCCGTAAAGCCAGTGGAGATTGAACCTCCTGCAGCATCTTCATCTTCATCTCCTCTTCCTCCATCTTCACGCTTTGGTGATTTCGTCCTCTTCATAATCACTCTAACACCCACGACCTCCACAAATCTGCAAGAGCACTTGATCATCCATACTCCACCAAATAATAGAAACAGCAACACTGGGTCTAAGAACTGGAGGAGGCGTTCAGGGTACCAAATGGGTACGTCGTTGCGGCAGATGCTTGCCAGCCTTTCTTCAGTCCCCGGTACCCGATAGTTCACGGTCCCGCGGTTGCCCTCTGTCCTGAGCAAGGACATGGTCGGTGTCGCTGCTTCGATACGGCTCACCTCGTTGCGAAGTTGTTGTTAGCCCTACTCCTAGCTAGAAGCACCCTTCTGCGGAGGTTAGTGCAGCAGCAACACAGTTGCCATTATGACATGGTGGCTGAACGGATTCTTGCGGTGGTGGAGTGATTTGTACGGCGTCCTTCTGTGGAGGTTGGTGCAGCAGCGACATATTTGCGAGGACGGCATGGCCGGACGGATTCTTGCGGTGCTGGGGAGGACGGTAGTGGCTGATCGGGGTGCTGGAAGCATTACACAGAAGGGAATGGGAAATTGGCGCATCGGCGGAGATATAGGACAATTGTTGCGATAGATTCGTGAGGGAGGGAAGGGTTGACGGAAGATAAGAGAGACACAATGACTTTGAGAAGATAATTAAGGATGATCGGATAATGAACAACAAGAGAACAACAATGGGGAGATGGTTGAGATACTATTAAGGAACCGTTTTGAAAAAAGAGAGAGAGTATGAGAGTTCAAACATGGAGTGAGTGGGGCAAAGAGTGGATGGTGTGTTGCGAGTGGGGGCAGATAGTGGATGGCGTGTTTCGTTTTGAACGGAGGATACAATAACAAAAAACCTAAATAGAAGTCTTGAAAAAAAAGGAGCAAAGAGAGAGAAACAAGGAGAGTCTAGCATTTTGAAATTGCTAGAATCTGATTGGTTAGTGGCATATTTGCAATTATGAGAAGTTATTCACTCTTTTTATAGTAGTATAGATTTTGCCTTTGTATTCTGTTTTGGTAGCCAAAAGATTTATGAATTATTTTTTCCTTCCCATCATCCGCACAGGATGATCCACGAGAAATGTGTCACGATTCGAACTCCTTGTTGGTCTGCCCGCTCCTAGCGTTGGTAGTGTTAGAACTCTTTAATAAAAAACAAGAAGCATTTTCAATGACATTTCATACATATTATGAGAATGAGTTACTATTAACGAGCTCTCTGGAAATTTGTTTATGCTTGATGGGAGGGAGACAGGAGAAGGAGAGTAGATCAAATACAAATTTTTTATTTCATTTTTTTAACTATATTCTAACTTCTTTGGATCTACTCTATAGAGTAGAGACACAAATTGAGTTTTTACAAAACCACCATCATAAATCATAAATCTAAGTCTGAATCAACAACTACAATCATACTAGGTTGTTTGTATGGTGTAGTCAAAGAACATTGCAAACTTACACGACCCAATTAAATTAGCCTTTCATGTAAACTCTTGTGTTGTGCCATATTAAGAAGAAAAAAAAGATGTGTGTGTGTATAGAGAGAGAGAGTTAGGTTAGAATACACTCGAGTGTACAGATCGCATGAATACACTCAAGTGTGTTTGCATATCTAGACTATTTTTTGTAAAATGTAAACCATTGATCTTCACTGTCACACTATAACTATGCTACATACAAATTTTGAGTCCATTTGGATGAGTGTAAGTCACTCATCCAAGGGCAACAAAATCGACGCTCGAAACTAATTTGAAATGTATAATTTTTGTGGTCTTCATAACATGACCTATAAATGTCCAAATGTGCTCAAATTTTGCGTATGAGCTATTGACAAGATGTTTAAGAAGATCAACATATTAGATTTTTGAAAGAAAAAAAATTACATCATGAAAAACTACTTGAGTGTACTCTGCTCCAAATACACTCGAGTATATTCTAGCCTGACTATATATATATATATATATATATATATATATATAGAGAGAGAGAGAGAGAGAGAGTCAGGCTAGAATACACTCGAGTGTACGGATCACACGAATACACTCAAGTGTGTTTGCATATCAAGACTATTTTTTGCAAAATGTAAACCGTTGATCTTCACCGTCATACTATAATTAGGATACATACAAATTTTGAGTCCATTTGGATGAGTGTAAGTCACTCATCCAAGGGCAACAAAATCGACGCGCGAAACTAATTTGAAATGCATAATTTTTGCGGTCTTCATAACATGAGCTATACATATCCAAATGTGCTCAAATTTTGCGTATGAGCTGTTCACAAGATATTTAAGAAGATCAACGGATTAGATTTTCAAAAAAAAATATTGCATCATGAAAAACTACTTGAGTGTATTCTGCTCCGGATACACTCGAGTGTATTCTAGCCTGACTCTATATATATATATATATATATATATATATATATATATATATATATATATATATATATATATATATATATATGGCTTTAGTTTGTGATTTCAAAATCTAAGAGTTATGTTACATATCGTAGTGATTAATTTATGTATATATATATGGCTTTAGTTTGTGATTTCAAAACCTAAGAGTTATGTTACATATCGTAGTGATTAATTTGTGATTTTGAAAGATAAATGAGAATATTGCATTGTATGTTCTTTCATACCAAAACTATAAATCAAACAACTATTGAATTATAAGGACTAATCTAGAATTTAGAAAATTACATACAACATCTCTCATTTATGCCTATATAATATGGATTCCAACATAAGGACAGTTTTTGTAATTTAAAGAGTAAAAGAAAAAGTATAGGAAAAACTTCCCATGCCCTTTCATATATAATATATATCCATATTTAGATAAAGATACACAACATCTATTATACACCACTTCTTTTCTTATATAGTATAGATTCATATTTAAGTAAAGATTAAATTACACAACATCTACTACCCACCACTTTTACATAATGGAACGCATAAAAGTTCACAATACTCTATTTATACTCATGTAGTTAGTACAACTATAAGTCATAAATACACATAATTTATGTTTAAGAATTGCTAGAAATCGATATTGGAATGTTCGTTGTTATCAAAAAGCATGTTCAATAGTACACATTTACATGAACTAAATTACACAATTATAAATATAGATTGTAAACAAATGATCACACACTGGTATACAAAAGATTGGATCTTTGACTATAATTGTTAGATTGGTATTGAGTTATTGCGTATAACACATATTTTTATGGCTCATGTTTAGACAAAAATGGTATACTGATATATATGTCAATATACCATTTACTCATGACTAGAAGGAAATTTGTCTATCAATAAGTAAGGACTTACTATGAACTAGATTGGCAATCATGAAATGTCGATACATGAAATTGTTAGGCCTACCTTGATGCCCCAATTTTTTATATAGTTTTTTGCTTTTTATTCATAAAATTGATTTTGAACTTTGTGGAAAAACAATATTGATGGGGAATTCTCCTTTTGTGTAGAGTTTTTTCTTATTCTTAGAAGGTTTGCCCCTCTCTCCTATATATAAGATAAGGGGTAAGCATACAGACTTGTGACAAATCCTAACGGGTCAAGACACGACTAGGCTCATATTACAAAATAGACTAAACAACTTAAGTAAATAGACTCTCTAACACTCCCATCAAGTTGGAGCTTGGGAGAATCCCAAGTCAGTTTGCAAATAGAGATAGACTAGAGAAAAATAGCAAAAGATTAACCAAGCTCATACAAGAATGTCCCCCCCCCAATGTTACAATGTATCACTCAAATACTCCCCCTCAAGCAAATAATCTCTAAGTCGATAGGCATGATGTAGGAGGGCTTCTTGATCACTATGAATTGGCATCTTGAGCATAAGTAAACAACAACATATAGGCATCATCATCTTCATCTCAGTCAATATCATCATCAAATAGACCAGAGAGTGTTGGAACACAAGAAGCAGTAGATAGCATGCATACACGGCATGGATAAGAATAGAGTCAACATGATTAGGGCACAAACAAACCAAAGAGTGTTGGAACATAGTTGTAGAAACTAGATGATGTATCCTGATAAAAGATCAGTGTCTGAAGTAGAAAGTAGCAAAAAGACTCCAATATAAATAGCAATAGATGTAACTCCATCTTGTTGTTGCACCATGCCCAAAAAAGTGAAAAAAGGACAGATGTTCAGGGAATAAAGCTCTGTCTTTTTTTGGTAGTGAAACATCACATGAAAAAAAAAATTGTTTGGATTCGCCACCATGTTTTGTGCAAAAAATGAGGAAAGAGGTGTCGATGAAGCCACATAGGATTCTGAGCGATTATCCTTGTTGTATAAAAAATAGGAAATAAAAGTAAAATTAGATATGGGATTCGGCGATCTAGTTATGAGTGGGGAAGGATTAACACCCCCATCTCACTCGATAAACTGATATCAAGCACGGTAATGCGAAAAAAGATTAAGCGATTAAATATCTATTTAATTAAAGAAATAAAACAAATTAAAAAATGATTTTTGTTGTGGATGGATTTTTAGGGCTAGAGATGTTTGTCTTTCCCTTCATTATCCTAAAATTCCTACTTTTGATGTATGTTGTGGTCCTAATCACCTTAGGACCGCCTACAATGAGGATCCATCATTGGTGATTAGGATCGATGTGTAGGATGTTAGAGTATGACTAGCACAGATGTGTCTGTAGAAATTAGATCTTAGTTTCCAGAAATAGTAAACAAGAACGACAACTATAAGAGTATCAAAGTAGTTATAGTAGATAATTATCTGATGCAGTAGTAGATTAGGTTAGGTGCGGCAGTTATGGATTATATAGAAATAGATTGTAGATTCAACAGTTAGGTGCAGTAGTTATAGCAGTTCACCGTTCTACAGATCTGGCAGAGTAGGTGGTGGCAGAGGTAGGATCTTCTAATCACAAACAATATAAAAATAAAGAGATAGATAGTCATTTCTTTGTCTTCAGGAGAAATGAGCGGGGCTTAGAAGATGTTGGGTATGGGGGTCTATTTATAGTTTGGGATTAGGGTTTTGGATTTTGGACATAACTTTTGGAAGAGGCGGTGGATCGTGCTGATGTTCCACACATGGAATGTAGATTGAGGTGATCCATCCACATGCCACCAGAAGATGGCTTTGATCCTCCTGGTGTCCTAGGGTCAAAGAAAATGAAATTTATCATTTTCCCTATAATTTTAAGAATATTCTGACAAAAATTGGAGAAAGCTTGCACAGAAAGATAAGTTGGGGTTATCCTTTGGGTTTTCTAGAAAAGGGAATTGAAATGGGGATATTTAATTCAAGACAATTCAATTGGGCAATTTACAAAAAGATAGTTTGTTTAAGGCAGAATTGAAGAATAATTGCACTTTCAGTCTGAAAGAAGGTTCCTTTGCAGAATAGCTCAGACATGGTGAAATTGGACAAAAAGGGTGTTTTAAATAGGTAGAAAAAGTAGAAATTGGATATGATGTGGAACGGATTCCATCATTAACTAGAGAATTGACATTAACATGAATTTATACATAGTGAACAAAAATGGGGTGTCAACAATTTACCCATCTCAAGGCAAGGTTCGATATAAGAGTGAGAATCGCAGGCTTGAGCCAAGTCTGACCCCCATTTTTTATTACAGATGGCCAAAAAGGTTGGACTCATCAAGGATGTTCTGACAAACCTTATTGAGGGTGAAAGTGAGTGTGATGTATCTTCCTTATGAAACGAAATTAGTGAGGAAAAAACTAGAAATAAATAATTTCTTTGTAACTAGGACATCCTATGCCTTAGGCGGTTTCCTATATTTGGTCCATCATTTGTTCCCCTAAAGTTTTAACAAGCTACAAGAGGTTTTTCGACCATAAAAGTGTCTCTCATCAATCCTTTTGTTCTTGAAATTCGTGTCTGATTCTCCCACTAATTCGTGGCTTAGTGAGAAAAAGGTGACTGCAAAAGAGAAAAATGTAGGTTGTAGTTTGCTAATGAGACATTGAGACTAGGAGTCTTGTAACCATTACAAATTAGTCACAACTTCACTGCCTAAAAATAGATCTTGGAGAAAAACAGTGGTCATTCCCTTTCCTACAAAACTTTCATTTTATTATTAGTTTTTTTTAGAGTGTGCCAATTTAGAATCAAGACTAGAACTCTTAAGATGCACAATATGCGGATTTTGCCTATCGGAAGACGGCTTGGATTGTCATGATTTGGTAATTATGATTTTTAGACAAGCTTTTTGGATTTAAGGTGACCTTACTTTCCAGTGGTTGTATGGATTAGTTTTTTGTGTGATTTAGATTTTTGCTATCAAATTGAGATTTGTGCCATAATTCAGGATCATGAGGTGGGGTGGCAATCTGATTCAAGTCATGATCTAAAATTGTCAGAATATGTGTGTGTGGAAGCAAAGCAGGCGATTGATTCCTTTTTCTTTAGTTTTTCTTTCTGTCCTTGATTGAGTATTGGATAGCGGAGAGATAGAGACTTGTCGCTTTCATATCCCAAAATATCACTTTGCAGAACAAAATTCAATTTCCCCTTTTCCGATCCAATTAGAAGGCTATAGGCTAAGGGAAGGTCCCTAGACATGAAAACACTGTCATTCGCTGCACCAACATAAGAGATTCCAAGAACTAAAGAAAACCATTCACTGACTTCCTCAGTTTAGGAAAGCACAAGCTCGGGACACACCCGAAAGGATCGGGAATTGAAGCATATGAGGAACTTCCCTATTGTAGAGAAAAAGAAAAGCATTCCTTTCCAATCCTTTAGTCCTGTAATAGTCGGGCGGCTTATTGACCCTTATCACCTATAACTGACTGAGTGAACTCTCCTATGATACGTACCTATGAATTCTTATTTGCATAGATAGATCTGGGATTCTTAAAAGTTTTTTAACTGAGAGGCAATCTAGATTTTAGTCGTAGGTCATGAGTATAAACCTCATGATGGGAAGATAAAAGAGGGTCAGAGAGCTTGTTCAGGAAAAGGCTCATGGTCTAATTTTAGGTCTTGGTACAGGAACCAAACATGTTGGGAAATAAAGCTTTTTGTTGGTTCAGTTTAAGGGTCATGATTTGGGACCCTAGAAAGATTTGAAAAGAGAGGCTTGATATGGATCGATTTTAGAAAATAAAGCTTTTTGTTGGTTCAGTTTAAGGGTCATGATCTGGGACCCTAGAAAGATTTGAAAAGAGAGGCTTGATATGGATTGATTTAAGGTTGTGATCCGATACCTTGAGAGATTGTATGTTAAAAATGTGTTTGGATTATTTTAGGGTCATAGTACATGACCCTAAAAGATTTGGAAATGAAAATCTGGTTGAATTAGTTTAGGGTCATAATCTAGGATCATGCAAGATCTAAACATGGAAAGATGGTTGGATTATTTTAGGGTCATATTCTAGGACCCTAAAAGATTTTAGGAAGATCAGGTGAACATTTTAAGAAAAATAGAGATTTTCTAGTTTTGGAGTCAAGAATTGACATTTTCTGATTTTGGCATTTTTTGGTATTTTTTAAAATTTGTTTTTAGGTTTTGTAAATTCTTATGAAAATCCAAGAACATGTTTGAAAATTCGACATTAATTTTATCTTCAAAAGAGAAAGAATGAGAGGTGGGTCGAGCACCCTTCCCATCTCTTCTTCACTTGTGTAAGCATCAGTGGTGGCAATTAGCTTAGGGCGTTTCGGAGCAGCGACTGCGACGATAGGAGGGAGGAGGAGGCTGGAGAATTGTAGTGATCTTCCAACTCTAGACCAATGGATCTTGACCATCCTCTAGTGTTGGGCCGATGATTTCTGGGAGCGTTGGTTCTGCAACAGCAGGATTCCTCTAGTGGTCTTATATGACAAGTTCCAATGTGTTTTTCGGCTACATTCATATTGGGGAAGGTATAATTTTTGTTTTTGCACTTTAGTTTGGCCATTTTGGTCCTTGATGGCGAGATATGATTTTTGGCCTCTCAACATTCTTTGTAGTCTGGAGGTTGAAGATGAACTAGATGCACGTTCTCTTTTGCTATTCGACCAATTTTGTGGTTTTATCGTTTTCTTGGACGTCCTTTATCCGATTAAGATAATTTTAGGTTCTATGGAAAGTGTTTGACATTGCCATCACTGTTACATAGATGGCAGATCGTGATTGGCATGAGGAAGACCCTCTTGTTGATAAATAAGATGGAGGTGATGTTATGGGGGTTGAGGCATATGTTGTATGTATCTACAGTTTGGACTACACTAGTATCTACTCTTTGAATATTCTAATTGAAGTCTTCATTGAACAGACATCATGGTGGTGTGAGCAGGATCCAAGGGGAAGTACTCCCTACAGAGAGATTCATCCATCATATGAGCATGTTGTGGATGAATTTGCATCACCTAGGTCATTGAGCCGTCTATGAGGTATAACTTGGAAACTTTGCTCCATGTTATTTTCTTTCTGATTTTTTGAGCTTGAATCGGGCTTTTCTCCAAAATCACAACGATTTGATTTTATTTTCTTCTTTATTCCTTTAGGGCGTCATATTATCAAACATTTACTGAACCCATTGGAATGAGCTGGGGTATTTATATGAGAGACTGGTGGCTGAGGAGGTGGAGTTGTTGTAGATGACCAGCTTTGTTAGCATTAGTTGGTGTGGGGTCCTAGATTAAAACATATATCCTTCCTCTATTTGTGCACTTCTGTCTGGAGTCCAGTACCTTTCATTTCACCTTCAATGAGTTAGTCATCACCCCGGTTGAGTTTGTCAAGATTTCTAGATTAGGGTTTGGTGTGACTCCTATTAGTTCTCTACCTGATTGACAAGAAGGGGGCGTCACCGCCTAACTGGGGTTCTAGGAGTGAACCCCGACAAGATTTGGATGGCCTCAAAGTATGAAGTTTGATTTACATTGCCGAGGTCCACCTTCTTTTGTGAGGGGGAGTAGTGTGGTGCTAGTGATTCATTGTATGTAACCCTATGGGTCTAGGTTTTCCTATTTGTTTTGATCATTGGTTGCTTGTTTAGCAACTACTCGGGGAACATAGGAGATATATGTTGGTTCTCCTTTTTGCAAGATCTAGATGTGGTTTCTTCCTTTGAGTATGGTGGTGGTGTGTATGCCCATCTGGTGATGCATTTATAGAGATGTCTTATAGGAGAATTCAAAGGAGGAAAGGTCTAGGTTATGAAAAGTTGTGGAGGCTTTATAGGCTTTATTGCATTAAGCTTATACCTATCTTTGTTTGCATCTTATGCTTTGAAATGAATGTGGTAGATGATTTTATGACAGTTATTTTCTTTCATATGTGGGGTTATGAGCACTTGTGCCTGCATAGACCTGTCATTTTGAGTGTCCTGGAAGGCTATTTGGATGCCTCCCTCCCTACTTGTCTCCATTGGACTGGTTGTATTAGTAGGGTGCCATATGAACAGTGGAGAAGTGAACTAGAGATGATGATCATGGTTGAGGTATGTGTAGTACTTTGATCACTGCATTATATCATGCATATGTACTTTGGATGACTCTGATTCCTTTGTTTTTCCCAAGTCTGATGCATGATCTTCTCCAGGTTTCAGTGAGTAAAGTGACCACATCTTATGCAACCTAATTTGAGGCATTCGCTTTGGATGCTTGACAAGTCCAGTTCAAGTCTCCATCTAGGAGTGTGTTGTACATGGATGAGCATGTTGCTTGTCTGTGGGCTGGTAGATGGCACATCCCTTTTGACCCTTTGCCTGGGTTGGTCACTTCTATACTCGGGATATGTCCAGCTACTCAGGAGTAGATGTATGGGTAGGTGACACTTGAAGATTACATGTAGTGGTACTATGAACACTGTCAGCACATTTTCCTTTCTAGAGAGGTGTATGATTGGCTCCAACGTCCTCTTGTGGTGAGTGTTTGAGTATTCTTTTGTGCTTGCTTGTAGTATATTTGACATACTTTTTTTGTAGGTGACTGACTATGATTTGCCTGAGGAGCAAGATGATCAAGGGTATGAGTTTTATCATCCACCCCCTCCTGAGGTAGTTCCGTAGATTGAGGTAGTTTCTTTCCCTAAAGCTCTACCTTCTCCATCAGTTGATGCTTGTGGCTTTAACGACTTCTTCGAGTTACATCCGCATCGAGATTTCAGTGTTGGAGGCTCGTGTCACTTCCCATGTGACTTTAGTTGGACCTTATCCTTTGTGGGTATGGATGAGTCTTTGTATGGTAGACTCTTCGGGTCGAGTGCCCCACCAGGCTATGGGTACATTCAGCACTTTGAAGGATCTTCTAGTATAGGGAAGTTTTCTTCAAACGTCCTTGTTCAGAGTGCAGATCCATCTTCAGTTGGTGTAGAGGTAGGTTCTTCTCAACGTAGAGATGTCACCTTGGTTGTTGATGTGACCTTAGGGGGATCCTCTTTTGGTCAGTGGTGGTCTACTAGTGGTATTTGCGTAGACACAATTAGTGAACGTCATTCTTCTAGATCTTCTTCTACTGATCATCAACCTTTAGCCAAGAATTTGACTAGATGGCTTGAGAAGAAGTTGAAGAAGTAGTTGTTTGTCGTTAGTATTTTACTTTATGATGTATTTTCCCTTTATGCAAGAAAAATCATGCCCATGTTGATATTCACAAACTCTTTTTAAGTTATAAATAAAAATTTGATTTTGAGTTTAGAAATGATTGTGAGGTTTTGTGATCTTCGATTCGGGATCAAAATTCTGAGTTTGATCTTTGGAATATGCTTAGTTGAATACCATATTACCTCAATCCATGTGCTGACTCGAGGTGGAGGATCTTACTGGTCCACTGACCTGGACTCGGGGTCCTACCTGTCTTCAGATGCAATTCGCCAAGAGTCATGGGTGTATTACAATTCCGTCATGGAAAAGGACACAGGATCCCCGTTTCTAGAGACGTGTTTGCCCTATAAATATGGTTGTACCCCTCATATTTTCAACACAACTTGTCTCTTACGACACAGGGTCTTGGGAGAAAAGGAAGTCTGAGAGACCCTACTTTTACAGATTCCTCCCATTGACTTGTCTTTACTATGACCTTGTATCACAGATCTTTTCAAGAATGAAGAAATTGAGCTGGAATGCTTTGGCATGACCCATCACCTTCATCATCTACTGTACACACATGTGGTAAAGGATTTGATGTCAGCAACGATACACTTTTGGGATCCTTTGAGTCATACCTTCCATTTTGGTGACGTCATTGTGACCCTACCTAGATGTATGTGGCTTAGATGACTCAGCTTCCACTTCATAACCGATGGTTTGTGGTACTGACCGGCCTAAATCGCACTTTCAAACGGAGTGGATTTAGAGTAGTCATACTTTTAAAGAGATAACCCGACTCTCAGGCCCTCACAATGATAAACGGGGTCTGATGTAGCGATCGGGGTCGAACATAGGGACAAGGTTGGCAATGTTAAGTGCATAGAATCTAACACTCGTATACTCCAACCGAAGAGGATATATAAAAGGTCTTCCCTTAGGAATGATGACACAGAGACTAAGTTGGGCAAGAAAAACAAGAATAAGAAGAACGAACGAAAATAAAAGAAATAAGATGAAACAAGTATGTGGGAGGAAACCTGGGTTGGGGTTCGCCTACTAAGGCATCTCACCAACATGCAACATCATCTCTCTCTCTCACTCACATACTCTTACCAAGATTACAAGCAACCATCAAAAGCGTCTACACCACTCTCTCTCAAGATGAGGAAAGATCTAAGTCTAAGGGTAGCCTCTCTCTTGAGATGACTACATGCAAACCTCGTCGCATAACATATGGTTTTAAAGCTTTAGCATTCCAATACTCTCGTGCATTCATACTACTCCATAACACATGATAAAAGTGATATAACTCTCTCGAGATATCAACAATCAAACATCACAAGATGGTATCTAAGCATATAAGTGAAGCATTAAAATAGGTGCATGGAGATAATCTTGATAAGAATATATATATTCAACATAAAGAGACAATATACATGTTGGGAGAGCCTTAGTGGCTATCCCCAACCCAATTTAAGTTTAGCTGCTCATGCTTGCAGACAACATAACAACGTTACAAAATGATGGATACATGAAGTCCCATGAAGAGAGGAGGAATCTACAGTGAGATGGAGTGATAGATCTAGAGAGAAGAGACGTGATACGACACAATACTTCTTCAGATCTAGATCTTAACACATCGATGGCATGGACAATCTTCTTCTCTCAAAGAAGGAGTCTTCAATCTTCTCTCTCCTCAGCTTATGCCTTTGGAGATCCAAGACTGGTGGATGGGATGGTATGGAATGAATATGGAACGCAACAACACTTCGTGGTCCTCAAGATCCGATCTATGATATGATGATTTAACAAGACAGGTGGGTGTGCTATTTATAGGCACATTCCACTGACTTAAGCCTAGATCGCGGTTGCGATCTTGGTTGGGTGAGTGGTGAGACCGCGGTCGCAGTCTTCTCTTTATTCCTCCTTTCATTGCGGTTGAACTTAGTCGCGGTCTGGAGATGATCACAATCGAGGTCGGCTTGCGCGTTGTGTTTGGAGAGGTCGAGGTCTTCTTGTTCGGTCGCGGTTTGCAAGGATTCAGCAGTAACCGCGGTCTCCAACCTGGTCGTGGTCCTTCTTGATCACGGTCTGTGTTGATCGCGGCCCATGGTCTGATTTGGGACCCATGTTCCGATCGCGACCAATGTCGTGGTCGCGGTTAAGTAGTGACCACGACTTTATTATGGCCATTGTCCATCTTTAACTATATGATGACCTCGATCTCAAAGGAGCTCTGAAACCACGATCGCGGTTGAGGGATAAGTGGGTCGTGGTCGAGGTAAAGACCGTGACCTGGATTGTGAATGTACCTGAAACCATGTAAGTGAGGTTTTAGTCAAAATGTGGTAAAATTATGGGAAAAGCTAACAAAAGATATACTAAAAGAGGTATAAAATATATACAAAAAAGTATGTAATATAAAGTGTTATCAACTCTCCCAAATGTAGAATCAAGACTATCCTCAGGCTAAGTGTAGGTTCGAGAACTTAGAGAGAGAAAAAGCAATCTTAAGTGACAAAATTTACAACATGACTAAAATATCTCATTCTTGCATCAAGAATGTTGTAGCATGTTTCCTAACCCTTAGGTCTCATTCCTCCCTCTCAATTGGAGTTGCATAACTTCGTTTTCTTGCCACTACTTTCAATTGTAAAAGGCTCGTCCTTCTCAACCTATCACCCTTTTCCTTAGGTAATAACCATGCTAATACAAGATCTTTTTTTAGGGGAAGGTTTCACACCTTTTATTTATTTTCTGTTGGCCCTATGCTAATGTGTTCAGGTAGGCTTAAGGCTTCAAGTGTTTTCCTCTTCCCTATGAACTCTTCACCCACAACTGTCATAAGAACAATGTTTCCCTTTTTGGGCTTCTGACTTTAAGTCAGGTGGTTTTGTGAGTTTTCATTTAGGATTGTAGGTGTGTAAGCTTGGATTCAAGATTCCACTTACGGGCACGACATATCTGCATTCATGAGTGCAATAATATATCGGCCGTGGAGAACTTTTGGCATCTTTTTAGGCACAACTGTCATTATATATTTTTTTCTTTTTGGCTTTTTACATCTCCTTTCCGGCTTGGGTGCGAGGGATTTTTACTTGGTCTTCTGGGTGGCCAAGCCTCTTTTTAGATTTGCCTTGAAAAGGGTAGCTGTTTCCTTCTCCACGGAGATAATGATTTTTTGGTCAAAAGTGTCAAGTGGGGGTGGTTGGTCAGGAGTATGGCTAGGTGAAGTTCTCTAGTCTCCGAGGGTTTCATGAGTTAAGGTTGTCACATGTACAACGTCTTATTGCAAGAATGAGGTAGAGCATGATTGCCATATTGCTTTTTTTACTCATATATACATATATATATGCGTTGCTCATTATTTCTCTCTGGGAGGGTGAAGGTACTACCAGTTGAGAGCAGAAGAGGAGGCTAGATTCTGAATTCAAAAGGGTAGCTTTTGCAAAAAAAAATGAAAATTTTGAAATTTTTTGAGAATTTTTGAAAAGGTAAAAGGATGGTAAATGTACCTTTATAGCCCGTTTATGACTCCTCCCCCAAACTTATCCTGCACCATGTCTCAGGGTGTCAAAATTTGAGTGAGATGTATAAATGGGCTTTCTTATTTGTTTTTGTTGTTGCTGGTAGAGGCCCACTCGGACTCGAGAAGCATGCTTGTGTATATTCCTCGTAGGGCGTGGTATTGTTCATATTGCATGCCCTCCACTTTGACATCAATAGTGGCTAGGGCAACCATCCAGGCTAGACAGAAGAAGCCATAGTCATTTGATAGGGAAACCTGTTGGGGGCTCCTGTGGCAAAACTGCGTCTTCTTAAAGTCTTTGCCTGTCATATGCTTGTACCCTCTGCCATGACTTTTTTATCATGTCAGCAATCACCTCGACACATGTGTTTTCCTTTTCTTCTATGGGGGTCTTTGCTATTGTCATATTAGTCTTCTTGTTAAGTCTGAAGGCTGCGTCTGAGCTGTTGTAGAGGATTGTAGTCTTTTTGATGATATTGATAGCCAGCAAAGTCTAATGATTGTCGTGAAGAATTGGCAAGAAAATGTAGTCTAGTGGGGATGTCGCTAGGCGTTGTTGCAATCGTTCATTTTCTCCTGATCTTTTGTCTTTTAGGATGTCATCTACTAGTAAGAAGTATGCCATGTGGGCATTTAGCATGCTGTCGCCTAGTAGCGCCTGATATAAGCTGACATCGTGCTTACTGAAAGATATCCTCCTATTTTTATCATTTCTCATAGGTCATCTTTTAGCACACAAATGCCATCTCTCTCGAAGATGATATCTCTCGGCGAGTCATCTTCTTTTAAGGACCTCATGATTATAGTCAGATCTTCTAAAGACATACTGAGGCAGCTCCATCTGTTGAAGTCCTTGAAAGAAGGTTTAATTTCTCCTGGCGGTCCGTCTGGCCTTACATCGATCAAGTCTTCTTCTTCAACCTCTCCTTCCTCGGGTTGTTTCTTTGAAAGTTGTTCTTCATGAACTACTGCTACTAGAGGTTGCTTTGGTTCGTCATCTGACGCATGTTTTGTAGCTTCTCCAGTGCTTTCATGCCAGCCTTCTTTACAAGCTGCAGCTCTGGCTGGCTCTGTCAGATCCACCCATATGGTCTTTAGTTTCTCTCTCCAGGTGACCTTTTTAGGTAGAGGGATATCCTTGTGAAGCCTCTGGGGTACAGCTTCTGAAGGCATCGTTGGGTCGCTGAAGAAATGACAGTTGTAGATGACCTTCATAACATACACACCCCACAGTCCATGCATGTTTTCATTGTCTATATCTTCCAGCGGGATGCCCTTGTTGATGGCTTCCATCATTCTCAGCACTATGAAGGTGTAATCCCCTGATCCAACCTCTTCTTGAGGGACTTTCTTATTGATGGAGAAGAGCTTCTAGGACCCCTAAAATTTGTTATCTGTATATTTGATTGCTCGTTGTAGACGCAGCGGTATTTTCAGGGCATCTCTGGCGTCCTTCCTTTTGTAGATTAGTAAAGTGTTGTCCAGTTTGACTGTACAACAATTTAGCACCGTCATTTTCCGCTCATACATGTTGACGACTATTAGTGCCCAATGCTTTACATTCCTTATGGGCAGCACTACATATATCGTTTCCTTTTCTTCGGATTGCTGCCTTTAGTTCGACGACATCTACTGCCTTGTAGTCTTCTTTATAGAGGAGGATATCTAGATTTGTCATTCCATTGAAGACCAGTTGCGGCTTGTCTGGGTGTAGAAATTCTTCTAGGAGGGTGGCTTATAGTACTTTAAATAGCTTTTTATGTACTCACGCCTTTTTCATGAAGATCTCCGAAAGTGATCTCTGGTTAGACGTCTACCCTTGTTATATAATATGTCTAATCCAGGTAGATCGTTGATGAGGACATATGCCAAGATGTAGACATCTCTCCACGTGATATGTGAGAGTACATTCATGTTCATCTCTTTCATCTTGCATGGTCTAGGGGGAGCTACTCCAAGCATTTCTGTTCTAGCTGGCACACTCTACTCCCTAGCGGGCTCATTTGCAAAGAAGGTTGCCAGCCCGTCGTCCTCATCGTCAGATGTTACTTCTTGCGCAGAAGGTGTCGAAGTTTTGTCTATGGTCGGGATGACTTTTGCCACTTGTTCAACTTCCTTATCTGACCGTTGTACTGTGGCCACCTATTCTGCTACTTCTGAGGAAGCTTCTGCAGCCATGTTGTCTTTGATGTTGCTTTCCTCAGAAGTTTGGCCCAGCTTGGCGGCCGCCATCATTGCTAGAGTTTCCTCCATCTTTCCATCGTAGAGGTAGTCCTTATACTCATTCTGTGTTTGGAATAGGAGGAACTCGCTGCTCTCTTCGAGACTGGTGCCCAACTCAGCTAGCATCTTATCGAGCTTTGCTGCCCCTGTTGTGCTGAATCCTATGGTGATTTCTTCTCGATGGGCTATAGAAATCTGTTCTTCTAGCATCATAGCATGTGTAGGTAGGATTAAATGCTGCTCTACTAGCCTACCACTACCTTCATTAGTTTCATCCTGGCTTTCTTCAGGATTGCTATTGAGGTTGATCTCCCTCGACAACGTTATGTTTGTCATTGTATTTGTCGTTGGGGGAGCTCGATTGCTGTGTAGGCTCATTCTTCTTTGGCTCAGCCGTCGGTGCCGTTTTTGCATTGGCACTTTCTTCCTTCAGCGCACCTGCTCCAGTGTCAGCCCCTCCCACGTTGTCATCATCGTTGTCATCATGGCTGGGGGGACTCGATGAGGAGTGCGTCGAGCTTGTTGAGTGCTTCGCCTTCTTTTTCTTCCGCCGGTTCTCAATTTCTTCATGTTCCTTCTCGAGCTTTCGGCGGTCCTCTTCTAGGCATCAGCGTTCTCCCTCGAGGTTAGCCATTGCCACATTGTAGGTGTGACACATATGCTTGTTGTCAGCTCGAATAGCATGCCTCTCATTCTGCAAGTCTTCCATTCCGTTCTTCATGTCCTTCAGCATTCCCATCATTATCCATTGGTTGCTTAAAACTTCTTGGATAAAGTCAGGGAGTGCTTTAGTCCTTTTGTCGAGGACATGTACCTACATTGTTAGCACAGACAAAGAAGAATAAATGGTTGTATTCATTGTGTTAGTTTGATGCATGTGTTACCACATGGCATCAAACCTTATACCTAATACACCTATGAAGGAATGTGCATATAGTTGCTGTTGGTGTAGTTGTTGTTCCGTGCACGTTGTTGATGAGCTTGACATGGTTGGTTGTGGGGGGAATGGAGGTGGACCTTGCCCTTTTTCCTTATCCTATGGGTCCAAGTCCGCTCCACAGATCTCTGGTTTTGGTACGGCCTGGGAGTCTTATCCTTCTGGCTCGGCCTCTGTTTCTTCGTCAAGTTGTAGGTTGGCTGTTGGGCCTTCCTCTTCTCTACCTCTGGCTCCACAATATCCGCTTCCTTGTGTGGCTCTAGAGGTGTGGGTTCTGCATTCCCCACTAGTTCTTCTAGAGGCGGAGTCGTTGGGGTGGGTTGTTATGTAGCTGTGGTCTTTTCGGTTGGCTGTGTAGTTGCTTCTGATGTCTTTCTTTTCTTTTGCACTGCCAATTTCTTCCACAGCTCTGTACTCTTTTTGTCCTTCATTTCATCTAGGGTACTGCTTTCCCCGGTTGTAATTGTTGGTTCAGTGTCGGTTTACAGTACCCCAGAGCACATCTTTTCAATGTCGTCATGGGTTGGCCGTAGCTTGTGGGTGTCATAGAATGCCATCTCTGGAAGGGGAAGGAGCCTCTTTGTCCCACTTTGCTTGAAATAGAGTTTCTCCCCCTTCTGTGCTAGGATACTCGTGCTAATAAGGGACTTGACGTCTATCCTTAGTTGTCCCTCCATTTCCTTATACTTCAGGACCTCTTCTGTATCCATTAAGTATTCGATAATGTTCATCATCTGGCCACCCATACAGTATGCATAGTTCCTTTTTACTTCCCCTCCTACTACCGTGGATAGACGCTCATTTAATATCTTTTCGATATTTACTGACTTTCTATTTATCATTGACCAGATTAGGAATAGATCTCCTTTTCTAACTGTTTCCATTTATGACCTCGTATAAATTGTGTAGGCAGTAATTTTCTGGACTGTACGGATGAAGCACGAGGTGATCAACGATGCCTTGGAGTTCTTTGAGCTGTGCTCCTCTTCTCCAGTCAGCTCTTCCCACAGTTGATTGCTCTCAAAGGTGACTGATTCTTTTTCACTTGGGGCGGTGGAGTAGGCTTTTGCTTCTTCCTCCATATTCATAAACATCTTGTTCAACATTGCCTCCGTGATCATGTGAGACTCGCCTCCTAGCCTTACTTGTAGTTGATAATCTCCTCCACCCGCCTTTCTTGTCTCACTACTGGTGGTGACCTTATTTATCGAAGACGGGAACTCCGCAGTCAGCTTTTTGTAGGTCTTGGCCTCAGACGTGCATAAGGTGCATAAATTTGCACCTTCCAGGAATGTAACACCATATCATAGATTCCCATCTTCTTAAAATCTTCTATGTCTAGGTAACGGGTCGGGCTGAATTCCTTGTTAAGGTACATCCAGTCGTAGGTGGACTGGTGTACGAGGTTCCTTGGCACGAAAGGGGGTTCGTCGGATTCGACTATTGTCTCCTATGTGACTTCTTTGGCCTTGCTTGCCTCTTGCTCCCTGGCTTCTCGATAGCTAATAGTTTTGTCTTTTTGTTGCTCTTGGCTCCCTTGGGTGCAACCTTTCTCTTCTTCCCCTATACTCAGCTCTCTGACTCTCCTGGTTGGTACTCAGAGGTCTCCGTTTTCTCTGTTTGTTCTGTTTCTTGTCGAGAGCCTTCTGGTGTCAAGTGACCCAGGATTCTTTGGTACTGCGCGAGTTTCAGTTGCAACTCGACCCTTTTGGTCACTGGCAGGGAGGTCTTCTTTTTTAGTGCTACCGTTAGGCTCTCCACTATCTTTTCTGCTTCCTTCAAGGATGTTGCTTTCCTGTAGATGGGGTCACTGTTCGCTAAAGAAGACATTCTGTAAAGTTTCAATAATGAATTAGTTTATAACTAATTTAACAAAGACTAGTCTTCTTGCAATTATCTGGGGAAGGTATTCAGCAAAAGTTTTAATTATTAAGTTCATGAATGTATATATAGGGACTGCGACCCACAATCTTGTTAATAATTCAAAGGACACTGCGGTCACAGTCTCTAAAGGAGGTTGCAGTCGCGGTGAAATGAGTAGGGGATTGCGGTCGCAGTTGTAATCACGGTCGTGATTATGATCACGATCATGATCTTCTTCTATGTTTCAGGCAGGTCGTGGTCGAAGGGACCGCAACTTCAAGTAACGTTCTTCCACACCGTGACCCATGGTGTGAACCTGAAGCTTGAGCGAACACCGCGACCGAGTTAGGGTTGATGAGTATACCGTGGTCACGGTTGTAGTGGAGATGGACCGTGACTTATAGTCTTCGTGGTCCAACTGTTCCTCTTCCCTTCTTCGCCTATCGATCTGCTCTTCAATTGTAGACTTGCTCGTTGGCGGGCGGTTGCCCCATTATTAGGCTTTTTAGGGTTTTTAGTTATTATTTGCAAACCCTATCATTAGGGCAGTGTGGGTGTCTAGACATCAAGAGCATCCGGCAGCGTCACGATGGATAGCCGCCAACCAGACAAATTGGAAAAATGGCACAGGGTGTGGGGCGAAATTGGCAGCGACAACGGCGGTGGGTAGAAATCAAAGAATCGGGGGGGGGGGGGGGTTCCTGTTACCTTATTGTTAGATGAGATGGCAAAATCGTAGAAGGCTGACGTGGCGGTGAGTTTGCTGCAGTGGTGGGTTGTCAGTCACGTTGGAGCGGTTCTTCAGAGAAGCAGGGTTTAACTTAGACTCGGGAAAGATAGAAGCAAAACGAGTCCAAGAAACTGAGGTTTTAGAATATATAGCAGGGTGACCATGACCCATCAATTATAAGGAATGACCGCGATCGCGGTGTACTTGAAGCACGACTGCGGGTCGCGGTCTCTTTTGTTCCAAGGGCGACATCGGGTCGCGGTTGAGGGGTGTAGTCATGGGCACCACGGGTCGTGGTCTTGCATGATGAAAGGTTATACCGCGACCGCGGTTAGAGAACTTGATCAAAACAAACTTGTTGCTTTAATCTATTAATCTATTCGAAAGGAGATAGATATGTACAACACTTAAAAGAGCAGAAAACTAATCAAATTAAAGGAGTAGAGAAAACAAAGCTTTAGGAAATAGCAAAAAACTTGAGTTGCCCCCCAAGAAGTGCTTGCTTTAGAGTCTAGCTAGACTTCATAATTCTTCATTCCTTTGGTTCCGCAGCTGGATGTGGCAACTCCTCATTCCTTTTCTTGGGTATCTGATCCGATTCCTCCAAATTAATTTCTGACCTCCATAAAAAAGCCTCGTCTTCATAAAATCTCTTTACTCTATGGCCATTGACCTTAAAAATTCTTATTTTCTCTCCTTGAATCTCCATCATTACTGATGGGTATATCTTCACCACAGAGAAGGGGCTCGACCATCTTGTCCTAAGCTTTCCAGGGAAGAGCCTGATGCTTGAATTGAAGAGAAGCACTTTATCACCTTCACAAACACCCCTGTTCTTTAGGTGGGCATCATGACACACCTTAGTCCTTTGTTTGTAAATTTTTGCGTTCTCGTAAGCATGTAATCTCAGCTCCTCAAGCTCCTATAACTGTAGGAATCTTTTATGTCTTGCCTTCTCCAAGTCCATGTTTAGAAACATGATCGCCCAAAGGGCTTTATGCTCGAGCTCCAAAGGTAGATGGCAGGACTTACCATAGATTAATCTGTACGGCTTCGTGCCTATTGGTATTTTATAAGATGTCCTATAAGTCCATAGAGCATCATCGAGTTTCATAGACCACTCCTTCTGAGTGCGACTGACCATTTTCTCTAGAATATGTTTAATCTACTAATTGGATACCTCTACTTGTCACGAGGTTTGAGGATGATAGGGTGTAGCAACTTTGTGCTTTATCCTATATTTCTTTAATAGTGCCTCAAATTTCTTTTCTCCAAAATGTGATCCCCCATCTCTTAGGACAGTGCGAGGCACTCCGAAGCATGGGAAAATGGTTTTCTCGAATAGCTTGATCATAGATTTAGAATCGCAAGTTTGGGTCGCTACAGCCTCTACCCACTTTGACACGTAGTCAACAACTACTAGAATGTACTAGTATCCTTTTGATGAAGGGAAAGGACCCATGTAGTCTATTCCCCAAACATCGAAGATTTTCACTTCCACCCAGTCTACCATAGGCATCTCACTTCTCTTACTGATATTTCCAGTTAGTTGGCATTCCTTGCAAGCCTTGACAAAAGATGTCGCGTCCTTGAACATGGTGGGCTAGTAAAACCCATATTGGAGCACTTTTGCAGCCGTTCTCTCCCCACTATGATGTCCTCCATATGGCGAAGAATGACATTCTTTTAAGATTGAAGGGACTTCTTCCTCTGGTATACACCTTCGATACAGATTGTCTGAACACCTCTTAAACAACAACGGGTCATCCCAGTAATAGTTCTTAACATCGAAGAAAAGCTTCTTCTTCTGGTTGTATGTTACGTCCGGCGGCAGTTGGCCACAGGCCAGATAGTTACAAATATCTGCAAACCACGACAAACTATGCTCATCAGACTGAGCCATCAATAGGGCTTCATCAGCACAATTGTCATCCATGGGTAACTGATTCTCTTCATCAAAAACTATTATAGACAGGTGGTCTGCGACCACATTTTCTTTTCCTTTCTTATCAACGATTTCATGATCAAATTCTTGTAACAACAATGCCCACCTTAGCAGTCTTGGCTTGGTGTCCTTCTTTTGCATTAGATAACATATAGCGATGTGGTCAGTATAGACCTTAACCTTGGATCCTATAAGGTTTGATCGAAATGTATCAAATGTGAAAACAATCGCTAACATCTCCTTCTCGGTGGTGGTGTAGCTCACTTGGGCTTTGTCCAATGTATGACTGGCGTAACAGATGATATGGTGCTTTTGGTCTTTCTTCTGCCCTAGGACTGCACCTATGACATAGTCACTTATGTCACACATTATTTCAAAAGGTATCTCCCAGTCTAGAGCTTGCAAGATTGGTGCAGAGGTTAAAGCCTCCTTCAGGGTCTCAAAAGCTCTTGAACATTCATCATCGAACTCAAACACTGCATCCTTGATCAACAAATTTGAAAGGGGCTTCGAAATTTTCAAGAAGTCTTTGATGAACCTCCTGTAATACCCAACATGGCCCAGGAAAATCCTTATCCCAGTCATAGAATTTGGTTGCGGGAGTTTGGAGATTTCTTCGATCTTGCTCAGATCCACCTCGATGCCTTTCTTGGATATTTTGTGTCTTAGGACTATGCCACTCTGAACCATAAAGGGGCATTTTTCTCAGTTCAGGACCAGATGTTTTTCCTCGCATCTTTGCAGAACTAAAGATAAGTTTCTTAGGCAAGCATTGAAGTCAGTTCTATAAACTGAGAAGTCATCCATAAACACTTCGACAATGTCTTCTAAAAAGTCTGAGAACATGGAAATCATGCAATGCTGGAAAGTTGTAGGAGCATTGCATAGACTGAAAGGCATTCTTCTGAAGGCGTACGTGCCATAGATGCACATAAACGTCATCTTCTCCTGATCGTCAAGGTGGATCAGGACTTGATAGAATCCAGAATATCTATCTAAGAAGTAGAAGTAATCATGGTGGGCAAGTCTTTCTAGGACTTGATCAATAAATGGCAAGGGAAAATGGTCTTTCCTTGTGGCCAAGTTTAGCTTTCTATAATCTATGCACATTCTCCAGCCTGTGACAGTTCTTGTGGCAACTTTTTCACCATTATCTCCTCTCACTACAGTCATCCCACCCTTTTTAGGTACTACATGAATGGGGCTCGCCTAGTTGATGTTGCTTATTGGGTATATGATCCCCGCATCATGTAGCTTCAATATTTCCTTCTTGACTACTTCCTTCAACACGTGGTTCAATTTCCTTTGAGGTTGCACCAATGGCCTTACCGATTCTTCTAAGTTTATCTTGTGCATACACAGGGCTGGGTTTAGTCCCTTGACGTCCTCAACTGAATATATGATTCCTCTTTTATGCCCCCTCAACTCTTCTAGGAGTCGTTCCTGCTGTTCTTATGTGAGGTTAGCATTGATGATGATGGGATTCCTTCTTTCATCATCTAGGAACTTGTACTTCAGCCCTTCTGGTAGGGGCTTTAGTTTCGGCCTTGGCTTTGGAGCTTCTAACTCTTTGTTTGACTGTTCCAAAGAAGCGTACTTTACTATCTTTATCACTTATTTATCATCATTGATACTTTCTTCACCTTGGTTAAGATAATCTAGTATCTCAACCACTTTGGGGTCTTCCGTCAAAGGGTTTGGGTTGTTCAGGGCTCTCATCAGTGGGTCCACAATGGCCTTTTCTTGTTGAATCTCTTCATAATACTGGTTATAGCTTTCCATGAAGTAGAATGATTCTGAAAGAGATGGTCCCTTCATGGCATCCTTCACTTTGAAGTCAATGTGCTCACTTCCAACTCAAAGGGTTATGACGCCTTCGGTGACATCTATCAGGGCTCTTCCAGTTGCTAGAAAAGGTCATCCAAATATTATCAGAAACTTTAGATCCTCCACAGTATCTATCACAACGATATCACAAGGTATGAAGAACTGTCCCACTTGGATCGGGACGTCTTCCACTATACCCACAAGTCTCTTAAATGTGTGATCTGCTAGTTCAATCTGCATACTTGTCTTGACCATGTCGGTCAATCCCAATCTTTGTGCTAAACTTAGGGGCATCAGGCTTACGCTGGCTCCCAAATATGCCAGACCCTTCCTTTCAACGTTGTCACCAATGTAAAAAGGGATGTTGAAGGCTCCTAGGTCTTTCTTCTTAGTTGGCAGTTCTGCTTGAACAAAGGCATTGGACATGTTTTCCAGGTGTACCATTTCGATGTGGTTTCCTCTCCTTCTCTTCGTGATAAGGTCCTTGAAAAACTTAGCGTATGTCGACATCTCCTCCAAAGCATCAAGAAACGGGACATCTATATGCAATTTCTTCATTGCTTCCATGAATTTTTCGTATCTTTTCTTCAAGTGTGCATTGATAATCTTGTATGGGAATGGAATTCTTGGGGCATACATGCTTTTCTTCATAAATATTTCTTCAACAGGATCAGGATCCCTAGCTTCTCTACTTTTGTCACAACTTTCTTCAACAGGCATCTCCTTGTCAGCAGACTTCTTGGAAGAAACTTCTCTCTCGGGACGCAATCCTTCCTCTTTTCCATCCTTATTCTTGTCCCTTATTCCAGAGTTGATCAACGTCCTCCCTGATTGGAGGGTAGCCATTTTTACAGTATTTGTATTCAATGGAATCTTTCTGGAGGGATTCTTTACTAACTCTACCAACTGCGCGAGCTGTTGGTCTATTTGGCATTGATGCGTCTGCATATTTGCCATTTGGACTTACATAGTTGTCAGGACTCCAGAATTGGCTAGGGCACTTTGTGTTCATTCACAGTAGCTTGCCTCTTAGCAAAATTGAAAAGCTATGTTACTAAGTCTTGTTTGCTATTATCTTTTCCTTGTCCCTATCCTTGACCTTGACCCTAACTTGGCCCTTGGCTTGGTCCTACCCCCTGGCGAGTCTGGTTCTTACCTTGTACTGAGTAGTTATTCTTATTGGTCTGATAATTGGTTGTTCGAACATATGGTGGTTGTCTGCCCCTCTTTTCAAATCCCGACAGTGGCTTTTGTGAATTGCTCAGCTGGTGCAAATTCTCGGCTACATCCTTGTTTCCATAGATGAAGCCAGGGTGGTCTGACCTCTTAAAGTTGGCGTAGGAAACATTCTGCATAGTCTCTTCTTCGCTTTTACTTTCTTCACTCTCTTCTAGTCTGGTGTAGATACAACTATCGACCCCGTGTCCTCCTTCATCGCAGGTGACACACTTCATCACTTTCTCGGTGTGCTTCTTTCCTTTGCCTCCAGTATCTTTTAGTTGTTTAACATCAGTTGCTATTTTCTGGATTTGGGTTGTTATAGTTTCTAAAGCCTTGGCTTCCATGGATGGTCCTTCAGATCCTACCTTCTTCGATGGGCCCCTATCATTCCTTTCATAGTCTACTCCTGCTTGGAGCACAACCATGTTTTCTATTATCTTCATAGTCATGCTTGGCTTTTTCCCCAGGAAGTCACTGCCTATGGCAACATTCAATGAAGTCCTCTCCGTATGAGTCATCCCATTATAGAAGGTGGTCACCAGGAACCCCTTATGATAGTTTCCGTGCAGGCAATCCCTCAGGTACTCTTAGAAATGCTCCCATGCCTCGTGCAAGTTTTCTCCTGGCTTTTATGTAAAAGATGTAATCTTCTACATATTACAGATCGTCCTCTCGGTGGGATAAAACTTAGTGACAAAGGCATCCACCAGGGGTCTCCACCCATCTATAGACTGCTGGGGGAGATTTAGATACTAGGATAGAGCCTTATCTTCCAAGGAGAAGTTGAAACCCTTGTAGTAAATCACTTCTTGCGAGACACCCCTCATCTTAATGGTATCACAAGTGTTCTTGAAAGCATCAAGATGGTGGTATGGATTCTCTCTTGAGTTCCTACGGAAAGACTTGTTCTGGATCATAGATATGACAGCTGGTTTTAGCTCAAAGTTTGTTACGTTGAAGTTTGGTACGATGATCGAACATCTTGACTCATTGGCCCTTGTTGCCGCCAACTCACGAAGGGTCTTCCCTTCCTCGTCGTCCTCGCTATTGTTGTCCCTATGGTTGTGATTTCTCTCAGCTTCACGCTCATGGTTGTGATGGTTTCTTCTATGCCTGTGGCGATGTCAATATTCTTCATAGTGACAATCTTCCTCACGACGATCATCTTTATGTCGCTCTTCATGCTCTTCCTCTTGTTCTTCATATTGGTGACCGTCATTGTAACTACCATCTTTGTCTTCATCCGTTCCTGGTAGCAATGGGTGGTGTTGATTCCTCGTGTTCTGCTAGTCTCCTGAGAGGGTAACATTTACACGGGGCGGCATGATGAAAAAGGAGTAAAGTCAAACAAGTTTGCTTCCTCCTGGGTGCCTGAATAGACTGTACAGTCAAGTTAGCAAACTGGACGTGTTAAAATAAACTATTCTACACAAACTCAGGGTAGCAGACTTAATGTAACTGTGCTATCAAGCTTATTACTAAGCTTGAGGCACATGAGTATAGAAAGTGGACTTGAGTTCTTAACAATGTCATTTTGCCTTGTCCCCGACAACGGCACCAAAAAGTTGACCGGCCTAAATCGCACTTCCAAAAGGAGTGGATTTAGAGTAGTCAGACTTTTAAAGAGATAACATGACTCTCAGGCCCCCACAACGATAAACGGGGCTGATGTAGCGATCAAGGTCAAACACATGGACAAGGTTGGCAGTGTTAAGCACACATAATCTAACACTCGTATAATCCAGTCGAAGAGGGTATATAAAAGGTCTTCCCTTAGGAACAATGGCACACAAACTAAGTTGGGCAATAAAAACAAGAATAAGAAGAACAAACGAAAACAAAAGAAATAAGACGAAACAAGTATATGGGAGGAACCCAGGCTGGGGTTCGCCTACTAAAGCATCTCACCAACATGTAACATCATCTCTCTCTCTCGCATACTCTTACCAAGATTATAAGCAACCATAAAAAATGTCTACTCCACTCTCTCTCAAGATGAGGAAAGATCTAAGTCTAAGGGTAGCCTCTCTCTAGATATGACTATACGCAAACCTCGTTGTGTAACATATGGTTTTAAAGCTTTAGCATTCCAACACTCTCGTGCATTCATACTACTCCATAACACATGATGAAAATGATATTACTCTCTCGAGATATCTACAATCAAACATCACAAGATGGTAGCTAAGCATACAAGTAAAGCATTAAAATAGGTGCATGGAGATAATCTTTATAAGAATATATATATTCAACAGAAAGAGACAATATACATGTGGGAGAGCCTTAGTGGCTACCCCCAACCCAAGTTAAGGTGTTTAGTCGCTCATGCTTGCGGACAACATAACGACGTTATAGAAATATGGATACATGAACTCCCACGAAGAGAGGAGGAAAGTAGAGCGAGATGGAGTGATATATCTAGAGAGAAGAGATGTGATACGACACAATACTTCTTCAGATCTGGATCTTAACACGTCAGTGGCGTGAACAATCTTCTTCTCTCAAAGAAGGAGTCTTCAGTCTTTTCTCTCCTCAGATTCCGCCTTTGGAGATCCAAGACTGGTGGTTGGGATGGTATGGAACGAATCTGGAATGCAGCAACACTCCGTGGTCCTCGGGATCCGATCTATGATCTGATGATTTGATAAGACAGGTGGGTGTGCTATTTATAGGCACATTCCACTGACTTAAGCCTAGATCGCAGTCACAGTCTTGGTTGGGTGAGTGGTGAGACCGCGGTCATAGTCTTCTCTTTATTCCTCCTTTCATCACGGTTGAACTTAGTTCTGGTCTGGTGATGATCATGATTGAGGTCGGCTTGCGCGTTGTGTTTGGAGAGGTCGATGTCTTCTCATTCAATCACAGTTTGCAAGGATTCAGTAGTGACCACAGTCTCCAAGCTGGTCACGATCCTTCTTGACCGCGGTCTGTGTTGATCACGGTCTTTGTTGATCGTGGCCCTTGGTCTGATTTAGGACCCATGTTCCGATCATGACCAATAAGCAGTGATCGCGGCTTTATTATGGTCACGGTCCATCTTTAACGCCTGATGACCTCGATCTCAAAGGAGCTCCAAAACCGTGATCGCAGTTGAGGGATAAGTGGGTCGCGGTCGAGGTAAAGACCGGGACCTGGGTTGTGAATGTACCTAAAACCATGTAAGTGAGGTTTTAGTCAAAAATGTGGTAAAATTATGGGAAAAGCTAACAAAAGATATACTAAAAGAGGTATAAAATATATATAAAAAGTACGTAAAATAAAGTGTTATCAGGTACCAAGGAAATCGAGTTGGGCTAGTAAGCTAGGGCCTCTTCTTAGCGGGAAGAAATCCCAAATGGCTTGTTTGTTGACTAGTGATGGTAGCTTCATTCAAATGGGCTCCTAGTAGAAGTTGTATAAGAGTGAGGTGTGTCATGGTGTTGCTTCTCCTAATATGCCTCACTTGCAGGTGCATACTTGATAGCATTATGCATTGTGTAAGGATTTTGCATGTTGTTCTTCAAGAGTGTTGAGATTGTATACTCAATTTTGAAGCCATTAGGTTTTCGAGATATCTACCTCTTGTAGTATGCATAGCGAAGGGATTTGTATTCAACTGGTAGGACTACTTCCATCCCATACACTAGGGAGTATGGAGTAGCCCCTATTGAAGTTCTGATGGAAGTGTGGTAGGCCCACAAAGCCATTGGAAGGTGTTCATGCCAGTTGACAGGAGAGCTGATAGTCTTCTTTAGAATCTTGGTCAGATTTTTATTAGAAGCTTCTACAACTCCATTCATATATGGTGTATAGGGTGACATTCGATGAGTTTTGATCCCCAAAGAGTCTAGGTACTCCTTGATGAGCTTGGCAATGCAGCTTGTGTTGGGTTTTAGGGGAGGCAGAGAAGGCAGCGGAAATAAAAAATTTCTCCTCCCAAACCCAGAAGAAAGGAACCGCGTCAACGTCTATACAATAGGAAGGATAGTTTGTGGAGGCGTACCTTGTCCCAAGGTTTACTCGGCGACTTTACCTGGTGACTTGCATGGTCTTCTCCTCTGGTCTTGGACAGTGTCTGTGCAACTCCTGGTCTCATCGGGACTGTCAGGATTGAAAGTTGTCATCTGAGCGGCAGAAGTCTCCCGCCTTTAAAGTAGTCCACACGGACCACTTGAAACTTCGATCTCCTTGTCCTATAAAGAATTGGAAGGAGTCACAACCTCCTGTTGGCGTACTAGTCACCAACACACTCTCCTACAACCAGTTGCTTTTCTGCAGTTGTCTTTCCCTTGTTGTGCCTCCCTTATTGGGTAGCACTTACTCGGGCTCTCTCTTGGTTACCAAAACCAGAGAGAACGACAACTTTGTAGAGAAACTGGTGCACTGAGTTGTTGTTATTGAGAAGCCCCCAATACCCCTATATATAGGAGGGTCATGGGACAGGGTTCTCTATCCCAGGCAATGCGAGATTAAAGCAGGAGTAGAAGGGTTCGAGATTTTCCACAAAACAACCAACTTGCGCCAGCTGAACCGATCGTTTCAAGCATGAAACGGTCGTTTGGTGACCTGAACTGATCGTTTGGGACACCTGAGCTGATCGGTTCATCACGTAAGCCGACCGGTTCGTGGTCCTGGTCCCACTCAAATTGACTTTAAATTTTGTATCCGATTAATCAAATATTAATCCTTGTCCAAATTGAATTTGTACAAGTGAAACAAATTGTATTTGCAAAATAGTCTTCTGATTTTCTAAACGATATCAGTTGGACACATGAGCCGACTGGTTCAACAATTGAACCGATCGGTTCATTGCACATGAGCCAATTGTCTCACCTGTTGAGCCGATCGGTTCACCAACCTGAGTCGATCAGTTCATCTCATGAGCCGATCGGTTGGGGCAACAGACTTGTGCAAATCAGTCAATCGTAGTTTCAATCAATCCGATACTCCAATCAATCAGTCCAACACCTTAAACATTATGATATTGAGATATCAATCGATTGAGTGTTTAATTGAACTACTAAACTCCTTTAGTAATCAATCTAAACATCATTTGTGGATAAACTCCTCTTCCAGGTTAAATCCTATGTGTGTGACCCTACAGGTCCATTTCACGTTAGCAGTGAAAGTCCATAACACTTATGACTTCACAAGCAAGAGCGGTGCCTAGTCACACATCAGTTCTACCCAAGTGAAATAGAAAGTTAGAGAACAACTTTCAATCCTAAAATCCGTGAATGGTGTTACAACGAATGTATAATTCCTTTGTCACTGATATCCTGAATGAACTCAAGGCATGGAACAGTCATCCTGTCAATGTTCATTCACTTTCTTGTTATCAGAGTAGATTGGAGGAGATATGTATGACATCAATATCACATATTGATTCACACATGTGTGTGCACGCCTATCTCAATCCTACTCATCAAGTGGCCATGGATATCAATCTCCCTCAGGAGGGACAAATCCCATATCTATCACTCACCCCTCAAAAGCCCCATGTGTCAAAGCCACCCAATCATCACCTTTATAACAACCCATGTTTCAGGACTGCGTTTGATGATGTCAAAGTGTACCCAACGACATGTGTTGAGTGTAGTGATTTCAAGTCAAAGAATCACACTCACCACCATCACTGTGAGAACTGACTGTGACTACCATGTCATGGTTCCATGTGTCAAACTCACGGTGGGTCTGTCTGGTACACTTGTTCTCTAACAAGTACCTATGTGTTTGGTTTGATATCTCCATATCATGACTAATGAGATTTTGTCATCAACCAACACCACAATCTAGTCTTGTGTGTCATTGTTGTCTATCTACCTTCCACAATGACATCCGACTAGGGATATAACAAGAATGCACAAACTCTTAGCATCCATATGATCTCATCGTTCAGGTCCTGAACCTAAAGGCATACGTCATTGAGTACTTTCATTCTCTAGACATTCAATTTGTTCTATCATTATCTCATATGACTGAACCAGAAAGAATTGGAAGCTTGCCTTTGATCTTTATCAAATCAATCTTAATGTATCCCACCAATCATCCCATGATTGGCTCTCAGGGCATACATACCAACAGACTCCCACTTGCACTGAGAGCCAATCACCATTGAATCACATTCATAGTGATCTTCATACATGTCCCACATGTTACTATGCTCTAGTGCTTATGCAGTGAGTTATGGCAACACCTTGCCAAAGTCAGTATTAACTGCATGTCTCTCATCTCTTCACTGTACATCACACGTATGAGATGGAGTTGCCGTAATATGTGATCTAATATTCCTTTGCTAACCTTTAGCCACATTGCATGATCAAGTGTTCATTGCTTGTCATCAATGACCAGAATATCTATAAGTTCATCTCATGAACTTCCAGATCCATATAGTATCCACTACTGTTCTCTAACACACAGATACTCGGCCTTTCCCTTTTAAAACGACTTTAATGGAACATTTCCATTAACAAGCATTCACTTTTATATGTCTCATATATTTTTGTGATTAATTTTCTGTCCTTGTCGGAAGTTCGCATCAGTGTAACTCTTTACAGTGAACCCTTCCTTATTTCCATAAAACTAGTACTTCTCAAGTACTTATCAAGTTCTTATGATATTCCAGTAACCCTTATTGGAACTAGACAGACATCCACTCGTCATGTCCCACATACGAGTTATCAGGATGAGCATATCATATTGTCATGCCCTAAGTATAAGATGATAAATACATTTTGTTCTTGCCATGTCCATACATGCAAGAGGATGGGATGATTACATACATGATAGATTCATATCTATTCTTAGTGTTCCCATTCTTCATAAGAATTGGACACTGGGCCTTGGGATACTAACTCCATGTATCATGGATAAGTTTTCTCCCATTGAATCTATGCACACTGAACCCTTCAATATAGATTGCTAATGTATGCTTTCTTTTAGGTCAAGATGTTTTTGAGAACTATCTCTATAGATCTCTATTCCTATCACATAGAAAATGTCTCTATCTTCCTTAAAGATAATTTCCACTTTGGATTTCCATTCTAGAACATTTCCATTTCACATCAACATGTGGAATGTGAATACACTCCCACTAAATTACAGATCTCTCTTTATCTTTGACATATCAGTCAAACCATTTGACTATATCATCTAAGTAAAGATCACAGTTCTGAGTTGCTTGTACTCAATCAATCACATTGATTAGTCCATTGTAACTTATAGACTTCATTTGCATTAATGGATTCATAAACCTTATAGGTTGTGTCACATACACATCCTTGTTTTATTCCTCATAGGAATGCAATTTTAGTATCCATATGCCAAATCTCTTAGTAATTAAGTTGCAAATAACAAGCATAATCCTTTTCAAAATGTTATCCATGTGTCTTAACACTTAAGACTCATTCACACTTATGGATTTTATCCCAATGGGTGCTACCATCAAGGTCATACCTTATGGTTTACATGGAAGTCATTTAGGATGTAATGGTCATAAACCATAACTCAAAATACGGTTCCTCGTATTCATCTAGATAGTTGACTCATCACATAGATAATTGAGGTGTATCTGTCAGGGATATAAGAACTCACAACTCTTTGTGATTCTTAATGTCCTTTATTAGTGTGGGGTATTCTCTATTTAAGAAGAATTTAGTTATTTGAAAACCATCCTCTAACTCCTTAGATTATGACTCCTTCTTGATTTAGACATCACCATGCCTTAATCATGAGTTCACTATGATACACTATCATAATCACTCATAAGGATCTCAAACATTTGGTTCAAGTATTTCATTCATTGATCTCATCAAGAATTAACACTTTACCAAATTCGTACTTCATCTATGATATTCTTGAACATTTCAAGATATTCATATTGGTATTTCTCTAACCACCGTTTGAAATATTAGTGTTTGCTCCAATAGTTATGTAAATACATCACATGTATTATACCTGATAGGATAATCATTCTCCCACTACCTTAGTGAAGATTGATTAATCATGTCCAAGAGATTCATGTCTCTTACTGGTTCTCTAACCAAAAGAGTCTAGATTTATCCATCATATGGAAACTAGAAATGAATTTCTCATGATTTATGCTAATTTGATTGTTTGAGTTATCAATAACTCTTAGGTATCATTTTATCTTATGCATACAAAGTACCATAAGATAAATAAGGCATTGCCATAAAGATCATATCTTTGAAATTGTAACATCTACTTTATTAATTGCTGTCATTGTCATACAATATGAAAAAATAAAGGTGTTTCTATCCATTGGCAAATATGAAATAGCAGTTCATAACTCTATTACATGCCTTTAAGACTAAAAATAAACTAAATTACTCCTATCTATGGTGGAAACACTTGCCCCATTTATTGAGTGCTTTACATTTTATATCTTGGTATCATATACCTCAAAAAAAATGTTACAAGTTTATTTCATGACACCTTTAGGTGGAGACATCTGTCACCTCCTTCTTCTTTAGTTCTTCTAGATAGAGTGGACAATTCCTTTTCCAATGTCCTGGCTTTTAATAATGGTGGCAATTGCCTCTCTTGGTCACACCTCCTTTGGCCTTGAGAGCTGAAGATGCCTTGGGCTCCTGGCTAGCATCAAAACCCTTCTTAGCTTTGCCCTTGCGCTTGGACTTGCCTTTCTTGCTGTTGATCATCATCACAAACTTAGGGTTGTCCTTCTTCATCTGTGTCTCGACTGTCCTCAACATGCCCAACAACTTTGTCAACAGCTTGTCAAAGTTGTTCATGTTGTAGTTCATCACAAACTAACTGTAGGATTCTGGCAACGATTGCAGTATCACATCACTAGCCAACTCTTGGCTCAGGGGAAATTCCAGTCTCGTCAGGTTCTCCACATACCCAATCATCTTGAGCGTGTGAGGACCAACTGGATCTCCTTCTGTCATCACACACTTGAATAGCGCCCTGGAGACATCATATCTCTCCTGCCGTGCTTGATCTTCATACATGTTCTTGAGATGCTGAATCATCTCAATGACACCCATGTTCTCATGTTGTCTCTGCAACTCGTGGTTTATGGAGCACAACATCAAGCACTTCACATCAATAGCATCATCAGAATGCTTCTTATAAGCATCCCTTTCTGCCTTTGGTGCGGTAGGAGCAGGTTCCTATGGAACTGGAGTATCCAGGACATAGAGCTTTCTCTCTTGAGTGAGAACAATTCTCAATGTCCTAAACCAGTCGTGGAAGTTAGTCCCATTCAGCTTGTCCTTCTCAAGGACCGATCACAACAAAAAGTGATTGTTGTTTGTTGTCATTTGAACTACAAAAGGAAATATATGCAATTTAGTCCAAAACTCAATTTTGACTTATTTGATTGATTTGAAAGGTTGACAATATAATTAGGAATTTAATTAATTATTACTCCCACTATTTTTTTCAAATTGATAGCCCTCACCATCAATTCAGAAGATTACAGTGAACAATCTTCTAGTGGGTCAAGATCCTGAAATCCTCTAAATCATGGACTAGCTAGGGCTGTCACCCACAACTTAGATCTTCCAGGTAGGCAACTCTTGCTAACTGCATCATATGCAACTCTTGAAAGATATCATATGCAACTCCTTGCCATGATCATCTCCATGCCTCAAGGTGCTAGATCCTATCTAGGTCACCTTGTTAAGCCCGACCCAAAGCCAACACGATGAATATGCACCCTACTAGGGCAGACCCACATATTCATCCTTCACACTTCCACGAGATAGACGGTGCACCACGCTAGGGCGTGCCCACACTTGGCCAATCAAGCTTTTCACGTTTGTCACATTTGGAAGGCATATAAAACTTTAATATTTAATGAGGGATTTGGTTTTATAGGTACATATACATATCCAATCACCACAATATATAGTATGTATCATATACATGCTATATCCCATAGAAAACATGTGAAATGATAAAAGTGATGATTATGACCATCCTAATGTGATTCCTCGAGCCAAGAGGAATCACGGTCATCTAGGTCTACATCACATGCAACCTGTACAAGATGAACTTTGTGTTATGCCATTCTGGGTTTGATCAACTCATCTCCATGGTTGATCGGCTCACCATCAGGCTGGTCGTCTGGGTGCCACCAGCGGATCAGTTGGCTCCTCCAACCGATCGATTCACCTGGTCATCGTGCATCTCCTCATGACTGCCACCCACTTGTCTCGCTCCTCGAACCGTTCGTCTGGATCGCCAACCGATTGGTTCACTCCTTGAATCGATCGTCTCAGTTGTCGTCAGGTTGTCCGCCGTTCTTTGGCATAATAGGAAATAAAAGATCTATCCTATTTTACATTGAATTGGGAAACCCCGAGTTACATTCAGGGGGAGCAAAGGTAGGAAAGAAATCTTGAATTATCTCGAGTTACATCAGGAATAGGAGATAGGGAATCAGTGCGTAGACCGAGATGCAAGCAACCACATACAACCAAGCACACACATATAGGGTTTATTGGCCATAACCACGCTATACATCCACCACAAAAACTTGACGTATATTTTACTACGCGCTAAAATGCAAGTATACACGTCGAGTAGTACATGCCTTTGTGAGGCCCGAGTCGAACACAGGGATACTCAGAATTGTTGGAGACTCCTACTAACTATTTGCGATCAGCTAAGCCGAATAACAAATTGGGGTTTGTTGTCAAAATTAAAAGAAAGTAAAAATAAAACAAAGCAACCAATCGATTAAATGTTAATTTAATCAATTCAAAAGAGTATCTTTAGGATTGCGGTTTCACCGCGGGTTATCATTGTATTAGGTTTCATATAATTCCTCAATCTTCTCTCTCCATCCGGGTAGTGGCCTGAAAACATAATTACCCACTGTCGTGGTGTAATTCACTACTTAGGTTTAGGTTGATTCCACCGTCGTAGTAATCTATCCCCTAAACTAAGTGCATTACGAACAATCTCTCAGTTTCCACCATTAATTTTACACCTCCTTTGTCAAGGAATTTATCGATTAATGTAGGTTTCGTCTCTTTTCAACCATTAATCCTTCTGTCGAAGCGATTAAGGGCATTAGGTTATTATTATGGTGATCAAGCATAACAATATATGGAGAAAACGAAACTATACCACGGATTTAAGAGAGAAAATATGAATTATTAATATAAAACTGTCATACAATGCATTCCCGGGCTACTCCCGGTCCTAACGATGGAGGGGATTAGCCTCGCATGTTCACCTCGCACAAATACATGGTAGAAATAGGGGAAATCATATGAAAAACGTGAATTAAATGGGAAAACCCCTGAACGGAGGAGAACCGGTTGATCCTTTGCGTAGAACACGAGCTTTCCCGCCTCTCGGTGGTGAAATCCGTCTTCGGCAACGTCCGGATCGACAGGTATGAACCTCTGGCCTCCGTTCTCCTCTCTCTCGCTCCTTGGCACTTGTGCAATGGCAAATTCGATGATCATCTCGTCTGGGCGGCCGTCATTAGGTATAAGTCCCTAATTAGGTCGTCAATTAACTCCAGCCGTCCGATTGAAATCAATCTGAATCCAACGCATATCTGCCGGTGTCGATACCATCGACGCGGGTCGATGGTATCGACCCATTGTAGTAGCGACATCCTTCTTGTCTTTTCGTCCGAGTGCCTGTGGCCATCTCGATACCATCGACTTGGGTCGATGGTATCGACCTCTTTGTAGCGTCGGTTTTGTCATTTAGCGACGCTGTAGCCTCACTGCGTCGATGGTATCAACTTAGGGTCGATACTATCGACAACTTCCTCGCCAGCAACCTGAAGGGATCTCGATACCATCGACTTGGGTGTCGATGGTATCGACTCTTTGCTGCTCCTTTCGGCTGGAAACCTGTGACCTTGTCGATGGTATCGACTTCCGTCGATGGTATCGACGGAAGCAGATACTTGTTTTTCCTAAAATTCCAAGACAAGATCAAATAAATCCACACGAATTATAATAAAGTGATGATTAATGCTCAAAATGATAAAACTAAGGGGATTTGACATAAAATGATGGCAAAGACCAAAATAGGTGAATTATGCAATATTAACCATAAAAATGACTAATAAAAGCACAAAATACATATAAAAAAGGTCTATAAATGTGACTCAAAATCAGCGCATCAAACTCCCCTAAGCTTGAACATTGCTCGCCCTCGAGCAACTAATCCTTAGAATAGAATTGCAAATGTCAACTGAAAAACAACACACCAACCCAACATCCCATGTAACTCCCACTGAACGTTCTCAAACCGGCCTTCTCTAACCACAGAACGGTAATTACCCTAAAGGCGACAGTAATCATCAATAAAAGAAATTAACCCCCAAACCGATTAACACTATCACATAAGGCAGTTAACATAATAAAATTCGCCGATTTCAGCATTGGTGCATCTTGTGATCGCCTATACTACGTTGCTCGCCCTCACTACCATCTACATGGAAGTAGTTCTCCTGATAATCATTAGTGAGGAGAATTTCACGGTGGCCTACCAATCCGAGCAACGGGTGGATGAAAATGGGTGGCTCATGAAAGAACTTGGAAGTATTGTACAGTTTCAACATGCATAATACAAAAATGTCCTAAATGATGCCACTGCACATTAGAAATGCCCTAATGCCTAAAATCGGGTGAAAATGATGCGTGCACTAACCTTCCACCTCAAAATGAGATGGATATCTAGTCAAACTACATCATGTACTCAATTTTCTGTGATGCGAGTGATATCATGTTCCTTTCTCCCTCTTATTTCACTTTCTTCTAAATTTTTTTTTTTATATTTTGCAGATTTTCAGAATTTTTTCTTCAGCCCACATATCCATAATTGCTTAAAGATAAGTTTATTGGCTATTTTCTTCATGCTCAGAATTTTTTTTTTTCAATATTTAGAAGGTATGGAACAGTTTAATTCACCACTGGGGAAAAATTGAGATACATGATGTACTTTATGTATGAAAATCATGAGTGCAACTACATGGCATGCACCTAAAGGTAATGTGCATGAATCCCTATATTTTTTTTCTTTTTTTTATGCAAAAGTATGGAAAATATCGATGCAAGTCCTATCTACATGCTATGCACACAAGAAGGAATTAAAACTGCACTTTACTTCCAACTCTTAGGTGGATTATGGAAAAATGAAGTGGAATGATCACAAGATTAGATGACTGAACCTTAGAAAGATATTATGTGTCCCTCCTTACTGACCTGTGTAGTAGTTTAAAGGGTTCTCTCTCTTATATCCAATTAAGGTCTCATTACCATTTGGTTTGGTTAGGCTCAACAACCATTACTGTCCACTTTTCATGAATCATTAGGAGTACATATGTGAAATGTTGTTTCAAAGTTGACATAATCAATCATTTTCATAGGATGTGTTCCCCAAGGTCAACCAAAGCAAGCTATCCAAGACACAAAAAAAATTTTAAATTTCCCTTAAATTTCCCATGAACTAACAGCCAGATGACAAACTTGTACGACATCCACAGTTACACTAGATAGCACGTGGATCCTACAAAACTAAAGATGCAAGAAACAAATAACAATGCTAAAAACTAAAAACAATAAAAGATAGATCTGTTCCAACTACCCCCCTAAGCTTGAATCTGATTATGGCCTCATAGTTAAAAACAAACTTAAGAGTGGAACAGAGATACCCGATCACTCTTGTGGAGGTGGAGGTGGCTGCGGAGAAGTGGGGTCCCAAGACGGGAACTGCCCTTGGAAGTTCGGCTCATACGGGGGCATTGGTGGAGGCTGTGGATACCCACTAAAATAGCCCTGACTCCAGTAGTTGTCATAGAATGGCTGCTCCTGCTCCATCCTATGCAGCCGATCATGGATGCTTTCTTGATTGGCGAAAAGAAGGCGCTCATTCTTGAAGATCGCCTGTTGGTTTATGAAAAGCCGGTTGGTGGTGTCTTGGATACCGGCATATGCAATGGTGTGGCTGTGCTGCGTCTGCTGAATGTCTTGGAGCATGGTGTACATACCCTGCATAGAATAAACATCCTCGATCTGCTGTGAGGGCTGCGGCGGTGGAGATGGAGGCTGTGATGATGATGATGCACCTGGATGCATCCGAGGACGCTTCCGGGGTGCTACTCGTGTGCGAAGAGGTGTAAAGGCCTCTTCTTCCTCCTCGGCCTCGTCGTCCTGTCCGTCGTCGCCGCCGTCATCGCCGCCTTCTTCCTCATCGGAGTCGATGGCTATGATTGGCCATCTGAAATGCTGTGCGCCCTCGATGTTGAAGATGGGATCCGGTAGTGCGCACTCCTGATACGCTTGATTCACGTGGCAATGTGCAAATGCCGAACCATCCCGGAGAAGAATTAAGTTGGCCCGGTGAAGATGTTGCAAGTTGACCTTGCTTCTTGTAGAAAGAGGAGTGAGGGATTGGAAATTCAGTCCCAAGTACGATGCCAGTTTGGTGATGAGCCCACCGAAGTGAATCGGCGCTTTCCTCGTACTCCTTTTCACATCCATCACACGCTGCAAAAAGAATGCACCCCAATTGCATTCTTGTCTCTTCAGAAGCTTGTATATAAAGAAGAGATCGGAGCCTTGAAATTTTCTAAGGGCCAGATCACCCCGCGCAAAAACAGTAGAACTCAGCATCCGATGCAAGACCCGGACGAAGGGGTGCTCGAAGTCGGCTACCGCAGCGTTGTGGTAGCTAACCGACCTCCCTTGTGGCACCGTCACCAACTCGGAGAAGATCATGTCGTAATCGGTGCGGTGGTCCGGCCTCCGGTGGTCATACTGGGAATGGTTCCAGTTGAAAATTTTGTTGAACTACCGTAGCGTGAGGACGTAGTCGTGGTTGTACAGCCGGAAAGATACCCGGCCCTGGATCCACTCTCGGTCAGTAGCATTGATGTCGTTGGGATAGATGCAGACGTCCAATGACGCCATGAACTCGGCTACCAGCTCTTTGTATGTCGGCCAGT
Organism: Alisma plantago-aquatica; assembly: GCA_963693085.1. Classification (NCBI taxonomy): domain Eukaryota; kingdom Viridiplantae; phylum Streptophyta; class Magnoliopsida; order Alismatales; family Alismataceae; genus Alisma; species Alisma plantago-aquatica. The sequence goes on from OY856412.1 coordinate 1,114,850,021, forward strand.
CACTAAAGAACGGCTGGCCATCTTGATGAAACTTCAGTTCGCCAGGCCTTATGCGAGTGTGACGGGCCTGTCTGTTAAGAACATAGGCCAAGTTGGCCTCGAATCCCAGATCGCGCACCATCTCCCGGTCCACATACCAGGTGGGCTCGATCTTCCTCCTCATTATCTCCTCGTAGATCTTTCGAATCTCCGGGGAAGGATGGATGTGTCGGGGACGAGCAACTGATGCCGTTGGTGGTGGAATGAATTCCGTCAGAGTTGCGTGTGAGGACGATGCTCCGGATGTATGCATCATGGTGGCGACGAGAAAGGGGTTGAAGAAGAAGAGCTTGGGGAAGACTAAGACTTGATTCTCCGCTCGGTGAAGATCTTTGCTCGATGTTGCTGCTCTTCGATCTTGGATGGCTCGGGGGAGTGCTCGGCGCAAAGGAGGAAGATCACTCTGAAGGTGTGACGTCAAATGACGTAATGACTCTCCTTATATAGACTTGGCCGGCGCTACTGTTGACCCGTCGATACCATCGACGTGGGTCGATGGTATCGACACGTCTCGATGCTATCCGAACCCCCTCGCGAGTATCGACGGCTGACGATTGCTGGATCATGAAACCCGAATTGCTGACCTGTCGATACCATCGACACAAGTCGATAGTATCGACGCAACACCCGGATTGATGACGTGGATGCCGCGATCACCGTCAATTTCTTTGCGCGGATCGGTGACATGGATGGTCGATACCATCGACAGGAGTCGATGGTATCGACTTAGCTTCATTGCGACACCACCACTTTTTCACTTCAACATGTGACCATGTCGATACCATCGACGAGGCCGTCGATGGTATCGAGTTGACTGAGACAAATCGCTCTGAACTTCTCCAGAGATCTCAATGGTATCGACGGATGGGTCGATACTATCGACTGTTGTTGGGCGACCTGCCTGTAGGTGGGTCGATACCATCGACGTGACCGTCGATAGTATCGACTCAGAACGAGCCTTGCAGTTGTCAACCTGAACCTATGTCGATACCATCGACCAGTGTGTCGATGGTATCGACTCTGCCTCAGCCTGCACAATGAACAAACGGATCAAGGTATCTTCTTTACACTAAAATTTTAACGAAATTAAAGCAACCTATGATTATAATTAATTATCCTAATGTACCGATGGTTGGGTTGCCTCCCAAAAAGTGCCCTTATTTAATGTCTTAGGCTAGACGGCTTCCGAGCGTCTCATTCGTCTGCAAGTGTAATGAGTTTGACCTCATTCACTTTTCTCTTGTAATTCTCACCAAAATACAGCTTTAGCCTCTGTCCATTCACCAAGAACGTGGCATCTCCATCACGCACCAGAATCGCACCGTGTGATTTTACCTCTTCCACCACGAACGGTCCACTCCACCGGGATTTCAGCTTCCCGGGATGCAACTTGAGTCGGGAGTTAAACAACAGAACACTATCTCCCTTCTTAAACGTGCGCAACTCGATATGGTGATCGTGGATCAGTTTTGTGCGCTCCTTGTATATTCGGGCATTCTCATATGCCGTCATGCGCAACTCGTCCAGCTCATTCAACTCAAACATCCTCTTTCTCCCAGCTTCATCATAACTCAAATTTAGCCTTCTAAGCGCCCAATGGGCCTTGTGCTCCAATTCCACCGGAAGGTGACAAGCCCGGCCATACGCCAACCTAAAAGGCGTAGTGCCTATAGGTGTTTTGTAAGCCGTTCTATATGCCCAAAGTGCGTCCGGTAGTAGGTCACTCCAATTCTTCCTTGTGGATGCCACTGTTCGCTCTAGAATCTTTTTGATTTCACGGTTTGAGACCTCCACTTGGCCTTGAGTCTATGGATGATATGGGGTGCCAATGTTGTGCTTGACCCCATATTTCTTCAATAGTGTCGAGAATTTCTGATTCCGGAAGTGTGTACCCCCATTGCTTATTATCATTCGGGGTATCCCAAACCTACAGAAAATATTTTCCTTCACAAACCTGCACACTACAGTAGAATCATTAGTCCTTGTGGGGATTGCTTCCACCCACTTCGACACATAATCAACAGCTAGCAAGATATACAAATTGGAGTTCGAGGACACAAAGGGTCCCATGAAGTCTATGCCCCACAAATCAAATACTTCAACTTCCTGAAATACATTCAGGGGCATCTCTTGTCGCTTTGAAATGTAACCTGCTCGCTGACACATGTCACATTGCCTTACAAAATCGTAGGCATCCCGAAACAAAGTTGGCCAATAAAGGATGCTTTCCAACACCTTAGCTGCTGTTCGCGAACTGGCATGGTGTCCTTCCGTCGGCGATGCATGGCAATGGTGGAGAACACTCTCATACTCCATCTCAAGCACGCACCTGCGTAAGATACCGTCCCTGCATTGCTTCAAAAGAATTGGATCATCCCAAAAATAGTATCTTAAAGAATGAAAGAATCTCTTTTTCTCTTGATATGACCAGTCTTCCAGGATGATCCCGCAAGCCAAATAATTAACAATTTCAGCAAACCATGGTTCTTTAGAATTAATTTTCAAAAGCTATTCATCGGGAAACGTCTCGGTTATGGGTATGTGCAAATCTTTTTCATTCACCCTTTCTAACCTAGACAAATGATCAGCCACTACATTCTCAATTCTAGACTTATCCTTGATTTCAATGTCAAATTCTTGTAAGAGCAAAATCCACCTAATGAGTCTAGGCTTTGCGTCCTTTTTCTCCATCAAGTATTTTATCGTAGCATGGTCGGTCCATACAACCACTTTAGATCCAACTAAATACTGCTGAAATTTTTCAAAAGCAAACACGACGGCAAGTAATTCTTTTTCGGTAGTTGTATAGTTCAATTGAGCATCATTCAGAGTTTTGGAAGCATAGAAAATCACTACGGGCTTATTATCTACCCTTTGCCCCAAAACGGCTCCTACTACAAAATCCGAAGCGTCACACATCAATTCGAAAGGTTTTGTCCAATCCGGCGTTTGAACAACTGGGGCCGAAATCAATTTTTCTTTCAAAACTTTGAATGCGTGAAGACACTTATCGTTGAAATCGAAAACCGCATCTTTCTCCAACAGTTTGGATAAAGGTTTTGCAATTTTAGAAAAATCCTTAATGAATCGCCGATAGAACCCGGCGTGTCCCAAAAAGCTTCTCACCCCTTTTACAGAATTTGGTGGGGGCAACTTGGAAATCACCTCAATTTTCACAGGGTCTACCTCATGACCTTTGCTAGACACCTTGTGTCCTAGCACTATTCCCTCTGTCACCATCATGTGACATTTCTCCCAGTTAAGGACCAAGTGTGTGTCCTCACAACGCTGCAGCACCTTGTCTAGGTTATAGAGACATTCATCAAATGATGCACCATAAACCGAGAAGTCATCCATAAAAACCTCAAGACAGCGTTCTACCATGTCAGAAAATATGGTGAGCATGCAGCGTTTAAACGTCGCCGGTGCATTATATAAACCAAACGGAATTCGTCGGTAAGCAAAAGTCCCATAGGGACATGTGAATGTAGACTTCTCTTGATCCAAAGGATCAATCGAGATCTGGTTATACCCCGAATACCCATCCAGAAAACAAAAATGCGACCGACCGGCAAGACGTTCTAAAATTTGATCAATAAACGGTAAGGGAAAATGATCCTTAAGTGTGGCGGCATTCAGACGACGGTAGTCAATACAAACTCGCCACCCGGTTACCAATCGGGTGGTGACAGGTTCATTCAACAAATTTTTAGTGACAGTAATTCCCCCCTTCTTAGGGACTACCTGTGTGGGACTCACCCACGTCGAGTCTGATATGGCATAGATTATCACTGCAGCAAGAAGTTTGATGACCTCCTTCTTCACAACCTCCATCATGCTCGGATTTAAACGTCTTTGAGGCTGAATAACAGGCTTGGCTCCCTCTTCGAGCCGAATCTTGAGCTGGCAAAGAGTAGGGGAGATCCCCTTGATGTCTGCAACAGACCACCCAAAAGCTCCACGGTGGTTCTTGAGCACTATCAGCAGTTGCTCCTCCTCATCCACACTCAAATAAGTAGATACGATCACCGGTAACTTGTCCTTCTCAGCTAGAAAGACGTACTTGAGATGCGGGGGCAGCGACTTCAATTCAAACTTTGGCGGGCTGATAAGAGATGAATGCAGTGGTGGGGGAAGTGCACCTAAATCTTCATAGTGCCTCGTATAGAAGCATGGAAGCATCTGAAACATTTTAGCGCACTCCTTGAGTGATTTACTCTGCATCCAATCATAAGTAACATTCAACATACAAGCCTCTAACGGCAATTCCGGATATGCATCAATAATCGAAATAGCAATTGCATCATCCTCCCATGAAGGCAGAATGTCCTCATTCTCATCATTCGGAAATCCAACAGCTTTGCACAAAGAAACAACCTTAGTTTGCTCCATGATATCCACAGCTATGTTTCCATTATCCATCTTGCTCATCACATGAGCCATGTCCAAAAATGGTTTCCCAAGGCAGAGTGAGATGTTGTGATCCATGTGTTTCACCATATTACATTGTTCTTTTGCTTTAGAAGACGCAGTGCTAGAGGGCATGACCATCTCAAAGCGGTCATCTGCTATGCCTAAGGTCAAGCGACCTCTCCCCATATCTAAGATCATGTCGTCTGTAGCTTGGAATGGACATCCAAGTAACAGCTCATTACCATGCTCGTCTTGCGTCTCCATAACCACAAAATCAGTCGGGAAGACAAATCGATCCACCTTCACTAAGACATCTTCGCAGATTCCATAAGGCTTCACCACAGATTTGTCGGCCAATTGGATAGTCATATTGCTCGGCCGTGACTCCTTTAATCCCAGCTTTTTAAATGTCGAAAGGGGCATCAAATTGATGCTTGCCCCTGAATCACATAATGCCTCTCCAAATTTAAACTTCCCGATATAGCAAGAAATGTTGAAACACCCGGGATCCTGTCTCTTTGGCGGTAGAGTGCCCATAATGAAGGCACTCACTTGCTCCTTTAGCACAACGACCTCAGTATCTGGTATCTTCCTCTTCTTGGTGATGACATCTTTTAGAAACTTCCCATATGAAGGGATTTGCTCAATAGCTTCCAATAACGGAATATTGACCGAAAGCTTCCTAAAGCTGTCCAAGAATTTCTTGAATTGTGCATCTACCTTCCTTGCCTTTGCACTATTCGGATAGGGGACCGGAACGGCTTGTGCCCTTTGATGAGGTGGCACATAAGGCGTCATTTTCTGCGGTTCCTCCTCAGCAACCTGTTCATCATTACCATCCACGGCTATGTCTTCAACCTGCCCTGTGACTGGTGTGGGCTGCTCCGTAGTGGTTTCACCTTCAACTTTATCTTGCGGTATGCTTGTTTCATCCATTCTTGGATTCAACACCTTCTTGCCGCTTCTCAGTAAAATGGCCTTGGCTTGCTGGTTTCCCCCGGGAACATTGGTGTTCCCCGGAAAACCTGGATGTGCTGGCTTCTTCAAACTAGCAATTTCAGCAGCCATCTGCGCCATAGAGGTCTCTATGGTCCTCATTTGAGCCCCATGGCTCTGCAATGTCTGCCCAAATTGATTCATAAATTCACCTTGTTGCTTGATTTGCTGCCCGAATGTGTTCATTAACTCTTGATTTTGCTTGATGACCTGATTGAGCAACTCCGTGCTCTTGTCCTCTGTAGCAGGTGTAGGCTTGGCTTCCGGATCCTGCAGATAATTATTCGGATCCTTCCATGAGAACTTTTTGTCCTTTCTCCATGAGTAGTCATTGTTCCTGTACCCTTGTTGTTGTCTCATGTACTTGACTTGAGCCTCATCCTCGGACTCATTTTCTTCTTTTTGCAGTAACTTCTTTGCGAGAAGATCCATCTTCTCATTCAGCTCTCTCATTTCCTTTGATTCACTAGCGACTCGTGCTTGCTCAACTGGGCCTCTCTCTCTTTCTCCCCAGGACTGCTTTCTCGCCATGTTCTTGAGTATTTCCCAGCATCTAGTGTCAATATTATTCAGAAAAAATCCCGACCCGGCTGAATCCAGATTACTCCTATCATGCTCGGAGAGAGCAAAATAGAAGATTTTCACCTGTGTCTCTTTGTCCAGCCCGTGATGCGGACATCTCCTCAACATAACCTGAAATCGCTCCCAGGTCTCAGAATATGTTTCACCCGCCTGTTGGGTGAAATTGTGAATCTTCCAGATCATGTCGTTAGTCTTCTCAGGAGGGAAGAACCTCTCAAAGAAGACTTCCACCATATGGTCCCAAGACTCAACGAACTCATCGTCTAGATTATGTAGCCACTCTCTTGCTGCTCCTGCCAAGGAACTTGGGAACAGCTTGAGGTACAAAGCATCTTGTGGAAACCTGTCTATCTTTACCATGTCACAGTTTTCAACAAACTGGCTGATGTGTGCAACAGGATCCTCATTCTTCAGCCCATGAAACGCATTTGATTTTACCAAATTAATCAACGCTGGATCGATCTTATATGTCGGTATGTTTATCGCCTGCTTTTTTATAGGCCCCTTTGAAGATGATGAGGAAGAAGCTTTGATCTTCTCCCATATGGTCTGTGGCTCGGCCATGTCTTCTGGTTCAGATTCAGAATCTATCTCTTCTTGGTACTCGTGCTCAGAATGCTCCTCGTCCTTAGGTCCCGGAAACGAAACCTCAGGTGTGCGATTGTCGTAGTCTGTACTACGTGTATACACCATACACAGTACCTGAAATAAGAAAATTTGAGTTCAGTACTATGCTTAGACGAGTATAACAATTATAGTGCAATGTAAAAATATTTGAATTTCAATGAAAATTAAAAAGAAATTTGTGGCCTAGAGTGGCCGCTCGTAGCGCTCGAAGTGCCAACAATTCCGCCGTATCCCCGGCAACGGCGCCAAAAATGTGACGTATATTTTACTACGCGCTAAAATGCAAGTATACGCGTCGAGTAGTACATGCCTTTGTGAGGCCCGAGTCGAACACAGGGATACTCAGAATTGTTGGAGACTCCTACTAACTATTTGCGATCAGCTAAGCCGAATAACAAATTGGGGTTTGTTGTCAAAATTAAAAGAAAGTAAAAATAAAACAAAGCAACCAATCGATTAAATGTTAATTTAATCAATTCAAAAGAGTATCTTTAGGATTGCAGTTTCACCGCGGGTTATCATTGTATTAGGTTTCATATAATTCCTCAATCTTCTCTCTCCATTCGGGTAGTGGCCTGAAAACATAATTACCCACTGTCGTGGTGTAATTCACTACTTAGGTTTAGGTTGATTCCACTGTCGTAGTAATCTATCCCCTAAACTAAGTGCATTACGAACGATCTCTCAGTTTCCACCATTAATTTTACACCTCCTTTGTCAAGGAATTTATCGATTAATGTAGGTTTCGTCTCTTTTCAACCATTAATCCTTCTGTCGAAGCGATTAAGGGCATTAGGTTATTATTATGGTGATCAAGCATAACAATATATGGAGAAAACGAAACTATACCACGGATTTAAGAGAGAAAATATGAATTATTAATATAAAACTGTCATACAATGCATTCCCGGGCTACTCCCGGTCCTAAAGATGGAGGGGATTAGTCCCGCATGTTCACCTCGCACAAATACATGGTAGAAATAGGGGAAATCATATGAAAAACGTGAATTAAATGGGAAAACCCCTGAACGGAGGAGAACCGGTTGATCCTTTGCGTAGAATACGAGCTTTCCCGCCTCTCGGTGGTGAAATCCGTCTTCGGCAGCGTCCGGATCGACAGGTATGAACCTCTGGCCTCTGTTCTCCTCTCTCTCACTCCTCAGCACTTATGCAATGGCAAATTCGATGATCATCTCGTCTGGGCGGCCGTCATTAGGTATAAGTCCCTAATTAGGTCGTCAATTAACTCCAGCCGTCCGATTGAAATCAATCTGAATCCAACGCATATCTGCTGGTGTCGATACCATCGACGCGGGTCGATGGTATCGACCCATTGTAGTAGCGACAGCCTTCTTGTCTTTTCGTCCGAGTGCCTGTGGCCATCTCGATACCATCGACTTGGGTCGATGGTATCGACCTCTCTGTAGCGTCGGTTTTTTCATTTAGCGACGCTGTAGCCTCACTGCGTCGATGGTATCGACTTGGGGTCGATACTATCGACAACTTCCTCGCCAGCAACCTAAAGGGATCTCGATACCATCGACTTGGGTGTCGATGGTATCGACTCTTTGCTGCTCCTTTCGGCTGGCAACCTGTGGCCTTGTCGATGGTATCGACGGAAGCAGATACTTGTTTTTCCTGAAATTCCAAGACAAGATCAAATAAATCCACACGAATTATAATAAAGTGATGATTAATGCTCAAAATGATAAAAATAAGGGGATTAGACATAAAATGATGGCAAAGACAAAAATAGGTGAATTATGCAATATTAACCATAAAAATGACTAATAAAAGCACAAAATACATATCAAAAAGGTCTATAAATGCGACTCAAAATCAGCGCATCAACATTGAATTGGGAAACCCCGAGTTACATTCAGGGGGAGCAAAGGTAGGAAAGAAATCTCGAATTATCTCGAGTTACATCAGGAATAGGAGATAGGGAATCAGTGCGTAGAACGAGATGCAAGCAACCACATACAACCAAGCACACACATATAGGGTTTATTGGCCATAACCACGCTATACATCCACCACAAAACTCGTTTAAGGGTGATGCGTATCTAGTGCATTTATATTGCATATCATTTATGTATATTGGGATTTGTGGATTTAGGACTGGACGTGCATAAAGCCAATTTTATTCACATCATATGCAATAAATAAAAGCGAAAAACCAAAATCGATCATATCGATAATCCTAAAGTATAGAGCAGTTGACGTGGCTCTAATACCACTGTTGGGTTTTAGGGGAGGCATAGAAGGCAGCGGAAACAAAAATTTTCTCCTCCCAAACCCATAAGAAAGGAATCGTGTCAATGTCTATACAATAGGAAGGATGGTTTGTGGAGGCGTACCTTGTCCTGAGGCTTGCTCGATGACTTTACCTCATGGCTTGCGTGGTCTTCTCCTCCGGTCTTGGACGGTGTCTATGCAGCTCCTGGTCTCATCGGGACTATTGGGATTGACAGCTATCCTCCGAGCGACAGAAGTCTCCCGCCTCTGAAGTAGTCCACACGGACCACCTGAAACTCCAATCTCCTTGTCCTACAAGGAATCGGAAGGAGTCACACCCTCCTATTGGCGTACTAGTCACCAACACACTCTCCTACAACCAGTTGATTTTCTGCAGTTGTCTTTCCCTTGTTGTGCGTCCCTTATCGGGTAGCACTTGCTCAGGCTCTCTCTCAGTTACCAAAACCATAGAGAACGAAAACTTTGCAGAGAAACTAGTGCACTGAGTTGTTGTTCCTGAGAAGCCCCCAATACCCCTATATATATAGGAGGGTCATGGGATAGGGTTCTCTATCCCAAGCAATGCAGGATTAAAGAAAGAGTAGAAGGGTTCGAGATTTTCCACAAAACAACCAACTTGCGCCAGCTAAACCGATCGTTTCAAGCATGAAACGGTCATTTGGTGACTTGAACCGATCGTTTCAACCTGAACCGATCGTTTAGGACACCTGACCCGATCGGTTCATCACATGAGCCGATCGGTTTGTGGCCCTAGTCCAACTCAAATTGACTTTAAAATTTGTCTCTGATTAATCAAATATTAATCCTTATCCAAATCGAATTTGTACAAGTGAAACAAATTGTATTTGCAAAATAGTCTTCTGATTTTCCAAACGATCTCGGTTGGACACATGAGTCGACCGGTTCAACAATTAAATTGATCGGTTCATTGCACATGGGCCGATCATCTCACCTATTGAGCCGATCGGTTCACCAACCTAAGCCGATCGGTTCATCTCATGAACCGATCAGTTGGGGCAGCAGACTTGTACAAATCACTCAATCGCAGTTTCAATCAATCCGATACTCCAATCAATCGGTCCAACACCTTAAGCATTATGATATTGAGCTATCAATCGATTGAGTGTTTAATTGAACTACTAAACTCCTTTAATAATCAATCTAAACATCGTTTGTGGATAAACTCCTCTTCTGTGTTAAATCCTATGTGTGTGACCCTACAGGTCCATTTCACGTTGGCAGTGAAAGTCCATAACACTTATGACTTCACAAGCAAAGAGCGGTGCCTAGTCGCACATCAGTGCTACCCAAGTGAAATAGAAAGTTGGAGAACAACTTTCAATCCTACAATTCGTGAATGGTGTTACAACGAATGTATAATTCCTTTGTCACTGATATTCCGAATGAACTCAAGGCATGCAACAGTCATCCTATCAACGTTCATTCACTTTCTTGATCTCAGAGTAGATTGGAGGAGATATGTATGACATCAATATCACATACTGACTCACACATGCGTGCGCACGCCTATATCAATCCTACTCATCAAGTGGCCATGGATATCAATCTCCCTAAGGAGGGACAAATCCCATATCTATCACTCACCCCTCAAAAGCCCCATGTGTCAAAGCCACCCAATCATCACCTTTATAACAACCCATATTTCAGGACTGCATTTGATGATGTCAAAGTATACCCAATGACATGTGTTGAGTGTAGTGATTTCAGGTCAAAGAATCACACTCACCACCATCACTGTGAGAACTGACTGTGACTACCATGTCATGGTTCCATGTGTCAAACTCACAGTGGGTCTGTCTGGTACACTTGTTCTCTAACAAGTACCTATGTGTTTGGTTTGATATCTCCATATCATGACTAATGAGATTCTATCATCAACCAACACCACAATATAGTCTTGTGTGTCATTGTTGTCTATCTACCTTCCACAATGACATCCGACTAGGGACATAAAAAGAATGTATAAACTCTTAGCATCCGTATGATCTCATCGTTCAGGTCCTGAACCTGAAGGCATACATCATTGAGTACTATCATTCTCTAGATATTCAATCTGTTCTATCATTATCTCATATGACTGAACCAGAAATAATTGGAAGCTTTCCTTTGATCTTTATCAAATCAATCTTAATGTATCCCACCAATCATCCCATTATTGGCTCTCAGGGCATACATACCAACAACTTGTTCCATTATCTGAAATGATCTCATGTGGTATCTCGTACTGGCTTATGATGTTGTTCTTGAGGAACTCGATGACCTGCTGGGCTGATGTGTTAGTGATGGACACTACTTCAACCCACTTGGTGAAGTAATCAATTGCGACAAGATGAAGCAATTCCCATTTGATGTCTTAGGGTGAATCTTGCCAATCATGTCGATCCCCAAGCTGAGAATCCCAAGGCATGGCCATGTTGTAAAGTTGATTTTTAGGCAAGTGGATATAGCCTCCATGGATTTGATAGGCTCGACATTTGTGTACAAATTGGTAGTAGTCTATTTCCATGGTGTTGCAATAGTATCTCAGGAGATGCATCATTTTATCTAGAATAACTCCATTTATGTGCGTGTTGCATGACCCAACATAAACTTCTTTCTTTTGAGCTTCGATTATGTGTTGTTGATTGATCGAAGAAGAGTCTGGTTGTAGGATCTGCGATATAGTTGTTTAGCCCCACGTGTCTTATCACTTGAGCACCAATTTCTCTCTCTGGGAGAGGTTCTCAGGAATGAATTGGTTTTATAGATACATCTTTATGTCATGGAACTAGGCCCTTTCTTTGTTGTTGGGTACATTGTTGAGGACCATGCAGTAAGTTGGTTGAACAAGTGCCTCAACTTCCAGAGAGAAGGTTTGCCCTTTTTGAATGTTGATGCATGAAGAGAGGGTTGTGAATGTGTTAGCAAAGGCATATTACTCTCTTCCCATTAAGTGGAAGGAGACATGCTTGAATCTACAAGCCAGAGAGCACATATGTTCTTGGTATGGTACCTGATTCCAATGACACATTGTCCAATTGTTTGGACTTGAGAGATGACTAGAAGGGAGTCACTATAGACCTAAAGTCATTGTGTACCTTGTTGTAGGGCGAGTTGGAGACCTAAGATTCACACTTCATATTTAGTCACATTGTTGATGGCATAAAATTCCAGCTATTTGGCCACATGTAGCTTATCTCCACAAGGGTTTTGTAGGATTACGCCTATAACATCCCACTTTTTGAAACATATGCATACCACTTAGGGGAAGCATTATACTCAAGGGGATGTCACAAGATGCTAATTATTTCAATTAGAGTAAACAAAACAACATGCATTAATTTGATACATAGTTCATAAGAAATTCATGGACATCATTTCTAAAACTTGTTAATCTAGAAGTATAAATCAAATGAGCCAATATTTGGTTAACAAAGCTAGGGCATGATATAAATGATAACAAAAGGAAATTGGATTGGTAGATGGCACCCCACTAGACTATACTTCAAATCCTCCTAGTCCCTTGCTTGTTCTTTTGAACTTCAATTGCTCCAAGTCCTGTGAACATCATGCCCCAACCATGCAAAACAAACAATACCATAAGTAAGTGGTACTTGGAACTTTATAAGACAGAAAGTAACTATATCTTAACATAAAATAAACTTGTCATGAAATAAAATTGACATAAACTTGACCATGGGTTATCTTTGAACATTCTTTAAATCAGTTAAACATGGTGGATTGAATAAGTGGATATATGCTACCTCTCTTAATGCCCCATAGAAGCCCATGATTTCTAGGAATCCCATAACGTTAGGAAAGCCCATAATGACCCAAAGGTACATGATCAAAGTGCATATATACTCTTACAACACTTCTTAACTTTAGTCATTATCTTAGATATTTACTTAATTGTCAAATATCCTTATTATTAGTCTTAACCCTTATAGGATTTCCCTTCTTAGTGACATCATGGGATTACTCCCTCATAATGTATTAATGGAATTTCTCCCTTCTTTGAACATGATTCATTATTCATAGATCTTAGTCATAGCTAGGATTTATACAATATACCATAAGCAATCAACCAATCATTCATTGATATCGATACATGGTGTCAATTGAAGAAACATTCATAATTTTATGAGCATAATAATGTACATAACCATAATGATAAAACATCCAATGAAACCAAATTTAACTATGCCAAGAATTCATGGCTCACTTACCTAGAGAAAAGCACCTTAGGTCAAGTCCTTTGACTTAATTGAGCACTTAATCACTTGTAATTTGATTAATAACATAATGTGTACATTAGTTCATAGTCATTAAACTCTAATCTTTGTTCATTGAAATATTGAAGTGTTTGGATGAGGAAATAGAGGATCAAAACAATATAGATAGACAAAGAATAAAAAGTGTTTTCAATGCATATTTTTCATCAATTTTTGAGGTTACTTGCAATTTATATGACTTTTACAATATGGACCAATCAGAATCCAAGAAATCTATAGTGTGAACTAAATTCAAATAAAAAATAAATCTGATGTAAATAAAACATGGAAAGATTAGAGAACCTTAGGAGAGTGTTGCATGTGATTAAAATAGCTGGGGCAAAAGAGTCATTTGATCATTTAAACCGCATCACAACAGATCAAATAAGGCATGTAATAAAACCCTAAATTGCCCTTGCAATAATAATCACCTGGTTTTGATGGCATGGGTAGTAGAGGGATTTCACTCCCTGGCATCTTCCCTTCCATTGCTCTTGCGAGCGCCATGACTGGATCTTAAGCTCCGATTAGGGCTGAGACCTACAGGTCCTAGGGGAAGGAGAATATGCCTGCTACGTTCCACATGCCTCTGCAAACCCATAGAGCCCAAACTCAGGGTCTGGGGCCAAGCCATATTTATGGCTGGAGTTGTGGGAGAAGGACTACCCAAAACCTAGGCAAAACACATTGTGGTGCGACTGTGAGACAAAGTGATGAAGCTTGGCAAAGTTAGCGCAACATTCATTGATTAGAAGTACCACTCAACCCCACAGATTTCATAAAGACACAGTGAAAACATGAGAGCAAGGTTGTTCAATGAAAATGATGGTTTAAGGGAAATTTGAGAAAGTCAAGATGCAAAAATCATTCCTTGAGGTCTAACAAAGATCAGGGTGCCGTTTACATGATCGGAGGGCCTCTCAGGCACTGTGTTGCAAGCCTAGTGAGGTCCTTGACCGTGGCTATAAGGTACATTTCCTGGGCCAATTGTAGAACAAATTGGTTAAGCACAAGTGAAGAAGGGGTGGGAGGGATGCTTACCATGATGTCAAATGCACAAGAGGTGGCAAAAAAGACAAGAGTCGGATGGAGATCATCAAAACTATAAATCAAGTAGATCAGAGAACATGGGATTAGTGGAGGCTTATTTGGTGGTGGAGGAGGAACTTCTGAGGGCTGGCGGCGCTCAGGGTCAATTTATATAGGCAGGCGATGGTCTGAGGAGAACTCTGTGTATCAGGTTGGCGAGGAAAGGGAAGCCCTAATTGGGCATTTCTTAAACAATGTGAGAGGGGGGTGAGTGTTGGCTCGTTAGAAATAGGATAGAGATATAAGAAGTTTTTAGTGAAGAAATCTCATTAAAAAGGTGGAGAGATGAGAGAGAATGAGATTGGGAAAGACATCGTTGTTGATTGATTTAAGTCCAGCAAACAAATTGGAGGAAGGAGATGAAGGGAAAATAGTTGGATCATGAGAAAAAGATGCTAACAATCACATCAAGTGCTTATAAAGGAAATAAAATGAAAAGGAGTTCGTGATAGGGAGGAAAATCCAGACTTAGGTGTATTACATTGCATTAAATAATTGCAAAATTTAATCTTAAGTAGAATATATTCCAACCTTTCCTAATTAATTGAGAGGGTCAAGCATAGTCAAATAGATACCAAAATTTGAACATACATTAAATAGACAATTGTGATCTTTCCTAATCAATAAGATTCAAGTTTTACATATCTTTTGTCGATAAATTCTATATTTGTCATTATCTTGATTTTTATGCACTTAAAAGGTGAATCAATTTGAAATGAGTTTCCTTGGTCATTTAGTTGAGTCCAAAACTGATATCATCAACATCATCCACCTTTGAAACCATTTATGCTTTTTAAAGAGATCATTTTGGAGGAAAGAGGAAGAGTGAATAAAGTGTTGTTTTCCTTTTATGTAAAAAGCTATTAAAGACATAGGAAACTTCTTGTTTAAGTTATCCAATATACATTATCCAATTACAAGTATTTTATCTTGCTCTTTTGTTTCCTTTAAGCATCATAAATTATAGGTGAGAGAAAATGAAGAGGGGGAACTAATACTCAACATTTTAAGTTAAATAAAACATATTATGGCATTTGTGTAAGAGAGTGTATTTTGAGTTTTTCCCCCACTTCATTATTCTATAAGAAATATAATTTCATGGTCTTTTACATTGATTCCTTTAACTATCTTTATTTAATAAAAATCATATTCTAAGTTTTAAATTAGTTGTGAAAATTAGGGTGTGACAATTCTACCAACCTTTAAATAAATTTTTCCTCGAAATTTCTCTAGGCTACTACCCACCTTAAGGTTTTTCTTACCGCTTTAGTCAATTATAATTCGCAGTTCAAGGTTCACTTAAGTTCATACTCATGAAAATAAATATGCGACATCTAAATTATAAAATATATATGTGAACACAGATTAACTATTATCTTAGTCCTCACCTTCTTTTTCTACTTCCATGGCAAAAATCGTAGCTTGTCTCTTAGGTGGTGAATTTTGATCCTTATTCTGGTTCTGGTCCTTCTTCAAGAGCATAGCAAAATTTGGCTTAATATGACCTATCTCTCCATAGTATTAGCATGATCCCGTACCATGTATGCATGGGACTGCATGATGCCTCTTGGGTCATTCAACTTCTACTTCAGGTGCCTTTCTCTTCCTTACATGGTTGTCTGGAGGAGGGTGTTGGTTGTGTCTATGGGGAACCTTCTTATTGTATGATTTTCCATGATGGTCTTCCAACTCTAAGGATGAATCTATGGCTTCTTGAAGAGATCTGATGCCTCTTTCAGACAAGGCAAAACTCAGTTAGGATGAGCCCCCAGATGAACTTCTTTGCTCTGTGTCATTCATCATTGTCATAACTATACTTCTGCAAGATCCTGCACTTCATGGCATATTGGGTCACACTCATGTCAAGAACTTGAGCTAGGTAGGCAAACTTTAACTCCTTCTTCTCTATCGTGGATTTAGACACATAATGCTCATGGAAGGCTTCAACAAATACTTCTCATGTGAGTGTAGCGTTTGCTCTTAAGTTGAGAAAATTCTCCCACCATGTATGGGCTGCTCCCTTTAGCGTGTGGGTTGCAAAATGAACCCTAAAGTGCTGAGGGCAGTCTAGGTCGTGGAAACAATGTTCCATGCCTCTAATCCACTCTTCACCCTTAGCGACTACATCAACCTCTCCTTCATTAGAGAAAGAGTCCGGTCTTATCTTGAGGAAGTCAACTAGTGTCAACTCATGTAGTTTTGGAGGATGGGGCCTTTGTCCCAAACCATTGGTGAGTGCTTGGACAAGGTCTTCTATGGTTGCCTTAGGGTTTCTCTCATGATCACACCCTTCACTATTGGAACTAGAACCATCAACAACATTGTCCTTGCACTTGGCATATCTCTTAGGGGACATCTGAAAAGGACATATACCTAGGGTTCGAAATATGAATCATATTTTTTCCTAGTAACCATCTAACTGCTTGCTCTTATCCCATACTGTAACATCCCAATTTTTAAAACTATACATATCACCGAGTTGAAGCATTATACGCAAGGGGATGCCACAAAATGCTAAGCATTGTAATTAGAGTGAATGAAACATCATGCATTAATTTGAAACATAGTTCATACATAATTCATGTACATGAAATCCAAAACTTGTTCATCTAGATGTCTAAATCTAAAACTAGGTCATGATATTAATGATAACAAAAGGCTAGATTGGGTTAGTGAGTGACACCCCACTAGACTATACTTCAAATCCTCCTAGTCCCTTGCTTGTTCTTTTGATGTTCAATTGCTCCAAGCCTACAGACATCGCATCCCCAACCATGCCAAACAAACAACATGATAAGTAAGTGGTACTTGACACTTTATAAGACCTAAACTAACTATAGCTTGACATAAAGTAAACTTGACATGAAAACAATTGACATAAATGTGACCATGGATTATCTTTAAACATTCTTTGAATCAGTTAAACATGATGAATTGAATGAGTGAATATATGCTACCTCTCGTAATGCCCCATAGGAACCCATGATTGCTAGGAATCCCATTATGCTATGAAAGACCATAGTGACCCAAAGGTCCATGATCTATGTGCATATATACACTTAGTCAACTCCTTAACTTTAGTCATAATCTTAGATCTTTACTTAATCATTAAATGTCCTTATTCTTAATCTTGACCATAATAGGATTACTCCCTCTCAGTGCCTTAATGGGATTACTTCCTCATAATGTCTTAATGGGATTTCTCCCTTCTTTAAACATGATTCATTGTCCATAGATCATATTTATAGCTAGGGTTTATACAATAGACTATAAGCAATCAATCAATCATTCACTGATATATATACATGGTGTCAATTAAGGAAACATTCATAATTTTATGAACATAATAATGTGCATAATCACTAGGATAAAACATCCAATGAAACTAAATTAACTGTGCCAAGAATGCATGGCCCACTTACCTAGAGAAGACCACCTTAGGTCAAGTCCTTTGACTTAATTGAGCCCTTAATCACATGTAATTTGATTAATAACATTATGTGTACATTAGCTAATAGTTATTAAACCCTAATCTTTGTTCATTGAAATATTGAAGCATTTGAATGTGGCACGTAGAGTATCAAAATATTATAGACCAATAGAGAATCAAAAGAAATTTCCAACACATATTTTTTCATCATTTTCTGAGGTCATATGCAATTTATATGATTTTTTTAATATGGACCAATCATAATTAAGGAAAACTATAGCGTGACCTTGATTAAAATAAAAAATAAATATAATGTAAATAAAAGATAGAAAGACCAAAGAACCTTAGGCACGTGTTGCATGTTATTAAAATAGTGAGGGCAAAAGAGTCATTTGATCATCAAAATCATATTGCAGCATACCAAATAAGGCATGTAATAAAAACCCTAAATTTCCCTTGCGACAATAATCACATGATTTTGATAGCATGGGCATTAGAGAGATTTCACTCCATGGCATCTTCCCCTCCATTTCTCTTGTGAGTGCCATGGCTGGAGCTTGAAGCTCCAATTCGGGTTGATACTGACAGGTCCTAGGGGAAGGAGGATATGTCTTCTATCTTCCACTTGCCTCCGCAAACCTATAGAGCCCAAACTCAGGGTCTGGGGTGAATGGGAACTCCATCTCCAAGCCATGACCATAGACGGAGTTGTAGGACAAGGACTACCCAACACCTAGGTGTAACAGATTGTGTTACGGTCATGAGATAAAGCAATGAAGTGTGGTGAATCTAACACAACATTTAATGATTATAAGTACCACTCAACCCCAAATATTTCATAGAGACACAACAAAAAAGGGAGATCAAGGTTGTTCAAGGAAAATTATGGTGCAAGGGAAAGATGAGAAAGCCAAGATGCGGAAATCCACTCAACCCCAAAGATTTCATAGAGACACAACAAAAAAGGGAGATCAAGGTTATTCAAGGAAAATTATGGTGCAAGGGAAAGATGAGAAAGCCAAGATGCGGAAATCATTTCTTGAGGTCTAACAAAGACCAAAGTTCCATTTACATGGCCAGAAGGCCTCTCGAGCACTATGGTGGCAAGAATCAACAAGGTCCTTGACCGCGAATATGGGGTACATTTCCTGGGGCGACTGTTAAACAAACTGATTAAGTGAAAGCAAAGGAGAGGTGGAAGGGATGCTTATGGCGACATCAATTGCACAAGAGGCGGCAAAAAAGGCAGGATCTAGGCGGAGGTCTCTAAAATTGTATACTAGGTAGGTTGGAGAATACATGATTACTATAGGCTCAGTCGGTGGTGGAGGAGGAACTTGTGAGGGCTAGTGGCTCTCAGGGTTACTTTATATAGGAAGGCGATGATCTGAGGAGATCTCTACGAGTCGTCGGTGGCAATGAAAGGGAAGCCCTAATTGGACATTTCTTAAACAATGAGCACGGGGGTGAGTGAAAGCTCATTAGAAAAGGGAGGGATATGAAACTATTAATGAAGGAATCTCATAAAAAATGTGGAGAGATGAGAGACAACAAGATCGGGAAAGACACCCGCATTAACTGGTTTCATACCATTGAACAACTCAGAGGAAGGAGACGAATGGAAAACTATTGGATTCCAAAAAAATAAATGACAACCATTGAATTGCATGTGTATAAAGGAAATGAAATGAAAAGAAGTGCGTGACAAGGAGGAAAATTCAGATTTAGGTGTTTTATATTGCATTAAATGATTTCAAAATATAATATTAATTAAAATATACTCCAACATTTCCTAATTGATATGGAGGGTCAAATATAGTATAAAAGATACCAACTTTGGATCATATGTTAAATTAGTAGTCTAGATCTTTCCCAATCAACAAGATTCAAGTTTTATGTGTCCTTTGTCCATAAATTCTATATTTGTCATTAACTTTATTTTATGCACTTAAAAGGTGAAATAATATGAAATGACTTTCCTTGATCAATTAGTTGAGTCCAAAGCTAAGATCATCAATGGTCATCCACCTTTAAATCTCTTATTCTTCTGGGAAAGATCATTTTGAAGGTGAGAAGAAGAGTCAACAAAATGTTGTTTCCTTTTATGTAAAAAGCTATTAAAATAATAGGAAACTTCTTGTTTAATTTATCCAATATACATTATTGAATTCCAACTCTATTATCTTGCTCTTTTGTTTCCTTTAAGCATCATAAATGGTAGGAGAGAGAAAATGAAAAGGGAAAACTGATATTCATCACTTTAGGTTAATTAATTAGCAACACATTATGGCATATGTGTAAGATAAAAGGTATTTTGAGTTTTTTCCCACTCTGTTATTCTATAAAAATATCCTTTCATGGTCTTTTACGTTAAGTCCTTTGACTATCTTTATTTAACAAAAATCATATTCTAAGTTTTAAATTAGTTGTGAAAATTGTGGTGTGACAATTCCACCCACCTTAAAAAAATTCCTTGAAATTTCTCTAGGAAACTACCCACCTTAGGTTTTTTCTTACCTCTTTAGTCAATGATAGTTAGAAATTCAAGGTTTGTTGGATCCTAGGATGGGTGATTGGATTCTCTAGAGCGGGGGTGAATAGAGATGAATGCACTTAAACAAAATTCATTAGAACTTCAGGTTATATTACAAGATAAGGTTGCTAAATAGCAAATTTGAGTGCAACTAAAACTAGGAGTATGTCAGTCTACTACCTAGAGAGGTCAACCTCTAGGATTTCTAAGTGTGTATTCCTCTATATATTCACTTATAAGAGTTACAACACACAACCCACCAAAGGACTTACCTATCCAATACAAAAAGTCTTCAACCTTACCAAGGTCTTACCCACTTTGCAACGAGTCTTCAACCTTCTCCAAGGACTTACCCACTCTTGCACAAGTCTTCAGCCTTCTAGGAATTACCCAATCTTCTTGGATCTTCAACCTTTGATTTCGCCTTCTCTCGGAGAAGATTTCACCAAGAACTTACCCATTTGAGCAAAGAGTCTTCTGCCTTCACCAAGGGCTTACCCACTCCTGCTCTAAGTCTTCAGCCTTGATCTTCACCAAGGGACTCCTTCCCTTGTTCTTCACCTCTTTTAGCCAAGGGAGAGAACCTTCATCTTCATGGTTGAAATGAGAGATAGGGAGGTGGTGGAAGTGAGAGCCTCACAAGGTATACATGTAGGACTAGATCTCTTACAAATCTCCTACTCACCCTAATGGATGATGCAAGTGATTAATCTTAGATAGAGGAGGCTGTAGGAAACACTCAATTATAGAGTAGGAACCTCATATAGAGTTTTGCATTGAATGCTCAACCTTGGAATGAAGCTCAAGGGGTCCTATCTATAGTTGGGGATGCCTCTTAGCCTTTGGGAACACTGAAGAATAAAAACTAGCCATTTTGTGGCTTGCAACAGATATATTTTTGGTTGTTGCAACTCCACAATGGCTAGAAACACTTTTTTACACTTTTCCGACAGTTCTATCAGTCAAGTTTCTATAAAGGTAACTCAACCAAATGCACTATGCGACAAATCTAATTTGACCAACCGATCGAGTTTGTCCTGGTAGGAACTTGACCAATGGATTCAATTAGTTTTGTTCCATTGCATTAGTCGATCGAGTTATGAGTATAGGAAACTTGACCGAACCATGGCATTCTCAAAATCCATCAACGATCGGTCGAGATTGTAACTCAGTCGATAAAGTGCATGTAATGAATTTTAAAAATTGTCATTAAAGTGATTAAATATTCAATTTAAGTGATACCATTTTTTTCTAAGATTAATTACAAGTCATACAATCATTACAAGTGATTTACAGCATGATTCGAATGGATTTACATCATATTCCAAAAACGTGCACTTGTATTGACTTTGACTTATCTTTTCCCCAAGTTGAGATGTGCAAGTTAGGGCATTTGGAGTGTGTCTATACCTAACCTAAAATCACTCAAGTAGAGACATTATACATAATTAATTGGAATGGTTGAGTCATCATCAAAACAAGGGTTTGGTCAATTTAGACCTAGAGTCAACATTGACCTAGAATCAACAAGGTTCACTTAAGTTCATACTCATGAAAAGAAATATGTGGTATTTAAATCATAAAATATTTATGTGAATGTGGATTAACTATTACCTTAGTCCTCGTCTTCTTTTTCTACTTCCATGGCAGAAATCCCAACTTATCTCTTAGGTGGTGGATTCTGATCCTTATTTTGGTTTTGGTCCTTCTTCAAGAGCTTAGGGAAATTTGGCTTAATATGCCCTATCTCTCCACAGTATTAGCATGCTCAAGTACCATGCCTACATGGGCCTACATGATGCCTTTTGCAAGTTGAACACTAGGTCTATTCAACTTCTACTTCAGATGCCTTTCTCTTCACTACATGGTTGTTGGAAGGAGGGTGTTGGTTGTTTCTATGGGGAACCTCCTTCTTGTATGATCTTCCAAGATGGTTTTCCAACTCTAGGGATGAATCTAGGGCTTCTTGAATAGATATTGTGCCTCTTCGAGACAAGGTAAAACTTACGTCGGGATTGAGCCCCTAGGTGAACTTATTTGCCCTAAGTCATTCATCGTTGTCATAATCATACTTTTGCAAGCCTCAACTTCATGACATAATAGATCTCACTCATGTCACCAAATTGATATAGGTTAGAAAACTCTCACTCCTTCTTTAGCAACAATTGAATAGTCATTAGAAACAACCTCCTGGTCACAGACGGTGGTTGACATTGTCCTCCTAGCTGGGAAAAATCTTCACCTCGAGAGTAGTCCACACAGACCACTGAGAACTCCACGTTGTGCTACCAAAGCCAAAGTGAAGGAGTTGTCCATTTAAACATTGGTGTACTAGCACCAACTCACTCTCCTACAATTGTATCTCCCTTGATCTCCCTCCCTTTTATGGGAAGTCCTTGCTCGGTCTCTCTATTGGTTACCACCACAAGAGAGGACAACAAATGTTAGAGCTTATTGTCGTGTTTAGGAAGCCCCCAGTACCCCTTTATTCATAGGAGAAGCTAGGGTCAGGGTTCTCGGTCTGTGCAAGAGTCGAAAGGACATAATTCACGATTTTTTTTGGAAATTTTGGATCACGAATCGATCTGTTTGTGCATGAACCACTGGGTTCGTGCAATTTCCTATTCCAAATCACATTGGTATTCAATACACAATTAATGCAAAACATGATGTCATCACTAATCCTTGATTTAATCAAATTGAACATTGAATCAGGTGGTTCAACATATGAATCGGTTGTTTGGGACCTTGAATCAATCGATTCACTTAGTGAACCAGTGGGTTCATGCCCTAGTTCAACCATTAGTCAACTAATATTATTTCCAGTTGACCTGACACTCCAACTGAAAGGTTCAACACTTGATCTGGTCAACTCAAAGTCCAACCTCAATTTTTTAATTGAATACCTAAACACCTTTAGTAATCAAGTTAAACATCATTCATGAATAAACTCCTATTCCAAGTGTATCCGATGTATGTAACCCTATAGGTCAAAAATTACATCGGTGGTGAATGTCTATAACCAACTTATGATATCACAAACAATGAGCAGTGTTTAGCAATACATCATTGGTACTTAAGTAGTTTGGAAATTTGGAGAACAACTTCAACCTACAATCCATGACCAACGTTACTGTAATCTTATAGTTCCTTTGTCTCTGATATATGGGTTGAACTCGAGGCATGGAATCACCATCCTCTCAACATTCAATCCATGTTCCTTAAACTAGAGCAGACTATTTGAGATGCATGTGATGTCACATATCACATATTGAATCACATGAGTATGGCCATACATTTCTGAGTCTCACTTATCAAATGGTCTGGATACCAATCTCCTGTGTGAGGGACATATCCCATCAAAATCACTCACACTCAATCCCCATGTGTCACAATGCACTTGAGCATCACCTTTATGGAAACCATAATTCAAGGTCATGTTGGATGATGTCTAAATACATTGAACAACATATGATGAGTGTAGTGACTTCAGGTCTAAGAACAACAATCACCACTATCACTATGAGAGATGATTGTGACTACCATTCCATGGTATCCATGTATCTTTCTCATGACGGGTCTGTCCAATACACTGTTCTCTAACATGTACATGTGTGCTTGACTTGATATCATACATCATGACTAATGAGACTCTGTCATCAATCAACACATTGTTATCATACATATGATCTCATTATTTAGGTCATCAACCTAAAGACATATGCCATCAAGTAACATCATTCTTTAGACATCAATTATATTTGTGTTATCATCCCATGATTGAGACACACATAATAGACGAAATTACCTTTATTATTATCAAATCAGGTATCTAATGTCTCATTCCAATCATCATATAATTGGCTCTCTATGCATACATACCAACAGACTCCCACTTGTACTTAGGGCCAAACACCCAAGAATCTTATTCCAAGTGATCTTAACATGTCCATCATGTTTCTGCCGCGCAAGCACTTTTATAACATGTCAGCAATGTTTGCTTCTAGTTGGTATTTTGCAAGTTTCACATCTCCTTGCTATACGACATATATGAGATGGAAGTGTTGTAATACATGGTGAGATCTTCTCAAGTCCACACACTAACCAACTGAAGGTGTCTAGATGCAACCTTAAGGGAAAACACATGGATCTCTCAAAATTTGTATATGGACCTAGTCCAACACATAGGCTCAACTAATCACACGTACCCGTAAGCGCATGTGGTCATGTTGTAGTATAGGCTAGTGGTAAGATTAGGGTCGATCCTCAGGGGTAGAGGGGCACTAAAGCTAGGTTTGTGTTAGCTATGTTCCTAAAGCAGGGATTAGAGTTTGAGGGTTTAAAGCTGGTTTTGTTTGATTATGCTACAATTTCAAGCAAGAAAGAGCAAGAAAGAAACTAGATTAATGAAAACCCTAAATTACTCTAAACATGTTAAGGCTAAGAAACTAGTCAAGGCAAGCAATTAGGCTATATCAAGAGGTTACACTAGAATAACAAGCCAAGTTATCCACTAAGATGCAAGCTAAGCAATTAGACAAGCAAGAGTCTAAGTTGTCACTAATGATCCAAATTAACATAAGAAAGCTCGAAGGATCCCTAACTACTTGAGCAAGAACTAACTATCTAAAACTAGGCAAGTAGCTAAAAATTAACAAAGGCAATTGACTACACTAGCATTAAGAAGCTAAGAAGGCAAGGGTGGATTTTAAGCAATATGATGGATAGTGGGCCGTTTGGGAATGCAACTTGATATTAGTTGGGGGAAGGTTAAAATAGCATGCAAATCTCATATTTCAATCTAGATTACCAAACCAAACCAAACAACAAGGCAAGTGCTATTAGAATATACCTTATACTACTAGTTGGAGAACTAGGGCTAGGTGTAATTCTAATAGGACTTGGCAAGTCTAAGTTTCTAGGGTAAGTGGTATTAGGGCAATTGAGAGCCAAGGGTAGTAATGGGAGTAGAGATGAGGGTATTTCACCTCATGTTACTTTCCATCTAGCCTTTAGGAAACTCTAGGCAATTGCACTAATCACACTTATACTAGATACTTAGATCTCACACTCACTTGTAGAAGAAGGGAGATGCATCATGTATGTAGGAACAAAGGGGACTAGCTAGGGATCCACTAATTGGACCTAGGATCCATTCCTAAGATTTCCACATACATTCCTATTTCCCCTAGAAGCTAAGTGTCATCAAGCATCACAAAATAAGCAATTTATGTTTAAAAGCACAAACAATATGCAAGATAATGGGAAATGAGATAGAAGCAAGAGACAATCATCATAGAATGAGATTATGTTCAAAACAAGTTATTTACCCCCAACATGGTATCAAAGTCACATTTTAACCCCAAACATCCCACAACTAGGGGCTTAGCTAGACATGCTCAAAGAAAAGATAAAAGAAATGAGAAGAACGGGATCGAACTCCATGGAGCTTGAAGTAGCTTCATCTACTTATTCACCTCATAGCTGATGTAGAATGACCTCCCTCCTCTAAGGTGGATGAAGGGCATGGAAATGAAGGGGATTATGGTAGAAAACCTAGAAAACTAGGTGTCTATGGTGGGAATGAGGTGTGAATGGTGGGTGGATGGCTTGAATGCAAGGAAGGAGGCGATGAATGCTCTAGAGTAGGTGGAGGGGAGTAATGGCAGCTAACCTAGTGCTGTGGCTTCCACCCATGTATATATAGGTGGTGGGGAAGCACTAGGGTAAGTAGGGGTATAGTTGATAAAACAATGCAGAAAATGCTAGGATTCAGGTGGTAGCACGGTCGTTGACCGGCCTAAGTCGCACGTCCTAAATTTTTAGGCGGATTTGAGGTAGTCAAGCTTTTACATTTATAAACCCGAATCCTTCTAGGCCCCCGCAACTTTGTTTACGGGGTCGAAGTAGATATACGGGGTCAAACACAGGGACAAGGGGGGTAGTGTTGAGAACCCAGAATTGACACGCTACACTCCGGCAGGCAAAAGAGATTGTAAATTCCCCAGAAGGGAAGCGTAAAGATGTCACAAACAAAACAAGAAAACTATCTCCAAGTGGAGTTACTAGAAAGATTTAAGGTTTTAGTCATTTAGCAATTTTTAGGGGTTTTCATGCGCTAGAAATAGAAAGATAAAACTAGAGCTAGAGCAAGGTACGAAGGATAAGACTATAGCAAAACAAGCGGCACCGGTAACATCCTGTACCCCTCCTCTCAGAGCGGGTACCTCTTACCAAGCCTCGGCACCCCTCTCGAGGTTGCTGGGCTCAAAGTTAGAGTGGAATGTCACTGAAACAACTCCGTTCCAGGCACTCTCGTACTCCAGAATTGGACCAAACACTAGAGCCACAACACAACTCTCGAAGTTGTTGCGACGGGAAAACACGATTCGGTAGCTAAGCGAAACGCGGTCCAAAACATGCAAGCTAGATTTCGGATATCAAACATAGCAGTCATCCAACATATTGCACCAAGCATAGAGCAGCAAGTAATTAAGCATTTCCATTTCTATAAGCATTAAAGGTCTTAATTACAATGCATAAGTAAGGAATTTAAATAACAGAATTAATAACATGTGTCGCCTTCTTGATGTAGAAGGACGACAGGCTACAGTAACCATCCCGCCCGATATCGGACAGGGGCCTAACCCGATACAGCCGTGTCGGGCGGCACACTCTCTCAAGCGGCACGCCGCGACGGGTGACTGCATCGCTCAAGGACCTGGCCGATACGCTCGAGTCGGGCGGTACACCCTCTCGGGCGACACGCCTGACGGGAGGAGCGTATCGGGTTCGTTATCGTGTCGGGCATAGAGCTGCGTATCCTATCACCGGGCACTGGTGTCGGGCACTCATGTCGCGTATCTACATCGGCCGATATCGGATCCCAGTGTCACCCGGTATAGTCCTAGGTGAACCAGTCCCCTCCCTCTCAGGATGGGGAAGAGCTCACCTAGTGTCGCCCGGTCCGAACACTGGAGCACGATACGCCTGCTCTCGCAGCCTCCTCCGAAGATCACTCGACTCTTCGAAACCTGAAGTGACCAAGCTTGTCCAAATTGTCTAAGCTCCGAACTGTCTTTTCGGCTCCTTGTAGCTGCTATTTATAGGCAGCTAGTCGTGAGAAGATATGGTGCTCGAAACGCCACGTGTCCTGCTTTCCGCCGTTTAGTTGGTGGTCAGCTGACGCGGGTATCGCCCGGTATCGCTTGGCACAAGGAGGTCGACTGTCGGGCGTCGAGGCGAGAGGCGCCTGCCAGTGGGTGGCTGATATCGCGCGGCAGCTAGAGTAGTTGCGGCGTGCTCGGCTCCCTGTTGGGTAAAGAGGCATGTCGTCCATCGGTACCCTATCGCGCGGCATTCTTGCGTCGCGCGTCGTCGTATCGCGCAGCCCCGCCGGTCAGCGTGTGTATCGGGCGTCAGGGGGGGCCGAGACAGTCTTGGACTTATTTGCGGGCCGGAACGGCCTTATTGGTGCTAAATGGGCCAAAATAGGAGGAAACTCTGCAAAAGATGGAAATATTGGACTGAGAGCATTGCTTGGCTAATTATTGTGAAATTGCATATAAAATAGAGGAAAATGGAAGAAAAGGGTAGTTTTGATAACAGAATAAAGGCCAAAAACGTCACGGAAATTGGTGTTATCAACTCCCCCAAACTTAGCTTTTTGATTGTCCTCAATCAATATTTAAACTTTATTTGGCGATGCTTCTTCTTGCGTAGTATGCTTCTCAGGCTAAGATGTAAAACAAGTATCGTAATGCCTTTAGAGATAATGCTGCCTCATTACAAACAAAAGAATTCGTCTTTCTTGCCTTATTATTTAAGTAAGATTATTCTCTACAGCTTCGGCGAGACGTTGTTGTATGATTCCGAAGTTAGCTTCCACACCAAACAACTTTATTTTTGGGGCAGAAAGTTGTGTATAGGGTAGGCTAAGACTTTTTGGGTTTTCTTCTTGTTTCCCATCAGTCCATCTAGGTACGGGTCCGTTAACGGGCAAGTGGTCCCTGCAGTCCAAGCCAGTTGGCTTTAGAGCAGTGATTTCACATCCTACGTACCACAGCCCCAGATCTACCATGCCTAAAGATGGGTACTTTTGGGAAACAAGTGTGTGTAAATTTTTTTTCTTTTATTGGGCACAACTCTCATGCTTTTATTCACGCTCATAAGGCTTCTCTCTCTTTTTAGGATTTTTGTCTGGTAAGGGGAAACAATGAGATTCTTGCTGTTTGGGCAGCTTTTTCCTTCTCCATATTCGTCTCTTAGCTGTTTGCGAGATTATTATATTTTTTGAAATTTTTGGCATGGCAAAACATATTCTTTTGTTCATTTGAAGCAGCACTATCAAAAAGATATAACAGGACTTGTATCACATTCA
The DNA here is from genome assembly GCA_963693085.1 of Alisma plantago-aquatica. Classification (NCBI taxonomy): domain Eukaryota; kingdom Viridiplantae; phylum Streptophyta; class Magnoliopsida; order Alismatales; family Alismataceae; genus Alisma; species Alisma plantago-aquatica. The sequence goes on from OY856412.1 coordinate 1,114,878,643, forward strand.
ACGCAAAGAAAATAAACTTGGCAAGCAGTTGCATCAGGTTTTTATTATTATTACAGCAACTTTGTACATATACATAGGGACAAAAGTTTGAAAGGGGTAGATTTTTGAAAATATTTATATGGCATACATGCGTAGATCAGATATACAAGAAGCTATAAGAGCACATTAGATAAAAAAGGAACCCTAAGCGTAGAAAGCTTGAAGAGTTAAAAATTTTATACCTCCCTCACTGGCACACAGGTACCCCATACTCCCCCAAACTTACTCCACACTCTGTCCCAGAGTGGCGAAGAAGGCAGGGTAAGGTAATGTGTAGCCAGTGAGGGTTAGCTCGCTGGTGTGCTGCAATATGCTCCTACGAAGTTGCAGCATGCCATTGGGAGGTTGTCTTGCGGTTTCGCTGTGGCCAAAGAGAGGTTGAGCAGGAGCGTAAACCCTCAAAATTCACTTCTGGCCCACCTTTTCTCCAGATCTCCATTGTGAACATGAACAAAAGGACTGATTATCAGTCCCAGGAGTGTGTAGTCAGGGTGGGCCCTCTCCCCTAGGAGGACGGAACCGGAATGCCCCGAACTTGTTCGGAGGCCTTCGTACTCGTGCTGTCTCTGGAGATGGTCCTAAACCACCGTAGAGACAGGCTGATAACAAGGTGACCCTCCATTTGAGCTATCACATGAAGAAGAATCCATCCCTTTCTTGTTGGTGCCGTTTCTGTCCGACAGTTGTTGCTGATCCCCGCGCTGTGCTTGTTGGCGTGGCCGGTGGTTTGCTTCGTACGAGCCATACTTGTTATTCAGATTTAAAATTTATTTACACGTTAGGCCGATAAAAAGAAAAACTGTTAAAACTTGTCTCGCGGTGTAACCCCGGGTAGATCCAGGGTGATACGAGATTGCCGCGCTGTCCGACTGCCGCGCGACACAAGTGTATCAGGCGACAAACATGTCGGGCAACAAGGTCACATGAAACAAAAACCCGATAGCAAGACGTGAGAAGCACGCCGCCCGATATGGTATATCGGCCGATAAGGTCGTCAAAGAGCAACTGCCTGATAGGATTGCACCAAAGAAAACGTGTCGCCCGACATGGTGTGTCGGGCAGACACCATCGGCCGTTATGTCGCACTTAACTGTGTTAGGCGATACAAAATTGACAGCGCGCGATAGGAAAGATCCGTGTCGGACGATAAGCCTGTCGACCAATAAGACTGTCGAGCGATAAGCATGTCGGTCAAGAGGTCAGTCGGTCGATAAGCTTATCGGGCTATACCTTTGCTCATAGGAGCCATCACCCGATACTACGGTGAAGGCAACTGGCCGACACGGGAGCAAAAGGGCAGACTACTGCATGCGTTACAGGTGGCTAAAATGAGTAAAGTGTGACAACCCGACACGGTAAAACCTCCGTTCTTATTTATAGCCGGCTTGGCCGGGTGGGAAACAGACATCTCTGAGGCACGCATCGGCCAATGGGTCAGGCGGTTCCTGAGACAATGGTCGTATCAGCCTTATTAAGGGCATTTATTCTCCTGCACAATAGGGTGCATGCCGTCCGAGAATGCCAACCGTCACGGCTGTTGCGATGCCCGAGAGATCAAAGCCTGGTACGGGCGGTCCTGCGCGCCAGCTGAGCGGCTGCCCAACATGGTTAAAACAGGCGGGCATAAAACTAAAACCTAAGAGCAGAAACAGCGATTAAAGGGCAAAACATCATCGGCCAAGGGTTAAGCCCTTGATCTCAGAAAATACTACGGCGGTGGTCCACAAAACAGGAGAGTCGGTGCGCTCGGCACGTGCACCGACTCGGACCTTATTACATGCCATAATGTTTGTTTTTGCAAAGAATAGGAGAAATGTATCCTACTCTATGAAAGAAAGAAAAACTCGGGCTGCCTCCCGAGGAGCGCTGAAGTTTGCGTCGCCAGCTCGACCGGTGAAAGATCATCTTGTTCAGCTCTCGACTGTGCCCATATCTTGCAGGTCGATCTCTGCTCTCCTGACAAAGGCCTCATCCTCATAGAATCTTTTCACCCTGTGCCCATTCACTTGAAATACTTTGGTCAGATCGTCTTTGTCGTAAAGCTCCATCATTCCGGATGGGTATATTTTTGACACGGTAAACGGTCCTGACCATCTCGTTTGTAAATTCCCAGGGAAGAGACGAATAGAGGACTTGTATAAAAAGACTTTATCCCCCTCGCTTACATCTTTTCTCCTGAGGTGGGCGTCATGCCACAATTTTGTCCTCTGTTTGTAGATTTTTGTATTTTTGTAGGTGTTCAATCTCAGCTCTTCGAGCTCTTGAAGTTGCAAAAACCTCTTTTCTCCTGCTTTGTCGAGGTCCATATTTAAGAACTTGATTGCCCAAAGGGCCTTATGTTCCATTTCCAAAGGCAGGTGGCAGGACTTTCTGTAGATAAGCCGGTAGGGGGTGGTTCTGATGGGCGTCTTGTAAGCAGTTCGGCAGGCCCAAAGCGCGTCGTCAAGCTTCATGGACCAGTCCTTCCTTGTTCGGCTGACAGTTTTCTCCAAGATCTGCTTGATTTTCCTGTTGGAAACCTCTACCTGCCCTGACGTCTGCGGGTAGTAGGGTGTAGAGATCTTGTGCCTTACTCCGTACTTGCGCAGGAGTGCTTCGAACTGCCTTTCCCCGAAGTGTGACCCTCCGTCACTTATAACCGTGCGCGGGACACCGAAACGAGGAAAGATGGTCTTCTCGAAGAGCTTGATAACCGACTTTGCGTCCAGGTTTGGGTGGCTACCGCTTCCACCCATTTCGATACGTAATCCACTGCCACGAGTATGTACTGATACCCCCGGGATGGAGGGAACGGTCCCATGTAGTCGATTCCCCATACGTCAAATATTTCTACTTCTATCCAGCTTGCCATTGGCATCTCATTCCTCCATCCTATGTTCCCCGTAAATGGGCACTCCTTGCAAGTCTTCACAAATTGTGCAGCATCTTTAAATAATGAGGGCCAGTAGAAACCTGACTGTAGCACCTTCGCTGCTGTTCTTTCGCTACCCAGGTGACCACCGTAGGGGGAGGCGTGGCATTGCTTCAGGATGTTTGCGGTTTCTTCTTCTGGGATGCATCTCCTGTATAAGTTATCAGCGCACCTTCTGAATAGGAGAGGATCATCCCAGTAATAGTTCTTGGCGTCCACGAATAGCTTCTTTTTCTGGTTCTACGTGATGTCAGGAGGCAGTTCTCCACAAGAAAGATAATTGCAGATGTCCGCAAACCAGGGCAGACTTTCTTCTTGAGCTTCGGCCAACTTAAGGGCCTCGTCGGCGTAGTCACCGTTGATAGGTGGCCCTCCCTATCTCTCAGTCACGATCCTTGATAGGTGGTCGGCGACCACATTTTCTGTGCCCTTCTTGTCGATAATTTCATGGTCAAACTCTTGGAGTAATAGGGCCCACCTCAATAGCCTAGGTTTCACGTCTTTCTTTTGCATCAAGTATCTTATTGCCCCATGATCTGTGTATACTTTGACCTTTGTTCCGACGAGATACGACCTGAACTTATCGAACGCGAAGACAATAGTGAGCATCTCCTTTTCAGTTGTTGTGTAGTTTACCTGAGCTTCGTCCAACGTGCGACTAGCGTAGCAAATCACATGGTGCCTTTTGTCTTTCTTTTGCCCCAGGACTGCTCCAACCGCGTAGTCGCCAGCGCCGCACATCAGCTCAAAAGGTAAACCCCATTCTGGCGCTTGAAGGATAGGTGATGATATTAAAGCATTTTTAAGGGCCTGAAAAGCACTTAGACAATCGTTAGAGAAAACAAATTCAACGTCCTTTACCAGAAGATTGGACAGCGGTTTGGAAATCTTTGAGAAGTCCTTGATGAATCTTCGGTAATATCCCGCGTGCCCGAGGAAGCTTCGCACCCCCGTCACAGATCTTGGTGGAGGAAGCTTGGATATTTCTTCAACCTTGCTTGCATCCACTTCGATCCCACGCTTTGAGATCTTATGCCCGAGGACGATGCCCTCCCGCACCATGAAATGGCATTTTTCCCAGTTTAGAACTAGGCTGTTCTCCTCGCACCTTTGAAGAACCAATGACAGATTCTTCAGACAGCTATCGAAGTCCTTCCCATAGACGGAAAAATCATCCATGAAAACTTCTACGATGTCTTCTAGAAAATCTGAGAACATCGATATCATGCATCGCTGAAAGGTGGCGGGGGCGTTGCAGAGTCCGAAGGGCATCCTTCGGAAGGCATAAGTGCCGTAAAGGTAGGTGAATGTTGTTTTCTCTTGATCGTCAGGCAAGATGGGTACATGGTAAAAACCTAAAAAGCCATCAAGAAAACAAAAAAATCGTGATGCGCTAACCTTTCGAGAACTTGATCAATAAAGGGTAGCGGAAAATGATCCTTCTTTGTAGCCTGATTTAGCTTTCGATAATCAATACACATCCGCCATCCGGTGACGGTTCTTACTGCCACCTCATCACCCTTCTCGCCCCTAACCACCGTCATTCCTCCTTTCTTGGGTACTACGTGGATAGGACTTACCCAATTGCTATCGCTGATTGGGTAAATAATCCCCGCATCCCTAAGCCTTATTACCTCTTTCTTGACGACCTCCTTGAGCATCTGGTTCAGCTTCCTCTGGGGTTGAGCCAGAGGCTTGGCTGATTCATCTAAGCTGATGCGATGCATGCACATGGCGGGGCTAAGGCCCTTGATATCCTCTATTGAATATCCTATAGCCCCCCTGTGGAGCCTTAACTCCTCAAGGAGTCGATCCAGCTGATTGCTTGAAAGATTGGCATTTACAATGACAAGGTTTCTCTGCTCTTCATCCAAGAACTCGTACTTCAGGCCTTCAGGCAACACTTTTAACTCTGGCTTCGGTCTGGGTACCTCCTCTCGAGGCTCACCTTCGAGGGAGGCATACCTTGCAGACTCCACCACCTCATCTTCTTCTTGCAAATCTTTGTCAGAAAGGTCGAAAAGGTAGAGATACCTCGTGACTTCAGGATCTTCGAGGTCGGGATCCTGACTGCTTATAACCCTTGCGAGGGGGTCCACTATCCGGATATCCTCCTCTATTTCCTCATAGAATTTATTGTAGCTATCTGCAAAACATGCTGATTCAGCCAGGGAAGGGCTTCTCATGATATCCTTCAACTTGAAGTCAATATGGTCGTTTCCGACCCTCAAAGTGATTATCCCCTCGGAGACATCAATCAACGCTCTTCCTGTTGCCAAGAAAGGGCATCCAAAGATGATCGGGCAATGGGGGTCTTCAGCCGTGTCGACCACGACTATGTCACAGGGGATGAAGAAATTTCCAACCCTGATCGACACATCTTCGACAATGCCGACAAGTCTCTTGAAGGTGTGGTCTTCCAGTTGGATCCGCATGTTGGTTCGAACCATGTCGGTCAAACCCACCCTTTGTGCGAAACTTAGGGGCATGAGGCTGATGCTTGCTCCCAAGTCTGCTAGACCCTTGTGCTCGACGTTGTCTCCTACGGCGAACGGGATTGTGAAAGCTCCGGGATCCCTTCTCTTATTTGGCGTGTCGGGATTCAAGAAGGTGGAGGAGGCAGAAGCTAGATATGCTGTCTTTGTCCTTCCTCCCCTTCTCTTCTTTGTGATAAGGTCCTTGAGGAACTTGGCATACATAGGCATCTCTTCCAATGCATCAAGGAAGGGGACTTCAAGATGCAGTTTCCTGATCGAGTCCATGAACCTCTCATGACGCTTCTTCAGATTTGCCTTTATCAGCTAATACGGGAACGGCGACCTTGGAGCGTAAGGATTCCTCCCACCAGGTAGCTCATCGAAAGGCTTCTTTGCAGGCTCTTGAGCTTCTGCTTGTCCACCTCTGTCCTCTACTGGAATAGCACTCTTAGACCTCGGTTCAGGCTCCGGTTCGGCTTCAGCTGTGCGTTCCACCGTCTTCTTAGACCTTAGTACCGCCATTCTGGCGGTTTCCGGGTAGGAGAGTGTCTTCCCCGCAGGGTTCTTCATCAGTGCTGCCATTTGGGCCAATCGTTGATCGACTTCCCATTGGCGCATCTGCAGACTCGCCATCTGGTGTTGCATGGAATTCTGAACTCTGGGGCCGGGAAGCATATCCTGTATCAGTTTGCTGATAATGGTGTCCTGTCTTTTTATGTAGGCGGAAAGTTGTCCAACCAAGCTGGGCTGGCTCACCCTCTCGCCTTGGCCCTGAAATTCACCTTCAGGAAGAGACTGCTCACAACGATACATGATATCAAAACTCGGTGGAGCAGGTCAGCTTTCAGGGTTCCTGCAAGAGCATATAAAAATCAAGTTAGAAAATTGAATTGTTTAGCATAGGCTAAGAATAATAGTAAGGAGAAAGAATAAAGAAAAAGGGTGCTATCAAGCTCGTTTCCAAGCTTGAGGCACATGAGTGTAGTTAGTGGATTCAGATTCGTCTACAGTATCGTTTTTGCCTTGTCCCCGGCAACGACGCCAAAAAGTTGACCGGCCTAAATCGCACGTCCTAAATTTTTAGGCGGATTTGAGGTAGTCAAGCTTTTACATTTATAAACCCGAATCCTTCTAGGCCCCCACAACTTTGTTTACGGGGTCGAAGTATATATACGAGGTCGAACACCTGGACAAGGGGGGTAGTGTTGAGAACCCAGAATCGACACGCTACACTCCGGCAGGCAAAAGAGATTGTAAATTCCCCAGAAGGGAAGCGTAAAGATGTCACAAACAAAACAAGAAAACTATCTCCAAGTGGAGTTACTAGAAAGATTTAAGGTTTTAGTCATTTAGCAATTTTTAGGGGTTTTCATGCGCTAGAAATAGAAAGATAAAACTAGAGCTAGAGCAAGGTACGAAGGATAAGACTATAGCAAAACAAGCGGCATCGGTAACATCCTGTACCCCTCCTCTCAGAGCGGGTACCTCTTACCAAGCCTCGGCACCCCTCTCGAGGTTACTGGGCTCAAAGTTAGAGTGGAATGTCACTGAAACAACTCCGTTCCAAGCACTCTCGTACTCTAGAATCGGACCAAACACTAGAGCCACAACACAACTCTCAAAGTTGTTGCGACGGGAAAACATGATTCGGTAGCTAAGCGAAACGCGATCCAAAACATGCAAGCTAGAGTTCGGATATCAAACATAGCAGTCATCCAACATATTGCACCAAGCATAGAGCAGCAAGTAATTAAGCATTTCCATTTCTATAAGCATTAAAGGTCTTAATTACAATGCATAAGTAAGGAATTTAAATAACAGAATTAAAGATATGTGTCGCCGTCTTGATGTAGAAGGACGACAGACTACAATAACCATCCCGCCCGATATCGGACAGAGGCCTAGCCCGATACAGACGTGTCGGGCGGCACGCTCTCTCAAGCGGCACGCCACGACGGGCGACTGCATCGCTCAAGGACCTGGCCGATACGCTCGAGTCGGGCAGTACACCCTCTCGGGCGACACGCCTGACGGGTGGAGTGTATCAGGTTCGTTATCGTGTCGGGCATGGAGCTGCGTATCCTATCGCCGGGCACTGGTGTCGGGCACTCGTGTCGCGTATCTACATCGGCCGATATCGGCTCCCAGTGTCACCCGGTATAGTCCTAGGTGAACCAGTCCCATCCCTCTCGGGATGGGGAAGAGCTCACCTGGTGTCGCCCGGTATGAACACTAGAGCACGATACGCCTGCTCTCTCAGCCTCCTCCGAAGATCACTCGACTCTCCGAAACTGAAGTGACCAAGCTTGTCCGAATTGTCTAAGCTCCGAACTGTCTTTTTGGCTCTCTATAGCTGCTATTTATAGGCAGCTGGTCGTGAGAAGATATGGTGCTCGAAACGCCACGTGTCCTGCTTTCCGCCGTTCAGTTGGTGGTCAGCTGACGCGGGTATCGCCCGGAATCGCTCGGCACAAGGAGGTCGGCTGTCGGGCGTCGAGGCGAGAGGCGCCTGCCGGTGGGTGGCTGATATTGCGTGGCACCTAGAGTAGTTGCAGCGTGCTCGACTCCCTGTCGGGTAAAGAGGCGTGTCGTCCATCGGTACCTTATCGCGTGGCATTCTTGCGTCGCGCGTCGTCGTATCACGCAGCCCCGCCGGTCAGCGTGTGTATCGGGCGTCGGGGGGGGGGGGAGACAGTCTTGGACTTATTTGCAGGCCGGAACGGCCTTATTGGTGCTAAATGGGCCAAAATAGGAGGAAACTCTGCAAAAGATGAAAATATTGGACTGAGAGCATTGCTTGGCTAATTATTGTGAAATTGCATATAAAATAGAGGAAAATGGCAGAAAAGGGCAGTTTTGATAACCGAATAAAGGCCAAAAACGTCACGAAAATTGGTGTTATCAGTCGTGCTGGGTAGCACAGATGTGGTGGGTGAGGGTAGGATTGGCCTTGGTGGTGTGGGATGGTCGTTCTAAGAAGTGAAAAATGTCATAGGAATTTTGGTGAAATGAAGGCTGGTAGCACGGCTGTGCTAATCGTTCTAAGAAGTGGAAAATGTCAGAGGAATTTTAGTGAAATGAAGGCTGGTAGCACGTCCGTGGAGAGGGCTAGGTAGAACGGTTGTGTTGGGTGGCATGACTGTGGTGAGGGAGTTGAAATGGATGTCATTCTAGCTAGCATGCCCGTTCTCATCTTTGGCAGCACGACCGTTTTGGGGTCTTCACAATATGAACTTGATGGGTAGCATGACCGTTTTGGTCAAGTTGTTGTAGCTTGCAATTTTGATGTTGACTATGTGATTTTGGCATTGTCCAGCACGACCGTTCCTTGGCACCACAGTCAGTCGTGTTGGGGTCTTCAGTGGCAAATTTACTTTGAAACTTCATGATCAATGGACTTCTTTGCTTGATGTGCACCCTTGGCCATTGGGAGTAGGTTGACAGAGCTTTGCAGTCTTCTTTGGACCCCTCCATGGGTTTAGGAATCCTAGAACTCCTTCCTTCTATCCCATCCATCCAAATCATGATCCAAGTACCCGAAAAGTATGCAAAGAACATCCATAAGTGCATTTGATGATAATATGCATATTGAGGGATTTAACTTGCATTCTACTATGTTTAGATGTGATTGAGATACAAAAATACACAAGATGAATCCCTAAAATAGGGCTACATCACCACCCCAAACTTAAAACATACTTGTCCTCAAGTATGCTCCAACTTAATCTCTCTCTTCAGTTTTCTTTCAATAAATAAGAGTGATAAGTTCATTGCAAAATATGATTATTGACTAAATGGTCTTAGAAGTGACTAAGTGCATGCATTCCACCTCTCTTCTCTTCACTTTCACAAACCAATCATGAAATGAGCACTGAGCATACAAACCTCAAATATAGAGAATAGAATACACAAGCTTTCCATATGTCCTTCATGTAATTCTAAGTAAACTGTTTCATGCTGGCATTAATCAATGATGACTAGGAGTGTTGTTTCACTTTCATGCATTCAATTTTATGCTTCAAACCACACCAAATGACCCGAATGGCTGTAGACAGGGTAAAGTGAGCTAGGTTTGATGTTTTCTAGCTCAATGGGTATGAAAAATGAGGAAATGATTGTGGTAAGAGATTGGAGTGCTTTTACACACTCATCTTTTCTTTGTTTAGATGCTTTTAAATAAGAGCATCTTTTATTTTCTTTTTTCTTTTTGCTTTTCTCTTTTCTTATTTTCTTTTCTTTTACCCTTGGTGTAGGTAGGGCATATGGTGGATAGAGGGAAGTAGGGAGATGTAGACATGGCCACCCCAAGCTTTTGGGGGTGACCAAGGCTAAATATATGCACTAAGGCATCCTTTCATGAGGTGGAGAGGTATGAAGATGTTGAAAGAAGAGTTGGGTCAAAGAGGGGTCATTAGTGTAGTACTTAACATAAAATCTCCTGCATGAAAACTAATCCAACACTTCATCAAATGATGTCACACCACATGATTGAATAATGATGCAAGGGTTTTGAGTCACTTTTATAGGCTACTTTTACATTCATTTTATGCGTTTATTGGTCATACTTGTGGTTAATATTGCATTATTCATTTCCTTTAGCCTATAATATCATTATGCATCAATGTTATCTTGTTTTATCTTATTTGGTATAAAGGATCATAATTCTCAGATTTGATTGATGTTCTTCTCTTTATTTTAGGGAATTTACATATCTGTAGTGTTCAATACCATCGACATTTTTTGATGCCATTGATATGGTCACAGTACAGAGCCGGAGAAGAAGCAAAACTGGTCGATACCATCAACGTCATGGTTGATGCTATCTAAATTACATCAGCGTGCCAAAGATCAACAAGTCGATACTATCGACATACTGGTTGATAGTATCGAGATGCCTTCAGAAAGAACCCTAAAAATTGAAGAAGTGTTGCTACCCTAAGTGGTCGATACCATCGACACTCCGTCGATGGTATCGACACCGTCAGATCAGGAAATTGCCCGGAATGATCTTAATCATACAACCGTGATGTTTTGGCAGCCGTAAGTGATCCCTATACCTAAAAAAGGACGGCCCAAGCCATACTATCACATCATTAGCCACTGCACAAGTCTCAGAAGAGGAGAGGATGAAGAACGGAGACCAGAGCTATGCCCCAAATGTTTCCAGAGCTACAGATGGAGTTTTCTACCACCGGAAGGCTGTAGAATGCCCATCTCGCATCGAGGATCGCCCAGTTCTCCTTTGTTCAGGGGTTACACCATCTCCACCTACGTTTCTCCTATGTTTTCTTCTCCTTTTATCATGTTTCTCATTGAGATGAACATGCATGGCTAATCCCCTTTGTCTTTAGGACCAGGAGTAGCCCGAATAATCGTTGTATGATACTTTTTGCATAGTTAACCATAATTTGTCTCTCAAATCCATGGTATGATATTGTTTTCTCAATTCTATCATTGTGCTTGATCACCATAATGGTAATTTAATACCTTTAATTGCTTTTGACGAAGAATTAACAGTTGAAAAGATGCAATGATCACATTAACTTATAAATCCTTTGGAAAAGGCGATGTACGATTAATGGTGGAAACCTAAAGAGATGTTTTTCATGCACCTAATTTAGGGTATATGTTACTACTAATGTGGAACCGGTCTAAATTAAGGTAGTGAATTGTATCGCGGAAGTGAACAATTCTATTCAAAGGAAACTACCCGGGAAAAGAGACAAGTTGTAATAATTATGTAGGAATTAGTACAATGAGAATCCATGGTGAAACCACAATCCTAAAGATCCCATTTTAATTGATTAAACCAACCATTTAATCGATTGATGTGCTTTCTTTTGTTTTTATTTTCTTTTTTGAAACAACTCTCAAACTTTTTTAATCGGTCTAGCTGATTGAAAGTAGTTAGTAGTAGTCTATCGAAATTACGTTCCCCGAGTTCGACTCGGGCCTCACAAAGGCCTATATTACATTGACGTGTGCACTTGTGTTTTACGCACGGTTTAATCGTGTCAAGTTTTTGGTTCCGTTGTCGGGGAGTGGCAATTTTCGGCATTACGAGTGCTGTGAGCGGCCACACTAGGCCACTTTTTCATATAATTCTTAAAATAAAAAAAATTAATTTCACATCTTTTAATTACTTATTCCTCTTTAGCACTGTACTGAAATAATTTCCATCTTTTCAGGCGCTAGTTGATGGTAAAGACGCGTAACACAGACTATGCAGAATTACTAGTAATTCTTCCAGTAGGTGAAGGAGTTGAGTTGACAAATCCACCACCTGAGGAATTTGAACAAGAACCTGAAGAAAAGACAATACGGGAGAAGATCAAGGCTTCTTCCTCATCCTCATCAAAGGGTCCAATAAAAAGGCAGGCAATCAACATTCCCACATATAAGATTGATCCGACATTGATAAACCTGGTCAAGTCTCAAGCATTTCACGGGTTGAAGAATGAAGATCATGTTGCTCACATTAGCACATTTGTGGAAAACTGTGACATGATAAAGATTGTCAGGTTTCCATAGGAGGCACTCTACTTGAAGTTATTTCCCAACTCTCTCACAGGAAATGCACGAGAATGGCTGCACAACCTTGATGATGAAATCATTGAGACTTGGGATCAAATGATTGAGGTCTTTTTTCGAGCAATCTTTCCCACCTGAGAAGACCAATGACCTAGTGAGGAAAATTCACAATTTCAGCCAAAAGGCGGGAGAAACCTATTCTGAGACATGGGAACGCTTCCAGATCATGCTGAGGAGGTGCCCACATCATGGGCTGGACAAGGAAAAACAAGTAAAAAATTTCTACTTTTCTCTTAATGAGCATGACAGAAGCAACTTAGATTCAGCAGGCTCAGGTTTCTTCTTGAACAACACAGACATAAGGTGTTGGGAGATCTTGAAAAACATGGCTAAGAAATAGTCCTGGGGTGATAGAGATGCACCAGAACAAGTTAGTGTTGTAGGGGATGCAAAAGCCATCAAAGAACTAAATGACAAGATGGACTTGATTGCGAAGAGACTTCTAGTAAAAGAAGATGGAGGATCTGATGATGAGGCACAAGTGAAATTCATGCGCCAGCAACAGTGGTATAGAAATAATGACTATTATTGGAGGAAGGACAAAAAGTTTTAATGGAAGGATCCAAATAATTTCCTTCAGGATCTTGATGCTAAGCCACAGCCCACGGCAGAGGAAAAGAGCAATGAGTTACTCAATTAGGTGATATAGCCGAATCAAGATATAATGAGCACGTTTGGCCAACAAATCAAGCAACAAGGAGAATTTATGAACCAGTTTGGGCAAACTCTACAAAGTCATAGGGCTCAGATGAGGACTCTTGAGACATCTATAACACAGATGGCAGCTGAAATAGAAAGTCTGAAGAAGCCCACAGTGCAAGGTTTTTTGGGAAATACAAATGTTCCAGGAGGGAACCACCAGGCTAAATCCATTCTACTGAGGAGTGGAAAGAAACTTTTAAACCCTAGGGCTGATGAACCGAGCACCCCAAAGCCAAAATCTCAAGGTGAGACCGTAGAGGATACTGAAGTGGTAGAGATAGTTGTAGATGAAGGAGGGAAGTCCATAGAGGAACCTATTGCATAGAAGGAGAAGGATAATATGATGCCATATGTGCCACCACATCAGAGGGCACAGATCATCCCCATCCCTTACCCCAACATTCTCAAAGCTAAGAAAGTGGATGCACAGGTCAAGAAATTTTTGGACAATTTTAGAAAACTTTCTGTTAATATTCCTTTGTTGGAGGCGATTGAGCAGATACCCTCGTATGGTAAATTCTTGAAAGGCATAATTACCAAGAAGAGGAAGATACCTGATACAGAGGTGGTACTGCTTAAGGAGTAGGTCAGCGCCTTCATTTTAGGTAAACTGCCACCAAAGAGACAAGATTCAGGCTGCTTCAACATCTCCTGCTATATTGGAAAAGTAAAATTTGGTGAGGCACTATGTGATTCCGGGGCAAGTATCAACTTGATGCCCCTCTCTACATTTAAAAAGCTTGGGCTAAAAGAATCTTGGCAGAGCAATATGACAATTCAACTGGCAGACAATTCTGTGGTGAGGCCGTATGGTATTTGCGAGGATGTCTTAGTAAAGGTTGATAGGTTTGTGTTCCCGGCTGATTTTGTTGTTTTGGAGATGCAAGATGAACTAGGGAATGAGCTACTTTTGGGAAGACCCTTTCAAACCACTACCGACATGATACTGGAGATGGGTAGAGGCCGGTTGACAATGGGTATAGCCGATGACATATTTGAAATACTCATGCCACCAAATCTAAAGCAGTCACAAGCAAATGAACAATGTCACAAAATAAAGCACTTTGAGCACCACATCTTTCTTTGTCTAGGGAAACCATTTCTTGATATGGCTCACGTAATGACGAAGGTAGATAAGGGAACAATTGCTGTGGACATCATGGAGCATACGAAGGTAATCTCTCTTGTGAAAGTAGTGGGTTACCCTGACGATAAAGAAGAAGAAGTTTCACCATCTACTGAGGAGGAGGCTATAGTAGTCTCTATGTTTGACTCATACTCACAACTGCCCCTTGAGGTATGTCTTTTCAACTTAATGGAAGATTGGATGAGAACCACCTCATTACAAGAATGTGCAAAGATGCTTCAAGTGCTTCCTTGCTATTACACCAAGCACTATGAAGATCTGGGACCGCTGCCACCACCGATTCAATCTTCCTTGGTCATCCCACCTGAGTTGGACCTTAAGCCGCTGCCCCCACTTAAAGTATGTCTTCTTGGCAGATAATGAGAAGCTTCCAGTGATCGTATCAGCATATCTGAGTGCCGATGAGGAAGCACAATTGATGATTGTGTTGAAGAACCATCGTGGTGCATTTGGGTGGTCCGTTTCTGACATCAAGGGGATCTCCCCTATTTTATGCCAACACAAGATCCAACTTGTAGAAGGAGCCAAGCCAGTGATTCAGCCGCAACATCGACTCAATCCTAGCATGATGGAGGTCGTCAAGAAGGAGTGATCAAGCTTCTTTCGGTGGGCATAATTTATGCTATTTCATATTCGACATGGGTAATCCCCACATAGGTAGTCCCTAAAAAGGGGGGAATCACTGCCACTCAAAATATGTTGAATGAATCGGTTGCCACCCGATTACTTGATTACTGTCGTCTGAACTCCACTACTTTGAAAGATAATTTTCCTCTGCCATTCATTGATCAAATTTAGAGAGATTGGCTGATCAATCTCATTTTTTCTTTTTAGACGGATATTCCAGCTATAATTAGATTTCCATTGATCCTAAGGACCAAGAGAAGTCAACCTTCACTTGTCCTTATGGAACTTTCGCTTACCTCCGTATGCCTTTTGGTTAGTGTAATGCACTGACCACTTTTCAGCACTGCATGCTTGCTATTTTCTTTGATATGGTGGAGTGCTGTTTAGAGGTTTTTATGGATGACTTTTCCATTTATGGTGCGTCATTTGACGAATGTTTGCAAAATCTTGATAAGGTGTTGCAGAGATGTGAGGACACACATTTGGTCCTCAATTGGGAAAAGTGCCATATGATGGTAAATGAAGGCATAGTGCTAGGACACAAGGTGTCCTATAAGGGATTGGAGGTGGATCCAGTAAAGATTGAGGTTATTTCCAAACTACCTCCGCTGAATATGGTGAAAGGGGTGCGGAGTTTCCTTGGTCACGTGGGGTTTTATTGCCGGTTTATCAAGGACTTTTTGAAAATAGCTAAGCCGCTATCGGAATTGCTTGAGAAAGATGCAATTTTTGATTTTAACGATAAATGTATGCATGCTTTTGAGGTACTTAAGGAAAAATTGATTTCTGCGCCGGTTGTTCAAATGTCGGATTGGACTAAGCCCTTCGAACTTATGTGTGACACGTCAGATTTTTCTGTAGGGGCTGTTCTTGGACAGCATCTTGAGAACAAACCTACAGTGATTTTTTATGCATCTAAAACTTTAAATGTTGCCCAACTAAATTACACCACTATTGAGAAAGAATTGCTTGCTGTGGTTTTCACTTTCGAAAAATTTAGGCAATATTTAGTGGGTTCTAAGGTTGTGGTGTGGACTGATCACGCCGCCATAAAACACTTAATGGAGAAGAAAGATGCTAAACCTAGATTGATTAGGTGGATTTTATTATTGCAAGAATTTGATATTGAAATTAAGGATAAGGCAGGCATTGAGAATGTGGTTGCGGACCAATTATCTCGGTTAGAGCGGGTTAATGAGAGTGATACTAACATACCCATTATCGAGACATTTCCAGATGAGCAAATTCTTTCAATTCAATCTATAGATCCTTGGTTTTCACATATTGTCAATTACCTTGCATGTAAGGAAATCCCGGATGATTGGACTTATCAAGAGAAAAAATGGTTTTTTCATTCTTTGATATTATTTTTGGGATGACCCTATTCTGTTGAGACAATGCATGGATGGAATCTTACACAGGTGTGTACCAAAAATGAATATGATAGTGTGCTTAGTCACTGTCACACTACCCACCGACAATCATCATGCGAGTGAAAGGATGGCAACCAAGGTGCTAGAGAGTGGCCTTTACCGACCTACACTTTTTAGAGACATCTATGACTATGTGAGGCGATGTGATTCTTGTCAAAGGGCAAGTAATATCTCAAAATGGCAAGAGATGCCCCTCAATGTATTTTAAGAAGTTGAGGTATTTGATTTGTGGGGTATTGACTTCATGGGACCCTTTGTATCCTCTAATTCTAATTTATATATCTTGCTTGTTGTCGATTATGTATCGAAGTGGGTAGAGGCAATACCCACAAGGACTAATGCTGCTGAAGTAGTGTGCATGTTCATGAAGGATCATAATTTCTATAGGTTTGGTGTGCCACAGATGATCATTAGCGATGGGGGCACCCACTTCACGAATCAGAAATTCGCTGCATTATTGAGCAAATACGAGGTTAAACACAATGTAGGTACCTCGTATCACCCGCAAACACAAGGTCAGGTGGAAGTGTCGAACAGAGAGATTAAGAAGATCTTGGGGCGAACAATGGCATCTTCAAGGAAGAATTTGAGTGCGTTGCCACCAGATGCACTATGGGCATACATGACCGCATATAAAACACCTATAGGCACTACACCTTTTAGGTTGGTGTACGACCAGGCCTGCCATTTTCCGGTAGAATTGGAGCACAAAGCGCACTGGGCGCTAAGGAAATTGAATTTGAGCATGGATGAGGCAGGGAGAAAGCGAATGTTAGAGCTGAATGAGCTAGATGAGCTAAGGATGAATGCCTACAAGAATTCAAGGATCTATAAGGAGCGGACAAAGCAAATCCATGATCGCCACATTCTGTTGCGAGTGTTCAAAAAGGGTGAGAGGGTGCTTTTGTTCAATTCAAGGTTAAAGTTGCATCCTGGAAAATTGCAATCCCAATGGAGTGGACCGTTTGTGGTAGAGGAGGTGCGACCCCATGGTGCTATCATGGTTAAGGATGGTGATATAACATTCTTAGTAAATGGTCAAAGATTGAAGCACTATAATGGGGAGGACTACACAAGGAAGGTGCATGAGGTTAAACTCATGGTGCTTAAGGAAGAATGAACAACTTGATTTCGTCTAGCCTAAGATGTTAAAGTAGGGCCCTTGTTGGGAGGCAACCCAACCATTGGTATATTTCATTTACATTTACTTCATTAGTTTTGTTTAATTTCATTTTTAGTGTAAAAATGATACCCTGATACGTTTGTTAAGTGTGCAGGACTGCTTGGGTGTCGATACCATTGACCCTTATGTTGATGGTAGCAAAAAGGGTGCAGAGCGGACACTACATAAATTTTACTCCATCGATACTATCGACGGCCTCACCGATAGTATCGACCACCCAACAGGTTGATCGACTCAAATTCTAGAGCAAGTCGATAGCATCGACCTCAAGGTCGGTGCTCACGAGATCCTTGAAGATTTTCAGAAAAATTTGTAGCAGAGATATTGATACCATCGATGGCCATGTTGATGGTATCGACCCAACTTCAGAGAAAGTATGGTTCCAGGTCTCACGAGGACAAGGGTTGGCAACATAAGTTGATGCCATCGACACCTCGTTGATGGTATCAGCGCGACACACCAGCGATCCATGAGATGCCATCAACACAACATGCCAAATCTGGAGGTCGATCCGTGGGACGGCCCGATACCATCGACCCTTGTTGATAGTATCAACGCGTCATCGATCTGGGCCCCCACATCCAGCAATCGACGATCGTCGATGGCATCGAAGGACAGATTGTGCTACATGTGTCGATAGCATCGACACCCTGTCGATGGTATCGACGGGGTACCAGGGGCGCCGACCTCAACTATAAAAGGAAGGGTTGTATTTCATTTTTTCTTCACACCTTCAAAGTATTCTTCCTCAACCTCGACATTGAGCATTGACGAGCAGATGGAGACCTTCACCGAGCATCCAACGAGCTACACATCTTCCCCAAGTTCATCATCGACTGTGGAGATCATCTTCTCCGACCTTCACCAAACTCCTTTTCTCTATCTTTTCTCTATTCATCATGGTGAGGAATGGAGCGTCATCTTCCTCACACGCTGCTCAAATGGAGATCGAGACATTCGTACCACCACCGCCAGGCTCCATTCCCCATCTGAGAATTGCACATCCCTTGGTGAACGTGAAGAAGATCTTCGATGAGTTAATGAAGCGGTCAATCGAGCCCACTCGTTACGTTGATCGGGCACCGATCTAAGACCTGGACTTTGAGGACAACCTCAACTATGTCCTCCATGGCCAAGTTGGGTGGTTGACATATGCGGGGGAACGAGTCCCCTATGACGTTGAGGGCCATCCTTTCTTTAGTGAGTGGCTGACATACAAGGAACTTGTGGTAGAGTTCATGGCATCTCTCGACATTTGTGTCATGCCCAATGACCTCATCACCACCGACTGTGAATGGATCAAGGGCCGAGTCTCCTTCCTACTTTTCAACCGCAATTACACCATCATGCTTGAATAGTTCAACTCAGTCTACAACTGGTGGCATTCACCCGAGCAGTACAGACGACCGGACAATTGGGCTGACTATGATGATATGTTCTCACAGTTGGTGACCACACCGGTAGGCAAGACACTTAGCTACCACAATGCAACCTTCACCGACTTTGAGCACCCGTTCATGCAGATTCTTCACTGTATGTTGTGTATTACTTTCTTTGCTTGTGGCGAACTGTCGTTGAGCAAGTTCCAGGAGACATACCTAATTTTCCTCTACAAGCTGCTGAAGAGGGAAAAGATTAACTAGGGCGTGTTTTTCTTGACACGCGTGATGGCAGTGAAGAGGAGTACTAGACGAGCCCCTATTCACTTCGGGGGACTTATCACGCCACTAGCCCTCTACCTTGGGATAGACCTGTCCACACTCCCTCCATTGGTCAGCCAAAACCCCGTCAATCTGGCCCATTTTCACCGCTCCAATCTTCTTACACTCCACAATGGTGTGGTATATGCTCATTGCCACATTAACAAGGAGTATTAGGAGCATGTATTGCCAGACCCCGTCTTCAGCCTCCAGCCAGGCCAACACTTCTGGTGACCTATCATTGCCATTAAGGATTCCGAGGAAGAAGAGGATGCGGGAGACGACGATGCGGGCAATGACGATGAGGAGGAAGAGGAGGCTTTCACACCTCTTCAGTCACGAGTAGCCCTGAGGAAGCATCCACACTTCTACCCGGGGAGCTTCATCTTCATCTCATCCGCCGCCACCATAGACCTCCCACGACGGAGATGACCCCTATTCTATGTAGGGGATGCATACCATGCTCCAGTCTATCCAGGAGTCCCAGCAGACCATGCAACAGTCCCACCAGACAACTTTTACAGGGATCCAGGATACATAGAATAGGCTGTATGAAAACCAGTAGGCGATATTTGAGAATGAATGCTAGCTATTCGCCAACCAACAACAAGTTTACGACCGGTTGGGGAGGATAGACCAACAACATCAGCCTTTCTACGATCATTACTGGAGTCAAGGATACTTCAGGGGATATCCACAGCCACCGCCCATGCCACCTTATGATCTGAGCTTTTAGGGGAAATATCCATATTGGAACCCCCATTCCCAGCAGTACCTGCCATTTCTTCCACCTGAGCTTTAGAGGGTATCACTGTTCCACCTTATGAGGTTGTTTTTTACTATGAGGCCATAGTCGATTTCAAGCTTAGGGGAGATGGAACCGTTTCTATCTTATTTTTTATTTTTTATTTTATCTTCTTTTAGCATTTTTCTTAGTTTTTTTAGTATTGCTTATTGTTTACAACTTTATAGGATCCACAGTCTATCTAGTGTAATATGTGGATGTCTAATATAAATGTATGTCATCTCTATGTTTGTCATATGGGGGAAATTTGAAATTTGAGCATTAATTTAAAAGCATTTTCAAGAAATGGTAAGCTTGCTTTGTTTGAAATTGAGAACCTAACTTATGAAAATAATTGGGTAGGTCAACTTTAAAACATATGATCATAACTGTACATCCTTATGGTTCAAGAAATGTGGATGGAATTGGATGTTGAGCCTAAACTGACCAAATGGTAACATGACTTTAATCATAAGTGAGAGAGAGAAACTCATTGATTGATTGGTACACATGTCAGTAAGGAGGGACATATAATATTTTACAATGGTTCTGTCAATTAGTCTTGTGATCTATCCACCCACTTCATTCACACTCCATCATAAGAATTGAGAACACAATACAGTTTTCATCTTTTGATTGCATGCCATTTAGATAGGATTGCATTATAGCTAGATTTTGCATAAAAAAATGAAAAATGAAAAGAGATTTGTAGATTAGTCATGCATGTACACATTGTCAAGTGCATGCCATGGTAGTTGCATAATTACTTTCATTTAGTTGCATTTTTCATACTCTTGAGCATATAAGACATTATGTGCCTTGCTTATTCTGAAAAATAAGAAATGCGGGGAACTTGTTCTATACTCTCTGAGAAATGAATTGTAATGTAGATGGTAGTAGCTATGTGAAAATAAGTCTAAAAAAATGTAAAGTATTATAAATGTTTTCTTAGTCAAATTGAAAAGAAAGAAAAAACAAGAAGGACTTGGAAAAAAGGAAGAAAAAACAATAGAGTGAAATCAGAGGGAGAAAAGAACTTGTTTAACCTGTATATTAAAAAAAAAGGAATAAGCACATGATGTAGTTTTGTAGACATTCCATCTCACCTTTAGACGGAATAGTAGAGCATGCATCATTCCACCTAAAATGTAGGCATTAGGTCATTTCCATACGCATATGCATCATTTAGGTCATTTTTATTATTTTTGCATGTTAAACTGTATTGTGCTTCCTCTTCTTCCACATCCGCCCATTTCATCCACCCGTTGCTCAAAACAGTAGGCCACCCATGATTATCTCCTCATTCTTGTATATCAGGAAATCTGCTTCCATGTAGATGGTAGTTAGGATATGAGCAACGTAGATAGGAGATCACAAGATGCACCAAGCCTGAACCAGAGGAATTTATTGTATCAACTGCCTTATTTGATAAGTGTTCGTTGGTCTTGGGGTGGACATCTCTCATGGACGATTATTGTCACCTCTAGGGTAGTTACCGTTCCGTGGTTAGTGAGGGTCAGTATGTGCATGCCAGGTGGGAATCATTCTGAGATGTCTTTTATGCTAATATGTTCTTTAGTTGACCCTCACAATTATATTATGTAGTTTTGTTGCTCGAGGACGAGCAAAGTCCAAGCATAGGGGAGTTTGATGCAAGGGTTTTGAGTCGCTTTTATAGGCTAGTTTTACATTCATTTTATGCATTTATTGGTCATATTTGTGGTTAATATCACATGATTCATTTCCTTTAGCCTATAATCTCATTATGCATCAATGTTATCTTGTTTTATCTTATTTGGTATAAAGGATCATAATTCCCAGATTTGATTAGTGTTCTTCTCTTTATTTCAGGGAATTTGCATATATGCAGTGGTCGATACCATCGACATTTGTCGATGCCATCGAGATGGTCACAGTACAGAGCTGGAGAAGAAGCAAAACTGGTCGATACCATCGACGTCATGGTCGATGCTATCAAAATTACATCAGTGTGCCAAAGATAAAAAAGTTGATACTATCGACATACTGGTTGATAGTATCGAGATGCCTTCAGAAAGAACCCTAAAAATCGAAGAAGTGTCTCTACCCTAAGGGGTCAATACCATCGACACCCCATCGATAGTATCGACACCGTCAGTTCAGGAAATTGCTATCGACCCCCCGTCAATGGTATCGACGCCATCAGATCAGGAAATTGCCCGAAACGATCTTAATCATACGACCGTGATGTTTTGGCGACCGTAAGTGATCCATATACCTAAAAAAGGACAGTCCAAGCCGTACTATCACGTCATTAGCCACTGCACAAGTCTCAGAAGAGGAGAGGATGAAGAATGGAGACCAGAGCTATGCCCCAGGCATTTCTAGAGCTGCAGACGGAGTTTTCTACCGTCGGAAGGTTGCAGAATGCCCATCCCGCATCGAGGATCGCCCTATTCTCCTTTGTTCAGGGGTTACACCATATCCATCCATGTTTCCCCTATGTTTTCTTCTCCTTTTATCATATTTCTCATTGAGATGAACATGCAGGGCTAATCCCCTTTGTCTTTAGGACTGGGAGTAGCCCGAATAATCGTTGTATGACACTTTTTGCATAGTTAACCATAATTTGTCTCTCAAATCCATGGTATGATATTGTTTTCTCAATTCTATCATTGTGCTTGATCACCATAATGGTAATTTAATACCTTTAATTGCTTTTGACGAAGAATTAACGGTTGAAAAGATGCAATGATCACATTAACTTATAAGTCCTTTGGAAAAGGCGATGTATGGTTAATGGTGTAAACCTAAAGAGATGTTTTTCATGCATCTAATTTAGGGTATAGGTTACTACTGATGTGGAAACGATCTAAATTAAGGTAGTGAATTGTATCACGGAAGCGAACAATTCTATTCACAAGCCAATATCCGGGAAAAGAGACAAGTTGTAATAATTATGTAGGAATTAGTACAACGAGAATCCGTGGTGAAACCACAACCCTAAAGATCCCATTTTAATTGATTAAACCAACAGTTTAATCGATTGTTGTGCTTTCTTTTGTTTTTATTTTCTTTTTCAAAACAACTCTCAAACTTTTATAATCAGTCTAGCTGATTACAAGTAGTTAGTAGTAGTCTACCGAAATTTCATTCCCTGAGTTCGACTCAGGCCTCACAAAGGCCTATATTACATTGACGTGTGCACTTGCATTTTACGCACGGTTTAATCGTGTCAAACAACATGAGATTCAGATTTATATCATGTGATTCCATAGGCTCTAAGCATTCATAACTTTCTCAATTCACAATTTCAACCAAAACATTCACAAACT
Organism: Alisma plantago-aquatica; assembly: GCA_963693085.1. NCBI lineage: Eukaryota > Viridiplantae > Streptophyta > Magnoliopsida > Alismatales > Alismataceae > Alisma > Alisma plantago-aquatica. The sequence goes on from OY856412.1 coordinate 1,114,901,551, forward strand.
TGAGAGAGGCGATGCACATGTAAAAAGTCAACAATTAAGACCATATAGCAATAAACTCTAAGAAAGTGGCATGCATTTGTCAAAAACCAACTTTTTCATTTCAAAAAGTGGAGATTAAGTTAAAACACACTTTTAGGCAAGAACATTCAAGTTTGGGCAAACTTGACCAAAATGGTGCTAATTTATATTCAATCACATCTAAACCTAACTTTAGGGAAATTAAATTATAAAATAGTAAATCCTAATTAAAACACACAAAATTACCAAAATCTATATGGAAATGCAATGCATCACATGGAGGAGCAAAAATAGTTTTTTTTGAAAATTATGCAAAATGCATCAAATTGAAATACATGTATGCATGAATGCAAACAAAAGGAGATCTACACTAAAAATAGATATGCCAAACAAATAGAGCCAGGTAAGACATACATCAACAAAATAATCTAAGAAAAGGGGCATATCGCCCTACCACCCCAAACTTTTGAATCGTGCTGTCCTCAACATGAAACTAAAGCTTAGGAGTGATATGGTAGATGTCACTACTCTGGTGGTGTGGGATCCTGTGGTGGGCTGGCCTGTGGAGGTGGGTGCTGGTAATAGTGGCCCCAGTAGTCTACCTATGGAGGCGACTATGTCTCCTAGTAACTAGATAGTCCTCCCTAGAAATACTCCCCCATTGGGGGTTTCTCTACACCTGTGCGTGCTGATTTGGTACATGTGGTTGATCTAATGATGCATCTGCTATTGATCTAACCACATGAACTGCTATGTCTGCTGAATCGCCTCCAACTGTGCATGAATGGCTGACATGTCATATGCATTTGTTGGAGGTGGTTGCACATCAAAGTCCTCATGTCTCTGTCTTGTGCGATGTGGCTGCTTAAGGATGCGTTGCTGCTCTGGCACATTTGTCTCTCCTACACCCTCTAGTAAGTCCACTGGCGTGGCTCTGTAGTCTTCTCTAAAAAACTGGCTTTCCCACTTGGAGAGCTATTCGGGTAGATTTTCCATTGACCTAATATCATCCATAAGAATAGAAGCATGGTAAGGAAGCTCTAAAGTGATGCCAGGGTACCCGAGGTTCATGTTGTAAATGCTCTTCTTGTCTCTTATGGTAATCATCTGAGACCTTGCAAGATAGTTCAAATCAATCAACTTGGCTCCTTCTACCTTTGTGAAGTTCTGGATATCACAACCAAGTTCTTTTTCTATTGTGGTCACAATCCCTATCATTATGAAGGGAAGCTTGATCTTGAAGGGAATTATTTTTAAGTGATCAATCATCAAATCATCATCATTCCCAGATTCACGTGGCTACGACTTACCATCACTATCAGTAGAAACAAGTCTTTTTGAGAACAACAACCTGGGTTGTCATACCATCCAAAGATAGAGTTGGTGAAGACTTTATAAATATATCTCAGAATGGGGCTTAAAATCTTACTTATTTTGTACTTTCCCTCTACAAAGGAGCTTTCTCCATTTAATGTTTCCCACATCTTGGTGTAGTTGCATTTCCCACTTTTGTCAAACTTTCCCCCATCAAACTTTTGAGCCATCTCTAGTGTTGGTGTGAAAATCTTGTTGAGTTTGGAGGCCTTTAGTACATGAGTGGAGTCATTGAGCCTAAAGTGGATTGCATCCTCCCCATGATATTGTACCTTCTTTAGAGACCTAAAGAATTCATGAGTTGTCTCTAAGTATGTTTCTTCTACAGTGGTCAAGAGTTGATACAACCCACCCGATTCTAAGAAACCCTTAGCATCAACATACATCCCTAGGGATTGTATGATGTTGGGGCAAGCATATCTTGTGGGAATCACCCTCCTAGTAGTGAAATCAGGGTGAAGGGGCCTTGTGAACACTCGCCTTGATGTGCCTCTCCCATATGCAACTTCCTCGAGCTACTTCCCAACCCACTTCATCATGTCCTCCTCAAGATTGGACAAGAAGTCCAGTGGCTCATCTTCCATCTCCTCACTCTCAATGTCATCTACTTCCTCTTTCTCATATGTGTGTGACCCTGAACTTGTGTCCAAGTTTAAGGGCACCATCTGGATGGGTGCATCTTCAGCTTCTTCCTCAATCACCAATCGATGCCTAGTGGGATGTTGAGCGGCGCGTGGTTGTGCTGAAAAAGTGGAGCATCTCATCGGAGTCAGGCGTGGAGTTAGTCGTGAAGATGACACATTAGTAACCTTCTTGGCCCTCCTCTCTTGAGTTGGTGCATCAATATCCACTGAGTCGACAATGTTCTCCATCTCTTCTTCTTCCTCCTCCTCCTCCTCGTTGGGGTTGATGTAGCTTGGATCTGACATGTGGCCACTTGAGGAGGATCAATGTTGGGAGTCACTCATCGATGTTGACCGTCAGAGTGATTATGAAATGGAGTTAGATAATGAAGCATTGTGGGATGGCGGTGTGACATTGGAGGCCCGCTTGGTGTGGCTTTTGCCTCCGGTGAGGATGTTCATGGTCTTCTCTACCCCTTTCTTGATTGCTTTTCCCGTGGTCTTCATCTTTGCAAGGATTTTTGTTGGAAAATGAGCAAGAACAACAAGAATCACACTTTCACATTGTAGGGGCAAAATCTCCTTGGAGATGGAGAAATAGATGGTAATAGAGGGTGGAAAATGGAGCTTGAGGTAGGGGAAGGTGATTGGGGGCCAAAGGGAACTCAAATCTGGAGTTTGGAAGCAAGAGGAGGTTATTTGGGGGTGATTGGGGGTTGCCATAGTTGCCTCCTTGCACAGAACGACCGTTCTGGGTTGAAGCAATGATGTTTGGGTCATGTTAGCTCAGGTAAAATCAAGTAACTTAAGTACTGGGCCCGAGCCAGCACGACCGTGTTAGCCAACATAGTCATGCTACCCGTTCCCAAAATTCGAGTTTCCCCTATTGACACACCACTTGCCAGCATGGCTGTTCCATGCTAGCACGACCGTGCTGGGTCCTCTAAGTTCAAAAATCTTCCAAAATCATCAAATCATTCCATCATTCATAATCTCATCAATTTAATCGACCCAATTGATGTTGTATCAATCATTTTTCACTAAAACGTGCCTCATTTCTCAACTTTCACATGTATCACCTGTCATATCATCAAAACTAAAACAAAACTATCAAGCACAAGTGTGTGTGTGTGTTCTTAGAATCGTGTAAAAACAAAGTAAAAGTATCAAAAAGTGAAGGTTGGGTGAAAAAGTTCCCAAACCTAGGTGGGTTGCCTCCCACTAGCGCTAAATTTTACGCCTTCAACCGAGCTTATTTATTTTTGAACTTGATCATCCTTGTAGAATTTTCAAAGCATCTTTGAAGTAAATATCCCTCTCATGTGCATTTAAGCACATCTCTTCATCAAGCTAGTATTCCTCAACTAAAATCACAATATCAAAACTTTGATTGGCTCTATCAGGACCTACTTCAACCACTACTTTCAATCTTTTTCCATTCAAGGTAAAGTCTCTTGCTCCATCCTTCTCACATATCACAAAAACTCCAAATAGATATACATTCTTGATGAGATAAGGTCCTTCCCATCTAGACCAATGTTTTCCAGGAAAGAACTTCATCCTAGAGTTGTACAAGCATACCCATTGTCTGGGCTCAAAATCTTACTTCTTGATCATCTTGTTGTGAAGAAACTTTGTTCTTTCCTTGTCCTTTTAGACAATTCATAGGCCTCATCCCTCATCTCCTCAAGTTCATGCAACTACAACTTTTTTTTCAATCTGACTATGTCTCCATCCATATCCATGCCTTTCAAAGCTCACAATGCCTTATGTTGCATCTCCACCAGTAGATGGCAACTTTTTCCATAAATAAGATTAAATGGCGTGGTGCCAATCGGGGCTTTATATTACAGTAGTATATGACCAAAAAACCTCATTGATACGTAAAGACCAATCCTTGCGGTACAACCTCACCATATTCTCAAGAATGAGCTTTATCTCCCAATTGGACAACTTGACTTGACCACTTGTTTGATGGTGGTAAGGAGTAGCTACGCGATGATTCACTCCATGTCTCTTTAGCAAACCTTCAAAAGTGCAATGGATGAAGTGACTTCCACCATCACTAATCATGGCTATTGGCACACCAAACTCGATGAAGATATTTGATTTCACAAAATCACACTCCACTTTATGATCATTGGTTCTAGTAGAAATAGATTCAATCCATTTTGATACATAATCGATGACCACAAAGATGTACGCATATCGAAAAGAAGGAGGAAACATACCCATGAAATCAATTCCCCACACATCAAACACCTCAACCACAAGAATGGGTGATAGAGGCATCATGTACCTCTTTGAGATAGTGCCCACATTTTGGCACTTCAAACAATATTTACAAAACTCATGAGCATCCTTGAACAAAGTTGGCCAATAAAATCCACTTTAAAGAATCTTGGCGGTTGTACGTTTTCCACCAAAATGCCCTCCACATGCACCAGAGTAGCACATGGCTAGGATCTCTTGCGTCTCACTTTCCGAAGCACATCTCCCAATGAGTTGATCGGGACAATATTTGAAAAGATGAGGATCATCTCAAGCATAGTTCTTCACCATAGAAAATAGCCTCTTACTTTCCTCCCTTGTCCAAGTACTCGGTATCATTCCACTAGATAAGAAGTTAGCTATGTGCTTGTACCAAAGTCTTTGGGTGGATGAAAGTAAGAAGATTTGCTCATGCGACATTGTTTCTTTGATGCGGTTCCTATCATCATACGGTGCTTCAATGTGGGAGAGATGGTTGACTGCAGAATTTTCTACTCCCTTTTTATCAACAATCTCTAGATCAAACTCTTAGAGAAATATAATATATATGATCAATCTTTCCTTAGAAACTTTCTTTTTCATAAGGTACTTCAAAGTTGCGTGATCCATATAAACAACTACCTTATTTTGCAAGAGATAAGAGAGAAACTTGTCAAGAGTAAAAATCACGACAAGCAACTATTTTTCTGTGGTAGTGTAGTTCCTTTGAGCTTCATCAAGAGTCTTGCTTGCATAGTAAATGGCATGTAGAATCCTGTCAATCCTTTGGCCCAGCACAACCCCCACTGCCATGTCCGATGCATCAGTCATGATCTCAAATGGCAAGGAGAAATATGGGGGCTACATGATAGGAGCAGAGACAAGCTTGTTCTTCAAGTCGTTGAAAGCTTCAACACACTTATCATCGAAATTGAATTTCACATATTTTTCAAGCAAATGACAAAGTGGCCTCAAAATCTTATTGAAGTCTTTAATGAATCGATGGTAGAAACTCGCATGCCGTAAGAAGGATCAGACATGTCTTATGGTGGAAGGAATGGTAAGAGTGGAGATCAGGCCCACTTTGGCCTTATCAACTTCTATTCTGGATTTAGAGACTCGGTGACCCAAAACAATGCCTTCAGGCACCATGAAGTGGATTTTCTCCCAAGATAGTACCAAAAGGACCTTGACACACATCTCAAGAACAACTTCTAGGTGAAGCAATCACTCATCAAATGTCTTACCAAACATAGAAAAGTCATCCATGAAGACTTCAAGTGACGAATCAAGCATATCAGTAAAGATGGACGTCACACATCTTTAGAATGTCAAAGGAGCATTGCACAACCCAAAAGGCATCCTCCTATAAGCAAAGGTACCACTTGGACAAGTGAATGTCATCTTCTCTTGATCGCCTGGATGAACAACTATATAGAAGTAACCAGAGTACCCATCATGAAAACAATAGAAAAACTATCCACCTAATCTATCCAAGATCTAATCAAGGAATAAGAGAGGATAATATCTTTTTTAGTCTTTTCATTCAATTTTCTGTAATCGATGCACATCCTCCACTTGGTTTTCTCTCTCACGAGCATCAATTCCCCATCTTCATTCTCAACGACTGTGATCCCACCCTTTTTGGGTACAACTTGGATGGGACTCACACACGAGCTATCAGAAATGGGATATATGATTCTGGCATCAAGTAGCTTCACACCCTCTTTTGCTACAACCTCTTTCAACTTGGGCTTCAATCGTCTTTGCATTTGACGGGTTGGTCTAACATCATTCTCAAGGTAGATTCTATGGACACAAATAGAAGGGTTAATACCCCTCAAATCAGCTATGGACCATCCAATGGCCTGAATGTTCTTCTTCAAAACTACCATCAATGCATCTTCCTGCTCTGGGGAAAGAATATAAGAAATGATCACCCGAAGAGTGTCATTTGAGCTTAAGAATGCATATTTCAATCCTTCAAGAAGAGACTTGAGCTCAAGAACTGGGGGCTCTTCAAGGGAATTCTTCAATGGTTCAAAAATGGATGGGAGGTCCTCACTTGCAGCCACTAAGGCCAACTCTTCTTCCTCATCCTCATCATCTTCATCATGGGGAAACTCTACAATGGGCACTAAACCTCTACATTGCATGGCTGTTTGAATCCATGCAGGTAGACACTCTTTTACTATCTCATCAAGACACTCAATTAGATAACAATCCTCTTTTGTAACACCGATCACCTCGGCTTTAGCAAAAGACTTGAAGATATTTAGTCAGATCTTCATGTGCATGAAAATCACATACATGGTGTTGGTCCTCACATGGATCACTGCATCAGCTGTAGCCAAGAAGGGTCTCCCCAAGATGATAGACACTTTCCTCGAATCCTTTTCCATGTCCAAAATGATACAATCAGTAGGAAATAATGTGGAGGTCTCATCGTCAAGTCTAACCAACAGATCATCAACACACCCTCTAGGCATTTTCACAAATCTATCGGCCATCTGTAAGGTACAGTGAACGTGACCCATTTGTCCCATTTGTAGTTCAACAAACACATCATAAGGCATCAGATTTACACTACAACCCAAGTCAAGAAGAGCTTGGTCTATGTGATGTGCTCCAATGTAGCATGAGATTATGCGAGCACCATGATCTTTTCTCTCCCTTGGCATGATGTGTTGTAGAATTGAGCTCACTTGCTTGGCGAGCTTGACCTTCCTTGGTGTCCTTCCGGTGGTCTTCCTCTTGAACGTGCACAAGTCTTTCAAGAACTTAGCATAAGATGGAATTTTCTTGATCACATCAAGCAAAGGAATGTTGATCTTGACTTGTTTAAAGGTCTCCATGATGTCCTCAGTATGTTTCTTCTTCCTTCTCTAGGTGGATGGCTCTTCAAGTGCATCGGGGAATGGAGGGAGTTGTGCTCCCAACTGACTCAAGTCAAAAGTATCATTGGAATCACAGTATAAGCTCTCAGTATCATGATATCAACTCTCGATATCACAGTATCATCAGCCTGAATCTTAGTATCAACATCCCTGATCACAGTATCAACCCTATCATCACCGGATGTGCTATCAAAAGAAGTACCATGTGGTTGCTCCAAGGTCCTACCACTACTCAAGATTGTCACTGTCTTCACATGCTCATGGGTAGTGGAAGAGGAAGCTTGTGGATTTGGCTGTGGCTGTTGAGGTGGTGGTGCCCTTGAGTGTGGTGGATTTAGGTTTTGGAGGATAAATTGTGGCTAGGGTTGTGGTTGTGGTTGTTGTTGTGGTTGTTGTAGTGGATGGGGGTGATATTGTGGAGGGGGATGTTGGTATGAGTGAGGTGGAGGATATTGATAGTTGTAAGGGGATTGTTGAAGTAGAGGAGCATATGGATGTGGTGGTCCTTGGTACTGGTGAAGTGGGGGTACTTGACCTAGTGGTGGGACATAAGAACCTTGAGTAGTCCTCACATAGCCACCATCATTGTTTGGGTTGGCCATGGGTTGAGATGGGAGCCTCCCCTCTTCATGACGGGCAAGTGAAAGAGAGATTTGATCAAGCCTTTATTCAAGGTGGCTAATGTTTTGTCCTTGAGATGACACCTCTTTCTTCACTTCATCAAGGTTCCTTAGCCTTCCTAGGACTTCCTCCTCAAACTTGGAGCTGTACTTGGGCCCTTGGTGTTGCCTTGGCTGCCCTTACCCCTCCTCATTTTGTTGTTTCCATGAGAAGTTTGGATGATTCCTCCACTCAGGAATATATGAATTGGACATTGGGACTTGGTTGTTTCAGTTGCCAAAGGCATGCAAAGCATGCACTTATTCTTCCTCAGCTTCAACTACCATAGTGGATTGACTTGAAGAACCACCTTCTTGGTTCTTCATCATATCTGCTGTCATTTTCATCATGTTGTGATTGGCTGTAGTTCGGGCTGGAACTATGGGAGGAGGTGTAGGGATGTAGTTCCGGTCACAATGTTCCCCTTTAGTATAAGCCCGATGGTGAGAATTCTCAGCAAGTTGATCGAACAAGGGCCATGACTCCTCAGGTGGCTTTGCCATGAAGGTGCCTCCACATGATGAATCAACATTGTTCTGGCTCAATTCTACTAGTCCGGTGTAGAAAGCTTGAACCAGCTGCCACAAGGGTACCTCTTGATGGAGGCAGTCACACAAGAGCTTTTAGAACCTTTCCCACGCCTCGTGGAAGGGTTCATTTTCTTTTTGTGAGAAGGTGGTGATACATCTTTGCATCTGGGTCAGCTTGGCAATCAAGAAGAACTTCTTGAGAAACTCATTCTTTACCGTGTTCTGTGTCACCAATTCCAGTTTAGAGATGTACCATTCCTTGGCCTTTTCTTTTAGAGATAATGGGAAAAGGGTTCTCCAGATGGAGTCATCGGTGGCGGCGGGTGTGCAGAAAGTGGAACAAGTTTTAAGGAAGGCGGCGATATGGTGGTAGGGTTCTCATTCTCCATCCCATAGTAAGTAGTAAGTAGGAAGGAGTCTAAGAAGTGTAGGTGGAATGGAGAATTGTTGACCCAGCATTTGGTCAACAAGGGTGGCAATGGGGGAGTTGTAGTTCCCCGGGGTGAAGTATTCATGGAGGGGGTGGTTGGACTGTGGTTGAGCATCTCCATGAGGTATTTTAGCTTCACGGTCACCCATCTCAGTTTCTCACTATTGGTTGCGACAGCTTTGGTGTCTCCTTCTACCTATCTTAGGGTCATATAACACCAAGTCGGTACAAGTCAAACACATATTACACATGCACAACTGTCACCTGCACAATACACAAACAAGCAACAAAAATGAAGTTAGAACAACAATATGCAAAATTAAACAAAGAATAAAGAGTACCAATGATGAGGGCAATAGGAAAGGCTAATCTACACTAACTAGCTAGGCCGAGCGTCTCTATCCCCGACAATGGCGCCAGAAAGCTTAGTGCGATCTTCTCAAGGCCACACACTAACCAACTAAAGATGGCTAGATGCAATCCTAAGGTAAAACACACAGATCTCTCAAAATTTGTATATGGACCTAGTCCAACGCACAATATCAACTAACCACACATGCCTACAAGTACATGTGGTCGTGTTGTAGTATAGGCTAGTGGTACAATTAGGATCAATCCTCAGGGATAGAAGGGGCACTCGAGCTAGGTTTGTGTTAGCTATGTTCCTAAAGTGGGGATTATAGTTTGAGGGTTTAAAGTTGGTTTTGTTTGATTATGTTATGATTGCAAGAAAGAAAGAACAAGAAAGAAATTAGATTAACAAAAACCCTAGATTACTCTAAATAGGTTAAGGCTATGAAACTAGGCAAGAAAAGCAATTAGGCTAGAGCAAGGGGTTACACTACACTAGCAAGCCAAGTTATCAACTAAGATGCAAGCTAAGCAATTAGACAAGTAAGAGTCTAAGTTATCACTAATTAGCCAAATTAACACAAGCAAGCTCAAAGGAGCCCTAACTACTTGAGAAAGAACTAACTATCTCGAACTAGGCAATTAGCTAAGAATTACAAAGGCAATTGACTACACTAGCATTAACAAGCTAAGAAGGCAAGGGTGGATTTTAAGCAATATGATGGATAGGTGGGCCATTTGGGAATGCAACTTGATATTAATTGGGGGAAGGTTAACATAGCATGCAAATTTCATATTTCAATCTAGATTACCAAACCAAACAACAATGCAAGTGCTATTAGAATATATCCTATACTATTAGTTGAAGAACTAGGGCAAGGTGTAATTGTAATAGGACTTGGCAAGTCTAGGTTTCTAGGGTAAGTGGTATTAGGGAAATTGAGAGCCAAGGGTTAGAATGGGAGTAGATATGAGGGTATTTCACCTCATGTTACTTGCCATCTAGATTTTAGGAAACTCTAGGCAATTGCACTAATCACACTTACACTAGCTACTTAGATCTCACACTCACTTATATAAGAAGGGAGATGTATGTAGGAACAAAGGGGGCTATCTATGGATCTACGAATTGGACCTAGGAGCCATCCCTAAGATTGCCACATACATTCCAATTCCCCCTAGAAGCTAAGTGTCATCAAGCATAAAAAAATAAACAATTTATGTTTAAAAGCATAAACACATGCAAGATAATGGGAAATGAGATAGAAGCAAGAGGCAATCATCATATAATGAAATTATATTCAAAACAAGTTATTTTCCCCCAACATGGTATCAAAGTCACATTTTAACCCCAAATGACCCACCACTAGGGGCTTAGCTAGACATGCTCAAAGAAAAGATAAAAGAAATGTGAGGGATAAGACTCCATGGAGCTCGATGTAGTTTCTTCTTCTTCTTCACCTCATAGCTACTGTAGAATGACCTCCCTCCTCCAAGGTAGATTAAGGGCATGGAAATGAAGGGGATTATGGCAGAAAACCTAGAAAACTAGGTTTCTATGGTGGGAATGAGGTACAAAAGGTGGGTGGATGGCTTGAATGCAAGGAAGGAGGAAATGAATGCTCTAGAGTAGGTGGAGGGGAATAATGGCAGCTAACCTAGTGCTGTGGCTGCCACCCATGTATGCATAGGTGGTGGTGGAAGCACTAGGGTAAGTAGGAGTATAGTTGGTGAAGCAGTGCAGAAAATGCTAGGGTTCGGGTGATATCACGACCATGCTGGGTGAGGGTAGGAATGACTGTGGTGGTGTGGAATGATCATTCTAGGAAGTGGAAAATGTCAGAGGAATTTTGGTGAAATGAAGGCTGGTAGCATGGTCGTGCTGGGAAGCATGACCGTGGTGAGGTCTAGGTAGAACGACCATGTTGGGTGGCACAAACATGGTGGGGGAGTTGAAAAGGAGGTCGTTCTAGCTTGCATGCCCATTCTCATCTTTGGCAGCATGACCATTTTGGGGTCTTCACAACACAACTGTGCTGGGTAGCACAACCATTTTGGTCAAGTTGTTGTAGCTTGCAATTTTGATGTTGACTCTATGATTTTGGCATTGTCCAACATGGCCGTTCCTTGGCGCCACGACCGTGTTGGGGTCTTCAGTGGCAAATTTACTTTGAAACATCATGATCAATGGAATTCTTTGTTTGATGTCGATCCTTGGCCATTGGGGATAGCTTGAGGGAGCTTTGGAGTCTTATTTAGACCCCTCCATGGGTGGAGGAACCTTGGAACTCTTTCCTTCTCTCTCATCCATCCCAAGCATGGTCCAAGTACCTAAAAAGTATGCAAAGAACGTCCATAAGTGCATTTTACAATAATATGCATATTGAGGTATCTAACTTGCATTATACTATGTTTAGATGTGATTGATATACAAAAAGACACAAGATGAAACCCAAAAATAGGGTTGCATCAATACACTATCTAAGATTCCTAGCCTAACTAGTAGTTGCATTGTTGTTATGATATTTCTATTGTGTCATCAACAGTTGGAACCTCCCACAAATTCATCTTCATGAACTTCTTGATTCATACAATATCCTCTGTTGTTCTCATAACACCAAGATACTTGGCTTCTATTATAGAATTAAACAACTGTCTCTAACTAAGAACTTTTCCATCTTGCAGTTCTCATTTTAAGGTGAAACAAAAATTTATTTTCCATCTTGGAAGCTTGCATTAGTGTAACCCTTTACACCCAACTCTTCCTTATTACCAAAGAATGGATCCTTTTAGTGCTTCCCAAGTACTTAAGTATTTTCTTTACGACATTCTGATGACTTTCACTGGGATCTGACAGATATCCACTCATCATGTCCAATACATACGAAACAACTGGATGAGTACATTTCCTCTCATCATGTCAATACATATGGGATAATGGGATGAGTACATAGAATTGCATATATGATAGATCCAATTGTGAATGCATATGGCATATTAGTCATGTTTTCCATTCTTCACAAGAATTGGAACACTAGGCTCCCAAGAGACTAACTCCATAGAACACATACAAGTTTTCTCTCATTGAATTCTACATACTGAACCCTTCAACATCTTGCCAATGCATGTGCTCTTTCCTAGGTCGAGAATCTTTCTATATCTATCTCTATAGATCTCAATTCCTACCACATAGGATGCTTCGATTGAACCCTTCATAGAGAAGGTACTTTCCTTGAAAGGTTTAATATATGTAGTATAAGGATGTTATTCCCCATAATTGTGTGGAATATAAATATGCTCCCACTAAATCTTTTGTAATCACATACTTCATCTTCACTCTGACTCAAGTCAAACTCTTTGAATATATTGTCAAACCAAAGATTCTAGCTCTGATATGCTTGCTTCAATCCAAAGTTTGACCTTTGTAGATTACAAACTTTATTTGCAATATATGGATTTATAAAACCTTTAGCTATGTCACATACATATCCTCTCAATATTCCTTTTAAGGAATGTGGTTTTGACATCCATTTTTCCAAATCTCACAATCATATCAAGCTACAATGTCAATCATTATCTTGATGGGTTTAACCATGGAAACTAGTGAAAGGATTTCATCATGTTCAACACTTTGAAGTTGTTTGAAACTCTTTGCAACCAACCTACTCTTATAATTTTGTTCACCACCATCCATGTCAGTCTTTTCTCAAAGACCCAAATGCACCCTATGGTTCTTACCCCTTTAGGTAGATCCACCAAGGTCATACCTTATTGGTGTACATAGAGTCCATCTTTGATCCTATGGCCTCAAGCCATTTCTCAGACTCTGGTCCCTTAATAGCTTCTATATAGGTCATTGTCTCATCATATATGACCAACTTACCTCCTTAATCCATAAGATGTCATAATCTTACAAACTCAAGGCGTGTCCTACTAGATCTATTAGGTTTTGTGTTACATAAGGAACTTGAGATTCCAAAACAATATATGATTCTCAATGTTCCCATTGTACCTCTTTAGGTTCAATGTTTTCTGATTTATCTCGAACTTTTTGAGTTCTACTTTTACTCCCATTGATTCCTTTAGAACTAGGTCCCCTTTTAGGAATACAATCATCTTGATCAACAAACAACTTTGTTGTCGGTTTAAAATGTAAAAGTAGTATTCAATAAAATAACATTTATGTGATTTGTGGACAAAGCTTTTCAAGAAACTATTTTCTTACATAAGCTTTCAATCCTAATCCCTTTAAAATACATATAAGGACACCTCTCATGCCATATCTCATATGGTTTCTTTTAAACCATTTTAGATGGTACATTGTTTTAGTGTAAAACATGTGCCAAAGAAAATCTGAAGACTAGCTAGATTTATTGATAATCGCACTATGATGAATAGGGTGTGCCACCTCCTTTCTAATAAACTATCATTGTGTTTTAGGTGGAGTTCATCATGATACGTTATCATGGTCTCCCATAAGGTGTTCAAACTCTTGGTTTATAATATTTCAACATCGATCACATCAAAGCATCTTAATATTTTTACCAAGTTAGTTATGTACTTCATTCATTGATCTTGTTGAACACTTCAAGAGATCTATACTTGTATTTCATTAAATACAAACTTCGATATCTACTAATAGCAGCAGTAAATATAATGAGTTACATGTAACTACCTTTAGCATTTATTCTAAAAGGTCCATATACATCAATATGTATGAGCCTAATAGAATAGTCGCTCTCCCACTACATCTAGTGAAGATGTTTTTGTCATATTTCCCAATAAATAAAACTTGCATACCTCTAATGGTTCAATAACCAAAAAAGTCTAGAAAACCATCATTATGGAATCTAGAAATGCAATTCTCATTTACGTGCTTTAGATGACAATTCTATAGGTATTCATTATTTGAGTCATCAAGTCATTCAACATATGTGTCATACACATTTATCTCTACAACTATGAAGTATAGATTGTGAGACATAGGGCATTGCCTTAGAAGATATTATCCTAAAATGAATCATCAATTTATTCATAATATTCTTATCTATACAAGATACTTGATGTTTTCATTAATGGCAAGTACATAATAGAAATTCACTATTTCTATAACATGCCCATGAACGATAGCTTCCAACCGTAGTGGCAGCAATTCTTGCTCCACAAAGTTTCTAGCTTACTTCTTTTTAGGTACTAAAGTAGAAATCTCTATCCCCTTATTCTTCCCGAGATCCTCTCTAAAGAGGACAGTTCCTTTCTAATGTCCAGGCATGTGACAATGGTGGCACTTTCCTCCCTTAATCATTTAGGTGAAAAGGGTAGATTCCTTTTGCACTTATCCTTCTACTCTTAAGTGCAGAAGACTTGGAATTCAACTTAGCCTCAAAACTCTTCTCAGCCTTGCCTTTATCCTTGGACTCTATTTCATTGATCATCACCACAAGTTTGTCTATCTTCATTTATAATTCAACATTCATAAATATGCCAAGTAATTCTGACAATAGTTTGGCCAATTTACTCAAGTGATATCACTTGATAAATTTCTATATGATTCAAGCAACGATTGTAAAATCATATTTGTGGAAAACTTTTGACCTAAAAGAAATCCCAGTCTTTCCACATGCCCAATCATATTGGGCACATGGGGCTCTACTGGAACTCCCTCTATCAATTTGCACTCAAACAATGCCTTGGAGACATTATACCTTACTTGCTTTACATGATTCTTTAGATGTGTTACCATCTCGAGAATGTCCATGTTTTCATGTTGTTCATGCAAGTCATACTCCATATAGCTCAGCTTAAGGTCTTTGATGTTTGTGACAACATTGGCATGCTTCAAGTAAGCATTCATTTTAGCCTTAGGCGCATTTGGAGTGGGTATCTCTAGCTCTGGTCTTTCAAGGACATAGAGCTTTCACTTATTGGTGAAAACACTTCTCAAAGTCCTAAACCAGACATGAAAGTTAGTCCCATTTAGTTTGTCCTACTCAAGGACTAATCTAAATGATAATGTATTTGTGTTTGTCATTGGATTCTACAAAATATATTGCAAATTTAGATAAAACATTTTGATTAATTTGATTTGATAAGTTTGATAATATTAGTTAGATTTTAATTAATTATTGCTCCCACTATTTTTTCATAACGATTCAGAATATTGTAGTGTACATCCTTATAGCGAGTCAAGAACCAAAACAATTGAATAATTACCTGGCCAACACCAACGTCCATAACCAATTATCAAGGTAGGTAACTTTTGCCAATTTCATCTCATGCAATTCTTGAATAGATGGTATGCGCAACTCCTTACCACAGTCCATCTGCATGCTTCTAGGTGTTTAATATCATTAAAGACACCCAATTAAGCCTTACCCAAAAGCCAACACAATAGAAATGCACCCCGCTTAGCAAGCCCACATAACTACCATCACACTTCCATGAGATTGGACAACACACCATGCTTGGCGTGCCCACACATAGTCAATCAAGCTTTTCATGTGTGTTGCTAATGGAAATCATCTAAGACTTTATATTAGATTTAGGGATTTTATATATAAATACATATTGGTGAATGTATATTCATCTCTCTTTTTGCATATCTTTCATAGTCTTTTTGTTTAGAACTTATCTCTTTTTACTAATTTTCTAGGATAATTGCAATTTACCCAATTTTTGATTAGTTATAAAAATACTTATATTTTCCTTCACCTTTTTAGGTTTTATCTTAACTGCAAAATCCTAACCTCCTGAGCATGCATGATGATCGGTTCATCGGGCCAAGCGATCATTTCATCTCCAATAAGTTCCAATCTCAGAGCCAGATTACCATTGGCCCTCGGTTCAACCCCATCGTGACACTTCAGACGTACGTCTGAGAATGGTTAGATGATCGACTATTGGCACCAATGGATCATATGAGTACACTGAAATGATCATCTCATGTACCCCATGTCCACATTAAGTCAAGCGTCCGCACCACACCCAAACCTTAGGGATTTCATGTTGATCAGCGTGTGCAGTGGCGCCAACCAGGCATCTCACGCTTAGACGACCGGTTCAACATTTTGCTTCATGACTAAGAAACGTTCAAGTCAATGCACCACCCCTTCACCTAGAGTTCGACTGGCTCCCGAAATGGCCCGACCACATCACTAGCCAACTAATCAGTTCAGATAGCGAACCGGCTGGCTTGCGGCGTGCATACAGTGAAATCAACAATCACCTTTCCTTCTTTTCTTCTCTCCCCTTCAGAGTTTCCACCCCTCCTTCCCCTATAAAAGTAGGGGAGACTCGACTAAGAAGAGGATCCAATTTTCTGTATTCGCAATTTATTTTCAGCATTAGTCTTTCATTTCTTGCATGTGTACTCCATTGTTCCTTAATACAAGTTGGTTTTGATGTCAAAGGTTTCTTCTTTATTTCTATTCTTGTTCTTTTTTTGGAACAAGGAACCAAGAACGACGGCCATTTCATAGTCACTATCCAGAGTCCTCAGATTCTTTCTTTCCTAATCTATGGCTGCCCTTCTTTCTTCCTTCATTATCCCTTTAATTTCTATGGCTAGTGAGTAGTTTTCCAATCGAGGCGAGGAGAATATCCCCTTAGCCATGTGTTAAATTGGATCAAAGTTTTATTGATTACATTAGATAGATGATTTTTAGTTTGGAAAATCGTCGATTTTAACAAAATGATCTCACATTTTTATCGTATGTTAGTCTTGGCGGATGCGATCTTGGAAACTAAGATTTAGAATGACTAAACCAATCACATGGGGATTTGGATGAGACCTAGGAAAAATCCCTGTTAGGAGGATGAACTAGGATCTGTGAATACGAAGACCAATATGTTCAATGGAGTTCATTTTTTGTGATTTAATTACAAATATTTTGCATGCCTTCTTCTATCTTACTTATTGTATGATTTCTTCAATCTTGTTTGCACGTTGTCTATGGTGGTGAAACCCATAAGCCTCGATACCTTTACCATCTGGTTCAACCCACTTTTCTTCAATCACTTGTTTCCAATCACCTTCTTTCATTTCTTGCAATTTATTTCCCTTGTTCTTAGAATAATATTTCCTTTCCATTACCTAAGTGTAACTTTAATTCCTAGAAACTTTATTTTTCTCATTAGTGTAATCAACCCCCAAATTTTCCCTTCCTGCTCAAATGTTAAAAAAACCTTACAAAAATAAATAAAGTTCAAAAGTAAAACTAGGTTTCAAGAATTCAATCTTCAATCATTTGGGCCCCTGATTGGTCATGCCTTTCAAATTGATGTGTGATGCTAGCAATTTTGATGTTGGCGCTATTCTTGGAGAATGTGTTGACAAAAAGCACCATATGATTTACTATGCATCTAAAACCTTAGATGATGCCGAATGGAACTACACTACCACCAAAAAAGACATGTTAGTTGTATGCTATGCCTTTGACAGGTTCCACTCTTACTTGGTTGGGTCTAAGGTGATTGCTTACACAGACCATGTGGCCATTAGATATTTGATGACCAAAAAGGATGCCAAACCTTGCCTTCTTCATTAGATCCTTTTACTTCAGGAATTCAATATAGAAATTCATGACAGAAAAGGTTGTGAGAATGTAGTTGCCGACCATCTCAGCCACCTTGACTTCTTTGGTGATGATGGTATTCCTATCAATGATTCCCTTCCAGATGATAAGTTGCTTAAAATGGAATCCCAATATCCTTGGTTTGCATATTATGTCAATTTTCTTGATACATGTATCCTACATCATGAATACAAGGGACCCACTAAAGCAAATTTTTTGCATGATGTCAAGAAGTATTATTGCGACGACCCTTATCTCTTTAGATTGTGTTCAGATGGTTTGTATCACAACTGTGTTACTGAGGAAGAGGCCCATGACATACTCGAGCAATGTCACTCCGGATCCACTGAAGGACACATGAGTTCTTAGAAAACCGCTAGAAAAGTTTTTCAATATGTTTTTTCTAACCCACATTATTCAAAGATGCATGTGAATTTGTCTTAACTTGTGATCAATGTCAAAGGTATGAGAACATTTCTAAGAGAGACCATATGCCCATGACCTCTTGATAAGAGATAGAGATTTTTGAAGTTTGGGGAGTGGATTATATGAGACCTTTTCCTTCCTCTTGTGGGTACAAATATATCCTTGTGAATGTAGACTATGCTTCAAAATGGATCAAAGCCATCCCCACCAAAACTTGTGACACCAAACCAGTAAAGAACCTTTTCAAAGACATTATTTTTCCTTGATTTGGAGTACCTCGTACCATAGTTTCTGATGAGGGCTCCCATTTCTTAGAGAAGAGTTTCAAATCTTTGTTGAAATACTATGGAGTCCATCATGAGGTTGCCTCTCCTTAGCTCCCGTAGACTAGTGGTCAAGTTGAGGTTTTGAATAAGCAAATCAAGGCCATCCTAGAGAAAACCATCAATTTCACTAGGACAAATTAGGCTTTGAAAATTAATGATGCCTTGTGATCATACAAAACTGCTTATAAAACACCTATAGGCACCACTCCTTTCAGGTTGATTTATGGCAAATCTTGCCATCTACCCATAGAGTTGGAACACAAGGCTAACTGGACCATCAAAACTTTCAATTTTGACTTAACTACAACAGGAGAAAACCATATTATTCAAATGTAGGAATTAGAAGATCTCATAATGACAACTTATGAGAATGCTAGGACCTACAAGGACAAAACCAAATAATGGCATGATGGCCATATTAGGTGGAAGGATATTCTAAATGGTGATAAGATCCTTGTCTATAACTCTAGGTTAAGGTTTTTTCCTAGAAAACTCAAATCTAGATGGTATGGACCATGTCTTGTTAAGCGTGCCCATCCTCATGGCACTTTTCTTCTCTGGGATAAGGTGCTAGGTGAGTTCAAGGTCAATGGGCATAGGCTAAAATGGTACATCACAGTTGAGGACTTTTTAACTTCTAAGACACATCAACTCTCATTACTCAAAGATCTTGACTTGAAAGATCCTCCACCCCCTCCCACACTTGATCCTGAAATGACTCCATGATACACCTGTGTCGGGCCTTCAACATAAAACTGGGTGCTTGTTGGGAGGTAACCCAACCTTTTCTTTTTTGCCTTTCCTTTTAAACTGTTTTAGCTAACCTTTGATGTTTCTAATTTTAGATTAGTTGTAAAAAAATGTTAGTTGGCAACCCAAACCTGATGACTCACTGATGAAATCAAGCCATCCCACCCAGTGAACTGATCGACTAGGAATGGAGAAATGGTAGTTTTTCCCTTTAAAGTGACCGTTCCATTTTTGGCTGACATTTGAAATTTAAAACGCCACCCACAACCACGCCAAATGATCATTTGGGAGATGGGAAATGGTCGTCTCTCTCATTAAGTTGACAAAATAAGCCAAATCAGAGAAGGAGAAATAACACCTTCACCAAATTTTTTTCTCCCCAAGCCCTACTCCCCACCTCGTTCTTCCCCCTTAGTAATAATTCTACCTCCAGGCACCTACACCCACTCCCATTCGGTCACCTTGCCGGATTAGAAGGCAGCCTCACCATAGTAGACGATCGTTCTGCCTCTGAAGCACCGACCAACGATCATCTCTTGCCTTCCCTTTCCTCCAGCAGCAAGTCACGAAGGCTGTTGTGACGACTGCCTCGCCACCAAGACGACCGTTTGAAGCTGACAACCATTGCTAACTTCTCCCCCTTTAGCAACAGCCAGATGGCCACCTCACAAGACCAACCACTTGTCTGACCACTATCTTACCACCTATCATCCCTCCCTTCTATCTTCTTCACTGAGTTCTAGTTCTCTCTCACACCCGGGCAAAAGGATAGGTTGGGGATGCCAACCTAGTGTTCCATCACCTCACTCAGTAGAAGTTCGCCACTTTATACACTCATTTGGTACTGCCAAATGGCTATTTTGCCTTCCTAAAATGATCCTCTCATTCTTAGAGGTGACTGTTTTATTGTTCCCTACAACCAATCACCATGTCGGAAGAAGGGTCATGCCGTGGACTCTTCAATCACTTCTGTAAGGGAAATCAACCCATGAAAAAGACCATTTCTCGTGACTCATCTCACCATTCCAGCTCAGGCTAGGGCATTTGTATATAGGAGCCTACTGGCGAATCTTCACCTGAGATGTATGCAGATATGATCAATGACATCAACGAGGCCAAATAGTTCATCCATGAGATGGAAGGAGGTCAGTCATCCTGACATGAACCAGACTACACCTCTTGCCCACCTCGCATAGATCCATCTCCAGGAAACTATCCTCAATTCATCAACACCAATCATTATAAGAAATATGTCCCCAAGGCCGCACTTGGCGTCAAACTTCCCCAATGGGTGTGCGAAAACACACTCAATACCCTTAGAATTAGGGATGCAGTCAACGACATTCATTGGAAGAATCACATCCTTGTCTTCCCCTACCATGTCGTCCCTATGTATAGTGATCTCACACTTGAGTTCATGACCACTTATTGTTGCTTCCACTCTTCTTGGGGGAACTCCAGCTACAAAATTCACATTTTTAGGGAGGAATTCAATATCTCCACAAGGAAGCTCACATCCATCTTCCTGGATGGACGAGATGACTATTGCCTATCACAATGTCTACTACGCCACCATGACGTCTACCCTGACAATTTCAACATGGAGAAATGCTGGGCTGATATCACTGCTCTTCCACCCATAAATCTCTTCTTGGGCTACTCACATTCCCTTCCTACCGTTGGAGCTCAAGAACCATTTGATCGACCTCTGATATTTAAAGGGATGTAAGTTCATCACTTAGAAAATGTTTATTATCTTATGTTCAAAGATCATGCCATCAGATCAAGCTTCCCCGACATGCTAGGTTTGCACCTGCAAATCTGGTGTTTGATCTTACCAACCTTCTAGGGCACATCCAATTCTTCCTTATGGAGCTTCCTGACCCATAAGACATCCCTGAGCTTACTGCACACATGAGTGTCTCATTGAAGGCACATGACAAAGTGACTTAAACATGGAGGCACACTGGAAATGAGGAGGACAAGCCTTATGGCTTCTATGAGATCTAGAGTCAGCTTGACGAGATCTAGAATGAGAAGCAACACTAGGTCACCAACTCAATCCCATGAAACTGATGCAACATTCTTATGACTCATTTTATGTGGAAATGGGCATCTACACTGCCAGCTAGTCACTTCATGAGGAGTATGGAGCCCATCAAGCCTACCCTAACCCAAACTCCCCATACTAGAGGAACTTCTACTACAATACTCCATCTTCCTATCATCCACTGCCACATTACCCACCACCAGAGTGATCTTATTCCCTCCATCTCCAATTTAGGTTTTTCTCGGGATGAGAAAAATTCTAAGTCTAGGGTGGAGTTGGGTGGTATGTTCATATTCCACCCCCTTGTCTTTCCCTTTTTGCATTATTTTCATCTTTTATTTTTCTGCATGTAGTTGCTTTACTTCATGGGCTTTATCTAGTGGGCCATGCCCTTATTTTCCTTAGCTTGCAAAATGGCCCTTATATAGTTGACCAATATGAGTAGATGTCTATCATTATACCCCATTTTGAATTTAGTATCTTTTGTAAGAACTTTTACAAATTTCCAGGTCTAAAAACACCATGTCACTTAGGACCCCAAACTAGCGTCACTCCTTGTAAAAGTTGGCAAGTCGTATGGAATCAATAAGCACCAAACACAAATTTTCTCCATCTTAAACTACTGATTGATTTGTCATAAATCATATATAATGTGATTGACAGGAATAATCTATCAGATGTAATGTCACTCTTGAAAAAAAAGGTGATGTTTATAGTATAGGAACAATCCCCCTCCTTCTCTCTCAAAATAAAGTGAAGAATCACCTCCAGAAAAAATCATGTCTGGGGTGGCATGCTCCCCATATCAAAATTTCAATACCCCTCGGGGCGTACCATCAAAAGATGCCAAAAGATCACATGAAAGAAAATAGTGGTCAATGTAACCACAAGTCCATAAATAATTATATCTTGAGTGGAATAGAGGAAGGATCAATTTTTTTCACAACTCCTTCATCCTATTCTTGTACAAAATTTATAAAAAGAAAAGAAAAGAAAATGAGAGTGTCAGAGCAGAAGTAAGAAGAAATCTATTTTTCTACAAAGTTTTGATTTGGAAACAAAATATAAAATTGGTTTACATAGGGAATATATAATTGTGTGTTACATGGTTCTAGGAGATTGGGTTGCGTGGCTAAAATTGGAGGTAAGAAACAAAGTGATATTATAAGGGTGAGGATTGACATGTTGCTAGTATAAATTGGATTCATTTTGTGATTTTATTTACTCGAGGACAAGAAAAGATTCAAGTCTAGGGTATTTTGATGTATGTATATTCATCTCTCTTTTTGCATATCTTTCATAATCAGTTGATTAGAATTTATCTATTTTTACTAATTTTCTAGGGCAAATTGCAATTTACCTAGTTGTTGATTAATTATGCAAATACTTATCTTTTTTCCTTCACTTTTGTAGGTTTTATCTTCAATGCAAAATAGCAACCTCCTGAGCACATTAGACGACCAGTTCTTTGTGCCAAGTGGTCGATTCATCTCTAAGAAGTTCCAAATCTCAGAGCCAGATGACCATTGACCCTCAATTCAAACTCCCACCCTGAAATTTCAGACGGGCGTCTCAGAACGACCAGATGATTGGCTCATGGCAGAAGCCAAACATCTGAGTACACTGAAATGACCATCTCATGTACCTCGTGACCATGTTAGGTCAAACATCTATGCAACACCCAAACCTTAGGGCTTCCATGTTGATCAACACCCGTAGTGGCACCAACCGAGCATCTCACGCTCAGATGATCGGTTCAACATTTTGCTTCATGACCAAGAAACGTTCAAGTCAGCTCCATCACCCCTTTGTCTAGGGTTTGACTGACTCCCAAAATGTCTAGGCCATGCCACTAGCCAACTGACTAGTTCGGATAGCAAACCGGCTGACTCACAATGTACATATAGTGAAATCAACAACCGCCTCTCCTTCGTTCTTCTCCCCCCTTCATGGTTTCCACCCTTCCCCTATAAAAGGAGGGGGGGACTCCACTAAGAAGAGGATCCATTTTTTTGTATTCACAATTTATTTTCAGCATTAGCCTTTCATTTCTTGCAGTGTACTCCATTGTTCCTTAATATAAGTTGGTTTTGATTTTAGAGATTTCTTATTTATTTCTATTCTTGTTCTTTTCTAGGAACAAGGAACCAAGTACGTCGACCATTTCATAGTTACTAGCCAGAGTCCTCAGATTCTTTCTTTCCTAGTCTATGGCCTCCCTTCTTTCTTTCTTTCTTCGTTCTCCCTTTAATTTCCAAGGATAGTGAGTATTTTTCCTATCGAGATGAGGGAAGTAGCCCCATAGCCATGTGTTAACTTAGATTGAAGTTTTATTGATTACATTAGATAAATGGTTTTTGGTTTGAAACATCGATTTTAACAAAGTGGTATCTTATTTTATCGTATGTTAATCTTGGCAGATGCAATCATGGAAGCTAAGATTTAGAACGACTAAACCAATCACATGGGGATTTGGATGAGACCTCAGAGAAATATCTATTAGGATGGTGGACTAGGATCTGTGAATGCCATGACCAATAGGTTCACATGGAGTTCATCTTTTATAAATAATTTATGAATGTTTTGTATGCCTTCTTCTATCTTGCTTATCGTATGATTTCTTCGATCATGTTTTCACATTGGCTATGATGGTGAAACCCATACGCCCCAATACCTTCCCGATCTAATTCAACCACTTTTATTTAATCGCTTGTTTCCAATTGCCTTCTTTCATTACTTGTAATTTATTTCTTTCTCTTAGATAATTCTCCTTGTTATTGTGCTAACCATTTCCTTGTTCCCTTGTTCTTAGCATAATATTTTCTTTCCATTTCCTTAGTGTAACTTTTAATTCCTTACAAGTTTATTTTTCTCAGTAGTGTAATCAAACCCCCATCAAGCAATTGGATTTTCCCTTCCTGCTCAAATATTAAAAAAACCTTTCAAAAAGAAATAAAGTTCAAAAGTAAAATTGGGTTTCAAGAATTCAATCTTGAAAAGTTGTCCTATGGGATTAATCCCTCTATACTGTCCTTAATTGGTAAACAAAAAAGGTTAAACTCTAGTATAATTTATCTTAGTGAATTGGTGTATCAATTTTGGCACCATTATCGGGGACAACAAATCATTTTTTTCATACCTTAAAACATTTCAAACAACTTTTTTTCCACCTTCCGAGTACCATTCCAGAAGTGCTACTCCTCCTACTGAGTTTCCATTCCAACAATATGTTTTTTTCTACACTCGATATATCTGTTCAAATTAGAACTGTGCATGCGACACCCTCCAAATGTTGATTCCGCGTTGCTAGTTTTTGATCCAAAACTGAAAAAAACTTTCCATCATTTGAACCAAAAAAATTGTTTTAGGATGGACGAGGAGGAGGTTACCTGTAGGATTGAACAAGCACTTGCTACTGAAAGAGAGGCCATGACGGCCGAGTGCGCGGCTCAAGAAGTTGCTTTGTGAGCTACTTACATAGTCGAGCAGGAGGCTCTATAAACTGCTCAAAGGGAGGAAGAAAGACAAAAATAATTAAAAGATTTCTCTACCCCCAAAATAGGATATGCATAACATCCTATTGTGCCACCCAAAATTGTAGTCCCCCAATTTGAGATCTACACCCAATGGATCACCATGCTTCAATCTAATCTATTTTTTGGGAACAAAGGTGAGAGTTGTTAAGATCACCTCCAACAGTTTTATGACCTTTATTCTTTGCATAAGATCCCAAACATTTCTAAAGATGCCATTAGACTTAGGTTGTTCAAATACTCTCTCTCATGGAAAGCCAACAATTGGTATAGTGCCATGGAAGGTGAAGAATGTGTCACCACTTGGGAGGCACTTCAAACCAAGTTTTTGGACAAATATTCCCCCCATTCCTTCACCTACAAAATTAGGGGACAAATTCTTCTCTTCTCTATGGTCCCGGGTAATACTATGAGAGAGGATTAGGAAAGGTTTAGGGATCTTCTCTGACGCTACCCTCACCATGACATTACCCAAGCTCAATTCATTGAGATATTTTACTGTAGTGTTGACAGTAACACTAAAAATTTGTTGATTCTTCATCTGGAGGAAATTTTATGTTCCAAAACATCAGATAGTGCTTGGGGAGTTGTCAAATGTGCATCTGAAACCCAAGCAAGACGAGGAATACTGGTGGGGTCCTCAAGGTATTTAAGGCCGAGGTAAATCATGATATCCAATAAATTGCTGAAAGACTTAAGCTAATTTCCTTGAAACATGATCGCCTTGAATCATCTTTTAATTCTTATGAAAGGAGAGAGCAATCTCAACAAATAAAAGTTGTAGATTCTCTTTGTGGTATTTGCCAAGGGTATGACCATGCTACCCTTCAATGTCAATATCTCTATAACACTCCCATGCAACCGTGTGTTGGTCAACAAATGGAGGACCTAAAATCCATTCACAACATACCTAGTTAGGCTTACTACAATCCAAATCAAGCTAGAAACCATCTCAGATTCCAATATGGAAATCCTATAGGTGATGAACATTCCTCTCAACTCCCTCCCCAGCAAACACCATCATATCCCCAAGCCAACAACCGTCCACCACCAGGCTTCCCATAAATACAATCTAAAGAACTTTGGGAATCAAAGAAACTATAGGGGCAATTTCCTAAACCATAGTCCCTACCAAGGGAAACAATATCAAAACCTTAACCAACCACCACCTCAACCTCAAGAACAACAAAAATGCCCCTACTCCTTCAACTGATGATAGGGTAATTGCCTTGGAGCAAAACGTTCTTGTACAACAAGCCCATTAGAAGGCAAATGATGGTCAGTTAGCTAGTCTCATTGCTCAACAAAAGCCTCCTACCGAAACTCTTTCTAGGCATCTAGAAAACAACCCAAAGCACCCTAAACAAGTTAAGGTTGTATGTATTCATTCTCAGAAGATACATTTGACTCCCCCTCCTCCAGAGAAACTATAGTTGTACCTTTGGATTTTGAGGATGAAGACATTGTGATCATTGAAACTCCACCTTCATCAAAACCTACCATTCCCGCTCCCGTGGTTCCACCAGTGGAGATTGACGAGTCAGAAATCCCTATTTACAAACCTCATCCACCATACTAAGCCTGCCTAAAGAAAAGTAGGCTTGATACTCATTTCATGAAATTTAGGGATTCCATGAAAAAGTTGCATGTGGATATTCCCTTTTTAGATGCCCTAGCTGATCTCCCTACCTGGTCCAAGTACATGAAACTTTTTTTGACTAGGAAATATACAACTGAAGAGCATGAGACAATAATTCTTGCTAGAACCACCTCATATTTAATTCAAAGTAAATTTCCTAAGAAGAAGAAAGATCCTGGTTCCTTTGGGATTGGGTGTTACCTAGGTGATAACTCTTGTAGGAAAGGTCTTGCAGATTTGGGTGCTAATATTTCTATCATGCCCTATAGTCTTTGAAGGAGGTTAGGATCTGTTGACATGCTTCTCACTGCCATGACATCCAATTGGCAGATTCTTTCATGATGAAGCCTATGGGTATCGTTGAAGACATACCTGTAAGGGTTGGGAAAGATTCTTATGTCCTGTGTGACTTTGTAATCATGGACATAAAGGAAGATTTATGCTACCTATTCATCTTTGGCCATACCTTTTTCACCACTGTTCGGGCCTTGATTGATGTCGAAACCGGAACCATCTTTCTGCACCTTGGAAAACAAACCCTGCAATTTAGGGTGTTTGAAAGTATGCGAGAACAAGCCTCTGGGAAGAGGTTTATCTCCTTGATTGCATTGAGAAGCTCCACCAGTTAAGACAAGAATGGGAGCTAGTTGAGGATCCCCTTCAAATTGCCCTCATGCCCCCTATTGAATGTGTCTTTGTAGATGAGAAATTAAAGCAACATAGAGCTCATCTAGACACCTTTGAGGAGATCCATGATGAAGAATTTGAGGACCTCAAAATGATCTCTCTCATGGATGAAAAACTTGAACCCCAAGGTACCCAAGATGAAACCCCTCCTGGAAAGACTTAAATATGTTTTTCTTAATGATCAACAAATCTAATTAGTCATAATTAACTTCGATCTTACCCTAAACATGAAACAAAGCTAATGACTGAGCTTAGGAAGAGGAGCGCTGCCCTAGGATATAAAATGGATGATTTGGTAGGGATCAATCAAGCTATTTGTTTGCATAATTCCTATGGTAGAAGAATACAAGCCATCTTGAGACCCTCAAAGGAAATGAAATCCAAACATGAAAGAGATTGTGCATCTAAATGTTATCAAACTATTGACTATAGGAATCATCTACCCTATCTTTGATTCACCCTGGGTTAGACCTATCCAAGTTGTCCCCAAGAATGGAGGAACCACAATTGTGAAAAATGATAATGATGAATTCATACCCAACCATACTATTACAAGATTGAGGATATGTATTGATTATAGAAAAGTGAATAAGGCCACTAGGAAAGATCACTCTCCTCTTCCCTTTTTGGATCAAGTAATAGAGCACCTTGCCCATCAATAATATTTATATTATTTTCATGGCTATTTAGGTTTTTATCATATTTCCATCCATACCGACGACCAGGAGAAGACAACCTTCATCTTCCCATTTGACACTTACACATTCAGGAGAATTCCTTTCCGATTGAGCAATGCCCCAACCACCTTCTAGCAGTGCATGTCTACTATCTTTGCTGGGTTTACTAAGACTGTGATGGATGTGTTCCTGGATGATTTCTCTATTAATGGAGAAAGCTTTGACTCTTGCCTTGGCTATATATCTCTTGTTTTGGAAAAGTGTGAGGAAGCACACTTGGTTTTAGATTGGAAAAAATGTCACTTTATGGTGATAGAAGGGATTGTCTTATGACATAGAGTTAGCAATCGTGGCATAGAAGTTGATAGAGCCAAGATCTAGGTCATCTCCAAACTTCCACCCCCTTCTTCTGTCAAGGATATTGGTGCCTTCCTTGAGCATGCATGATTATATTGGTGATTCATCCGTGAATTTTCAAAAATCACCAAACCCTAACCAACCTCCTCCAAAAAGACACCCCTTTGTTTTTGACAAATCTTGCATGGCTAATTTTTTGTGTTTGAAAGATGCCCTCACCTCCACCCTACTTCCCATATAAAAGGAGGGGGGGACTCCACTAAGAAGACGATCCAATTTTCTATATTCACAACTTAGTTTCAGCATTAGTCTTTCATTTCTTACATGTGTACTCCATTGTTCCTTAATACAAGTTGGTTTTGATCTCAAAGATTTCTTCTTTATTTATGTTATTGTTCCTTTTTAGGGACAAGGAACTAAGAACGGAGGCCATTTCATAGTCACTAGTCAGAGTCCTCGAATTGTTTCTTTCCTAGTCTATGGCCTCCCTTATTTCTTCCTTCATCCTCCCTTTAATTTCCATGCCTAGCGAGTAGTTTTCCTATCAAGGCTAGGGGAGTAGCCCCTCAATCATGTGTTAACTTAGATCAAAGTTTTATTGATTACATTATATAGATGACTTTTGATTTGGAAAATCATCGATTTTAATGAAGCGATCTCTCATTTTTATCTTATGTTAATCTTAGCGGATGCGACAGTGAAAACCAAGATTTAGAATGACTAAACCAATCCCACATGGATTCAGATGAGACCTCAGAAAAATTCCTATTAGGATGATGGACAGGATCCGTAAATGCCAAGACCAATGGGTTCATGTGGAGTTCGTCTTTTGTGAATCATTTACGAATGTTTTGCATGCCTTTTTCTATATTTCTTATAATAGGATGCGTTCAATCCTATTTTCACATTGACTATGATGGTGAAAACCATAAGCCTTGATACCTTTCCCATCCGATTCAATCCACTTTTCTTTAATTACTTATTTCCAATCACTTATTTTATTACTTACAATTTATTTCTTGCTCTTAGATAATTCTCCTTATTATTGTGCTAACCATTTTCTTATTCCCTTGTTCTTAGCATAATATTTTCTTTCCATTGCCTTAGTTTAGCTTTTAAATCCTTGCAAATTTATTTTTCCATTGGTGTAATCAACCCCCAATCAAACAACAAATTTTCTTTTCCCGTTCAAATATTCAAAAAACCTTTTAAAAAGAAATAAAGTTCAAAAGTAAATTTTGATTTCAAGAATTCAATCTTCAAATGTTTTCCTGTGGGATCGACCCTTCTATACTAGCCTTAATCAGTAAGTAAAAAAAGGTTAAACTCTAGGACAATTTATCTAAGTGAATTGGTGTGCAAAATGGCACATATCACATATACATATCCAATCACTACATACTTATAGTACGTATCATATACATGCTGTAAGCACACTAAAAAAATTCAATCATAAAGACAAGCAATGGTTATGTCCATTCTATTATAATTCCTTGGATCCACAAGGAATTACTACCACCTAAGGTCAACATCATAGGCAAAAACCTATTGTTGGTGAAGATCTATGCTCAGACAATCTAGGTTGACTAGATCAACACTTGAACCAATCATCTCACCTCTTGAACACTCAGTTGGGCTCTTGAAATGACCGTCTGGTCTTAGGTTCAATTAATGTCTAGACTCCTCTAGCTCATTGATTGGGCCACCTATTGATCAATTCATCTTGTCATCTTGCCTACTCGGTCCTCTAGTTGATTGGTTTGTCTCATGAGCCATTTGATTCATCTTGTATAGAACATCTTCTCATGACAAAACATAAATTAAAACTATCCTATTTCATATTACATTGTAAAAGGAAAAATTTTGAGTTACATTTGAGGGGAAATAGGAAGAAGAGCATTAATTTACATATGGAAAGAAGGAGAGACACTCAATATGCAAGTTGAGATATAAATAGGAATAGACAACTACAACCATGCACAAACAAATATAGGGTTATTGGCCATAGCCATGCTAGAATCCACCATTAAAACCAAATTTTAGAGTGACTCGTGTGAATTGCATATATATATATTAGTTTGTGGATTCATATGTGGTAATTTATCAAATATGCATATTAACCAATTTAATATTCACATCACATGTAATAAAAATAAATATGATCTCATCGATTTAAATCCAGATACACCATAAATTGACATGGCTCTAATACCACTAATGGGAAATCGGGGCGAAAAATAAGGTAGTGGTAACAAAAATTTTAAATCTCGATTCCCTAGATAGCATATCACGTCAACAAAAATGTATCTAGGAAAGAGAGTAACAAGAGTTATACCTGGTCTTGGAGAAAGTCTAGTGAAAACTCTTGATGCAGTAGCTTGCTTCTTCTCCAAGAAGCAGTGAGCATCTTCTTCAGGCAGCAACTAGCTCCTTCTTCAACATCACTCAAATAGTTGTCAGCAACAACCTCTTGGTCTGGCACAGATAGTGGTTGACATTGTCCTTGTATCTGGGAAAACTCTTCACCTAGAGATTAGTCCACACAGACCACTGAGAACTCCGCGTTGCGCTACTAGAACCAACATGAAGGAGTTGTCCCTTTGAACATTAGTATACTAGCACAAATTCGCTCTCCCACAATTTTCTCTCCCTTGCTATCCCTCCCTTTTATGGGTAGGACTTGCTTGCTCTCTATTGGTCACTACAACTAGAGAGGAAAATAATTGTTAGAGCTTATTGTTGTGTCTGGGAAGCACCCAATACCCCTCTATTTATAGGAGAGGCTAGGGTCAAGGTTTCCAGTGTGTGCGGGAGTCGAAAGGACAAAATTCACGTATTTCTGGAAACTTTAGACGACGAACCAGTCAGTTCATATGCCCAAGTGATTGGTTCATGCTTGTGTTGGCTAAATCGACATCATCAAAATCCCTTTGTTTTGAAAATGACAAACAATTCATTCTTGTGGATCTAACGTGCTACTTGAGTATTTCAGGAACAAGGTGGATGACAAAGTTTTGGAAGATCTACATGCTTAAATTGCTTTATTTTCATGATTGTAATCAAATGTAAACTTGTACAAATATATAATGTACAAGTACTTAGATATCATGTAAATCAAGCATTTATATCTTCTCTATCCACACACAACACTTAGATATGTCATCCCTAAGTGAGCATCAAAATTGCACATTCATTTCTTACACTTAGCATATGAGTTAAAGTTTTGAAATAGAGTTTGTCTCGGTCGACACACTTCTCAACTGAGATACTCTCGGTCGAACATTTTCTCGACTGAGAAACTCCCAAGTTTAAAGCAAGAACACCTTTGTATAACCTGCTAAAAGCATCACTGAGAAAGGCTTGGTCAAACTTTACTTCGATCGAGACTGTGTTTCAAGCATGTTCTACTGTTAGACTTGGTGGGAAAAGTGGTTGGGAGTTGAGTTGAATGTTGCAATACACTTTCCCCAGACTTACCCTCGGTCGACAAATTCCTCGACCGAGAGACACTCGATCGACAAACTTCTGGACCAAGAAAGTTTCTGTCTGCACTTTTCATAATTAATTAACTAGCCGTTACTAATGCAATTAGTGGATACCTAATGGCTAGTTGAGCACTAAGAACCCCCTAGAAAGTATCTAGAACATCCCTAAGCACTAGTAGGCCATTCTTATAAATAGGACATGCCTTAGGACACCTAAACTCACTTGAGTACACATACTTGCAATTGAGAATCAATTCTTGTGAGAAATTGAGCAACTTCAACACTTGCTAATCATTTCCATTGCTGGCATTTCGTGTCCTATAGGCTAGAATCTCCTACCCACTATACTTCTACTTTCATACACATTGGACAGGAGATCAAAACGCTTGATATAAGATTCAAGCCTTGTGCTTAAGTGGTAATTGTAATTTTCTTTTTCCTTTCTTGTTCTTTCTTATTGCATTGTACTCTCCTTGCTACTCCTAGGTTGGAGGCTGCAGAGTGGAGAGGGTGAAATATTCTCAGGTGGAGAAGGAGGACTTTGGACTACTTCTAGAAGGTCTCAACGGGGAGCTACTTCAAGCAGGAAGGCTACTTTAAGGGGGAGCTTGAAGTTACTTCAAGTGAAGGCTGCTTCAAAGTTGGTGAGATGACTTTGGGTGAAGGCTGTCCAAAGGGTTTGGGAAGGTATTTGTAATTTTGCGTAACATCCTTGAGAAGGTAACAAAATTCAAATACTTTCAAAATCCCAATTGGAAACAATTGGGTAGTGGACCGACTCCCTTAGTTTTTGCTAAGGGTGGAACCACTCTAAACCCTTGTCTCCTTCTTCAACATCCTTGTGGTTATTTGTTGGTTGAATTCTTTTAAAAATTATTATAAAACCCTATTCACCCCCAATGTTTTTCATTTGGTATCAGAGTAGGCTTAAGTAACTTTAACAAAGTCTTGAAGAAAATGGGTGATGGGGTACTAAACAACCTCAACTTGGAAGGGACACTTGTGGCTCGGCCTCCACCATTTGGTGGCACCAACTACTCCTATTGGAAAATGAGGATGCAATTCTACTTTCAAGGAATCAACTGGGATCTCTAGAGAATGGTGTCAAATGCCTATGATCTTCCTCAAACTGAATATGCTACATGGGATGCAAACACGGTGAAATTAGCTCAATTAAATGCAAAAGCTGTAAATATCCTTTATTGTTCAATTTCCATAGGTGAGTTCAATAGAATTTCAAATTGTGAAACTGCATATAAGATATGGCATAGACTGTCTATTACTTATGAAGGAATTGTTCAAGTGAAAAATTCCAAAATTGGCATGCTTAAACAAAAGTTTGAACAGTTTCGTATGGAACCAAATGAGTATATTAGTGAAATGTATGCAAAGTTTTCTTCTATTGCTAATGGTTTGAATGCATTAGGTAAAGCCATTAGTGAAGAAGATCAAGTGTCAAAAATTCTTAGGTCTCTTCCTCCTAAGTACAAGCCTAAGGTGACCGCAATTGAAGAAGCCAATGACCTCACCCGACTAAGGATGGAGCAACTCATTAGCAACTTAGAAGCACATGAGGCAACCTTGGAGGAGGAAGAAAGACGAGAGTGTGAACTTCAACAAGGAAGAAAGAAGGACATGGCTTTCAAGGCTACAAAGGTCATCACTCAAGAAAGTGATGAGACAAGTGATGGAGATGAGGGAGAAGAAGCTCTAATTGTAAATGGTAAGAAATATAGAAGATATAAATCTAACAAAGTTATTGGTTCTTCTTATTCTTCCTCTCCTAGGTGTTTTGAATGTGGAAAGAAGGGACATCTTAAAAATGAATGTCCTAAAGCAAAGAAAGGGAAGAAAAGCTCATCTAAGAAGAAGGGAGAAAAAGCATACAAAGCTGCATGGGATGAGTCAAGTGATAGTGAGAGTGGAGAAGAGAATGTGGAGTGTCTCATGGCCAAAGAAGATGATAGTGATGATTTTCAAGAGGTTAGCCTTCTTGATTTTCCAAAAGAAGATCTAATCGATAGTCTTCAAGATACTCATGACAAATATGTTGATTGCAAAAAGAAACTAAAGAAAGTTACTAGAACTAATGAGGATTTATATGCTAAATTAAATAATATTTCTTTTGAAAAGGACAAAATTATTTCTAAAAACCTTACTTTGAAATCATCTTTAAATGATTGCAATATGAAGTTGCTTACTTTAGAAACAAAATGTGATCTTCTTTCTCAAAAAAAGGTTGAATTGCTGGAAAAACTAAATAATTTTCAGACTCAACCTATCCTATGTACTCATCTAGATTATGATGCTGTTGTTAAAGAAATAGATGCTTTATCATCTGATCTAGATCAAGCAAAGTTAGATATCAAAAAGAAAATGGATGAGATTGCTAAGTTACAAAAAGAAGTTAGTAGCTTGAGAAATAATGGTATTCTTGATAAGATCCTAAAGAACTCTTTTAGTTATAGTGGAAGATGAAGTTTAGGATATGTTCCAAAAGAAAACTCTTATCAACCCAAACCTAGGAGAACTCAAGAACCCAAGACCAAGATCATGTTTGTACCCAAGAACACAACTCAAAATCCTATAAAGAGAAATGAAATTGATTCTATTTGTTGTCACTATTGCTTGCGTCTTGGACATTATTCCTTCTCATGTCCCTACAAGAAAAAGGATGTTGAGTTAATATGGGTTCCAAGACCCCAAACTTAGCAAGCTTAATATGATTAAGTTGAGATTTGACCTAACATTTCATTTGAATATCTTAATGTCTCATCTCAACTAAATAGAATGGTACCTTAGCATATTACAATGATTTAAGCCCAAACTGACATAAACAAATTGCTGAAAACAAACAGAAACAACCTCGATCGACAAATAGTTCGACCAAGACATTTCTCGGTCGAGAAATTATTCGACCGAAGGAATTCCTGTACCAAATATGAAATATGAAGTTAAAACTGTAACAACCCCGATCGAGAAATTGTCGACCGAGACAAGATCAGTTGAAGTATTTGTCGACCGAATGAAGTTCTGATAAGCTTAAATTATATAATCATGTTTGTTGGATCGATGGGCTCTAGAAGGGGGGGGGTGAATAGAGCTACACACACTTCACAAAAAGGATTAGACCACCAATTTAATTGTAGTGCGAAAACTGATGCGAGCAGCAATTTGATATCCTATTCTAGCATACAAAGCAAGGATAAGAGATAATGAATATCATGCACTTGGACAGGTGGTTTAGAGTGGTTCCACGTCCTAAACTTAGGAGCGATGTCAGTCCACTACCTAGAGTTGGTTAGACTCTAGGATTTGCAACTTGGTCCTCTTATATATCACGATAAGATTACAAGAAACAAAAACCACACAACCAAGGGCTTAATTACACAAGCTAAGATCTTCAACCTATCCAAGGACTTACCCACAAAGTGAGATTCTTCAGCCTTCTACAAAGGACTTACCCAATCTCACCTTTGTCTTCAGCCTTGCAGGGATTACCTATCTTACTTGAGCTTGCCTTGCACCTCTCCTTCACTTGGAGAGCTTGCCCACGTTTTCCCTTCACCAAGGGAGCTGGAGCAATGATCAATCTTCACTCTTGAAGATCAGCAACACATCTTCCCCTTCACTCGGAGAAGAACAACAACAAATCCTCTTTCACTCAGAGAAGAAGCTTCAATCAATCTTCTATTTGATTTGGAGGTGGGAAGAAAGAAGGGAGAGCTTTACATAGCACAAAGGATAGCTCTCATACACAGGAACCTATCTCACTCACGAAATTATCTTGAAGGTAGAGAGAGAAAGGGGCTCAAGGGCTTGGAACACTCTCAACTAAGCTAGAACCAAGTTTGCAATGGAAAGAGTAGCTTGGAATGAAGTCCAAGGGGTTCTATTTATAGTTGAGGGTGGCCCTTTATGTTGTGGGACACTTGGGTGCATAAGTGGTCGTTTTTCCTTCAAGAAAATGGCTATATTTTTGCCCAAAACAATTCACCAATGGTCATATTACTTTTTCTACAAATTCCATATAGTGCATTCGGTCGAGTATCAATGGGTGTAACTAGACCGATCAGGTAGCAGGCAATCCGATGTTGAATTGATCAGTCGAGTTTGTCCTGAGGAAACTCGACCGACCATTCCAACTGGAATTGGCCTACTACCCAATCGGTCGAGTTCTGTGAGTGCACAACTCGACCGATTGCAATCTTCAGAAAATCGACTCAGGATGATCGGTCGAGTTTCAGGGTGGGAAACTCGACCGACCAAGTGCCTGAAATGGATTTTCTAATTTGCAATAAAAGTGATTTGCACTTGGTGAATTTTGTCCCAAACATTTTTCTCTTATAAGTTACAAGCATATTCATCGTTACAAGTGATTACATTTATGTTCTAAGGTGATTTACATGGAAATCCTAAATTGCACACTTGTAGTCAATTTGGCTTGCACTTGGCCCATTCTAGGGCTTGTATATGTGATCCTTTTCATGTACCTAATGTCTGCAAACAATCTTTGACGCACATGTTAGATACATATGAATGGAATGGTTAAGTTATTATCAAAATATAGGTAATGTACAACCTCTAGGTCAACATTCTCCCCCTTTTTGACAATGACAAACCATTCCTCAAACATATTGAAAAGTATAAGAAAATTAAGCCTTTGCCTTGTGAATTAGGGGGATTCATAATGAGAACAATTGGAATTGCTCCCCCTCAAACTATGCTTCCTCTCACATGCATTTTAGGTTTTCTATACATGGCAAAACCAATATTCATGTAATATGCAATCCTTTACATGTCATATGATCAACAACAATTTAACAAGAAAGGATCACTTAGGCAAGAGAGCAATAGTAAAACACAAACAACAATATGATTGAGTCTTAAAACATGAGATATATCTCCCCCTTTTGACATTATCAAAAAGGGTAGGGGGTGTAGAAGAGAACAAATCTAGGTCTTCTCCAAGACTCAACCACACACATATGCAAAAGATAATAAACCACATGTTGAAGGCATATAACATACAACCACAGAGGAGAAACATACAAACCAAGTCAGAATCAAAATATAGCTCAACAAACACCAAGCATAAGATAACACAGATTGAATAGCCAAAGTGTAGCAATGATATTCCAACTTAAAAAGATGTTCTCATAAGTAGCAACTACAACCATAAAAATGAGAAAACAGACAATAAGAAAATAGTACAACTCAGAATAATGTGCTAGGATGTTGCTTATACAAAAGAGTCTAGAAAGATATATATAATAGACATGATAGACTAAAGCTAAGAAACCGCCTAGAAATCTAAGCTATCTAGATCAACTATGTCCTCGTTGTCGCCAGGCTTGTAGTCCTCATCGCCATCCGAAGGCAGGGCAGCTATGCCAGCAGCAGAACCAGCACCATCATCGCCATCCTCGGCAAAAGAACCATCACCATCAGCATCATCAGCATCCTCGTCGGCATCCACATCGGCATCCTCAGCCTAGTCGGGCATCTCCTCGTCAGCAGGACCAAAGGAGCGATCGGGCCAGCGGGCATTCTGCTCAGCCCATGACATGCCAAGAGCTAGGTGCTCCTGGGCCTGTGGAAAGGATGGAGCAGAGTCCCCCAAGGACGTGAGCAGAGTGGCCAGGGGGCCAGCAGGTAGCGGTAGATATGCAGGAGTAGAGCTACTAGAGGGATACTGAGGTGGCGCAGCAGCGGAAGGCTCGGCAGCAAATGGTGGTGGAGCAGGAAAGTAATGCTCATAAGCATAGGAGGCATAAGCACTACCCGGATATGGCTGGTAAGCTGGGTAGGGTGAAGAGTAGGATAGGTTCATGGTAGACATGATCGAACACAAATCCTGATGGAGGTGATCCTGGACCTGGCGATTGTACGCCTGTTCATGCATCATGTATCCAAGAAGTGTTTCATTTGATGCTCTGAACGACGCACGGCTAGGGCGGGGATGTGGCTGCGGGGGTGGAGCCTGGGTGGAGGTAGGAGGGGCACCAGAAGCAGAGGATGAGGTAGAGCCAGAATCACCAGGGGCAGGGGCAGGGGCAGGGGTAGGTACAACCTTCAGAAGAGTGGTTTCACTAATGCACACTCCCTTTCGAACAATCGGGTAATGGAAGTCGGAAAAGAGTGATTTGTCAGTGGCGAACTGGAAGAGACCATAGATCAAGGCTGGATAGGGAGGGTGAGTGCCCTTGGTGTTCTTGCCTTTGTCAAAGCAGGTCATATGATGGAGAATGTAATGAGCCCACTTGACGCCGATGTCGTTCAACAAACAATACATCAAAACTGTTGTGTTTTCTGCAATATCCATTTGATTTTGCTTCGGATGGATGTTGCTGTTAAGCACAAGGGCTAGGATGCGCTTCTGGAGGTCAAGGGAGGAGGAGGGAAGGGTGGACCGCTTCTTATAGGCCACGTCAGGCTTTTTCAAAAATCGATGAATATCCGGTAAAGTCAATTCATGATGTTTGTAAAAACCTTCCGGGTCTAAAAGATCAAAATACTCGTCATAGCCCCGACGCCAAGTAGTGGTTTCTTTATCTCCGGCAAGATAGAGATTGAAAGTCTCCTCGGAGAGTTGAAACCGACGACCGGCGATCATCGATGTTAGGACTATTTCAGTATTTAGCGGGGGAATAATCAAATCATAGTTCCAGCGCAGATTGGCATAGAACTCGTGAACTGCTTTTGTACTAGTTAGCTGATTATTGAAGCAGTCACTTTCGATCGCAAGGGCGGAAAGGTTTTGTTTGGCAAGAAGCTGAGCGATGGAGTTGATATGGTTTTGAAAACGGTTTGCACTAACTAGGGGGCGGAAAGGAAAAGGAGATCGAGGAAGGAGATCCTTATACCTATTAACCGCCTCTAGAGATACAAATGATGTGTTATCAAAAGGAATCAACCGATTAACCGATGAGGAGGCAGGAGCATTGCTAGGGGCGGCACGTTTTCTCCTATGGGAAGACATGGAAATGAAAACGAGAAGAGAAAACGTGCACACAAGCAAGACAAACCTCAAAAACTGAAGAAGACACACCACAGACGCCCGGAAAGGTCAAGAGCAAGGTGCTAGATCGCCCTAGGGTTAGGAACGAGGGAGGTTAGGGCTTGGGTTGAGAGTACAGGGTTAGGAGATGAGGAATCGGTCGACTATTTTCTAGTTGCAAGGGAAAATAGCCGGCCGATCCTAACTTTTAAGTTGGCCCAGCCCGTCGATCGGTCGAGTTCTGAGGGTGGACAAATCGACCGATCGGTCCACTAAAGAACATCTCTCGGCTCCTGATCGGTTGAGTTTTCTGGGGTGAAACTCGACCGAAGGTCAACCTGACCTTACAGTCTAAAACTTAGATTCTAGCCACATACATACCTATTAAAATTTATTTTTCCATTCTATTTTGCATAAATAACATACCTAGGCACATTTTGCGCATCATTGGGCACTATTTAGCGATAAAATGCGAAATTCGATAAAAACCCAAAAACAAGCACAAATTAAGCATATTGATTGGCAAATTTAGCACAAGCAAGCATGTATAGGCAACATAAGGTGAAGAATGACATGAGCAAGCATATAGGATAGAGACCACTAGCTAGATCACATAGCAATAACATTGAAATCAATAATGAGCAGTTTAGATCGAAGAAAAAAGAATAGATCTCTAGCTAGAGGTTTTGTAAAAATGTCCGCCAGCTGATTTTCCATGTCCACATGTGTGATATAGATATCTTTCTTGGTAATGTGGTCACGAAGAAAATGATGGAAAACCTCTATATGCTTAGCTCTACTATGCAATATAGGATTATAAGAGAGGTTAATTGCACTAGTATTGTCACAATAGATAGGAGAAGCATCAAAAAATATGTTAAAGTCTTGGAGCATTTGCTTCATCCATAGGACCTGTGCACAACAACTCCCGAATGCAATGTATTCAGCTTCGGTAGTTGATAATGCCACTGTGCTTTGTTTCTTGGATAACCAAGATACTAAACATGGTCCTAGAAGGAAGCAAGTGCCACTTGTGCACTTTCTATCAATCAAACACCCTGCATAATCCGCATCACTATATGCCGTAAGAGTAAAATCCCTTGATTTAGGATACCATAGACCAAAATTTTGAGTTTTGGCTAAGTACCTCAAAATTCTCTTAACAACAGTGAGATGCGACTTCTTAGGGCAAGATTGAAAGCGAGCGCACAAGCCAACACTAAACATAATGTCAGGTCTAGAGGCAGTTAAATAAAGTAAACTTCCTATCATACCTCTATAGAGCTTCTCATCTACCTTTTCACCTTCTTCATCTTTATCAAGTTTGGCGGTGTTTGACATGGGTGTATCCATCGGCTTCATGTTCTCCATCCCAAAGCACTTGAGTAGTTCAGTTGTGTATTTGCCTTGGTTGATGAAGTTTCCTTCCTTTGTTTGCTTGATTTGAAAGCCGAGGAAGAAGGTCAACTCACCCATCATGCTCATTTCAAATTCACTCTGCATAAGAGAACTAAACTCCTTGCAAAGATCAAGATCAGTCCCGCCAAAAATGATATCATCCACATATATTTGAATAATTAGATAATGGTTAGAAGTGTGTTTTAGAAACAAGGTAGAATCAACTTTGCCCATGACATACCCATTATCTAACAAAAAGTTCTTTAATTTCTCATACCAAGCTCGAGGTGCTTGTTTGAGTCCATAGAGAGCTTTTTGTAGCAAATAAACATGATTGGGTAATTTGTCATTTTCAAAGCCCAGAGGTTGAGCAACAAAAACTTCCTCCTCGATTGTACCATTCAAAACTGCACTTTTAACATCCATTTGATAAAGCAAGAAATTTTTATAACTAGCAAAGGCAAGTAGCATACAGATAGATTCTAATCTAGCAACAGGAGCATAAGTTTCATCAAAATCAATACCTTCCTGTTGGTTGTAACCTTGTGATACTAACCTTGCTTTATTCTTTACCACTTTTCCTTGCTCATCAAGCTTGTTGCGGTAGACCCATTTGGTGCCAATGATCTTTCTATCATTTGGTCTTGGCACTAGAGTCCACACACGGTTCTTCTCAAATTTCTCAAGCTCTTCTTGCATGGCAAGGATCCACTCATCATCACCAAGGGCCTCTTTGATGTTCTTTGGCTCTAGTTGGGAGATGAAGGCACTATCTGCTTGTTCTTTGTTGTGAGCAGCTCGTGTCCTCACTCTCTCAAACGGATTGCCAATGATCAACTCCTTGGGGTGATTCTTTGCAAAGCGGGGATTGGGATCCTTCTTTTCTTCTTTTTCTTCTTCTGCAACCTGCTTGCCTTTGTCTTTGATGTTGAGATATTTTAAGATAGGAATTATTTCATCTACAACATCATCATCACCAATATGCTTTCCAATAACAGGGTCAGTTTCAATAAATTTAACATTTATAGATTCTTCAATTTTAGATAGTTCAATGTTAAATACTCTATATGCCCTGTTGGTAGTGCTATAGCCTAGGAAGAAAGCCTTGTATGATTTCGGATCAAACTTGTCGATAGAATCCTTAGTGTTTAAAACAAAACAAGGACATCCAAAAACATGAAAGAAATCAATAGACGGCTTCCTACCACGCCATAGTTCATAGGGGGTTTCTTGAAAGTCGGATGTGTGAAAACTCAGTTTTGCACAAAACATGACGTGCTAACGGCTTCAGCGAACTTCTTAGGAGTGTCATACTCAAGAAGCATAGTCCTAGCCATCTCTTGTAGTGATCTATTCTTCCTCTCAACAACTCCATTTTGTTGAGGTGTGCGAGGAGAAGAGAAATTGTGCGAATAACCCGATTTTTCACAAAAATGTTCAAAAAGATCATTTTCAAACTCTCCCCCATGATCACTACAGATGGAAACAACATGGCAATAAGCTTCATTTTCAACTCGTTTATAGAAGCCCGAGAAAACATCAAGTGTATCACTTTTAGAAACAAGAAAGAAAGTCCAAGTATATCTAGAAAAATCATCAACAATAACAAGACAATACTTGGAGCCACGAAGCGTTTGTGTTCTCATTGGTCCGAAAAGATCAATATGAAGAAGCTGAAGAACTCTCTTGGTACTCATGACTCCTTTGGATTTGAAGGAGGATTTGGTTTGTTTCCCTTGTGTACAAGGTTGGCATTCCTCATCCTTTTCAAAATCCAATTTAGGAAGTCCTCGAACCAAGTCCTTTTTGTTCAACTTCTTCATTTGATGCAAATTCACATGACCCAAACGACGATGCCAAAGCGAAAGATCGTTTTTATCCACAACTAAGCATCTATTTAGTATGGGCTTAAGAGCATCGAGGACAATCACATAGAGATTACCATTTCTAGTTCCCTTATATATAACATTGTAGGACAGGGAATCTAGAAGCAAGCATTCTAAAGAAGTAAATAGCACAAGATAACCATTATCACATAATTGGCTAACACTAATTAAATTGTGATGTAGGCCATCAACAAGCAATACATTTTTAATGCAAAATTCATTGACTACATCACCCTCACCTATAACCTTACCCTTCTTGTTGTCCCCGAAGGTTACCGATCCTCCTTTCTTTTTCACAAATTTGTTGAAATGGCTGATTTCACCAGTCATATGCTTAGAGCAGCCACTATCAACAATCCATTTCTTTTTAACCTGCAAGAAAAGAGGATATCGGAACCCAACTCAAACTTTGGGGTCCGGGGTTAGCTTGGGGACCCATTTCATCTTTGGGTTGGTCCCCTTGGGCTTGTAAGGACAATAGGTAGAATAATGGTCATCACATTTGCAATGAATACAAACCATAGGGTTTTTAGAGCCGAAAGACTCTCCATTGAAAATTGGAGGTACCACATTCTTTTTCTTACCCTTCTTCTTCTTACCTTTTGGAGTAGTCCCATTATATCCTAAACCACTAGTACCAACTTGTTTGGTAGAGTGCTCTAGAACATCATTTAGGGATTTTTTACCCGAAAGAAACCTTTGCAAAGTAGATCTTAATTTAGCATTATCATCACTAAGATTTACAACAGTAGTAGATAAACTAGCAAGATCTTCTTTAGTATGCAAAAGGTCGGCCTCAAGACAGAGGGCTTTAGTAAGAAGAGAGTCTTTTTCTATAGTTAAGCTAGCAACTTCATTTCTAGGCAAAATAGGTCTAGAAGATAAATCATTTGTTTGAGAAAGCAATTTAGCATTTTCAGTTTTGAGCACAACTATTTCTCTTTAATAGGCATAGACTTCTTTTCTCCTAGCATCATCAATAAGCTTGAGTTCTACATTTTCAGTTTTAAGAGTGTCAAGCTCATCTAGGCAATTTTGGTTTTCTATCTTAAGATTTTCAATGTTTTTAAGATATACACCATTCTCAACCTCTACTCCATTGTATTTAAGTTCAAGGTCAAGAAATTGCCCTTGCAAGGATTCTATGCTATCAAGATGCAATTTTTCATTTTCATCAAGAATGTCAATTTTTGCATAAAGATCATCAACTATTTTGCCTAATCTTTTTCTCTTAGATTTACATTTAGCAAAAGATGATTGGCATTCATTTAGCATATCAATGAGAGTTTCCTTAGATAGCTCAAGTAAATTAACATTACTAATCTTACTTACCTCACTTACCTCAATTACATCTTCACTAGTTGAGGCCATGAGGGCAAGATGGCATTCTCCATCTTCAGAGCTTGAGGATCTTGAAGAAGAAGACTCCCATGCCACATGAGCTGCATCTTTGGACCTTTTCTCCTTCTTGTCTTTTCTTTTGTACTTTGCTTCTCTTTTGTACTTGTCATCCTTCTTGTGGCTGCTCTTATGATGGCTCTTCTTGGCCTTTGGGAAGTCACTCTTGTAGTGGCCTTTTTGACCACACTCGTAGCACCTAGGAGTTGAGGAGGAGGGCTTGCTCTTGAAGTGCTTCCCTTTTGAGTAGTTGACTTCATGATCATTGACACCTTCATCTTCACTTGAAGAAGGGCAGGGAGACTTCATAGCAAGTTGTTGTTGTCGGACCATTTCTTCAATTTGAGCTTTGAAGGCTGTGTCCTTTATCTTCTTTGATTCTTTTTCTTCTCTTTTCTCCTCTTCCTCTTGCTTGTCAAGCCTAGGTTCATGAGCTTGAAGGTTACCAACCAGCTCCTCAGTTGATAACTCACTT
Organism: Alisma plantago-aquatica; assembly: GCA_963693085.1. Classification (NCBI taxonomy): domain Eukaryota; kingdom Viridiplantae; phylum Streptophyta; class Magnoliopsida; order Alismatales; family Alismataceae; genus Alisma; species Alisma plantago-aquatica. Next base: position 1,114,945,344 of record OY856412.1, read on the forward strand.
AGCTTGTAGAATTCTTCAATAGAGGTGACCTTTGGCTCCCATCTCTTTGGTAGAGATCTCAAGATTTTGGCATTGATTGTACCTCTATCCATGACACTCCCAAGGGCTGCAAGGCTGTTCAAGATGACGTTTAGCCTTGTGTACATATCTGCCACTCTTTCATTCTTCCCATCTTGAAGTTCTCAAGAAGACCACCAAGCATGTAGACCTTGGCCTCCTTGACTTGCTCGGTCCCTTCATAGGTGACACACAACTTGTGCCATATCTCATGCACCGTGTCCCACGAAGAGATGCGGTTGAACTCCGATGGTGTAAGGGCGGCGTAGATGATGCTCACGGCTTTGGCATTGAGTTGAGCACGCTTCATCTCCACTTCTGTCCATGTGGTGATGTCGCCTTTTGGATCTTCATACTTGAGATGGACAATCTTCCACATTTCGAAACTCACCCCTTGGAGATAGAATTGCATTCCCCTCTTCCAATATAAGAAGTTTGTGCCGTCGAAGACCGGGGGTCTCATGGAGAAGCTTCCTTCAAGGTTGAGTGACCCAAGAGCCGAATCACCCATCTTCTCCTACTTGTAGAAGTAGCTTGGAGAAGACCTACTCTGATACCACTTGTTGGATCGATGGGCTCTAGAGGGGGGGGGTGAATAGAGCTACACACACTTCACAAAAAGGATTAGATCACCAATTTAATTGTAGTGCGAAAACCGATGCGAGCAGCAATTTGATATCCTATTCTAGCATACAAAGCAAGGATAAGAGATAATGAATATCATGCACTTGGACAGGTGGTTTAGAGTGGTTCCACGTCCTAAACTTAGGAGCGATGCCAGTCCACTACCTAGAGTTGGTTACACTCTAGGATTTGCAACTTGGTCCTCTTATATATCACGATAAGATTACAAGAAACAAAAACCACACAACCAAGGGCTTAATTACACAAGCTAAGATCTTCAACCTATCCAAGGACTTACCCACAAAGTGAGATTCTTCGGCCTTCTACAAAGGACTTACCCAATCTCACCTTTGTCTTCAGCCTTGCAGGGATTACCTATCTTACTTGAGCTTGCCTTGCACCTCTCCTTCACTTGGAGAGCTTGCCCACGTTTTCCCTTCACCAAGGGAGCTGGAGCAACGATCAATCTTCACTCTTGAAGATCAGCAACACATCTTCCCCTTCACTCGGAGAAGAACAACAGCAACTCCTCTTTCACTCGGAGAAGAAGCTTCAATCAATCTTCTATTTGATTTGGAGGTGGGAAGAAAGAAGGGAGAGCTTTACATAGCACAAAGGATAGCTCTCATACACAGGAACCTATCTCACTCACGAAATTATCTTGAAGGTAGAGAGAGAAAGGGGCTCAAGGGCTTGGAACACTCTCAACTAAGCTAGAACCAAGTTTGCAATGGAAGGAGCAACTTGGAATGAAGTCCAAGAGGTTCTATTTATAGTTGAGGGTGGCCCTTTATGTTGTGGGACACTTGGGTGCATAAGTGGTCATTTTTCCTTCAAGAAAACGGCTATATTTTTGCCCAAAACAATTCACCAACGATCATATTACTTTTTCTGCAAATTCCGTACAGTGCATTCGGTCGAGTATCAATGGGTGTAACTCGACCGATCAGGTAGCAGTCAATCCGATGTTGAATTGATCGGTCAAGTTTGTCCTGAGGAAACTCGACCGACCATTCCAACTGGAATTGGCCTACTACCCAATCGATCGAGTTCTGTGAGTGCACAACTCGACCGATTGCAATCTTCAGAAAATCGACTCAGGATGATCGGTCGAGTTTCAGGGTGGGAAACTCGACCGACCAAGTGCTTGAAATGGATTTTCTAATTTGCAATAAAAGTGATTTGCACTTGGTGAATTTTGTCCCAAACATTTTTCTCTTCTAAGTTACAAGCATATTCATCGTTACAAGTGATTACATTTATGTTCTAAGGTGATTTACATGGAAATCCTAAATTGCACACTTGTAAACAATTTGGCTTGCACTTGGCCCATTCTAGGGCTTGTATATGTGATCCTTTTCATGTACCTAATGTATTCAAACAATCTTTAACACACATGTTAGATACATATGAATGGAATGGTTAAGTTATTATCAAAATATAGGTAATGTACAACCTCTAGGTCAACAATGTTCAGTTTATTATTAAATGTACCTAACCATAATGGACCATCACATGGGTACCAAAATCCATATTTTGTTGCAGGATTGGGTGGTTGATAGTGTATGCTCCAAACACATGACTGGCAGTAAGGATGCTTTTCAAACTTTTGAAGAAAAGAGAAGTGGAACAGTCACTTTTGGAGACAATGGCAAAGGTAAAATTGTTGGAATGGGTAATATTGGTACAAACCTAGAAATAAAAAATGTTTTACTTGTTGATGGTCTGCACCATAATTTAATAAGTGTTAGTCAACTATGTGATACTGAATATGATGTTTTATTCAATAAAAATTGCTGCAAGTTACTAATAGAGAACACTACAAATGTTGTGTATGAAGGAAAAATAATTGGAAATCTATATATTCTTAGACCTAACTCTATGCAATCTGTAGTTGGAAAATGTTTACTTGCAAAAGATAATTCTCTCCAATTATGACATAGAAAATTAGGTCATGCTAGTTCACATGTTATAAAAAAGCTAGTTAAATATGATCTTGTTCATGGTTTACCTAAGCTATCTTTTGATCAATATGAAAATTGTGAACCATGCACTTTGGGTAAACAAACTAAAACTTCTTTTAAACCCAAAACATGCTTAGCACCAGTAGATCACTAGAACTTATTCATATGGATTTATTTGGACATATGAGGACACAATCTATTGGTGGAAAAAGATATTTCTTTGTTATTGTTGATGATTACAATAGATATACATGGGTTCATTTCCTTGCAAATAAAGATGATACAATTCAAGTGTTCATTCAATTTTGCTCAAAGATTGAAAATCAATTACAAAGTAAAATATGCACAATTAGAAGTGATCATGGTGGAGAATTTGAGAATCATATATTTGAAGAATTCTGCACATCTCAAGGATACACTCACAATTTTTTAGCTCCACGTACTCCACAACAAAATGGCATAGTTGAAAGAAAGAATATGTCCTTACAAGAAATGGCTAGGACTATGATGCTTGAACATAATACATCTAAAACATTTTGGGATGAAGTAGTAAACACAACTTGCTATGTGCTAAATAGAGTAACTATACACTCTTATTTGAAGAAAACATCATATGAACTCATTTATAATAAGAAACCAAGGGTTGATTATTTTCATACTTTTGGCTCAACTTGCTATATCTTAAACACAAAAGATGATAGAGAAAAGTTTGACTCTAAATCACAAAAAACCTTTTTCTTAGGATATTCAACTTCTAGCAAAGCATTTAGAGTTTATAATACAATCTCTAGAAAAGTTGAAGAATCCATTCACATTACTTTTCATGAATGACTAAAACAAAGTGATGACATAGTTGATATTACTCATCAAATTGACGTTCTAACCATATCAACTAAAGATGATCAAAATTCTGAAAATGATCAACACATTGAGACACAACAACCCATCCCTAGACTCATTGAGGATCATCCTCAAGAACTAATCATTGGAAATCCTAAAGATAAAGTAAAAACCCGATCATCTTTTAGAGATGTTGCAAATATGACATTTGTATCTATAATTGAACCTAAGAAAGTGACTGAAGCTCTAAAAGATGATTATTGGATAATGGCAATGCAATAATAATTAAACCAATTCACTAAGAATGATGTATGTGACTTAGTTCCTAAACCTCAAGATAAAACCATTATTGGAACTAAGTGGGTTTTTCGAAATAAGTTAAATGAAGCCGGGGAAGTAGTAAGAAATAAAGCTAGGTTGGTAGCACAAGGGTATAATCAACAAGAAGGAATAGACTTTGATGAAACTTATGCACCAGTGGCAAGACTTGAAGCCATTATAATGCTACTAGCTATAGCTTCCCACAAAACATCAAACTATTCCAAATGGATGTAAAAAGTGCATTTCTAAATGGAATAATACAAGAGGAAGTATATGTTGCCCAACCACCTCATTTTGAAATTCCTGGTAAAGATGATCATGTTTACAAACTTAAGAAAGCACTTTATGGTTTAAAACAAGCACCTAGAAATTGGTATGAAAGGCTCAAAAAGTATCTCTTTGATAACAATTTTTCAATTGGAAATTCAGATTCTATTTTATTTTTCAAAACATATGAATATGATTTTCTAGTTGTTGAAATTTATGTTGATGATATTATATTTGGTGCATCAAATGAATCTTTATGTAAAGAATTTAGTGATATTATGCAAAAGGAATTTAAAACGAGTCTCATGGGAGAATTGACTTTCTTTCTTGGTTTTCAAATAAAGAAAATGCATGCTGGGATTTTTATAAGCCAAGAGAAGTATACAAATGAACTTTTCAAACATTTCAGATTGGAACATTGCAAACATGCTACCACTCCAATGGCTACCTCTGCTAAATTTGACAAGGATGAAAATGGGGAACCCATTGATGATTCCTTATATAGGGCCATGATTGGTAGTTTGCTTTACTTAACCACTTCTAGACCGGATATCATGTTTTCTGTTGGACTTTGTGCTATATTTCAATCAAAACCCATGCAAACTCATTTTCAAGCTGTCAAAAGGATTCTAGGATACTTAGCCAGAACTGCAAACTATGGTTTATGGTATCCTAAAAGACAATCTTTGGATTTGAAAGCTTATACCGATGCCGATTATGCTGGTTGTCGACTTGACTGAAAAAGCACAAGAGGAAGTTGTTTCTTATTAGGAAGAGCCTTAGTATCATGGTTTAGCAAGAAATAAAACACGGTTGCCCTTTCTACCACTAAAGCTGAATATATGGCAGTCGGGTCTTGTTGTGCTCAAGTGCTTTATATGCAACAAGTTTTAAATGATTATGGTTTTATATTTTCATCTACGCCTATCTTTTGTGACAATACAAGCACTATAAACTTGGCACATAATCCTATCTTACACAACCGTGCCAAACATATTGAAATCCGTCATCATTTTCTAAGGGATCATATTTCTAAAAAATATATATCCCTTCATCATGTTGATACGGAAGATCAATTGGCTGATATTTTCACAAAACCACTTCCATTAGATCAATTTAATAACATAAAGAAGAAATTACTTATCACTCCCTTAGAAAATGTTTTCTTTGACATTTGTGTTTCTTAAAATCAGTTGGTTTCTCTGATCCTTACATTTTGGCTATAAATGGACATCCTTTAGCATGTTTTAATGATTATGTTTTTGAAAGGGGAGAACCAATTAAGGATGAGTCTTAACAAATGTTTTTAACAGTTATCTTTTTGAAATGACAAAGGGGGAGAAATAATATAAATCTTAAATACTCAATCAACGAGTTTCATACATACTCTCTTGGCTTCACATCAAATGTTGCTATATTCCCTAAAGAGTTGGATTTTATGTTCTACACCTCTTTGGGAATAATAAGCACACATTCCATAAACAAGAGAAGGTATACACAAGGTAAAATTTAGGTATGAAACTCAACTCAATATTATTCAAGCTTATTTGAGTTATATTTAGAAATGTTTGTCATCTTCAAAAAGGGGGAGATTGTTGGCTAAATGGACATCATCAAAATCCCTTTGTTTTGAAAATGACAAACATTTAATTCTTGTGGATCTAACGTACTACTTGAGTATTTTAGGAACAAGGTGGATGACAAAGTTTTGGAAGATCTACATGCTTAAATTGCTTTATTTTCATGATTGTAATCAAATGTAAACTTGTACAAATATATAATGTACAAGTACTTAGATATCATGTAAATCAAGCGTTTAGATCTTCTCTATCCACACACAACACTTAGATAGGTCATCCCTAAGTGAGCATCAAAATTGCACATTCATTTCTTACACTTAGCATATGAGTTAAAGTTTTGAAACAGAGTTTGTCTCGATCGACACACTTCTCGACCGAGATACTCTCGGTCGAACATTTTCTCGACTGAGAAACTCCCAAGTTTAAAGCACAAACACCTTTGTATAACCTGCTAAAAGCCATCACTGAGAAAGGCTCGGTCAAACTTTACTTCGACTGAGACTGTGTTTCGAGCAAGTTCTATAGCCGTTAGACTTGGTGGGAAAAATTGGTTGGGAGTTGAGTTGAACGTTGCAATACACTTTCTCCAGAATTACCCTCGGTCGACAAATTCCTTGACCGAAGTTTCTATCTGCATTTTTCAAAATTAATTAACTAGCCATTACTAATGCAATTAGTGGATACCTAACGGCTAGTTGAGCACTAAGAACCCCGTAGAAAGTGTCTAGAATGTCCCTAAGCAATAGTAGTCCATTCCTATAAATAGGACATGCCTTAGGACACCTAAACTCACTTGAGTACACATACTTGCAATTGAGAATCAATTCTTGTGAGCAATTAAGCAACTTCAACACTTGCTAATCATTTCCATTGTTGGCATTTCGTGTCCTATAGGCTAGAATCTCCTACCCACTATACTTCCACTTTCATACACATTGGATAGGAGATCAAAACGCTTGATATATGATTCAAGCCTTGTGCTTAAGTGGTAATTGTAATTTCCTTTTTCCTTTCTTGTTCTTTCTTATTGCATTGTACTCTCCTTGATACTCCTAGGTTGGAGGCTGTGGAGTGGAGAGGGTGAAATCTTCTCAGGTGGAGAAGGAGGACTTTGGACTACTTCTAGAAGGTCTCAACGGGCAACTATTTCAAGGAGGAAGGCTACTTCAAGGGGGATCTTGAAGTTACTTCAAGTGAAGACTGCTTCAAAGTTGGTGAGATGACTTCAGGTGAAGGCTGTCCAAAGGGTTTGGGAAGGTATTTGTAATTTTGTGTAACATCATCGAGAAGGTAATAAAATTCAAATACTTTCAAAATCCCAATTTGAAACACTTGGGTAGTGGACTGACTCCCTTAGTTTTTGCTAAGGGTGGAACCACCCTAAACCCTTGTCTCCTTCTTCAACATCCTTGTGGTTATTTGTTGGTTGAATTATTTTAAAAATTATTATAAAACCCTATTCACCCCCCTCTAGTGTTTTTCAACATGAACTAGTCAGTTCATGCCTAAACTGGCCAATTCATACAGTTTCCTATTCTAAATTACATTGGTATTCAATTCACTATTAATGCAAAACACGACATCAACATTAATCCTTGATCCAATCAAATTGACCATTGAACCAGGCGGTTCATCATATGAATCGGTCATTTGGGATCTTGAAATGGTCAGTTCACTTAGTGAACTGGTTGGTTCATGCCATGGTTCAACCATTGATCAACCAATGTTGTTTCTAGTTGACTTGACACTCCAATTGATTGGTTCTACATGTGAACCAGTAGGTTTAAAATCCAGTTAGTCAATTTTGAACCTCAGTTGTTTAGTTGAATACCTAAACACTTTTAGTGATCAAGTTAAACACCATTCATGAATAAATAGCTATTCCAAGTGTATCCTATGCTTGTGACCCTATATGTCCCAAATTACATTGGCAGTGAATGTCCATAACCAACTTATGACACCACAAACAATGAGTGGTGTCTAACAACACACCATTTCCACCCAAGTAGTTTGGAAAGTTGGAGAACAAATTCAACCTATAATTTGTGATCAATGTTACCATGATTATATAGTTCCTTTGTCTATGATATCTGGGTTGAACTTGATGCATGGAATTGTCATCCTCTTAACGTTCAATCCATGTTCCTTGAAGTAGAGAAGACTGTATGAGATGCATGTGAGTTCACATATCACCTATTTAATCACATGAGTATGGCCATACATTTCTCGGTCTCACTTATCAAGTGGCCTAGATATCAATCTCTTGTAGGAGGGACAAATCCCATCTACATCACTCACACTCAATCCCCATGTGTCACAATGCAACCGAGCATCACCTTTATGGCAACCCTTATTCAAGGTCACATTGTATGATGTCTAAATACATTAAACAACATGTGATGAGTGTAGTAACTTTAGGTATAAGAACCACAATCGCCACTATCACTGTGAGAGCTGATTGTGACTACCATTCCATGGTATCCATGTATCACTCTCATGGTGGATCTGTCTGATGCACTATTTTTTAACATGTCTTGTGTGATTGACTTGATATCATATATCATGACTAATGAGACTCTGTCATCAACCAACACACACTCTAGTCTTATGTATTACTGTTTTCTATTTTTCTTCCATAGTAACATTCGATTAAGGACATGACAAGAATGTATGTACTCTTATCATACATATGATATCATCATTCAGGTCATCAACCTGAAGGCATATGTCATCAAGTAACATAATTATATAGACATATGTTATTTGTGTCATCATCTCATGATTAAGACAAACATAAAAGATAAAATTACCTTTGTTATTGTTAAATGAGGTATCTAATGCTTCATTCCAATCATCATATGATTGACTCTCTGGGCATACATACTAACATAGTGCTCCTTGAAGGCTTCAACAAATCCTTCCCATGTGAGTGTAGGTGCATCAACTGCTATTGAATTGAGAAAATTCTCCCACCATGTACGGTCTGCTCCCTTTAGCATGTGCATTGCAAAATGAACCCTAGAGTGATGAGGGCAGTCTAGGTCAGGGAAAAAATGTTCCATGCCTCTAATCCACTCTTCACCCTTAGTGACTACATCAAACTCTCCTTCATCAGAGAAAGAGTCGGGTGTTATCTTGATGAAGTCTACTAGTGTCAACTCATGCAGTCTCAGAGGATGGGGCCTTTATCTCAAAGCATCTACGAGTGCTTGGAAAAGGTGTTTTATGTTGCCTTAGGGTTTCTCTCATGATCACTCCCTTCACTATTGGAACTAACACCATCAACAACATTGTGCTTGCCCTTATTAGATCTATTTGGGGTCATATGAAAAGGCAATATACCTAGCATTAGGACATATGAATCATATATTTTCCTACTAGCCATCTACCTACTTGCTCTGATACCATAATTGTATAGAGTGGGGCCCAATAGGGACCACTCCTTACTTTAATTTAAGGAAATATTTGCAAAATACCCAATAGGTCAAATCCCACAAAATAAAAGCCACTTAAGTAATTGGGGTCCACAATATTTATTTAGACTAGAATGATAACATGATTGTAGTTTTGTTGTAGTGGAAATTTAAATCTAAATATTACATGATAATCTCAATAGAGTTCAACTAAAGAGCCATAGAAGACTTCTAACTAAAATTAAAGACTAAACTACTTGGATCAGTTTGTGGTGAGTAACCTTTCCATCTAAGAAATCCTTGATAGCTAGTTCTGGGCATCACCACCTATCTCTTCGTCCTCAGGCTGTGCAACCTATGGGTGTGTTGAAGTCAACACCCAGGGAAGAGAAAATAAAAAAGGAGAAGACATCAACAAACACCGAGTATGTGCAATATTAAACAACTAGGCAATACTTTAAGGTATGTGGAATGTGAGACATATAATAGTGTAAAGAAGAGTTCAAAATAAGGAGTTCCAAGAAGATTTATCAGGCCAAGAGATGAGGCATCATAATAACAGAGATGATTGATTGAAAGGAAATCTTGCTATGTAACAACAATAATAATTCATAAATAGTGCATGTAAAAAATTAGATCACTTTTATTTATATAGGACTGAGATCCATTAATCTCAAGCCCAAGTCAGGTGGAAAGGAACACCTTGGGCGGAAAGGTGCACCCCTATATATAATACGAGTGAAACGACACACTCGGGGTGGAAATGCACACCCAATTATTATGGAAAGTATAGATGTACATGCTACTATAAATATATCTAGTCTATTTGCACACCACATGATATAAAAGCCAGACATAATTTCAATCATCATCAATATGGGATTAATAGATACAAATTTCCCCCTCTCCCATGCCCGTGGCAGAGGCTGAACACCCGATAGGGTGGTAAATCAAGGCAGAAATTGGGATTCAAACCCTGGTCCCTTTGTTAGGGGACACCGTGCTTGACCACTTGAGCCACTCCTTGTCGACAATCATCATTAATATGATTCAAATAAGAGAAAGAGATTATCTCAATATATAGGCCATATGACCTTCAACAATAGAATCTCATGGTATCAACAATAAATCAAGAAGTAGCAAGGAAATAGGAAGGTATATTCAAAGATGAACAAGTTTCAACCAAGAATGCCTCATATGGGAGATTTGTTGGTGAGCATAGTATTCCCTTGATAATCGGGAAGGATGCACATACCTTAACTTGAGTTATTAAATCAGATATTGAATCCTAGCCCTCCAAGTCTATGGTCAACTTAACCTACATATGGTTTGGATCTAAAGGTTAGGGTTTATGTTCTAATATATGCAAATATTGTGAAAACCCTAAAAATCCAAACCGATCGGTAAAATCCTAGGTTGATTCTTGAGATTGAACCAATACTGACTTTATGGTCTCTTGAAGATAAATCTTGACTCAAAATTGCATATTTAATAATTATCATATTTTCTTTCATAATCATAAGTGAAAATAAAATCCTAAAACTCAAATCTTCAGCAAAACCCTAGACTGACACTTGATTTGATCTCAGAAAGTAAGTTCAAGGTTACCGATAATGGATGTGACTCCAAGATCTAAATTTATCATTTATAACCTATATCAAAGTATTAATGTGATATTATAAAGATTTAAAACCATAAAATCAAATCTTTAGAACTTGAATTAGGCGATGGAAATTAGACCAAAAGATAGAGAAAATTCCAAGGATCTCAATTTTTTTATATTTTTGGATAATCAGAGTGAAAGTTAGGATTTTTCGAAGTTTTAACCAATTAAAAAGCACAAAAAATTCATGTCAGTGGATTGAGTCTGATCAACTAGTCAACTCCACTGAGTTGGACCAATCAAAAGCAGCCAACCGACTTGGGCTTGTGCCAACTCGTCAAGTGGGAATCAAAAGCAGAATGACAAAAAGGCCTAAATACCCTTATGCAAGAAAACAAGAAAAGAAGGATGCAGTGAGGGTAAAATGCGGATTTCACATAGGAATCACCCCTTCCTCAATCACTCACCATGGCTGCTTCCCTAGAAACAACAAACCAAGCCCGATTTTGGTGAAATTTCATGCGATAATGAAACAGCGATTTGGATATATAAAAATGAAGAATGAGGTTTCACGGATTCACCAGAAGAGGGAATCAAAGACTAATGTAGTATCCTTCTTGCACAAGGTGCCACAAGCCAGAGGAAAAAAAGTGGATTGGTGGATGCTCAAAACACAACCAACAAAGAAATTGAGAGGGGAAAAAGCAAGCTCGGGTGGCGACAAAACTACGACAAGAATCAGTTATATATAGAGTGGATTATGTTAGGGTTTTGGTGAGTGACCGTGAGATACTCATACCCCACAAATTGGGTTTTTATCTAATATTTTGGAATTAGGGTGCAAGAAAGACATCAATAGATGGAAATTCAAAAAGGAAAATAAGGGAAAAAAATCTCAGAGATTGGTTGAGAATCGAGCAAGAAATCAGTGTTTTATTATCCACGTCATTGCTATCTGGTTTCCAGAACTAGTGCAAGGTTTAAGATGATTATCGGTCGTACAATCCTTCATCTAATGATCATGAAAAATCACACTCATCAACTATATGTGTGACATCAATGCTTACCAAATCAGGAAATCGAATGAAGTAATACCAAATCAATTTCTTTTCTCTCTCTTTCAATTTGGATGAGTAAATAAAGTCCAAATAAGGTGAAAATTGGTGGGTAAGGTAATAAGGACCCAAAGAATCCAATTTTGGAGTAAAATTTTCCTTTGGAAAACATTAATGTGTGAAAATTGCAATTTTATTAAAAGTGTATTTTCTTTATATAAATATATTCCTTTATCTTGACCAAATTTCATTTGTAACTCTATATTAACCCAACCCATCCATAGAAAAAAATATAGAAGACTAATTTTAATCTTAAATGCCTTATTTTTACATTTTGTACAATCAAACCCAAAACAGACGCATAATCCTAATTTCTTATATTAAAGCTTCAAATCTTGTATTTTTGCATTAAACGCCCATACTCAAAGGTTACTAACATCCTAGAACCTATCAATATACTAAAAAGTTCAAAATAAAATATTAAAATAAAATGGAGGAAAAGGTGATAATTACCTAAATTTGGGGATGTTTAAACTCTCCTCCCCTAAAAGGATCTCGTATCCAAAATCTTAAGCAAAGTGGGAAGGGTGAGTGTATAACATCTCTTCTCCAAGCTCCAACATATTTCCTCTAGACCATGGTACTTCCATAAAGCCTTCACTAATTCAATCTCCTTGTGCTTCAACTACTTCACTCAGGAGTCAAGAATCTTCATAGGATATTCTTCATAGGTCAAGTCTCCACAAATCTCTATGGGTTTGATAGTTAACACATGAGATGGATCCTTCACATATTTCTTCAGTACAAACACATGGGAAACATTATGAATATTATCATAAGAAGGAGGTAGAGCCAAACGATAAGCACATTCCCCAATCTTATCTAGAATTTCAAAGGGTTCCACATAATGAGGATTGAGCTTTCCTTTCACCTTAGATCTCATAGTAGAATGAATAGGTTTTATTTTCAAGAAAACATAGTCACCAACCAAAAAATTCACATTCATCCTCTTTTTATTAGCATACATATTTTGACGATCATGAGCTGCTTTCATTCATTGATTTACTAGAACAATCTTGTCCTTCATCAATTGCATGTCTTTAGTTTTCACCAGAGTATGCTCACCCACATCACCCCAGTGTAGGGGTGAACGACAAGGTCTTCCACAGAGAGCTTCAAAGGGTGTCATACCTATGCTCGCTTGATAATTGTTATTGTAAGAAAACTAAGCTAAAGGGAGATATTTATTCCAAAATCCTCCCCAGTCCATCACACAAGCTCGCAAAAGATCTTATAGAATCTAGACTATCTTTTTAGATAGACCGTTGGTCTAGGGATGGTAGGAAGTACTAAAATGCAAATTTGAACCCATCTCTTCTTGAATCTGCTTCTACAAGTGAGAAGTAAATGTAGGGTCTCTATCAAACACAATAGATTTTGACACACCATGCAAACATACAATACATACCATGTAAATTTGTGCCATGTCTTGAGCCTTTTATGTATCCTTGAAAGGCAAGAAATGGGCAGACTTAATGAGTCGATCTATCAGAATTGAGACAACATCATAACAACCTCTAAACTTTAGAAGACCGGTCACGAAATCCATCATAATATTTTCCCACTTCCATTCAGGTATTTCAAGAGGTTGCAAAAGTCAGCCAGGCCTTTGATGTTCAAATATTACTTGTTGACATGTCAAACATTTTCCCACAAAATTAGTGATATCCTTCTTCATATTTTCCCACCAAAAACATCTCTATAGATATGTGTACATCTTTGTGGTTCTAGGACGAATCATATATTTTTTACCATGAGCCTCACTCAACACCTTCTGTCTCAGGTCATCCACATCCGATATCACAATTGATGACAAAAACATATCACACCATCAACACCAATAGAGAAATCCAATTGAGGTTTATCTGTCAAAGTCTTCATCTCGTCAAGATCAGGACTAGCGGTTTGTTCTACTATAACTTTAGAGATCCAAGATGGAGTAATGGAGAGACTTGCCATGTGTACACACATTTTATCTATGACAACATCATCTCTATAATCCTTTAACTCAAGTCTCTATGTACAAACATGCTCCATACTTTTCCACATAAAAGTATAACGAGATGCACAAATGACATCTTTCTTATGACTAAGAGCATCAACATTTTGGTTGGCTTTTCCACGATGATATATGATCATAAAATCACAATCCTTCAAAAATTCCATCCAGTGCCTTTGTCTCATATTCAAGTCCTTTTGTGTCATAAGGTAGTGAAGGCTTTTATGATCTGAGAAGACTTCAAATTTCACACCGAATAGATAGTTTCTCCAAACTTTGAGAGCATGAATAATAGCTACGAGTTCAAGGTTATGGGTCAGCCAATTTTCCTCATTCGGCTTCAAGTGGCAGTAGGCATAGGCTATAACCCGTCCTTCTTGCTTAAGAACACACCCTAAGCCCAGTCTAGAAGTATTCGTGAAGATAGAATAAGGCTTTACTTCCACGGGTAAGGCCAAAATAGGAGCAGATGTCAAACAATGTTTCAGCTCTAGAAAACCCTTTTCACATTCTGGGGACCAGATAAACTTTGTGTGCTTGTGAGTCAGCTTAGTTAGAGGGTTATCCAACTCAAGAAAGTTCTTGATAAACCTTACGTAATAACCTACAAGAGACAAGAAGCTTCGTATCTCAGAGGAATTCTTTGGAGGTTGCCACTTAGTCACATCCTCAACTTTTACTGGATCCACATCTATGTGACCTATTGATATGACATGGCCTAAGAACATCACTTTATTTTTTTCTAGAATTCACACTTTAAAACTTGGCAAATAGTTGGTTTTCACAAAATGTCTACAAAATGATCAACAGATGATCCCAATGTTCATCCATCATTGTGGAGTAGATGAGAACATCGCCGATGAATACTACCACAAAGTCATCAAGATAGGGATGAAAGACCCAATTCATCAAGTCCATAAAAGCGGTAGGGCCATTAACTAATCCAAAGGGCATCACTAGGAACTCTTAATGCCCATAGTGAGTATGGAAGGTCGTCTTTGGTACGCCTTCATGTTTTATCCACATTCGATAGTAACTCCTTCGCAAATCCATCTTAGAGAAAACTATATCAAACTTCAATTGATCGAATAGATCATCAATGTGGCATAGAGGGCATTAATTCTTTACCATCACTTGGTTCAACATTCTGTAATCCATACACATCCTCAAGGAACCATCCTTCTTATTTATAGACAGAACAAGAGCTCCCCATAGAGAGACACTGGGGCAAACAAACCCCATGGCAGGGAGTTCTTGTAGTTGTTTCTTAAGTTCTACAAGCTTCGTGAGTGCCATACAATAGGGTGGTTTTGATATGGGGGTGGTACCCGGTACGAATTCGATGGTGAGCTCAACCTCTCAAGAAGGGGGGATACTAAGTAACTCTTCAGGAAACACATCAGGAAAGTCTTGGTACACTCAATATTTTCTAATTGGGGTGGTGAAGAGTCCAAGATGATGAAGTCCAAATAAGCATGCCATCCATGGGAGATAAGTTCTTCATCTTTCATGGTCGATATGATGAAGTGTATTTCCTCACATTTTTTACCTTTAATCAAAATCGTTCACCATCTGGGTGAAGTAGACTAACCTTCTCCTTGTCATAAAACAAGGACACATTAAACTTTTTCAACCGGTCCATGCCCAAGATGACATCAAAAATCGTCATTTTTAAGAAGATGAACTCAGTAGTAAACATCTTCCCAAATATACACAAATCTAGGGGTGAGGTTTTCATATAAGAAGAGGACATTTTACTACTAGGGGTTTGTACATCAAGTATATAACTCATATATGTAGGATCTATGTATAACATCTCAGCAAGATGAGAAGATATAAAGGTATTTGAAGAACCAGAATCAAACAAAGCTTTTATAGGATGTAAATGGATATGTACGATACCTTCTATAACTTCATTGTCATCACCAATGTCGGCAACATCCATAGCAAAAACACGTACAACACGACACTCTACTAGAGGATGTCAACCCTATTGGTTGTTGTTATTGTTATTTCTGGGAGGTTGATTATGGTGAGGTTGAGGCTGATTGGTAGGATGTTGGATAGGCACTTGATGTTGCTGCAGTCGAGGGCGTTGGGGCCAGAAGTGTCCAGCCTACCCACACTCATGGCATATTACCGGACTAACCTTTCATTGCGGCGCATGATCACCACCATAACACTTCCCTGGAGGATGATGCCGAGAGCATATCTTGCACTTATCGTGATGTTGCTCTTGATCAATGACCAAAGTTCTTTCTCTTATTATTCTACGGTGGGGCTTGAAAACTAAGGTAAGACTTCACTGCTAGTGTTTTGTCCACCATTTGTTGAAAGGTCAGAGGAAGCTGTGGGACTAAATCATGTACCACGTGATAGTTAAGGCCTTACAAGAACATACCAGCCTCTCACTCTTTAGTAAACCCCACTATGTACCGCTCAAGTAGTAGGAATATATGCACGTACATGTGGATAGAGAGCGATCCTTGCTTCAAACTGTAAAATTAAGCCTCTTTCTTTTTTAGAGCGGCGGTGGAGATACACTTCCCATGGAACAATGCCAGGAACTTCTCCCAGGTAACAGTTGTGATGTCACACATCCTCGAGATCCCATTCCACCAGACATGTGTTGGTCCCTCCAGCACGTATGAAGAGAACCTAAACTTTTGATGAGGAGGGAACGCCATACCCTTAAAAGTCCTTTCTATAGCTAGAACCCAATCATCAACCTTATGGACCATCTCCAGCTCTCCTTCACCCTTGAAGGTAGGGGGCGACATCTTCATGAATTCAGTTAGAGTGTACTCCTTAGGCTTATCTAGCACTAGATGGGCATTCAAGTTCCCCACCATGGTCGTGGTGAGAAACTATCATAGGTAGGCCAACTCCTACTCAGGGGTGAGGCCATAAGTAGAGGCGGTGGTGTCGAAGACCCCATGAGCAGAGTTGGAGTTGTTGCTAGGAGGGGTATCCTTGCAAAAATGAGGGTTCTCCAGTGTGGAGAATCCATTCGTAGTGCCAGACTAAGGGGTAGTATTGACATTGTCAAACATGTTATTCCTCCTGAAATATAGGGTTAATGGGTAAGACATACATACTAATTAAGGACTCTTGAAATAGTTAGATTACCGAGCATAAACATGCTCATATACCATTCTTGTAAGGAGTGGGACCCTGGAGGGACTACTCCTTAATTTAATTTAAGGAAATATTTGCGAAATACCCCAATAGATCAAATCCTACAAATTAAAAGCCACTTAAGTAATTGGGGTCCACAATATTTCTTTAAACCAAAATGATAATATTAACATAGTTTTGTTGCAACAAAAATTTAAATCTAACTATTACATGATAATCTCAATAGAGTTCAACTAAAGAGCCATAAATGACTTCTAACTAAAATTAAAGACTAAACTACTTGGATCGGTTTGTGGTGAGTAACCTTTTCATCTTAGAAATCCTTGATAGTTAGCTCTGGGCATCACTATCTATGTCATGGTCCTCGGGCTGTGCAACCTCTGGGTGGGTTGAAGTCAACACTCAGGGGAGAGAACATAAAAAAGAAGACTACATCAACAAACAATGAGTATGTGAAATATTAAACAACTAGGCAATACTTTAACGCACATGGAATGTGAGACATGTAACAATGTAAAGAAGAGTTCAAAATAAGGAGTTCCAAGAAGATTTAACAGGCCACGAGATGTGGCATCATAATAACAGAGGGGATTAACTAAGAAAGTCTTGCTATATAACAACAATAATAATTCATAAATAGTGCATGTAAATAATTAGACCACTTTTATTTATGTAGGGCCGAGACCCATAAATGTCAAACTAAGTCGGGTGTAAAGGCGCACCCCTATATATAATACAAGTGGAAAGGCACACTCAGGGTGAAAAGGTGAACCCAATTGTTATGGTAATTATAGATGTACATGCTATTATAAATAAGCCTAGTATATTTGCACACACATGATATAGAAGCAAGATATAATTTCAATCATCATCAATATGATTCAAATAAGAGAAAGAGACTATCTCAATAAATAGGCCAGATGACCTTCAATAGTATAATCTCATGGTATAAACAATAAATCAAGAAGTAGCAAGGAAATAAAAAGGTATATTCAAAGATGAACAAATTTTAACCAAGAATGCCTCATATGGGAAATTTGTTGGTGAACATATTATTGTCTTGATAATCAGGAAGGATGCACATACCGTAACTTGAGTTATTGAATCAGATATTGAATCCTAACCCTACAAGTCTATGGTCAACTCAACCAACATATAAATTGCGTGTCACCACCACCTCCTTCTCTGTTCTGGTGAATGGTGTCCCTTTTGGCCTTTTCCATGCTAAGAACAGCCTTAGACAGGGTGACCCCTTGTCACCCCTTCTCTTTACCATTGTTATGGAATCCCTCATCCACATGATGGACAAAGAAGTTCTTGAGAAGTGGATTAGACATTCAAGAAAGGTGGCGTCAAAGTCATGTCACACCTAATTTTTGCAGATGACATCCTGTTCTTCCTTGTAGGCAATGTCAAGACTCCGAAAAACTATAGAAGTATGATGAATAGATTCGTCAAACTCATGGGGCTGTTCCTGAGTGTCATCAAATCTAGGGTCTTCCTCTCTAGATCTTGTAACTCTAAGAGAGGGAGGCTCAAAGAAGTTGTGGGCGTTGAGGTAGGGGTCTTCCCTACTCGGTATCTGGGCATTCCAATCTGTGGGGGAAAGCTGAAAGGGTCGGACTTCAACACCTACGTGGATAGCCTGAGTGAGAAAGTGTAGACTATGTGAACCAATTCTAGGTGCTTGAAGACCAGGAGATGGAGGAGGTTGTCCTATAGAGTGCTAAAAGGGTCAGTACTAGGAGTACCGGTGGTGCCGAGAAGGTTTATAAAGGGAGAGGGAGAGGCAGAGGTAGAGTTGGAGGTCGTGGATGCTCCTGTGTGGTTGGGGGTGGAGACGGTAGTCCAATGACCTTTCTAGTGTGGAATGTGAGGGGTGCTTCACTTCCTGGGAAGCAAAGGACCCTCAGAAGTATCATCCAAGAGAGATAGGTGACATTGGTGATTTGTATGGACACCAAGATACGTAGGGAAGTAGATGATAGAGTCAGTGGTCTCTTTCCTGGTGGTTGGGAGTTTTGTTCAAACTTGAATAACATTGATGGAGGTAAGATTGTGGTTGATTGGAACCCATTAATATGGGATGTGCATATGATCTTTGAGAGTGATCAATTGGTTACTGTGAGTTGCATTAACACATGCAATTTTCACTGTGTTCGGTCAGCTGTGTATGGATCCAATTTGGAGATGGATAGAAGAAGGATGTGGGACATACTTATTGAGTCTACGCAACATGCTATTCCCCAATTGGTTGTGGGGGACTTTAATTAGGTTAGAAGAGCCATAGAAAAATGGGGTGGGCCGCCTATACCGGAATCTATTCTAAAAGATTCAATGATGTCATTGATGCTGATGGTTTATTTGAACTCAACATGAGTGGAGGATTAAATACTTGGCATAGTAAAAGAAATCCGATCAGAAGAATATCCAGCAATCTTGACCGTAGTTTAGTGAATGAGGCATGGCTTGAGGTGTTCTCGGAGGTTGCTCTCAAACTGGGAGGTCATCCTAATAGTGACCACTCATGGATGGAGTTTCGGTTAACAAGTCAACACCAATCAAATCAACCGTTCAGGTTTCTGAACCATTGGTTGACTTCGCCCTCCTTTGAGGGGGTGGTCAAGGAGACTTGGAATGTAAGGGTGGAAGGGAATCCTCTGTTCGTGGTGGAGAATAAGCTAAAGAAGGTTAAGATGACACTAAAATCTTGGTCTAGCAGTCTGGTTTATTTACCCAACCTTATTAAGAAATCTAGAGAGGACTACGATAGAGATGCGGCTAATCTCAGAATGCACCCTGATAACCCAGGGTGTATGGAGGAAGATGACAAATCTAGTAAAAGATTTACTCAACTCGAGAAAGCACATGAATTGTCGGGATGGCAGAGAAGCAGACTGAAGTGGCTAAAAGATGGGGACTACAATTCTAAAATTTACCATGTTGCGGTAAAGAGAAACAACATGAAGGACCATATACATAACCTGATTGATGCTAATGGCAAACTTGTGGATGAAGTGGCCAAAGTGGAGGACATGGATGTATAGTTCTTCACCGAGCTATACAATAGGGGAGAGAATGATACAAGTAATAGGGTATCCCTACTTGATAAAAGGGTCACTAACATTATGAATTTGGAGCTGCTTAAGCTGGCGACTGATAAGGAAATCAAAGAAGCTACTTTCTCAATTCGCACTTCTAAAGCCCCGGGGCGGGATGGCTTCAATGCTAATTTTTTCCATAGCTATTAGCACATTGTTGGTAGGGAAGTATGCAATGCAGTGAGATGGTTCTTGGTTGTTGGATGTATGGTACACCAAGTTAACCACTCCTTCATTGGGTTGATACCCAAGAAGTCGGGAGCTGCTGCGATGAATGATTTCTGTCCTATAGCCTGCTGCTCTGTGGTGTATAAAATCATATCAAAGTTGTTGGCGAGAAGAATGAAAAACATCATGCATGTTATCATATCTCCTAATCAGGACGCTTTTGTGAAGGGTAGAGCCTTATCCGATAATCTCCTTCTTGCTACTGAATTCTTACAAGAGTTCCTGGTAAAAGGTAGCACTCATAAAAAAAATGTCCAATCTTCTAGCCGTGGCTTCCCACATGATATCTGAAGGGTCCCGCAGCCCAAGACCTCCACCATGTCTCGGCTAAGCAACCTCCATCCAAGAAATAGCATGTTTCCCACTACTCCATAAAAAACTAGCTATAGATGACCTAAATCTTCCCAGTATGAACTTCAGGATATCTGCGAGCATGCACCAATATCCAATCATACTTTGGAGCACAGTTTTAATTAACACCACTATGCCAGCCATGGAAACTTTCAAACCACTCCATTTTTCCACCTTGAGTCGAAGGTTGTCCAAGCACATATTGAAATTTGACTCTTTCCCAACACTGCCCGAGATGGGAACACCCAAGTACCTGGTAGGAAAGGATCCAATATCCAATTGAATAGCCTCCTTCAACCTCCCTCTTCTAGCATCGCAAGATTTTGATAGAAAGACTTGCGATTTGATATCACTGATATACAAGCCTTACATATCAACAAACTTCCCTATCACTATTTTGACTCCTCTGAAGACACTCACATGTCCAGCAACAAAGAACATCAAGTCATCCACAGAGATCATATGGTTCAAGACTTTGATCCCCTGCACCTTATAAGTTTTGATGCTACCTCCCTCTTCAGCTTTGCATGCGAGATAGGATAGATTCTCCATAATGATAGTGAAGAGCATGGGTGAGAGAGGGTTTCCCTATCTGAGAACATTAGAGGCTCTAAAATAGCCTCTAGGCACTCCATTAGCCACCACTGAGAAAGAAGTAGCCTGTACACATTGCTTGACTATATTGAAAAATCTGTCGGAGAACCCCAAAGCTTCCATAGTGTTCCACAACCCCTCCTAAGACACATGATCATATGCCTTCGATATATCTAATTTTAAGCCTGTCTAGTCTCTGTAGTCATAACATCCTGCCATCCAGTGTCAGCAGCTTCACCGACAGCCCCCTTCACTACAACCATACTGGCTTCCTTGCAAACTCTCATCTTAGCAGACGCATCATGCACAACCTCTATCTCCACTACTTTCTCCACATCCACATCCCCTGACATACCCCCAGCCTGAGTCGCCGGTGGTCTCACCTTGCTTTTCCCTTTCCTACTTTGGTTCTTTCTTTGGGGTGCCCAACTTTTGGATCTCCCCCTAACAATTGGTGGTTCTGTGAAGGACTCCCTTGCACCCAGACATCCATGAGGCAAATGACCAAACACCTTGCAGGCAAGGCATTGGTCAGGTAATGTGTCATAAATGACCCAAATTTCTAGCTCCCCTCCATTAGGCATTTCAAGCATTACCACTAGTGAAGGAACTTCCAACATATTTAACTTCCAGCATACCCTATAAGAGAATGACAGTCATTATTCATCATTTCAATCCAATTCAAATTTACACTACCTCATATCCATATACAAGAGAGTCATAAGTTCATTTAATACTATACGAAGAAATTAGGGTTTTCTTCTCACTTGGCAGTTTACAATCATAGTGTCAACACATGCCTATGTAATTTGTATAATCCAACCACTCATCATCTTGATCACTAGGTACTTTATACCATAGAGACGACAGAGTGAACTTTTAGAACACCCACTAAAATTCATATCTTCCTTCAATGAATCATTATATATGAGGCATATTTCAATATTAACTAGGGTATTATTTGGCCCCTAGATATATGTCCTTGGGTCATATCTATATAGAGATACTCCATGATGAAGTCAAGGCATGCCTAAACATAGAAGAGCCAGTTCATATTGTCACTTATTATAAGGGAGTCTTCTCAACTCTCAAACTTACTTAGGATTTCATGTTTGTCATTCATGCATGCTCGGTACCCAAAGTAGATGTATGCAAGGCATACAAGAAAAACAACAAAGGAAAGAGGTTTAAGGTGTGAACCAGGGTTAAGCCTAGCTATGAGTGTTCAAGTCATCTAACACTTCATAGTGTGTAATCTAACTACCTTTAAAATAAGATATAGGAATGAAACACTAAATGAGTCAATTCCAATGTGATGACATTTCCACCTCTGTAAAGAGGGTAAGGGTGATTCGGGTGGGTATCAACCTCATTGGTAATTTGGGGAGTGGAAATGACCAAAGTAGTCAAGGATTTCGACCCTAGTTAGTATTACCCAACTCAAAGATAGACATATCAACGACCTATACTAGTTTACTTAACTA
The DNA here is from genome assembly GCA_963693085.1 of Alisma plantago-aquatica. Classification (NCBI taxonomy): domain Eukaryota; kingdom Viridiplantae; phylum Streptophyta; class Magnoliopsida; order Alismatales; family Alismataceae; genus Alisma; species Alisma plantago-aquatica. Next base: position 1,114,968,023 of record OY856412.1, read on the forward strand.
CCTACTAAGGAACTACATTGGATAACTTGAAATAATCAAGTTGCCCACTACCTTAGACTCCGACACAAAATTTTAAAAAGTGGGAATCAACATGGGATCCACTCTCCACTAAGGAAGAAATAAAACCATACTATCCAAAAAAATGAAGGGAAGCAAGAATTTTGATATTTTCCAAATGGTAGATATTACAGAGAAAGATAATGAGTGAACAACAAAAACAACACTATGACAAAGTTACATGATATTTTATCACAATTGTTCCTCACCATAAAGGAGATATGATAAAGTAAAATGGTGTACATGTAATAAATATAATAACATACAAGACCAATTATAGAGAATAACCTGATTATTCCATGCTCTCCTCAAGATCAAATTCCTAATTATGATCTTCTTGATTCCTTGTCCACTAATGCACATACACCTGGGTAGAAGGGAACATCACCTATAGGAAAGAAAGACATGTATTAATCAACACTAAATATGTGCATTTAAAAACATTTGGGAATTGTTTTAGGTTACAAGTATAAAACATATGTTCACATTTAAAATGAGCCACATATAAGTAGGTAAGTTCAATAGGAGTCAAATCAAACCATTGAGGCAAATTATTTATGGAGGGAAATATTTGAGATAAAAGAAACATCTTTACATAATAAACATTCACAATTTCCAAATAAATAATATCTATGCATGCATAAATGATGTAGACTAAATGTACCTAAAATAGGACCATAACACCATAGGATAACGACCTAAAAAGTAAGGGTTGAAACACACAACCCGGATAGAATATGCATTCCCTTTATAAGTATGGTTGTACATAAGTACCACTATTCTAGATGTTCTAGTCAAATATTTATCATGCACAACTAGAGTAATAAGACTACATTCCAGTCATAATTCACATCAGGTACTAGAAGTATAGCAAGAGGGCTCAAAAGACCCACTTTAATAGAAAATTCAATGTCCAGAAAAGCTCATAATAAGATTTAAAATAAGTAAATATGGACGTTCAACTTTAGATTTCCAAATAAAAGGATAGTATCCAAGTAAATGCCTCAATATAGGAATTTAGATCATAGTCACGATAAAGCTCAAAATAAAGGGGTTACACATACCTGGTCTTCATGACTAATGGTTATTTAAATATGTATACTTGTTGTCCTCTTTTGTTGTGGTATTCAAAAGAGATCCCAAGCAAGTCCTAACTTAATTTCTTCTGACAATTGTTGTCCTCTTTGATTGTGGTAACCATTAGAGAGCCCAGGAAAGTCCTACATGCTAAAGGGAAGGATAGAAAGGGAGAAAAAATTATGGAGAGTAAGTTGGTGACTAGTACACCAATGGAAGGGACAACTGCTTCCTCTCCGTTCTAGTAGGACGACAAGAGTTCTAGGTGGTCCATGTGGAATTCCATAGAGGCATGGATGCTGTTGTCTACCTCTAGGGGAACAATGTCAACCTACTGTCCTTGGAACAGACCAAGAGACACAATAGTCAGATGAGTCCCAATGCAACTAGAAGATAGTTGCACACCTACAATGATAAGGAGATGTCATTGGACTTGCTCCGGGACTATGTATATCCTCAAAACCATACTTCCCGTCTTATAGTTATTGATGCAATCAACTAGTTTATGGGGAATATGGTATTTAAATTTTTTATTTTTGCTGCCTAGTCTATAGCAATATTTCCCTTTAGTGGTATCAGAGCCACGTCAATCTACTATATTTTGGGATAATCAATATGATCAAATTTTAGGCATTATCGTTTAATTATTACATACAATGTGAATAATTCTGTCCAATCAAATACCATGCATAATCCCAAAATAATATATATGTATGATATATATATATATATAATTTACACACATAACATCATCCTAAAAGTGAGTTTTGATGGTGTATGTGTGGCGTTGTTATGGCTAATAACCCCTATTATATGTGCATGATGTGTGGTTTATTAATCCTATTTCATCTCGATTTGCATACAAAGCCTCTATCTTATCTTTCTGATGTAAAAATTAATTCTCTCCTACCTTTGCTCCCCTCGAATGTAACTCGAGGTTTCTCTATAATCATGTAATAGTAGGATAGTTTACTTTCTTGTCATGATGTAGAAGAAATATATTCTAAAGACACTAGATGACCATCTTAAAGATGAGCTGACTGGATGGAGGACCAGGTGGATGAGCCAAACTGATTGACTGGAGGATCCAACTGATCAACTGGAGGATCCAACAAATTGTGGAAAGAAGGACCAGAGGACCAACTGACCGTCCAGGAGGCAAGCTGATTGGTTCAAGGGTTGAACCGAGCGACTCAAATTGGAAAGTGCAGATCTTCATCAACAACATGTTTCTACATGTGATGTGGACCCTAGGTTGTGGTAATTCCTTGTGGCTCCAAAGAATTACATTAGACTGGCCCTAACCATCATATTTACTTATTGCATGTTTTTGTTGTGGGGTTCAACATGTATATAGTATGTACAATATATGTGGTGATTAGATAAAGTATATGTATTTATAAATACAAACTCCCTCAAATAAAATAATAAGTGTTAGATGCTTTCTAAAAGTTACGTACATGAAAATCTTGATCGACCAAGCGTACATTACGCCCTAGTGTGGTGCACCGTCTATCTCGTGGAAGTGTGATGGGAGTAATGTAGGTTCCTCCCAGTGAGGTGCATTATTATTGTGTCAGATTTTATGTCAAGCTTAACTGGTGGTTCTTAATGCGATTAAGCTCCAAAGGCATACATATAATTATGGAAATGAGTTGTGCATATCATCTATCCAAGAGTTGCATATGATGCAATTGGCAAAAGTTGCCTACCTTGATAATTGACTATGTATGGTGGCGTTGGTTAGGTAATAATTGAATTATCTTGGATCTTGGCCCACTAGAATATTGCATGCTATAATATTTTGAATTAATATATGAGGGCTATCAATTTAAATAAAATAGTGGGAGTGATAATTAATTAAAGACCTAATTGATATAGTCAAAATTTTCAAATCAAATCAAATCAAAAGCTTTTGACAAATGCAAATGTTCTCTTGTAGAATCAAATGACGAACAAATCTATATTGTGATCGGTCCTTAGGAAGGACAAACTTGATGAGACAAATTTCCACGAGTGGTTCTGGACTTTGAGAAGGGTTCTCAATGAAGAGTGCAAGCTCTACATCCTTGACAAACCAGTACCTGAAATACCTGCTCCTGATGCGCCTAGGGCACAAGTGGATGCTTACTGGAAGCATGCCAATGATGCCTTAGAGATAAAGTACCTTATGATTAGCTACATAAAATATGATTTGCATGAGCAATGCAAGGACATGGGGATTTTCGATATGGTAACACATCTAAAGAAATTGAACCTTGGCCTTACAAAGAAAGAAAGGGATGATATCATGAAGGAGATTTTTTGAGTTTAAGATGATAGAGGGAACCTCAGTAGAAGAACATGTGCTCAATATGATTGGACATGTGTATCATCTTGAAGAATTGGGATTCACCTTGAGCCAAGAGTTGGCTACATAGATGATTCTAAAGACATTGCCATAATCATATAGCCACTTTATTGCATATTATCATGTGAATAATATGGCCAGCCTGATGTTAGACTTGCTTGCTATGATGATTCATGCAAAAGCAAGATTGAAGGACAAGCCCATGATGGTGATCAGTAGAGCTGAGTCCAAGGATCAAAGAAAGGCCGAGAAGAGTTCTGAAGCCAATCCCAAATCCAAATCTTCAACACTCAAAATAAGGAGAAAGAAAAGTACAAGAGGAACTCATGCTTTGTACTTGAAGGCATTCAAGAAGAATAAGATGGGGATACCGATCTCCATTTCAGATATATACATTACTAAGATAAATCTGTCTACTTCTTCATCATGAATACTAGATACCAGATGTGGATCTCACATATATTTGAATATGAAGGATCTAAAAAGAAGTAGGCCTTTCAGAAGAGGTGAGGTGGAACTACGAGTTGCAAATGGCACAAGAGTTGCGGCTAGCACAGTTGGAACCTATAGATTATCTCTGCCTACGTGTCTTGTAATAGAGTTAATGAACTGCTATTATGTACATGCTATAAATGGAAACATCATTTTTGTTTCTTGTATGGACAAAGTTACATTTGAATTATGTATTAAAAATGGTTGATGTTATTTTCAAAGATGTGATCTTTTATGATAGTGCCCCAATGTCTCATGGTCTTTACTTGTTAGATCTTATGACAAATGTTTATAACATTAATACCAAAAGACTTAAACTCAACAACTAAAGCAAACATACGTTTGGCATTGTCATCCAGGGAACATAAATGAGAATCGTATATCTAGACTCTACAAGATGGTTATCTAGACTCTTTTGTTCTAGAATCCGTAGAGACATGTGAATCTTGTTTGTTGGGTAAGATGGCTAAGACCCCTTTCACTGGTAACAATGAGAGGGCTAGTGTCTACTAGGACTCATACATACTGATGTATGCAGACCGTTTAGAACAACCACTAGAGGTGGGTATCAATACTTCATTACCTTTACTGATGACTTCAGTAGGTATGGTTATGTTTATTTAATGAAACATAAGTAGAAACTCTTGACAGGTTCAAGGAGTTTATGAATGAAGTACAGAACCAACTTGGGGAAAGTATTAAGGAATGTCATTCTGATCGAGGTGGAGAATACTCAAACCAAGAGTTTGAGGACCTTCTTAGAGCCCATGGCATTATTTCCCAGTGGACTCCACCTGGAACACCTCAGCATAATGGTGTATTAAAAAGAAGGAATCACACATTACTAGACATGGTGCGATCGATGATGAGTTTAGCTAAGCTTTTGACTACCTTCTGGGGGTATACTCTAAAAACTGCCGTCTTTACACTAACCCGAATACCATCTAAGTCGGTTAAAAAGACCATATGAGATATGGTATGGGAAGCGTCCCAAAATGTCTTTTATGAGGATTTGGGGATGAGAAGGCTATGTTAAGAAAATGTTTTCAGAAAATCTTGGCCTAAATTTGATAAATGTTATTTTGTTGTATATCCTAAAGAGACAATAGGATATTGCTTTTATTCCCTATCTGACAACAAAGTGTTTGTTGCTAGGGATGCATTATTCCTTGAATTAGATTTCATTTCCAAAGGAATTAGTGGGAGAAAAGTGGAAGTCTAAGAGGTTTGAGACCAATAAGAAAACATTGAACCAATAGATGAACAAGAGGAACAAAGAGAATCACAAGGTGTTGTGGAATCTCAAATTCCTCGAGTGACATAAGTACCTCATAGATCTAATAGGAAACATCTTGAGCCTGAGAGATATGGATATCTTGTGACTCAAGAAGGCAATGAGTTGGTCATAGATGATGAGCCAACAACCTATTTAGAATCTACTAAGGGACCATAGTCTAAGAAATGGCTTGAGGCCATGAGATTTGAGATGGAATTCATGTATACCAACAAAGTATGGACTTTGGTGGATCTACATGAAGGGGTAAAACCCATAGGGTGCAAATGGGTCTTCAAGAAGAGGATCGACATGCATGGTAAAGTACAAACCTGTAAGGGAAGATTGGTTGCAAAGGGTTTTAGACAAGTTCAATGCATTGATTATGAGGAAATGTTTTCTCCAGTAGCCATGGTTAAGTCTATCATAATCATGCTTGCTATTGCAACTTATCATGACTATGAGATTTGGCATATGTATGTTAAAACTACATTACTTAATGGGAATCTTCTCGAGGATGTGTACTTGACACAACCTGTGGGTTTTATAAATCCAAAAGATGCAAATAAAGTCTGTAAGCTACAAAGGTCAATCTATGGATTGAAGCAAGCATCTCAGAGCCAAAATCTTCAATTTTATTAGACAGTCAAAGAGTTTGGCTTTATTCAAAATGGAGATGAACCTTGTGTGTACAAGAAGGTTAATGGGAGCATAGTGACATTCCTAATATTGTATGTAGATGACATACTATTGATAGGGAATGACATCCCTACTTTATAAAAGGTAAAGACATGGCTGGGAAATATGTTTTCTATGAAAGAATTGGGAGAAGCATCCTGCATCTTGGGGATCAAGATCTATAGTGATAGATCTAAAAGTCTTCTTGGATTAAGTTAGAGCATGCACATTGACAAAGTGTTGAAGAGATTCAACATGGAGAGTTCAAAGAGAGGAAATCTACCCATGCGACATGGAGTTACTATCTCTAAAGCTCCAAGTCCCAGTTCTTGTGAAGAAAGGGAACACATGAGTGTCATTCCATATGCCTCAGTAATTGGATCAATCATGTATGCAATGTTGCATTCCTGTCCAGATGTCTTGTATGCCTTGAGCATGACGAGACGATACCAGTCAGATTCAGTGATGCTCACTAGACAATCGTAAAGAACATCGTCAAGTACTTGAGAATGACTAAGGATTAGTTCTTGGTCTACAGTGAAGAGGAAGAGTTGGTGGTAAGAGGTTACACTGATAAAAGCTTCCATACTGACGTAGATGATTAGAAATCATAGTCAAGATTCATATTATACCTAAACAATGGAGATGGAAGCTGGAAGAGTTCTAAGAAAGAGACAATAGCCAATTCTACAATAGAGGCCGAGTATATTGCTACATCAAATGCAACAATAGAAGTTGTATGGATCAAGAAGTTCATCTCTAAACTTGGGGTCATTCCAAGCATCAATGACACAATTGAGCTATATTGTGACAACAATGGAGCTATTGCAAAAGCTAAGGAACCCAAATCACATCAACACTCAAAGAATATACAAAGGTGGTTCCATCTCATACGAGAGATCGTGCAACAAGGAGATGTAAAGATTTGCAGAGTACCAACTGAGAACAATATTGCTAACCCCTTGATAATGGAACTTTCATAGTAGAAGCATGATGGATATGTTAGATCACTTGGAATATGATTTGTGGGTGATTGTCTCTAAATGCAAGTGGGAGTCTATTGGTATGTATGCCCAGAGAGCCAATCATATGGTGATTGTAATGGCATAATATGTAAATGATTTGATTAATAAATAAATGCAACCTTCCAATTTATTTAGTTTAATTCAGTTATGAGATAATGATGTAACATTATAAATGTCTCATGAATGACATTACTTAATGACATATGTTTTCATGTACATGACTTGAACGATGAGATCATACAGATGTTAAGAGTATACATATACATTCTCATTATATCCCTGACTGGTTGTTACTGGGGCAGTTTGATAGATAGTAGTGACACATAAGATTAGTGTGAGTTGGTTGATGATAGAATCTCATTAGTCATGATATGGCAATATCAAACCAAGCACACAAATACATGTTGGAGAACAATGTATTAGATAGACCCACCATGAGACTGATACATGGAATCCATTACCGTGGTAATCATAGTTATCTCTTGCAGTGATGGTGGTGATTGTGGTTCTTAGACCTAAAGTCACTACACCATCACATGTTGTTTAGTATGATTTGAAATAATCAAACATGATCCTGAAATAAGGGTTGTCATAACAGTGATGAGTGGTCGACTGTGACACATGGGGACTGATTGTGAGTGATGTAGATGGGATTTTCCCCTCCTACAGGAGCATGATATCCTAAACCCTTGAGTAACAAGACTGAGAAATGCATGGCCATGCACATGTGAGTCAATATGTGATATTGAACTTACATATATCTCAGATAGTCTGCTCTGGTTCAAGGAACAAGATTGAATGTTGAAGAGGATGACTATTCCATGCATTGAGTTCAATCTAGATATCAATGAAAAAGGAACTATACAAACACTATAACACCATACATAGATTGTCGGTTGTAGTTGTTCTCAAACTTTCCATTTACTTGGGTAGCATTGATGTGCGACTAGGTACCACTCATCAATTATAATATAGGATCTATAGGGTCACACACATATGTATTGACCTAGAAGAGGAGTTTAATATTGAATGATATTTGAGTTGATTATTAAAGTGTTTAGGTATTCAATTCATGCAACAAATAAACTGATTGGACTTCCAACCGATCAACTCACCCAGTGATATGACCATTTGGAGTGTTAGGGTGATTGGAACTAAATTGGATAAATGTCTGCACAAAATGGGACAACTGTGTGAGTCCATCATTCCAAACAACTCCTAGTACACCAATGGGAGGGACAACTCCTTCCTATCCATTCTAGTAGGACAACAAGAGTTCTAGGCATTCCATATGCACTTCCATTGAGGCTTGGATGCTATTGTTTGCCACTAGGAGGACAACGTCAACCTGTAGTCCGTGGCACAAACTAGGAGGCACATCAGTTAGATGAGTCCCAATGCAACTAGAAGATAGCTGTGCATCTACAATGACGAGGAGATGTCGCTGAACTTGTTCCAAGACCAAGTATATCCTTAAAACCATCCTTCCCATGTTATAGTCATTGACATGATCTGCTAGTTTATGGGACTATAGTTAATTTTTTTATTTCTACTGCCTATTCTATAGCCATATTTCCCTACAGTGTGAGGTCATGAGGATATCTTCCAGAAAAACACTGGCTAAACTTGAGCACTGCCAGCAAGGAGGGGTAGGGAGATGAGGGAGAGAAGTCTGAATATTGCATGTATCGTATTGGATGGCGGGGAACCATGAGGAAGACATGGTTAGGGATCATTGTTGGTTGTTTCAAGGCCTACCTATAGCTTTTAGATCATAAGCCTATGGAGAAAAGATGACACTGCATGTGCTTTCAACACCGTGGTATAGCAAGAAGAACTGATGCATGAGGGAGAAGTAGCTACTAGAAATCCCTATAGTAGCGTGAGGCTTAGATATGAATAAATGTGGCTGCATGAGGGAGAAGCAGTTACAAAAAATTCCTATGGTAGTGCGGGGTCTATATGTGAATAAATATGGCAATGAGATCTCAGTTAGCGGAGGCATCACCCTCCATCAATCACTGTAAATGTTGACAATGATCACACTATTGACAAGCAACTTGGTGTAAGGATGAAGAACTAAAATTTTCTAGGGTTACCAACTGGTTGTAGAAAATAAGGAGAAGAAGAGAGACAAGATGAAGAGGAGAGATTGGAAGAGATTAAGTGAGAGTAGAGGAAACAAAAGGGGTGGATAATGGTGGCCTTACACATGGTCAAACTACTATTTGCAGCTGGCTCTATGCCTGTAACATGGTCATGGATGGAAATGAGGGGGAGGGGGTAATTGATGTGGTTTAATAGGATAATGGTGAATATACAATGGCATATAAATGTAGTTACATAATGAATTGATGTACATTAAATAGATAGGAGTTTCTACCGATTCATCATATGGGAAAATGAAGTCTGATTAAAATGAAAATTGGTATCCATGCTAATTAGGATGTAAGGAACTCAATTTCAACACAATTTTTCCATTTGAAAATGTTTGGCATAATATGTATTTATTTGGTTAATAAGTACTCTCGTAATCTAATTACTATCTCTTTTAATCTATTTGTTACATTTATTCATGTTTATAAATTTATTTTTACCAAATAAAGTTAGGAATATTCTAGAGTGTAAAATTAGATTCCAAATTTATATGTCGGTAAATATAAATATTAACATCATTGGAAATTTAATTAAATAATTTAACAAAAAATCCAATATGAAAGGAAATTTATTAACTCATTATATTTATTGATTGCTTATTACTTTAATATGACCTAGTTTATGGTAAAGGAAACTAATATTAACCTTCTAGAAAAGGGCCTAAGTAGAGTTAGGGTTGATGTGATTTGATATTCAAGTATGCTGAACAAGCTAGAGCCACCATGAAGGAAGAGTTATGAGTAGCTGAAGAAGTAGAAAGTCAAAGAGATCTATGAGAGTTCTATGTTACTAAATATATATGTTCTCCACCCAATATTCCAACCACCAATTATGAAACCAAATTTTGTAATCAAGCTACCATGTGACTCAAATCAAACCCATCAACTAGGGTTTAGGCCCACCAAGGAGGGATTAATCAAAACCATTTACTTCTAATCATTTATTGAAAACCAAAAATATTTTTTTTCTTCTTTCTCAAATATATAACAACATTATTTAGGTATTGATATCATCTTATTTAAATGTTACATGAAAATGTACAACAAAGTTTGACCTCTGCTTAAAAGAAAAAGTTCTCTATTAATATACATCATGTACAACTTATTACAAATTTTCTCTTTTCTCACTCTCTCATTCATAGGATCTAGAGGAAGGATAAGAGAATGACTAGCTAATCTAACCGGATCATCATAAGACCTCTACTCTACTCTTGATAAAAGATGACTTTTGCCTTTTTTGAAGGAGCTGGTCCGTTACTAAAAAAATATTTAGTAGGTTGATGAGCTACTGGCTCACTTCTTGGAAAATCAATTGTAACCATGACATATCAGTTGAGAATTACTTACTATTTTGGATATAAGCAGAATAAACAAGTAACTGAGATTCTTCAATCATTCAAATATATCAAGAGTATTGATAGCAAAAAATTAGAGTAAACACTAAATATACATTTAATTCTGTTGTCTATTTAATCAATGCCCTGAACCCATATGAGGTGTGCCTCAACATGTGAAAGAATCACACCAAGCTACAATCTCAATGTATAAGACTTAGAAGCATGCCCGGGATCCTACGTCCTCCATCTCAAGCTACCCATTTTGCAGTGGCTTGTCTGGCCTAGGCAGCTAATGGGAGTGGCCAGATATCAAGATCCTCCACTAAACCTAGGTACTCAGACAGGGAGTTAAAACACTATAGCTTATTATGCAACAATGGTTCTACCAAAGATAACCACTGACCAGCAACATAGGTACCAAAGACATCTTCGTTTATTGTTGCGTACCACACATTAATAAGGAGTCTACCCTAATTGGCCTAAACCGTCGCACCCTGATCCATTGCGATCTGGTTATCTCAATCAAGACTTATCCTTCAGTCATAATCATGTAACCTGCCCACAACATATGTCTCTTGTTAAAGATTATATAGTGTTTGGGGCATCTATCATCTAATGATATTTGATTTGTTCAAGTAACATCATTATCCCTACTAATATTACCCGATTTTGACAAAGAGCATTCCACAATATTTACCTGAATCATATGAAAAAAATATATGTTTATAGAGTTCCTTCAATTTCTTAGTTAACTCTTTAGATTTGGGGATCAGGGAATACCCAGGGCTTCTAGTGCCTCTAAGTCCACCATTCATCTATCCCTTTGGTTTAGAACACACACAATATTTGAACACATCAACATCAAAATACATAAAATATTGACCAATATATTTTCTCTTCTGAAAAACACTACATGAACACAACAATTTCCAAAATAATAATTTCTGAGTAGGAGTTGGCAAATAAACATCATAATATAATATTTATATACTGTAAATTAAGGTTAGAAGGTCATTTTCTGCTCACTCTCATGCGATATAGCTTACTGATCTCTCCTTTGATCTCATTCAATCCCAAAATCTATCTTGTTCATGTCTGATCTAAGCTTCAAACCTGCAAAACCCATCTAAATGACCTACGGTAGATTTATTGACCTCAAAGAAAAACTACTTGAGGTAGAAGAAAAAGTGAAAAGGTTAACCAAAATCTTTGGTTTTTGAAATAGTGGTCTCTAAGAATGGATATGCAAAAAGATGAGAACATCTAAGGACAAAAATTATTACCAAGAAACAACTATAGGATAACCTTAGGTTTCCATCAATTTAATCATCTTTCTTGCCATCATACTTCGAATCACCTTCACAATATATGCTCTCCTTTGGTCAAAGGTGTTTAGGAGGATAAGGATCTAAATACAATGTTGTCTTACTCAATTTCATTAGTTTCCACTGACTATATATAGAGATTTAAGGATCACATGATTGGCCGAGTTGGTCGGCACATAGGGAAACCATCGTATGCAAAAAACTTTTGGTTGGTACTTCTTAGTTGCCTTCAGTAGATGAGCCATCATTAAGATGAATCTATGGGCTACAAAACCTTAGGTAGAAATTCACTCGACAAACCTTCAGAAGACACTATTTTGAAAAATATTTGGTTGTCATCTAGGAAAATCATTGATCTATCTTCCCTTTGGTTTACATTCATCAGTCAAACAATAAGTAGACACTTAATGGACCATCGTTTAGTTGACAACTTCTAGCAAAACCTTTATAATGTAAAACCTTTGCTTGAAGCACCTTTGATTGTTGGCTTTGGTAGGCGAACCAACCATTTAAAGGCACTCCTTCAGGATCCATCAGAAGGTGCTATGCTAACCCATCAATATACCCATCCTTAGGTTGTTTCTACAAACTAGAACTTTAGTTTGTGGATATCTCTTTCACTGATCCACAAAAACCATTGACTTGTTCTCTTAGAAAAACCTTTGATCTTAATCCATCAATTGTTAACCGATGGAAACTCTACAGGAGAACTGAAAAGGATATAACTTCTCCATTTCAGCTCCTCTTTGATCCATTCTTGATTCTGTGGATTCATTATTGATTTCTCTACATTTTTGTACCACAACTTGTATTAAATAATATCAAGACTAAAATAATTCTCATGGTAATTAAGATAATGACAAGCTTAATTAATGCTAGGGTTATATTTTAACCATGTGATTATCAGATAATCATGTTTTGGTTGTAACAATCTCCCCCTCTAATAAAAACTTCATATACAAATTCTTAGAAGAGAAAGGGATACTTGTTATGTAAAGAGTGGGACCCTAGAGGGGACTCACTATTCACTACATAGAGAAATGTAAAACCAACCTATTCCACAAAATGTAGGAAAGGTGGAATTTGATTATTTCCCAAATGGTATATATACTACAGAGCAAGATAATAAATAAGAAAAAAAAACAAAAATATTACAAAGCTACATGATGATTCATTTACAATTGTTCCTCACCATAAAAGGTGGTATATCAAAGTAAAAATGTATACATCTAATAAATCTAATCACATGCAAGACCTATTATAGAAGGTAACCTGGCCATTCCAAGCTATACTTAGGCCCAATACCCTATATATGATCTTCATGCATCCTTGTCTTCTAATGTACTTACACCTGGGGTGGAAGGGAGCATCACCCGAAATATAGGGAATAGTGTATAGGTCAACAAAGAATGAGTATGTACATATAATAAACACTTTGGGCATTATATTGGGTTAAAAGTAGAAAAAGAGATGTTCTCACAAGAAGGGGGCTATTTGTATATATGTAAGTCCAAAAGAATTCTAAATGAGGCATATTAAGTTTAGAGTACAAGCATGAAGAATAAAACGTCTTGCCATATCATAACATAATCTCAATTTAAAACAATACACTTTGCATGCATAACAATGTAGATTAAATATACCTAAAACATGACCATAACACTATAGGATCATGACCTAAAAGAAATAAGGGTGTAAACACACACCCTAGGTAGAATATGTGTGATATATATAATTATGGGTGTACATAAGTATCACTATGCTATATATTCTACTCAAACACATAGCATGCATAATTAGAGTGGCAAAACTGCCAATTTAGTCAATTTCTCATGTAAATGCAATCAAATTTGGAGGTTTTCAAGAACCCATTATAAACAGATTGGTTAACAACTACAAGAATAGAATGAATTAAGATTAAGAATAATAAATGTCCTAGAAATTGAATTTCTAATAGAATTAATAGTTCAAGATATGCCTCATTAAAAGAATGCATTTCAGTCAAATAATTCCCCAAATAAAATAGAGGATGTACATACCTAATTTTCATGACTAGTGGTTAACTCAATGGATATACTTGGTCCCTAAAGTTCAATATTCATCCTAAGAATACAATACATATGTTAGTCAAACCAAATCTAACATGTGTATGCATTGATATTATAGATTTTCATATTGTTCTTATCTTGGTTCTGGTCACCTAATTGCTTATTAGTATTTATAAGATTATTAAGTGAATATAGGATCCGTTAAATAGAATTGTTGTTCACCTTTAGTCACACGAGGATAAATATGTCTAGATTACATATACATGTGCGTAATGATATTTATTCCTCCAATAATCAACAAATAAACACATATTATACATTTATGCGGATCTAGGGTATTCAAGTAAACATGGTAATTTTTTACCATCACTAAGTTTTACATAATACCTTGGCTAATACCCAATTTGTGATTCAACATATCAGTCTACAAAATTTCTAGATGTCCCCTAACTAGAGGTTAATATATTAACACATACATTGACTAATAAAATGAATAATTTGAGTGGATACAACTTTGTATAATAGACCGACTATTACAATTTTAATGATAAGAATAAGTATTGTATCTCAAGCTTTCATATGGTAACATCATATTGTTAACGAATGCTCTAACTTCTGTAGAAATTTACCAACTACCATTTGATGTTAGTACATTAATAGGGTCAGAGTAAACAGTCAAGTCCATTATTTTGGCATAGTCCATGAGTTATATAATCAAACCTCCTAGTAAATATCCAATATTACTTTTAATAACTTATAATATGAATTCTTAGAATAAATATTACTAGTAAGAGAAACATAACTACGATGATACTTCAATTCCAAATGACCTTAATGACTGAGCTTCATGTTCCTATGTGTCTCAAAACCCTGTGATCAACCCAAATATGATCACATCCTTGAAGTATCATGTTCATAGAAAACACCCCATTGGTTTCTTGCTCATTTTCTGTAGTTAGGTACAAATTGGTGCTATGATTCTAGAACTAGTGGTGGTGATGAGTTTGGGAAACACTATCATATCATTTGTTGGCCATTACTAAAACAATAGAAACCTCCTTGCTAACAAGTGTACTGCGTGTAAGAGGAGGAGGATGACAGGGTGTCCGGGATTAGCGGTTGTTGATGATATATGGATAGGAGTGGAGATGGGGTGACATTGAGAATAGAATCTCAAATAATCATTACTATAGATCATAGGTTGAACAAGACTACAATCATTGACCATTTTGCCCATGGTATTGGTTCATCTCTTCCACACACATTTCACAAGGAGAAGGATAAGAAGAAGAAGAAGACAAGATAGGAGAGGGAGGTTGAGGAAGAAAAATGTGCCAATGCTGTTACTAGTTGGGCCACTACTAATTGGTTTTGCAAATAGAGGGAAGGATGGAGAGGCAGTTCATAGCATCATATTGGTAGTCATGGTGGTGATGCAGGTGTAGGTAGTGAACTGGAAGACGATCCTATAAGAGGGCAATGCATTGTAGGTGATCTTTTGGTTTGCTAGCACAAGGAAGAAGGATTAGGACTACTTAAAGGTGACATGGTTGCTGGACAGGGATCGAGATGGATATGAAACATTGATCGTATGTCATCGTTAGTGCTAGAAAACAAAGGATAATGGAGAGAGAAGCTCAATCGACCTCAATAAACATAGAAATCTCTATCAAAATCTATTGTTGCAGAATGTGGCTTCTCACAGGGAGGTCGCTGGGTGTACAATGATACTATTTGTGTCCGTCAGGGTTTTAGGGAAGTATGGATGTGGGAGAAGAAGTAAAGGAAGGAAGAGAAGAGGAAAGGAGAGGAGAAACAACCAACAGTGCTAGTGGTTTGCTAGCACGGAAGATGCAAGGTTAGTCTCAAAGGTGGGAGACCGCATGCATTAGGGTAGAAAGAAATATCAATGGCATCATATTGTAATTATTGCATGTAATCATGATTATCAAATCTAGAGTTATTAATCAATTAAATAATTGGTTGAAGAAAGTCCAAATGAAATGAAAATTTATCAGTAGTTTACTTAAGGTGTGAGGAGTTCAATTTTGACATAAATTTTTACTCTTGATAATGTTTCACATCACATTTTTTACTTGTAGTTTAATTATTCTTTGAATGCATTTATTACTTTTCTTAATCAGTACATATATCTTATTTCATATATCATAATTTTTCTTGATACTCTTATCATATGGAAGTCGTAGAGTCCCAAAATAAAGTCAAAACTTATCATTTTAGTCAATTATATTCAAAATTCCAATTTCTTAATTGATCCTAAGACCTCATGTGAAAGGACACTTATCACCTTATTATGATTTTAGAAACCAAATTCTTCTAGTTAAATCTACATAACGTGATAAGAACTTAATATTAGTCATTAAGAGGAATGGGGCCAAGAAAATGAAGGGTTAATCTATGAACCTAGATTGTGGTATGTTACATGATGCACATCTCTAATTCTAACTCCCATGTAGCTTCTTCTACTCCATTATTCCTCCATAGAACTTTCACTAGAGGTATCTTTCTCTTCTCAAGCTTTCATAATGTACAATACATGATTAGTATATGACCTTATACATATGAAATATCTTATCTTTGTTGTACTTATTCTGGGTCTATGGTCTTCTCTGTACATGGATAACATTTTCTCAACATGGATACACAAAATACATCATGTAAGTTAGCTAAATCAGCATAAACTCAAGCTTGCGTGCCACTATCCAATTCTCTAAATTATTGGATAGGGATCCATGTATCTAGGTGTTAACTTTAGTGCACCTTTCTATGGTGACACTTCTGAATAAGATTCATCCTCAACCTCAAATTGAAGCAGTCTATGTCTCTTCTCTGCATTGATTTTCTATCTTTCCTGTGCAACTTTTAACTTTGTGTGTTGACAAATATCTTTTTAGTTGTCTCTTACACCAACTCTAGACCTAGAATTTGTCTTTCTCCAACTTCATACCAGCAAATAGGTGATCTACACTTTCACACATACTATTCTTCATAGGGTTCCATACCCAAAATTGAATGGTAGCTATTGTCATACACAAACTCCGCTAGACTGGGGTAATAATTCCAACTACCAATGAACTACACATTGGATCCTAGGATGGGTGATTGGATGATCTAGAGGGGGGAAGGTGAATAGAAATGAATGCACTTAAACAAAATTCATTAGACCTCCAAGTTATATCACAAGATAAGCTTGCTAAATAGGAAATTTGAGTGCAACTAAAACATACATAGCAAGGGAGAGAGATATTGAACAAGCACCAAGTGACAAGTTATGTAGAGTGGTTCCATACTCCAAACTAGGAGTATGTCAGTCCACTACCTAGGGAGGTCAACCTCTAGGATTTCTATGTGTTTCTTCCTCTATATATTCACTTATAAGAGTTACAAAACATGACCCACCAAAGGACTTACCTATCCAATACAAAGAGTCTTCAACCTAACCAAGGGCTCACCCATTTTGTTATGAATCTTTGGCCTTCTTCAAGGACTTACCCACTACTACACATGTCTTCAGTCTTCTAGAAATTAGCCACTCTTCTTGGATCTTCAGCCTTTGGCTTCACCTTCACTCAGAGAAGCTTTTACTAAGAACTTACCCACTTGAGTAAGAGTCTTCTACCTTCACCAAGGGCTTACCCACTCTTGCTCCAAGCCTTCAACCTTGATCTTCACTAAGGGACTCCTTCCCTTGTTCATATTCACCTCTCTCAGCTAAGAGAGAGAACCTTCATCTTCATAGTTGAAATGAGAGATAGGAAGGTGGTGGAAGTGAGAGTCTCACAAGATATACATGTAGGAATAGCTCTGTTACAAATCTCCTACTCACTCTAATAGATGTAGCAAGTGATTAATCTTAGAGAGAGAGGAGGCCATAGGATGCACTCAGCTATAGACTAGGAACATCATATAGAGTTTTCAATTGAATGCTCAACCTTGGAATGAAGCCCAAGGGGTCCTATTTATAGTTGGGGATGCCTCTTAGCAGTTGGGAACACTTAAGAACAAGAACTAGCCATTTTATGGCTTGCAAAAGATATATTTTTGATTGTTGAAACTCCATAATGGGTAGAAACACTTTTCTGCACTTTTCCGTACAGTTCTATCAGTCGAGTTTCTATAAAGGTAACTTGACTGAATGAACTATGCAACAATGCTAATTTGACCAATCGGTCGAGTTTGTCCTGGTACAAACTCGATCGATAGATTAAACCAGTTTTGTTCCAGTGCAGTGGTCGGTTGATTTCTGAGTATAGGAAACTTGACCAAACCATGGCATTCTCAAAATCCATCAAGGATTGGTCGAGATTGTTCGACCGATAAAGTGCCTATAATGGATTTTAGAAAATTTCATTAAAATGCTTAAATATTTGATTTAAGTGATCCTATTTTTTAAAGATTAATTACAAGTCATGCAATCATTACAAGTGATTTACAACATGATTCTAATGGATTTACATCATATTCTACAAAATGCACTTGTATTGACTTTGACTTGTCTTTTCTCTAAGTTGAGATGCGCAAGTTAGGGTATTTGGAGTGTGTCTATACCTAATTTGAAATCACTCAAGTAGAAGCATTAGCCACAATTGAATGGAATGGTTAGTCATCATTGAAACTAGGGTTGAGTCAATTTATACCTTGAGTCAACATTGACCTAGAGTCAACACTACAAACACATGCTCTCAACATATCTTATAAGGTTTGAATTGTCCATTATGACTATTCAAATGTCTAAGGATAAAAAGTTGTGCTAAACTTCAATCTTGTTCCCAACAAAAAATATTTCTGATAATCTAGATGTGAATTTTGAGGCTTTGTATGATGTTATAGAAATTGGTATTCCTTGTAAGACAACTATCTCATTTATATTGACTTTGGCTATCTTTTGGGTATCCCATGTTGTCTTAACCGATAGAAAGGAAGAAGACTTATTTAATCTATCCACTATTACCCATATAGAATCAAATCAACGTTGTGTCCTAGGTAACCCAACTACAAATTCATTATGGTATGATCCCACTTCCACAAAGGAAAAGGGAGTGGTTATAGAGTACCTTCCAACTTTTGATGTTCAACCTTGACTTGCTGACATAGAGCAAACTTAGCTAAATACTCGGCCACATCTTTCTTCATTCCTGGCCAGAAATATAGTTCTTTGAGGCTTTTGTATGACTTAGAACTACTTGGTTGCATCACATTCACATAAGAGTGAGGTTCGTCAATAACTTGCTTCTCTAGCTCAGTGTCATATGGAACACCTAATCTATTCTATGAATACAACAACCCATCATCTAAATATCTAAACTCTATTCTCTTTCCTTCTGTGATGTCATGCATAATTTGCTTCATTTCACTATCATTCTATTGAAGCTCTTTGATTTTTTCATAAAATGCAGGTCTAACATGCATCTGTGCAATCATCCCACCTTGTTCTTACACAATTAAATCTAAATTTAGCTCCCTCATTTCACTAGTAAGTCTCTTCTCTAACAAGCCACAAAAAACATTTCTATAGGTGATGTATACTTCCTACATAAATCATCTACCACAACATTGGCCTTCCTAAGATGGTAATCAACGACAACATCACAATCTTTTATAAGCTTCATCTATCCCTGTTGTCTTAGCTTAAGATCCTTCTATGTGAAAATATGTTTTAGACTCTTATGGTATGTAAAGACCTGACATGCCTCACCACAAAGAAAATGTCGTCATGTATTTAAGGCATGCAATGAAGCAACCAACTCAAGATCATTCATAGGATAGTTCTCTTCATTCTTATTAAGATGTCGAGAAGCATATGCTACCACTTTTCTTTCTTGCATAAGATAACATCCTAATCCTCTTCCGGAAGCATCATAAAACACTGCACAATCTTTATATGCTTCTGGTAGGATCAAGATTGGTGTTGAGGTTAATCTTTGCTTTAACGTCAGAAAGCTTTTCTCATAGTTATCACACCAAATATAAGGTACATCCTTTTTTGTTAAATGCATGAGAGTTGCTGCTAAAACATTGAAGTTCTTTATGAACCTTCTACAGTATCCAAACAACCCAAGAAAACTCCTAATCTTAGTAAGGGTTGTAGGTTTCTCCCACTGGAGAACATATTCTAATTTCTTAGAGTCTACACTAACTCCTTCTCCTAATATAACATGTCCCAGAAAGGAAACTTCAGACAACCAAAATTCACACTTACTAAACTTAGCATACAACTATGTTGTCTCAACAACTGCAAAGCTATTCTCAAATGTTTCTCATGCTGTTCTGTATCTCTAAAATATATAAGGATATCACCTATAAAAACTTCTATAAATCAATCCAAATATGATCTAAAAACTCTATTCATCATGTTCATAAAAACAACAGGTGCATTTGTCAGTACAAAATACATGAATCAAAACTCGTAATTCCCATATTTTGTTCTAAAGGCTAACTTAGGTACATCTTATGCCTTTATCCTCAGCTGATGATATCCTGGCCTTAGATCTATCATTTAGTTTTGTTTCACTATATAATTGATAAAATAAATAACCGATCCCAGGCAAAGGTATTTATTCTTGATGGTTATCTTATTCGATTGGCTATAGTCTATGCATAAATGCATAGTTTCATTCTTCTTTTTCACAAATAGAAATGGAGCTCCCTAGGATGGTATACTAGGTTGAATGAATCCCTTACCCAATAAATCCTATATTTTAATCTTTAAATCCTTTAATTCTGTGGATGCCATTCTATAGGCCTTTAATTCTATTGGATGACTACCTGGTAAGATCTATATTTTCAAGTCAACATATCTCCCTAGAGGTAGAACATGTAACTCATCTAGAAAAACTTTTGAGAACTCACACACTACAAAAACATTCTCTATATTAACTACTCTTTTCTCTACCTTTGCATCTACCACATGTGCTAATAAGGCTTCATAACCTTTTCTTGTCATCTCATTAGCCACATTGGCTAATACTATGCATGTGGGTAAGACTATCCTGTGTTTAGTGAAGACACAAGAAAAGCCACCTTGTTGAAAGATAGCTTCTTTCTTCTAACAATATAATTGGACATGGTATGTCCACCCGACATACCCAAAATTATTTGAAAATAATTAATGTCTAAGGCGTAGTGGGGGGTCACACATTCATAATAGCATTCAAACTCATGTGCCTTCCATATATAGAATAGAAAGGGGAGTTCCCTTGATCCTACTGTGTATGAGGGTACAACCTTGTGGTAGCAAAAGTCTCTGAATGTCCCCCCGTGCTATGGTTCCCTATAGTCTAGGCACATTAGGTTAGGGAGCTGGGTGAGGAGAAATCCTCCACATCCCAAAGCGCGATTCCCTCTGCTATGGTATACTAACTAAAACTTAAAAGACATATGGGACATACCTCTATCAAAACTATTGATTCACCTAACAATACTCTTAACAACAATTTGTAAGACTAAACCCCGAGTTAAAAGATTCAATCCACTAACTATTGATATCTGAATAAAAGAATGCACTACACCAAGACCTATCACAATGTAACTAAAATTATATTAAAGAGAAGCATCTCACCTATAGCAATTGTAGGTGAGACTAATCCTACAAATAATGTCACAGAAAAGAAACATCATGTAGTTCTCCTTCTAAAACAAGGTCTTGGGTGTCCACTACTAGTACTACATGCTCCCCCTCTACAACCTGAAGCTACTAAAGAACTCACCCTCCAACTGGAGCCTGCTTTTGAGAAGCTTGAAAATGTGATTGTGGACTTTGTTCAGGTATAAATCAAAGCTTTGGGAAGTCCCTCTTAATGTGCCCCATTTGTCCATACTAATAACACACTTGAGTATTAGATCCTGAACACTGACCAGAATGTGTCCTACCATAGTTTCCACATACACCTGTATCCTATCTCGGTGGATCTACCACTGATGTTGATGATCTTAAAGACATTCCATCAATAGGAACTAGACCTTCGTCCACTATATGAATAACTAGATTCTTATCTTCCAAAACATTGAAGACCCCATCCTATCTTGAAAAAGAAACCACCATCTCAGATGTATCCACCACTACTTTTTCCTCTCAACCAAAATATCCAGATCTTTTCTTACTCTAAGAGTGCTTATCAACACTGATCCTCAATACATATTTCTCTTCCACAAACTCTCCAAAATTTTCTTAGTCTCTTCCCCAATAGCTGATATGGTATGTGTAGTCTCAAATCTTAAACCTCCTTGTAATCTCTGATATTTCTCTACATCATTCAGTATAAGTTGAGGATAACAGTTAGCCAACCTTATGAAATATGCCTCATGTTCTCTAGTTGACATGATGCCTTGTCTAATATTCTCCAATTGTCTGATCTTATTGCTTAAGAAGGTAGAAGGTGTTGGTATGTATGCCAAGAGAGCCAATGATATCATGATTGTAATTACATATCTTGTAAATTATTTAATTAATAATAAAGGCAATCTTCTAATTTGTTCTGTTTATTTAGTTATTAGATAATCATGTAACATAATAAGTGTCTAAAGAATGATATTACTCAATGATGTACGTCTATGGGTGGAGGACCTGAATGACGAGATCATATCAATGTCAAGAGTATATGCATTCTTGTTATGTCCCTAGTTGGATGTTATTGTGGAAGGATAATAGACAACAATAACACTTAAGACTAGAGTGTGTGTTGGTTGATGACAAAATCTCATTAGTCATGATATGTGATATCAAAACAAGCACATATATACTTGTTAGATAATATTGTATCAAACATACCCACCTTTAGAGTGACACATGGGAACCATGATTGGTAGTCAAAGTCATCTCTCATAGTAATGGTCATGATTGTGGTTCTTAGACCTAAAATAACTACTCATCACATGTCTTTTGGTGTACTTTGGCATCATCCACCATGATCCTAAATAAGGGTTTCCATAAAGGTGGTGCTTGGGTACACTGTGACACATGGGGATGATTGTGAGTGATGTAGATGGGATTTGTCCCTCTTAAGGGAGTGTAATATCCTGGTCACTTGATAAGAGAGACCGAGAAATGCATGGCCATGCTGGTGTGAGTCAAGGAACATGGATTGAACGTTGAGATTACAATATCTAAGACAACCTACTCTAGTTCAAAGAACATGGATTTAATGTTGAAGATGATGATGATTCCATGCCTCGAGTTCAATCTAGATATCAAAGACAAATGAACTATACAATCACTATAATACCAATTGCATATTGTAGGTTAAGATGTTCTCCAACTTCTCCAATTACTTGCGTAGCAATGAAGTTTTGCTAGATACCAATCATTGCTTGTGAAATTATAAAATGATCATGAATATCACTGTCAACTTAATTTGGATCCTACAGGTGACACACATAGGATGTGATAGGAATAGGAGTATAATTGTGTACGTGATTAGAAATGTTCCGAATAACACCGATTACTAAAACGTTTAGGTAATCTACTAGAAAAATATTTGAATATAATCTGAGTTAATTGGTTAAAGTGTTTAAGCTAATTAATTACATTCCTTTGTTAAGTTGGATTGCTGATCTAGAGTGATTGACTATAACTGATGGAAAAGATTAGTTAATCAATTAATATGATTAATTTGTTCCAAAATTTTCTTTTACTAGTCCATGATGGGCTTGCTTTATACAAATATGTAGCCTATTCTCCTACCCAAGGGTTTTAGGAAACCCTACTCATCTCCAATTTATAGGGGCTTGACGGTTGAACTTTGATGAGACGCATAGACATGCTCTTGTACGTGTACCATAGCCATCATCGTTCCCAAGAAAGAGAGAATGAGAGAAACCGACAGTAGCATGTTGTAAAGTAGAAGGCTACTCCTTCTCGCCGACTTTCAAAGCATGATGTGGAGTTTGACTCCATCCCTATGGATAAAGTAGAGACACAGACACTGAGTTGCATCCATTTGGAGGATGGGTGAGGAATGTTTGTGCACACTAGGAGTGACACACATCAACACACCAAGGGACATCATGGGACTTTCTTAGGATGAGGTATATCCTGCACACCCTCTTTTTGAATAAGTTGTTATTGATGAGATCCTCTAGTAGGGTGTGTTAAGAAAATATTATTGTTTCTACTGCACCTATCATCTCCACAAATCCCAATAGTGGTATCAGACATGCATCGATCTACGATGTATTTGGATTTATTTTGGTATGATCAGAATTTCCATATACCGTTTTATATAGTTGCATCTGATTCAAACTTAAAACTATTAATGTGCATATCTAACCTAAATCCATATATGCCACAAACCTATTGTTTTGACCTGAAGGATGGGGTCAACTATGGAAAAATACGATTTTTCCTAGTGCACAAAAGTAAAATTTTGTAGACCTTTCAAAGGCGCTTCCCCTGAGACTCCACAAGAGGAAGCTTCCCATGTGTACCCCACATAGTATGTGTGGGAGTCAGAAATTGTTTAATGGGGAATGTCCCACATTAAAAGGATTGCAATCTTAATATATATATATATACATATATATACATATATATATACATATATACATATATATACATATATATATGTATACATATATACACACATATATATATATATATATATATATATATATATATATATATATATATGAATATATATATACCTATAAAATCATACATGTCACCAATGAAAATGTTTTGTGTGGTGAATGCATGCATGGTTATGGCCTAGGACACCTTTTGTGAATGATGTTCTTGGTTATCTTATGCTTGGATGTAAACGGTTATGCATGGATCCTTTTTTACAAGTATTTGGCTTGCATGTTGAGCCTCATCTTTTATCTCCAAATGTAATAGAGATAGGAATAAATTTAGTTTAAAAAGTCTTGCTAAGAAGAGACAACTTGAAGATCCAACTCCAAGGAGCATCCACAGAGAGGCAACTTGAAGATCCAAGACCAAGGAGTGTCCATGAAGCTATTCATCTTGATGCCGACCAAATGCGTGTTCATGTAATATTCAAAAGTTGTCATTGCATGAGATGTGAAAGGCCAAAGGTTGATAGTAATCCTTTGTGGATCCAAAGGATTACAATAGTATGTCCATAACCAATGCTTTTATGTTTATAGATTGAATGTTTGTGGTTGGTGATAGTACTTATATGATACATATTATAAGTATGTGGTGTTCAGATATGTATATGTATATATATACAATCCCTTAATATAATATTAAGGCTTAGATGATTTCCATATGCATCACACATGAAAAACTTGATTGACTAAGCATAGGTTATGCTGAAGTGTTGTGCACCATCCATCTTGTGGAAGTGTGATGGTAGATATGTAGATCTGCCAAAGTAGGGTGCATATTTGGTTATGTTGGCTTTTGGTCATGCTGAACTAGGCGATCTTAATGAGATTAAGTACCTAGAAGCATAGAGATGGAATATGGAAAATAGTTTTGCCACCATCTATTAATAATTGGATATGATGCAATTGGCAAATGTTGCCTACCTAAATAATCAGGTTGTGGGCGATCAACCAAAGTTGACTCATGATTTGATGAAATATGGATCTTGGATCACTAGAAGATTGTACAATGAAATCTTCCAAATTGATCAGTGAGGGTATCAATTTGAACAAAATAATGGGCATGATAATTAATTGAAGGCCTAATCAAATATCATTAAAATTTATTTTAGTAAAATTAAATAAAAATGTTTTGACAAATTGCAAATTTATCTTGTCGAATCAAATGACCAAAAGACCACATTTTCCTTATGATTCATCCTTAAAAAGGGCAAGTTGAATGGGAATAAGTTCCATGACTAGTTTAGGACACTGAGAATTTCTCTCACATAGGAGCACAAACTCTATGCCCTAGAAACACCAGGTCCGGATGAACCTGCTCCCAAATCACCTAAGGCTGACAAGGGTGCTTACAAGAAGCACTCTGAAGATGCCCTAGATGTCAAGTGCCTAATGTTGTTCTCAATGAACTATGAGTTGTAGAGACAACATGAGAGCATGAATGTGATTGATATGATAATACATCTTAAGAACATGTACCATGATTAGGCAAGATAGGAGAGATATGATGTCTCCAAGGTGTTATTCGAGTAAAACATGGTAGAAGGAGATCCAGTAGGACCCCATGTGCTCAATCTTATTGGGTAAGTGGAGAACCTTACTAGACTGGGATTTTCTTTGGGTCAAGAGTTGGTCACGTATGTGATTCTACAGTCACTTCCAGAGTCACATAGCCATTTTTTCATGAACTACAACATGAGAAATTTTGAAAAACCATTATCAAAGTTGCTTGGCATGTTGAGGACTAATGAAGTGCAAATGAAGAAAAACAAGCCCAATTCTGGGATGATGATCAATAGAAAGGAAAGTCCAAGGGAAAAGGAAAAGCTAAGAAGAGTTCTAAAGTTGGCTAGAAATCCAAGTCTTCTGCACTCAAAGCAAAGGGAGAAGTGAACAAGGGAGGCAATTGTCACCACTGTCACCAGCCTGAACATTGGAAGAGAAGGAATCACCCTCTCTACTTGGAGGGACTACGAAAGAACAAGGAGGGGATAGACATCTCCACTTTAGGTATATATGTTATTGAGATAAATTTGTCTACTTCTTCATCTTGGGTACTAGATACTAGATGTGGATCTCTCATATGCTTGAATATGAAGGATCTAAAAAGAAGTAAACCTTTACGAAAGGGTGAGGTCGAACTGCACATTGCAAACAGAGCAAGAGTTTGTTCCACTGCAATTGGAACCTATAATTTATCTCTACCCATGGGGCTCGCAATAGAGTTAAAGAACTTCTATTTCATACCTGATATATATAGAAACATTATTTCTGTATCTTGTATGGACAAGGATGGATATAAATTTCATATAAAAAATGGCCA
Organism: Alisma plantago-aquatica; assembly: GCA_963693085.1. Classification (NCBI taxonomy): domain Eukaryota; kingdom Viridiplantae; phylum Streptophyta; class Magnoliopsida; order Alismatales; family Alismataceae; genus Alisma; species Alisma plantago-aquatica. The sequence continues at coordinate 1,114,994,751 of OY856412.1, forward strand.
ATGTTCTATTTCAAAAGATGAGATCTTTTATGGAAGTGCCCCAATGTCTTAAGGTCTTTATTTTTAGATCTAGGGACACATATTTATAATATAAATACCAAAAAATTAAAAGTTGATAAATTGAACAAAAGGTATCTTTGGCATTGTCATCTAGGGAACATCAATGAGAAATGTATATCTAGACTCCAAAAAGATGGTTATTTAGACTCTTTTGATTTCGAATCAATAGAGACATGTGAGTCTTGTTTGTTGGGCAAGATGACAAAAAATCCCTTCATTGGTAACAGTGAGAGGGCTAGTGACCTATTAGGACTCATACATACTGATGTATGTGGCCCTATTAGAGCAAATGCTAGAGGTGGTTATCAATACTTCATTAACTTTACTAATGATTTAAATAGGTGTGGTTATGTTTTTTATGAAACACAAGTCCAAAACTCTTGAAAATTTCAAGGGTTTCATGAATGAAGTACAAAACCAACTTGGTAAAAGTATTAATGCACTTTGTTCTGATCAAGGTGGAGAATACTTAAGCCAAGAGTTTAAGGACCTTCTCTTAGCCCTTGGTATTGTATCACAATGTACTCCACCTAGAATGCCATAATATAATGGTGTATCAGAAAGAAGGAATCACACATTCCTAGATATGGCGCGATCAATGATGAGATTTTCTGATCTTCTAACTTCCTTCTAGGGATATGCTCTAGAAACTACATTGTTTACTCTTTACTGTGTACCTTCTAAATTGATTCAAAAGACACCATATGAGATATGGACTAGGAAACGTCCAAATGCCTTTTATGAAGATTTGGGGATGTGAAGCTTATGTCAAGAAAATGTTTCCTGAAAAGCTTTTCCCTAGATTAGAGTAAATGTTATTTTGTTGGTTATCCCAAAGAAACCAAGGGATACTACTTGTATAACCCAATTGACAACAAAATGTTTGTTTCCATGGATGCTACATTCCTAGAAAAGGAATTCATCTCCAAAGGAATTAGTGGGAGGAAATTAAAACTCAAAGAAGTTCAAGTCCAACAAGAAAGCATTGAACCTATAGAGGTACAAGAGGAACATAGAGAGTCAAAACCATTATGGAATCTCAAATTCCTCATGTCATACAGGAACCTCACAGATCTAGTAGGGCACACCTTGAGTTAGATCGATTGGTTATGTATTGACTCAAGAAGGAAATGCATCAGTCCTTGATGATGAACCAACTACCTACCTAGAAGATGTTGAGGTACCAAAGTCTGAGAAATGGCTTGAAGCCATGAGATCTGAGATGGAAGCCATGAGATCTAAGATGGAATCCATGTACACCAACAAGCTATGGACCTTGGTGGATCCACATGAAGGGGTAAAACCCATAGGGTGCAAGTGGGTCCTCAAGAAGAAGACTGGCATGGATGGTAATGTACAGACTCACAAAGGTTGATTGGTTGCAAAGGGTTTCAAACAAGTTCAAGGTGTTGACTATGACGAAACCTTTTCTCCAGTTGCCATGGTAAAGTCCATCAGGATCATGCTTGCCATTGCATCTTATGATGACTATGAGATCTGGCAGATGGATGTTAAAATTGAATTCCATAATGGGAATCTTCTTGAGGATGTGTATATGACACAACTTGAGGGTTTTATTAGTCCAAAGGATGCAAATAAAGTATGTAATATACAAAAGTCAATCCATGGATTGAATCAAGCATATCATAGCTAGAATCTTCGATTTTATGAAATAGTCAAAGAGTTTGGATTTAGTTAAAATGAAAATGAATCTTGTATTTACAAGAAGGTTAGTGGGAACATGGTTGTATTCCTCATATTGTATGTGGATGACATATTATTGATGGGGAATGGCATCCCTACTTTATAGATGTTAAAGAACTTGCTAGGAAATAAATTCTCAATGAAAGACTTAGGAGAAGCATCCTACATCCTAGGAATCATGATATATAGAGATAGATCTAGAAGAATTCTTAGACTAAGTCAGAGCACATACATTGACAAAGTGTTGAAGTGGTTCAACATGGAGAACTCAAAGAGCGGCAACCTACCCATGTCTCATGGTGTTACCATCTGTAGAGCTCAATGTCCCAATTCTTGTAAAGAAAGGGAGTGCATGAATAAGATTCCATATGCTTCTGCAATTGGATCTATCATGTACAAAATGTTATGTACTTGTCCAAATGTCTCATTTGCCTTGAGCATGATGAGAAGATGTCAGTCAGATCCTGATGAGAGTCACTAGACTACCATGAAGAACATCCTTAAATACTTGAGATGAACGAAGGATTAGTTCCTTTTCTATGGTGGAGACAAAGAGTTGGTGGTAAAGGTTCACTGATGCAAGCTTCCCAAATGAAAAAGATGACTACAGATTGCAGTATGGATTTGTCTTTTGTATCAAGAATGGAGCTATGATATGGAAGAGTTTCAAGAAAACAACAGTTATGGATTCTACAAGGGAGGCCAAGTATATTACTGCATCCAATGTAGTAAAGGAGGCTGTTTGGATCAAGAAGTTCATCTAAGAACTTGGGTTGGTTCCAAGCATAAACGATGCAATTTAGCTATATTTTGACGATAGTGGAGTTATTACACAAGCTACGGAACCTAGATCGCATCGACACTCCAAACATATACAAAGGTGGTTCCATCTCATATGACAAATCGTACAATGAGGATATGTGAAGATTTGCTGAGTACCAACCTAGAGCAATGTGGCTGACCCCTTGACAAAAGAACTTTCATAGAAGAAGCATGAAGGTCATGTTAGACCACCTGGAATTAAGTTAATGGGTGATTGTCTCTAAGTGTATCTAGGAGTTTGTTGGTATGTATACCCAGATAGCAAATCATATGATGATTGTAATGGAATATATTGTAAATGATTTGATTAATAACAAAGGAAATCTTCCAATTTATTCCATTTATTCAGTTATGAGATATTAATGTAACACAATAAGTGTCTAAAGAATGATATTACTCAATGACGTATGTCTTTGGGTTGAGAACCTGAATGATGCAATCATACAGATATCAAGAGTATATGCATTCTTGTTATCTGCCTAGTCGGATGTTATTGTAGAAGGCTAATAGACAACAATAACCATTAAGACTAGAGTGTGTGTTGGTTGATAAAAAATCTCATTAGTCATTATTTGTGATATCAAACCAAGCTCATAGATACTTGTCAGAGAATAGTTTATTTGCCATACCCACCTTGAGAGTGACACATGGGAACCATGATTGGTAGTTTGAGTCATTTCTCATAGTGACAGTGGTGATTGTGGTTCTTAGACCTAAAATCACTACACTCATCACATGTCATTTGGTGTACTTTGACATTATCCACCATGATCCTAACTACGAGTTGCCATAAAGGTGGTGCTCGGGTGCACTGTGACACATGGGGATGATTGTGAGTGATGTAGATGGGATTTATCCCTCCTAAGGAAGTTTGATATCCTGGCCACTTGATAAGCGAGACTGAGAAAAGCATGGCCATGCTGGTGTGAATCAATATGTGATATTGAGCTTACAATATCTCAAAAGGTAGCTCTAGTTCAAGGAAATTGGATTAAACGTTGAAGAGGATGACGATTCCATGCCTTAATTTCAATATGGATATCATAGACAACAGAACTATACATTCACTATAACACCAATCACACATTGTAAGTTAAGTTGTTCGCCAACTTCTCCAATTACTTGGGTAGCAATGAAGTCTTGCTAGATACCAATCATTGCTTATGAAATTATACTATGATTACGAATATCACTACCAAAGTAATTTGGAGCCTACCAGGTCACACACGTAGGATGTGATTGTAATAGGAGAATGATTATGGACGTGATTGGAAATGTTTCAAATCAATCTGATTACTAAAATGTTTAGGTAATCTACTAGAATAATTTTCAAATATAATCTAATTTAATTGGTTAAAGTGTTTAAGCCAATTAATTAGATTCCTTTGTTAAGTCGACTGGATGATCTAGAGTGAGAAGTATATCCAGACAACAAAGATTAGTTAATCAATTAATATGATTAATTGCTTCTAGAATATCTTTTAGTAGTCTACGAGAGGCTTTCTTTATACACATCCTCATACTTTTTTGCTTCCCAAGGGTTTTGGAAAACCCAACTTCCTTTTGTCTCCTATTTATAGGGGCTTGACGGCTGGACTTTGATGAGACACATAGACACACTCTTGTATGTGTACCCTAGCCGTCATTGTCCCAAGCAAGAGAGAAGGACAACAACTAATGATATAATATTGTAAAGTAGAAATCTACTCCTTCCCATCGACTTACAAAGCATGATGTGAAGTTCCAGTCCATCCACATAGATGCTGAGTTGCCTGCTTTCATAGGATGGATGAGGACACACTAGGAGTCACACACATCACCATGCCAAGGGACGTCGCCATACTTGCCCTGGGATGAGGTATATCCTATGCACCTTCTTTCTAAACATGATGTTAATGATGAGATCCTCTAGTAGGGTGTATGGAGAAAATATTATTTTTTTCCACTGCACCTATCACCTCCAAAAAATCCCAACAGAAGGAAAACACTTAAAGTGAAACTCGTTCTCAAAGTTCCTCGAGGTCATCACTACATTCCTTCTCTTATCTTCCTCTCCATACCACCACAACTCAATATACCTATCTTTTATTAACTCCATTAAATGAAAAACCTTCTCGATCTATCAAATCCACACATCTGACATGGCTGGATCTATAGTTCTAGAAAACTCAGTCCCACTAATCTTCTTTACCAACTCATAATATCTCATTAGGTCCTTACTAGAAGATGTGGATTTCCTATCCATCTTATGTTTCTCTTTTGTCTCTAAAAAAACATGATACATCTTCATGCCTCATTCCTATCTTCTCCCCCTTAAGTCATTTCTTGAGGGTCTTCTTACCAAGACCACATCATCTACCTACTATCTTCATATTGATAAGGACATGTCTATTAGAAAATTGTAGCTTAAAGAGGGAAACATCCTAACCTATTGGTGTCTTATTACCTCTGTCCCAAACTTGGGATCAATTCCTAAGTTCTAACCTGTGCTCTATTACCAAAATTAGTTGACACAACCTGAACCCGTTAACCAGGGATTAGGCTCTCCAAAGAGGGATTAGTCTAACCATTCACTTTTATTCATTTACTAAAATACAACCTTAATTTTCTTCTTCTTTCTCAAGTATATAAAAACATCATTTAAGTACCTATATCATCTTGCAAAACATTATATTAAAGATTACAACAAAGTTTGAATTTTTCATAAAAGAAAGAGGTGTTACTTAATATACATGATGTACAACTTATTACAACTGCTCTCTTTTCTCACTCTCTCATTTCTAGTGTCTAGAGAAAGGATAAGAGACTGACTGACTAATTGAACTACATATTCATAAGACCTATGCTCTACTCTTAATAAAAGATAACTTCTTCCATTTTTGGAGGAGATGGTTCTTTATCTGAAAAATGTTCTAGTAGTTTGATGAGCTACTGACTCTGTACATAGAAAATCAATAGGTAAACATGATATTGTTGCTTTGGATGACCATAAAGCCAATCATATTATGAATGTGATGGCATATATTGTAAATGATTTGATTGTTATGAAGTCAATATTCCAATTTATTCTATTTTATTCAATTATGAGATAATGATGAAACATAATGAATGTCTAAAGAATGATATTACTCAATGACATATGTCTTCAAGTTGAGGACATGAACAATGAGATCATACAAATGTTAAGAGTAGATACATTCTTGTAATGTCCCTAGTCGGATTTTATTGTGGAAGGCTAATAGACAACAACGACACATAGGACTAGAGTGTGTGTTGTTTGATGAAAGAATCTCATTAAGTCATGATATGTAATATCAAACCAAACTCATAGATAATTGTTAGAGAATAGGGTATCAGACAGATCCACCTTAAGAGTGAAACATAAACCATGATTGGTAGTCATAATTATCTCTCATAGTTATTGTGGTGATTGTGGTTCTTAGACCTGAAATCACTACACTCATCACATGTCGTTTGATGTACTTAGACATCATCCACCATGACCTTAAATAAGGGTTGTCATAAAGGTGGTTCTCAGGTGCATCATAACACATGGGGAAGACTGTGAGTGATGTAGATGGGATTTGTCCCTTCTATAAGAGTTTAATATCCATGCCTTTTGATAAGAGAGATTGAGAAAAGCATGCACATGTACATGTGAATCAATATATGCTATTGAGTTCACATATATCTCAGTCTGTCTGTTGTAGTTTAAGGAACATGGATTGAACATTGAAATAATGATGATTCCATGCCTTGAGTTCAATTAGGATATCAATGACAAAGGAATTATACAATCCCTATAACACCAATCACAAATTGTAGGTTGAAGTTGTTCTCCAACTTTTTGATTACTTGGGTAGCAATGATGTCTTGCTAGATACCAATCATTGCTTGAGATTTCATAAACTAGTTATGGACACTCACTGCCTATGTAACTTGGAACCTATACAGTCACACACATAAGATACACTTGGAATAGGAGTTTATTCATTAATTGAGTTTAAACTTGATTACTAAGGTGTTAGGTATTCAATTTAAGAAATAATGGTTGAAAGTTAACTAACTGGATTATGAACGTGGACAACAAAATCATCTAGTTGGATCTAGTTCTATTAAGGCTAATTTAGGATTTTACTTTTACTTTTGATACTATTGATCATCTACTTGAATCTGTTTCCACTCCGCCCATCTTACTCCCGAAAGATCTTTCCATCCTAGGTACCCCCAAAGACTAGTGCATGCACCGCTTGAATAGTTCCGGCCTTGCTGCTAGCTTTGACCCTGAGATAGAAAGAACCTTTTGTCGTCAAAGTAGAGAGAACCAAGCTAGGATGGCACAAGTGGAAGAAATCACCTGAAGGGTAGCTCAAGCCCTTAATGCACAAAGAGAAATGAGGGAAAAGGGCTGATTTTGCTCTAAAAAGGGCTTGATTCCCTATCTCAAAACCCCCAATGGTGCTTTTTTCCCAATCTCAAAACCCCCAAAGGTGCTTTTTTACATGAGATGTCTGGCTCAGGAAGTGAACTGATCAGCTTAGGTCCATGAACTAATCTATTTAGGTTATGAGCTGACCGTTTGGTTGATCAATTTGATAGGATCAAGGACTAGTGTAGACACTTGTTGTGCATTAATCAGATATTAATTGCCAATACAATTGCGATTGGGAAACATGTTGAAATGACCGGTTCAAGGGTTGAACCAATCGACATGCCAACTGATCAGTTCAGCTTTGAACCAACCGTTTTGTCACTCACAGGTTATGAAAATTCATGAAATTATGTCTTCTTCAACTCTCTCTCAAATAAGAAATTTTGACCCTGACCCTCCTATAAATAGAGGGTTATTTGAGGCTTTCTAGAGACACATCAATCACTTTGACAATTGTTGTCTTCTCTAGTTGTGGTAACCAAAAGAACCCAAGAAAGTCCTACCTGTCAAAGGGAGGGATAGCAAGGGAGAGACAATTGGGACAACAAGTTGGCTCTAGCACACTAACTAGAAGGGACAACTCCTTCTTGTCCATTCATCTAGAATGACAAGAGTTGCTAGTGGTTCATGTGGATTACTATAGAGCCAAGGAGGTTGTTGCCTGCCGCTAGGAGGACAAGGTCAACTACTATCCTTGGTAATCATCCAGGAAGCTTCCACTAAGATGGTGCAGGTGAAACATGAAGAAAGACACATGCTACTGCAAGGGATTGTCACTGGACTTGCTCTGGGACCAGGTATGACATTGCAAACCATCCTTCCCATTACACTATTATTGACACGATCAACTATTTAAAGGGGAATATGAAAATTAAATTTTTGTTTCCACTGCATGTTTTGTAGCCATATTTCCCTACAGATATATTAATTGAGAATTATTTACTATTTAGGATACAAGAAAATTATACAAGTATATGAGATTGTTCAATCATTAAAACATAGCAAGAGTATTGATAACAACATATTAGAGTAAACACTAAATATCCATTTAATTCTTTAATCCATATAATAAATGCATGGAACCACATGAGGTGTATCAAAACATGTGAAATGATGTGTGTTTACTGCACATAATCACATAATATAGGCCTATGAGGTCCGAGTGTCGAACTCAAGGAAACATATCCAAAGACTACTACTAACTATGAATCAATCAACTAGACCTATAGAAAGGGTGATTAATTGATTGATTAACTAACTGTAAGAACTAAAACTAAATTAGTAAGGTTGTGATCACAAATGGAATGGATTCACTAGGAATACAGTTTCACCATGGTTTACTATACAATTAACATAATTTGTCAATATTTATTTCTCCTAACCCTAGACCAAGGGACCTATCATGAGAATTACCCACTGTTGTAGCATAATCCACTACCTAATCTTATATAAACCCCACTCTTGTAGCATTTCAACTATTATTTAAGCACTTTACCGAATCCTCTAGGCTATTCCCTTCACGATAGTAAGCCCTCTCTTGAGGCGTGGTATGAATTGTGTAATACTATGACCTTTGTAATTCTCAATCTCTCTCTCTAAGCAATTAAAGATATAAGAAATTAGCTATTTTGATCTGGCACAATTAATTCATTATGCAATCACAATATTACATCTAGAAATTAAGGGAAACATATATATCAACCCATAATGTCAAAAACAATGCATAATGGGAATACACTCGTGTCGTAAGGAATTAGGGGATTAACCCCAGATGATTTCAGTTGCCGTACACATAAAGGGAAGAGAAGAAGAACATGAAAACATCAAAGACTAATGGAAACCCCTAGAGAAGATGACCGTGATGATTCCCCCTGACGAAGCTGATGATTTACCGTCTTGTAGCTGCAAATCTGTCCACCGGAGGTGCTCAAATTGTCTGGAACATAGATTTCTTGGTCAAATTGTTTGGAACATATATTTCTCCTCTCCTTTCTCTTCTTTCGGATCTCCACTGTCATTTAATGAACTAAGGCATGATAATTAGGTATGGACAAAATCCTCCCTAGTCAGAGGAAAGACTTAAGGCGTCATCAAGTCGTGAATGTTGGATTAATTACCATCTTTCATCTCATTTGATCGTGAAAAGTGAGTACTACTGAAGGAATGTCAGTGGCACCAAGTCCTCTTCTGGGTCATGACTCCATGTAAGTGTCAGTCCTATCGACTTGGTCATCAATTGCACCGAGTTGCTTCCTAATGTCTCTAACGATTTATTCATGTAGAAGTTGATACCATTGATAGGAGGTCGGTGGCACCGAACTACTTTGGGTGTATTACTATCCATCAAGTCAATAGAGGTACCACCAATCATCTATGACTCATGCCAGTTCTTTTTCTCCCAATGTTAGTACCATAGACAAGGCTATCGGTAGCACTGAATTGGGACTTGTCAAATTACCTGAAATTTGAAATAAAGAACATAAGTCCCATAAATTATAATAAATCAATATAAAATGGTATAAATGGCTAATACTTGATGCAAATACATGTCACATGATAATGATGATAAACCATGCACAAATAATATCAAAAGCAAATATGCAAGAAATACATGATAAAATAGCTTGTAAAAAGTAGATAATAATTAGTGTGTCGAAATCCCCTAAGCTTAAATGTTTCTCACACTCAAGAAATACTACCCTAGGGTCTATTTGATACAAGTCAGCAAAAGGATAAATAATATGAACCTCATTTCTCAACTACCCCCAATTGGCTGTCCCAAACTAGCCCTTACTGACCACTGAACAAATAACTACTCTTGAGTGACAAAAAATGTTCATTAAAGATGTCCACCCATAAATAAGTGAAATACTATCAATAGAGCAGTTAATATAATAGTCAATAGGGCATTCACTTGGTCATCATGTGATTCCCTATCTACATTGCTCCTTTCTTACTACCAAATGAATTGGAAGCAGTTCCTCGTATAAAAATGAATGAGGGGATCAATCATATATGTGGCCTACTATAAATAGAAATGGGTGGAATGAAATAGGTGGCTTATGAATAATCACAAGTAACACCCAAATCATTTATGCAAAACAAAACATGATAAACCTATAATATGAAGGAAGTAAGAAATGTATGAATCCTAATGCCTACTGCTTTGGGTGGAGTGATGCATGCACTGAAAGTCTCATATGATTGATGAGAATGAAATAAAAGAATACATCATGTAGCTATTTTCATCTCTTCTTAAAGAAAAATTCAGAAATGAGCTCAAGGCATCCTTTTCTCCCTCTTTATTTCATAAATTTTTCTTTCCTTTTTTCTTTTCTTTTCCCTACTATTTTAGCATTGTTGAAGAGTATGCTCAGGCTTCCCTATAACAACTGATTGTTTTTGTTTTCATTTTTAGAGGTATGGATGTGTATCCTTTCACTTTATTTTTAGAGGAAAACAACTTGGGTACATGATGAAAGAATGAATGATGCATATGATATGCAAATTACATGAATTTTGTTATGCTACTAATTGATATGAACATTTTTTACAACTGATGCAATAACAGAAAACTAACTATCTTTTCACCTATTCAATGCAGTGCAATCAAGAGGAAACAGTTCAGGTTACTTGATCATCTTAAGGTGGTGTATGAAATGTATGAAAATTATGTGGAATCACAAGATTAGGAGACGATGCCTTTCTTAAACTATGATTTGTCCCTCTCTTATGAACCTGTGTATAATGTAATCTTTAGAGTTTATTTCTAAAAATTTCATTTAAGGTTGTGACGTCCTTGAATTTTCTAAAACTTAATCTAATGTGAGACATCCAAATTGAAACATCACCTCAGTGAGAATCCCAATTTAAACATCCACACTAGGTTAAGAAGAAGAAAATCAGAGGAAGTTAGAAGGAAATAATAGTAGCACATGCACATGAACAATAATAAAATCATACAACACATGTTCAACATTCAACATATAATTACATAATGAATTGTAACAATATTTCATATTACATATTGAACAACAAACTTTTACATATACATGTACTACCACTAAACAACAAGATCTTAAGACAACAGGTCCACCTGTACATCAGCTCACCACACAACTCATGTAACGTCCCAGGATTTGAGGCCTTAGATAAAATGATCTTATAAGGAATGATTAGACTACCCATATCACCAAGGTGCACCTCCTTTTCTGGGAGCCCATCACTAAAGAACTCCATAGTTAAGCGTGCTCAACTTGGAGTAGTACTAGGATGGGTGACCAGTGGGGAAGTTAACCCCGGCTTGCGCATGAGTGAGGAAAAAAGTGTGCAGTTAAGGCTAGTGGTGATCTGGATCCTTGGGAAAATTGGTAGGTAATGGCTCTCATCTTTTTGGCCTTCCTTAATTGGGGGTTGCTGAAAAATGAGGTCGTTACTTTTGGTATCAAAGACAATTCCCCTCCAGTAGGTGGGGCCCACATGGGCATGTGGCATGCCAGTCCTAAGCCATGCGGTCCAAGAAAGTTGGATAGGGCTATCCGTTGAGACGAGATGGAGCTGTCCTTGCGCTGGTAGTTGTGGATGGGAGCTGGGTGTCCATGGGCCATTTTGAGTCTACACTGAAATGGGGAAGAGATTATGAGGCCATATATTGAGTCTTGATGAGTATGTCAAGAGTCTAAGTGGGGGAGACTGTAACGTCCCAGGATTTGAGGCCTCAGATAAAATGATCTTATAAGGAATGATTGGACTACCCATATCACCATGGTACACCTCCTTTTCTAGGATCCCATCACTAAAGAACTCCATAGTTAAGCATGCGCAACTTGGAGTAGTAGTAGGATGGGTGACCAGTCGGGAAGTTGACCCCAGCTTGCGCGTGAGTGAGGAAAAAGTGCACCGTTAAGGCTAGTGGTGATCTGGATCCTTGGGAAAATTTGTAGGTAATGGCTCGTATCTTTTTGGCCTTCCTTAATTGGGGGTTGCTGAAAAATGTGGTCGTTACATATGTAACCCTAATCCCTAGTCCAAACACAAGATAATCCTAAACCCTAGTTTAGGATCGCATCTAGATCTATTTAGTACAATGCAAATACATGGTGACACATATGTAGTATGCATGTTTCAAATATTATTGATTGCATGCTATGCTGCTTGGATGTTTGGATGCACTCTTAAAGTATATGAGATTTCTGCATGATTTATGCAATGACACAAGGTACGTGGTTACACTTATGAATACATATATCAAATTCTGAGTTTCCTAATGTTTCTCGATGAGATTCACTGAATGATAAATTGCTTGCTTGTTTATCTACTTCTTGCAAATTATAAAGTTCCTATGAGTATCATGTATAGTAAATAACAATATTCTGAACCCTGGGTTAGACCGATCTAAAGGGTAATGCACACGAACCCAGGAGGGATAGTGATTACACCTAAGGTAGTAGACTAGATATGGGTTAGAATATGAAAGCAAGTTTATGTTCTTATGTTCAAAGAAGAGATGTATGTTTATATGTGTACTTGTAATTATTGGATGAACCCACATACCAGTATAGAAATATACTGACTGCGTATTTATTTGTCGGCATTTTAGGTATCATGTATACTTGATTCGTTGACATGAGGTTACATGATAGATATGTTGAAGACACTAAAGTAATTCATGAAGGTTTAGTCTTAGTGGTATATCTTCACACATGTACAAGTTAATTCTTTCTAAAATCTATGCAACTCCTTAGAGGATCTTTTTATGCAAACATGTAAATATCTTTTCATTAATTGGAATTGTTTACTATTATGTATTATTTCTTGAATCTGATCCTGGAAATTATGAGTAACGATTCGCGACTTTAAGGTCTTTTAGACACTCAAAAGTGTGGGTCATTACAACTCAACTATCTAGGTCCTTTAAGATCACATGTCCACAACCTAAAAAAAGATTACATGTGGTACACGTCAGCACAATATTCAAAAATATTGTACTAAGTACGCATACATGTCTTTTTATATACCTCTCACTACTGAGCTTGGCAATAAGATAAAACTAGAATGTGGCAATAAGAAATAAATATAAGAAAAATCATATATTTGAACAAAGATGTTTAGTAGCAAAAGAGAACACATATTTTAAGCATGTTTTCCATTATATCATCGATGCATTGAATGCTAAAGGTTTTGATGCATTCTCTTGACTCTCAAGGAGCTCAATATTAAGGCCTTTATGATCGACTACCAAATAGTTAGATCATATGTACAATGTGATCAACTACCAAAGAGTTAAGTCACTTCCAAGCACTATACTACCAAAGAGTTTAGTGCTTTCATATAAAGGAACATATATATTATGTTTCATCTGCTCATAACCATAAGTATGGAAAATCAAACAAGATATCATACAAGAATAATCATTTTATCCAATATCATATGCCAAGTATTTTACTATACATATAACACAAGAATTTTGTATAATAAGCCAAGTAAGAGGTAATGGCGTACCTTGATCAAGATATCCTAATCATCACATATCACATTCCGAATGTCATATATATCCTTGTAAAACCCTGATCAATACAAGACCATGTACTATCATCAGATTCCAATCATCATTATCCCTAGCTATGTCCATTTTAGGGTTTAGCTTTGTCATTAGGATATTCTCATTTTTACTTGCATTCTTATCTTAGAATTATCTTACTGATGTCATATTTTCCAATTATGTTACAGATTAGGGTTCATCATCTAAACACTAACTTCCATAGTATTTTATGCACATATTAACCCTAGGTTACATCATTAACCTAAATTAGGGTTTCATAACATGTATTAAGGTTCATATTCATATAACATGAATTCTATGCATCTAACTGATATCAAAGTTTCATATTAACTTCCAGTTACATATATGAGGGGGTTCCATAAATTCCATCATTTATTGAGCATGTATGTATTTATTGTATTTTATTTAGGGTTATTAGTCCTAATTAACCATATGGAGAAAATTACATGATTTTGAGCATCAACATCATAATCACTGACCTTAAATGGATTATAAACATGATTATGGGTTCACTGACATGTTATCATAATTTTAGACCATGGTTTGATATTTATTATCCATGAAATAAGAATTTCATGACTTACATGATGTCAGTGAGATTTAAGCTTCAAAAGACTGATAACATGGTTACATACATTCTACTTATTTTTTTTTGAGAAATTTGGTACTTTGTTCATATTTTTTCTGATAATTGTGCTATTTTATATGAATTATCAAAGATCTAGGTTTAACTGGTATTTTCTTACCTTTGGGCCAATTATGGTGTGCCACATGGCTCCAGTTGATGCCGCTCTTCTTTAGTTAAGGTGACCCACCCTAGCTTGATCCATCCGGTTCAGGGTTGTCTGGTTCAGTTGATTCGGTCAGTTCACAAATGAGAGAACCCAGTCCAACTCTCCTCTGACTCTCGCGTTCTTTCTTTTCACTGATCACGATGCCATTGGGACTCTACTTTGCGGAGACTTCACTACTGGGCCCTGCTCTGACGATGATTTCTAATTGATCTTCTCTTCCTTTCCTTGATCTTAGGCTTCCTTCAAGCTATAAGGACCGATGGCATACACTATGGCCACTCTTCTCCCTACGTTCCACTCCAGATCTCCATCTAGGTGGGCTCGCTGCCATCAGGTTCTGGCATGGCAAGGAACAAGAGTCAAAATGGCTTGACTCTGTGAAGCTCCAAACCAAAGCCTCCAAAAATATGTGCAAGGCCTCCAGAAACTCAACCGCAACCTCCGTTTGCGGTGGGAGTCACTGTGGATTGCCCCCGATGGTGGTCTTCTCCTCCAGAAAACTCATGGTTGGAGACCACTTTCCAAAGTTGCAAGATTCAAATCGGATCTTCCATTCTATTTACAAGGTCTTGAGGATTTATTTCCACCACAATCCCTCTTCCAGGACCTACTCTTCCCTTCTCTTACTCGACCCTTGGTCTATGTGTGTTATTATGGAGAAGCATCTTTAGGGGGGGAATACGAGGTCTCTCCTCTCTTCACAAAATGGCCCAAAAGAAGGCTTAATAGGTTTGTGGAGATGAGAGGGAGTTGTTTCCCCATGCCACATCATGTGCATCCCCATGATCAACCACGAAACTGATGATCAAAGTCATTCTTCCATTCACCCACAAGTTCTCATATAACTAATCTTGGTGACAATGTTCTGGCCGTTAGATCTAATCCATCAAGGGCTATTGGGACTCCACGTCTCTGATCCGTGGCCACCAGACTCAACTGAACTGAACTACCTGGGCGTGTGATACACGAGCATCTAAACTTTAGGCTAAAACTTAGAACTTTGGTTCTATATTTCACATTATTTCACTAAAAACAAACCTAATCATCTCTCTCTAGGAATGTCTAGACATCCTAAAAATGTAATCATATATTTATCATCCTCATAAATGCATTGTACTAAATTTTGGTGCTAAGAAGCACTTCTTTGATCAATCAATTAAATTCCTCAAATAGGCATAAACTTACGGATCTTAATAATGATATCAATATCAATCAACACTCAACTTTATCAATTACTTGGAACTCCCAAATAACTCAAACACACATGAATTCACTTATGTCATTAGACATTTAAAGATTTCAAAAGTCCACTCCATCACATCCTACACACCTTAAGAGAAATTTTGTCCTCAAAGTTAAGCCAAAAATCTAGTCCATCACATACTTCTTAAAAGAAATTTCGTCCTCAAAATTAAGCTATTCTCTTATTTCAAGGAAAAACCAAAAGATCTTCATCCATATGTAGGACACCACTCCATGTGCAACATATCCAAAAACAAAGCCCCATAATCGTATCCAAACCACTATTAGGAGATTTTAAAACATCTAAGGTGAACCACCCCTTCATAAAAGATTGAAAAAAATGGCTTAAAAATTCTAGTTATGTCATGACATATCTCATATTTTAGGGTTGCATCCTTATCTTTATCCATGCATTAGGGTTCCCAAATCATATTACCATGTTATAAAGGAGTTAACCAAAGTTATCCCATTATATCAAGGTGTCATCAACATTTTATTGTGCTAATTGTTAGACCATGTTCAACATCAACATATGCCTTTTAGGAGGGAGTTAACTATAGTTAACCCACTTTATCCATATAGATCATATCAAGGTGTCATAATCATTATGTTATGCTAACTGTCAAACTATATTTTTCATATTTATTAAGAACTAATATTAACACCTCGTGTGAGATGTTTCATTCATATGATCTTATTTCATTGCTCATAATAAATTGCAACATTTAATAGTGATTTCATTACAAGATTAGCCAACAATATCATATTATCATCATTATTCATGTATAAGGTTAACCATTTATGCATTGATATCTATTAAACCATCTCTAGGTTTCCATCATATCATGTGTATATATCACATCTCGATATTAGATCACATCCTTACATATATTATATCATGATGGTGCTAAACAAACTTATGTGAGTGCCTTGTTAAACATATTTCCAAACTTCATCTAGTCCAACTGAGGTTCTCCCGACCCATATCATGAGGGTAGTTCCATGTTTAGTCTCTTTGATCTAACTCAACTCTATGAGTATCTCACAAAATTTTATCTTCCCTCTCATTCTAGGGTTCTCAAGTCACCTCATTGGAACTAGTGATCAACTTCATAAACTCTAGCCACACAAGAACAAACCAAACCAAAACATGACATGACATTCTCTTCATAGATCTCTACCCATGAAATACTATTTCCCAACTATCTATCTCATATACACCACTAGAGTCCTGCAAGTAACCACCAACCTGAGTATGATGCTTCATAAAAACTAAAACATAGTTACCTACTCCAGGGTCTTGGGACTCTCTCTCACCCTCACCCAGATTGTAGGTTCTCATATTCATGTTCACATGTTCATTTATAGACAACCTCTTTCTATCTCTAGGGTTTGGTCCTGCCAAGGACATCTAGGGTTCAACAAAACTACAAGAATCATGCATAACACAACTCAACTCAATCACTCAGGAGTATTCTAGTTTAGGACATATCATATTTCTCATATCTTAGAGTTTAGGTTCTCTAACCTTCTCCCTCTGGGTCTCACTCTCTCTGGACTTAACCTTATAATTGGTCCTAACAATAGAGGTCCTCATTTATAACATATTTTGAAGCTCATGCTGACTCACAACCTTATCTTAACTTATCCTATCTTAACTTACAAAAGCACACATACTTGCATCATCAAAACTTATCTCAAATCCTCAAAAATGATCCTTAATCCTTAAATACAAACACATAACATCACAATTTATCTTATATCATATATATCAGACTTAGATCATCATCTAATCTTATTTCATCTATTCCATCTATCACATATTCTAACATGGATCTAAACATCTAATCTATAATTATACTCTCTTGTATACTGATGTCATTCACTTTCACTTAGGTTGCATGACCACCTCCTACTCATACATGTTTGGGGACACATTTTTGTAATACTTACATATATAATAAAATATTATATAGTTTTTCTTTGAGAAAATATGTGTCAGAGAAAACTATCG
Organism: Alisma plantago-aquatica; assembly: GCA_963693085.1. Classification (NCBI taxonomy): domain Eukaryota; kingdom Viridiplantae; phylum Streptophyta; class Magnoliopsida; order Alismatales; family Alismataceae; genus Alisma; species Alisma plantago-aquatica. The sequence continues at coordinate 1,115,012,381 of OY856412.1, forward strand.
AGGTTCGATCCATTTGGAATCAAAAATCAAATCCACAAAATGAGTGTCCCACAGATAGTAGAGAGTCTAGTGTCATGTCACCTAATGAAAAGGGTGAGAACAGGGTGTAGATTGGTGTAGCTACCCAAAACATAGACGCATCATATGTCAAAGGTTTCTCGTCCCATGATGTACATCATTTCCAAATAATGCAACATCCCATACCACTGCACTATAAGGAAAGAACCATACCTAAGGACCTGTTATACAACAAGAACCAGTCTTGTTACAACCCCAAATTTTGGGTTCATTTGGTGAGAAATGTAATTTCTCATATTAAAGATATTTGAAAAAATAATGATATAATTTGCTTCAAATAAATGGATTTCATTTACAATAGCCTTAATAATTGTGTTGTGGGCTTTATTGGCTATTGGGCCCAAATAACAAGAAAATTCAATTAGTAAATGAATAATTGAATATTTGAGAAAAAGAAAGAGGTAGAAACCTCTAGAAGGCAAAGAGATGTAATCCAAGGATGGATTTCGTGCCTCTTCGATTCCTTGGGTTCCAAGGAGTCCAAAGTTGCAAGAAAGAAAGCAATAAGAAAAGAAAAGATTAATTAAGTATTTCTTTAGTAAGAAAGAAATTGAAAATAATGTTAAAATGTTGGAAATAATTAGAAAAAGGTATAATTGAGTGATCCTTTATGGATTTTCGTATCCCAAGGATTACTAATGATAAAATGAATATAAATGAGGAAAATAAAAGATAAATAAAGAGAAATCCTAAAAAGGAACTATTTTAATAAGAAAAAAACAAGATAATGGGAAATAATGAAGGATAATGCATTTAGATGCACCTAGAAGGATAATGAGTATCCAATAGAGAGGATTTCGAAATAATAGAGTTTCTTGGGATCCAAGGAGTCCCAATAAAGAGGAAAGAAAGATAAAATACAAAAATTACAAAATAAGAGGATAATGTAATGCATTATTAATGAATGTTGTGAAATTGATAAAAAGGAAGTAATTTCTATTAAAAGAGAATAGAAATTCGTGGCCAATGAATTAAAAGGCAAGTCTAAAGAGATTAAGGGAGAGGATTTTCGTATTTATAATTATCCATGGAATAATGAATATCAAAGAGGTTAGGAGGAGAGAGAAGGACACTTCTCCTTGAAGGAATATGATTCCTATTAGAGAAGGGACTTGTTTCCCTCTTGAGTGGTGTCTTGGGGCGTGATACCTTCCCCTATAAAAGGGGAAGGGCCTTTGGCCGAGTTTAAGATAAACCCAAGCAACCTTTTCTCTTCTCCTTCTTATTCTTCAAACCCTAGACCTTGAATGTCGATCCTCTCTCTTTCCCTCACATGCTAGAAGTATACATGAAGGCATGATGGTCTTTGAGTGGGTGAAACGAAAGCAAGAACCCCTCCTGGGGTGGCAAACTATGCGGGGACCAGAAGTTCCCCTGAGGACGCCATCATCCCACACCTTCATCTTCACGGAAAAGCGAGTTCATACGAGGGAGTCTCGGAAACCCCAAAACCTGGGAAGGATGCGGAAAGGTTACTGCAGGTATCTCATGCCTAACTAGAGCGTGAAGGCACTGGGTGAAGGTCTTCAATGGATCTATGGATGCGTCTTCCTCTGTCACAGCCGGTGGGCATGGAAGATCAATCCAGGTCGCCCCTGACCACCAGATGTAGAGCGTCCACTCTCTTCAACTCCAGCGAGGAGGAGGCGGTCCCTTTTGGCCGTGCGTAGGGTCCAGGAGGCGAGGGCAAGCGGGGCGGGGAGCAATCTCGCGCCCATTGTCACAACAGATCGACGGAAGCCCTGCTGTCACGAGGTAGAGGATGAAGAGGCCGGTTGGACGATTATACCCTCCGGGGGTATGAAGGCCGAGAACTTAAGCGGGGGGTAGAGTTGTTATTTGTTTATGTTTCCAAATTGCAAGTGCTGCATGGAATTGACGACGTGGCAACTTGCCATTGGCCCAAACAAGTAATTCATACAAAATTCATATCTCAATATTCGTAACTCCGATTAGGACAAGTAATATATGAATTTTGATCAGGAGAACGAGAGAAATCCAATAAAAATGATATTAAAGATTGATTCCGTTTCGAATTGCAAAAGTACTATAAGTTGATGAAAAGTGCATTAAAGTTAAGTTAAAAACCCTATTTGTGATTAAAGGTTGAATCTAGTATGCCTAATGGGTTAATTGAAGTATTAATAACATGTTGAATAATAATGTTAGATTCTTACCTGATATAGATGTAAAATTGCATGATTTAGGGTTTTTACCCCATATGAGAATGATTAAGTATTTAGAAACCCTAATTTAGGGTCAAAGAGGATAAGATCATATTTAATTTGAAAAATGTGAAAATATGTTGTTATATGATGGTTCTAATCTATTTCGAGCATTAAAGTTCCTAATCATGGATAAAAACCCTAAAAGTAGTAATTAGGGTTTTCTCATGAATAAAAGGTAGTATTAATGGCAAATCAAGTTCATATGTAAATTAGATCATATTGAACTTTGAATTGATGATGAATGAGTATAATAATATTGTCATGGATTAAAAAAGGATAAAAATGGTAGATTTAATGTAAAAGAAGCTTAATGAAATTAATTGATGGTTAATGGTGCCTTTAAATCTGAGAATAGGGTTATATGTTGTTAAGATAACCTTTATGTTGAGGAATAGATAAGATAATAAGGGTTTATGAGTAATGGTATAAAATTAGGGTTTGAAATAGCAAAAGATGAAGGGAAACCCTAATTGCAATGGAAACCCTAAAAGTGAATTAGAAACCCTAGGAAGCAAGCTAGGTTTAATAGATCTTGATGATGTGAATAATAAAAAGGGAATTACATGATTATTTCAGGATCTTATTGAAAATGCTTGCTTGCTTGGATTCTTATTTGCATGGATATTTCTGTTCAAATCATCTGATCAGGTATGTGGTTACACTTATGAATATCTCAAGTTAGTTTTCCGAGGTTTACCGAAGTTTTCATCGATGTCATGAATTAATTATTGGATGATTTTAATTCATGCAAACTATAATGTGGATATGACTATCACCTAAGATATGTGCCTACTAGCTCAGATCCTGGTCCCCTCTGTGGCTTAATAGTTGACCTAGTACATGGCTACCTATGGGGTAGGTCCATCAGGTCATTGGATGACTTAGTACATGGCTACCAATGGGGTAGGTCCATCAAGTCACACTGAGTTAGATATTGGGCTACCTTCGGGTAGTGCCATGCGACTCTATTACCCTATGTATTGGCTACCTATAAGGTAGGACCATGGGGGTAAGAATCTACCTAAAGAGAGGTAGCATACAAGTGCACTGCATGGATAACACAGAGTTAGGGGATAGGTAAGGATTGAGTAGCATGGATTAAAATGTAATCTTGGTTGTTAAATGATTAATTGAATGATTACATTGTTAAGAATAATTGCATGATTATTGTTTTCCCCACATAAAAGCTTCGGCTGACTGACGTTTTGTTTGTCGGCGTTTTAGGTACAAGCCAAAAGAACAAACAATAAATCATCATATTGGGAAATACCTGAAGTAAAATACAAGGAGGATTAGTTAGAGTAGAATCCTTAAGTGGATATAAGTTTAGAGATCCAAGTTAAAAAAAAGGTATGTAAAAATTTATTTTCTTACAACTTTTCAATATAGTCTGTTAAAATTTGATAATTATTCTTGGTTAATTGCCGAACCTTTGATCCAGAAGTTATGGATGCAGCTTCAACCTCTCGGTCTCCCTTAATTGGGGGTTATCAGGAGATGGGACTATAACATTTGGTATCAGAGCATAGGTTCCTCACTTAACCATTAATAATTATTAAATTTTACAAACTCCATAGAACCCAAGGGAGTTATTAGAGGATTATCTGAAAGACGGAGGTGTCTAGAAAAGGATCACGACGGGGGGCTGGTAATATTTTCCTCTGTACCGCTAGTCGGAATACGAGGACTCTCGGATCCGTGTGACTGTCTGGACAAAGTCTTAAGGGTGTGAATCGAAATACGATACCTTTAGGACTTTCTCATCTTATTCATCCCTTCTCATCACAAATTCTATTAAGGACCTTAAAGATTAGGGTTTTCTCTCTTCTCCTCACCCTCTTGAGGTATGGGTAAGGTTAATAAGGTCTAAGGAATCCTCCACCAAATTAATGAAAAAGTATGTAAATAAGATGTCATGGACATAAGCTTAATAGATTAAGCGTAAAGGAATAGATACATGCTTAGGTCGTATGACATAAGTTGTCATGTCCTTAGAATAGACTTGAGGCTAGACCTTCTTGTTAGGAGAATAAGTAAAGAGCATTAGTCTTGGAGATAGAGATCTCCATTGCAAGTAGAGACCTGGAACATCCTCTCTGGATGATGCTAACCCTAACCCTGAGTGAAGGTTAGTGAGAGAGATGGCATGATGAGTTAGACCAGGTGTTTGGATGGACATGCCATGAGAGGTGGGATGACCTAGTACCTCTGGCGACCCAACCCTGCGAAGGGTTGTGCATGTCAGAGTGAAGGATAGCTCCTTCATTGAGAATGGTATAGCAGACACCCATAGTATGAGCAGTAGGTTGAAACCTTGGCTAGGAAAGTATGAGGGAATAGCCTACGAGATGAGTGTAAAGAGCTATGGATAACCATGAGCAACCGTAGGCTTCACCATGTAGGGGTATGCTTGTGATCTTGATCCCTCTTGGAGAGAGAACCTCTCGTATTAAGTAATTTGTAGGGTTGTCTCTAGAGAGAGCAGGACTCGTGCAAGAAAGTTGGAAGCTTAGATTCCGAGATAGGAGGAACAGGGGGAGTTGAGGATGATGCGACCTAAGTGGATGATAGTGGTTGCCTCGTTCTTGATCCATGGATATGGATGATATCTTGGTGTCCTTTAGAGGAACCAAACCCTAAAGAGAGAGTAATGCTTATGGTACCTATTTGCCTATAGTTTTGGTGTTTACCTGCTAAGTGGAGACAAAGGGTGCCTTAGACCTTGAGGAGGTTTAAGTAGCGAGTTGTGAGGCTTTATACCTGTTGGTTGTTCTTGAGGAGGACTCAACTCTGAGGTGTTGCTCATATAAAAGGATCATGGGAGTACATGACATACCTTGGACATGCTTGATTCATGATTAAGAGATTGAGCATGCAGTTGGATACCCAAAGGAGAACCTAATGTTCCTAGGCCGAAGAGGGGAAGCAGTGTATCTGATGCTCATGATGAGATTTGAGTCTCTATAGTTTCGAGCATAATACTCCTCATGTGTAGAGTTAAAGGAAACCCCTTAAGTTAAGGGTATGTTTGAAGAACCCCTCACGGCTAAGTGGATGACATGGGAAGGTATGATCATGATCCAGTGTTGAGGATGAGAACAAGTATGACCCAGCATGGTTTAGTAGGTGGTCAGCTTGTTCCTTAGTAGCTTACTAGGGTTAAGCATGCTTAGGTGGATGTAAACCCAAGGCATAATGATGTTTGTGACCTGTGTTATCGAGGTGAAGTTTCCTCCCATCCTGGGAGAAGGGACCCTTTGGTGGGGTGTTTACCAGTTTTGTTGGTTTAAGTAACCTAAAGAGGTCTCATAGGATCTTGAGAAGCTAAGTGAAAAGTACATGGTATGAGAATGAACCTGTAGACCCATAGATATCCATATCTAAGTGCATGTGGATGTGTTACCATGGAGGTAACCAGTATGGGGCCTGACCAAGGTAGGTAGGTCACCATGACCCATATGAAAGGATGAAAGTCAACCCATTAATATATATAGAGAGAGATGAGAAAGGCTTGGGTAAGGTTCTAAGTTGGACATGTACTATGTTAGAATCCTAAGTCTATCCTAGGGTCAGGTAGGGATAAGACTGATGGAAGTAGGAGTTGCCTAATTCCCTAGTTGCACATGACCATAAGGTCGGGAGGTAACAACTATCATTGTCTGAGGACCATGGGTTAGGAGATTGATCACCTTCATGAACTCATGAGACCCAAAGGGTAGATGAGTAGGGCACTCTCTGGAATGCATAAGGGAAGAGGGATGACCGCAAAAGTGCCAGCACCCTATAGACCTAGAGGCGATGACCAAGGATTGTGTGTAAACCCAAGTAGGTTCGAAACCAGTGTTCCATGGAAGTAACCTTGATATCGAGATGATTGTGATATAGAGAAGTAGGTGTCACGTTTCAACCTAGATTTGAAGGTGTACTGGCAAGGTGGGATGTACCATCTCTACTCTTGGAACATGAAGAACTCTATGTTTGGACTGCATCCAAATGCTTATTTCTTCTTGTTATGGGAGTTAGAGATAGGATAGTACACATGCCATACACCAATGATAAAAGATGATATGGTTTGGAACGTTGCCATGAGATATAGGGACAGAGAAGATAACATACCCCGGTAAAGTGAATGATACATGGATGGTTTGCAAATGCTAAAGAGAAATAAGGTAGTCATCTTATAAGGATGTTTTTAGCATGAGCCATGAGTTATACTAGGTTGAGTTCAAAAACCAAAGGAATAAACTCGGATAGTTCTTGATGAAGATGGACTTAGGGATAAGATGAAATAATAAGAGGCATATAGGAAGGTGTATGCCATCAACATTACCTAATACATAAGAAGGTGAGGTGGTAATGGATGCTCTGGTTGAGATATATATGCCTAGTTCGGTTGTTAGACTAACCCTAAGTTCGGAAACGAAGATATGTTTGGCTAACACTAATGTAATGAGACCAGTTAATGGTTGTTTGGTTAGCTATTCTAGTCCTTGATGCAATGAAAGGATGGTGGTAGAACCTCAGATGCACTTCTTTGGAAAAGAAGGTGATGAAACCCCGATAGAATAGTTTAGGATTTTTGAGGTATTGATCTTGAAGAATAATGACATACAGGAGATCATGATTTTAAGATCATCATACACCATGGATAATAAGTGACAGTAGTACTTTGGATGCCTAAGATAAAGTTGCATGTAGTATATGGCCATGCAAGCCGAGGGTGAAGGACGAAGACCAGTAACCCAGTACATTGATATAAAGGATAAAGAGTCCCCGAAAGAGAAAGGAAGTTCATCACTATGGATGTTGTAAGTCTCCCCTGGATCTAGGAAGGTCGAGATGCAGCATGGATTATGGTAGATCGCCTTACCTAGATGATATAAGAAAGAAATATTTTTGTCAAGGGACAGATTTGGTTGAACTACCCATGAGAGAGATGGATCAGTTACACCATGATGCGAGTTCAAAGGTTCTTGAGTTTGACCTAAAGGTTCCCTTCCAAAAGGTGGAAGTAGGTACATGGAGAACTCAATGTTAGTACAGTGTATCACCCCTAACTAATGGTTAGTATGATCCAGACTAAAGGGTCTGATGAGGGCATATGCGCTCATTCATGGTGATGACTAGGGACAGTTCGTGTCCTATGAAAGATGTGAAGATAACCACCATATCTAGTATCGGGATTTAAATAAGCTATGTAAGAGAGGTTGTGTCAGTCACCACTTCAGTAAGGTGATGTTGGTGAAAGGACCACGTGATGGTTAGAAAAGGGCCACATTGTGTGTAGATGAAGTCACTATGATTGTGAAATGGCTGAAAGGAGTCTAGAGATGACGAGAGTCGTGAGCAGATGCAAAGTAGACTGACATGCAGTTCACTATGGGAGAATATGTGACATGAAAATCCGACCCCTCTAAGTTATAGCTAAGAGAGCCGAGTCCCCGATGCATGGGTTCTTTTGACATGGTTCGGTGGAGAAGGTTAAGTTTGACCTTACCCCTCAGGATAAAGTAATGTGTGATGAGTTCCATGTGTCCAATTTAGAGTACTATGTGAGTTACCCCGACCATGTGCTGAGCAATGAACCTAGTGAGCCCCAAGGGAGGCTGAAATGGCATGAGTCACCTGTGTAGTTTATAGATGCCAGGATGAAAGAACTCAGAGAAAAGAATATGTGTTGATAAATGTTCTTTGGAAGTGCCATGAGTATGGTAAAGCCAAATAGGGGCCAATGATGGACATGGAAAAGTCTTATCCTGAATTGTTTGTTTGCTTGATAGAATTTTGAGGACAAAATTCCTATAAGAGGGGAAGGATGTTACAACCCCAAATTTTGGGTTCATTTGGTGAGAAATGTAATTTCTCATATTAAAGATATTTGAACAAATAATGATATAATTTTCTTCAAATAAATGGATTTCATTTACAATAGCCTTGATGATTGTGTTGTGGGCTTTATTGGTTATTGGGCCCAAATAACAAGAAAATTTAATTAGTAAATGAATAATTGAATATTTGAGAAAAAGAAAGAGGTAGAAACCTCTAGAAGGCAAAGAGATGTAATCCAAGGATGGATTTCGTACCTCTTGGGTTCCAAGGAGTCCAAAGTTGCAAAAAGAAAGCAATAAGAAAAGAAAAGATTAATTAAGTATTTCTTTAGTAAGAAAGAAATTGAAAATAATGTTAAAATGTTGGAAATAATTGGCAAAGCGAGTTCATACAAGGGAGTCTCGGCAACCCCAAAACTTGGGAAGGATGCAGAAAGGTTACTACAGGTCTCCCATGCCTAACTAAAGCGTGAAGGCACTGAGTGAAGGTCTTCAATGGATCTATGGATGCGTCTTCCTCTGTCACAGCCGGCAGGCATGAAAGGTCGATCCAGGATGCCCCTGACCACCATCGACAGAGTGTCTGCTCTCTTCAACTCCGGCGAGGAGGAGACGGTCCCTTTTGGCCGTGCGTAGGGTCCAGGAGGTGAGGGCAAGCAGGGTGGGGAGCAATCTCGCGCCCATTGTCACAACAGATCAGCAGAAGCCATGCTGTCGTAAGGTATAGGATGAAGAGGTCGTTTGGAAGATTATACCCTACGGGGGTATGAAGGCCGATAACTGAAGCGGGGGGGGGGGGCAGAGTCGTCGTTTGTTTATGTTTCCAAATCGCAAGTGTTGCATGGAATTGACGACGCGACAACATGCCATTGGCCCAAATAGGTAATTCATACAAAATTCATATCTCAATATTCGTAACTCCGATTAGCACAAGTAATATATGAATTTTGATCAGGAGAATGAGAGGAATCCAATAAAAATTATACTAAAGATTGATTCCGTTCCTAATTGCAAAAGTACTATAAGTTGATGAAAAGTGCATTTAAGTTAAGTTAAAAACCCTATTTGTGATTAAAGGTTGAATCTAGTATGCCTAATGGGTTAATTGAAGTATTAATAACATGTTGAATAATAATGTTAGATTCGAACCTGATATTGATGTAAAATTGCATGATTTAGGGTTTTTACCCCATACGAGAATGATTAAGTATTTAGAAACCCTAATTTAGGGTCCAAGAGGATAAGATCATATTTAATTTGAAAAATGTGAAAATATGTTATTATATGATGGTTCTAATCTATTTCAAGCATTAAAGTTCCCAATCATGGATAAAAACCCTAAAAGTAGTAATTAGGGTTTTCTCATGAATAAAAGGTAGTATTAATGGCAAATCGAGTTCATATGTGATCATAATGAACTTTGAATTGATGATGAATGAGCATAATAATCTTGTCATGGATTAAAAAAGGATAAAAATGGTAGCTTTAATGTAAAAGAACCTTAATGAAATTAATTGATGGTTAATGGTGCCTTTAAATATGAGAATAGGGTTATATGTTGTTAATATAACCTTTATGTTGAAGAATAGATAAGATAATAAGGGTTTATGAGTAATGGTATAAAATTAGGGTTTCAAATAGCAAAAGATGAAGGGAAACCCTAATTGCAATGGAAACCCTAAAAGTGAATTAGAAACCCTAGGAAGCAAGCTAGGTTTAATAGATCTTGATGATGTGAATAATAAAAAGGGAATTACATGATTATTTCAGGATCTTATTGAAAATGCTTGCTTGCTTGGATTCTTATTTGCATGGATATTTCTATTCAATTCATCTGATCATGTATGTGGTTATGCTTATGAATATCTCGAGTTAGTTTTCTGAGGTTTACCGAAGTTTTCATCGATGTCATGAATTAATTATTGGATGATTTTAATTCATGCAAACTATAATGTGGATATGACTATCACCTAAGATATGTGCCTACTAGCTCAGATCCTGGTCCCCTTTGTGGCTTAATAGTTGACCTAGTACATGGCTACCTATGGGGTAGGTCCATCAGGTCATTGGATGACTTAGTACATGGCTACCAATGGGGTAGGTCCATCAAGTCACATTGAGTTAGATATTGGGCTACCTTTAGGTAGTGCCATGCGACTCTATTACCCTATGTATTGGCTACCTGTAAGGTAGGACCATGGGGGTAAGAATCTACCTAAAGAGAGGTAGCATACAAGTGCACTGCAGGGATAACACAGAGTTAGGGGATAGGTAAGGATTGAGTAGCATGGCTTAAAATGTAATCTTGGTTGTTAAATGATTAATTGAATGATTACATTGTTAAGAATAATTACATGATTATTGTTTTCCCCACATACCAGCTTCGGCTGACCGACGTTTTGTTTGTCAGCTTTTTAGGTACAAGCTAAAAGAACAAACAATAAATCATCATATTGGGAAATACCTAAAGTAAAATACAAGGAGGATTAATTAGAGTAGAATCCTTAAGTGGATAGAAGTTTAGAGATCCAAGTTAAAAAAAAAACGTATGCAAAAATTTATTTTCTTATAGCTTTTCAGTATAGTCTGTTAAAATTTGATAATTATTCTTGGTTAATTGCCAAATCTTTGATCCGGAAGTTATGGGTGCGGCTTCGACCTCTCGGTCTCCCTTAATTGGGGGTTATCAAGAGGTGGGGTTGTAACATTTGGTATCAGAGCGTAGGTTCCTCACTTAACCATTAATAATTATTAAATTTTACAAACTCCATAGAACCCAAGGGAGTTATTAGAGGATTATCTAAAAGACAGAGGTGTCTAGAAAAGGATCATGACCAGGGGCTGGCAATATTTTCCTCCACACCGCTAGTTGAAATACGAGGACTCCCGGATCCGTGTGACTGCCTGTCCAAAGTCTTAAGGGTATGAATCGAAATAAGATACCTTTAGGACTTTATCGTCTTATTCATCTCTTCTCATCACAAATTCTATTAAGGACCTTAAAGATTAGGGTTTTCTCTCTTCTCCTCACCCTCTTGAGGTATGGGTAAGGTTAATAAGGTCTAAGGAATCCTCCACAAAACTAATGAAAAAGTATGTAAATAAGATGTCATGGACATAAGCTTAATAGATTAAGCGTAAAGGAATAGATACATGCTTAGGTCGTATGACATAAGTTGTCATGTCCTTAGAATAGACCTGAGGCTAGACCTTCTTGTCAGGACAATAAGTAAAGAGCGTTAGTCTTGGAGATAGAGATCTCCATTGCAAGTAGAGACCTGCCACATCCTTTGAGGATGATGCTAACCCTAACCCTGAGTGAAGGTTAGAGAGAGATGGCGTGATGAGTTAGACCTGGTGTTTGGATGGACATGCCATGAGAGGTGGGATGACCTAGTACCTCTGGCGACCCAACCCTGGGAAGGGTCGTGCATGTCAGAGTGAAGGATATCTCCTTCATTGATGAGGTTAGAGAAGAACACATGGAAACCCCATGAGCTTATATGAGAATGGTATAGTAGACACCCATAGTACGAGCAGTAGGTTGAAACCCTGGCTAGGAAAGTATGAGGGAATAGCCTACGAGATGAGCATAAAGAGCTATGGATAACCATGAGCAACCATAGGATTCACCATGTAGGGGTATGCTTGTGAGCTTGATCCCTCTTGGAGAGAGAACCTCTCATAGTAAGGTAGTTTGTAGGGTTGTCTCTAGAGAGAGCAGGACTTGTGCAAGAAAGTTGGAAGCTTAGATTCCGAGATAGGAGGAACAGGGGGAGTTGAGGATGATGCGACCTAAGTGGATGATAGTGGTTGCCTCGTTCTTGATCCCTGGATATGGATGATATCTTGGTGTCCTTTAGAGGAACCAAACCCTAAAGAGAGAGTAATGCTTCTGGTACCTATGTGCCTATAGTTTTGGTGTTTACCTGCTAGGTGGAGACGAAGAGTGCCTTAGACCCCGAGGAGGTTTAAGTAGCGAGTTGTGAGGCTTTATACCTAGTTGGTTGTTCTTGAGGAGGACTCAACTCTGAGGTGTTGCTCATATAAAAGGATCATGGGAGTACATGACATACCTTGGACATGCTTGATTCATGGTTAAGAGATTGAGCATGAAGTTGGATACCCAAAGGAGAGCCTAGGGTTCCTAGGCCTAAGAGGGGAAGCAGTGTATCCGATGCTCATGATGAGATTTGAGTCTCTATAGTTTCGAGCATAATACTCCTCATGTGTAGAGTTAAAGGAAACCCCTTAAGTTAAGTGTATGTTTGATGAATCCCTCACGGCTAAGTGGATGACATGGGAAGGTATGATCATGATCCAGTGTTGAGGATGAGAACACGTATGACCCAACATGGTTTAGTAGGTGGTCATCTTGTTTCTTAGTAGCTTACTAGGGTTAAACATGCTCAGGTGGATGTAAACCCGAGGTATAAGGACGTTTGTGACCTATGTTATCGAGGTGAAGTTTCCTCCCATCCTGGGAGAAGGGACCCTTTGGTGGGGTGTTTACCAGTTTTGTTGGTTTAAGTAACCTAAAGAGGTCTCATAGGATCTTGAGAGGCTAAGTGAAAAGTACATGGTATGAGAATGAACCTGTAGACCCATAGATATCCGTCTCTAAGTGCATGTGGATGTGTTACCATGGAGGTAACCAGTATGGGGCCTGACCAAGGTAGGTAGGTCACCATGACCCATATGAAAGGATGAAAGTCAACCCATTAATATATATAGAGAGAGATGAGAAAGGCTTGGGTAAGGTTCTAAGTTGGACATGTACTATGTTAGAATCCTAAGTCTATCCTAGGGTCAGGTAGGGATAAGACTGATGGAAGCAAGAGTTGCCTAATTCCCTAGTTGCACATGACCATAAGGTCGGGAGGTAACAACTATCATTGTCCGAGGACCATGGGTTAGGAGATTGATCACCTTCATGAACTCATGAGACCCAAAGGGCAGATGAGTAGGGCACTCTCTGAAATGCATAAGGGAAGAGGGATGACCCCAAAAGTGCCAACACCCTATAGACCTAGAGGAGATGACCATGGATTGTGTGTAAACCCAAGTAGATTTGAAACCAGTGTTCCATGGAAGTAATCTTGATATCGAGATGATTGTGATGTAGAGACGTAGGTGTCATGTTTCAATCTAGATTTGAAGGTGTACTAGCAAGGTGGGATGTACCATCTCTACTCTTGGAACATGAAGAACTCTATATTTGGATTGCAGCCAAATGGTTATTTCTTCTTGTTATGGGAGTGAGAGATAGGACAGTACACATGCCATACACCAAGGATACAAGATGATGTGGTTTGGAACGTTGCCACGAGATATGGGGACAGAGAAGATAACATACCCTGGTAAAGTGAATGATACATGGATGGTTTGCAAACGCTAAAGATAAATAAGGTAGTCATCTTATAAGGATGTTTTTAGCATGAGCTATGAGTTATACGAGGTTGAGTTCGAAAAACAAAGGAATAAACTCAGAATGTTCTTGATGAAGATGGACATAGGGCTAAGATGAGATAATAAGCGGCATATAGGAAGGTGTATGTCATCAATATTACCTAATACATAATAAGGTGAAGTGGTAATGGATGCTCTGGTTGAGATATATCTGCCTAGTTCGGTTGTTAGACTAACCCTAAGTTCGGAAAGGAAGATATGTTTGGCTAACACTAATGTAATGAGATCAGTTAATGGTTGTTTGGTTAGCCAGTCTAGTCCTTGATGCAATGAAAGGATGGTGGTAGAACCTTAGATGCACTTCTTTGGAAAAGAAGGTGATGAAACCTCGATAGAATGGTTTAGGATTTTTGAGGTATTGATCTTGAAGAATAATGACATACATGAGATCATGATTTTAAGATCACCATACACCATGGATAATAAGTGACAGTAGTACTTTGGATGCCTAAGATAAAGTTGCATGTAGTATATGGCCATGCAAGCCGAGGGTGAAGGATGAACACCAGTAACCCAGTGCATTGATATAAAGGATAAAGAGTCCCCAAAAGAGAAAGGAAGTTCATCACTATGGATGTTGTAAGTCTCCCCTGGATCAAGGAAGGTCGAGATGCAGTATGGGTTATGGTAGATCGCCTTACCTAGATGATATAAGAAAGATTTCTGTCAAGGGACATATTTGGTTGAACTACCCATGAGAGAGATGGATCAGTTACACCATGATGCGAGTTCAAAGGTTCTTGAGTTTGACCTAAAGGTTCCCTTCCAAAAGGTGGAAGTAGGTACATGGAGAACTCAATGTTAGTACAATGTATCACCCCTAACTAATGGTTAGTATGATCCAGACTAAAGGGTCTGATGAGGGCAAATACACTCGTTTAGGGTGATGACTAGGGACAATTCTTGTCCTATGAAAGATGTGAAGATAACCACAATAGCTAGTATCGGGATTTAAATAAGCTCTGTAAGAGAGGTTGTGTCGGTCATCACTTCAGTAAGGTGATGTGGGTGAAAGGACCACGTGATGGTTAGAAAAGAGCCACAATGTGTGTAGATGAAGTCGCTATGATTGTGCAATGGCTGAAAGGAGCCTAGAGACGATGAGAGTCGTGAGAAAATGCAAAGTAGACTGACATGCAGTTCACTATGGGAGAATATGTGACATGAAAATCCGACCCCTCTAAGTTATATCTAAGGGAGATGAGTCCCCGATGCATGGATTCTTTTGACATGGTTCGGTGGAGAAGGTTAAGTTTGACCTTACCCCTCAGGATAAAGTAATATGTGATGAGTTTCATGTGTCCAATTTAGAGTACTATGTGAGGTACCTCGACTATGTGCTGAGCAATGAACCTAGTGAGCCCCAAGGGAGGTTGAAATGGCCTGAGTCACCTGTGTAGTTTATAGACGCCAGGATGAAAGAAATCAGAGAAAAGAATATGTGTTGATAAAGGTTCTTTGGAAGTGCCATGAGTACGGTAAAGCCACATAGGGGCCAATGATGGACATGGAAAAGTCTTATCCTGAATTGTTTGTTTGCTTGATAGAATTTTGAGGACAAAATTCCTATAAGAGGGGAAGGATGTTACTACCCCAAATTTTGGGTTCATTTGGTGAGAAATGTAATTTCTCATATTAAAGATATTTGAAAAAATAATGATATAATTTGCTTCAAATAAATGGATTTCGTTTACAATAGACTTGATGATTGTGTTGTGGGCTTTATTGGCTATTGGGCCCAAATAACAAGAAAATTCAATTAGTAAATGAATAATTGAATATTTGAGAAAAAGAAAGAGGTAGAAACCTCTAGAAAGCAAAGAGATGTAATCCAAGGATGGATTTCGTACCTCTTGGGTTCCAAGGAGTCCAAAGTTGCAAAAAGAAATCAATAAGAAAAGAAAAGATTAATTAAGTATTTCTTTAGTAAGAAAGAAATTGAAAATAATGTTAAAATGTTGGAAATAATTGGAAAAAGGTATAATTGAGTGATCCTTTATGGATTTTCGTCTCCCAAGGATTGCTAATGATAAAATGAATACCAATGAGGAAAATAAAAGATAAATAAAGAGAAATCCTCAAAAAGAACTATTTTAATAAGAAAAAAAAGATAATGGGAAATAATGAAGGATAATGCATTTAGATGCACCTAGAAGGATAATGAGTATCCAATAGAAAGGATTTCGAAATAATAGAGTTTCTTGGGATCCAAGGAGTCCCAATAAAGAGGAAAGACAGAGAAAATACCAAAATTACAAAATAAGAGGATAAGGTAATGCATTATTAATGAATGTTGTGAAATTGATAAAAAGGAAGTAATTTTTATTAAAAGAGAATAGAAATTCGTGGCCAATGAATTAAAAGGCAAGTCTAAAGAGATTAAGGGAGAGGATTTTCGTATTTCTAATTATCCATGGAATAATGAATATCAAAGAGGTTAGGAGGAGAGAGAAGGACCTTTCTCCTTGAAGGAATGTGATTCCTATTAGAGAAGGGACTTGTTTCCCTCTTGAGTGGTGTCTTGGGGCGTGATACCTTCCCCTATAAATGGGGAAGGGCCTTTGGCCGAGTTTAAGATAAACCCAAGCAACCTTTTCTCTTCTCCTTCTTCTTCTTCAAACCCTAGACCTTGAATGTCGATCCTCTCTCTTTCCCTCACATGCTAGAAGTATACATGAAGGCATGAGGGTCTTCGAGTGGGTGAAACGAAAGCAAGAACCCCTCCTGGGGTGGCAAACTATGCGGGGACCGGAAGTTCCCCTGAGGATGTCGTCATCCCACACCTTCATCTTCATGGCAAAGCGAGTTCATACGAGGGAGTCTCAGCAACCCCAGAACCTAGGAAGGATGCAAAAAGGTTACTGTAGGTATCCCGTGCCTAACTAGAGCGTGAAGGCACTGGGTGAAGGTCTTCAATGGATCTATGGATGCGTCTTCCTCTGTCACATCTGGAGGGCATGGAAGGTCGATCCAGGTCGCCCCTGACCACCAGACGTAGAGCGTCCACTCTCTTCAACTCCGGCGAGGAGGAGACGATCCCTTTTGGCCGTGCGTAGGGTCCAAGAGGCGAGGGCAAGCGGGGCGGGGAGCAATCTCGCACCCATTATCACAACAGATCGGTGGAAGACCTGTTGTCATGAGGTAGAGGATGAAGAGGTAGGTTGGATGATTATACCCTCTGGGGGTATGAAGGCCGGGAACTTAAGTGGGGGGTAGAGTCGTCATTTGTTTATGTTTCCAAATCGCAACTGTTGCATGGAATTGACGATGTGGCAACATGTCATTGGCCCAAACAGGTAATTCATACAAAATTCATATCTCAATATTCATAACTCTGATTAGGACAAGTAATATATGAATTTTGATCAGGAGAATGAGTGGAATCCAATAAAAATGATATTAAAGATTGATTCTTTTCCTAATTGCAAAAGTAGTATAAGTTGATGAAAAGTGCATTAAAGTTAAGTTAAAAACCCTATTTGTGATTAAAGGTTGAATCTAGTATGCCTAATGGGTTAATTGAAGTATTAATAACCTGTTGAACAATAATGTTAGATTCGAACCTGATATAGATGTAAACTTGCATGATTTAGGGTTTTTACCCCATATGAGAATGATTAAGTATTTAGAAACCCTAATTTAGGGTCCAAGAGGATAAGATCATATTTAATTTGAAAAATGTGAAAGTATGTTGTTATATGATGGTTCTAATCTATTTCGAGCATTAAAGTTCCTAATCATGGATAAAAACCCTAAAAGTAGTAATTAGGGTTTTCTCATGAATAAAAGGTAGTATTAATGGCAAATCGAGTTCATATGTGAATTAGATCATAATGAACTTTGAATTGATGATGAATGAGCATAATAATCTTGTCATGGATTAAAAAAGGATAAAAATGGTAGATTTAATGTAAAAGAAGATTAATGAAATTAATTGATGGTTAATGGTGCCTTTAAATCCGAGAATAGGGTTATATGTTGTTAAGATAACCTTTAAGGGTAAAATTATTGGAAACCTAACAACGATTTTGGCTCCCGCTCCCGTGCGACTGAGAGGGTGACTAGGGATTGTTGTCACCGATCCTGGGGGAGGGGGCTCGGCGGCCTGGGTGCCCCGCCCTGCTCCCCCGGGGCCATCCCTACCGTCTCTACTGTCGGATTGAGTCTCTATAGGTGATGCGCTACTGTGCTCCTCTCCCCCTGCTTCGCGCCCCTTCCTTAGGCGGATGGGTGTTTGGATCCTAGATCCAGTTCGGATGGGCTTGGAAGGGGAGCCGAAAGCTATGTTGTCTTCTTCGGTTGGTTGCTGCTAGCGTTTCGTCAGGGGTGCTTGAGCTGATGTGAGGTACCCCACGGATTCTGGTCCTGCTGTAGACTTTGGTTTTTCCTCCCCCTTTCCTGCATTTCCTTTTCTATTGTATTCCCCCTTTCTTTTGATTTCTTGTGTGTCTTTCATTTTCAGTTTGGTTCAGTTTTTGTTGTTGGCAGTGGCAGCTTCTCTGCCCGTTAGTCGCCGATAATCGACCTTTTCTTATCTGTGGCAGCATCTCTGCCCTTTTGTCGTTCATCTATTTAGGTTAGTTCTGTTTAGGTGGTTGTCTGTGGTAGGTTTCTGTTGCCTTTTAGTCACCGACAAACGATGTTTCCTAGTTGTTAGGTTTGGTTTTGGTCCTCCTATGAGAGTGCTTGTTTTATCAGTAGTGGTCGTTTGTTGGTTGTGTCGTGCCTCAGGTTCCTTCTTGGGTGGACGGTGAGCTCAGGCGCCTCTTGGTGCTTCAGGAAGAGGAGGAGTAAGCTGGGTTTGGGCTTCATGCAGATCTTCTGCTCCCTGTTCATAGTGGTGGTCAGGAGTGGTGGTGGAGTTCCTGGCACCCTCTACTCCCCACCTTTATATCTGCATGAGCCGTCCTTCCTCTGTATTTGCATTGCTGAGGTTTGGCCTCCTTCCCGGGTCTCCTGGTTGGTACACCCTTAGTGCTCATCACTGGTAGTTGTGTTTCTCATCATGTTTTGTGGGGCGTTGTGTCTGTGTTGTTAGGTCTGTGTCGTTGCTTTGTGGTCGAGATCTTTGTCTGGTAATCTTTCATTGTCTTCATGGTGGTACTCTCTGTCAGCACCTTTGCAAACTCCTCTCTAGATGTACTCAGAGGTTCTTGTAGATTGATGAATTCCATCCCAGATAGCTATTTTAGACAGCCATTACAAGAGGTGGACGATGCATAAGCATACCTATCACATCCCAATCTGAGCCTTGTGCTATGTCTTTCCACAAGAGGAGTTGTTGCTTGGTTACTTGATGAGAGATATCTATCTTGTAGATTCCGTATGGCTTACTTTTAATGATATTGAGCTATTTTCAAAAAAAGATAAGATAATAAGGGTTTATGAGTAATGGTATAAAATTAGGGTTTGAAATAGCAAAAGATGAAGGGAAACCCTAATTGCAATGGAAACCCTAAAAGTGAATTAGAAACCCTAAGAAGCAAGCTAGGTTTAATAGATCTTGATGACGTGAATAATAAAAAGGGAATTACATGATTATTTCAGGATCTTATTGAAAATGCTTGCTTGCTTGGATTCTTATTTGCATGGATATTTCTATTCAAATCATCTGATCAGGTATGTGGTTACGCTTATGAATATCTCGAGTTAGTTTTATGAGGTTTACCGAAGTTTTCATCGATGCCATGAATTAATTATTGGATGATTTTAATTCATGCAAACTATAATGTGGATATGACTATCACCTAAGATATGCGCCTACTAGCTCCCCTCTGTGGATTAATAGTTGACCTAATACATGGCTACCTATGGGGTAGGTCCATCATGTCATTGGATGGCTTAGTACATGGCTACCAATGGGGTAGGTCCATCAAGTCACATTGAGTTAGATATTGGGCTACCTTCGGGTAGTGCCATGCGACTCTATTACCCTATGTATTGGCTACCTGTAAGGTAGGACCATGGGGGTAAGAATCTACCTAAAGAGAGGTAGCATACAAGTCCACTACAGGGATAGCACAAAGTTAGGGGATAGGTAAGGATTGAGTAGTATGGCTTAAAATGTAATCTTGGTTGTTAAATGATTAATTGAATGATTACATTGTTAAGAATAATTGCATGATTATTGTTTCCCCCACATACCAGCTTCGGCTGACCGACATTTTGTTTGTTGGCATTTTAGGTACAAGCCAAAAGAACAAACAGTAAATCATCATATTGGGAAATACCTAAAGTAAAATACAAGGAGGATTAGTTAGAGTAGAATCCTTAAGTGGATAGAAGTTTAGAGATCCAAGTTTAAAAAAAAAAGGTATGCAAAAATTTATTTTCTTACAACTTTTCAGTATAGTCTGTTAAAATTTGATAATTATTCTTGGTTAATTGCTGAACCTTTGATCAGGAAGTTATGGGTACAACTTCGACCTCTCGGTCTCCCTTAATTGGGGGTTATCGGGAGGTGGGGTCGTAACAAGTCTAGACCTAGTTCTCAGACATCTAGGTGCTAACCTAGAGGCTAGGTAAGATCTAGTCTCTAAAAGACAACTAATATAACCCTAAGGATTATTAAGTTCAAGGTTTTCTTTAGTTTGAGTGGCATAATGAGAAAATGTCAGTCTTTGCTATAGTTCATGCTCTGATACCACCTACGATGTCCCCAGATTTTCTAAAACTTAATCTGATGTGAGACGTCCAAATTGAAACCTCACCTCAGGGAGAATCCCAATTTAAACACCCACACTAGGCTAGGAAAAAGAAAATTAGAGGAAGTTAGAAGGAAATAACAATAGCAAATGCACATGAATGTTCACCATTCAACATATAATTACATAATGAATTGTTACAACATTTGATATTACATATTGAAGAGTAATCTTTTACATATACATGTACTACCACTAAACAATAGGATCTTAAGAAAACATGTTCACCTGTACATCAACTAGCCATACAACTGAACTATCCAGGTCCTTCAAAATCACATGTCCACAATCTAAACAAAAGATTACATGTGGTACACATCAACACAATATTCAAGAATATTGTACTGAGTCTTCCTACATGTATTTTTATATACCTCTCATTACTAAGCTTGGCAATAAGATAAAAATAGAACTTGGCAATATTAAACAAATATAAGAAAAAACATATACTTGAACAAAGATGTTTATTATCAAAAGAGAACACATATTTTAAGCAAATTTTCCATTATATCATCCATGCATTGACTGCCAAAGGTTTTGATGCATTCTCTTGACTCTTAAGGAGCTCAATATTAAGGCCTTTATGATCGACTACCAAAGAGTTAAATCATATGTACAATGTGACCGACTACCAAAGAGTTAAGTCCTTCCAAGCACTATACTACCAAAGAGTTTAGTGCTTTCATATAATGGAATAGATATATTATGTTTCATGTGTTCATAGCCATAAGTATGCAAAATCAAATAAGATATCATACAAGAACAATCATTTCATCCAATATCATATGCCAAGTATTTTACTACACATATAATGCAAGCATATTGTATAATAAGCCAAGTAAGAGGTAATGTCATACCTTGATCAAGATCCTAATCATCTCATATCACATTCCTGATGTCATCTATATCCTTATCAAAACCTAATCAAGACAAGACCATGTACTATCATCAGATTCCCATCATCATTATCCCTAGTTATGTCCATTTTAGGGTTTACCTTTGTCATGAGGATGTTCTCATTTTTACTTGCATTCTTTTCTTAGAATTATCTTACTGATGTCTTATTTTCCAATTATGTTATAGATTAGGATTCATCATCTCAACACTAGCTTCTATAGTGTTTTATGCACATATTAACCCTAGGTTACATCATTAACCTAAATTAGGGTTTCATAACATGTATTATGGTTCATATTCATATAACATCAATTCTATGCATCTAACTGATATCAAAGTTTCATATTAACTTCCAGTTACATATATGAGGGTGCTATATAAATTCCATCATTTTTTGAGCATGTATGTATTTATTGTATTTTATTTAGGGTTATTAGTCCTAAGTAACCATATGGAGCAAATTACATGATTTCGTTCATCAACATCATAATCACTGACCTTAAATGGATTATAAACATGACTATGGGTTCACTGACATGTTATCATAATTTTAGACCATGGTTTGATATTTATTATCCATGAAATAAGATTTCACAACTTACATGATATCACTGAGATTTAAGCTTCAAAAGATTGATAACATGGTCCCATATTGTTATACTTTTTTTTCTAGGAATTTCATACTTTGTTCATATTTTTCTAATATTTGTGCTATTTTCTATGTATTATCAAAGATCTATGTTTAACTAGTATTTTCTTACCTTTGGGCCAATTACGGTGCGCCATGTGGCTCCAATCTGGCGTGCCTCTTCTTTGGTGAAGGTGACCCACCCTAGCTTGAACCATCTGGTTCAGGGTTTTCTGGTTCAGTTGATTTGGCCGGTTCAAAGATGAGAGAACTTGGTCCAACTTTCCTCTGACTCTCACGTTCTTTCTTTCCTCTGATCGCAATGGCACTGGGACTCTACTCTGCGGAGGTGCCTCTACTGGGCCCTGCTCCAGCGATGATGTCCCATTGATCTGATCCTCCTTTCCTTGATCTTAGGCTTCCTTCAAGTTATACAGATCAATGGCGTACGATGCAACCACTCTTCTCCCTGTGTGCCGCTCTGGATCTCCATCTAGGTGGGCTCACAGACATCTGAATCTGGCATGGTGAGGCACAAGAGTCAAAATGCCTCGACTCCATGAAGTTCCAAACCAAAGCCTCCAAAAATATGCACAAGGTGTCCAGAAAGTCAACTGGAGCCTCTGTTTGCGGTCGGAGTAACTGTGGATCGCCCCCAATGGTGGTCTTCTTATCCAGAAAACTCATGGTTGGAGACCACTTTCCATAGTTCCAAGCTTCAAATTGGATCTTCCATTCTATTTACAAGGTTTTGACGATTGATTTCCACCACAATCCCTCTTCCATGACATACTCTTGTCTTCTCTTACTCAACCCTTGGTCTATGTGTGTTATTGTGGAGAAGCAACTTTAGGGGGGAAGACGTGGTCTCTTCTCTCTTCATGAAATGTCCCAAAAGAAGGCTTAATCCATTTCTAGCGATGAGAGGGAGTTGTTTCCCCATGCCACATCATGTTCATCCCTACAATCAACCATTAAACTGACGATCAAAGTCGTCCTTTTAATCACCCACGAGTTCTCATCTAACCGATCTTGGTGACAATGTTCTGGTTGTTAGATTGGATCCATCAAGGGCTATCGAGACTCCACGTCTTCGATCTGTGGCCACCAAACTCAATTGAACTGAACTGCCTGGCCACGTGACACACGAGCCTCTCAACTTTAGGCTAAAACTTTAAACTTCAGTTCAATATTTCACATTATTTCACTAAAAGCAAGCCTAATTATAACTCTCTAGGAATGTCCAAATATCCTAAAAATTTAGTCATAGCTTAATCATCCTCATAAATGCATTCTACTAAAATTTGGTGCCAAGAATCATTTCTTTGATCAATCAATTAAACTCCTCAAATAGGCATAAACTTATGGATCTTAATAATGATATCGATATCAATCAACACTCAACTTTATCAAGTACTTGGATCTCCCAAATAACTCAAACACACATGAATTCACTTATGTCATTGGACATTTAAAGATTTCAAAAGTCCACTCCATCACAAAGGTCTTGTTAATTGTTTGCTCTGTCTGGGCTCAAATATCATTTTCATCCTCAATTCATGGATAGTTTAAGACTTTTCATTCATATCAAATGTCCTCAAGCTGACTAATACACACACTTCATCTAGGTGATGCTACCTTATGAATATGCAAATAAGCTTTCAAAGATATGAAAATTTTAGATTTTTATTTAATTTTTATATTTCACTGGAAAATCACAAAAGAAAACACTCTATGATGAAGGCAGAAATCATGATAATGCTCTACGATTACACTAGATAGTTGTGGATCCTACAAACTACAAATAATGTAAAAACTAAAACAAAACATAAAGATAAAGTTGTTCCATCACCCCCCTAAGCTTGAACTTGACAGTATCATACCGAAACTCATGTTCATTTGCAATTTAACCCATTTTCAAGCTTTCCATTTCCTTCATATCCTTTTTGGCCTTTTTGTAAATTTTCCTATCTTTTCTATCCTCTTTGCCCTCAATGTTGAAATTGAGCAATACTTAATGGTGTGAATTATATTTGACCCACATTTAATACAATAAATGGGTTTGTGCACAAATATCTCAACTAGTGTGCTAATTAGAGTCTAATAATGCAAAATGACCACTGATGAGAGATAATTATTAGTTTATATTAATTTAGAGTTTTTTTGGCTTTTTGGGACAGGAAATGAGAAATAATGTGGTATTGAGTTAGTTAATGAGAGAATAATCCACTTCCTTTCTCTCTCCTCATAGGTGGCAATAAAGCTTAAAAGAGAATAATGTGGTGAGATATGACACTTGAAATTAATATATGTTTCCAATCTTGAATATTCACCCAAATATTTAATTATAAAACCTTTTCATATTAATTCACCCTCTTTAATGCATTAATATATATATTAATGGCCAATGTAGGGGTCAAGGGTCAAATCTTGTGTAAAATGAAAATGTAATTATATAGCATTAATCTAGACATTAATATTAGCCTATGGTCCAAATTTGGGGTCAATCGGTAAATGTTTGACCCTCCAAATCGATTTTGAAAGGTTTGAATAAAGTTTGACATAGAATTGATTTTGATTTCATTTATGTATCACATTTAACCTATGGTTTCCATTTTAATCAACATCACACATTACACTCATCTAGCGCGCCAATCCAAGTGCTGTAATTTGACGTGTCCGATCTATTATCTCATCCAACGGCTAGATCGTCATCCTCTTCCTCTATTTTTTTTTGCGAGATAGAGCCATTTCCAACGTTTGTATCTGCGGTCTCGCTCTCCCTCCACAATGCACAATTGCTCAATTTTCCTTTACCATTCAATCCGCAAGGACTCAATGAATCTAATGAGCCTTAACTCGCCTTCTTCCTCGCCCTGAGCACGAAACATCCATTTAGGGCTTTCCCCTCATCTCCACTGTCGAGTTGTAGAGGGATTTGTAGCTCATATCCAGCCTATATAAGGAACCCAATAGCACTACTGAACCTCAGGCATCTCTCCTCTTCTCCCAATTTCATTGACTATGCTTCGAAGCCCTCAAACCTACTCAGTACTGATCTTCGATGACCTTGGCTTTGCTACAGCCACCTTCGCTCCCTCCTATTCAATTGGCTTCTCGGTAAGTATATACAAAACCAATCCTTTGTTATCGCATCATCAATTTTCCCTCATCTACCCCCAAATGTCATGCCCTATAGCTTTACCTCTGGACCTCATCGACATCCACTATTTTATCCATTTAGTGACCCTCCGTTCGTGTAGTTTGTACCTTTGACGTCACCTCGACTCCGCAAGTACGTTCTAGACATTAGTTTCGGTTGTCGTTGCATTTTTGTGAGGGTTTTGGTTACTAAGCCTTTCCCCTATTCTCCCCCTACGATGGGTAATCCTGAGCTCTCGACCACCATGAATCCTAGGCTTGGGCTTGCCTGGTTCAGTGGAGGATGAAGATTAAGATCTTCACCTTGGTTCGTCAAAAAAGTAAGGAGTTGCTCTCCTGGTTTGGAACTTTGGAATTCTAGGGAGGAAGCTCAACACCATGGCACAGGGAAGATGCCAAGCATGAGTTTTACACTTGCGCCCTTCATAATGTAATTACTTGATTTATGTTGTAAGGGTAACTTAGTAATTTCACTGATGTTTTATTTCACAAATGCGCATACTCAATTTATGACCTAATGGCACTTTTGCCCCTGCATAATCAGTTACATGTAACACAAGCCTAAGGTATTTTTGTATTTCCACATTTCATTTACATCAAGATTATTTTTGACTTAAATCGATGTCACAATATAATTCTATGCCTCCTGATTGGTCAGATTTTGGAAATTCATAGTAAATCGTAGGATAGTCAGAAAAAAATGAATAAATAGTTGTTGGAAAGGATTTTTGAGTAGAATTAGGGTTTTAAGTATTGTTTTGCATGCCTATTTTGATGTTTATTATAAACACCATTTTATTTATATAAAAAGACTTAAAATTGATAATGAATTTATTTTAACTCCAAATTGGGTAATCAAATATGTTTTATTCATTAGAAAATTCTAATTGATTGACTGGTACAAATTTTGAACCCTAAATTGATGTTTTTCCTAGAAAGTCCAAAACTAGGGTTTCTCACATAGTATGCTTTATAAACCCTAATACATATGTATAAATTGGTAACTAGGATAAAGTTGTCTTCGATACATGCTAGTTTGGTGAAAGTGATGATTAGGACTCTAAAATGAGGTATGTGCAATCTTATTTATGTATGTGTATGTGTAACCCTATTTATGTATGAGTGTGTACACTTGTTCCTTTAGCTGGGCATTTTGATATCCAACCCTAATATTCCTAATGAGGCATATGCTTAGTCTTTGATCTTTTTATTGCCTTCTTTTGGCACATTTACTTCCATTACTTCATGGGTTTTGAACCCCACTGCTATATTACTTTTATTTCCACTCTACCAATTTAATTTACTCAGTATGATGAATTATTGACTAAATAACTAATGTATTGTACATGTATACAATTACCCATAGTTGGGCATGTGTTATTTCGCCTAGGGGAATGTGATTACTCTCCCCATTATTATATATATCTAGGTGTTTGGGAATGAGTTACTCCCCCTCACATATTGGTTGAGGTTAGGTAGGTGCCTCATCCCTATATTAGTTTTTGTAGTCATAATGTTATTCATGCATGCAAATTTATTACTGTTTACCATGGAAAAATTCTTATTTATTACATGCCTCATTCTTTTGACCCTATTAACATAGTAATTCTTTATCATTCCATACTTTAGTTTATATTTGTCCTTATTCCTTAGTTGACACATACTTTTCTCTCCTCTTACTGGGTGATCCCAACCACCCATGTTTTGGATTAGAGTGCGCAGCAGGAGCATGGTAAACCAGCTTAAGACTAGGAGAATGTGTTCATCCTTCCATCATGGACTTCTCTATTGAGTTATTTTGTTGTGACATATTGATGCAGTTTAGTTTTGCTCTACCTCATATCCTTTATTTATATATATCATGTACACCCTTATTGGGAACACATTTGATGTACCCTTTATATAATTGAATGTAGTCAATGTTTTAAATTTAGCTGCTATTCATTGGTCTTTTGCATACCATTATTATTAGTAGAGAGGTGATTTTGCTTCTTTACATTGACTATGTCCTCATAATCAAAATCCAACCGAAGAGGTGGAACAGTGGTACCAAATTAGAATGGTGTTGGTTGCATGTTTTGATCCAGTGAGTAGAATGTGTCAGTGAACCTAGGTGACTGAGTTGGCATCTCTAGAGGTTGCGGGTAGTTGGCAAACATCCCCTGGCTCCAGTAATTATCATAGAGTGGCTGTTGGTAATGCTCAATCCATTGTAGGTGAGTGTGCATATTCTCCTAGTTGGCCAGGAGAAGATGCTCATAATCATAAATGAACAATTACTGTTGTAGAAGCCACCCTTGAATGTCATGGATCTCTGCAAATGTTGTTGATTGTTGTTTCTGCTCATGTTGAATTGGTTACAAAATTCTGTGCATACCAGGCATATAAAAAGAATCATCTTACTAAGAAGGTGGTGGAGCAGAAGAGCTTGATGCTCCATGTCTTCATGAAGACCAGTAGATAACCCATCGCTGAGTGAATGTCATGGTTCCATCTTCATCATTGAATTCCCCAAACCTCTCTGGCTCGAGGTTGTCTTGCTCCTCCAGTACCACTTCTGCACCCTCCGCTAGCCCTCTCAAGAAGAGCACTCTCATAGATGGAAGATGAGGTCAAGTAGAGCCCTTTTAGTAGCTGATCTTCCATTGTGAAATAGGCAAGCACCTCGCCCTCATGGTTCTTGAAAAGACGAGCCCTCTTGAAGTGGTTTAAATCCATCTTAGAGGAGGTCCTCAAAGGGTTAGAGGTGGATAGGTCGAGGTTGAGGTGCATTCCCACTGCTGTAATGAACCCGCCAAAATGAATTAGAGGCTTCCTCTGCAACTGAAGCTTTACCGCTAGCATATGTTGTAAGAAGAAAGAGACAAGGTCGACATTCTCTTCCTCTCGAGACAAGAATTCCCAAAGGAGAAAAATATTGTCTTCCTGCACTTTCCCCTACCCTTTTATAGGCTTGGAAAAGATGGTGTTGGTGAGATACCTATGTAGAATTCGAGCAAATGGATGCTCGATATCCATGACGAATGATATGTTCCAGTTGATGGTGAATACTATGGAAATTTTGTCATGAGCCACCGTACCCACATGAAGTCAAAGTCGTTGGGCGCTTAGTGCACATTCCCTACTAGCCACCCATAGACCGCGTTGAACTGTTCCAATGTGAAGTGATGAACAAAGTTGTAGAGGTAGAAGTGCACCCATCCTTCCTCCCAACCTTCCACGTACTCAGGGATGCAATGAACCTCCACAAATGTCAGGAACTCATAGACGATCTCCTGGTAGGTGGGCCAATCACCATAGAAGGGGTGATCTCCTAACATAACTTGGCCAACAAAGACTTGCAGAAGACTCTCAGTGAAGCCCATATCTTAAAGGAAGGCATGGTCACCATATCGAGTGGTTATCAATTCCCTATTCATCAAGCTAGAGAAGAGCTTTCTTTGATAATTGATGACATGAGCCGTATGTGCCAACTTGGCACCGTCTAGTTGGCTCTTGCAACCGTCAAAGATGATATCCTTGTTGCCATGGGTCCAAAGAGTGAAAAGAGATGAAGAAGAGATGTGTGGGGAAGACTCTGGCTGCCTTGGAGCTATGATGCTTGTGTGAATGCAAAGGATATGGTGTGTGTGTGTGTTTGAATCACAACCCCATGCCTCTCCTTTATAGCTCACGAGTTGCCCTATCCCGCGGTGTCACTACCATTGATTAGTGTCAGTGGCACTGAGTCATCCCTCGATCCGTGTGTGAGTCGATACCAGTCATTGGTACCCATGGGTCATGTCTGTTAATGCATCAACACACAGATTGATCTACTTCAATAGTACCAATGCCATGTTGGTGGTACCAAATTCTGGTATGCATCATCTGTTCGGTACCAATGACCATTGGATCGGTAAAATCTGGTCCGTCTAGTTGTGTATCCATGGATTCTATGTTTTCATGTGTTGGTACCATCGACTGTTGTGTCAGTGTACCAAGATGCATCTCAGTCGCTACTTAAAAGGTTGGTGCCACCGTTGCAATTGGTTGGTGGTACCAAGCCATTCAATTTCTTTGTACTCTCGAGTGGTGTCTCAATATCCCAAACCTATAGCTTCATTAGGTGTCAATGCCACTAACTTTGTGTTGGTAGTACTGAGCCTACAGAGTAAGTCTAGTGTTGGCTCTGCAAAGAATCAGTGCCACCGACTTTGGTGTCAGTAGTATTGAGTTGTTGGCATTCGTCCTGGTATTTTTTTTTGTAAACTTGGTGCCACTAACTGGCTCTCAAATTCTACTATTATTTTCTGCATCAATCTCGGTGCCACCAAATTCAGTGTCGATGGTACCGACTTTTCTACTACTCGCACACCAAATATAGAAGATCACGATACCTTTTTTATAACTAAAAATCTCTAATAAATGGAATGCAAATTATTACAATGAAAATTCCTAAAAAGCATGGAAAATTCAAAACAAAATTATGATAAAATAAAACTAGGTTTCCTTCCAATAAATGTTGTGTTTTACATCCTAGACAAGATGATCAGATCATGCAGGACTTTGGTGAAGCTCAAGGAGATTCAATTCCTCTCCCTCATGTATCAGGTTTCCCCCATAGTAGTGTTTCAAACACAACCCATTATGAGAAATAAATGAGCTCCATCACTTATTTCCACTACTCCATGAGGGAAATCCTTAACTACCACATATGGGCCACTCCATCTAGACCTTAATTTTCCAGGATGCAATTTCATCCTAGAATTGAATAGAAGAACCTTTTGTCCTATAGTAAATACTCTATGAATTATATGGTAGTCAAGGACTTTCTTAGTTCTATCCTTACATATCCTAGAGCTTTCATAGGAATCTAGCCTAAGCTCATATAATTCATTGGGCTCCAACATGTGGTTATTTCCTACTACATCAAGATTGTAATTCAGTTTCCTCAAAGTCCACTTAGCTTTGTTCTCCAACTCTACAAGTAAATGACAAGCTCTCCCATAAACCATCCTAAAAGGAGTTGTCCCTATAGTTTTTTTTATAGGATGTCCTGTATGCCCAGAGAGCATCATTCAGTTGCATGCTCCAATTGGTCCTATTTGTTGAGACTATTTTTTTCTAAAATCTTATTAATATCTCTATTAGACACCTCAACATGACCTTGGGTCTATGGATGATTTGGGGTTCCTACTCTATGCCTCACTCCATACAAAATAAAGTTCCAAATTTCTTATTAGTGAAGTGAGATCCCCCATCACTTATCATAACTGTCATCACCCAAACCTATAGAAAATGTGGTCTGTTACAAATGTGCAAACAACTTGTGCATCATTGGTGTGGGTTGGAATTACTTTCACCCACTTAGGCACATAGTCCACTGCAAGAAAAATATATAGATTAGAACTGGAAGGCACAAAGGGTCCCACAAAATCTATTCCCCATAAATCAAAAGGCTCAACTTCCTGAAAAATATTTAGGGGAATTTTGTGTCTCCTAGATATATTTACTACTCATTGACATGCATCACATTCCACACAAAAAAAGCATATTTAAATAGTGATGGCCAATAAAAACCACTTTCTAACATCTTGGCTGTTGTCCTTGAGCTAGCATGGTGTCCCGAAGTAGGTAAAAAATGGCAATGTGCCAATATGCTTGAAAACTCACATTCAGGAACACACTTCCCTAGAATCCCATCCATACATTGTTTGAGTAGAAATGGATCATCCCGCACGAAAAATATCAAGGAGTAGAAAAACTTCTTCTTATCCTGATACCACCATCTTCTAGAAACTCACCACATGCTAAGTAGTTTACTATATCTGCAAACCACTAGTCTTGGTTTTGCATGGCAAACAACTATTTATTAGGGAAGTCCTCAACAATGGGTATTGATAAATCCTTCTTGTCCACTCTCTCCAGCCTAGACAAGTGATAGGCTACCAAATTTTCTATATTAGCTTTATCCATGATTTCCATATCAAATTCCTGTAGTAGCAAAATCCATCTTATCAATCTAGGTTTGGCGTCTTTTTTCTACAACAAATATTTTATCACTACATGGTCAGACCAAACTATCACCCTAGCCCCCTATCAAGTATTGTCAGCATTTTTCAAAAGAAAACACCACAGACAAAAGATCTTTTTCAATTGTAATGTAATTTAATTGGGCATCATTAAAGGTTTTCAACACATAATAAATAATAGTATGTGTTTTATCTTTGCGTTGTCCTAAAATATCCCATTCCACATAGTCTAATGTGTTTCACATGAGCTCAAATGGTTGGATCCAACTCAGAGCTTGTACCACAGGTGTGGAGATCGATTTCTCCTTTAGCACTTCAAAAGACTTCAAACACCACTCATCAAAATTAAACTCAACGTCTTTCTCTAACAATTCATAAAGCACTTTTTGCAATTTTCAAAAATCTTTTATAAAACATCAATAAAAACCAACATGTACTAGAAAAATCCTAACCCCCTTCACCAACGATGGTGGAGGAAGCTTAGAGATCACTCCAATCTTCACTGGATCGACTTCCATTCCTCTATTGGACACCTTGTATCCTAAAACTATTCCCTCACTCACCATCATGTGGCATTTCTATCAATTCCGAACGAGGTGAGTGTCCTCACACCTTTGTAGAACCTTATCTAGATTGGTAAGGAAGGCCTCAAAAGATTTTCCATACATTAAAAAATCATCCATAAACACCTCTAGACCATGCCCTACCATATCTGAAAATATAGCAAGCACGGATCTCTATAAAGTAGGTGGTGCATTACAAAGGCCAAACGACATCCAAAGGTATGCAAATGTTCCATAGGGACAAGTGAAAGTAGAATTCTCTTGGTCTAGTGGTTTGATGGAAATCTAATTATTCCCAAAATACCCATCTAGATAACAAAAAGAGAGAAGCTGGTGAGCCACTCAAGAATTTGACACATAAAAGGAAGTGGAAAATGATCTTTAAGTGAGACAGAATTCAATCGGTGATAATCAACACACACACGCCATCCAGTACTAGCCTAGTTGAAATCAACTCACTTGCCAAATTAGTTGTGATTGTTATCCCTCCTTTCTTAGGAACAACTTGGGTTGGACTTACCCAATTAGAATATGATATAGCATAAACTATACCTACTGATAGAAGCTTCACTACATCTTTCTTTACTATCTCTGTCATTATTGGATTGAGATTGCACTGTGGTTGTACTATCAGTTTAGATCCTTCTTCAATTTTGATTTTGTGTTGGGAAAAACTAGGAGATATCCCTTTGATGTCTGCAATGAACCACCTAAATATTGCTTGGTGGTTCTTTAGCACTACTAGCAATTGCTCCTCCTCCCGCATGCTAAAAAAGGATGAAATGATGACATGGAGTTTCTTGTCTATTGCTAAGAAGATACACTTCATATGTGGCGGGAGAAACTTCAACTCAAGCTATGGGGGACACTGCAATGATGGGACCAATAGTGGCTGAGGTGGTCCCAAATCTTCATAATGCCTAGATTATAAACATTGCAATGCCTTCAGAGATAGAACACACTTCTCAAGTAAATGACAATGAGTGTAATCATCCAATAAGTTCATGATGCATGCCTCTAATGGTAATTCTATCTAATGTGTGTGATTTTATTTTTTTGGGGGAACAATGTCCTCATGATTGGCGAAAGATAAGTCAACTGAGCACTGTCGGCCTATTTCTGGGGGAAACCTTCACATCTGGAAGCCAAAATGCAATGAAGGAGAGCATGTTTTTCACCCTGATTCCTCGAAAGACTGGTTCAAAGTCTTTCAAGTCTCAAGAAAGCCTTCCGCGCCTCTGAATCCCACAAATGTCAAAATCCAAGAAGGTTGGATCACCTTTCCAAGTTTTGAAGCTGTTGAAAAGGCATCTAGATGGAACTTCTGCCTCTCAGGTTACACTTTTTATTTCATTTTGGATCCAAAGCTTCTTCACCAACACCTTCTTAATATCTAGGATCTGGAGGAGGATTTTGAGATCATTTCTAAATCCGATTGAGTCTTCATTTTTAGGTTTGCAAACTCCTGTGATATGAAATCTGCTTTGGATAAGGGGCCTTGGTTTGTCTAGCACTTTCCTCTTGTTCTTATGAAATGGTGTCCCAACTAACCTATCTCTAAACTTGGTTTGAAGAATGTGCTGATATGGATTAGACTATATGATGTACCAATTGAGTTATGGGATACTAAGATGTTTGAATGGATAGGTTCTTTCTTGGGATTTCTTCTAAGCATGAATAGATTTACTAAAGAATGTAGGCAGTTCAACTATGATCGGCTTCAAGTTCTGTTTGACTCTCAGTCTAGTTTTCCAATGAGTGTTGAATTGCAAGGTGATGATGGGTGTCTCCATCAAATTTCAATTGAATATGAATGACTACCAATAGTTTGTTGTAGATGTAATCTGTTTGTACAAAAGGATAAGCTTTTTCCTGTGTTCTTACCTAAGAAGGGCCAAGATATACTAATTCCTAATGAAGTTCTTTCAGATTTGGTTCCCTTGTATGCTATTAATATTGTTCATTCTGATGTCTATCAGTTATCTAATAAATTGAGCAATACTTCAGGAGAAAGTAGTAAGGGATTGGAATATGAAGCGGAGATAAGGGTTATACAAATGAATGAATCTTTTGAACATAGAGATATTAATCTTGGTAGCTCTTTGTCTAGATCCATTCCTTCGATGCCTATTTCTTTTTCTCTAGTGAGGATGCTATGGGTATGTCTAGTCAAGTTATAAGTTAGGTTGCTCCACCTGATGTGGTTCCTAAATATCAATGGGATATCACAGAGGCTTATTAATTCTATCTTCTCTCTAGCTAATCGAAAGGACCTTAACTTGGGAGTAAATGAAGATATTTATGAATCTATGGCTGGCAGTCATCTAGCCAAAGGAAAATGAATTCCATTCAAATTACCTCCTGGAACGTTAGAGGGATGAGTAATAAAATTTCCAATGTCCAAAAGGAGTTTAGGAGAATTTCTGGTCATATTTTGGTTTTTGTTGAAACAAAAATTTGTAGGAAACATTTAGAATCTTTTATGTCCAATTTCTATTTGTAGTATAATTATGTTTCTAATCATGACTCTCATCCTTTGGGAAGGGTTGTGGTTCTCTGGGACCCAAGTGTATGTGATATTTGCAAAGTGCATGAAAATCATCAGTTGGCCCACTGTGAAGTAAGTGTTGATAATTCGTCTTTTCTCCTATCTACTATATATGGGCACAATAATGACTATGATAGGTGCAATCTTTGGTCTTCTATTTCTATTCTCTCCAATTCTGTTGATTGTCCCTAGTTTTTAATTGGAGATTTCAATGCTATCAGATGTACTAAGGAGAAAATTGGTAAACAACCTCCATCGAATAAGTCAATGGATGACTTTAATGAATGTGTTCTCAATTATTCTTTATTTGATCTAGATTTAAAAGGTCCTTTATACACTTTGGATAACCACCATGTTGGTGAAATATTTGCTACTACAAGAATCGATAGAGTTCTATATAATTCAGAAGCTTTAAATTTGACGTCTAAATTCTTTGGCAGTGTGGTTTCAAATATTAATAGTGATCATAATATTATCTCTCTTAATATTGGTCTTCCTAGAAATGTTAAAATGCCTTTCAGGTTCATCAATAATGGGCTGATGAAAACAATTTCTTATCTATCGTCCAAGAAGTGTGGAATACAGATATTGAAGATTTTTGAGGTTTAGGCTGTACAAGAAGTTCAAAATGTTGAGAAATCATCTTGTTGAATGGAATCACAATTATATTGGTAACTATTTTTATAATTCTAAGGTAAAGAGAAATTTATCTATGTCTGCTCAAGAGCGTGCTGATCTAAATCCTTTGGACCCTGAGCTTGTCTCTGAAGCCAATATTTTTAGAAAATTGGCCCATGAAGCATCTCTTAAGGAGGAAAGTCTTTTGAAACAAAAGTCTCATGTTCAGTGGCTTAAATGTGGTGATTCAAACTCAAAGTTATTCTACTCATCCTTAAGAACTAGAAGACATAGAAATAACATTATAAGTCTTAATGTTGATGGTATTTCTATTAGTAATGTTTCTATCATTAAGGACTATGTTTCTAAGCACTTTGAGAATATGTACAATGATTCCTCTGGTGGTGGGGTTTTCCATGGTGATTGGACTAGTCTGAAGTTGACTCCTCAAAATAAAAGCATTCCTATGAATCCTATTTCAAAAGTAGAAATTGAAGAGATTATTATGGCTCTAAATTATGACATGCCCCCTAGACCTGATGGCTACAATGCCATCTTTTACAAGAAAACTTGGAGTATTATTAAAGAAGATGTCTTCTTTGCCATTCTAGAATTCTTTGCTAATGGTAAAATGCTTAAAGAAACCAACAATACTTTCATTTCTCCTATTCATAAAGGCGATGACAATAGTTTGATTAAGAATTGGAGACCTATCTTGCTATGCAATATAGTTTGCAATATCACTTATAAACTCTTAGCAAATAGACTTCAAAACATCTTGCCGACTATAATTGTTTGAAATGGCGTGTTTTCATCAAAGTTTAGAGCATTAAAAATGCTATCCTATTGACAAATGAGCTCAACCATGATTTTAATAGAGCTAGCTCAAAAAATAAAATGTCTTTGAAAGTTGAATTATCTAGGGCTTATGATTCTATTAGCTGGAGCTATTTGTTCTCTGTGCTCTACTAGATTGGTTTTCCTTCTAGATATATCAGATGGACCGAGGAGATTTTTTATGACATCTTAAGATGTACAATAATGGCCTATAGGGTTGGTTTTTTAAGCGTATAGCATCAAATTTTAACTGACGCCTAAGTAGCCGTCTCTATAAAATTTGCTCTATAGGGTCGGTTTTTTAAACCAAAGAAAACCGACTTTAGAAGGTAGCATCGAGTTGGCACAAACTAAAACCTAAGGCAATAGCTGCACTACTACGTCACTTATATCAAAATTAAACCGATCCAAGAGAGGTACAAAAACTGACCTACTGACCCCAATGTCGCTAAGGTCGGTTATATACAAAATATCTGACCCTAGAAGTCTATAAGGTCGATTATATGTAGAAAACCGACCCAAAAGTAGGTACAAAAACCTGCTGACCGTAGAGGACTCTAAGGTTGGTTATATATAAAAAACCAACCCTAGAGGCCTATAAGAACTGACCTGAAGAAACTGACCCCTGAGTCTGTAAGGTCAGTTATATTTAAAAAATCCGACTCTATAGTTCTCTAAGGTCAGTTATAAGCAAAAAACCGACCCAACAGTTGTACAAAAAATGAGTTGTTGATCCCAATATCTCTAAGGTCAATTATTTACAAAAAAACCGCCCTTAGAGGTCTATAAGGTCGGGCATATGTAAAAACTGACCCAAAAGACCCAATAAACAGCTAATCCTAAAGTCTATAAGGTCGGGTATTTATATAAAACC
This sequence comes from Alisma plantago-aquatica, assembly GCA_963693085.1. Classification (NCBI taxonomy): domain Eukaryota; kingdom Viridiplantae; phylum Streptophyta; class Magnoliopsida; order Alismatales; family Alismataceae; genus Alisma; species Alisma plantago-aquatica. Next base: position 1,115,048,826 of record OY856412.1, read on the forward strand.
TACCCTAGAAGTATACAAGGTCGGTTACATGAAGAAAACTGACCCAAAGTGGTACAAAGACCTGGAGTTTTAATTTGCATTGAGGCTGTTAGGTCGATTATTTAAAAAAACCGACCCTAGAGGTCTCTAAAGTCGGGATTATGTGAAAACCAACCCAATAGACCCAATAGAACCAATAAAGCTGATGCCACCCTAGAGGTCTACAAGGTTGGTTATATGAGGAAAACTGACCCAACAGTGGTACAAAACCCTGAAGAAATTTGCATTGAGGCTATTAGGTCGATTATTTTATAAAACTGACCCGGTAGGTCTATAAGATTGATTATTTTAAAAAAATGACCCTAGAGTTTACATTTGTTTTAAAGAAAAATTATGCTCAACAGAAATTTTTAGAACAGAAACCTACAAAATAGAAATATGCTTTACAAAGTTCAAAACCTGCAATAGAAAGTAGACTTGCAAATGCAATGATGCAAGCCAAAAATTCATTCCAAAGCCATTTTCTAGCTTTTATGTCCAATCCTATTTGAATTGATGTATCAATTTTCAAACCACACACATTAATAAAAATAATAATTCACATATTCAATTGAGACATATTCATACACATAGCACATACTACCATTAGCAAAATGATAGATTGCAAGTATAAGATGATATTAAAATTCATGTCAGATACAAAAGTAAATTTGAAAGAGTTTCAAAACTACATACATAAATGAAGCTATGCATTCAATCCAATACAATAGTGACTTCATTTAGAAAAGCATCTGACCACTCTTCTCAGAATTCATTTAAATCATCAGGTGTGTAAGGCTGAGTTGTAAAGATGTGTAACAGAAAATGCAGATGCTAATATTTTATAAAATGGCTACATATCACTTGTAAATTTATGATGTTATTCTTTATTACCTGATCTATAGTCTGAATGTCATGTGATGCTCCTTTGACAATAGCTTGCATATATTTCATTACATAGTAGCCACAAGCTCAGTCATTATTTTGTATAGGACACTACAAATAAAGAATTATAATTAATGTTAGTAAGCTACTATAAATAGAGTTGAGATAAGACTATAAGAGTTGACATATAAGAGTTGACATTAATACATTACTATAAGAGTAGTACATATAAGACTAAGCCATCAAAGTAGTTACCTTGACCTTTTTCAAACTCAATGTCTTTAATTTTGTGGGTATTCATCCTCCACCTTCACGAAAATCCTTTATACCCTTATCTATTAAATGATTATGATAGTTTTCAAAATAGAAATTCTAAGTAGAAACATCATGTTGAAGCATAACAATTTATGTGGTAGACTCTAAATTTATACGTACTCCATAGTTGGAAATTTTAGTTTGTGGCCCCTTGTTGTTTTTCCCATTGGGTCAAGATAATAAAAAGTCATCAATTTTGGGACAACCACCACTAATTCCCAATGTCTAGATCTGAGTAAGAATAAAACATATATTAAAATAAAGAAATTTAGTCAATATTGAAATTATATTGAATAATAATACTTACTGGACGTTAAAAGGAATTAGAATAATTTCCTTTCCCACACTAGCAAAATATTTGAATGCGGTAGAGAAGTACTCATTCACATCCTCAATACGTGTCTCCACTTGACTTGTGACTGAAGGAACTAAGAATCCAACATTCCTTATATCAAAGTTTATGGCCTCGGTATATAAATGGCTGTAAAACATTTGTAATCATTTCATATATAGAAATAAGTTAAAAATGTATATTGGAATTTTCTATATTGATGGATCCTTACCTTATCCATACTTCTAATATTGAAGTATTTAGCCAATTATACCGTAACAACTCTATAATATCATCAAGAAAAATATAATTCTCAAAGTCCCTCCCAGTTGCATCTTCTGTTAAATTGACCAACATATGTGATCCCGAGCTTTAGTTGGCTAAGTATCAACACAAACATTTACATTTACTTCCCAATTCGTCGAATGTGGATTCTGGAATGAAAGATGGCTTGGGCATAGGAGGACGTCTAGTAGAATTTTTACTTTTTGGCTTACAAACCTGTTAATTAATTTACATACTTATATTACACAAGTTCATATATGTAGTCAAATATGAAAAACATGGTAGAATTTAGTTATACCTTGTAATTGATAACCAAGTGTCTAGGCCAACCCACCATAGCACCCTCTGCTTCTTCAATTGTACTATATTCAGGATTATATATGGGTAGTGGTTTTTCCCCCATTCCGTCATACACATGATGGATGGATACACGACAAATGTCATCAGTAATTGGTTGACAATGCAATGTACCACCGAGGTTGTATACCTTGCCCGCTGCCACAACATTATATTCTGAAACCTCCATTGCAAGTTTATAATTCATTCCAACCTAGAATTGAAACAATATAAGTTATATACGAAGCGGTAAACTAGATACCTACTATATTTTATATCATACCAATAACACAACATATAGAACAAACTTATTGCAGTTTGTTGTGTGGGTCATTTGGAGTGCTCCCACGAACTTCTACAACTGGAACATGGGCTTGTACCTTATTATCTGAGGGACACACAGTTTGAGGAGGTTGAGAAGGTTGACTAGGTTGAAATGAAGACATTATTTCTTTTACTTTCTGTGCTACTAATGCTTCAACCTCCACTTGTGTAAGACCTCATGTATGACCTCTTCTAGATTGCGAAGGGCCAAAATAAGACTTGATTACTATGCCAGCTCCTAATGCCCTAACACGGCCGTGATGCTCCTTCGTACAAAGAGCAACATATAGTTCATCCATGTGGCCAGTTGGCATGAACTTTCCTTCCTTCCTTTGCTCATGGAGATCAATCTATTCATATATAGTTAATAAAAATATTAAATCAGAATCAATTATATATAAATATATCAAAGTTTGTGTGAGTTACTCTTTACTTAGTTGGGATGAACTTACCATCTTTTGTGCCACCTCCTTAGTTGTAGGGTTGGGAATTTCACCTGCTCGATTTTTTCTAGCATCAATCCACTATAAGTGACAGGGTCGACACTCAACTTGAGTTGTACTAGACTCTTCTCTAGAAGAGAGTTGCTTCTCTTGTAGTTGGCGGTGGAAGGCATAACCACCGGGCCCCAGGTGATGGTCATGCACATTTTTGGCCCGTTTTTCCTTTTGGGCCTCGTGAATAGCCTGATCATTTAAAATGAGGTATTGCAATTTAGACTTGGCAAAAATATACATATATATACATTAATTGTATAAAAATATTCATACAATACATCACAATCTCTATTACCTAAAACTCTTCTGATTTTCTAGATGCAACAAATCTTTCCCACACTTCATGATCTATAAAAACATATTCATCGATTGCTTTCTTCTTTTGATTAGGATTATCTATATAATCCCTTTTGATATAGGTCTTAAAAGCCCTCCATCGTACACCACAATGTTGTAGCACTTTTTTCTTGTGATCTTTTTCATTTAGATGAAAAACACCCTATACATACAAAAGAAGCAATAATGTTATTTCAAAAAACATAATAATATAATATCACTTTAACTCACAGATATATCTTTCCATAGGAGGTCTTTCAAGGCAATAGAAACATCATGCCAATTTTCTATATCTATTGCCATCTTACTGCGCGCATTCGCCCCTACGTAATGCTTGAAAGCACTAGCATGTTCCCCAATAAGTGCTCTTGTGACATCAAACTGGATTGGAAATTTCTCCCCTTTGGCCCTGCGCTCCTGCAGCCTACACATCAGTGTGGGACCTCTACATTTCTTAGCATCACCACCACCATCCTCATGGTGCTTATGCTCAAAATGTTCATCTTCACTTTCCATTTTAGAACAACCTACAAGTATACATGATAAAAGAAACATAAGTGATAATAAAAGCACAAGTGATGATATGATGTATATTTAAAAGATTACATGCTTGAATGATAATAAAATGTATAATTCAAAGAATACATGCCTCTAGTATTGGTTGAATAGTTAGTCAAGTAAAATTCCTTCAACATTGTCTTGACGTTTATAGTATTCATTGCTGTTAACTTCAACATTTACACTCGACAAACCAACTAAGAATGGGCTGGAATCATCATACTTTTTGTAGTATTCTTCTTCATTTTATAGGATCTACAATAAATTATCTTTTTCTATGAAGAATGATAGACAATATAGAATACTTGTTTTTTTTGGTATGCCATGATGAATGGCTCATCTTTCTCACCAATCTTTTCAAAATTCACCAATGTGAAACCCAACTCATCCACCAAAACGCCTTTGTAGTTATCAACCCAATTACTTCTAAAGATAGGAACTCTAAAATTTTTATAGTCCAACTCCCATATGTACTCAATGATGTCGTAATACAACATCTCAACTTCACATGGTCTTTTATCTTTGGCACTAATAAAATACAATGAACAAGCTTGAACAGTGACCCCACTATTTTGGACTACACTATTTTCATCTTGACGCTTTGTTTAGTATGAAAATCCGTTTATGTCATATCCTTCATATGACATGACATCCATTTTTGGCTTAAAGGCTAGCCATTTTATGTTCTCAACAACATTATTCGGTGATTCAGATAGTTGGTTAAAGACTTTCTCTTCAAACCACCTAATAAATGTTTGATTATGCTCTCTTGTAAGCCACATTGAACTGGATCGCGAATGATTTCTCTTGATAAGATCATTGTGTTTTGTGATGTAGCTACTAACTTCATCGATGTTGTGTAAAATATACAAATGTGCTTGTTCCCACAACTCACGACTAATTCCCTTCACTCGTGCTCCCATAGTTCCTTGTCCACAATAAGATTCAGTGTGATGGAAATTTTTTAGATTGCTAGAAGTTTCATTGCAATTCAAAAAACCATTTAAAAAGTCCATCACCTCCCTATCCACATAACCCTCAATAATACTCCCTTCAGGACGATCACGGTTCCGAACATCACCTTGGATATAATGATCTTAAAAGGAATGATTGGACTACCCATATCACCAAGGTGCACCTCCTTTTCCAAGAGCCCATCACTAAAGAACTCCATAGTTAAGAGTGCTCAACTTGGAGTAGTACTAGGATGGGTGACCAGTCAGGAAGTTGACCTCGACTTGTGCGTGCGTGAAGACAAAGTGCACAGTTAAGGTTAGTGGTAGTCTGTGGGGCCAATCATCATTCTTGAAACTCTACTAGAGTCTAGGGCAGTGGGTCAAAGTGTTACAGAGAACAACATGAGTGGGTGAAGGAGGAGTTTCGATGACCATTGCATCTTCATCCTCAAAGTCTAAGGGAACAACTGTGGATTTCTCTGGGGGAGGAGTATGAATCTTCCCCAAATGGGTGGAAACAACCTTTAGTTGTTTGGGATGTTTTAGGTTGTTCTCGGGCTGTCCAACGAAGGTCCATGTAGGGGGTTTTTGTTGGGCAAAAAAGACGAGGGAACTGAGCATCAGTTGATTTCTAGTGCACTATTATAATTTACTCTAAGGTTGAAATCCTATCTTATGCCACAGGGGTGGGGACATTTTGTTGAGGTGGTGGTTGATGGAGGTTTTGATATTGTTTCCCTTGTTAAGGTCCTCAGTTTTGGAAATTTCCCCTAAAGTTCCCTTGGTTCCCAAAATTCCTTTGGTTGTTATTGTACGCAAAACTTGGTGGTGGATGATAGTTGGCTTGGGGTTGTGGGGGTCTTTGTGGAGGGGGAAGTTGAGATGAGTTTTTAGCTCCTGAGGGGTTTCCATATTGAAACTCGGGATGGTTTCTAGCTTGGTTTGGATTGTAGTAAGCCTGGCGTGGGATACTATGGATAGAGTTGTGGTTCTCCACTTATTGACCAACATCAGGATGCACATGGGTGTTGTAGAGATATTGACATTGGAGGGTAGCATGATCATACCCTTGGCATATCCCACATAAAGATTCTGCAACCCTCACTTGTTGAGGTTGTCTTTCATAGGCATTAAAAGAGGATTCCAAGCGATCCTATTTCAAATAGATTAATTTAAGAGCTTCGTCAATAGTATGAATGTTTGGGTTTACCTCAGTCTTAGCCACTTTTAATACCCCACCGGTTCCTCATCTAGTTTGGGTATCAAAAGCTCTTTTAACTACCTCCCATGCATTGCTTAGGTTTTGGAACATGAAATATTTTGTAGACCAGGAATCTAGAAATTTCTTGGTATCAACATCAACACCACAATAAAATATCCCAATTAGTTGAGATTGCGATATGTCATGATGGGGGCAACGGTGGAGGAGTTCCCTAAATCTCTCCCAAACTTCTCCTAAGGTTTCTCCAGGGACCATTGAAAACAACTTAATTTGTCCTCTAATCTCATAGGTGAGGGAAGGGAGGAAGTATTTATTCAAAAAATTTGTTTGAAGTGCTTCCAAAGTGGTGATGGGGTTTTCACTCTCCATAGAATTATACCAACTGCTGACTGCCCCTGAATAAGAGTATTTGAAAAGTCTAAGTCTAATGGCATCTTCAGAAATGTTTGGGATCTTGGTCAAAGAACTAAGGTTTGTGAAACATTGGAGGTGATCTTGACAACTTTCACCTCTGTTCCCAAAAAAGGGATTGGCCTAAAGCATGATGATCCACTGAGTGCTAATCTCGAATTGAGGGGCGGTGATCGCGGGTGGCACAACTGGGTGTTGTAGACCTCTCTCTGAGAGGCTTCTATAGCCTCTTGTTTAGAAACATAGGATGCATGCAAGTTGTCTTCTTGAGTCACACAGTCAACCATCATCAACTCTCTTTGAACAACAAGTGATTTCTTAATCCTACAGGCAACCTCCTCTTCGTCCATCCTAAGTCGGTTTTGTCGATTTAAGTGATGAAAAGTCCTTTCTGGCTCAGGATCAAAAACTGGCGGCGGCATAAGATCGTTTGATGAGTAATGCATGCATAATTATACAGATATATTCATTTGCAGAAAAAATGTATTGCTGGAATAGAAACTCAGTAGAAAGAGAAGATATGACTTCCAAAATGTTACTTAAAAGGCATAAAAAGTTTTTTTTAAATTCCAGGGTTTGAGAAAATGATCTGTTGTCCTCGGAAACAGTGCCAAAATTGGTACGCGTAGAAGAGCATACCAATTCACTAGAAACTTTTATCCTATATTTAATCCTTTTTTTACTTTCCAGTTAAGGTTAGTATTGAAGGGTTGATCCCATAGGATAATGTTTTTAAGATTTGTTTTTTTTAAATACGATTGATTTTTGAAATTGTTTCTTTTTGGTATTTTTGGGAGATTGACAGAAAATAAAGTTTGATTTGAGGGGTTTGATTTATCTAATGCAAGAATGTAAATTTCAAGAAGAATAAAAGATTACACTAATGCAAGGAAGAAAAAGATTATTCCAAAGACAAGAAAGAGTAAAAGAGGAAATTGTTAGCACACAAGATTATCTAAGCAAAATAAAGTGCTGAAATTTAAAAGGTGAATCGAAAGCAAATGTTTAAGAATGGTTTTAAAATCCAGAAGGAAGACATCGATGCTTAGGGGTTTCACCACCTTAGTCCTTGTGAAAATAAAATGGAGCGATACACGACAAACAAGAAAGAAGGAGGTATACAATTTATTTGTAAATAAAATATAAAAGAAGAACTTCACATGAACCCATTGATCCTGATGTTCATGTATCCTTGTTGTTCATCCTAAAAAGATTTTCCCATGATCATATCTAAATCCTTGTGAAGTCGGTTTAAGCGTTCTAAATCCCGGTTTCCACAGTCGCATCCACCGGGATTAACAAGCAATAAAAATGATTAATTATGTCTTTTAAATATGCATTCTAAACTGAAAACTATCTGTCTAAGTAGTCATGTAAAAGCTCGATCCGATAATCACATGGCTAATGGGCTATTCCCCTCACCTCAATAAGAGAACTACTGGCTACTCATGATGAGGATGGGAGAAACAAAGAAGGAAAGCAAGAGAGCCATAGACTGCAATTTCGAATCTCCATAGAGTCTAAGTGTTATGACCCACTCCATGATTAACTAATAAATACCTCGAATTTATTGAAACACCTCAATTAGTGTGAGCATCAAATTAAAACATCATGGTTAATTAAGATAGGTTAATACGTGAATAAATAGTTGAGTTTGAATCATCTGAGATAATTAATGAAAATATTAATGATGATCGTTAGGTTAATTAAGTTGAGTTGAGTACTCACTGTTGCAATTAGTGGTTTGACCAGTTGTGACAAGCTAGTTAACATAATCTTGTGCTTTGAGAAGGTAGAGAAGTTTGTGCTTAAAATAATGCAAAAGAAATCATCTAAATCGGACCCCCGAGGCCATAGTTATGGAATTTTTGAGAATCTTGGACTTGAGATGCAATTTTCCCATTATTTACCCTGTAAGTGGGTCGGCTACCTTTTTCCTTTATCTTCTCCTTCCCGTTAGAACAGAACCGCAAAAGCGGTGCCCCAAACCCAGTGTTCGACTGAGCAGCAGAGGGAGAAATAGGCGCGATAGGGGGCGATTCTCGAGCTCTTCACCTCCGACCAGTTTGCGCGTCGTCCTCCTCTCTTCTCCTTCCTCCTCTACCTCTCCCTAGTGGCGCCCTACCTGATGGAGCAAGAAGCGGCCGACCTACAGCAGGTGCTGCGCCGGCCAGCAGCAGGGTGCCGGCCAAAGACCCTTTTGGGCACAGCCAACTCTCCGGAACGCTGCTCTTGAATCCGTCCATGAGGTCTGTGCTCAAATCCGTAGCCCCAATGATGATTTAGCTCCTAGTCGAGCTTGTTTCTGACCTGTACGTGAAGCTGCTACTGCTTGCGGCAGCAGGTCTGGGCAGGAGCACCTTGGGCACGAGCAACACCCCAAATCACCACCTTTGACTTCGGCTATGAGGATAGAGCAAGCATCCGCAGCCACCCAACCCTCATCTAGCAACTAGCTTGGTCCCTTCCAACCTGTACGTGTGAAGGAGCTGCTGCTTGCAGCAACATGTTTGATTAGGATCGACCTGGGTGAAAGGCAATAAAGAGAGGTAGTTCTGACTTCGGCATAAGGTTTTGATCATGAATTCGTAGCCTTAGCTAGACCTAGTTGTCGTTTGAATCAATTTTAGATTCGTGTATGATGCTACTGTTCTATTGTAGGATCAGTGTTTTGGTCGGCCGAATTAGGTATGATTCGGCCGAGTTTCCTTTATAAGGAAATTGAACAGGGTTTGGATCGGCCGAGTTGTGGGTGGATCGGCCGAGTTGTCTGCCGATCGGCCGAGTTCCCAGTTTGGTCGGCCGAGTTCCAGAATTGTGAGTAGTAGTTCATTCAGTAATCATTATTTAACTCAATTTAAATGTTTAATTGCTTCTGTATCAGTTAGTATAACTTCTAAACAGTGTAGTACATACAATAGAGTATGTTAGTTTCATTGGAACTTGAAATACTTAATATGCTTAGTGAAAATGATGAAATTTCATGTATTACAGTTGCAATGTAATTGCTGATTTAAAAATAGATGTTTAGCATCGAAAGTGAATAAATGGTACTGAATCATGTTTAATGATGATAAAGGATATATATTTGCTTCATGTGTTATTCAGATTGTGCAATATGCATGAAATGTGATATTCCTGTTTAAATGTTTATTTGTTAATCAGTTAATAGACTTAGGTGCCCTAACACCGTAGAACCCCTCGAGAGGTCTGCACCTTGGGGTGAAACGACCTACTAGCGTGTGTCTAGATGGTCGGTGACTCGTGTTCAACAATAATCCGTGCGTGTGTCACGGTGGCACGAGGGCAGAAAAGCAGTGTTCAACAATAATCCGTGCGTGTGTCACGGTGGCACTGGGAAAAAGAAAGAAAACATGGTTATCTAACACCATTCATGCTTGTGTCACGAAGGTAACCCTGTGAGACTCTCCGCCTGTGTGCTCAGGTTAAAGGAGGAGTCTAGAGTACACTCTTTTGAGAGTGCAGTGAGGCCGTGTGAGCCTGGGAGTCCTGTAGCAGACCAGGACAGCAGTCAGACTTAGCATTTCCCGGGTGTGTCGCTAAGTCTTGTACGGTGGGACCGTAGCATGAACTTGCTGCGGATCTTTATATGCAGAGTACACTACATATATTTAGGGCATAATAATAATATGAATAAGTAATCAAGTAGGATCACAGTAAATTTATATAACTGTTTATTTACCTGAAATATCTGTTGATGCTTAGAAATGTGATTAATATCTGTATATCTGCTATGTTATTAGAACTGCCTTGTTTAGTTCTGCATTTATGTTTAATTTCAATTTATAAACCTGATGAGTTGTTTAGTGATAGCTAAATGAAATGCTATTCACTGAGCGAGTAGGCTCATACCTCTACTCAAAACATTTTCAGGTTATCATCAGCAGCAGGAAATCTGAAGAATCGTTTCATCCTAACGCCTAGTCAATAGAAGGTTCGTAGTTAGTAGTTAGAGGTCTCTTAATCCTTTCCCCTCGATCTTTGGGACAAGGTGTGAGTGAGAGAGTGAATGTGTATAAAGATGTAAATTATCTGTTATGCTTTGTTTTATGTCGGACAATGTAATATGTTGTAGCCTATGATTATTTTGTTAGACAGTTTAATAAAGATGCTTCCGCAGTTTGTTTAGTTTCATTTTACCGTATAAATCAGGCTACCCTATTAATGTCTTTAAAATGTTTTAAAAAAAATAAGATGAGTGGTTGGCTTATGTGTAAATCCCATCCTGTCGCGTCCTGATCTTGTGGTGTGTGGTTAATGTGAGATTGGGGCGTGACAATTTTGGTATCAAAGCTTTGGTTTGAGTACATAGTTACTCAAGGTCAGGGGACGATAAGAGACCAATAGGATTAAGGTTTAGGTGTCTTTCTTCTATCTGTAATTTTCTAACAGGAAGTGTTCTGTTATATTATTACAGATAGCAGGAAGAGGATGTGGTCACGAGAATCAAGTAATGAGCTTAAGATGAGTCGTTAAGAATCATTAAGGTCAAAGAATAAAGTTATAAGTAAGGCGAATAATAAATGATGTGTTTTAGCTCTGGAAGGTCTGAGTGTTTAGATACCCTGGCCAGGTGTCTGAATACTTAGATTGACCAGTATCAAGCTACTCTGTCTGTTCTTCTCTGGATGCCCTGGCCAGGTATGCAGAGGAAGGATAGGCTAGAGAGAAAACCCTAGAAATCTTAGGGTTAAGAGATCAGAAATTAATAAAGGAATAAGAGATTACATATAAGATGCGATTCAACTCTTGTTTGTCATTGTTAATTTGATATAAAGATCACTAGAAATGCTTTTATATGCATAAAATGAAATTTTCAGTTTGTAAAGTAAACATGATTCCTTTTATATTGTTGTGACATGAAGTGAATTGTTTAATGTTTGTTTTCTTAGTATTAAAGTAGACCCGAAATCATGTATAAATGAGTTGCCCTAAGTGGATATTCTTTCCACATGTTTAAGATTAATAGGGGTTGATTAATCCCGAGTAGCTCTTGGCTTCAGGACTACAGGTTCGGCCTGGTCCGGCTGGCAGGATGCGTTACTGGGATCTAATGACTCCTATTAACAGTAAAATAAGAATAGACTCTGGATGATTTAGACCCGTAACATAGTGAGAATGTATATACACTAGGATGTTTTAACTATGATAAGAAGTCTAAATGTTCTTTTGTCTTGAGATTTAGGGCTTGAGAAGCATAAACCTTAATCGGCCCAAAATAGGGTTTTGATGATACATAAATACAAACTTGACAAGTAAAGTGTCTTAGTAAATGATTTTTAGTATTTTATGTGTAACTCTGATTTAGCTCAAATTTGGATATAATTTGGATATATAAAATGTAAACAACATTGGAAAATATCAGAATTTTTGAAAAAAATGTTTTGACTTGTTTATCGGCCGAGTTTCAAACTCGACCGATCACATTTTCTGAATGATATAGCAGTGTGGTAATTGAATTTTATCTATTCATTAGTATATCCAATTGATCTCAAATTTTAATTGTGCTTGAAAAACACAATTTTAGACACTCTGTTAAATTGGTGAAATTTTTGGATGATTTTTGGCCTCTACAGTAAGGGTGTCGGCCGAGTTTGTAACTCAGCCGAACCTGCTGCAGACTGCAATATAGCAGCACACTGTTCGATTTTTAATTAATTAATGGTAACTTGAAATGATCTGAAATTTTTATTGGAGGACTGGAACTTCATCTGGTACAACATATAAAATTTCCATAATTTTTGGGGCTTCTGTTAGCAGTTTAATAAACGAAATACAGAAACTATTATGAAAACCGAATTTTCAGCTAATGTAATTAAAGTTGAGTGCTGGGTTAATATGTTATTGACCCAAGCAACTCAATTTGATTTATATAATCGACCACACACACACAATAATGCTATGTTATTAATAAAGGATCAAACCCTAGAATGATTAAAGTTGTAGTAGTTTAAGGGATATCATTAGTGATGTAACCTTGAATATTAGTAACTTTGTAAAATAAGACCTTGAGATTTGTTCTATGTAATGTAATCTGGTAGTGATAGTGATCTAGGGTTTTAAGGTAGTTAATCTGAACGGTACATGAACAACATAAAATGACTTAGAGAAAAGAGTAAAAACATAAACCTAAAATGTAACAATAAGTAAGTAGCATAGAAAGCGGAGTATTATCCGATATATGATCTGAAGATAGTTGATGTAGTTCATGTTTTTTTTTTGACATGGTGTCACTATCTTTATGATGTGACAATAGATTATCACCCTGGTAAAGAGAATGTGGTGGATGATATTTTCAGCAGAAAGTCAAGTTCAACAGCTAGTGCATTCTCTATGACAGGTCTCAATAGAGACCTGTTAGTAGAAATGTGGAAGTTGAACTTAGGCTTAGGGGTGACAACACAAAGTGATTTGATTGTATAGATGTAAGTTAAGCCTACTTATTATGATCAAATCAAGGAACTACAAAAGGGTGATAGTGAACCAAGCCAGACCATGCATGACCTGATAGGAGGAAAAGAGACTAGAGTTTAAGTTTTTAGATGGTAAGGTGTTGTATTAGCATGACATGTTGTGTGTACCTCGAGATAGAGTAAAATTCTTTTAAGGGGAAAAGGATGAAAGAAAAGATTCTTATGGAAGTGTATGTATTGATGTATGCTATGCTTTCAGGGAACACTAAGATGTATATGAATCCCAAGAAGTTGAAATCGATGGTCAGATATGCAGAAGGATGTAGTTAAGTATGTGGTTAAAAGTAGTGTATACCAGTAGGTTAAAGCTGAACCCTAGAAAATCTATAACTACCTTGTAATCTTTTTCTATACCTGAATGAGAATGAGAACTTACCACAATGGATTTTGTGATAAGATTTACCCAGGACACCTAGAGGTTGTGATTTGATATGAATGATTGTGGATAGACTAATTTAGTGTGCTCACTTTCTTCATATTAAGTCGACCTTTGATATCTCGAGACTTGACTAAGATATACATGGATAAAATAATTAGGTTGCCTGGTAATCCAGTTTCAATAATATTATATTGAGTTTAGAAATACACAACTGATTATGGTACGGTTTGAGTATAAACCCAGGGAACACAGATTTGGTAAATCATCAGGTGCATAATTTCAAGATAATAAGACAACATTAAAATATGTAAATAAACCTAATTGCATGCTTCCTGTTATGTTAATGTGTGTGACTTAACATTTACATGAATTGGCACATTTCTCTGAGATATTGTCAGAAATTCTCAAGTACTATTAAATAGTTGTGTGATGATACATAAATAACTCTTAATCGAGTTATGTGATGCATAAACCAGGAATTTGGTTAATATGCACGTTCTTCGAGAAATTTTAGATAGTTGAAAAATATTACAGATGGTTTCTTATAGGTGAAGTAAATTACACTTATTGATGTAATAAGATGATCAAATGCATGAATTCAGTATATATGTGTTAAAATTTATCTGAGTTTGGGATATTTATGAATTTTAAATTTGCTTGCATGTATGATATAAAGATTTCTCAGTAATTACAATGATTTTGAAATATACTGCTCTGCCAGTTTTAGAATGATACCGTATTGTGATTTGAATTGCAATCAAACAGATGAGATGATGGAAACCCTAAGAGTAGGGTGTTGGCATGTGATGAATGAACAAGGCAAATGAAACCCTAAGGATGGGGTGTACGATGAATCAAGTATCTTGATATCAATTTTTATTATAAGATGTGATGATGTTTAACAGTTAAATTGCATGATTTTAATTTTAGTACCAAATTGACATGCATTCTGTTTACTTAAGAACTTTAGTTGTCTGCATGTATACTATAATGATTTCTCGGTAATTACCATGAATTGAGATACTGTTATAACAGTTCTGGAAAGACAATGTTTTATGGGTTGATATGGAATCAGATCAGATGTGTCCTAGGTTAAGGGACCTATATGGACGGTTGATCAGTGGATCAAGAAACTCAAGAGTTGAGAAATCTTAACCTAGAGGAAGTTACGTAGGAATACGAGTCAGAGATAAGTGACAAGTTTCCTTTCCCTTTAGGAATTTCGGGACGAAATTCTTTTAAGGGGAAAAGGTTGTTATGACCCACTCTATGATTAACTAATAAATACCTCGAATTTATTGAAACACCTCAATTAGTGTGAGCATCAAATTAAAACATCATGGTTAATTAAGATAGGTTAATATGTGAATAAATAGTTGAGTTTGAATCATCTGAGATAATTAATGAAAATATTAATGATGATCGTTAGGTTAATTAAGTTGAGTTGAGTACTCACTGTTGCAATTAGTGGTTTGACCAGTTGTGACAAGCTAGTTAACATAATATTGTGCTTTGAGAAGGTAGAGAAGTTTGTGCTTAAAATAATGCAAAAGAAATCATCTAAATCGGACCCCTGAGGCCATAGTTATGGAATTTTTGAGAATCTTGGACTTGAGATGCAATTTTCCCATTATTTACCCTTTAAGTGGGTCGGCTACCTTTTTCCTTTATCTTCTCCTTCCCGTTAGAACAGAACCGCAAAAGCGGTGCCCCAAACCCAGTGTTCGACCGAGCAGCAGAGGGAGAAATAGGCGCGATAGGGGGCGATTCTCGAGCTCTTCACCTCCGACCAGTTTGCGCGTCGTCCTCCTCTCTTCTCCTTCCTCCTCTACATCTCCCTAGTAGCGCCCTACCTGATGGAGCAAGCAACGGCCGACCTACAGCAGGTGCTGCGCCGGCCAGCAGCAGGGCGCCGGCCAAAGACCCTTTTGGGCGCAGCCAACTCTCTGGAACGCTGCTCTTGAATCCGTCCATGAGGTCTGTGCTCAAATCCGTAGCCCCAATGATGATTTAGCTCCTAGCCGAGCTTGTTTCTGACCTGTACGTGAAGCTTCTACTGCTTGCGGCAGCAGGTCCGGGCAGGAGCACCTTGGGCACGAGCAACACCCCAAATCACCACCTTTGACTTCGGCTATGAGGATAGAGCAAGCATCCGCAGCCACCCAGCCCTCATCTAGCAACTAGCTTGGTCCCTTCCAACCTGTACGTGTGAAGGAGCTGCTGCTTGCAGCAGCATGTTTGATTAGGATCGACCTGGGTGAAAGGCAATAAAGAGAGGTAGTTCTGACTTCGGCATAAGGTTTTGATCATGAATTCGTAGCCTTAGCTAGACCTAGTTGTCGTTTGAATCAATTTTAGATTCGTGTATGATGCTACTGTTCTATTGCAGGATCAGTGTTTTAGTCGACCGAATTAGGTATGATTCGGCTGAGTTTCCTTTATAAGGAAATTGAACAGGGTTTGGATCGGCCGAGTTGCGGGTGGATCGGCCGAGTTGTCAGCCGATCGGCCGAGTTCCCAATTTGGTCGGCCGAGTTCCAGAATTGTGAGTAGTAGTTCATTCAGTAATCATTATTTAACTCAATTTAAATGTTTAATTACTTATGTATCAGTTAGTATAACTTCTAAACAGTGTAGTACATATAATAGAGTATGTTAGTTTCATTGGAACTTGAAATACTTAATATTCTTAGTGAAAATGATGAAATTTCATGTATTACAATTGCAATGTAATTGCTGATTTAAAAATAGATGTTTAGCATCGAAAGTGAATAAATGGTACTGAATCATGTTTAATGATGATAAAGGATATATATTTGCTTCATGTGTTATTCTGATTGTGCAATATGCATGAAATGTGATATTCCTGTTTAAATGTTTATTTGTTAATCAATTAATAGACTTAGGTGCCCTAACACCGTAGAACCCCTCGAGAGGTCTGCACCTTGGGGTGAAACGACCTACTAGCGTGTGTCTAGATGGTCGGTGACTCGTGTTCAACAATAATCCGTGCGTGTGTCACGGTGGCACGAGGGCAGAAAAGCAGTGTTCAACAATAATCTGTGCGTGTGTCACGGTGGCACTGGGAAAAAGAAAGAAAACATGGTTATCTAACACCATTCGTGCTTGTGTCACGAAGGTAACCCTGTGAGACTCTCCGCCTATGTGATCAGGTTAAAGGAGGAGTCTAGAGTACACTCTTTTGAGAGTGCAGTGAGGCCGTGTGAGCCTGGGAGTCCTGTAGCAGACCAGGACAGCAGTCAGACTTAGCATTTCCCGGGTGTGTCGCTAAGTCTTGTACGGTGGGACCGTAGCATGAACTTGTTGCGGATCTTTATATGCAGAGTACACTGCATATATTTAGGGCATAATAATAATATGAATAAGTAATCAAGTAGGATCACAGTAAATTTATATAACTGTTTATTTACCTGAAATATCTGTTGATGCTTAGAAATGTGATTAATATCTGTATATCTGCTATGTTATTAGAACTGCCTTGTTTAGTTCTGCATTTATGTTTAATTTCAATTTATAAACCTGATGAGTTGTTTAGTGATAGCTAAGTGAAATGCTATTCACTGAGCGAGTAGGCTCATACCTCTACTCA
The DNA here is from genome assembly GCA_963693085.1 of Alisma plantago-aquatica. Taxonomy (NCBI): domain Eukaryota; kingdom Viridiplantae; phylum Streptophyta; class Magnoliopsida; order Alismatales; family Alismataceae; genus Alisma; species Alisma plantago-aquatica. Next base: position 1,115,065,783 of record OY856412.1, read on the forward strand.
AAACATTTTCAGGTTATCATCAGCAGTAGGAAATCTGAAGAATCGTTTCATCCTAACGCCTAGTCAATAGAAGGTTCGTAGTTAGTAGTTAGAGGTCTCTTAATCCTTTCCCCTCGATCTTTGGGACAAGGTGTGAGTGAGAGAGTGAATGTGTATAAAGATGTAAATTATCTGTTATGCTTTGTTTTATGTCGGACAATGTAATATGCTGTAGCCTCTGATTATTTTGTTAGATAGTTTAATAAAGATGCTTCCGCAGTTTGTTTAGTTTCATTTTACCGTATAAATCAGATTACCCTATTAATGTCTTTAAAATGTTTTAAAAAAAATAAGATGAGTGGTTGGCTTATGTGTAAATCCCATCATGTCGCGTCCTGATCTTGTGGTGTGTGGTTAATGTGAGATTGGGGCGTGACACTAAGGCAGTGATGATTAAACAACTCATTTTATTTTCCTCCTACTCTAAGAAGAAAAAGTAAGAAAGAGATCTAGAGAAAAGAGAGATCCCCATGTAGAATAAAAGAACCAACTTTATTGCTCTTGAAAGTAAAATTACACTAGAAAGAAGATGATAGAATTTCTCTCCTAAGTGCCTACAAAACCTCTTTTCTTAGTGGAGTCTCCTTCCTTTTATAGGGAAAAGAGGGATGAAAACCCTACATAAAAGATTCTCTATAAGACTCTTGGCCGGCGGATGAAAACTTTCTAGATCTGGTCAATAGAGGAAACGATTGATTGCTTTTAATTATGTTGATCGTTCACATTCTTTTTGCTATAGATTCCCGCAATAGAGGTTTCGAGCATATTTTTGGGTCATTCATAAGTTCATAAGCGGTCTGAAAATATATTTTTCTTATAGATAATTCAATTCCCTTTCCAACGCATATTTGCCCATTAAATTCTGCCTTGGGATGTGAGAGTTATGTCAATTTTGGTACAAGGTATATATACTTAAATCAGACACTGCGAAAATTTGTGTAAAATATCTTCCAAGGGAAATTAGTCATTGAGCTATTTTCTTACAAAAACAACCAAATATAATTAATTATAATAGATATAATTAAAAATCCAAATAAATAAAAAAGTCTAAACTAATATAATTAATTATAAAACTAAGAAGATAAATAACAAAACAATCCTAAAAAGATATCTAAAAGATGTAAATAAAAAGGATAAATACACATTTATCATCCTTCAACATCTTCTATGTAGGTGATACACATCGTTCGACTCACTGATTCACTAGGGGTTTAATCCTAGAGTTTAACCTCTTGCTTACAGAAAAACAACTGATTAAGGTTAATTTATTAGTAAAGATAGGATCAAATGCACATGATAATGTGATTAAGATTGTAAATAAAAACCCGAGTACTTTGAAAAATTATCAAAACAAGAAAGTAAAAATTCTTTGGTTGATGGTTGATTATGCTAGAGCAAGTAATGAAAAGATTACACTAAGAACAAGTAAATAAATGTTACACTAGAACAAATAAAAGAAAGAGTTATGCTAAGAGCAAGTAAAAAGAGAATTATGCTAAGAACAATAACAGAAGATTACCTATGAGCAGAATTTAATTGCAAGTAAAGAAAGAGTGATTGGAAACAAGTGATTGGGAATATGAGATTGATATGTGATAAAAGATATCGAGTGATGGGTTTTAGCATCATAGCCTACATAAAACTAGATTGTCAGAATCTATGGAAATACAACAAGTTTGATGAAGGTATGCAAAAAATCCACAAATGTATTTATAAAAGTCAAACTCCCTGTAAACCCATTGGTCCTAGTGTTTACTGATCCTTACCCAAACATCCCCCAAAAATATCCTTCTAAGATCTCATCTAGATCTTTGTACATTTGTTTGGTTGTTCTGAGCCTTGGGGTCTGAGATCTCATCATCCAAGACTAACATTCGAAAAAATAGAGATCAAGTCGTTTAAGTTGAAAAAAAAGCCAAACAAAAGCCATCTAGCAATTATTATATATCATATATAATTAGATATAGTTAACTATGGCTATGGAGCTACTCCCCCTGCACCGATATAGGAAATTACTCACAAACCATGAAAGTTGAAGAATGAACAATGGAAGGAATAGAGGAAGTCATAGACTAGAAGAAAATAGAGTCGGCTGTTTGGAAGACTTATGACACTCAGTTGGGGAATGGAGACGAGCGATTAGGAAGAATGGAATGCCCGTTTCCACTGTTGAATAGCCAATGTGTAAGGGTGGACTTGAGTAGTAAAATGGTTGTCTAGGCTCTAAAGTGAAGCTTTGTATTTGAATGAAACCATCGATTCACAACATGAACCAATCAGTTGAAGTGTTGAGATGGTTGAAAAATTCTAGCAAAGGTAAAATTTGCAAAATATTAATGAAAAAAGTAAGAATTTGCTTTACTGATCAAGAAGTGAGTAAATTACAATTATTTCTAGAAAATTAGAAAAAGGGGAGTAAAATCTTATAAAAAAACTATGAAAGATGCATTTGAAAAGGGATGAATATACATTCATCATAATACCCCAGATTTGAACTTTTTCTTGTCCTCAAGTAACAAAAAATCACAAATAATTCCAGTTTGTACTAGCAACATGTCTATCCTCACCCTCATAGCATTACTTTGTTCCTTACCTCCTTTCTTGGCCAAGCGACCTAATCTCCTAGAACCACAAAACACAAATGTCCACATTCCCTATTAAAGCATGTTTCATGACTTGCTTCTATATCAAGATTTTATAAGAAACATACGTCATCTTACTTCACTTTGACACTCCCACTTTTACTATAAGTGTTGCATTGGAACAATATCAAATGAGGTATGGAAGAAGATGATCCCTCCTCTATTTGACTTGTAATCTTTTCATTCATGGACTGCAGTTACATTGACCACATTTTTTGGCGTGCTCTTTGGCATCTTTTGATGGTACACCCCTAGTAGATTTATGAGGGGTACGAAAGAATGGAAATAGGGGAAGACATGCCACTACGGACTTGGGGTTTGGAAAGAGGTTATTCTAATTTTTCTTTGTGAGATGAAGATAGTGGAGGGAGGTTGTCATGTGCTTTTAGAACTTCAATCTTTTTCTAAGGAGTGTCACCGCATCAGTTTGACTCTTTTTATCACTCGATCATACAAGAAATATGACACTCTAATCTAAATATTTAAAATAGAAAAAAATGCATTTCATTCTGATCAACGCAATAAGGCTTGCCAACATTTCCAAGGAGTAATGCAAATTTTGGGTCCTAAATGACATGGTATTTTCTATTTATGGCAATTTGTAAAAAAAAATTGGTAAGAAGATTTGCTACATTTAAGGGGGTACAATGATACAGAATCTATTAATATTGGAAGAATAAATAAAGGTCAATTTTCCAATTTTAAAAAGCAACTACTTTGAGAAAGCAAACTACATTTAGAAAGTAAACTACATGTCTAATAAAACGATGAAAAGAAAATGCTGAAAAAGGAAGATAGGGGGTGGAATTGTTACGTACCACCCACCTCCACCCCAGACTTAGAATTTTACTCATACCAAGCATATCGCAAACCCGAGATGGAGGGAAGAATATCACTATTGTGGTGGATAATGAGGCGGTGGGTGAGCAGAAGAGAAGGTGGGGTTGTATTAGTAATTCCCCCAATATGGGGAGTTGGGGTCAGGGTAAGCCTGACGGGACCCCATACTCCTCATAGGAAGGTTGGCTAGGAGCATAGTGGCTATAGTCCACATGCCAGGACTCATGGGAAAATGGCATGAGATATATATGGTTGAGTTGATGTCCTTGGCGCTGTTGCTCTTGTTGAATCTGGTCCAACTGATCCCGGTTCTCATAGAAGCCATAAGGCCTGTTAGGGCCAGCCTCATCTCAAGTGCACCTCCTAGTGTGATGACATGATGGTGGAGGACAAGGTCCAATTTAACTATCATTTGCCTCCATTGAGACACTCCTCCTGTGGGCGACAGACTCGGGAATGTCATCTGGGGCAGGGTGCTCCAGATTAAATTGTTGAATGTGTGCCAGCAGGCCAGGCATATTGTAGACCAGATTTGTTGTTGCAGACCTAGTGTGCATGGGGATATTGAGGGAGACATAATAATCTTTGAACATTAAATAGTAGATGTTGTCTGCTCCATAGTGGATGAACTTGCTTCCCTTCATGTACAAAAGGTCAATCAAGTGATGCTTGAGTGGCATTGCTGCAAAGGAGATGTGAGTGTAGCCCAAGAAGATGGCTAAGGTGGTCACTATATGACCGATGTAGAAAGGATAAGCGGTGGTGCAGATGGCTTGAGTGTCGATATGCTCAAGTATAACATTTCCCTAGTTGAACGATTCTTCATTCAGAAGGCACAACATAGTGTATAACTTTAGTTAAGTAACAACTCCTTGAGTGCCTTCCCTATTGAAGATAGTGTAGGACATGATGCGGTGAAGATATTTGACAAATGGATTGTTAATGGTGGAGGTCTTGCGACCAGTGGTAGAGTAGGTGGTACTCTGCCCAGAACTTATCTTTGTTGTATTTGTTAGGGAAGGAGTCGTTGAGATGCTTTGTGTAGTGAGAAAGTCAATAGTCATTCTTTCCATCAAGGGATGATGGAGGTGGGATATCTGGCGGAGATCTCTAATTCTTCCCCAAAAATCCAGACCTTGTAGCTGAAATTTCCCCATAACTAGTGGAAACGATGGAAGGTGGTCATGAACTCGAGGGTGAGATCACTGTACACTGAGAGGAAACAATAGGGGAAAAGAAGGATATGGTTTCTCCATGGAATGTTGTCAACTGTGTCCCTTATGTTGAGGGCATTGAGGGTGGTTCTACAGGCCTATCTGGAGAGCACAATGTCAATGGAAAGCATGTACTCAAACCTCTCAGAATGGTTGTCATCAACGAACTGGGCATAACTACCTAGACTAGCTACCTATAATAGGGGCTATGTGTGCTGGGCCCCTATCCTCTGCTTCCTCAAGGCTATGGATCATCTCCTCGGCTATCTTGGGTGAAGACTTGTCGGTGGGTTCCTGGATGTGTATTTTGGTGCCTGAGGTGGAGCCTCGAGGAGGCTCATGGGAGACATAATTCTTGGACTGGGCCTTTCCCTTGTGGAAACAATTGAAGAGGCCGCCACGGGATCCTTCCTGGGACATCTTGACTGTGATGGGGGTCCAAAATGACTGGTTCAAAATGCAAACTAATCATTTTTCTGATTGAAATGATTGTTTCAGATGTTGAGGTGCTCGATTAGGTGACAAGTGATTGATCTTGTCTTCATAGGTCCGCCCAGTTGATTGTCCCAACTGATTGTTTCACCTGGTAGGTGAGATATGTGTAGTCTACCGGTTGGGGGGGACATTCATCAAAACGTCTGACAGTGAAGGGGATGATGTGGGTTACTCAGATGTTGGTGTGAGATGGATGGTTAGGTGACAGGTCGGGTGTTTAGTGGTGGTGAAGCAACATCCCAAGGGGTGGAGGCATGACTTGTTGGAAGGTGAGAGAGATGAAGAGCAGGGGAGGGAGAAGGGTGATGAGACGCCTTGTCATGCCCAAGACAAGTGGCTGATGAAGGAGATGGCCGACCACTACCTCGAGCTGGGTGGCCAGTGGCTGGGATGATCGGCTCATCAAGGTAGACATTGTTGCTACTGCAAAGGGCCTAGAGCTTAGCGGCTAAGACACTTGAAGGCTTGGGGAGGGCTTTGATATTGTGTGTTGCCCTCCCCCTTTTAGATAACTTTATAAGCCATATGCAAGATGTGAGCTTCTCATTTTTCTCCATGAGCCAATTGTTTCATGAGTTGTGGGTAGAGGGTGAGGTGATACAACTTCCATGAGGTGGCTTCCTGTTTGAATCAACACATTGTGGCCTTGAGCCAATCATTTCATGAACCGAAATAGTCGGTTCATGTGTCATGTGTCATGGGGTGATTTGAAATGACCCCTGTCTTGAATCCAGCATGATGCTTCGAATGGCCTCCTTGATGACCCAACCGACAATTTCACTATGTAAAACACTCAGTTCACAAGTCATGACGACATTTAAATTTCAAATTTCTGCCATCTTGAGACGATAGTTTGGGTAACCAACTGAGCAAGTCATTTTTTTGAACTAAACTAGGAACCTGAAACAAAACAATGTTAGCTAGGAATTGCAATTAACAAAATAAATAGAGGAAATCAAAATGAAAAAAGAGATGTTGGGTTGCCTCCGAACAAGCACCCAATTTTTTACGTTGAAGGCATGACACATGTATTTCATAGATCCAACTTTTAAGTCTATAGGAACAAGGAGGTGTCGTGTTCCTAGTCCCACAAAGTCTTCAGTGATGATGTACCACTTAAGTCTATGCCCATTTACTATAAATTCACCCTTCTATTTATCCCAAAGAAGAAATGTGCAATGTGAATAGGCACACTTTACAAGATATGGGTCATACCTTCTAGATTTGAGTTTTCTAGGGAACAACCTCAATTTAGAATTGTAAACTAAGACCTTCCCACCCTCTTTAATATATTTCTAGAAAATATGGACATCATTCCATAACTTGGTTTTTTCCTTGTAAATTCGGCCATTTTCATAGGTTGTCATCCTAAGTTCTTCTAGTTCTTAAGTTGAAGAAAACATTTTTCACCTTCTACAAAAAGATCGAGATTAAGGATTTTGATAGCCCAACTAGATTTGTGCTCCAATTCTATGGGTATAGGGAAAGCTTTGCCATAGACCATCTGAAAGGAGTGGTGCCAATGGGTATTTTGTAGTCAGTTCTGCATGCCCACAATGTGTCATTGAATTTCAAAGCCCAATATTTCCTAGTGCGATCAATAGTTTATCTACAATGTACTTAATGTATTAGTTAAAAACCTCAACATGACCACTAGTTTGAGGGTGGTAAGGAGAGGCGACTTTGTGGTGGACTCCATATCTTTTCAATAAGAAGTCAAAACTTTTCTCCATAAATGTGACCCCCACCTAAAATCACGGTGTGAGGCACCCCAAACCTAGGGAAAATGATGTCTTTGTAAAGTTTCTTAATAGATTTAGAGTTGTAGGTCTTAGTGGGGATGGATTCTACCCATTTTGAGATGTGATACACAACCACTAGGATATATAGGTACCCACAAGGAGAGGGAAAAGGTCTTATATAATCCACTCTCTAGACAATAAAGTTCTTTATCTCATGCCAAGAGGTTATGGGAATTTGATCTCTCTTAGAAATATTTCCAAACTCCTGGCATTGATCACAAGCTATGATAAATTCATATTAACATCAAAATAAGGTAGGTCAAGAGAAACCAAATTGGAGAACCTTCCTGGCTATTTTCTAAGAATTCATGTGCCCTCTAGTGGGGCTAGAGTGACATTTTTTTAAGTATGTCGTGATCCGCTTCCTCAGTAGCGCACATGCGATAAAGACCATCTGCACACAGTCTAAAAAAATAAGGATCATCCCAATAATAGTTCTTGACATCATGTAAAAGTTTTTCTTTGTATGTCCCTTGTGATCAGGATGTAATACACATGCAGTAAGATAATTGACATAATCTATGGACCATGGGTATTGGGATTCAACCTTCAGTAGTTTATCATCTGGTAAAGAAGCATTAATGGGGATTACATCATCATCACACAACCTTAGGTGGCTAAGATAGTCTGCCACAACATTCTCACAACCTTTCTTATCAAGGATTTCTAAATCAAATTCCTAAAGTAAAAGGATCCAAAGAATCAAACATGGTTTGGCATCCTGTTTGGTCAGAAGGTATCTAATGGCGGTGTGGTCCATGTAAACAATAACTTTAGAACCAACAATATAGGATCAGAATTTGTCAAAGGAATAAACAATGGCAAATATTTCCTTATCAGTAGTAGTGTAGTTCCGTTGTGCATCATCTAGAGTTTTAGATGCGTAGTATATGACATGGTGTTTTTTTTCAACTCGTTGTCCAATAAAGGCACCAATAGAAAAATCACTAGCATCACACATGATTTTGAAAGGAAAAAACCAGCCAGGTGTACAAATGATGGGGGTAGAGGTAAGAGTATCCTTTAGGCAAAGGAAACTAGGCACGCAAGCTTTCTCGAAGGTGAATGGGACATATTTTTGGAGGAGGTTGGTGAGAGGCTTGGAAATTTTTGAAAAATCACAGATGAATGATCAATTAAATCCAATGTGTCCAAGGAAGGCAAGGATATCCTTGATAGAAGTGGGTGGGGGAAGTTTGGTGATCACCCCAATCTTGGATCTATTTTCCTCTAAGCCTTGGTTGCTAACTCTATGTCCCAAAATGATACCTTCTGTCACCATGAAGTGACATTTTCCCCAATTTAAAACTAAGTGTGTTTCTTCACTGTATTCCAAAACAAGAGATAAATGTCAAAGGCAGGAGTCAAAATAATCTTTATAAATGGAGAAGTAATCCATAAACACTTTCATGACAAATTCAGTCAACCTAGCGGAAATAGCAGACATGCACCACTAGAAGGTGGATGGAGCATTACACAACCCAAAGGGCATTCTCCTTAATGCATAGGTGCCAAAAATGCAAATGAAGCTAGTGTTTTCCTAATCTTCAGAATGAATGGAAATCTAATACATACATGAATAGCCATCTAAATAGTAAAAACATTATTGATGGGCAAGACACTATAGTACATGATCCATAAAGGGAAGGGGAAAGTGATCTTTCCTAGTGGCATTATTCAATTTCCTATAGTCAATACACATCCTCTATCATGTAATGATACATGTGGGGATGATGTTATTCTTATCATTCTTTACAATAGGGGTTCCCTCTTTCTTGGGGACCATGTGGGCAAGGCTGATCCAAGGCGAGTAAGAGATGGGTAGATGATTCTTGCAATCAAAAGTTTGATAACTTCTAATCTGGCAACCTCTTTCATATTTGCATTTAATTTCCATTGAGGGTCCCATGATTGTTTATACTGTTCTACCATAGGGATTTTATGCATGCAAATGGCTTGATTGATCCCTGTCAACTTGGTCATTTTCTACCCTAGAGAAACCCTCCTTTTTCTTAGCTCAGACATGAGCTTATCTTCCCACTCAAAAGTAAGATAAAAAACAATGACAACATGATAGATTTGTTATTCATCAAGAAAGACATATTTAAGTCCTTTCGGGAGGGGGTTTCATCTCTGGGGCCTTAGGGGGTTCATGTTTTTCTTCTTAAAGAGAGACAATTTTAAGGTCCTCGAATTCAGCATTAGAGAACTCTTCAAAGTTGTCTAGATGAGCCCTACATTGATCCATTACTCATATTCAAAACCATATTGAGGTGGGGCTATGAAGGCAGTGCAGAGGGAATCTTCAAGAAACTCCCATTCTTGCCTTAATTGGGAAAGATTGTGGACACAATCTAGGAGGTAGACCTCCTCTTGAAGGATTGGGCCTCTCATGCTTTAAAACACCCTAAAATCTAGGGTATGTCTTCTAAGACACAGAAGGATAGTTGCAGCCTCAACATCAATCAAGGTTCGGTCAATATCCAGGAAGGGACAACAAAACATGAGGGGGTAACATAGATCTTCCTTGATAACCATGATCACAAAATCACATGAAACATAGGTGTCTTTCCCAACCTTTATAGGTATATCTTTAACAATACCCATAGGTTTCATCATGCAAGCATCTGCCAACTGGATGGTCATGGTAGTGGGAAGCATATCAACAAATCCTAATCTCCTACAAAGACTATAAGGCATAATCAAAATACTAGCACCTAAGTGAGAAATACCTTTTATACAAGCATTATCACCTAGATGGAATCCAACATCAAAGGGACCGAGATCTTTCTATTTATAGGAATTTTGCTTTGAATGATATTTGAGGTGTCCCTAGCATGTTTTACTGTCTCATATTCCTTGGTGACATACTTCCTAGTCAAAAGAATTTTCATGTATTTACACCAGGAAAGCATGTTAGTAAGAGCATCTAAGAAAGGGATGTCCACATGTGGTTTTTTCATGGCCTCTCTAAACTTCATGAAATGGGCATCTAGCCTAGTTTGTTTTGTGTGGTCTTGGTATGGTGGATGAGGTTTGTACACAAGGATCTCAGGTCATTAGCTTCCACATGTGGAGCTTCAGGGAAGGAATGGTGGAGTCTTGTGAGGGTTGGTTTTCAACGACCACAATGTTGTTATCCTCAAAATCCAAAGGTATGATAGAGGGCTTCTCCAAAGGAGGGGGAGGAGCATGTGTATTTCCTGAATGGGTGGAGACAACTTTAAGTTGCTTGGGATGTTTGGGGTTGTTTTCTGGTTGCTTGACAAAAATGTAGGTTGGGGTTTTTTTGGCTAGCAAGATGTTGGGCCAACTGAGCATTAGTTGACTTTTGGTGGGCCTGTTGTGAAACGATTATCTAATCCAAGGTAGCCGTTCTATCATCAGCAGAGGGAGTGGGGGCATTCTATTGCATTTGTGGTGGTGGTTTGTTCAAGTTTTGATACTGATGCCCTTGGTAGGGCCCACGGTTTAGGAAATTACCCTTGTAATTTTCTTGGTTCCCAAAATTCCTCTAGTTGTTTTTGTAAGGAATGTGTGGTGGTGGACAATTTGCACTGTTGGCTTGAGGATGCAGGGGTCTTGGTTGGGAAGCAATTTGGGAGCATTTTTAGCTCCGGACGAGTTTCCATATTGGAACCCAGTGTGGTTTCCGGCTTGATTTGGGTTACAATAAGATTGATTAGGTATCTTATGAATGGAGTTGAGGTCCTCCATTCACTATCTAACTTTCAGTTGCATGGGAACATTGTAAGGAAGTTGACATTGTAGGGTAGTGTGATCATACCCCTAGAAAATACCACAAGTAAAGTCTACAAGCTTGACTTGTTGAGGTTGCCCTCTCCTTTCATAGGCAATAAAGGAAGACTCTAGGCAATCCTGTTTCAAAACAAGAAGCTTAAGATTGTTGACAATTTCCTTAATGTTAGAATTCTCTTTAGCCTTAGCTACCTTAAGGACCCCATCGGTCCCTCATCGTGCTTGGTTTTCAAAGCTACATTTAGCAACATCCCAAGAACTATCAATATTTTAGAACATAACATTTCCTCCAAATGAGGAATCAAGAAAGACTTTGGTGTCATTGTCAAAACCACGGCAGAATATTTTGATGAGTCAGGCTTGGGGAACATCATGATGGGGTCTACGATGGACAAGGTCTCTAATCCTCTCCCGAGCTTCTCCTAGGGTCTCACCTGGGGTCATGCCAAATTGAGGAATTTGTCCCTTGATTTCATACATGAGAGAAGGGGGATAATAGTTTTCTAGAAATTTGGATTGAAGCGCATCCCAAGTAATGACATGATCTCCTCCCACGATGGCATTATACTAGATGCTATCTTGTCTGGGAAGAGAACATTTGAACAATCTAAGTTGTATGGCATCCTTAGAAATGCCTGGGATCTTTGTAAAGAACATAGATAAGAAAATCTCTGGAGATAGTCCTGACAAATATCACCCTTATTTTTGGAAAAAGGGTTAGCATGAAGGATTGTGATCCAATAAGTTCAGATCTCAAACTATGGGGCAGTAATGTCAGGTGGCACAATAGAGTGTTGTGCATAGGTAGTTTTTGGGACTGAGAAGTCGTTCAATTTTTTTTCCTCACGTAGCGTGGCGTTGGCTTCCTGTTCTACCAACATAGAATCTCTCTGAGCAGCAATGGCAAGCTTAATCCTACGGGGTACTTCCTCCTTATCCATCCTAAAATGGTTTTCTCGATTTAAGTGATGGAACGTTCCTTCTATTTTAGGGTAAAAAATTGGTGGCACAAAATTAACTTATAGCGAGCGTCGCATGAACATTTATAATGAACGGATAACAACGATTACATAAAAAATGGGCTATCATAATGGGAATTTGGTAGAGGGAGGAATAGCACTTCATGAATGGGACTCAGAAGGAAAAGAAAAAAAAAGAAAAAAAGATTTGTTCAAAGGTTTTTCTTTGGTTAAAAAAATAGTATGTTATCCCCGACGATGGCACCACAATTATATGAATCATTCGACACACCAATTCACTAGGGGTTTTAATCCTAGAGTCTAAACTCTTATTAATGGTAAAACAACTAGTCAAGGTTAATTTATTAGTATAGAGAGGGTGGATCCCAAAATGTGATTAGGATTGTAATTAGGAACTAGATTACTTTGAACAATTATCAGAACAAGAAAGTAAAAATCCTTTAATTGATGGTCAATTATGCTTGAACAAACATTGAAAAGATTATACTAAGAACAAGTAAATAAATGTTACACTAGAAAAAATAAAGGAAAGAGTTATGCTAAGAGAAAGTAAAAAGAGAATTATGCTAAGAACAATAAAGGAAAGATTATCTATGAATAGTTTTAATTTTCAAGTAAAGAAAGAGAAATGGGGAAACAAGCAATTGGGAAAATGAGATTGAACTAATAATAAAAGTAGTCATGGTTATGGGCTTTAACACCATAGCCTACGTAAAACTAGATTGATGGAATCTATTGAAATAAAATAAGTTAGATGAAGGTATGCAAAAACATCCTCAAATGCATTTACAAAGGTAAAACTCCCTGTAAACCCATTGGTCTTGGTGTTTATTGATCCTTTCCTGATCATCCCAACAAAAGATCCTAACGAGATCTCATCTAGATATATGTGCATTTGTTTGGTTGTTTTGAGCCTTGGGATCCAAGATCTCTTTACCCAAGACTAACATTATACAAAAACAAGAGATCTAGTCGTTTAAGTTGACAAAAATAAAAAAAAGCCATCTAACAAGTATTATCATATAGAATTAGATCTAGTAAACTATGGCTATGGGGCTACTCCCCATGCCCTGATATAGGAAACTACTCACAATTCATGAAAGTTAAAGAAGGAATAATGAAAAGAAGAGAAGAAGACATAGACTAGAAGAAGAAGAATCCAAAAGGATCTTGTCTAGTGGTAATGAAATGGCCGCCCCTCTTAGTTCCTTGTTCTGAACAAGAAGATCAAGAAACAATGGGAAAGAAATATAAAACTTTATTGAAGAATAAGAGAGTACAAGTGCAAGAATAAAGTAACGAAATGCTAAAAATCTATAGTGCAAGTACAATTACTTGGACCCCCTTTCTTGTGAAGTCCCCCTCCTTTTATAATGGAAGGAGGGAAAGAAACCCTGGAGGGGGAAGAGGAAACAAAATTTTGGTTGATGTTAAAGAAGTCATATCGTGCACTACAGACCAAGAAGTTCACATTCTGAACTTATTGGTTTCGGTATGAAGAGGAACAAACCTAGGTAGAAACCCACAGGAAGGGTGGCAGTGCCATTAGAACAATACTTGGTCACTAAGCAAGCTGAACTGCCTGTTTGGAAGACTTGAAATGGTCAGTTCACATCGGAATTTTCTCGGCCCAAGGAAGTGGGTTAAAACCCTATAGATGGGGTGGCTGTTCCATTTCACCTTGACTTGGTCATTAAGAAAATTGACTCGGCCATTTGGAAGACTTGAAACACTCAGTTGGGGAAGTGAGACGAGCGATTGGGAAGAATGGAATGCTCATTTTGGCTATTGAATAGCCAGTGTGGCAGGGTAGAGCCGAGCAGTGAAATATCCATCTGGGCTCTGAAGTGCATCTTATTTTATGAATGAAACAACCAGTTCACAACATGAACCGCCGAGGTGGTTGAAAAATTATAGCAAAGGTAAAATTTGAAAATTATAAATGAAAAAGACAATAATTTGCATTATTGTTCAAGAAGTGATCAAATTGCAATTATTTTCTAGAAAATTGGCTAAAGGAAAGTAAACTCCTATAAAATATTAAGAAAGATGCATTTGAAAAGGGGTGAATATACATTCATCATTGCCTCATCATCAATGACCAACTCATTGCCTTCTTGAGTCACAATATAACCAAATATTTTAGGCTCAAGATGTTCCCTGATAGATTTGTGAGGTTCCTATGTTACATGAGGAACTTGAGATTCTACAATAGTTTGTGACTCTTCATGTTACCTTTTTACCTCTATAGGTTCAATGTTTTCGTGTTGGTCTTGAACCTCTTTGATTTCTACTTTCCTCCCACTGATTCTTTTAGAAATAGATTCCTTTTCTAGAAATACAACATCCCTAGAAACACACACTTTGTTGTCAAATGAAGTCTATGAGTAGTATCCTTTGGTTTCCATAGGATATTCAAAAAAATAACATTTATCTAATTTGGGTCCAAGATTTTTGGAAAACTTCTTTCTTACATAAATTTCACATCCACAAATCTTCATAAAATACACTTTGGGATGCTTCCCATACCATATATCATATGGTGTCTTTTGGACCGATTTAGATGGCTTGCGGTTAAGTGTTAAACGCTGCGGATTCTAGAGCATATCCCCAAAAGTAAGTTAGAAGACTAGCAAAACTCATCATTGACTGCACCATATCTAGCAATGTACGGTTCCTTCTTTCTGATAAACAATTATGTTGTGGTATTCTAGGTGGATTCCATTGTGATACAATACCACAGTCTCACAAAAGGTCCTTAAATTCTTACCTTACGTACTCTCCACCTCAATCAGAATGAAGTGCTTTAATACTTTTACCAAATTGGTTATGTACTTCATTCATGAAATCCTTGAAATTTTTAAAGGTTTCTGACTTATGTTTCATTAAGTACACATAGCCATACCTACTGAAGTCATTAGTAAAGATAATGAAGTATTGGTAACACCTCTAGCATTTGTTCTAAAAGGGTCACATGCATCAGTATGCATGGGTCATAATAGATGACTTGCTCTCTCACTATCACCAGTGAAAGGAGCTTTTGTCATCTTTCCCAACAAACAAGACTCGCATGTCTCTATTGATTTAAGATCAAAAGAGTCTAGAAAACCATCTTTATGGAGTCTAGAAATGCATTTACCATTGTTGTTCCCTAGATGACAACGCCAAAGGTATGTTCTGTTTGATTTATCGAGTTTTAATCTTTTTGTATTTACATTATAAACATTTGTATCTAGATCTAATACATAAAGATTATAGGACATAGCGATACTTCCAAAAAGGATCTCATATTTAGAAATAGAACATCAACCATTCCTTATATCAAATTCGGATCCAATTTTGACCATACAAGATGCATAAATAATGTTTATATTAATGGGAGGTACAAAATAAAAGTTCTCTAACTATATTAAAAACCCACTGGGCAAAGATAAATGATAGGTTCCAATTGTAGTGGTAGCAACTCTTGCTCCATTCACAACACTCAGTTAAACCTCACCCTTTCTTAAAGGTTTACTTCTTTTCAAATCCTAGATATTTGAACATATGTGAGATCCACATTTGGTATCCAATACCCAAGATGAAGATGTAGACATATTTATCTCAATATACTTGATGCGGAGATCTCTACCCCCTACTTCTTCTTCCTCAGTTCCTTTAAGAGAAAAAGAAGGATTCCTTTTGCACTTGCCCTTATCCTTTTCTTCAATGTAGAAGATTTGAACTCTAGCTTAGCCTCATAATATTTCTTAGCCTTGCCTTTGTACTTGGACTCCCCTTTTCTGATCACCATCATGGATTTGTCCTTCGTCATTTGTGCTTCAACATTCATCAACCCAAGTAATTTAGATAGGGATTTGCCCAAGTCACTGAAGTAATAGCACTCAATAATCTGGCTATGATCCAGGAAATGATTGTAGAATCATATTCATGGTCAACCTTTGGCCTAAAGGAAATTCCAATCCCTCTAGGCATTCCACATGCCCAATCATATGAGCACATGGGGCTCTACTGGATCTCCCTCTATCAGTTTGCACTCAAACAACACTTTGGAGACATCATACCTTTCTTGCTTTTCATGATTCTTAAGATGTGTTGTCATCTCAAGAATATGCAACTCATAGTTCATACAACCTGGAATAAGGTGTTTGATGTCTGTGGTATCATTGGCATGCTTCAAGTAAGCATCCATTTCAGCCTTAGGTGCAATTGGAGCTAGTTCTTGTGGCACTGGTGTTTCAAGGACATAGAGCTTGCGCTCATGAGTGAGAATGATTTTCAATGTCCTAAACTAGTCATATATGTATTCCCATTCAACTCTTCCTTGTCAAGGACCGATCACAAAGAAAATTTTGTTATTTGCCATTTGTTTCTATAAAATAAATTTGCATTTTGTCAACACCCTTTGATTTCATTTGATTAAAAAGAAAATTTTGACAATATTAATTAGGCCTTTAATTAATTATAGATCCCACTATTTTGTTCGAACGAATAGACCTCACTTATCAATTTGAAAGATTACAATGTACAAACTTCTAGTGAGCCAAGATACAAAATACCTAAGTTATTACCCAACCAATGCCAACGTCCTTAACCAATTATTAAGGTAGGCAACATTTGCCAATTCCATACTATGCAATTCTTGGATAGATGATATGTACAACTCCTTGTAATATTGCATATGTATGCTTCTAGGAACTTAATCTCACTAAGTTCACCTAGTTAAGCCTGACCCAAAAGCCAACACGATAGCAATGCACCCTGCTTGGTAAACCCACATAACTACCACCACACATCCATGAGATAGATGGTGCACAATGTTTGGTGTGCCCATTCTTAGTCGATCAAGCTTTTCATGTGTGTTGCTTATGGAAAACATATAGGACTTAATAATTGATTGATATATTTTATTTCTATATAAATACATATACATATACAATCACCACATACTTATAATACATATCATATACATACTATATCCACAAATGAAACAAGCAACCATGAAATATGAGTGACAATTATGGCCACACTAATGCAATTACTTGGAGTAATAAAGAATTGCCATCCACCTATGGTCAAAAATCACATGTTACAATAAAAACTATGTTGGACACAATATGGTCACTCAATTGGACTCTTCTAGTCAATCAACTCATCCGCCTATCGGTCAATTAGTCTCTGTCGCTTAGTCGATTGGCTCCTGGTTCAAGCTATTGTCTGGACTTCTCCAGTCGATCCATTGGGCCTCCAGTCAATCGATGCACTCCTTCAATATGTAGTCTCTTTGGTCCTCTAGTTGATTGGTTCAACTCCTAGTCGATTGACTCACCTGGTGCATATCATATTCTCTTTTTCCAAAATAGAAATTAAAACTATCTTATTAAAGAATTACATTATACAAGTGAGACCTCCGGTTATATTCGATGGGAGTATAGGGATGACACCATTAACTTACGTATGGAGAAAGATAGAGAGGCTTGGTATGCAAACCGAATTCAAAGGAGTAGAAAATAAACCATTCAACCAGGTCTTGGCCATACCACACTTACATCCACCATCAAAATCGATTCTAGGGCGACATGTATAAATGCATATGTATAGGATCAAGGGCATTCCACAACGTGTGTGGTATTTAATTAGATACGTTCATTAATCATTTAAATACTCACATCACATGTAATATATATGATAAATCCAAAAACTGATCATATCGATTAAATCTCAAAACATAGTAAATTGTTGTGGCTCTGATACCATTATGGGGAGATGTTGCATCAGAGATTGCAATGGAAACAAAAATATTCTTGGAATAGTCCCCATAAACCAGTGGATTGGGTCAACAACTATGAATGGAAAGGAAGGTTTGCAAGGCATATACCTAAACCTGGAGCAAGTCCAGTGACAATCCTTCCAGCAACATGCTTCTTTCTCAAGCAGCACCCAAACAATTGTCGATGGCGGCCTCCTGGTGTAGCACCACGATCGACAATTGATGACGTTCTCCTAGCATGGTGGAAATGGCCTCCACGACTCTATGTAGTCTATGCAGACCATCGAGAAATCCTATCATTCTCCTAGAACTAACGGTAAGAAGTTTCCCTCATGTTGTCAATGTGATAGCGTCGACTCGCACGAGTGCATTAAGAGTTATACAGGAGTGGAATGGGATAGGGTTTCCATAAACCCGGGGACATGAGGAGACGAAATTCATGAACTTTCAGCTACTACAAATCACGAGTTGGCTGACTTGACTCCCAGTTGGTCGAATTATGTACCAATCAATGGACTTGAAAATCAAATCGGTTAATTGGAATGTTTTCCTATTCTTTAACATGTTGACTTTCAATGCAACAATCAATGCATGTCATGACGCCATCATCAATCCTTGATCCAATCTTATTGATCATCCAATCAATTGATTGGACTTTTCAATCAATCGACTTGACACTTGAATTGGTCGACTCAACACTTGAGTCGGTTGATTCAGAATTGGTCGACTCAACACTTTCAGCCAATTTTGTTTAAATTGATTATGTAAATACTTTTGTAATCAAGTCAAACCTTATTCATAAGTAAACTCCTATTCCAAGTGATCCTATGTGTGTGACCCTATAGAACTCAAACTATGTTGGAGTGAATGTCCATAACTAGATGATAACATCACAAATAATAAGAGGTATCTAGCAATACATCATTGCTACCTAAGTAATTGGAAAGTTGGAGATCAACTTTAATCTACAATATGTTATTAGTGTTACAATGATCGTATAGTTCCTTTGTCTATGATATCTAGATTGAACTTGAGGCATGGAATAATCATCCTCTTAATATTCAATCCATGTTCCTTGAACTAGATCAGACTATCTAAGATGCATGTGAGCTCACATATCACATATTGATTCAAATGTGTATGGCCATACATTTCCCAGTCTTGCTTATCAAGTGGCTAGGATATCAACTCTAACAAGAGGAAAAAATCCCATCTACATCACATACAACCAATCCCCATGTGTCACAACATACCTAAACATCACCTCAATGGTAACCCTTATCCACGACCACGTTGGATGGTGTCAAAGTACATCAAACAACATGTGATGAGTGTAGTGATTTTAGGTCTAAGAACCACAATCACCACTATCACTATGAGAGTTGATTCTGACTACCACTCAATGGTTTCCATGCATCACTCTTAGGGTGGGTCTATCTAATACATTGTTCTCTAACAAGTACCTATGTGTTTGGGTTGATATCACATATCATGAAAAATGAGATATTGTGATCAGTCAACACACATTCTAGTCTTATGTATTATTGTTCTATATATATATTACAATAATATATGACTAGGGATATAATAAGAACGTATATACTCTTATTATACATATGATCCCATTGTTCAGGTCCTCAACCTAAAGACATGTCATTAAGTAATATCATTCTATTAGACATCAATCTTGTTATAACATCACTTCATAATTGAAACAACATATAGACGAAAGATTGTCTTTATTACTAATCAAATCTATGACATGATGCCTCATTACAATCATCATATAACTGGCTCTCTAGGAATACATACCAACAAATTTCCACTTGCGATCAGAGAAAATCACCCATGAATTTAATCCCAAGTGATCTAACATGGCCTTCATGTTTATGATATGAAAGTGCTTTTGCCAAGGGGTCAACAACATTGGTTTCAGTTAGTACTCTACAAATCTTCACATCTCCTTCTTGAAAGATCTCTCATATGAGAGTAAACCTTTGTTATATGTTCTTAGAATGCTAATGTGATCTAGGTTCATTATCTTGTGCAATAACTCCATTTTTATCGTAATACACCTCTACTACATGGCTAATGCTTGGAACCACCCAAGATCAGAGACAAAATTCTTGATCTAGACAACTTCCTTTATTTCATTGGAGGCAACAATGTACTAAACCTCTATTATATAATCAACAACTATTTCTTTCTTGGATCTCTTCCAGCTCATAGCTCTGTTGTTGAGGCAAAACTCAAATCTAGATTGCAATATAAAGTCATCTTTTTCAGTTTGGAAGCTTGCATCGGTGTAACCCTTTACCACTATCTCTTTCTCGCCACCATAAACAAGGAATTGACATGTAGTTCTTTCCAAGTATTTACGGATGTTCATCGTGGAGTCCAATGACTCACCAGGATCTGACTGATATCTTCTCATCATGCTCAAGGCATACGAGTCATCAGTATGAATGCATAATATTGCATACATGATAGATCCAATTGCAAATGCATATGAAATCTTATTCATGTTTTCTTGTTCTTCACAAGAACTATGATGTTGAGATATAGAGATACTAAAAATATGAGACATGGGCAAGTTTCCTCTCTTTCAGTCCTCCATGCTGAATCTTTTCAACACTTTGTCAATGTATGTGCTTTGACTTAGGCCAAGAAGCCTTCTAGATCTATCTCTATAGTTTTGATTCCTAAGATATAGGACGCTTCACCTAAGTCCTTCATAGAGAATGTTTTGGTATGTATGCCCAGAGAGCCAATCATATGATGATTGGATTGGCATATGTTCTTATTGATTTGATAAATATAAAAAGGCAAGCTTCCAATTTATTCTAGCTCAATCGATTATGAGATAACTGATGGAGTAGAATGAATGTCTAAAGAATGACAATACTCAATGATGTATGTCTTCAGGTTGAGGACCTGGACAATGAGATCATACATATGCTAAGATTATGTACATTCTTGTTATGTCCCTAGTCGAATGTCATTGTGGAAGGTTGATAGACAACAATGACACATCAAGACTAGAGTGTGTGTTGGTTGATAATAGTGTCTCATTAGTCATGATATATGATATCAAACCAAGCAGATAGATAGATGTTAGAGGATAGTGTATCGGACAGACCCACCATGAGAATGACACATGGAACCATGACATGGTAGTCAGAGTCATCTCTCATAGTGTTGGTGGTGATTGTGATTCTTAGAACTGAAATCACTACACTCGTCGAATGTGATTGGGTACACTTTGACATCATCAAACACAGTCCTGAAACATGGGTTGGTATAACGGTGATGATTGGGTGGCTTTAACTCATGATATAGACTATGAGTAATAGATATGGGATTTGTCCCTCGTAAGGGAGTATGATGTCTAGGCCACTTGATAAGTGAGACTGAGAAAGGCATGCACATGCACATGTGAATCAATATATAATATTGATGTCAAACATATCTCAGACAGTATTCTCTAGTTCAAGAAACATGAATGAACATTGAGAGGATGACAACTCCATGCCTTGAGTTCATTAAGGATATCAGAGACAAAGGAATTATGCATTCACTAGAACACCAATCACAGACTGTAGGATTGAAAGTTGTTCTCCAACTTTTCTTTTCACTTGGGTAGCACTGATGTGCGACTAGGTACCACTCTTTGCTTGTGATGTCATAAGCTAGTTATAGACATCCACTGCCAATGTGAAATGGGACCTATATTGTGAGAACCCGTTACACTAAATGAGATTACTTAAAACATAAAACACAATCAATCACATACCCAAAAATCTGGGTAAATTAAAACCAATTTCAACATCAACACCCACTCAAAAACATTTGCATAAGAGCCCAACATCTTTCTTGTATCTCTACTATGCCAAGAACTTGATACAAATTATTCTATCATCTTAGCCACAACATATATATAGGAGAACAATAATCGTATATGCCACACAAACAAGCATTAATATGCTAATAAAAGTCTGATTTATTTAAAACACCATATACAAACTTTTCCTGCCCGGACCTAAGAGTACAAGGACAACTCTAGGACACACTAGACATCTAATCAACTTTCTTAGAGATTCATTACTATATCTCCTCTTTACTTCCAAGATTCTGTTTCCATCACTGCCGATTACCTAAAAAGATGTAGCGAACTACAAGGGTGAGACCCAGTCCCAGCAAGAGATATAACCTCCAACAACATTTATTGATTACAACATTTTAAAGTAATTAAACAGTTAAAAAATTTAATTAGATATAATAAATAAGATCAACAGTATTGATGATTAACAAAATACATAAAGGAGCAGATGATAACTATCATCATTAGCCAAACTATCATCCTTTATCTTGTTGACAATATAAGCAATTCAGTACCATATGCATATCTAGCATCATGAGCAAGTCTAGTAACATAGCATAGGTAACAACATGAGCATGTCTAACTGGTTGAACATATCAACATCATAAGAAGAGCTAACAACATAAGCACAACTATCTAGATAAGCATGATTAGCAGTATATGCATCTCTAGTTACAAAGGCATGGCTAGCATGCTAAACATAACTAACAACATGAGATAGCTAGCATCATGATTATAATCAGTAGTAGCAATATAGTTATCAACATAATCATGGCTACTATATGTACACACCTACATTCTTAAGCATATCCACAACATAAGTATATCTGCTATCTCTTAATTGCACTAAGCATCATCTTTATGTAAAGATAACAAACAAGGGTTATCATCCAATGTGAAACATTGTGTATAACCCTAAACAAATATGATACATGGCTTTATTACATCTTTTATTACACCCTGGGAAATTTTAATCGTACCATTCAAAGTCTAACTGACCCCAGCAAAGGGCTATTCAGTTCTGTACAAGATCTAGGAGTGCCGGTATCCTAAGATCTCTTCCCCTCGATCAGTACAAGTAAAAAGGTAGTGACAAATTAGTCAAAGCTGCCACCCCGACGACATATAGTCAAGTTGCTAACCACTAGTCCACACTTGGTACAAGTAACGACACTAGAAACCAGGGTATAAAAACCCAATCACTGAGGTACAACCGCAGTTGTCCTTTAATCACATCATGTTATAATCACTGAGACATGACCGCAACTATTCTCAATCACATCAGATGTATGAGGCATGACCATAGCCAACCTCCACAATCTGCATTGTGGATGACAAGGATATATCCTCAACCTGCCACTACCACATACTCAACAGTATGCGCTCTGAGTTTCCTTAGGAACACTCATTTCACCATCCATCAAGTTCTGACACTGAAAATGGTTCTACGACACATGACACTACTTGATTAGAGTTGCACTTGATTAATTATGCCAATTGGGTGAATTAAGGTTGCATCAAACAAGTGGACGTACAAATATAATTCACTTCTAGCAAGCATATAAATATTACAATTTTTAAAAGATATAAAATGTGTGAAACAAATTTCTCATCTCATAATCACATGGTGCTATTCACTTGTCATTCATGAGACCACACTAGTTGGCATACTATCACAAGATATAAATCCTTTTCACAATATCACAGGGTATCAACCCTTACCAACACAAGATGATTACACCTCATTCAGGGTTCAACCATGCCCAAAGGTCATTAAGACCATCATACTATCACATGATATAAATCATTTTCACAATATCATAGTGTATTAACCCTTATCAACATAAGAGGATTAAACCTCATTCAGGGCTCAACCATGGCCAAAGGTCATTAAGACCATTATACTATTCCCTGTAAGATCATCATTATCTTTGTACGCCTTATAACAAGGCTCAACAACATCACTTACATATAATACACTAGATCAACACAATATTGCATTAATGAGCTAGGAGATATTCATAAACAATCACAACATGGTTATATTAACATTAAGAACATTACTTTATTACATCGACATGCAAGGAATCTAGATATGATTAACCCTCATCATATTCATAATGCACATGTTTAGATAAGAAAGCATCAACCATGTGGCTATAATAACCACCAATTAACATATTAAGGTTATGATCATTAGCAAGTCTAGTAACATAACATAGGTAACAACATGAGCATGTATAACTGGTTGAACATATCAACATCATAAGAAGAGCTAACAACATAAGAACAACTATCTAGATAAGCATGATTAGCAGTATATGCATCTCTAGTTACAAAGGCATGGCTAGCATGCTAAACATAACTAACAACATGAGATAGCTAGCATCATGATTATAATCAGTAGTAGCAGTATAGTTATCAACATAATCATGGATACTATATGTACACACCTACATTCTTAAGCTTATCCACAACATAAGTATGTCTGCTATCTCTTAATTGCACTAAACATCATCTTTATGTAAAGATAACAAACAAGGGTTATCATCCAATGTGAAACATTGTGTATAACCCTAAAAAAATATGATACATGGTTGTATTACATCTTTTATTACACTCTGGGAAATTTGAATCGTAGCATTCAAAGTCTAACTGACCCCTGCAAAGGGCTATTCAGTTCCGTACAAGATCTAGGAGTGTCGGTATCCTAAGATCTCTTCCCCTCGATTAGTACAAGTAAAAAGGCAGTGACATATTAGTCAAAGCTGCCACCACGACGACATATAGTCAACCTGCTAGCCACTAGTCCACACTCGGTACAGGTAACGACACTAGAAACCAGGGTATAAAAACCCAATCACTGAGGTAGAACCACAGTTGTCCTTTAATCACATCATGTTATAATCACCGAGACATGACCACAACTATTCTCAATCACATCAGATGTATGAGGCATGACCATAGCCAACCTCCACAATTTGCATTATGGATGACAAGGATATATCCTCAACCAGCCACCCCCACATACTCAATAGTATGCGCTCTAAGTTTCCTTAGGAACACTCATTTCACCATCCATCAAGTTCTAACACTGAAGATGGTTCTACGACACATGGCACTATTTGATTAGAGTTGCACTTGATTAGTTATGCCAATTGGGTGAATTAAGGTTGCATCAAACAAGTGGACGTACAAATATAATTCACTTCTAGAAAGCATATAAATATCACAACTTTTAAAAGATATAAAATGTGTGAAACAAATTTCTCATCTCATCATCACATGGTACTATTCACTTGTCATTCATGAGACCACACTAGTCGACATACTATCACAAGATATAAATCCTTTTCACAATATCACAGGGTATCAACCCTTATCAATACAAGAGGATTACACCTAATTTAGGGATCAACCATGCCCAAAGGTCATTAAGACCATCATACTATCACATGATATAAATCATTTTCACAATATCATAGGGTATTAACCCTTATCAACATAAGAGGATTAAACCTCATTCAGGGCTCAACCATGGACAAAGGTCATTAAGACCATTATACTATTCCCTATAAGATCATCATTATCTTTGTATGCCTTATAACAAGGCTCAACAACATCACTTACATATAATACACTGGATCAACACAATATTGCATTAATGAGCTAGGAGATATTCATAAACAATCACAATAGGGTTATATTAACATTAAGAACATTACTTTATTACATCGACATGCAAGGAATCTAGATATGATTAACCCTCATCATATTCATAATGCACATGTTTAGATAAAAAAGCATCAACCATGTGGCTATGATAACCATCAATTGACATATTAAGGTTATGATCATATTAAAGAGGTTATTCCACCATTATTCCATCATATAAGAATGTTAAACATGAATACTCATGTTTATCCATTTGCATTAGAGTTAGATTCAACATGATAAATTATATCAATGTTACTAATCATCACTTATACCCAAACCATAACTCATGGCATCCCCATTGGATCATGGATGCATAAGGTGAAGCATCACCATCGCATTCCATACTATTCTCAAGTATGAACCCACACATAAATAAAGGTGTAACCATTGGGTTATAGCATACTAGGGTTTCAACAATAGTAACAGAGTACTCCATGATTGTATTAGTCATTCAAGGACTATTCATACCCAATTACCATCATTTAGTTATATTAAAACTAGGTATAACAATCTATACCTCATTAGGGTTACATATCAACACAATATGATTATCATCCTTTCTATTCATATGAGTGAATAGGTAAGACTAACTTATTAAGGGTAACCCTCCATTTGTTCCATCATCATTCAACCAATATCACCATACCACAATGTCACCCAGAACCATTGGATGTTTAAAAGGTAAGACCATTGGTTCTTTACATAAGTAAACACATTGGATAAACCACCTATGAAGTCCTTTATTTGTGCTCTATAAAGATTCAGCATCTAACCCTAGACATCTGATGCGATGATTTTGAGTCGCATTTATAGACTTGTTTTACTTGTGTTTTATGCTTTTATTGATCATTTTGGTGGTTAATATTGCATAATTCACTTACTTTAGTCTATGATCCTTCTTAGTGTCAAATCTCTCTTATTTTATTGTTTTGAGCATAAATGATTACAATAATAGGTTTTATCTCGGATGATGTGGTTTTGTTTTGAATTTCAGGAAAAACACATATCTGCTGCTGTCGATACCATCGACAACAGTCGATACTATCGACACAGGCACAGGCAGGCAGCCGCAAGGAGGAGCGCAGAGTCGATACCATCGACCGTGAAGTCGATGGTAGCGACTTACCATCAGGTTGCCAGCGACCAGCCAGTCGATACTATCGACCGCAAAGTCGATACTATCAACACGTGTAGCTTCAACGATGGAAAAGGGATAAAACTGATGCCTAAGGGTGTCGTTACCATTGACCCTCATCGATGGTATCGAGTCAGCATCAGGCACAATGACGAAAAGAAAAGAAGACTTGCCGATATTGCGAGGTGTCGATACCATCGACCCACGTCGATGGTATCGACACCGTCAGATCAGAGTTTGTTTCAGATCGGCTCTAATCCAACAGTGGTGATATTTTTTGCAACCTAACTTGGTGATTATACCTAATGACGGCGGCCAAGAGGAGGGTATCACATCATTAGCCGCTGCACACGTCCCGAGAAGGTGTGGAGAGAAGAACGGAGCCCAGAAGCACACCTCGACCATTCTAGAAGCCGAAAAAGACGTTTTCCACCGCCGAAATGTTATGCTTGATCACCATAATGATAATCTAATGCCTTTAATTACTTTGAAAGAAGAATTAACGGTTGAAAAGAGATGAAATTCACATTAATTAACAAATCCCTTGAACAAGGTGATGTACGGTTAATGGTGGAAACCCAGAGGTCGATTTTAATGCACCTAGTTTAGGGTATAGGTTACTATGACGGTGGAACCGACCTAGACTTAGGTAGTGAATTGTACCATGACAGTGGACAATTCTGACTACATGCCATTACCCGTATTGAGAGATGAACATGTTTAACTATGTGGAAATTCATACAATGAAAACCCGCGGTGAAATCACAATCCTAAAGATCTCCATTTGAATTGATTAAACTAAACACTTAATCGATTGCTTTGTTTTATTTTATTTTCTTTTATTTCATAACAACTCTCATAACCTTTTTATTGGCCTAGCTGATTGCGAGTAGTTAGTAGTAGTCTACCGATAATTTAGTGTCCCTGAGTTCGACTCGGGCCTCACAAGGGCCTGTACTACATTGACACGTGCACTTGCGTTATACGCATGGTAAAATCATGTCAAGTTTTTGGCACCGTTGTCGAGGACACGACAATTGTCGACACTATGAGTGCTGCAAGCGGTCATTCTAGGACACTTTTTATATTTATTATTTTGTAATCATCTAGCACGATACTGAACTGAAATTATCATCTTGCAGGTACTGGTGCATGGTGAGGATGCGTAGCACAGACTACATGCATCAATCACCAGAGGGTCCACTGCCGGGACCTGACGACGAGGAGAACAACGTTCAACCCCAACTGGAAGATATAGATTCAGATTCTGAACCAGAAGCCATGGAAGAAGAACAGACAATATGGGAGAAAATAAAAGCTTCTTCCTCATCCGCTTCAAAGGGGACAATAAAGAAGCAGGCAGTCAATATTCCAACTTATAAAATTGATCCTACATTAATAAATTTGGTCAAATCAAATGCATTTCACAGGCTTAAAAATGAAGATCTAGTGACTCATATAAGCCAGTTCGTGGAGAACTGTGATATGATCAAGATAGACAGGTTTCCACAGGAGACGTTGTACTTGAAGCTGTTTCCCATCTCTCTAGCGGGAAATGCACGAGAATGGCTACATAATCTTGATGATGAGTATGTGGAATCATGGAACCACATGGTGGAAGTGTTCTTTGAAAGATTCTTTCCTCCTGAGAAGACAAATGATATGATCAGAAAAATTCATAATTTTAGTCAGAAAGCAGGAGAGACTTACTTCGAGACCTGGGAACGGTTTCAAATCATGCTAAGGAGGTGTTCGCATCATGGGCTGGACAAGGAGAAGCAGGTAAAAATCTTCTATTTTTCTCTTTCCGAGCATGATAGAAGTAATCTAGATTCCGTAGGATCCGGGTTTTTCTTGAACAACACTGGCACTAGGTGTTGGGAGATTCTGAAAAATATGGCAAAGAAGCAATCTTGGGGTGACAGGGATGCACCAGAACAAGTGAAAGTTGCAGGTGAGTCCAGGGCCATCAAAGAGGTGAATAATAAATTAGACCTTTTAGCCAACAAATTTCTTGCCAAAGAAGATGCAAAATCTGATGAGGAAGCCCAGGTCAAATTTATGCAACAATAGGGCTACAGAAATAGTGATTATGCTTGGAGGAAGGATAGGAAATTCTCATGGAAGGATCCGAACAACTTCCTACAAGATCCAGATGCAAATCCACAACCAAGGGCTGAAGACAAAAGCACCAAGTTGCTTAGTCAAGTGGTGCAGCAAAATCAGGAGATGTTGAGCATGTTTAGTAAGCAGCTGCAGTCTCAGGGTGAGATCTTGACTAAATTTGGGCAAACATTGCAAAGCCATGGAGAACAGATGAGGGCACTAGAGATGACTGTGACCCAGATTTCCAATGAAGTGGTGGCCATGAAGCATGCCAATCAACAAAGACAGGATGGGAATGCAGAGGCTGTTCAAGCACATCATCAAGTAAAGTACATATCTGTGATTACTGAGGCAGAGCCCCCAGTGGTGGAAGTCCAGGACAAAAGCAAAATAATTTTTGGTACGGAGGCTACACCGAGAATACCATATCCTCACAGTAATTATGGACTACCTGGAAGATATAGTCCATTCAGAAAAACTCGCCAAGAGCACATCGCGCCTGCACCTAGGCAAGAAGAGTAGGTGAAGGCCATGCGTCAGGGTGAAGTTACAGTCACTGAGGGAGAGGAGCCACCACAAGTTTCACCTATTATAAATGATGTACCAAAGTCTACGCCAGAGGGTGATAATGAAGCAAGCTTAGGGGAGGAGACCCTGAAAAGCCCATATGAGACACCTCACAAGCGTTTAAATGAGGCAGTGGTGTCTTTTCCGGATAATCAGAGGTCGAAGAAAGAGCATCGACACTACAGGAAGTTCTTGGAGATGTTTAGAAAACTCCATATCAATATTCCGTTAGTGGAAATGATAGAGAAGATTCCCGCATATGGGAGGGTTATCAAGGATATCATCACCAAGAAGAGGCAGATCAAAGACACAAATATTTGTCGGGTGAATGAGATGGTGAGCTCAATTATCCATGGGAGTTTACCACAGAAGAGGAAAGACCCAGGAGGCTGCTACATACCATGTTCCATAGGCGGTCAACATTTTCCACAAGCACAGTGTGATTCAGGCACCAACATTAATCTTATGCCACTGTCCACGTTTCAAAAGCTTGGGTTGAAGAAAATAAAGAAATCTGCTGCGACTATTGAGTTGGTGGATGGGTCCTTTGTGAAGCCATATGGGGTGTGTGAGGATGTACTTGTCAAAGTTGACAGGTTTATCTTCCAGGTGGATTTCATTGTCATGGACATGCTGTAGCTTAAAGGTTGTGAAATGCTATTAGGCAGGCCGTTTCAGGCGACGGCTGATGTTATCACGACTATCGTGAGAGGTACATTGACATTAGGGATTGGCCAGGATAGGGTTGAATTTAAACTGCCGAGTGAACCTATAGGAAATCCCTACCGAGGAACACTCTCTGAAGCTCAATCCTGATGATCTTGATTTCATCTAGCCTAAGATGTTAAATAGGGGCGCTTATTGGGAGGCAACCCAACCATTGGTAGTTTCGTTTAGTTTCTTTCACATTTGTAAGTTAGTTTGGTTTAATTTTGTTTTTAGTATAAAAATGATACCTTGATTGTTCAATGTGCAGGTATGAGGCAGAGTCGATACTATCGAACCTTGTGTCGATGGTATCGACATGGGCACAGTTAGGTGGTTGTAAAGATCTCTCTGAGTCGATACTATCGATAGCCTCGTCAATGGTATCGACCTACCATCAGGTTGCTCGCCAGAACGGGGTCGATAGTATCGACATGGCTGTCGATACTTGAGAGATACCTGGAGATATACAGACGAAATTTGTCTCAGTGAAGTCGATACCATCGACGGGCCTGTCGATGGTATCAACCCGGTTACAGGTAGAAAGCGACGGCTGGGCCTCGTGAGGGTTTGTGCCCTAAGAAGAGTCGATACTATCGACTTGCGTCGATGGTATCGACATGACATGTCACCGATCCATGAGAGGAAATCAACGACGATCGCTGCATCAAAAGAGTCAATCTGTGGGATGGGTCGATACCATCGACACCCGTCGATGGTATCGACGCGTCATTGATCTGGGCCCCCACATCAGGCTATCGACAACCGTCGATGCTAGTAGAAGACCAGATTGTGCTACAGGTGTCGATACCATCAACCCACGTCAATGGTATCGACGGGTGCACAACAGCGCCGGCCGTGGTTATAAAAGAGAGGGATGGTTGTCATATGACATCACACCTTCAGAGCCTTTACCCTCCACTTGTGCCGTGTGTCTTGTTGTGTGACCAAAGCCTGGGTACGAGCATCCAAGGAGCGCGATCTTCCCCGAGCCTTCACCGAGCGGAGATTGTCTTCTCCGACCTTCCCCAAGCTCCATCTTCTATTCCCTCTTTCTCGATGACAATGGTGCGTACAGCCGATGCATGTTCTTCACGGGCGGCTCCTATGGAGATCCCCGAGTTCATTCCGCCACCTACTGCATCGATTCCTCATCCGAGGATTGTACATCCTTCCGCAGAGGTTCAGAAGGTCTATGAGGAACTGATGAAGAGAAAGATTGAGCCCACGTGCTATGTTGATCGGGCGATGGTCCGTGATATGGGGTTTGAGGCCAACCTCGCCTACGTCTTGAAGGGGCAGGTGAGACACACATCCAGGAGGCCCGATGAGCGGGAGTACCACGCCGACGGCCAGCCATTCTTCAGCAATTGGCCGACTTACAAGGAACTCGTGGCAGAGTTCATGGCATCATTGGACATCAATGTGTTGCCTAATGACTTGATCGCCACCGACAAAGAGTGGAAGAAAGGGTGGGTGTCATTCAGACTCTTCAACAACAACTACACCATTCCAGGGGCAGTACCCATCTTGGGACCCCACAGCTCCGCATTACCCGCCTCCTCCTGAAGAATGATCGATATCACTGTTCCACCTTTTAAGGTTGTTTTTGACTATGTGGCCATAGTCAAATTCAAGCTTGGGGGGGGGAGTTGGAACAACTCTATCCTTTATTTTTTCCCCATTTTTAGTTTTTATTGTTGTGTCTTTTGTCATTTATTTCTTTTAGATTTTAGTTTGTTTGTAGGATCCACACTCTATCTAGTGTAATTGTGGATGTCTAATGTCTTGTGTCATCTCGTTGCTTGTACATGGGAATCATGGGTAAATTTGAAAATTTTAGTGTTTTTGCAAGCTTGTGTTGTTTAACTTTGAGTACATAACTTAAGGAAATAATTGGGTTTGTCAACTCTAAAATAGGAAATCACAACTGTACACTCCTATGATTCATGAAAAGTGGACGGAACTAGTTGTTTGAGCCTAAACTGACCAAATGATAATGAGACCTTAATTTGAAATAAGAGAGAGAAACCTCTTAATTACTACACAAGTCAGTAAGGTGGGACACATAATAATTTCCAAAGGTTCAGTCAATTAGTCTTGTGATCTATCCACCCCATTATTTTCATATGCCACCTTATGAACTGGAAGTACATTACGGTTTTAATCTTTTTGATTGCATCCCATGTAGGTAGGTTTTGTATTGCAACTATTTTCACATATTTTGCATGAAAATGAAAAAAATAGACTAGTTATACATGCAAATTATCCTTAGGTGTGTGTCATTTAGTTGCATAACTATTATTTTGTAGTTGCATTCACATCTTTTGTGCATAGAGTACATCATGCATCTTATATCTTATGACATAAAAGGTGATGAACTTGTTCCATACCTTTTGAATGCTTCAAATGTATAAGTTATGCAGCAATGAGTGAGCCCGACAAATAATTCATTGTCAGCTATGAAAATAAGGGCTTGAAAAAAATAATAAAAGTTGAAAAAGAGAAAAAAAAGAGTATTGAGAAGCAAGTAGTAATGAGAGGGAGAAAGGGACATAGTCTCACTTGCATTTTAAGAAGAATAAGTACATGATGAAGTTCTCTTAGATATTCCATCTCACCTTGAGACGGAATTATAGTGCATGCATCATCCCACCCAAATGTAGGCATTAGGGCATTTTCACTTGCATGTGCATCATTTAGGTCATTTTTGTTATTTGTGCATGTAAAACCGTATAATGCTTCCATTTCTTTCACTAGCCACCCATTCCATCCACTCGTTTCTTGAATTGGTAGGCCACTGTGATTTTCTCCTCACTCGTTAATATCAGGAGAGCTGCTTCCATGTAGATGGTAGTTAGGGCGAGCAACGTAGATAGGATATCACAAGATGCACCGAGTCTGGATTGGAGGATTTTATTATGTTAACTGCCTTATGTGATAGTGTTCATCAATTTTGAGGTAGATATCTTTTATGGATGATTATTGTCGCCTTTAGGGTAATTATCATTCTGTGGTTAGTGAGGGCCAGAATGTGAATGTCTGGCGGGGATCATATGGTGATGTCTGTTGTGATAATCTGTTCTTTACTTGACCCTCGCAATTCTATTCTACAGTTTTGTTGCTCGAGGACAAGCAATGTTCAAGCCTAGGGGAGTTTGATGCGATGATTTTGAGTCGCATTTATAGACTTGTTTTACTTGCGTTTTATGCGTTTATTGGTCATTTTGGTGGTTAATATTGCATAATTCACTTACTTTAGTCTATGATCCTTCTCAGTGTCAAATCTCTCTTATTTTATTGTTTTGAGCATAAATGATTACAATAATAGGTTTTATCTCGGCTGATGTAGTTTTGTTTTGCAATTTCAGGAAAAACACATATATGATGTTGTCGATACCATCGACAGCAGTCGATACTATCGACATAGCCACAGGCAGGCAGCCGCAAGGAGGAGTGCAAAGTCGATACCATCGACCGTGAAGTTGATGGTAGTGCCTTATTATCAGGTTTCCAGTGACCAGCCAGTCGATACTATCGATCGCAAAGTCGATACTATCGACACGTGTAGCTTCAGCGATGGAAAAGGGATAAAACCGATGCCTAAGGGTGTCGATACCATCGACCCTCATCGATGGTATCGAGTCAGCATCAGGCGCAACGACGAAAAGAAAAGAAGGCTTGCTGATATTGCGAGGTGTCGATACCATCGACCCGCGTCGATGGTATCGACACTGTCAGATCAGAGTTTGTTTCAGATCGGCTCTAATCCAACGGTGGTGATATTTTTTGCAACCTAACTTGGTGATTATACCTAATGACGACGGCCAAGAGGAGGGTATCACGCCATTAGCCACTGCCCACGTCCTGAGAAGGTGTGGAGAGAAGAACAGAGCCTAGAAGCACGCCCCAGCCATTCCGGAAGCCGAAGAAGACATTTTCCACCGCCGAAAGGTTGTAGATCGCACATTCTATGCCGAGGAACGCTTGGATCTTCTCCGTTCAGGGGTTTCACTACTTATTCACGTTTTTCTCCATGTTTCCCCTTTCTTAAACCATGTTTTGCTCTGAGATGAACATGCGGGGCTAATCCCCTTTATCTTTAGGACCGGGAGTAGCCCGGGGAAGCATTGTATGATGTTTTTATCATAGTAATTCATAATTTGTCTCTTAAATCTGTGGTATGATTTCATTTTCTCAATTATATTGTTATGCTTGATCACCATAATGATAATCTAATGCCTTTAATTACTTTGAAAGAATAATTAATGGTTGAAAAGAGACGAAATTCACATTAATTAACAAATCCCTTGAACAAGGTGATGTACGGTTAATGGTGGAAACCCAGAGGTTGATTTTAATGCACCTAGTTTAGGGTATAGGTTACTACGAAGGTGGAACCGACCTAGACTTAGTGAATTGTACCATGACAGTGGACAATTCTGACTACAAGCCATTACCCGAATTGAGAGATGAACATGTTTAACTATGTGGAAATTCATACAATGAAAACCCATGGTGATACTGCAATCCTAAAGATCTCCATTTGAATTGATTAAACTAAACACTTAATCGATTGCTTTGTTTTATTTTATTTTCTTTTATTTTCTTTTATTTCACAACAACTCTCATAACCTTTTTATTGGCCTAGCTGATTGCGAGTAGTTAGTAGTAGTCTGCCGATAATTTAGTGTCCCTGAGTTCGACTCGGGCCTCACAAGGGCCTGTACTACATTGACGTGTGCACTTGCATTATACGCACGGTAAAATTGTGTCAACATCCCTTAATTAACAACACAAAAAGTTCCACTGAGAGTAGGGTAAAACCCGCAATCGACTGTTAATTTAAAACATGCCATCCATTGTCAACAAGTAAGCTCCTTAAGTTGATCATATAAAGGAAACCATCTAAATCACATTATTAGGACCAACATATTACATTATCCATCATTACACTTTATTAGAGGAATAAACATTATATCTTGACCATTGGGTCAAGTTCATATGTTAAAACCATCAATTACAGAATATGTCCGACCATTGCATCAAGTGACCCAAGAAACCATTGGTCTAAGCCTTAATTGATGATACAACTATATAATTAACTCACCATAGGTTTTGGAGACTTGATCCACCATCATTAGTGATCAGTAAGTCACCATAGGTTGTTAGATCAACACTATATTCATTAATCAACATCAAATATCAAACTAATATCACCATTGATTGATAACATCATTAGGGTACTTAGTTGTTAATCACTAGGATTCTAATTAGGCCAAAACATGACCTAAGGGGTGAACTTCAGTTGACACCATCAACTGTCATGAAGACAACACCATAGGGTTGTTGCAATGGTACCATCATCGGGTCATGGGTTTATAGAAAAAATCAGCTTAAAACCCTAAAATTGACCATTGGTTGATAGGTGCTTAGCACCATAGGTTGTCAAACCAACCTGATCCAATCATAGGAATAACGTACACATGATCACAGGTTCATCTATAACTGAAATAAGAACAGGGAACATTATAAAAAATGAAATCCAAGTCAAGCATAGTTTTTTAGTGCATGGATCATCATTTTTAAGCAAGAACGTGATCTAGAAGCTTATGGTAAGAAATAAACGTGGTGCAAGTTATAAAACTTGCCTCTTATGAGAAGTTGAAACCCCAAACAGAATAAATCTCGAGAAGTTAGGGTAGAAAATTCAATCATAAGCTATGAAATCGTCCATCTAGCACCTTTCTTCATCAAATGAGAAAACCCTAAGCATAAGGAGCAAGAAAGGTAGGGTTTTAGAGCTTTAGAGCAATTTCTACCATGTAACAACAAGGTTCCAACTTGGAGGAAGGTCTAAGGAAGGAAAATATCAAGAGCAATAGAGAACGAAGGAAGAAAATAACTTGCCTTGGTCGAAATCCCTAGGAGATGACCTTGGAAACCCTAGGTAGGGCTAAATGGAGCTCTAGGAGACCTTCTTCTCCAAAAAGAGGTTGTCTTCTACCTTAGAGCACTTGGTTCCATAGAAAAATAGAGTGGAGTAATTGCTCCAGGTTAGAGGAAAGAGAAAGCAAGTAAATTTTCGTACTTGGGCAAGGAAGAGGTAAATATAGCCCATGGATAAGGATGGGAGCAAGCATGAGGTGTAAAAGTAGCTTCCCTATGTCTTTATGGCCTTAAACTATTAAGAATATACAAGATCACACACAAGCATCTCCCCCACCATCCATAGAGACATGATTATCCCTCATTTCTTGAATTTCCAAGAAAAACAAATAACTCATTAGTTGATAGCTACTAAAGGTAGCTCATCCATGAAGGGGTAAACCCTAGCTCATCCATGAAGGGGTAAACCCTAAAATACCCTTGGAGAAAACACCTTCAAACCAAGGTTAAATAGGAACCCCATGGATCAAAAATCCCAAGAATGGTGATATAATATACAAGGAACATAATGCAAGTGATAAATTACAAATAAAACCTCTCAATTGGGTAAATTGCACAAAAGTCCAAAATGTGCATAAAATTGCATAACTTGCTCAAATGGTGTCCAAATTGGACCAAATTTGAAGATTAAGCTTGTCTTGTGATTTAAAAGCATATCAAAATGTTAGATTAGGGTTATAAGAAATCAATTATTATAATTAAGCTTATTAAACTCATTAAGCAAGTTTAGGGGCCTTACAATTATAAACCCCTAACAGGGATTTCGCTCCCGAAATCCTAGGTAAACAAAGATGGGTATTTCCTTTGTAAATCATTCTATGACCTTAAAAAGGTTACTTGCATATCATGGTGATGTCACATCATTCATACATATCTCCTCTTGGGTTAGCACAAAAAACCCCACCTAAGAAGGCATTCTCAATATGGAATGTAGAAACTTGTTGTGTTACATGTACAACTCTAGTAGTAATGTTCAATTTTAAATTCTAGCTATCATCCTGAAATTATATCTATTGTATCAACACATTACTCAAAAGTCATACTTGCTAGATTTTTACCAATCATACCATGTGTCCCATACCATTCCTTGAAGCATAAAAAAAGGTGATGTATCCATCTTTTTTTAGATACACTGACACTGGAACACTTGTCAGTTCTTTTTCAGCATCTAAAGAAATGTTGACACTGGAACCTATCATTTCATACAAGGAAACATCATTCTTAGTCCACCTTGTTAGGATTGAAACAACAACACTATCTTCACCTTACTAGGATTTACACAACCTACTTAGAAGACATATGATGATCCCATAAAGACATTTAATCAACCTTATCTCACTCTTGTTCAACTTGTCTCATAGATATTGCTTCTTCGATAGCCCTATGGTTTTTGAAGGAATATTGATCATATTTGAAATACTTTGACATGTCATCATTCAAAGTTTGATATAACTTGTATGACATGACCAGAACACTTTGTTCCTCCTATTCCGAAATTCTATTTGTACATTTGTTAGTCTATAGGACATAACTCTAAACTCATAATGGTCATGTGAATTATGTCATCCAATCTAACTCTTATGCATTGATATTTGATCATAGGTTTATCTTAAAGGAACATGGTATCACATATCTATTGACCAACAAACCATCTATCCTTGATAGTGGTCTTGCCCAACTATCACTGAACCATACAAAACATTATAGAATCACTTTTTTTAAACAACATTTAGAGGGTCATCATCAACTCTCTTTCTCTCTCTAATGGAGAGAAACACTTGAAATGTTTATTTAATAAACATCTCCAACCTTCACATATTTCTCATATTGTTGATGCATCTTGGATACTAGGATTCATTACCTTGGTATCCACCTCATGTGCTATAAGGAACTCACATCCTTATCTCATCTACTCTTACCAGCATAACAAATTTCAAAACATATAAGAGGAGTCTTCCTAATTATTGGAAGGCTCAAAAGAAAAATCATCACAAATTTTATGATCATGGAACCATAGTCCAAACAACCTTATGCTATAATAAGCTATCAACCCTCATGTTTGCATCAAATCCATACGTACCCAGTGGAAATGATCCACTTGAAAGATGTACCTGAGAAAGGAAAGATAAAAAGGGAAACACACTTCCCACATCATAGCATCATTGTTTAAGGGTCACTAGCAAAAAGGTAACCAACTCTATTTTCATTATGCATGTTACAACTTCTTATGTATCATTTTACCTTTTTCATTTCAGGTTCCTTTCCATTAGCATAGGAATCATCATGATTAACATATCTCATTACTCCTTTCTTGATGACTATTTATCACACTTGGGTATGTTCTCTTATTTTATTATATTTTTCAACCACTTATAAACAAGTAAATCATCATATTCCACATTGTATTCATTAAACATGGATTATCTGCCTTAATTTCTTTCAAATGCCATTTTTATTTTACATTAACACTTTCTTACACACATAGGTTGGTCTGAGATTAACTCAGGTTCCACCTTATTCCTTTGTCATTGTTCCCATTTATATTCTCATTTTGCACTTGTTATTGAAGTTATTTCCATCTTATGTGGATTTCATACCTTGATTCACTTTATAAGCATAGACTTATATGTCTTTTACTTTATTAACTTCTTGAATTACATCTTCAAGAACTCCTCTTTTACTAATTTGTATTCAGATTTAGATTTCTTGGTGTTGTGTCTTTCTCTTTAGCTACCAAACATTCAAGTTTTGATAGATTATGATGCAATTCTCATCTTTTTTAAGGTAGGATTGAGATATTCATACCATGAGTTCTTATTCATTATTCTCTTTATATTGTCTCAAAATGACTACTTGATCAGAGTAATCAGAAAGATAACAATCTAAGAGTTCCATACTTACCTTTTCTTCAATAATTCAATACCTGGCCAGGGCACCCAAATGCTGAGATTAGGCAGTATGCACCATGTTTTTATGTCATATTCTAACTTAGATATCATCCTAGTCCTAAGTCCTAGTGTCATTATAGACTCAGTGAACCTAAAGCTTTGATACCAACTTGTGAGAACCCGTTACACTAAACGAGATTACTCAAAATATAAAACACAATCAATCACTAATTAATCACATACCCAGAAATATGGGTAAATTAAAACCGATTTCAACATCAACACCCACTCAAAAACATTTGCATAAGAGCCCAACATCTTTCTTATATCCATAATATGCCAATAATTTGATACAAAGTGTTCTATCATCTTAGCCACAATGTATATATACAGGAGAACAATAATCATATATGCCACACAAATAAGCATTAATATGCTAACAAAAGTCTGATTTATTTGAAAAACCATATACAAACTTTTCCTGCCCAGACCTGAGAGTACTAGGATGACTCTAGGACACACTAGACATCTAATCAACTTTCTCAAATATTCATTACTATAGCTCCTCTTTACTTCCACAATTTTGTTGCCATCACTGTCGATTACCTTAAAAGATGTGGCGAACAACAAGGGTGAGACCCAGTCCCAATAAGAGATATAACCTCCAACAACGTTTATTGATTACAACATTTTTAAGTAATTAAACAGTTAAGCAATTTAATCAGATATAACAAATAAGATCAGCAGTACTGATGCTTAACAAAATACATAAAGGAGTAGATAATAACTATCATCATTAGCCAGACTATCATCCTTTATCTTGTTGACAATATAAGAAATTTATCATTCAAACATTCAACTTGAGGGAGAAGAGATGGCACAGAGTGCTAGGGCGACACCGAAGGCGAACGAGAAGGTGATCCTGGTAGCTACTGGGGAAGATGCGACGATTCCATCTGCTCAACCAGAGGCTGCGCAGGATGGGAGCATGGTGGATCTGAGCAATGTGGAGAAGATCAAAGACCCGGGGAAGCAGGGGAGTATCAGGTTCGGCTCGATTGGGGTATTGTTACAGCCAAAAACTTGGGTGGACCTGGTGGCCATGAAGAAGGATACTCAGGGTAATCTGCTCAAAAAGGTCGAGGTCCAAGTGGAAAATGGCAAGCTATTATATCCCAAAACCATAGCGGAGAGAAATATTTAGAAATGGAGCATGGCGGAGGCGGGGTACATAGTTAGATTCACTCCACACTGGTCATCGTTGGTATGATTTCTTACACAGTTATGGATGGTGAAGGGATCGTTGGAAATCAATTCGAGAGGAAAAGGCTTCTTCGTGCTCCTGTTCTCCAATGAAGAAGATCTGGCTACAACGTTGGACGGGGGCCATGGTTCATCGCAGGCAAGCCGTTAATCATCAAGAAGTGGGAGAGAGGGGAGCCTATGGAGAAAGTTAAGATGACAGAGATTCCAATCTGGTTGAAAATCTATGACCTACCATTGGAACTGTGGGACGAAGAAATGTTTCAGAGAATTGGCTCAGTCCTAGAAAAACCTCTGCGGATGGATAAACTGACAACATACCTTGTTCGTTTGGAGTACGCCAAACTCCAAGTGTTGATTGAGGCAGATTTTGCTTTTCCGGAAGACTTGGAATTATAGAGCGATGATGGTCAACTGGACAAGGTTTGGTTTGATTATGAATGGAGACCAAGCATCTGTAATGCGTGTGGGAGCTTTGGGCACGAGTCGGGACTATGTGCGGCTAGGGAAAATGCCTCTGAGATGATGGAGTTACCTCCGCCATTGAAAAAGGTGTGGGTGCCGAAGAAGAAGCTGCAGCGTAATCCAATTGTTGCAGTTGATGGGGAGGTTGTCAGCAATGCATCTAATGTTTGGGAGCCTATACTGATCATGGAGAAGATCTTGGAGGAACCAGAAGTCTTTTGCGATGCAAGTGAGGAGGTATCTGCTGAAGAACAACTTTTTTTTTATTTGTCTGAGTCATTTCCTGAAGTACCAAAAGTCACAGGTAATGGATCTCAAGCTGAAGGGAGCTCTGTGCAAGCAAGGCCAACTAATGGAATTTTCTCACCGGTCATTACTCCTGTTCAATCTCCTGAATGGGAACTACAGAGATGCAAGTCGAAGTCCCCTCCTCGGGTTACATCTACACCGGTCTCTTCTGTAAAGAATATCCAACTTTCTCCAAACAAGTTCTCATTATTGGCAAGCATGGTTGAGAATTCGGGTGAAGCAGAACAGAGAGGCTCATTTCAAACCAGTGAAGTACTGGGTAAAGATGTTTCTAATGATTGATGATTCTGTCAATATCATATCCTGGAATGTGAGGGGTCTCAATCTTAAAGCCCCTAAGATCCAGGAAGCAATAAGGAGTATAAAACCTCATATATCTATCTTAGTAGAAACTAAAGTTATAGAAAGTAAGATAAAAGTCTTCTTAATAAAAATTTTCCGGAGTACATCTGGCTTTCTAATCATAGTTCTCACTTGTTGGGGAGAGTTGTTTTGCTGTGGGATCCTAATGTTTGTTCTGCTACCAAGATCAAAGAAACTGATCAGCTGGTTCATTGTAGAATTGATCTAAATGATGATATCTTTTTCATCACTGCTGTTTATGGGCATAATCCTGACTCTGATAGAAGTGCTCTTTGGGATAGCATTAATGATATTCATACGACCATGAATCATCCGTGGGCCATCATGGGAGATTTCAATGTTGTTAGAAGGGAAGATGAGAAGATTGGTAGAGACCCCCCTTCGAGAGGATTGATGAAGGAATTTAATGAGTGTGTTCTTAACTGCAGCCTGGTTGATCTTAGTCTTAATGGGCCTTTGTTCTCATGGGACAATCATCAGGAGGGAGAACATTTTATCACATCTAAAATTGACAGGATTATTCACAACATTGATTTTATGAATCATTTCCAGAATTTTACTGGATATTTAATCACTAATACGATCAGTGATCACAAGATTCTTAATCTGCAGATTGGGGAAAAAAGAATCATTAGAGCTTCATTTCGCTTTATCAATGCTTGGACCAAGAAGGAAGATTATAATGAGGTTATTATAAATAATTGGTGCACCAAATCTGATGGCCTTCCGATGTTTTTACTATATGCTAAAATGAGAAACTTAAGAGGAGCCTTAACGAGGTGGAATAAGAATAAGGTTGGGAACCTGTCTGACAATCTTCACTGTTGTGAGAAGGAAGTTTATGAAGCTCAATGCAAATTTGACAATAATCCATCCAATATTGTGTATCAAGTGGAGGCCCACAGATGTAGAATGGAGTTAATTAAAGCTAGAAAGTTGGAGGAATCTCTTCTTAGACAGAAATCTCGTATCCAATGGTTGAAAGAAGGTGATGATAACTCTAAATTCTATTATTCTTCTATTAAAGTTCAAAGACATGTCAATCATATCAGATCTTTGGAGATTGAGGGAAAGTCTTGTACTGCCCAGTTGCTTATCAACAAATTCATTTGTGATTTCTATACGAGATTGTTCAACAATGGTCATATTAGCAAGGTTTCTCCTATTGATGAGTTGGGCTTCAGAACCTTGAATGATGTTAATTGTATGGCTCTTGATAGATGTTTTTCTGTGAATGAGATTGAAGGGGTGGTTCTCGGTCTTAATATTGACAAGTGTCATGGCCCTGAGGGTTATAACGACAACTTTTTCAAATCTAGTTGGCCTCTTATTAAAAGTGATGTTTGCCTTGTTGTTCTTCACTTTTTTAGAACAGGGAGAATGCTTAGAGAAACTAATCATAGTTTTATCACTCTTATTCCTAAAGGAGGTGATAAAGATAAGCTTAAAAACTAGAGGCCTATCTCGCTTTGTAATGTTACCTTGAAAATCATTACCAAGGTTATGTGCAATAGACTTCAGTTTGTTATGGACAGTGTCATCAGCTTCAACCAGCATGCATTTGTTAAAGGAAGAAGTGTGAGAGATGTTATCCTCCTCTCTAACGAGCTTATCCATGACTTTAATAAAAAAGATTTCAAGCATAGAATGTGTCTCAAATTAGACATTTCAAAAGCTTATGATTCTGTGTCATGGAATGCCTTGTTTAGAATCATGGAGGTTATGAAATTTCCTAATTGTTGGATTGTGTGGCTCAAGGAAATTTTTAATACCAGTTCTTATGAGATTTTAATCAATGGAGAACCTTCCAGCTCTTTTAAACCTACCAATGGGGTGAGGCAAGGAGACCCCATAGCCTCCTATTTGTTTGTTATTGTCATGCAGTGTTTCTCTCAATTGATGCAGCGTGCTGTGGAGCAAGGAGATATCGTTCCTTTGAAGGCTTCTGATAATCTTAGTGTATCTCATTTAATTTTTGCAGATGATCTCATGGTGTTCATTGAAGCTAATGAGGCAAATGCTAAAAGCCTTGTTAAAATTCTGGATACTTTTTATGATATCACTGGTTTGAAGATTAACACGGACAAAAGCTCCATTATTCTGAGTGATGAAGCTGATAGTAACTCCATGTATGATATTTTGGGGATTCCTAGAAGAGCTGGTCCTAGTAACTATCTTAGAATTCCTTTGTTTCAAGGCAGGCTCACAAGAGAGCACCGCAAGCCCCTTATTGATAAAAGTAAGAAAAGACTTGATGGATGGAAGTCAAAGATTCTTTCCATGGCTGGCAGGATTGAAATCATTAATTCCACTTTAAGTTCAATGCATCTCTACTGGTCTACTACTTTTCCTCTGCCATGCTCAGTGATTGAAGAACTGGAGAAGTTATGCAGAGATTTTATTTGGACACATTATGAGAAGAAAACCAGAATTCATCTTGTGAGATGGGAAAAGGTTACCAAACCAAAAGATGAAGGTGGCTTGGAAATTAGATCCATTAGAGATACTTGCAAAGCAGCTCTGCTCTTTCATGTGTGGAATGTTGCAAATAGAAAGGAGTCCCTATGGATCAGGTGGATTCATGAAAAATATCTCAGAAAGCTTTCCTTTTGGGAAATCAAGGAGAACAATACATTCTCCTGGTTATTCAATAGAGTCATAAAAGGAAGAGACACTCTTAAAGACAATATTCAATTTACTATTGGTGATGGAGAAGGTACTTTTGTGTGGAAGGACCCTTGGCTTCCTAAATGTGAGTTTTTGACAGAGTGTCTTGGCAGTAAAAGTATTATTCGAACTGACATTCCTAGGGACAGTAAGGTCAGTTGCTTAATTAATAATGGTGGTTGGTCTATTTCTGGTTCTAGGTGCCACATTGAAATGAATGCTTTGCTTCATACATTAAAGAAGCCCCATGGTGGTAAAGATGCAATTCTATTTAATGGGAAGCACAATGTGAATTTGAGAAGTTTTTGGGAAAGTTACAAGTCGAAGGTGATCCTACCTAACCCCTTTTTCAGATGGATTTGGCATTTTTAAGCTCCAAAAATATGTCAGATTCATGCATGGAAAGTAGGGAACGTTCATCTTCCTACAACTGACTTCCTTAAGAAAATGGGTATCCAACTCCCTTCCTACTATTTTCTATGCAGGGAAAATGGGGAAGATATACACCATTGTATGTGGTCTTGTAAATTTGCTATTAATATCTGGAATCTTGCTTTTCCTATTAGGAGTGAAGATTCTCCATTCACAATGGACAATGTTTTAACTTTCAGAGATAAAAAGAGTCATACGGTTATTATGAGTACTATGTTATGGATTTGGAGAGAAAGAAATCGAAGAATTCATGAAGGTTCTGATAGAAATGAAGAAACTCTGTGGAGCCTGATTAGAAAAGATGTAGATGCTTTTCTTGAGTAATTGGCCTTTTAGTTGAGGCGGTTTGTTAGTTCTGTGGCTGGAGTTTTTCTTGGTTTGTTGCTGGTTCAGGGGGTGGCTGTAGTTGGTTTGCTCTGGTGATGTACATATTCTCTTCTTTGTATAGATATGAGGGGAGGTCTGGTTTCTGTTGGGGGGTTTCTCCTTTTGCTGCCAACTGCCATTTCTTGTTCAGGGTTTTCTGCTCATGCTCTGGATAAAGGAGGATGTTCCCTTGTTGGTTCAACTTTCAAGCTACCTAGAGTATGATTGCTGAGGTTTTGTTTTTGCTGAGGTTCTGTTATGTTTCATACTTTTTCTTTGTGCTGCGGATGCAAGAGAAAGGTGGTCTGGAGTGCTTTT
Source organism: Alisma plantago-aquatica (assembly GCA_963693085.1). Taxonomy (NCBI): domain Eukaryota; kingdom Viridiplantae; phylum Streptophyta; class Magnoliopsida; order Alismatales; family Alismataceae; genus Alisma; species Alisma plantago-aquatica. The sequence goes on from OY856412.1 coordinate 1,115,110,454, forward strand.
CTATCCTTTTGCTCGCACTCTTTGTACATACTTCCCTTTTTCTTTTCCTTGATCCCATCTCGGGACCAAGAAGCACTGTATATAACACCTTCAAAGCAATACAAAAATAGCAAGTGGCGTGTGATTCACCAAAAACAAATATAAGAAATTTAGTACCATATGTATATCTAGCACCATGAGCAAGTCTAGTAACATAGCATAGCTAACAACATGAACATGTCTAATTGGTTGAACATATCAACATCATAAGAAGAGCTAACAACATAAGCACAACTATCTGGATAAGCATGATTAGCAATATTTGCATGATTAGCAATATAATCAACAGTAGCAGTATAGTTATCAACATAATCATGGCTACTATATGTACACACCTACAATCTGAAGCATATCCACAACATAAGTATATTTGCTATCTCTTAATTGCACTAAGCATCATCTTTATGTAAAGATAACAAACAAGGGTTATCATCCAAAGTGAAACGTTGTGTATAACCATAAACAAATATGCTACACAACTGTATTACATCTTTTATTACACCCTGGGGAATTTGAATCGTACCATTCAAAGTCCAACCGACCCCTGTGAAGGGCTATTTGGTTCCGTACAAGAGCTAGGAGGGCCAGAATCCTAAGATCTCTTCCCCTCATTCAGTATGAGTAAAAAGGCAGTGACATATCAGTCAAAGCTGCCACCACAGGGGCATATAGTCAAGCTGCTAACCACTAGTCCACCCTTAGTACTGGTCACGACACTAGAAACTAGGGTATACAAACACAATCACTGAGGTACAATCGTAGTTGTCCTCTAATCACATCATGTTATAATCACTGAGACATGACCACAGCTGTTCTCAATCACATCAGATGTATGAGGCATGACAATTGCCAACCTCCACAATCTGCATTGTGGATGACAAGGATATATCCTCAACCTACCACCCCCACATACTCAACAGTATGCGCTCTGAGTTTCCCTTAGGAATACTCATTTCACCATCCATCAAGTTCTGACACTGAAGATGGTTCTACGACACATGGCATTACATGATTAGAGTTGCACTTGATTAGTTATGCCAATTGGGTGAATTAAGGCTGCATCAAACAAGTGGACATACAAATCCTAATTCACTTCTAGCAAGCATATAAATATCACAACTTTTAAAAGATATAAAACGTGTGAAACAAAAATTCTCATCTTATCAACACATGGTACTATCCACTTTCCCTTCATGAGACCACACTAGTCAGCATACTAATACAAGATATATATCCTTTTCACAATATCATAGGGTATCAACCCTTATCAATACAAGAGGATTACACCTCATTCAGGGCTGAACCATGCCCAAAGGTCATTAAGACCATCACACTATCACATGATATAAATCCTTTTCACAATATCACATGGTATTAACCCTTATCAGCATAAGAGGAGTAAACCTCATTCAGGGCTCAACCATGCCCAAAGGTCATTAAGACCATTATACTATTCCCTACAAGATCATCATTATCTTTGCATGCCTTATAACAAGGCTCAACAACATAACTTACATATAATACACTGGATCAACACAATATTGCATTAATGAGCTAGGAGATATTCATAAAAAATCATAGCAGGGTTATATTAATGTTAAGAACATTCCTTTATTACATCAACATGCAAGGAATCTAGATATGATTAACCCTCATCATATTCATAATCTACATGTTTAGCATAAGAAAGTATCAACCATGCGGCTATGATAACCACTAATTAACATATTGAGTTTATGATCATATTAAGGAGGTTATTCCACCATCATTCCATCATATAAGAATGTTAAACATGAATACTCATATTTATCTATTTGCATTAGAGTTAGATTCAACATGATAAATTATATCAATGTTACTAATCATAACTTATACCCAAACCCTAACTCACGACATCCCCATTAGATAATGGATGCATAAGGTGAAGCATCACCATCACATTCCATACTATTATCACATATGAACCCACACATAAATCAAGGTGTAACCATTGGGTTATAACATACTAGGGTTTCAACAATAGTAACAGAGTACTCCATGATTGTATTAGTCATTCAAGAACTATTCATACCCAACTACCATCATTTAGTTATATTAAAGCTAGGTATAACATGATATACCTCATTAGGGTTACATATCAACACAATATTATTATCATCCTTTCTATTCATATGAGTGATTTGGTAAGACTACCTTATTAAGGGTAACCCTCCATTTTTCCCATCATCATTCAACCAATATCACCATACCACAATGTCACCCAAAACCATTAGATGTTTAAAAGGTAAGACCATTGGTTGTTTACATAAGTAAACACATTGGATAAACCACCTATGAAGTCCTTGATTTTTTCTCTATAAAGATTCACCATCTAACCCTATACATCCCTTGATTAACAACACAAAAAGTTCAACTGAGAGTAGGGTAAAACCCACAATTGGATGTTCATTTATAACAAGACATCCATTATCAACAAGTAAGCGCCATAAGTTGATCATATAAAGGAAACCATATAAATCACATTATTAGGACCAACATATTACATTAGCCATCATTCCACTTTATTGGAGGAATAACCATTAGATCTTGACCATTGAGTCAAGTTCATATGTTAAAACCATCAATTACAGTATAGGTCCGACCATTGCATCAAGTGACCTAAGAAAGCATTGATCTAAGGCTTAATTGATGATACAACTATATAATTAACTCACCATAGGTTTTGGAGGCCTGATCCACCATCATTAGTGACCATTAAGTCACCATAGGATGTTAGATCAGCACTATATTCGTTAATCAACATCAAATATCACCATTGATTGATAGCATCATTTGGGCACTTAGTTGTTAATCACTAGGCTTCTTATTAGGCCAATACATGACCTAAGGGTTGAACTTCAGTTGACACCCTTGGTTACCACCATCAATTGTCATGAAGACAACACCATAGGGTTGTTGCAATGGTACCATCATCGGGTCATGGGTTTATAGAAGAAATCAGCTTAAAACCCTAAAATTGACCATTGGTTCATAGGTTCTTAGCACCATAGGTTGTCAAAACAACCTGATCCAAGTAATATTATACCTTAGGAATAATTTAAAAATGATCACATGTTCATCTATAACTGAAATCAGAACAGGGAATATTACAAAAATTGAAATCCAAGTCAAGCATAGCTTTTTAGTGCATGGATCATCATTTTCAAGAAAGAACGTGATCTAGAATCTTATGGTAAGCAATAAATGTGGTGCAATTTATAAAAATTGCCTCTAATGAGAAGATTAAACCCCAAACAGAAGAAATCTCGAGCATTTAGGGTAGAAAATCCAAGCATAAGCTATGAACTCATCCATCTAGCACCTTTCTTCATCAAATGAGCAAACCCTAAACATAAGGAGCAAGAAAGGTAGGGTTTTAGAGATTTAGAGCAATTTCTACCATGGAACAGCAAGGTTCCGACCTGGAGGAAGGTCTAAGGAAGGAAAACATCAAGAGAAACAAAGAAAGAAGGAAGAAAATAACTTGCCTTGGTCAAAATCCCTAGAAGATGACCTTGGAAACCCGAGGTAGGGATAAAAGGAGCTCTAGGAGATCTTCTTCTCCAAAAAGAGGTTGTCTTATACCTTAGAGCACCTGGTTCCATAGAAAAACAGAGTGGAGTCGTTTCTATAGGTTAGAGGAAAGATAAAGTAAGAAAAGTTTCGTACTTGGGCAAGGAAGAGGTAAATATAACCCATGGATAAGGATGGGAGCAAGCATGAGGTGTAAAAGTAGCTTCCCCATGTCTCTGTGGCCTTAAACTATTAAGAATATATAGGCACGCACACAAGAATATCCCCCACCATCCATATAGACATGCTTATGCCTCATTTCTTGAATTTCCAAGTTAAACAAATAACTCATTAGTTGATAACTACTAAAGGTATCTCATCCATGAAGGGGTAAACCCTAAAATACCCTTGAAGAAAACACCTTCAAACTAAGGTTTAAATAGGCACCCCATGGATAAAAAAGATCAAAATGGTGAGATAATATACAAGGAACATAATGCAAGTGATAAATTGCAAATAAAACTTCTCAATTGGGTAAATTGCATAAAAGTCCAAAATGTGCATAAAATTACATAACTTGCTCAAATAGTGTCCAAATTGGACCAAATTTGAAACTTAAGCTTGTATTGTGATTTCAAAGAATATCACAAGGTTATATTAGGGTTATAAGAATTCAATTATGATGATTAAGCTTATTAAACTCATTAAGCAAGTTTAGGGGCCTTGCAACTATGAACAACAGGGATTTCACTCCCAAAATTGAAGGTAAACAAAGATGGGTATTTCCTTTGTACCTCATACTATTACCTTCACAAGGTTAATTGCATATAATGGTGATGTCACATCATTCATACATATCTCCTCTTGGGTTACCACAAAAACCCCCACCTAAGAAGACATTCTCAATATGGAATGTAGAAACTTGTTGTGTCACATGTACAACTCTAGTAGTAATGTTCAACTTTAAATTGTATCTATCATCCTAAAATTATATCAATTGTATCAACACATTACTCAAAAGTCATACTTTCTAGCTTTTTACATATCATGCCATGTGTCCCATACCATTCCTTAAAGCATAAAAAAGGCAATGTATCCATCTTTTTTAGACACACTGACACCGGAACACTTGTCAGTTCTTTTTCAACATCTAAAGAAATGTTGGCACTGACACCTTTCATTTCATACAAGGAAACATCATTCTTAGTCCACCTTGTTAGGATTGAAACAGCAACACTATCTTCACCTTACTAGGATTTACACAACCTACTTAGAAGACATATCATGATCCCATAAAGACATTTAATCAACCCCATCTCACTCTTGTTCAACTTGTCTCATAGCTATTGCTTCTTCGGCAACCCTAAGGTTTTTGAAGGAATATTGATCATATTTGAAATACTTTGACATGTCATCATTCAAAGTTTGATATAACTTGAATGACATGACTAGAACACTCTGTTCCTGCTATTCATAAATTCTATTTGTACATTGGTTAGTCTATAGGATATAACTATAAACTCATCATGGTCATGTGAATTATGTCATCCAATATAACTCTTATGCATTGATATTTGATCATAGGTTTATCTTAAAGGAACACATTATCACATATCTATTGACCAACAAACCATCTATCATGATAGTGCTCTTGTCCAGCTATCACTGAACCATACACAACATTATAGAATCACTTTTTTTAAACAACATTTAGAGGGTCATCATCAACTTTGTTTCTCTCTCTAATGGTGAGAAACACTTGAAATGTCCATTTAATAAACATCTTGAACCTTCACATATTTCTCATATTGTTGATGCATCTTGGATACTAGGATTCATTACCTTGGTATCCACCTCATGTTCTATAAGGAGTTCACATCCTTATCTCATCTACTCTTACCAGCATAACAAATTTCAAAACATATAAGAGGAGTCTTCCTAATTATTGGAAGGCTCAAACGCAAAATCAACACAAATTTTATGATCTTGGAACCATAGTCCAAACAACCTTATGCTATAATAAGCTATCCACCCTCATGTTTGCAGCAAATCCATACGTACCCAGTGGCAATGATCCACTTGAAAGATGTGCCCTAGAAAGGAAAGACACAAATGGGAAACACACTTCCCACATCATAGAAACATTGTTCAAGGGTCACTAGCAAAAAGGTAACCAACTCATTTTCATTATGCAGGTTACAACTTCTTATGTATCATTTTACCTTTTTCATTTCGGGTTCCTTGCCATTAGCATAGGAATCATCATGATGACTATTTATTACTCCTTCCTTGATGACTATTTACCGCACTTGGGTATGTTCTCTTATTTTATTATATTTCTCAACCACTTATCAATAGGTAAATCATCATATTCCACATTTTATTCATTAAACATGGATCATATGCCTTAATTTCTTTCAAATGCCATGTCGATTTTAGATTAACACTTTCTTACACACATAGGTTGGTCTGAGATTAACTCAGGTTCCACCTTATTCCTTTGTCATTGTTCCCATTTATCTTCTCATTTTGTACTTGTTATAATAGTTCTTTCCATTTTATGTGGATTTCATGCCATGATTCACTTTATAAGCATAGACTTATCTGTCTTTTACTTTATTAACTTCTTGAATCACATCTTCAAGAACTCCTCTTTTTCTAATTTGTAATTAGATTTATATTTCTTGGTGTTGTGTCTTTCTCTTTAGCTGCCAAACATTGAAGTTTTGATAGATTGTGATGCAATTCTCATCTTCTTTAAGGTAGGATTGAGATATTCATACCATGATTTCTTATTCATTATGCTCTTTAGATTGTCTCAAAATGACTACTTGATCAGAGTAATCAGAAATATAACAATCTAAGAGTTCTATACTTACCTTTTTTTGAATAATTGAATACCTGCCCAGGGCACCCAAATGTTGGGATTAGGCAGTATGCACCATGTTTTTATGTCATATTCTAACTTCGACATCATCCTAGTCCTAATTCCTAGTGTCACTATAGATTCAATGAATCTAAAGCTCTGATACCAACTTGGGAGAACCGTTACACTAAACAAGATTATTCAAAACATAAAACATAATCAATCACTAATGAATCACATACCCAAAAATATGGGTAAATTAAAACCAATTTCAACATCAACACCCACTCAAAAACATTGGCATAAGATCCCAACATCTTTCTTGTATCCATACTATGCCAAGAATTTGATACAAATTGTTCTATCATCTTAACCACAACATATATATACAGGAGAACAATAATCATATATGCCACACAAACAAGCATTAATATGCTAACAAAAGTCCAATTTATTTGAAACACCATATACAAACTTTTCCTGCCCGGACTTGAGAGTAAAGGAAGACTCTAGGACACACTAGACATCTACTCAACTTTCTCAAAGATTCATTACTATAGCTCCTCTTTACTTCCACGATTCTATTTCCATCATTGTTGATTACCTAAAAAGATGTGGCGAACCACAAGGGTGAGACTCAGTCCTAGCAAAAGATATAACCTCCAACAAGTTTATTGATTACAACATTTAAAGTAATTAAAATGTTAAGCAATTTAATCAGATATAACAAATAAGATCATCAGTACTGATGATTAACAAAATACATAAAGGAGCAGATAATAACTATCATCCTTTATCTTATTGACAATATAAGTAATTCAGTACCATATGCATATCTAGCATCATGAGAAAGTCTAGTAACAAAGCATAGGTAACACCATGAGAATGTCTAATTGGTTGAACATATCAACATCATAAGCAGAGCTAACAACATAAGCAAAACTATTTGGTTAAGCAAAATTAGTAGTCTATGCACCTCTAGTTACAAAGGCATGGCTAGCATGCTAAACATAACTAACAACATGAGAGAGCTAGAATCATGATTATAACAACAGTAGAAGTATAGTTATCAACATAATCATGGATACTGTATGTATGCACCTACAATCTTAAGCATATCCACAACATAAGTATATCTATTGTCTCTTAATTTCACTAAGCATCATCTTTATGTAAAGATAACAAAGAAGGGTTATCATCCAATGTGAAATGTTGTGTATAACCCTAAACAAATATGCTACATGGCTGTATTACATCTTTTATTACACCCTGGGGAATTTCAATCATACCATTCAACGCCCAACTGACCCCTGCGAAGGGCTATTCGATTCCGTACATGATCTAAGAGTGTCGATTTCCTAAGATCTCTTCCCCTCAATCAGTACGAGTAAAAAGGCAGTGACATATCAGTCAAAGCTGCCACCACAGTGACATAGAGTCATGCTTCTAACCACTAGTCTGCCCTTGGTACAAGTCACATCACTAGAAACTAGGGTATACAAACCCAATCACTGAGGTACAACCGCAGTTGTCCTCTAATCACATCATGTTATAATCACCGAGACATGACCGCATCCGTTCTCAATCACAGCAGATGTATGATGCATGACCATAGCCAACCTCCACAATCTACATTGTGGATGACAAGGATATATCCTCAACCTGCCACCCCCACATACTCAATAGTATGCGCTCTGAGTTTCCCTTAGGAATGCTAATTTCACCATCTAGCAAGTTTTGACACTAAAGATGGTTCTACGGCACACGGCACTACATGATTAGAGTTGCACTTGATTAGTTATGCCAATTGGGTGAATTAAGGCTGCATCAAACAAGTGGACATACAAATCCTAATTCACTTCTAGCAAGCATATAAATATCACAACTTTTAAAAGATATAAAACGTGTGAAACAAAAATTCTCATCTTATCAACACATGGTACTATCCACTTTCCCTTCATGAGACCACACTAGTCAGCATACTAATACAAGATATATATCCTTTTCACAATATCATAGGGTATCAACCCTTATCAACACAAGAGGATTACACCTCATTCAGGGCTCAACCATGCCCAAAGGTCATTAAGACCATCATACTATCACATGATATAAATCCTTTTCACAATATCACATGGTATTAACCCTTATCAACATAAGAGGATTAAACCTCATTCAGGGCTCAACCATGTCCAAAGGTCATTAAGACCATTATACTATTCCCTGTAAGATCATCATTATCTTTGTATGCCTTATAACAAGGCTCAACAACATCACTTACATATAATACATTGGATCAACACAATATTGCATTAATGAGCTTGGAGATATTCATAAACAATCACAACAGGGTTATATTAACATTAAGAACATTCCTTTATTACATCGACATGCAAGGAATCTAGATATGATTAACCCTCATCATATTCATAATGCACATGTTTAGATAAGAACGTATCAACCATGTGGCTATGATAACCACTAATTAACATATTAAGGTTATGATCATATTAAGGAGGTTATTCACCATCATTCCATCATATAAGAATGTTAAACATGAATACTCATCTTTATCTATTTGCATTAGAGTTAGATTCAACATGATAAATTATATCAATGTTACTAATCATCACTTATACCCAAACCCTATCTCACAGAATCCCCATTGGATCATGGATGCATAAGGTGAAGTATCACCATCACATTCCATACTATTCTCAAGTATGAACCCACACATAATTCAAGGTGTAACCATTGGGTTATAGCATACTAGGGTTTCAACAATAGTAACAGAGTACTCCATGATTGTATTAGTCATTCAAGAACTATTCATACCCATTACCATCATTTAGTTATATTAAAGCTAGGTATAACAAGATATACCTCATTAGGGTTACACATCAACACAATATGATTATCATCCTTTCTATTCATATGAGTGAATAGGTAAGACTACCTTATTAAGGGTAACCCTCCATTTTTTCCATCATCATTCAACCAATATCACCATACCACAATGTCACCCAGAACCATTGGATGTTCAAAAGGTAAGACCATTAGTTGTTTACATAAGTAAACACATTGGATAAACTACCTATGAAGTCCTTGATTTGTGCTATATAAAGATTCACCATCTAACCCTAGACATCCCTCGATTAACAACACACAAAGTTCCATTGAGAGTAGGGTTAAACCCACAATCGACTGTTCATTTAAAACAAGCCATCCATTATCAACAAGTAAGCTCCTTAAGTTGATCATATAAAGGAAACCACATAAATCACATTATTAGGACAAACATATTACATTAGCCATCATTCCACTTTATTGGAGGAATAAACATTAGATATTGACCATTGGGTCAAGTTCATATGTTAAAACCATCAATTATAGTATAGGTTCGACCATTGCATGAAGTGACCCAAGAAACCATTGGTCTAAGGATTAATTGATGATACAACTATATAATTAACTCACCATAGGTTTTGGAGACCTTATCCACCATCATTAGTGATCATTAAGTCACCATAGGTTGTTAGATCATCACTATATTCGTTAATCAACATCAAATATCAAACTAATATCACCATTGATTGATAGAATCATTAGGGTACTTAGTTGTTAATCACTAGGCTTCTAATTAAGCCAAAAAATGACTTAAGGGGTGAACGTCAGTTGACACCCTTGGTTACCACCATCAATTGTCATGAAGACAACACCATAGGGTTGTTGCAATGGTACCATAATCGGGTCATGGGTTTATAGAAGAAATTAGCTTAAAACCCTAAAATTGACCATTGGTTGATAGTTTCTTAGCACAATAGGTTGTCAAAACAGCCTGATCCAAGTCATATTATACCTTAGGAATAATGTACACATGATGATAGGTTCATCTATAACTGAAATCAGAATAGGAAACAGTATAAAAATCGAAATCCAAGTCAAGCATAGCTTTTTAGTGCATGGATCATCATTTTCAAGCAAGAACATGATCTAGAAGCTTATGGTAAGAAATAATCATGGAGCAAGTTATAAAACTTGCCTCTAATGAGAAGATGAAACCCCACACAGAAGAAATCTCGAGCAGTTAGGGTATAAAATTCAAGCATAAGCTATGAACTCGTCCATCTAGCACCTTTATTCATCAAATAAGCAAACCCTAAGCATAAGGAGCAAGAAAGGTAGGGTTTTAGAGCTTTAGAGAAATTTCTATCATGGAACAGCAAGGTTCCAACCTGGAGGAAAGTATAAGGAAGGAAAAGAACAAGAGAAACAGAGAAGGAAGGAAGAAAATAACTTGCCTTGATCGAAATCCCTAGAAGATGACCTTGGAAACCCTAGGTAGGGCTAAATGAAGCTCTTGGAGACCTTCTTCTCCAAAAAGAGGTTGTCTTCTACCTTAGAGCACTTGGTTCCACAGAAAAACAGAGTGCAGTCGTTGCTCCAGGTTAGAGGAAAGATAAATCAAGCAAAGTTTCGTACTTGGGCAAGGAAGAGGTAAATATAGCCCATGGATAAGGATGGGAGCAAGCATGAGGTGTAAAAGTAGCTTCCCCATGTCTCTATGGCCTTAAAATATTAAGAATATACAAGCACACACACAATAAGATCACCCACCATCCATATATACATGCTTATCCCTCATTTATTGAATTTCCAAGCAAAACAAATAACTCATTAGTTGATAGCTACTAAAGGTAGCTCATCCATGAAGGGGTAAACCCTAAAATACCCTTGGAGAAAACACCTTCAAACCAAGGTTTAAATAGGCACACAATGGATCAAAAAGATCAATAACTGTGAAATAATATACAAGGAGCATAATGCAAGTGATAAATTGCAAAGAAAACCTCTCAATTGGGAAAATTGTAGAAAAGTCCAAAATGTGCATAAAATTGCATAACTTGCTCAAACAATGTCCAAATTGGACCAAATTTGAAACTTCAGCTTGTCTTATGATTTAAAAGCATATAATAAGGTTAGATTAGGGTTATAAGAATTAAATTATGATAATTAAGCTTATTTACCTCATTAAGCAGGTTTAGGGGACTTACATATAGGGTTACACACAAAGGATTAACCTGAAAGAGGAGTTTATCCATGAATGATGTTTGGATTGATTACTAATGTGTTTAGGTACTCAATAAAACATTCAATCAATAGACTTGACTCAGAATCATTAAATTCAAGTGTTGAACCAACTGATTAGAGTGTCAGATTGATTGATAACTGAATTGACTATGTTCTACACAATCTGGGCCACCAACCGACCAGTTCACTGGGTGAACCGATCAGCTCATGGTCAGTGAGATGACCGGTTCACTCTGGTGAACCGATTAGTTCAACTGGTCCAAACGAGTAGTGTTGAGTTGTCCCAATTTGTGAGAAAAGTTTTTTGTTTCACTTGTTCAATTTGATTGGGACAAGAATTAATCTTTGAGATAATTAGAAATGAATAAGGAAAGTCAATTATAGGAAAGTCTGGGAAGTGAAATGACTAGCTCACTGGGTGAACTGATTGGCTCACACTCCCAACTGACTGGTTCACTGGTGAAATGATTGACTCACCTTACCAAACGATCGTTTCAGTTATGAAATGACATATTCACCTGCCACAGTGCAAATTATTCGTGGAAATTATGAATCCTTCTACTCTCGCACAGACTGGGAACCCTGACCCTACCCTTTACTATAAATAGAGGGGTACATGGGGCTTTTCTAGAGATACAACTCAGAACATCATTTTCTCTGCAAAGTTGTTGTCCTCTCTGGTCTGGGTAACCGAGAGAGCCCAAGCAAGTTCTACTCATCCAGGGAGGAACAACGAGGGAAAGACAAATGCAGAAAAGCAACTGGTGGGGGGAGAGTGTGTCAGTGACTAGTACACCGACAAAAAGGGACAACTCCTTCTAGTACGTCCTTCAGGATGACTAGAGTTCCCGGTAATCCATGTGGACTATCTATAGAGGTAGGAGACTTCTGCCGCTCAGGAGGATGATAGTCAACCACAGTCTGGGTCAAGACTAGGAGCTGCATAGATGTCATTGAAGACTGTGGTTGAAGACCACACTTGCTGTGAGGTATAGTCATTGTGAAAGCCTCAGGACCAGGTATAACTTGCTAAAACCATCCTTCCCATTACATAGATGTCGATGTGATCTGCTGGTTATGGGTTTTATGGTCAAGTAAATTTTTTGTTTTTATTGCCTACTCTGACCATGTAAAACCCAACATAATGTATCTCCTAGCCATATTTTTACTATTTGTAAGGTAGTGATGTTATTCTCCATCAACAATATGTCATCTACATACAATATGAGGAATATAATCATGTTCCCACTAACCTTCTTGTAAGCCCACGATTCATCTTCATTTTGAATAAAGCCAAACTCTTTGAATATTTCATCAAATCAAAGATTCCAGCTCGTGATGCTTGTTTCAATACAGAGATTGACCTTTGTAGCTTACAAACTTTATTTGCATCCTTTGTCTATATAAAACCCTCGGGTTGTGTCATATACACATCCTCAAGAAGCTTCATGTTATGAAATGTGGTTTTAACATCCATTTGACAAATCTCATAGTCATAATAAGTTTCAATGGCAAGCATGATCATGATGGATTTAACCATGGAAATTGGATAAAAGGTTTCCTCATAGTCAACACCTAAAACTTGTGTGAAACCCTTTGCAACCAATCGAACTTTATAGGTTTATACATTACCATCCATGTCAGTCTTATTCTTGAAGACCATTTTCACCCTATGGTTTTTACCCCTTTAGGTGGATCCACCAAGGGCCATACCTTGTTGGTGTACATGGATTCCATTTCAGATCTCATGTCCTCAAGCCACTTCTCAAAATCTGCTCCCTCAACAAATTCTAGGTAGGTTGATGGATATCAATTACCAACTCGTTGCCTTCTTAAGTCACAAGATAACCAAATATTTTAGGCTTAAGGCATGTCCAACTAGATCTGTGAGGTTCTTGTGTTACACATGGAACTTTAAATTGCACAATAGTTTGTGACTCTTCATGTTCCTTTTGTACCTCTACAGGTTCAACATTTTCTTGTTGGCCTCGAACCTCTTTGAGTTCTACTTTTCTCCCACTGTTTCCTTTGGAAATAAATTCCTTTTCTATGAATACGACATCCCTGAAAAAAAAAATTTGTTGAAAAATGCAGTTTAAAATAGTATCCTTTGGGATCCCTAGGATATCCAACAAAATAACATCTATCCCATTTGGGTTGAAGCATGTAGGGAAACTTCTTTCTCACATAAGATTCAAATCCCCAAATCTTCAAAAGACACATTGGGACGCCTACCATACTATATCTCATATGGTATCTTTTGAACCAATTTAGATGATACACAGTAAGTGTAAAGTTGTGGTTTCTAGAGCATATACCCATAAGTAAGTTGGAAGACTAGAAAAAATCATCATTGATTGCATAATATTTAGCAATGTACGGTTCCTTATTTTTGATACAACATTACAATGTAGTGTTCCAGGTGGAGTTCATTGTGATACAATACCACAGTCTTGCAGAAGGTCCTCAAATTCTTGGCTTAAGTAGTCTCCACCTCGATAAGAATGAAGTGCTTTAATATTTTTACCAAGTTGGTTATGTACTTCATTCATGAAATCCATGAACTTTTCAAGGGTTTCTGACTTATCTTTCATTAAGTACGCATAGCCATACCTACTGAAGGCATCACTAAAGATAATGAAGTACTAGTAACCACCTCTAGTTTTGTTCTAAAAGGGCCACATACATCAGTATGTATGAGTCCTAATAGATCACTCACTCTCTCACTATTATCCGTGAAAGGATCTTTTTTCATCTTTCCCAACAAACAAGACTCACATGTCTCTATTGATTCAAGATAATAAAGTCAAGATTCTAAAAACGTGTTTATCAGTGATGTTCCCTAGGAGAAAATGCCAAATGTATGTTTTGTTTAACTTATCAAAGTTTTAATATTTTGGTATTTACATTATAAACATTTGTCTCTAGATCTAATGAGTAAAGAATGTAGGATATAGGGGCACTACCATAAAATATCTCATCTTTAGATATAGAACATCAACCATTCTTTGTATGAAATTCAAACCCATTCTTATCCATAAAAGATACAAAAATGATGTTTCTATTAATGGTAGGCATTACAAGCCCACTGGGCAGATATAAATAATAGGTTCCAACTATAGTGGCAACAACTCTTGTTGCATCCGTAACACACAGTTAGACCACACCCTTTCTTAAAGGTTTACTTCTTTTCATATCTAATATTTGATCATATGTGAATCCTCATCTGATATCTAGTACCCAAGATGAAGAAGTAGACATATTTATCTCAATAATGTATATACATGAAGTGGATGTCTCTATCCCCCACTTCTTCTTCCTCAACAACTTTAAGTGAAAAGGAAAGATTTCTTTTGCACTTGCCCTTCTCCTTTTCTTGAGTATGAATAAAGATTTATCTCATCTTATGAAACATAAATCATAGTTATGACAACACCTAATGAATGATATGTGCACATAAAATATACAAATGTTATAGTTATGACAAATGTTATGCAAACTAACTGATAGATTTTTTCTCAATGTTAATGCAAAAAGACACATATGCATCCTATTATGATATATAATGCAATCAAAACTATATAACTTGGATATTTATGTACTTCCTATGGTGGTGTTGAATGTGATGGGTGTGTATGAGATCATATGATTAAGAGACATTGTCTTCCCAACCTTAACATTTCCCTATCCTTTTAACTATTGAATCAATGTGAACTTAAATTTTCTTTCTAATATTTACATGATAAAGCATAACTACCGCTTGGTTGGTTTGGAATAAAAAATATTCATCGTAACATAGACATCTGACTTAAGTTGTATTGTTCATTAAATGTGTCTTCAAATTGATTGATATAGGTAAATTCTAAAATTCATGTATCCTCAAAAAATAATTACATCTTACAAAGTGGAAATTGAAAGCAGATATCAAAAGTCCAAGATTTCATATCATGTCACCAGAAAAAAAAAATGCAACTGAAAATTTTCATTTTAGTAGTTTTTTTAAAAATTCTATCCACAAGACTTCAAATAGAAGTGCAACCTTAGAAACTTGGGAAAGAATTAATGGATAAATGAAGATAGAATGACAAAGGTAATGATGCAGAGATAAATCAAAGAATTATGTTCCATTCCCTTACCAAGGTTGGGTTTGATATTGTCACCGATGTCAAAAACAAAGAAAGAAAAATTGATTGGGCATACGAATGTGTCTCTACGATGAGGAAGGCATGCTATAAATTTTCATGGAAGTATGTGCCCCAATAAATTATAGAGATTAGTGAAGAATGTCCATTGCAAACTTGACATGTTAAGGCATCTAATGTCATCCATGATCTTGGGTTCATAGTGTAGACAATTATGTGAAGATGTTGCTGCTAAAACTCTCTCTCCATAAAAAACACAACACCTTGTACATTCTATCATAGCCAGTTCCACCAATAAGGTGTTGTTGGTATCTATCGATTGTTGGTGTTGTCATTCAATAGCAGATCTGAGCTATCACTATCTCCTTTCAAGTTTTACTATCTATGCTACTGATAGTGAAACTGGTAGTTCCAGCTTGAAATTTCTACTTATTAATTCTTATATGCCATATGTGTTAGTTCTACTGATGAGGGTATCATTAGCACCGAGATGAATTTGGGGTCTTACTATTGCAATATGTGAAGTGACTCAGTGCTATTAGCATGATGTTCGTTACTCCCTAGTTTATGTCTTGAATTCCTTGTACCATGTATGAATCTCTTTGTTGTGGTATCAAATCTACATTAGTAACTTCCTATACATAAATTGCAAATTGTAGGTAGTACTAACATGTTGAGGGTGGCACTGAGTCTGTGAAGACCAATTCCTATAAAAACACAAAAGTGGAGTCAAGAATACCAACTTGGGTCGATGGTACACTCTGTGGAAATATGTATACTAAACTAACACATCAAAATACCTTTTTTATTTGCATGAAAACCATTGTATGATATAATTACAAATTTAAATGAACTAAGCATAACAAAAATAACTAATAACTAAAGAAAAATTGGGCCAAAACAAATCTAAACTAATTGGTGGGTTTCCTACCACAAAGTAACCTTGTTTAATGTCTTAGGCTAGATGTAATGAATTCATTAACCTGGGTTGTCTTGCATGAATGGTAAAACTAGATCTAGAAATCTTTATTCCACTAGGTCATCTCCTATGCCCTATGTTGTTTTCCTATACCCATGGAAATAATGACATTGGTTGCAGTTTGGAACGACCTCCCAAATAGCAATTCAGACCCACGATTCTCTTTCATATCCATCACTATAGAGTCAAACTGGTAGATAAATTTGTCTACTTTAACATGCATATATTTACAAATACAAAAAGACCTTACAATAGACATGTTGGCCAATAGGATGGTTATATTGGTCATTTTTTTTGCTTTGAGTCCCAGCTTTTGAGAAGTTGTGGGTGGTGTCAAACTGATTCTTACTTTAGAACTACAAGTTCTTTCCAGAATGTGTTACCAATACAATAAAGGATATTGAAACATATCATATTCTTCTTCTTTTAGGGAGACTCCCTTGTATCATTAATATTGTCACCTCATTGACTTCCATAATATTAGAATCATTGATCTTGTGCTTCATAGAGATGATCACTCTTAATAATTTATCGTACACTAGCATGTGTTCTATCGCCTCTAGGAAGGGGATATTGATGTGCAATTTTTTGAAGATGTCTTGAAACTTGTTGAATCACTTATCGATCTTCCCTGACTTCTAAATGGTTCAAACTAGAATATGTGAGCATTTATGTGGGGAAACATATGTCTCCTTATGGGTTTTCCCCTAATCGTTTTGTAGAAACCTGCATTGTAACAAGATTGAGTGTGGTTGTATCATCTAGTAAAGGGGCTCTCCTCCTAAAATTATGGCATAGACATGATGGAAATGTAGTTTTCGGGTGCATCACCTTGTTGAACAAGTGTAATTGGAAATTTTTTGTCACTTCTCAAGGTCATAAAATCAACATGCTTCTCCTCTTGTGTTGGAGTTCTAACATCTATGTGCTTCACAACTTCACCTGTGTATGTACTCCCTAACATTAAGATGTTGGGAAATTAATTTTGTGGAACATAGACTCGCATTGGCTAAGTGTTACATGGATCATCATGGGTCTCTTAAATATCATATACCTTCCCACTACAAATTGAATTATATTTTGCTTGTTGATAACTGTGGGCAACCTTCGTGTTTCTAAGAAAACCTTTTTGTGTGGGCTTCATACAATCTAAGATATTTGTAGGCAACCATTAGATTTGAGGCCCTAGACTCTTGATTTAAGAACCTTGACTTTTCAAGTAATGTCATATGTCTTCACCATTAACTTGCTAAAAACATCCTCAAGCCGGTTGAGGTGGCTTAGTCCTTCACTTCCTTGCTTTTTTTGTTGTAAGGATTTTTGTTATTGTGAGGCATGAACTTTCTAGAAAAAATTTGGGTGATTATGCCAGGGAATCTGATCATTACTCGTGTGGTTGGGTTTTTTCTTGTGCATGCATTTCCTATTTAGATGTGTTGGAGTTCAAGTCCCCCAACTGATTTGTCAAAGCACTCATCTATGTCATTAATTCAGCCAACTCCTTGACCTATCCTACATTGTTGCCTAACCCTTAATGTTCCCTTTCATCACAATTAATTCATGGTCATATTGTCATGATCTTGTTGCACTTGTATGCTTTATTATTATGTAAGAAACGTGTGACAACATGAATCTTACTCTCTCTTCAATCATGTACCCTATATCTTGACCTTGCTCGATTCTAATTCTTCATACCCAATTTCATGGTCGAAAGGCTTTTGATACTTATTGTAGTCACAATTATTTTATGATCCAAAGTGTGACACTAATAGAAATACCATACTAAGTTCTATCCTTTAAATGTATCACCTCCTTGCAATTAAAATTTCTACTCTTCAATGTGATATTGTTTCTATCTAATGTATATCATGTTGTCGAGGATTCAAAAATGAATCCAACGACATAAAATCGCCTCAATTGGACATCTGTGACCCAAGTTATGAAACTTTGAAATTGCCTTGATTTTAATCTTATTTCTATCTGACATTAAATCCCCTTTTAGGGTAGTTTTGGATCTGATGCCTTTGGGTCCATCAAAGGAATGCAACTCAACACCGCTACCCCCTCCCCTAACCGTAGTGTATTGCATGTATTGGCCATTGGATTACACTATAGTGATTAGAGGGCCCTCATGTGTCTTCTTCCTTGGGTCCATACCTCTACACCATGATGTTGTAGCACCTTTGCAACAACAAATTTGTTCCCTTCTTGAGGCCTTAGTCAAAATTAAACACCTTATTCACTACGTTTCTTCTATACCATCATTTCCCCCTTTATTTCACTCTCCCTCAAGCTCTGAAGCTCCCTATGCACTTATTCTTCTTGCTCCATCCTTCCATTGCGGTAACCACGGCCACCACCATGGAGATTTGCTTCTTTGCTTTCTCATTCTAGGGTAGGCCCATCATTGGCTTCGCCTAGCCTCGATGAGGTTGGTCAAGATGTTCTAGGACAACCTATTTCCCCTTTCCCCTTTCCATCCACTCAGGTGAGAAGCTCAATCATGGCCGTAGCAGTGCACTTCTCATTGTTGTTGCTCAGGGCAGGTGGGGAAAGACGGGTGGGAGTTGCTAGATTGTGACTTGACGGTCAGATTGGCTACCTCAACTACCCCTCTCTACAACCTAGTTAGCAAATGTACTAGGTATGGGCCAAGGGATGAGCATCGCGCATCCTAGGCCCCACCAACATGCGTAGACATGTGAGGAGGATGTAACACTACCACATGACCTGGTCCAAGGGGATATTCTCCCTCAAAATTAATACAATGGTAACACCCCTACGTGATTTCTCTATATTTTGGATACAAAACTCCCAAAGAGCATAAAATTCTCATCCTTTGGTCAATATATACCAAATTTCATATCAAACTCAATGAGATCTACACAACAGACTTGGTCCCAGACCCTTACCTCTTTAATTTCCGTGATCTAAAGATGTTAATTCCTCATGTTGAATACATTTAATGTGTTTTGATGATAACACTTGAATATCAAATGTTCAACCTACCTCCTAACTTTCAACTGTAAATTTTGTACATGTTTGAACATAATGAATGCATTAATCCCCTCCATATATGCACCCTTAGGGTCCCTAATGCCCATATATGACCTACTTTGAAAATTGATGAAATATTATTATTATTTTTACTAATCTTGGATATATATGAATTTGAAACTCACTCTAATTTTAAAACCAGTAGATCTATGCCCCCCATGACCCTAATATCACCCCTTAATATCCCCTATGTTCTTAGTTGGTAAATATGACATGATATGAATAAATGTGACCCCACTTTATGGTGATACATGTTATACCCTAATCAAAAGATGACTTTAACCTAATTTATGCACCCAACTCTCTTACATCTTTTAAATAATTAGTCTTTTGATGCTTGAAGACACTAATGTCTATCATATTTCTCCTTTGTGTTGTGGTGGCCTATGTGACTCTAAACTCACCCTCATTGACCTTATCACTAATACATTTATGGCAAATAACATCATTGCCAAAAGCATCAGTCTGATTAGAAAAACCTACCTAATAGCCAATGGTGTCATTTCTTACACAAAAATTGAAGCTACAAAGAATCAGAGGAAAAACCTGGGCACCGATTGAGGCATAAATTTAGTTCCAAAAAACATAATCGATGCTAGAAAAGACCAGCAAAATCAAATTTCATACTAAAAATTCATGAAAATAGTATCAGTTTCTTCTAGAAACTAATTGTGTAGGTTTCACACCGAGAAAATGGATCCATTTTGCCTTCCTCCAAAATCTAATACAATCATTTTTTAATTGAACCAAGTCAATAAGTTTTGACTTTTAGGGTCAGTTTTCACACAAGAACCGACCCTATAGGTTTTCCTATAAGGTCATTTTTTTAGCAAAATGATCATGAAGATTGGTTCTAAACACATGTAATAGTAACATGTAGGGTTGGTTTTCCAATCACAACTGACCCTATAGATGGGTTCTAAATCTTAAGTATCGATAACCTATAGGATTGGTTTTCCCCACACAACCAACTCTATAGACTTGACCTATAGGGTTGGTATTCCCTTAATAATGATGAAGATATTTTCTAAGGTTGATTTTTTACTTTAACCGATGCCTTATCTAAAACCTGGGTACCACTAACTTGCAGGGTTAGTTTTCCCCTTAAAATGGACTTCATAGTCACTACTCTAATCACTAACTCTGTTCACTACTCTCTAGTTTCACTTCAACTTTATATCCTCTCTTTATCCAGAGTTTGTTTTCTATCCATCTTCCCTGATGATGACACCTTCTATCAGCCCCTCCAACGACCTCTATGTCACCTTTTTCCAATGACAACAACACCCACTTTAGATCTAAAAGTCATGCTCAACGCTAATGATGACGAGCCACCTCCCCACTTTCTTGATGAATGGTTGTTTGTTATCACAGTCGGGTAATTGGGGTTTAAGAGAGGGAGTCTCTCATTCATATCATAAGTGGGGTGATAGTACACCAATTCTCATTGCTCAATAAGACCAAGGTCAGGGGGTTGTATTCCACTATGCCCCTACTATGGTGGAAACATCCATGACACTAACTGCTTCTTGAGAATCTTTTGCTTTGCCTTCACTTCCCCTTCACTATCAACACAAAGGGGGTCTTTTACTTCACCTTGGATGCAATAGAAGAAAGCATCTCTATCATCAACAACAGACCACCCTGGTGCTCTGATGCTCTGCATGCCACTCATGCATGTTGCTTCCTTTGAAGCCCCGATGTTCCGCCCTGAGCATGTTTCACTGTTTGTGGTGTCTTCATGGTGATCTTTCTACTCACATTACTCACTAGAGCTTGGTATAGGTAAATTTTCTAATATATTTTAGTTTCTATAATGTTCTTTTGGAAATAATATTAATAGGTTAAAAGTGCATATCAAACATTGATGGATTTTTTTATTATATTAATTGTATGACAATGGAATTGATAGATATTGATGTTATTTATGATCGTATATTTAATATTTTAAAATATATATGTTTAATCAATATAGTTAAATAAATACTGGATGAATGATATATATGTAGTTAGATACAATTAGATTTTTTATGATTAACTTTTTTGCTTTATGTATATATTGATGTTTTGAAATTAAGGAAATAGTGAGTTAGGGTTTAAATTTTATCAAGTTAACCTAAGTATTTTAGGACAATTATACATGTTTATGTTAACTTCAAAACAAGTTCGAAATTTACTCATTAGGAGAAAATTTGGATAGTTCCCAATTTGGAAATAGTTTTTATATTTAATCTCATTTAGGACGTAAGTGTATAATGCATGTTTAGTTTTCAGGAAAATTTTAGTAGTATTTTTGCATTTATTCTATTGGTACATATGTGGGTGATTATTTTCCATTTACATTAGTGTACTTGGAGAATTTAGGAGAAATGATGTTAAAAATTTGTTGAAAATTAAATACACATTATACACTTACTAAACGAATTTTTGTACCACACAAAATCTAAAGATGAAAGTACATTATTCTAGCTCCTTCTAATGTCGAGTAAGTTTTTATTATTCAATCTAGTTTTAATATTCAGTAAATTTCTTTTATTCTAGTTTATTTTAATGTTTGTTTTATTCTTACTTAGAGCTAGACATGGGAATTGCTGGTGATTGTCGCAACATTGATAATTCTTTATTATCTTGATCAAATGGGGAAAACATCAAGGGGACACAAAATGAATAATGATCAACTATAGAGTAAGCATAAATATCTAGTCCATGTACATCAATTATTATGCTTCATCAAGATATGGCTATTTAGTATATCTATTCATTCAACTATCTTAATCATTTAATTAGTAGGAATATGAATACTTTCAAAATCAAAGACATTGAGTTTGAAGATTGTCAAGGTAGCTAGTTTGATGACTTAGTCTTGTGTCAACTTTTTTTTTTGTAGTAATTTATGAATGTCAAGGTAGTTGGATTGATAGGTTAGTCTTATCTCAACTCTATTAATAGTAATTTACTTAATGATAAGTATAATTCTTTATTTGTAGTGTCCTATACAAATATTAATTAGGCTTGTGGATACTATGTAATGAAATATATGTGAAGTATATCAAGACAACAACAAATGGAATTCTGACTATGGGTCAGGTAATACAAAAATAGCATCATAAATATAAAATTGAATTTTATTTATTTATAAAATATTATCATGTACATTTCCTTTGTAGTTCTTTAACACTCATCCTTACATGCCTGAATATTTAAACAAACTTTGAGAACAAAGGTAAGTTGCGTTTCTAAAATAAGTCACCATGGTATTGGATTCAATGCATATTTTAATTTCATTTGTATATATGTAGTTTAAAACTCTTAATTTCAAATTTTCTTTTGTATCTAACATGAATTTTCAATATTATCTCAAACATGGTTAAAACTATCTTTCTTGCATTTTGTGAATATTATGGATGTCTCCGTAAATATGTGATGGAATGATGTGCAATGTATATGAATTTCTCAACTAAATGTGTGATTGAATTATTGTTGTTTTGAATGCATGTGATTGGTAATTGATGAATGTATCAATTCATTCAAATAGCAATTAGCATGAAAGATAACAAGTGATTTGAATATATATTTTAGGCGTGTATATTTTCATTGCAAGTCATCTTTTTATTGTAGATTTCTATTCTGCATATTTTTTCTATAAAAACACAAATGCTATAGGGCCAGTTTTCTTCAAATAACCAACCTAATAGACCTCTAGGATTGGTTTTCTTCATGTAACTAAACTTATAGAATTCTGATCAAATTTTAACTGATAATGTATACTACTAGGGTTGATTCTCTTTACATAACCGACCTTATAGAGCTTTAGGGACGGTTATTTTAAACAAAACTAGGGTTATTTTTTGTGGTCAAATTTTAGATGATAATATAGACCTCTACGGTCAGTTTTCCTCACATAAATGACCTTATAGACTTCAATGGTCTATATTTTAAACAAGCCTAAGGTTGTTTTTTGTGATTAAATTTTAGTTGATAATATAGACATCTAGGGTTGGTTTTGTTCACATAACCAACCTTATTGTGATGACCTCAATTTTAGGATTTTCATACCCAATATAGTTTTTGAAGTTCATGATTACTCTGATTGGTTAATTCTATGATGGGATGATATTTATTCAAACATGACTACAAGGCCATTAGAGTATTATGTACATATATATATGGTTAACATGAGTGTTTGTCCAATGATGATTAATTATGAAGTGAAGTGTCCAACTAAGTATACATGGATTCAAATTATTACATGATGAACTTCAAGGTGCGATGTGGTCAAATGATGTAAGTTAGACTTATTTGATCAGAAGTAGATGGTTAGTCGAATTTAATCCAAGGTTTATAAACATGTATCTATGGTTACTTGAAGAACTTATTTACATGACCAAATATTGAGTTTTGTGTCTCCAGATTTGATAAAAGCGACTTTAGGATGCTATGAACATAAGCCAAAAATCTCAAGATGTTTGAAGATTCTTATAGAAGTATATTATTAATCAAAGTTGGTTGTGATATATATATGGTGCTGAGTTTGAACTTTAGTCATTTGGTTTTTCTTTCTAGTCAAATAGTTGTGACATTTTGATGTCACACAGGCTTGCCCGTTACTTGGCATGACCCTTTGGCTTGATGATGCAACGTGATATCATCCCTCAGTAAAGAGGATCTAACGATCGGCAAGTCATCTTCCACCTCTGGGTTAAACGAAGCAAAATCATGACTTGGCCGCGATTCTTACTGGCCTCAAAGCATTGTACTCGCGGTTTTGTTGGATGGATTAGCAGAGAAAATGGATCTTGTTCACTGCAGGCGTCATAATGACCTCCTGCTTGGAAGTTTTGGTGTAGATTAGTGAAGGAATAAGCCCTCTTCATCGCAGCTCTCCCCACTGACAGTAGATGATGGTAGATTCAAAAGAGATGAGTGGACTAAAGGATGTTAGGAGGAGGTTTAGTTCAATAGTAGTGACCCTTGTAGATCCACGAGGCCTTGTGGGTGGTCTTCAGATGATGGTGAGCAACTTCCATGGCCCCCAAGCTCACCCATTGGGGCAAGGGTGACATCCTTTGGGGTGGCATCTTCTTTCTCTCCCACCACCTCTAGATCACATCGTCGACTTTGTTGATGGGCCAAGCGGCACCGGCAGACGCGACAGTGGCGGTGCTGTAGTTTGGGAGACCGGGGGCGTTTCGACTCTTCTACAGACCTGCAACAGCTGCAAGCTTCGACGATCTCACGGGGACAGAGGATCAGAGGCGCCAAGGCAAACTTGAGCAGCCGTAGAGGTTGGAAGGATGACGCCGAAGCTAAAGGAGGGTCAAGCCATCCACGAGGAGCGCTGGAGGACGATCGATCGCTCGTCGGAGTTGGCCCCCACGGCGACAGCTCTGAGTCACGCGATCAGGGGAAACGGTCGTGGTCTTGCGCCCTGTTACGCGAGAACCAGAGAGGGGGACCTGACTAGGCAAATGGATATGAGGTTTCATGGATCCAGTCCCAAGATCCAGCCCGAGTCCCAGTAGAAGAAGAGAGGAGGAGCACCCTCAATTGCTGATGCAAGGAGCCACGTGGCGACACACCATAGGCCCAAAAGGTACAAATCTCAGCAAATGTTCAGTTCTTAGATAATTCACAGTAAATAGATCAATTATCATAAAAATACAAATAATATATCAAAATTCTCATAAAAATGTGTAGAATAATTTGAAAGCATAAAATTAGGCTTTTGATGCTTTGATGGTAGTGATATCATGAAAGATATGTAATGCTTAGTTCATAAGTAATAAATATTAAATGATGATATAAAATTATGGAAAAATGTCAGTAATTCTATAATAATGTTTATAATGCATATGATGTCATATATGGTCATGATGATGCACGAAATTATATAATTTGATTAATATGGATAATTAGGGCTGATAACTCTAAAGATAATGCAATTAATGCATACATGCTCAATAAATGATGAGATTTATAGAAAACCCTCATATCTGTAACTGGAATATAATATAAAAATCTGAGATCAGTTATGTGCATAGAATTAATATTATATGAAGATGACCCTTAATACATGGGTTGTAACCCTAAATTGAATAATGTATATAAACTAGGGTTAATATGTGAACAAAAAGGATATGGAACCTAATGTTCAGATAATGAGCCATAATCTAGAAAATGACATCATTAAGATAATTCTAAGACAAGAATGCAAGTAATGATGAGAATATCCTAATGAGTTAAGAAAACCCTAAAATAGATACGATTAGGGTTAAGATGAGATGTAAGATGATGAGAATCTGATGATGGTATGTGGTCTTATCTTAATCAGGTGATGACCAGACTTCTAGATGATCAAAGATAAGTTAGAAATATCTAAATTCAGATATGTGGGTTTTATTAAGTATAAGACTAGTTTTCATGAATGCATAATGATATGATGCACTTTGGATGCTTGCGTTTGCATATAAATTCTTGGATGTGTATTAGTAGTATATGCTCCGCAAAACATTAAAGGACACAAAAAAAATAATATAGATGGTTTGTAGCTACTGAGTGGATATATGCTCTCTCTCTCTCGCTCAATCCTCTCTCTCTTCCTCTAAATATAAGGTCGACACTCGGTCCCCGTAGCCCAAGGGGCGGGGAAAAATGAAGTGCGACATCTCTCTCTCCCCTCTAAATATAAGGTCGGCACTCGGTCCCCATAGCCCAAGGGGTCGAGGAAAATGAAGTGCGACACCACTTGGTAGTACAAACACATCAAAACGCATCTAAAAATATGTGTTTACCTGATTATCACTTTAAACAATGTTTTCTTTTACTCTATCTTTCTCAAGATTATTTCAATTATGCAAGCATATTAGTATGTATCTGTCTACCCATGTGAACAATGCCTTGTGTGTTGATTCGTTGTTTCACATATGTTTTAGGTTCAAAGATAGTGTGGGATAAAAGATGTGAAGTGAGCACTGTTCAGGTTGTACCTATTGTGTAGATCCTAGTTTGGCATACATGTTCTTAGACTGTATAATTTCCATTCAATATGTAATTGTAAATCATGTTGTAATAACTCACTTGGTAATGTGTATTCATGTTGAATGTTGAGAAATGTTTATGGTGTATGTTATGGTTTTATGTTCATGTATGCGTATTATGCTTCCACATCGCTTTCTGATATGATTGGATGATGTTTTCAGATTCTGACATCTCATTCCCAATAGGGTTTGGAGAAATCAAAATCCGGGGAAGTCACAGTTGGTATCAGAGCATGGACAATAGCTACGCCTGACAATTTCTCACCATGAAACATCAAACCTAAATCTCACCTTTCACTTTAAACATTAGAAACTTAGTAAGTTGTTCTATAGGAATAAGGTTTGACTGGGCCTCTAGGTTAGAACCTAGATGTTCGAGAACTAGGTTTAGACAAGTGTCTGAAACCCTTTCCTTATAGAGCTCATATGTATTGGGTAGCTACACTAGTCTACACCTTGTTCTCACCATTTCACTAGGTGACATGGCACTAGACTATCTACTATGTGTGGGACACTCGTGTTGCTGATTTGGTTTTGTTTTCCAATGGGCTCAAGCCTCGATAGTTTTCTCTGCCGTCTGCCTACTCGGAGAAAAACTATATAATATTTTATTATCTATATGTAAATATAAAAATGTGTCCCTCACACTGGAGAGTAGTTAGTGTTCATGCAATCTAAGTAAAAGGGAGTGACATTAGTCTAGAAGAGAGAATAGATCTAGATTAGATGTCTAGAGCCTCATAAGGTTATTTGATAGATAGATAGACAAAGGAAAGATGAAGGAAATAAGTATACAAAATCTTATTTAAGTTTGAACTCTGATGGTATAAGTTTCCTTATAAAGGTTTAAATTGTATATTAGTTGAATCCAATTTTGGAGAGTTTAAGCAAAATCTTGATGATGAAAGTACATTCCCTTTTCCTACTTAAGATAAGCTAAGTTAAGATAGAGAGGAGTGCACATGAGCCTCAAGCTCTTATACAAGGAGGATATCTAGTGGTAGGATGATATATGTGGTGAACTCTAGAGAGAGTAAGACCCACAGGGAGAAGGTCATAGGACCTAGCCTCCAATATATGAGATATGTGTTAAAAAAATGTCCTACACTAGATTACTCATGAGTGTTGAGTTGAGTCCTTATGCATGATTCAAACATATATGTGAGAATTGGGTAAAAGAAAAGGATGGGTAGATGACCCATATGATAAAGTCAATCCTTTGGCTGAGCTAGGTCCTAGCTAGAGTGACATATTTTGTGAATCTCATCATTAGTTGCAAGTGAGGTAATATATGAACTCTAGTTATGAGAGTATGATGCTTTGTGCAAAAGATACTCAAAATACATGTTCTCCCTTCTTCTTCTCTTTCTTAATATACGATGATAGAAACCTCACTTGAGCTATATAGATGATTTATATATGAGGAGTCACTCGTATAAGCTTGACCTATTATATATTCCCCCCCACATCATACATGTAGTACCCAAGATTGAAATCATGATAAGATTGACTTTAAAATATTCTCTTTCCCTTCATAGGAAACCCGAAAGATATGATGTTGAGATCATGGAATAAACTTAGTATATTCTCTTTTTTTTCCTTCACATAATACATGCAAGACCTAAAAAAAATGATGCTTCAACCTATTGAAGGTAGGGTGGGTACACCCTACATGTTTAAATATCCTAAGATGCCAACTTAGGCACATCTATACCTATGATATCCTTGGCACTTATAAGAGGTGGGCTATATGTAGTGGAAACTCCTTATCATCGCCTTGAGTATGATATTGGCTGAATTTTGAGGATGAAATTCCATTTAAGGTGGGGTGAATGTGACGACCTCGATTTTAGGATTTTCATACCCAATATAGTTTTTGAAGTTCATGATTACTCTTATTGGTTAATTCTATGATGGGATGATATTTATTCAAACATGACTACAAGGCCATTAGAGTATTATGTACATATATATATTGTTAACATGAGTGTTTGTCCAATGATGATTAATTATGAAGTGAAGTGTCCAACTAAGTGTACATGGATTCAAATTATTACATGATGAACTTCAAGGTGCGATGTGGTCAAATGATGTAAGTTAGACTTATTTGATCAGAAGTAGATGGTTAGTCGAATTTAATCCAAGGTTTATAAACATGTATCTATGGTTACTTGAAGAACTTATTTACATGACCAAATATTGAGTTTTGTGTCTCCAGATTTGATAAAAGCGACTTTAGGATGCTATGAACATAAGCCAAAAATCTTAGGATGTTTGAAGATTCTTATAGAAATATATTATTAATCAAAGTTGGTTGTGATATATATATATGGTGTTGAGTTTGAACTTTAGTCATTTGGTTTTTCTTTGTAGTCAAATAGTTGTGACATTTTGATGTCACACAGGCTTGCCCGTTACTTAGCACGACCCTTTGGCTTGATGATGCAATGCGATATCATCCCTCAGTAGAGAGGATCTAACGACTGGCAAGTCATCTTCCACCTCCTGGTTAAAAGGAGAAAAATCATGACTTGGCCGCGATTCTTACTGGCCTCAAAGCATTGTACTCGCGGTTCTGTTGGCTAGATTAGCAGAGAAAATGGATCTCGTTCACTGCAGACGTAATAATGACCTCCTGCTTGGAAGTTTTGGTGTAGATTAGTGAAGGAATAAGCCCTCTTCATCGCAACTCTCTCCATCGGCAGTAGAAGATGGTAGATTCAAAAGAGATGAGTGGACTAAAGGATGTTAGGAGGAGGTTCAGTTCAATAGTAGTGACCCTTGTAGATCCGCGAGGCCTTGTGGGTGGTCTTCCGATGATGGTGAGAAGCTTCCATGCCCCCCAAGCTCACCCTTTGGGGAAAGGGCGACATCCTTTGGGGTGGCATCTTCTCTCTATCCCACCTCCTCTAGATCACATCGTCAACTTCATTGATGGGCCAAGCGGCACCGGCAGACGCGATGCTGCAGTTGGGAGGCTGGGGGCGTTTCGACTCTTATATAGACCTGCAACAGCTGCAAGCTTCGACGATCTCACGGGGATGGAGGATCAGAGGTGCCAAGGAAAACTTGAGCAGCCGTGGAGGTTGGAAGGATGACGCCGAAGCTAATGGATGGTCAAGCCATCCACGAGGAGCGTTGGAGGATGATCAATCGCTCGCCAGAGTTGGCCCCCGCGGCGGCGGCTCTGAGTCACGCGATCAGGGGAAACGACCGTGGTCTTGCGCCCTGTTACGCGAGAACCAGAGAGTGGGACCTGACCAGGCAAACAGATCTGAGGTTTCATGGATCCAGTCCGAAGATCCAGACCGGGTCCCAGCAGAAGAAGAGAGGAGGAGCACCCTCAATTGCTGATGCAAGGAGCCACATGGCGACACACCATAGGCCCAAAAGGTACAAATCTCAACAAATGTTCAGTTCTTAGATAATTCACAATAAATAGATCGATTATCATAAAAATACAAATAATATACCGAAATTCTCATAAAAATGTGTAGAATAATTTGAAAGCATAATATTAGGCTTTTGATGCTTTGATGGTAGTGATATCATGTAAGATATGTAATGCTTAGTTCATAAGTAATAAATATTAAATGATGATATAAAATTATGGAAAAATGTCAGTAATTCTATAATAATGTTTATAATGCATATGATGTCATATATGGTAATGATGATGCACGAAAGTATATAATTTGATTAATATGGATAATTAGGGATGATAACACTAAAGATAATGCAATTAATGCATACATGCTCAATAAATGATGAGATTTATAGAAAACCCTCATATCTGTGACTGGAATATAATATATAAATCTGATATCAGTTATGTGCATAGAATTCATGTTATATGAAGATGACCCTTAATACATGGGTTGTAACCCTAAATTGAATAATGTATATAAACTAGGGCTAATATGTGCAAAAAAAGGATATGGAACCTAATGTTCAGATAATGAGCCATAATCTAGAAAATGACATCATTAAGATAATTCTAAGACAAGAATGCAAGTAATGATGAGAATATCCTAATGAGTTAAGAAAACCCTAAAATGGATACGATTAGGGTTAAGATGAGATGTAAGATGATGAGAATCTGATGATGGTATGTGGTCTTGTCTTAATCAGGTGATGACCAGACTTCTAGATGATCAAGGATACGTTAGAAATCTTTAAATTTAGGTATGTGGGTTTTATTAAGTATAAGACTAGTTTTCATGAATGCATAATGATATGATGTACTTTGGATGTGTGTGTTTGCATATAAATTCTTGGATGTGTATTAGTCGTATATGCTCCGCAAAACATTAAAGGACACAAAAAAAAGAATATAGATGGTTTGTAGCTACTGAGTGGATATATGCTCTCTCTCTCTCACTCAATCCTCTTTCTCTTCCTCTAAATATAAGGTCGGCACTCGGTCCCCGTAGCCCAAGGGGCGGGGAAAAATGAAGTGTGACATCTCTCTCTCCCCTCTAAATATAAGGTCGGCACTCGGTCCCCATAGCCCAAGGGGTGGGGAAAAATGAAGTACGACACCACTTAGTAGTACAAACACATCAAAAGGCATCTAAAAATATGTGTTTACTGATTATCACTTTAAACAATGTTTTCTTTTACTCTTTCTCTCTCAAGATTATTTCAATTATGCAAACATATTAGTATGTATCTTTCTACCCATGTGAACAACACCCTGTGTGTTAATTCGTTGTTTCACGTATGTTTTAGGTTCAGAGATAGCGTGGGATAAAAGATGTGAAGTGAGCACTGTTCAGGTTGTACCTATTGTGTAGATCCTAGTTTAGCATACATGTTCTTAGACTGTAGAATTTCCATTCAATATGTAATTGTAAATAGTGTTGTAATAACTCACTTGGTAATGTATATACAAGTTGAATGTTGAGAAATTTTTATGGTGTATGTTATGGTTTTATGTTCATGTATGCGTATTATGCTTCCGCATCGCTTTCTGATATGATTGGATGATGTTTTCAGATTCTAACATCTCATTCCCAATAGGGTTTGGAGAAATCAAAATCTAGGGACGTTACACTTATAGACCTCTAAAGTTGGTTCTTTTAGATTAGACAATACTAAGGTTAGTTTTTATGATCATATTTTAGCTGATAGTGTAGAACTCTCGGATCGGTTTTTTCACATAACTGACCGTATAGATCTCTAGGGTCAGTTGTTGTAGACAAAACCTATGTTATTTTTTATGATCAAAATTTTAGTTGATAATGTAGACCTCTAGGGTCTTTTTTTTCACATAAATGACCTTATAGACCTCTAGGCTCCGTTATCCTAGACAAAACTAAAGCTATCTTGTTTGCATATTTAAGTGATCAATTATGTCTATAGGGTCAATTTTGTTTAGTATAACTAACACAATAACATTTCTACTACCTTGGTTTTTCCTTTATGGCAAACCCAATGCTAACCTTTAAGGTCAATTTTCTTTGGATAAAAGAACTGACTCTATGATGTAAATTCTATAGCATCAACCACTTAAGAGTTATTTATAAATTGAGTTGTAGGCATAAAAAAATTGACCTTGTAGACTATTATTCTACTAGTGTATGTGTCCAATATGGCTTGATTGTCCTCCTGATGTTGTGATCTTAATATGGATCCCATAATTATGTCCCACCTCGAAAATTATGGATTACTCTATCCCTTATGATCCCCTTGATGTGAATGTCCCACCTAATACATATGTTGATCCTAGTGATATAAGGGGATTATGTTGAATGTCACATGAATGTTGATATGTCATAAGCATACATAATAATTGTTGGGGCCTCCTCGTTTCCCTTTGTCTTGTAACATGGAAGACTATTCAGTGATGCCTCCTGCTTAACCCCTCTACATAACATCTCCTGGGATAGAATGAACAATGACGGAGGTAGAGGACATCTAGTCTAAGATGTTGTTAAATAGTTGCATTTATAAGGGTTACCTAGAACTATAATGGTAGGTTACACTATCATCCTTTCACTATTGTCACCTCTTATAGTGTATCTCATTTTTTGGGTAAAAGCTTAGACATTGGTTTTCTGGGGTCAACTTGGTTCTCTTATTCTTCAGTATAACTATAAAAGGTAAACATATTCCATAAATAGATCATTAATACACCATGTAAATACGATTGTAAGCATAACTTGGAATTTTGATGGCTAATTAGTGCTATGTGGGATCATGGAATGATCACTACTCAGGTATAGAACTCTACTTTGGTCAGAAACTTATTTTCTTCCTATGATGTACCTACCATAGGACTCTATGCTATAATGTTCACTATTTAGGGTAAGTGAAGTTGATTATCCAACTTATCTTCATTTTTCTACATGTTTGTCTATGGTGTTCCTCTAAGAAGGCACATCAATTTACTCTAAGTAGGTACGAATGATATTCACCTGATATTGAATGTGATAATTATTATCACCAAACACCAATTCCCTATGAACTTGGCAACCCTATTGTATAATCCTATAGGAAAAAGGATGCAAGACTCCATCCCTTAAAATGGGTCACTCTATAGCCCACTAACCACTTAAATAGGTAGCAAAGGGTAAGTTGAATAAGTCATATGTATCAGGAAAAAAGTCTCATCTATAGTTCCACATATAGATCTAGGGTTACATGGTGTAATATAATTAATTAGTTATTCCTTCTCTAATTCATGTGTTTACTTATCAAAGGGGTGTATATATCTACTAATATCCACTTCCCGAATGTTGTGTTTGGTACTTGGTTAATGAAGGGGAGTGGTGGGTAAGGGAGGGGAGAGGAAGGGAGAGGAGGGAAGAGATTTATGTTAGTCTATTTGGATAGCATGGGGAGATAATGGAAGGAGAACATATAGACAACAATATGAATATAGAAAAATGTCTAATATGTGGAACATAGGTTATATGAAATGGGACAAGCATTCTTATTTATATGCATTGTGATTATAGTAGTCCCCTTCATATTTTCTAGTTGTAGAAAAATGTCTCTACATACTTAAGCACTTTCTGCCACACTCCACCACATTCCCTTCAATTATACTCTTTCTTTTATTTTTTATGTTCATATAAAATATCAAAATTTTCAGGTTTCCTAACAAAAAATATAAACCTTAAGTTACCTTGTGCGCAATAATCTATTTTAGTTCCTTTTTAATTCATGTTTATTATTCCCGTCACATTTTCCTCCATTTTTTTAGAAATACTCCAACATTCCTTATCTTCCTCTAGGTGACGTAGAATACATTTGACATCCTAAATCATCTCTATTTTTATTTTTTGTGGGTTATACTCATTTTCATGCCATACTATTCATATTTTGCCTCCCATATTCATATTTCCATCCGACCTTTATAATATATTTCTCGTGAAGTATTTACCCTTCCCTTGTCTCCACTCTGACTAAGCGGGGAGAGAATGGGGGAAGAAGTGGCTCAATATACACTTATTTCTTTCCCCTCTATTCCCCTCCATCCCCTTCCTTCTCTATCACTTTGTCCAACCAAACAGCCCAAGTATTTTCTCCTCCCTTCCCCTTCCCCTCATTAACAATGTACCAAATAGGTCCTAAGTGATGACTTGATTGGAACCATAGATAATTTTATAAAATCTTTTTTTGTGTGTGTATTAAAATAACGAAGAATAAGTTGATGAGAAAACTTTGTGATGTATATCTAGAAAATAGTTCCAAAACCTACATGTGTACCAAGTCAACAACTTCTAATCATAATCAACTTTACTAATTATTCACCATTACTTCATTCCAGCAAATAAGTCTACTTGTTTTTAGCATATTGAAGTATATACCAAAGGCATGTCTAAATTTATATCATAAGTGAGAGGGTTAGGGTTTCCTACTATTTGATGTAAGTTTTTTCTAGGTCCTTGTAGGCTACATTATCCACTATTTATCACTTTATCTTAATCATGCTTGCTCCTATTAGGCAAGACATAACTTCACTATCGAAGATTGGGGAACCCTTTGGTCAACCCACCATCATAAGAGTATATATGAGTTTTCTCATCACTTTATGGATTACTATCATAGTATTTCTATAATACAAGGGAGAACAATATGGGCATACACCCTCATCAACTGGTTCAATAGGTAATCTTATCCTCACATATCATAGGGGGGTCACCTTGACATCCAATTTCACTTCAAAGATGAGAGAGGTGAAATATTAAGGGTCTTAATTGGATGCTTTAACACATTCCTCAATTAGTTCTAATATATAAGGAATGGGATCAGGGGAAAAGAGTGTCAAATCCAGATAACTCACTATACCTATATTTCTATTAGGCCTATAGGACATTGGTTCTCATCATCTGATCCAACTAGGAAGTCATGTCATCATATGGCATAAGGGACTACTTAGGAATCAAACCTACCTTAAGGGAATGAGAGAGATGAACTCTTTAAGGATATTCACTAAAATATATAACTCTCCTCAATTGACCCTACTATATGAGGAATAACTCAAAGAAGATACTATCCAATCTTTTGGGTAGAGAGACGTGTAGGGAAAAAAATCTATAATGAAGCAACTCCATGTTGAAGGCAAGGGATGCCTTCCCATCATGGAGTTTGTTCAAACTATCACTTGACAAAAGGATGTATCTTACATCTAAAACTTAAGCTAGTGTTCACAAGTTGATATCTAATAATTATTAGTCTGAGCTAAAACATACTTGGTATTAACTATAAAAAAAGTCTAAGAAGAGGTTTAACGTACATACCAAAGTTTAACCAAACAAAGAGTGTTTAAGAATTCCAACACTCTAGAGTGGTTAAGCTATCTTCCCATTAAGACACTACATAGAA
Organism: Alisma plantago-aquatica; assembly: GCA_963693085.1. Classification (NCBI taxonomy): domain Eukaryota; kingdom Viridiplantae; phylum Streptophyta; class Magnoliopsida; order Alismatales; family Alismataceae; genus Alisma; species Alisma plantago-aquatica. The sequence goes on from OY856412.1 coordinate 1,115,146,052, forward strand.
TCCATTCATTAAAAGTATTCTCTCTTATGTAAGGGAATTTCTTGCAACTAAACAGATGGTAGGGGTAGTTAGGCTAGATTAGGATGAACCACAACCACAAAATGGCTCCAGGAGCCCAAGGGACCAAGTCAAGTAGGGATTGAACCCTGACTGGTATCTGGAGATATATGGTAGAGCCCTCAAAAGCTTATACAAGTTATCTAACTACCTACAGAAGGCATAAGTATAGGAAACATATAGGATAACTTGAAATTGTTAGATTAACAAAATGCTAAAGCTTTGACCATACTTATAATGAGTGGGATTTGAGAGGGGATCCACTCAATGATTAATGAATGATCAAATACCATTTAGTCCAATTAGACCAAAAAGTATCATGGAAGGGATGAATTTTATTTCATATCTCAAATGTATGATACACAAAAGCAATATGATTGCATATCTTTAAAATATTAGATGATTAAATAATACAAGATATTCACTTTACATATGGTTCTTACCACTAGAGGTTATTACAAAAAGGAAAATAATACATCCAATTATATACAAGGGACTAATATTAAAGAGAAACATCGCCACCCCTAAGCTATCATTGAAGTCCATATTTTTGGTACATGTTCCTCATCAGTTACTTCCTCTAATTGACCTACATATGGGTGATTTGGAAATAATGCCAAGAAAGGGAAGAAATAAGAAGAAAGGCATGTCTTAGTCAAATACACATTTATGCAATTAAAATAATGTTTGGACATTGACAAAATCAAGTAAGAAAGTAATGGAGTTCCTAATCAGAAGAAGTCTATAAACAATTAAGCAAGCTCAAGAGAAAGAATAACAAGTGAATGGTGCATTCCTTTTAAGAGAGAAAATAAACAACTTTAAAGATCTTGACATTTAAGTTATCCAATATATCACACAAATCATAAGGTGCATGCAGATACTAAATAGACTAAGCTATCTGTTTTATGACCGAGACACCATAGGATCCCAAGCCATATAGAAGGGAGAATAAGACCTCGATGCCTATAATATATAATGGGAAAATGGAACTTGTCTTGGGTGAAAATATCACACCCATGTGTATGATTGTATAGAAGAACCACCACCTTATATAGACTAATATAACTATTATACAAGAAAAATAGGGTGACAATATATATATAATTCAATTATGATCAAATTCAAGATAAAAGGGATACCTAAATTTTCAAACATTATAGAGGGGTCAGAAAACCCATATACAATGAGTCGAACAATATAAGTATCTCACAAGGAGAAAATTACATGGTAAAATATTTTTTTCAAGATGATTCTCAAAAATGATTCTGAGTGTATGGTCAAGTAACAACATGTTCCAATATAAAGGAACTAGATTTTATTCATATGAATGCTCAAATAAAAAAAGAATATACACATACATGTTTGTTATGACCGTATCCGAGCTTAATTGGTAAACTAGGGTTTACCTGGATGATGATATGCTTAATTGGATTGATCATTTCTTAAATCTAATTAATTATGATAATTCAATTATGATGTTTTAAACCTAATAAGAATGTTAAGTGTTCTATTGTTTGAGAAATTAGGGTTTGAGAAATATAAACCCTAATAGGCTGAAATTAGGGTTTTGATGGTACATGAGTATGGAATTTGATCAAGATAGTAGTATGAAAAATAATTTGTAATATTTTCTATGTAATTTGGATTTAATTTAAATTTGGATATAATATGTATAACTCAATCTTGAATTTCATTGAAAAATTTCAGAAATTTTGGATGTTCTTTAAAGGTCATTCTCGGTCGAGATATATTTCAACCGACCATGCTGACAGAATGTTGTTCTACAATATATTGTTTGATTTTAATTATTTATTGGTAAATCCAAATGATCTAAAATTTTAAATAGATATTTGAAACTCAATCATAAACAACATGTAAAATTTTCATAATTTTTGGATGCGTTTAGACCTTATCAGTAGATGAATTACAATAACTAACATTTCTATAGAATTTTGGATAGTAGTGCACTATTTGATTTTAATTATTTAATGGAAGCTTGGAATGATCTCAAATTTTAACTAAAGCTTTGTAACTCAATTATACACAACATTATAAATTCTCATAATTTTTGTAGGAGGTTTGATCTTTGAAATACACGAATTTGTAGAAACATTTTTATGACAGAAACAATTTCTGAAATAAGAAAAAGTATAGTACGGGATCAAAGTGCAATTGACCCAAGCAGCTCAATTGCTCTATATGATAAACCTAACAAAAAAGGAGCTATGATTATTCATGATTCAATCCAGATAAACATAATCCTAGAGAGAGAGAGAGAGTTAGGGTTTGAGAGGAGAAATTGATGGAGATGCTGACCTAGGGTTTTGCGGTCTGAGGAATGATGAAATCATGTAAGTTTAACTTCTTTGGATATAGTTTCATGGTGAATCTTCTCTCACATGTCAAAATTATGTCCCTCCTCCGATTTGATCCAAAATAGTATCAAAAATTCCCCTTTTCTCACTCTTTCTTCACAATCCCTCATTTTTAGGGTTTCCGAGTTGAAAGGAAGAAGAATTGGGTGAATTGCTAGGGATTTGATATGAGATTGAGATTTTTAGGGATGATCTACATTTTTAAGGTGTTTTCACACCTTAGGATTAGTGGTAAATTCCTTAAAATAGTATATTGCACAAAAATTGGTTAATTCATCCATAATCTTTAATTGCTAGTATGCGACAACAAACCCTAAATTGTCTATTTGTTCTAAGTTGTTGCAAAATGATATGGAATGGATTCTTCCTCTGTTTGGATGAAGTTCAGATGATAAAATCATATTAGAAATGTATACAATACATCCTAATGAGAATTCCCTAAGTATTCGCAGATGTTATAAGAGTAAACTAAAATATAGGGAATTTGTCTATGACTAAAATTTGTTGTATAAGTATATAGAGAAAATTGCTTATCTAGATCCCCTTGGTTATGAATGATTGTTTCTATAAATTCATAGTACATATATGTCTGATACTATCTTGGATTTCTTTCAAAGTGAATAGTGTTTGTTTGATATCTCAGTAAAGAGGGTGAAACCCTAGATGTGAGGAAAGTTGGATATTTGTGAATAGATATCATGAAATCCATTTATAGGGATTTTCTTGACATGATAGACTTTATTTATTCAATGTTATAATTAATGCATGATATCCTAGTGGATTCCATGGAAACCCAAATTCAACTCAGTTCTAAGGTTTCATACATATATTGATTTTATATGATTTGTTGATAGTAGTCTTTATTCAATGAATGTTTATGTTGCATGAAATCTTTATAGGAGCCATGTGAATAAGTTATTTCCTAGTGAGAGGTGACAAAATGTATGATGGCCTTGTGAGCCATGAGAATACTTGTACAACCAGTAAAATGAATACATTAGTCTAAGGACCTAGAGGTGATGGTTACCTATTACAGAGATAACAATGCTATGTGATGATCTAAGGGTTTGAATACCCAGATCCAGTAATCATGATAATGATGAGAAGGAATGAGAATTCCCAATAATGTGATAAGGGATTGAGATCCCAGGTATCATGTGTTTTAAAGATTTGAAAAGTACGTGATAGATGTATTACACCTTTCTTTGTAGTAATTTTGGTGATTAAATGAAACCCTAAGGGTAGGGTGTTCAATGAATCAAGTATTGTGATATCAATGTTCTCAGTTATTATTAATAATTCTTGTCATGATAAGTAATTAACTCTTAATTGAGTTATGATATGCTCGACTTAAGATTTAGGTTGATATGCACGATTCTAGTGTGTATGTGCCAAGTGGACATGAAATCTGTTTATTTAAGAATTTTAGTCTGCCTGCATGTATAGTATGTTGATTACTCAATATATTACAGTGTTTTGAATATACTGCTCTACAAGTTTAGAATGATATACATGTTGTATTATAACTTCAAATAAGTATACGTGGCACCATAGATATACCAGAGTCAAGTATAAGTAAGAGAAGGGTACAATGTAGAAAGAGCTTTCTAGGAATAATAAAATAATAGACTTAGGAGCCCCGAACACCATAGAACCCAAATGTGAGGTATGTGCCTTAGGGGTGAAATGGCCTAACCCTAGCAGCGTCCAGTATACGGGGGTCGAAACGTGCTATTAGGTGGCACGGGGGATGAAGCCCTAGTGGAAGTATCCTTAAATTATAGTTCCTAGTGTCCAATATCAACCAGAATTCTTAGTGGCACTAGAGTACAGAAAAGCCATAAGGTGGCTTGACTCTCCACCTGTGTACTCAGGTTAGAGGAGGAGTCCAGTTTAGGCCAGAGAGCCATTTCCCTGTTGGAGACCAAGAGAGTAGTCAGACTTAGCATTTCCCGGGTGTGTCCATTATGTTTTGTATGGTTTGATCATAGTGTACTACGAGTCTTCATATGTAGAGTACACTGCATATGATCAGGGAATAATAAAATGAATGAGAGGTCAATAAGTGTTTACAGTTATTCAATTATTCTTTGTATGTTTCTGAATTATTAGTTCTCTTTATGATCAATCAATCATTTCATATATTGATTCACTCTTATAGATATTTAGAGTATCCTGCCATATTTATGATTGAGAAACATTAGACTCACTAAAGCTTTCTACTATTATAATTGATATCAATTGCTCAAAAGTATATCTGTAATTATATCAGTGCTTTAGACTGTTTCTTTGAAGTACTCATTCACTCAGTGAGTAGGCTCACCCCTCTACTCAAAATTTTTAGGGAAATCACATGGACTTGAAGAAGATATCATTGCATAGGAGTAAATCAACCATAAGAATTAAGTCTAAGTATAGTTAAGTTTAGCCGGTTCCTGTCACTCTAGGTCCTTGTATAGATCTAAGAGAGAGTTGTAAATGATGTTTTGTATGTACATTGAAGTGTGAGAAACATATTGAATGTATGGATGTGTATCATTAATGCTGAGATTATATTAGAGAAATAAAAGTTTATTTCTCATGTAAATTAGTTTATGTGGTTCAATGTGAGAAAACAAAGAGTTTGAAAAAGAAGAAAAAGTTAAGGGTGATTTTTGTATTATGTTAAATCCTCAATTTATACCCTAATCAGAGCTTAGTCTGAGTCGTCAGGGACCATTAAGTTAGTAAGTTAGAGTCATAAGTGTGGCAGATAGGAGATGTTAAGATGTTAGCTCTGGGGATTTGAGTATTTGGATATCCTGGCCCAGTATTTGAGTACTTGGATCAACCAGTGTCAAGCTACTCTTCCTATTCTTTCATGTAAACCCTGGCCAAGTATACAGTGGAAGAATGGGCTAGAGAGAAACACTAGAAATATAAGGGTTAGAAACAAGATAAGTAACATGAATTAAGAGAATAAATATAAAATGAAATAGAATGTTCATTTCATATTGTTGTATTATTGGAGATGAGTAGAAAAGCTCTTATATGTTGAAATTTAGAAATTTAGTATTTTGAAATATATATGGGTCTTTAAGATTTGTTGTACACTATGCAGTTGTAACATTTATTGATTACATTCTTTGTATCAAGTACACTAGAAATGATCTTTGAATGAACTTTCCTAAGTGGATATTCTTTCCACATGTTTGAGATTAATAGTAGGTTAATCTTAAGTAGCTTTTGGCTTCAGGACTGCAGGTTTGGCATGGTCCGGCTGGTAGGATGTGTTACTAGGATCTAATGACTCCTATCAAAAATATAATAAGAGCAGACTTTAGATAAATTAGACCCACATAATAGTGAGAATGTACATACACTAAGATGTTGAAACATATGGGAAAGATTAGAATAGCTAAGAATCAGTTGAAACGGATGTCTGAGATCCAACTTTGGGGCCTCATATGAGAAACCCTTAATTGGGAAAAAAGGAACACGACATAAGATTCTAATTAACTTTAATCATTAATATTATATGAACTCTAAATATGAAATATGGAAAAGATATGAGAAAAGTATGTAAGGGCCAAGATCGTACGAATCAATCATGAGGAATGGATTATATAATCAAGTACAATGTTTTTATGTACTCCAAAACAAAGGTAAAATAGAAGAAAAGAGTTAAGTATTTGATAAGTACATAGAAGTGAAGAGTCTTTAGAAAATTTAAAGTTAAGAGAACTAGATGAGCATGTAAATCATAAAACTAGTATAAGAAACTTAGTTGAAACAAAGAGAAATGTTGGAAATAATGAGCTTGATTAAGGAATAAGGGTTATGATATAATTGACAGCATGGAATGTATACCTTTATTGTGAAGTTAATACATTCATCCCACTGCCTTTAGATTCTAAGTCTCCATAGAACAACAAACTAATTTCTAAAAGAAGAACAAAAGTGTAGCTTAACTAATGAATAAGTCATACAAAGGTAGACTATATTCAAGAGGTAAAAACTTGATTAAAAGAGATACTAAGTTTGACCCATGCATGAGCCGTTTGATTTAAAATGAAGGATATGTAATGTATTAAACATGAGTTGAAACTAGAAGAGAGATTATGGATTTAGAATTTGAACTTTACATTAGCAGAAGGATAAAAAGAAATATGTGCAACATGGTATATATGATCATACACCTAAAAGAAGCAACATGATCATAAGAGAAAACTAGAAGTTAAAGATGAAATGTGGAATATCAGTATATGGTAAGGGGATTATGGAAAGTAATGAAAAGGTTTAAAACATGGTGGAGTTATATAGATTATAAAAGAAAGAGGTTGTGACATTCAAGAAAGTGTTAATGAGTCAAGTATCCTTGTTGATAATTAATTAAACCTACATATGAGAAATGTATTGATGAATGTTTGAAGATAAGAATTCTAAGTCTCAAAATCATCTTCCCTTTCATATCTTCCTTAATGAAAGAAATGTGGGAATGAAGTGATAAGAAAATGAATCATATATGATGCATAACCACCATGGTAGAGGCATCTAGTGAATGTAATAATGACATACAGTATGATGATAAAACCCTAGAAGGGTAAATTGAGAATGTAATCTATATAAATGTCCAAGTAAGAGAAAGGAAATTCAATTGATAAGATAAGGAAGACTTTAGTAAAACTTGTGAGATCCAAAGTTTGACTTTCAAAGTAACGGAGCAAAGTTACACACAACAATGTCATGCTACTGATAAGGACCAGACCCTAGAATGTTTAGAGTTGTAGTAGTTCCAGGGTTGTCACTAGTGATTTGACCTTAAATACTAGCATCTCTATAAAACAAGATCATGTGATTTGCACTATGAGAAGTGAACTAGCATTGATAGTAATCCTAGCTAATCTGAAAGGTTGATGAACAATATGAAAATTATTCATAGCAAGGGGTAAGAAATAAATTTGAAATGTAAAAAGTGTGTTTTGAACAAAAGAAGAAGTGCAAGATGAGCAAAGTGTAATCTAAAACAAATTCTTGCAGTGATATCAAGAATGATGAATAATCTATTCTTAGCTTGTATGTTTCAATTTTAGGAATGTTTAATCTACATGATTAAAATGAGAAGGATAAGTAGCAAAAAGTAAGTAGTAATGAATGAGAAGAGAGATAAGAGAAAACAATGGCTTTTAGTAATATGTGAATTTGTTTTTAGAAGTATAATTTGTTGAAGGTATATTAAGGGATGTAAATTGGTTTTACGTATGATTTCAGTGTACATGTACACACAATATGTTAATTTCAGGTGTCGGATTGTTGTACTCATTCATACCAGTAATGCATCTTAGTATTGTACAATTGTTGTATGGTTATATGGTTCAAATGATGATAAAACAAATGGAGGGTTACCCTGAATAAGGTAGTCTTACCTATTCACTCATATGAATCGAAGGGATGATAACCATATTGTATTGATATGTAACCCTAATGAGGTATAGCTTGTTATACCTAGCTTTAATATAATTAAGTGATGGTAATTGGGTATGAATAGTCCTTGAATGACTAATACAATCATGGAGTACTTTGTTACTATTTTTGAAACTCTAGTATGCTATAACCTGATGGTTACACCTTGAATTATGTGTGGGCTCATACTTGAGAATAGTATGGAATGTAATGGTAATGCTTCACCTTATGCATCCATGATCCAATGGGGATGTCGTGAGTAGTATTGTACAATTATTGTTGAATCTAGTCTTCCAAATCAAGACTATTTTGCTATTTGAGTAGCATAATAGTAAAAATTCAAAACAACATGGTGAACTCTCTTTTGTGATTTAGAGGTAATACATAACAATAGTAGAGATTGAGCTGTATGAATTGAGATAGTTGGATCGGATTATCAATGTTGAGGTAACACCTCAAGAGTATGAAAATATTGAAATGGTTGTTTCTCTCTCTATCCTATGATTGATTGTGACATAGAGAATTCATTTGTTATCATTGAGCAGACATGATTTAACATATTGTGATTAGAAAAGAAATAATGGACTTCATGTTGAAAACTGCATTCAAGTATGAAATACAAGAATATAATGACATGTGAGATTTTAGAAGCTTAAAATAAACCTTGAAAGTACTTTTCTTGCACGTTTATGTTTCAGGGACGAAACCTTTTAAAGGGGGGAGAATTTTTATGACTGTATCCGAGCTTAATTGGTAAACTAGAGTTTACCTGGATGATTATATGCTTAATTGGAATGATTATTTCTTAAAACTAATTAATGATGGTAATTAAATTATGATGTTTTAAACCTAATAAGAATGTCAAGTGTTCTATTGTTTGAGAAATTAGGGTTTGAGAAATATAAACCCTAGTTGGCTGAAATTAGGGTTTTGATGGTACATGAGTATGGAATTTGATCAAGATAGTAGTACGGTAAATAATTTATCATATTTTTGATGTAATTTGGATTTAATTGAAATTTGGATATAATATGTATAACTCAATCATGAATTTCAATGAAAAATTTTAGAATTTTGGATGTTCTTTAAAAGTCATTCTCAGTCGAGATATATTTCAATCGACCATGCTGACAGAATGTTGTTCTGTAGTATATTGTTTGATTTTTATTTATTTATTTGTAAATCCAAATGATCTTAAATTTTAACTGGAGATCTGAAACTCAATAATAACCAACATATAAAATTTTCATAATTTTTGGATGCATTTAGACCTTATCAATAGACCAATTACAATAACTAAAATTTCTACAAAATTCTGGATAGTAGTGCACTATTCGATTTTTAATTATTTAATGGAAGCTTAGAATTATCTTTAATTTTAACTGAAGCTTTTTAACTCAATTATACATAACACGAATTTACAGAAAACTTTTTATGATAGAAAAAAATTGCTGAAATAAAAAAAAGTATAGTAAGGGGTCAAAGTGCAATTGACCCAAGCAACTCAATTGCTCTATATGGTCAACCTAACATACAAAGATCTCTCATAATTCATGATTCAATCTAGAGAAACGAAATCCTATAGAGAGAGAGTTAGGGTTTGAGAGGAGAAATTGATGGAGATGTTGACCTAGGGTTTTGCGGTCCGAGGAATGATAAAATAATGTAAGTTTAACTTTTTTGGATATAGTTTCATGGTGAATCTTCTCTCACATGTCAAAATTCCGTCCCTCCTCTGATTTGATCCAAAATGGTATCAAAACTTCTCCTTTTCTCACTCTTTCTTCATAATCCCTCATTTTTAGTGTTTTCGAGTTGAAAGGAACAAGAATTGGGTGAATTGCTAGGGATTTGATATGAGATTGAGATTTGTAGGGATGAGCTACATTTTTAAGGTGTTTTCACACCTTAGGGTGAGTGGGAACTTCCTTTAAACAGTATATTGCACGAAAATTGGTTAATTCATCCATAATCTTTTATTGCTAGTATGTGACTAGAAAACCTGAATTATCTATTTGTTCTAAGTTGTTACAAAATGATATGAAATGGATTATTCCTCTATTTGGATGAAGTTCAGATGATAAAATTATATTATAAATGTATACAATACATCCTAATGAGAATTTCATAAGTATTTGCAGAGGTTATAAGAGTAAAATAAAATATAGGGCATTTGTCTATGACTGAAATTTGTTGTATAAGTAAATAGAGAAAATTACTTATCTAGATCCCCTTGGTTATGAATGATTGCTTATCTAAACTCATAGTACATATATGTCAGATACTATCTTAGATTTCATTCAAAGTGAATAGTGTTTGTTTGATATCTCAGTAAAGAGGGTAAAACCCTAGATGTGAGGAAAGTTGGATATTTGTGAATAGATATCGTGAAATCCATTTGAAGGGATTCTCTTGACATGATAGATTTTATTTATTCAATGCTATTATGGATGCATGATATCCTAGTGAATGGCATGGAAACATAAATTCAACTCAGTTCTAAGGTTTCATACATATATTCATTTTATATGATTTGTTTATAGTAGTCTTTATTCAATGAATGTTTATGTCACATGAAATCTTTATGGGAGCCATGTGAATAAGTTGTTTCCTAGTGAGAGGTGACAAGATGTGTGATGGCCTTGTGAGCCATAAGAATACTGATAACCTCCCATTTTGTGATGTTATCTTATTAGTTTTCCTCAGTTTTCCATACTCTTTCTTACATAAATTAGATAGCAGCATTAACTTTTTACCTTATTGCTGACACATCAATAGATTAACTTTTCTCTTCTTTATCCTTGCAGAAAAACACAAAAAATTTACAAAAGCCCCAAACGGTCCCAGGACCGTTTAAGGCCAAACGGTCCCAAGACCGTTTGAGGCCAAACGGTCCCAAGACCGCATGAGGCCAAACGGTCCCGAGACCGCATGAAGGCTAAACGGTCCCGAGATCGCATGAAGGCCAAACGGTCCCGAGACCGCATGAAGGCTAAACGGTCCCGAGACTGCATGAAGGCTAAACAGTCTCAAGACCGCATAAGGTCAAACGGTCTCGAGACCGCAAAAAACCCAAACGATCCGGAAGACCGCATGGAGGCAAGGGCAAACGGGTTCAGGGCCCAAACGGGTTCAAGACCGTTTGGACCTCACTTAAGGCCTATAAATAAGACCTCAAGGGTCCTCCACGAAAAAGGGGGTTCATACGTCCAAAGGCTGCCTCAATCACTCCAGAGAAAATCCGACTTCCATCCTCCGCCCAGGGGTTGTCGGTCTGAGACCCATACTCCATCTCGAAGCTGCTTTCTCTCTCTCCACCAAAGAAGGTGGGAAGAGGGAGATCTCGTCATCAAGCAACATGTGAAGCTGGTGGATCGTTTCTCTCTCTCTAAGGGGTTGACTTTCCTCTCTCCTTTGTGGGGATGATGCTCTCTCTCTCTCTTCTTGCCTCCTTCTTTGTCCTAGTCATGAGCGAGTAGTCTCTCTCACTAGAGTGTGGGGAGTAGCCCCGCTACCCATTCTTTCATATCATGTAAATGTAATCCATATTTTGCAATATATAGTTTTTATCTTCTCAGTTCAACATCAAACGTTTAATGAATGCTTGTTGCTTGATCACCAACTTGAGTTATCTTTTATCTTTTAGTATGAATTGTCTACGTTTTTACTATTAGATTTTGAAACTCGTTTGTATGTTGGTTCTTGGTGCATGTATCCACCATGCATCTTTTTTGGTATCTAGAAGTGTATCTCAAGAAGTGGAGTAAACTCACTATCATTTGTTGCACTTTCATGCTATGAAATGGAATCAGTTGACGTATGAAAGTGCAACCTTGGTAAGTCGAGGAACACACTTTGCGAGGGGAATGATGCAAAGTAAGTGACCATTTGTTCGGGAATGGCTGGCGTTGCAGCATTCCCGCACTTCTCGTAGTTAGATCTCCGAAAGGAAGCTAAAGTCTACAAAGATACTAACTGACTAGACTCTTTTTGCAGGTTATGTTTTGCTTTGCATGTGTTGATCCATGTGTAGTGGTGGTGAAAAACCAATCACACCCTAGTGACTTTTATCAAAGTCTAAATCCTTAGATCTACTTGTTTTCTTTACTTCGCATGTTCTTAGTTTAAAACAACAAAATCAACCTTCTGATTTAAGTACCTACTATTAAGTGACTAAGTGAAATTCCAACGTTTTCCATCTTGTTGCTTGCAACAAGACCGTTGTCCCGTGGATTCGACCCTTAACTATACTACAATAAGACTTCCACACATCTCATCATATGTGGGTGGAGTTCTCTATCTAGTGTAAGCAAGGCTAAATCTAAGGATTTACCATCTTTAGGATTTTTAGTGGTGCACGCAATTCCACATAAGTGGAAGTTCCATCAAATACTTGTACAAACAGTGAAATGAATACCTTGGTCTAAGGACCTAGAGGTAATGGTTACCTGTTACAGAGGTAACAATGCTATGTGATGATCTAAGGGTTTGAATCCCCAGATCCAATAATCATGATAATGATGTGAAGGGATGAGAATTCCCAGTAATGTGATAAGGGATTGAGATCCCAGGTATCATGTGTTTTAAAGATTTGAAAAGTACATGACAGATGTATTACACCTTTCTTTGTAGCATTTGTGGTGATTAAATGAAACCCTAAGGGTATGGTGTTCAATGAATCAAGTATTGTGATATCAATGTTCTTAGTTATTATTAATAATTCTTGTCATGATAAGTAATTAACTCTTAATTGAGTTATGAGATGCACAACTCAAGATTTGGGTTGATATGCATGATTCTAGTGTGTATGTACCAAGTGGACATGAAATCTATTTATTTAAGAATTTTAGTATGCCTGCATGTACAGTATGTTGATTACTCAGTATATTACAGTATTTTGAATATACCGCTCTGCCAAGTTTAGAATGATAGACATGTTGTATTATAACTTCAAATAAGTAGACGTGGCACCATAGAGATACCAGAGTCAAGTATAAGTAAGAGAAGGGTACAATGTAGAAAGAGATTTCTAGGAATAATAAAATAATAGACTCAGGAGCCCTGAACACCGTAGAACCCCTATGCGAGGTCTGCATCTTAGGGGTGAAATGACCTAACCCTGGCAGCGTCCAGTATACGGGGGTAGGAACATGTTATCAGGTGGCATGGGGATGAAGCCCTAGTGGAAGTTTCCTTATATTATAGTTTGCAGTGTCCAACATCAACCAGAAGACCTGGTGGCACTAGAGTACAGACAATCCAAGAGGTGGCTTGACTCTCCACCTGTGTACTCAGGTTAGAGGTGGAGTCCAGTTTAGGCCAGCGAGCCATTTCCCTATTGCAGACCAGGAGAGTAGTCAAACTTAGCATTTCCCGGGTGTGTCCGCTAAGTCTTGTACGGTGTGATCGTAGTGCACTATGAGTCTTCATATGCAGAGTACACTGCATATGATCAGGGCATAATAAAATGAATGAGAGGTCAAACAAGTGTGTACAGTTATTCAATTATTCTTTTTATGTTTTGAATTATTAGTTCTCTTTATGATCAATCAAGCATTTCATATATTGATTCACTCTTATAGATATTTAGAGTATCCTTCCATATTTATGATTGTCAATCATTAGACTCACTAAAGCTTTCTACTGTTATAATTGATATCAATTGCTCAAAAGTATATCTTTAATTATATTAGTGTTTTAGACTATTTTTTTGAAGTTCTCATTCTCTGAGCGAGTAGGCTCACCCCTCTACTCACAATTTTTAGGGAAATTGCATGGACTTGAAGAAGATATCATTGCATCAGAGTAAATCAACCATAAGAGTTAAGTCTGAGTACAGTTAAGTTCAGTCAGTCACTGTCACTCTAGGTCCTTGTATAGATATGAGAGAGAGTTATAAATGATGTTTTGTATGTACATGGAAGTGTGAGAAACATAATGAATGTATGGATGTGTATCATTAATGCTGAGATTATATTAGAGAAATAAAAGTTTAATTCTCTTGTAAAGTTAGTTTATGTGGTTCAATGCGAGAAAACAAAGAGTTTAAAAAAGAAGAAAAAGTTAAGGGTGATCTTTGTATTACATTAAATCCTCAATTTATACCCTAATCTCATGATTAGTGGTAATTGTGAGATCGGGGTGTAATAGATTTGGTATCAGAGCTTAGTCTGAGTCATCAAGGACCATTAAATTAGTAAGTTAGAGTCATAAGTGTGGAAGATAGGAGATGTTATGATGTTAGCTCTAGGGATTTGAGTATTTGGATATCCTGACCCGGTGTCTGAGTACTTGGATCAACCACTACCAAGCTACTCTATCTATTCTTTCATGTATACCCTGGCCAGGTATATAGTGGAAGGATGGGCTAGAGAGAAACTCTAGAAATATTAGGGTTAGAAACAAGATAAGTAACATGAATTAAGAGCATAAATATAAAATGAGTTAGAACTTTAATTTCATATTGTTGTTTTATTAGAGATGAGTAGAAAATCTCTTATATGTTGAAATTCATATATTCAGTATTTTGAAATATATATGGGTCTTTAAGATTTGTTGTACACTGTGTAGTTGTAACATTTATTGATTACATTCTTTGTATCAAGTAGACTAGACATGATCTTTGAATGAACTTTCCTAAGTGGATATTCTTTCCACATGTTTGAGATAAATAGGAGTTGGTTAATCTTAAGTAGCTCTTGGCTTCAGGACTATAGGTTTGGCCTGGTTTGACTGACAGGATGCGTTACTAGGATCTAATGACTCCGATTAAAAATATAACAAGAGTAATTTCTGGATAAATTAGACCCATATCATAGTGAGAATGTACATACACTAAGATGTTGAAACATATGGGAAAGATTAGAATAACTAAGAATTAGTTGAAACTGATGTATGAGATCCAACTTTGGGGCCTCATATGAGAAACCCTTAATTGGGAATAAAGGAACACGACATAAGATTTTGATTGAGTTTAATCATTAGTGTTATATGAACTCTAAATATGAAATATGGAAAAGATATGAGAAAAGTATGTAAGGGCCAAGATAGTAAGAATCAATCATGAGGAATGGATTATATAATCGAGTACAACATTTTTATGTACTCTAAAGCAAAGGGAAAATAGAAGAAAAGAGTTAAGTATTCAATAAGTACATAGAAGTGAAGAGTCTTCAGAAAAGTTAAAGTGAAGAGAACTAGATGAGCATGTAAATCATAAAACTAGGATAAGAAACTTAGTTGAAACAAAGAGAAATGTTGGAAATAATGAGCTTGATTAAGGAATGAGGGTTATGATATAATTGAGAGCATGGATTGTATACCTTTATTGTGAAGTTACTACATTCATCATACTGCCTTTGGATTCTAAGTCTTGATAGAATAAAAAACTAATTTCTAAAAGAAGAACAAAAGTGTAGCTTAACCAATGAATAAGTCATACAAAGGTAGAATATATTCAAGAGGTAATAACTTGATTAAAAGAGATACTAAGTTTGACCCATGCATGAGCCGTTTGATTTAAAATGAAAGATATGTAATGTATTAAACATGAGTTGAAACTAGTAGAGAGTTTATGGATTTAGAATTTCAACTTTACATTAGAAGAAGGATAAAAAGAAATATTTGCAACATGGTATATATGATCATACACCTAAAAGAAGCAACATGATCATAAGAGAATACTAGAAGTTAAAGATGATATGTGGAATATCAGTATATGGTAAGGGGATTATGGAAAGTAATGAAAAGGTTTGAAACATGGTGGAGTAATATAGATTATAAAAGAAAGAGGTTGTGAGATTCAAGAAAGTACTAATTAGTCAAGTATCCTTGTTGATAATTAATTAAACCTACATATGAGAAATGTATTAATGAATGTTTGAAGATAAGAATTCGAAGTCTAAAAATCATCTTCTCTTTCATATCTTCCTTAATGAAAGCAATGTGGGAATGAAGTGATAAGAAAATGAATCATATCTGATGCATAACCACCATGGTAGAGGCATCTAGTGAATGTAATAATGACATACAATATGATGATAAAACCCTAGCAGGGTAAATTGAGAATGTAATCTATCTGAATAGCCAAGTAAGAGAAAGGAAATTCAATTGATAAGATAAGGAAGACTTTAGTAAAACTTGTGAGATCCAAAGTTTGACTTTCAAATTAAGGGAGCAAAGTTACACACAACAACGTCATGCTACTGATAAGGACCAAACCCTAGAATGTTTAGAGTTGTAGTAGTTCAACGGTTGTCACTAGTTATTTGACCTTGAATACTAGCATCTCTATAAAACAAGATCATGCGATTTGCACTATCAGAAGTAAACTAGCACTAATAGTAATCCTAGCTAATCTGAAAGGTTGATGAACAAATGAAAATTATTCAGAGCAAGGGGTAAGAAATAAATTTGAAATGTAACAAGTGTGTTTTGAATAAAAGAAGAAGTGCAAGATGAGGAAAGTGTAATCTAAAACAAATTCTTGCAGTGATATCAAGAATGATGAATAATCTATTCTTAGCTTGTATGTTTCAATTTTAGGGATGTTTAATCTACATGATTAGAATGAGAAGGATAAGTAGAAAAAAGTAAGTAGTAATGAATGAGAAGAGAGATAAGAGAAAACAATGGCTTTTAGTAATATGTGAATTTTTTTTAGAAGTATAATTTGTTGAAGGTATATTAAGGGATGTAAATTGGTTATGTGTATGATTTTCGTGTACATGTACAAGCAATATGTTAATTTTAGGTGTCTGATAGTTGTAGTCATTCATACCAGTAATCCATCTTAGTGTTTACAATTGTTGTATGGTGATATGGTTCAAATGATGATAAAACAAATGGAGGGTTACCCTGAATAAGGTAGTCTTACCTATTAGCAATCATGTATAGAAAATCCAGCAGTAAAGGAAGAAGTTGGTAAAGGCGGGATGGCTTCCAGCGAGAAAGCAAGGAAATATTTGTCTTTGAAATTCTTCTCCTCGTATGAGGTTTTTCCTCCACTTACTCTCTCTCTCACGCTCTAACGATCTCCAGGGCTATTCCAGAGGGTTTTGGTCCAGCCGATTCCATTGTAAGGAGAGGAACAAATCGAGCAAAGTGAGAGGAATGAACAATGGATAGAAAAGAACTCCTGGGGAGACCGAGCTGGATAGACTTCCCACTTAACAAAAAAGACACAGATGTATATTCAATCACATAGTTGGGCATTCCTCCTTTTTATTCAAGTTTCAAATGTAGGAGTTAGAAGGGATGATAACCACATTGTATTGATATGTAACCCTAATGAGGTATAGCTTGTTATACCTAGCTTTAATATAATTAAGTGATGGTAATTGGGTATGAATAGTCCTTGAATGACTAATACAATCACAGAGTACTTTGTTACTATTGTTGAAACCCTAGTATGCTATAACCCGATGGTTACATCTTGAATTATGTGTGGGCTCATACTTGACAATAGTATGGAATGTAATGGTAATGCTTCACCTTATGCATCCATGATCCAATGGGGATTTCGTGAGTAGTATTGTACAATTATTGTTGAATCTAGTCTTCCAACTCAAGACTATTTTGCTATTTGAGTAGCATAATAGTAAAAATTCAAAACAACATGGTGAACTCTCTTTTGTGATTTAGAGGTAATACATAACAATAGTACATATTGAGTCGTATGAATTGAGATAGTTGGATCGGATTATCAACGTTGAGGTAACACCTCAAGAGTATGAAAATATTGAAATGGTTGTTTCTCTCTCTATCCTATGATTGATTGTGACATAGAGAATTCATTTGTTACCATTGAGCAGTCATGATTTAACATGTTGTGATTAGAAAAGAAATAAAGGACTTAATGTTGAAAACTACATTCAAGTATGAAATATAAGAATATAATGAAATGTAAGATTTCAGAAGCTTAAACTAAATCTTGAAAGTACTTTTCTTGCATGTTTATGTTTCAGGGATGAAACCTTTTAACGGGGGGGATTGTTATGACCATATCTGAGCTTAAATGGTAAACTAGGTTTACCTGGATGATTATATGCTTAATTGGATTGTTCATTTCTTAAATATAATTAATGATGATAATTCAATTATGATGTTTTAAACCTAATAAGAATATTAAGTGTTCTATTGTTTGAGAAATTAGGGTTTGAGAAATATAAACCCTAGTTGGCTGAAATCAGGGTTTTGATGGTACATGAGTATGGAATTTGATCAAGATAGTAGTACGGTAAATAATTTATCATATTTTCTATGTAATTTGGATTTAATTGAAATTTGGAATGAAGATGTATAACTCAATCATGCATTTCAGCGAAAAATTTCAGAATTTTTTAATGTTTTTTAAAAGTCATTCTCGATCGAGATATATTTCAACCAACCATGATGACAAAATGTTGTTCAACAATATATTGTTTGATTTTTAATTATTTATTGGTAAATCTAAATAATCTGAAATTTTAAATGGAGATCTAAAACTCAATAATAAAAAAATGTAAAATTTTCATAATTTTTGGATGTGTTCAGACCTTATCAGTAGATGAATTACAGTAACTGACATTTCTGCATAATTCTAGATAGCAGTGCACGATTGGATAACCCAAGCTGCCCAGTTGGAGTTAAGGAACAAACAACTGAGGGACTACGCTGTCCCGAAGAACTATGAGGATAACCACCCGGTCCGACCTCCGATTATCAATATCCCCAACTTCGAGATTCGGACCCAGTGGATCCAGATCATGCAAGGCATCTCTTTCTCCGGAGGTTCTGGAGATGATTGCATGGATCATCTGAAAAGGTTTAAGGCGATGTGCCGCCTGGTTCCACAAGCCGGAGTCGCTATTGATGCTATAATGCTTCACCTGTTTCATTTCACTCTATCTGGGAGAGCCCTGAGTTGGTATAACTCTCTTGACCGGGAACCTATAATAACTACCTGGGATCCCCTTGAGGAAAAATTCTTAGAGAAGTTCTTTCCCCCTTCACTGACTTATGAGATCAGGGGGCAGATCAATCACTTCTCTCAGTTACCTGGAGAATCCCTTGCTGAAGCATGGGAAAGGTTTAAAGAACTTTTGCGGAAATGCCCCCATCATGGAATCTCCCAGAACCAACTAATAGAAACCTTCTATCGGGGAGTGAGCGATGATATTAAACAGTTTTTAGATTCCTCCTCTGGGGGAAACTTCATGCGAAAGAATTATGAAGATGCCTGGAAGATTGTTACACTCGGAGCTGAAAACCAGTCCAACTGGGGACGGTCAGCCGGTAAAGGTGTTCCCAAAGTTTACAAAGATGAAGAATCTATAGAGATGAAGGCAATAGCTGAAGCCTTGAAAACTATAGTTCACAAACAACAAGCTCACGAGACTTCTCCCCGAGAGATTAATAAGAAGAAAACTCCTCCAGTTCAACAAGTCAAAGCCGTCAACGGATCCTGTGAGGCTTGTCATGCTTCTGATCATCTGACTCGTTCCTGCGGTATGCTGTATAATGTGATGATGGACATGCATTCACCACCACAACCATATGAACCTATCATTGATCAGTCGGAAGAACAACTACCGGAACAAGTTAACTCTATCCACTCTATCCCTGGGCATGTCTACTACAACCCTAATCAGCCAAGGAATCATCCAGGGTTTCAGTATGGAAACCCTGTTGGGACCGCTAATCCTCAGCATCAAACGCAGGGGGGATCCTCTAGCAGGCTACCACCTGGGTCCCCAAACCGTTTCAACCAAAATCAAGGGAACTCTAGGAACAACTTCCCTAGGGCTAACTACCCCAGGAACCAATCGGCCTACTACCAGTTTACTCATCCTCCGCTCCATCCGCAGCTACATACTCAGCAACCTCAGCTGGCTCTACTGCCGCAACAATCTCAACAAGCCCAAAAACAAATTCCTCCGAAAACTGCTCCTGTCCAACCAGAAGATGAAATATCCTTGATAAGGAAGATGTTACAATCGTAGCAAACTATGCTTGCTAACCAACAGGCTCAGCAGAAAGTAGTTGAAGCTCAACTCTCTTAGATCGCTGCGCAATTAAAGCCCCCAGCAGGTACATTTGCTGGGCAGGCTGAATCAAATCCTAAGCATGGGCAGAACAGACATGAACAGTTGAATGTTGTCACCACAAGGTCGGGACGCACTCTTCATGAGACTACCAAGATCACTCTGGATAATGATGATACACCCATTTTTATGACGAATGAGAGCCCGCAACAAGGAATAGAAAAGCCCTCAGAAGGCACAAAGGGCAAAGATAAAGACCAAGTGTCCGCAGAACCCGAAGTCTTGCAATATAGACCAAGAATCCCGTATCCAGGTAGACTGCGTGAAACGAAGATGGACACCAGGTTTCAAAAGTTCAAGGAGGCGATGAAGAAACTGTACATTGACATCCCGCTCCTTGATGCTCTTTCTGAGGTGCCAGCCTGGGCAAAGTACCTCAAGACCTTATTATCAAGAAAGTACATCACCGAGGAGCAAGAAACGGTTAAGCTTGCTCAGACCACCTCTGACATCATCTTAAACAATATGCCAAAAAATAAGAAGGACCCAGGGTCCTTCGGAATCCAATGTTGCATTGGCAACACATCCACAAAGAAAGGATTAGCTGACCTTGGGGCCAGCATATCCATTATGCCTTATTCCATGTGCAAATGTCTGGGTTTCACCGAATTGCTACCTACAACAATGACTATTCAATGAGTTGATTCCACTATAACCGCACCTCTGGGGATCATTGAAGATATCCCAGTAAGGATAGGCAAGGATGCCTACGTCCCATGCGACTTTGTTATCATGGATATTAAAGAAGATTTGAGATACCCAATTATTTTTGGAAGACCGTTCCTCGCTACTGCCAGAGCGCTTATTGACGTCGAAGCTGGCACCATCATTCTTAGGCTCAGAAAAGAAGCAATTCAATTCTGAGTCCTTAATAGTATGAAAGGCCCCAACATACAAGAAGAGGTTTTCCTTCTTGATGCAATTTAACAAATGTCACAGTTAGAAATATCCGAGCCAGCTGACGAACTGGAGAATGTTCTAATCAATCCGGATGTTGAATTCTCTGCAAACAAACTAGTTCAACAGTGCCTGCAACATCTAGAAAAGGCCGAAGAAGCATCAACAGTCACTTTTGAAGAACTTAAAGCTGCTACCATTGTAGAAGCAGCTGAGCCACCAAAAGCCCCTGATATGAAGACTTTACCCACAGGGCTTAAACATGTTTTCTTAGATAAGGAAAAACTATGCTCGATCATCATCAGCTCTACCCTTACAAAAGATCGGGAAGAAAAGCTTCTGGATGAGTTGAAGAAGCATAAAAGGGTCATTGGATATAATATAACTGACCTAACAGGCATAAACCCAGCTCTGTGTATGCACAGACTTCCTATGATTGAAGAATTCAAACCCTCTCACGAACATCAAAGAAAACTGAATCCTAATCTAAAGGAGGTAGTTCGTCTAGAGGTCCTTAAACTACTCAAAGCTGGCATGATCTATCCTATTTCTGACTCCCAGTGGGTCAGCCCCGTCTAGGTTGTTCCAAAAAAGGGAGGCACTACCGTAGTGCTTAATGACAAAAATGAGTTAGTACCCACCAGGACTGTAACAGGGTGGCGGATGTGTATTGACTATAGAAAGCTGAACAAAGCCATGAGGAAGGACCACTACCCTCTACCCTTCCTCGATGAAGTCCTGGAGTGTTTAGCTCATCAGAAATATTTTTGCTATCTTGACGGTTACTCCGGGTTCTATCAAATACCCATACACCCGGAGGACCAGGAAAAAACTACCTTCACCCATCCTTTTGGGACATACGCCTTTAGAAGAATGTCATTCGGGTTGTGTAACGCACCCGCTACTTTCCAACGGTGTATGTCTGCCATCTTCGCTGGTTTAACTAAATCCATCATGGAAGTGTTCATGGACGATTTCTCAGTTTATAGAGATTCCTTCGATAACTGTTTAATCAATCTTGGACAAGTTCTACAGCACTGCGAGGAAACGAACCTTATCCTGAATTGGGAGAAATGCCATTTCATGGTAACGGAAGGTGTCGTTCTCGGACATAGGGTAAGTGACAGAGGAATCGAGGTTGATAAAGAAAAAATCGATGTTATCTCAAAACTGTCACCTCCAAAGGACATAAGAGGGGTTTGAGCTTTCCTGGGTCATGCAGGATTCTATAAAAGATTCATCAAAGATTTCCCAAGGATAGCTAAACCCATGACCCAACTCCTAACTAAAGATGTTGAGTTCATATTCAATCAAGAATGTATGCAAAGTTTCTCCACCCTCAAGAATGCATTAATTTCCGCACCTATTCTGAGAGCCCCAGATTGGTCGCAGCCTTTTGAAATCATGTGCGACGCAAGTGATTACGCCATAGGGGCTGTTTTAGGATAGCAGATTGACAAGAAACCCTATGTTATCTACTACGCATCCAAAACGCTAGACGAAGCACAGTAAAACTACACTACCACGGAGAAAGAATTTCTGGCTGTCATCTATGCGTTTGAAAAATTCCGCTCCTATTTGATTGGTTCCAAAGTCATTATCTATACCGACCATTCTTCCATTCGATACCTGATTCAGAAGCAGGATGCCAAACCCAGGCTTATCCGTTGGGTGCTGATGCTTTAGGAATTCGACTTGGAGATTAAAGATAAAAGTGGAGTGGAGAACATTGTGGCTGATCACCTCAGCCGGATCGAGGTAGAAGAAGAAGATAAAATTCCTATCCGGGATTCTCTTCCTGATGATCAGCTTATGAAGGCCACTCATGGCTTCCCTTGGTATGTTGATATCGTTAATTATCTAACCACAGGAATTATCCACCCATCTGCTTCCTACCAGGACAAAAGGAAGTTCCTTCATGACATAAAACATTATTACTGGGACAAACCCTACTTGTTCCACCTTTGTGCCGAAGGACTTTTCCGTCGTTGCTTTCCGAAAGAAGAAATCACCCCTGTCCTTGAGCATTGCCATTCAGGACCTACAGGGGGGCACATGAGTGCTAAGAAAACTACTCTAAAAGTTTTACAATCTGGTTTCATCTGGCCTACTATAGAAAAAGATTCCTACGACTTTGTGAAATCCTGCAACAAATGCCAATTTACTGGTAACATATCAAAAAGAGACGAGATGCCCCTCACAATGTGGCAAGAAATTGAGCTTTTCGATGTGTGGGGGGTAGACTACATGGGCCCTTTCCCTTCATCCTATGGCTTCTCTTACATCTTGGTCATGGTGGACTATGTCTTAAAGTGGGTCGAAGTTGTACCCACTGTGTCCAGCGATTCCAAGCCTATTATTAAATTGTTTAAAGATATTATTTTCCCAAGATTTGGAGTTCCAAGAACTGTCATATCAGATGGCGGGACCCATTTCTTGGAAAGAATTTTTGAAGCCTTACTAAAAAAGTACGGAGTCAATCACAAAGTCGCCACACCCTACCATCCACAGACTAGTGGTCAGGTAGAGGTATCAAATAGACAATTGAAGGCGATTCTTGAAAAAACGGTGAACAGAAACCGCTCTGATTGGTCCACCAAACTTCCTGATGCCCTTTGGGCATATCGAACAACTTATAAAACACCAATCGGAACAACCCCGTTCCGTTTGGTGTACGGGAAGTCTTGTCATCTTCCAGTAGAGCTGGAACATAAAGCCTGGTGGGCCATCAAACAACTAAATTTTGATCTTAAAAGTGTGGGAGAGAATAGGCAACTTCAGCTACAGGAGCTAGAAGAGCTCCGTATGACCACCTATCAAAGTGCCAAAATCTATAAGGAGCAGACAAAAATGTGGCACGACGGTCATCTTAAAAGGAAAGACATCGCCGTTGGTGACAAAGTGCTCCTTTTCAATTCCAATCTCAAGTTGTTTCCCGGAAAACTTAGAACAAAATGGTCCGTGCCCTTCACTATAAAACATATTTACCCAATTGGAGCTGCCATTATCATAGACAACAACGGAGGAGAAAGGACGGTCAACGGTCACCGTTTAAAAAGATACTACACTCCGGAAGACAAAATGCCAAGACAAACCATCGAAATCAAAGATGCTATACCAACAGCATAACTATATTACAGCTTCGTCGAGCCAGCGACGTAAAACCCAAGCACTACTTGGGAGGCAACCCAAGATTTTAGTTTCTTTCTTTTTTCTCCCGTTCTTTTATTTACCTTAGGTTCATTCTATAAAAATACAAAAAAATTATATAACCAAAACAAACATAAAAATAACAAAATGAAAATATACAACAAAGTTTCATAAACTAAAACAAACATAAAAATATAAAAATCCGTTCGACCTTAACCCCCCCAAACGGTCTTCAAACCGTTTGGGACCAAACGGTCTTCAAACCGTTTGGGACCAAACGGTCTCGAAACCGTTTGGAGCCAAACGGTCCTGAAACTGTTTGGAGCCAAATGGTCTCAAAACCGTTTGGAGTCCAAACGGTCTCTAAACCATTTGACTTAGGGTTTTTGTCAGGTCAACCCCCCGTTTCCTATAAAAATAAACCCCACCCCCTCATTTTTCTTTCTTTCGACTCCCGAGCCATCTGAAATTCTCAAAGTGTTGTTCCATTGCTCTCGCCTCCATCGACCTCTGCTTCCCCTGCTCCCGCGCGACCTCCGTCTCCAGTGCCCTCGCCGTCGTCTCCCCTGCTCACAGCAGCAAGGTAGTCTGGCCGCAGCAGTCACTTTCTTTGTCGGCAACTCCACCATTTCCACCGTCAGCTTCGCCTCTACCACCGCCGGCTCCGCCTTTTCCATCGCCTCCTTCGTCTTTACCACCGCTAGCCTCTCCGCAATCTTCTTTTCCTACGTCCTTATCGCTGTCGGCCTCCTCCATCGTCACCATCATCGTCGGTGCCTTCACCGCCGCCTTCACCATCATCGCCAGCGCTTCCGCCCTCCATTCGCCATTTTGTCTTAGCCGGCGGTTGCACGACGTTTCGCTTTCCAAACGGTCTTGAAACTGTTTGGGAGCAAACGGTCTTGAAACCGTTTGGGATCAAATGGTCTTGAAACCGTTTGGGATCAAACGGTCCTGAAACCGTTTGGGACCAAACGGTCCTGAAACCGTTTGGAACCAATTAGTTTTCAAGCCGTTTGGCCTTTAAATTCCATTTAACTTTCATAAAATCACAAAAACACATAAATACAAATAAAATCTTTTTTTTTTCTAATATGATTTTCTAAATCTCCCATTTTTCAGCCATGGCATCACCAGCAAAGGAGGCCACCAGCTTTGAAGACACTGCAATCTGGACAACGGAGCAACTGATGATAGAACAATCTAAGCTCCAGAAGATCAGAGATGACTTCAACAGGATCGGAAAGGTGCCACCAAATGTCAAGATGATGCAAGTCCTATGCACCTTGACCGGATCAACAAATGCCTAGCAGAGGCACCTGAAGAGGAAGTGGAAGAAATATCTTCCGAAGATGATGAAGGCTCAGAATATGAACCTACACCTGAGACAGAATCCCCTACAACAAAATCAAAGGGAAAGCGAAAGGCTCAGGCAACCACCTCCGCACCACAACCTAAGAAGAGGGCGCGAAAGCAAGTTCACCCAACCATCGCTAGGGAGCAAACCCTAGCAGGTTTGATTCATCAACCACCACCACCACTCCAGCCACCATCACTGTCCCTATCTTTCCTCCCATCACCACCAAGCACCACCACCAGAAAACCTTCACATCCATACCCTTCCATCCATCAAACAAACTCTAAAAAAAACAAAATATATATGCCCCAACATACTTATGAAGATGGGGATTTACAATAGAATCCTCACACTGCTTGATAACTCAAATCTATCCCGACTCTGCTTTGTCGCTGAAACCTCCTATGTTGAACCTACAACGGAATTCTTCACATTCCTAGAAAAAGAAGCAGTAAATGCTATGGATAGAACATGGGATGGAGGCGACTGTAGGCTGGTCACCAAGCTTTTTGGCAACAGAGTTGTCATCACAGAACACATGCTGAATGAAATCTTCATTGATAACCAGGAGCAACTAAAGAAAGCCACGGATATTGCCATAGACAACCCCCAGTTCAACAAACACAACTTCTGGAAATCTTTAATGGGGATACCAATTTATGAGGCAAAAACATGTAAAGCCTTAAACATTCAATCGGGTTTTGTGCGCACACTTCACAAAATCCTTGCTGGTGCACTTTTCCCCAGGTCAGAAGGAGGAAATGTAATCATATAAGATCTCTTTGTTATCTGGTCCATCCTAAATGGGATGCCAATCAACATTGGATGTCTTATGATCCAAAAACTATCAGCTTTCGCCCTGGGGAAAGAAATTTGCATGGGTGGTCATATCACATCTATTATCAAATATCTTAAGATGGATAGATTTCTACCCAGATGCACACAAACAAAGGGCGACATCCTTACCAACGAACAAACTTTAAAGGACTCCTACATCATAAAAGAAAAGGATGGAAGCTACATTATGTCTTCTACCCTGTAGCAAAATCTTTCAGAACGCTGATCCCACTACCAGAACTTGCTGATTATGACAAGAACAAGCTCCTATTCTCAGATGACGAGCTTGCAAAACTCATATCTTCGGTCAAAATTGCCGAAAAGAAAGCAATAGTGGGACAGACGGAGCTTAGCATAACAGCCCCAGCAGAAAAACCAACAAAAATTCCTGCCAAACGACCTTCCAGAAGGCTTTTGCAGGCACAAGAGCTGTCAGGGACGCCAACATCAAAACCCCACCCAGAATCAGAACCCACCCCCCAGAGGAACAAATCCCCACCTCATCACTAGACTCTTTCATAATGAGTCTAAATGTTGAACTTACTTCCACCACCACCCAACCATCCACCACCCCACCATCCTCCATTTTTCAACAATCAACCACTCTTCCACCATCTTCCACATCACCCTTCCCCACAACTATACCATCACCCTTCTCCACAACTATACCATCACCCCCACACTTCTTCACTTTGGGCACCTCATTATCCACTACAACGCCCGAATTCACCTCCTTCACCTCCACCGTCTTTCCATCAACATTCCTGGACACAGTCTTCTCTCCGGGTATGTCACCTCCCTTCTCATCCACCACCACCTCGACACCACTGGTGACCCCTTCCACAGTCACCATGCAGTTCGCGGGACCACCAGCAGTGTCTTTTCCGCACAAAACTACCACCACCATTCCACCCCGACCCCATCCGCCCCACCCTTCAATAACTGGGGTCCCTTCTGCTAACGTCGGTGAGGAATTCGGACGTCAATTCGACACCATCCGAAACCTCCTCACCGACCCTTCTAACATATTAAATTCTATTTTTCCTATGTGCAGGGTTTAACAAAAAAAGTCGCCAAGATTGACGAGCAAAACCGCACCATGCCAAGATCCTCCAAGGAATCCAGCAACGACATGACATAGTGGCCAAGCAAGTTGATCATATCAACGACCACTGCACACCCTTGTCCGAGCTGATCCATGGAGTAAAATGCCAGCATGAAGCGTTGGCGAAGCAGGTCGATAGGATCTCTACACAGACTCAACCTCTGCCGGAGACCCTCCGTGAGCTCATAAAGCAACAAAAAGCCTTTAGCACGCGCTTGGATGACATCAGCACAACCCTCACACAGCTCAATAATCGCCAAGAGGAGTCATCCAATATTGAACTCAATCAGCTAAGAGCTCAGGTGACTGACCTTACATCTCGACTCCTCTCTGCTGAAGGATGCTACTCTGATCTGAAGGAAACCCACGACTAACTGCTCGAGACACACGAGCATGTGCAAGTGGCATATGACGAACTACAATCCATCCATCGTCTGTGCAAAAAGGCAGCACGCAAGAAAACAACAAACAAATTAGCAGCAGATGAAGAAGAAGACGATGAAGATGTGGATGACGATTCTGATTCCTCAGCTGACTCCAACAACAGTACCTCCTGAGATGATGATTCTGATGGCCCAGACAATGCTGGGGAGGGCCCCAGCCGAGGAGCACAACAAGAACAATAGAAAGATCACCAAGAAGGTGATATAGATCCCAAATTCCCTGCTCACAATGAGCACGTAAACATATCTTATGGGGACCAATTCCTAGACTACTCCGCCATGGGATCTTTGGGGGAGGCTGCAAAAGAAGTAGCTTTTGCTGATTTCCACCAGTGTATAATGGGAACCAGCGCCAGTCTACCACCAACAACAGCTCAACAAGTTTTTGCACCTGAACCCTCGGTGCCCTTTCCCCCAGATCAAGAAGAATCCGAACGAGTACAACTAGATACAGACGAAGACCTAGATACTCCTTCCGATTCTGACAAAGATGAAGCTCTACAACAATACATGGATGATTCAGAGCAGCCTTCTTCACCTCCTCCTCAAGAGCTACCCCCACTTCCACCTCTACCTCATAAGATGCACGACTTAGATATGGCGGCCATCTCCACCTTAGATGCACATGATATCTTCATCCTAAACACTATAGTAGATGATGCGAAAGAAGGGGGAGATGTTATCTACATCAACACAAAGACTCAACGCAAGTTGACACGCGAAGATTTCCGCTCAATTCTCCGACCTCAATCTACGGTGAAGATGGCGATCTTCCGTGCTCTCCTTTCAAATTCTATTGAGATCTACAGAAGCTCCAAGCGACAGCAACCAGTTCTCAACACCTAACCCTCTATGGGTTAGTGCTTATTGTACAAAGAACTACAGCACAAATCCATTGAGAGGTTGCACGGGGGGATCGCAAGAAAAGCTAGATATATAACCGTGCCATTCCAAGTTTCTAGTCACTGGTTGCTAATGATTGTGGACACTGTCGCCCGCGACGCCAAAGTGTACAATTTCTGTGCCAGTGATCTAATGGTCGGTATAATTAACTTCGCTGCAATTGAAGCCGGGGAGGCAAGATGCATCCCTTTCTGGCTTCTTAAACTCATCTGGGCCGCATGCCCGTCTCTCCGCCAGGGTTGGAGCCAACCCTGGTTCCAAATAATTAACCCACTTGCCCAAGCTGCTGAAGGCTCTGGGGGCAGCGCTTTTTACTTCATTCGACATATACTAGCGCTAAATCAACAAGTTCCCTTCACAGAGCTCATGAATGAAGATTTTCACTCCCTGCGAGGGCGTTACGCCATGGAACTTATCTGCGATAGAAGGTTCTTCAACGACCCTACTATGGCGACAGATGACGTCCCTCGCTACCTCTTTTCAGCAATCCAACGTCCGAAAAGGAGACCCTTCAGACAAACACTACAGGAGTTGGAAAGAGACAAGCAGTCGGCCAAGGTCCCCGAGAAAAGTAGATGGCATCCTTACGACTTCGATCTGGCCCCAGATAAAGGACAAATAGATTTGATAACGGGGGAAGCCATCCAGAGATCCCCATCACAAATGGTGCCCCTACCTGCCATCGAACCATCATTTCCCAATTTTGATCTAGAAGCCTGCAAGAGTCTTTCAGGAAATGAACTTTGACTTATTATGTCAAGGCTCTATGCCGAAAACGAAGATCTTGTCTTTATAGATGCAAATATCATAGTTATGGAAGATTGCCTCTGAGAAACCGTGCAATTTAAAGGTTTGCTTTCAGTAAGTTTGATGACTTCTTATCAATACTTACTCGGACGGAGGCATCCCACAGTATACATGGTGTCAGCTTACCTGAAGGATGATCTCTTAGGGCTGAAGAACTTCGAAACAACGGAGACACTCATCTCCTATCTCCAGCATACAACTCCAAAGTTCATCATGCTTCCTTTCCTTCATCAAGAACACTGGATGCTACTGGAAACTAACCTACATGAAGGAACAACAATAATTTACAACAGTTCCGACAGCCAGTACGATCCAGAGCAAAGAGTATACACTACGACACCAAGGACGCCAACGAAGGAGGTGGCAATGGAGTGTGCTGACAAATTACACGATCTTTTGAGTCGGCACACACGGGTGTATGATAAAGAACACTTCAAACCTCCAGCCTTCAGCCACAAGTGCCCCCAGAAAATTCGCCAATCCAATGACTGTGGCTTCCACGTCCTCTACTAGATGTACATCATTTTGGTCCTCCAGAAACCAGTAGAGGACATGACAGATGTGGATTACCACGCCCTCCGTGGAAAGTTTGCAACAACTCTTCTATGAACTCATGGAGCAAACAAAGGACTCACAGAAGCCTAATGCCCTTGTCAATGCGCTTCTCAACCTATCACTTTGACACTCTGAGGACAGAGTGAATGATAAGTTGGGGGGGAGTACATTCGACAAGGGCGAGGTATCATTCTTCAATCCTTCTCCAACTCTACTCTCTCCTTTTACTCATTTTTTTCCCCTGCATAAAACTTGCATTTCACATTAAAATAAATCATGTGCATAATAAGTAACACCCCTTTTGGAAAGGACATCCCCTGCTAGCTTAGAATCCAATTTTTCCTCAAAAGCAATAACAAGATTAGCTTATAGGCATATAATGGCGAATTAATAAATTACATTCACTTTTGTTTTTTTTTTATGATTTTATTTTAATTTTACTTTGGACTCTTCACAGGTCAATATCAAGGCAGAAATAAGACAAGCTCTCAAGGATGAGAGGGGCATCAGGAAACTTCCAAATCAAGAAGTTCCACAAGTGGACCACACAAAAAAAGTGCATGTTGAAAAACTCTAAGAACAGCTTTCCTCTCTTCAAAACAAAAGAGGCTTGGCCGCCCAAAATAATTTCCCGAACGAAACCCCAAATCCCAAGCCTGCGAGTCTTCGAATAAAAGCCAAAGAGTCGAATAAAATTATGAGAGTTGTGCCATAAATAAGGATCTATATAAAGAACCAATGAAGATCTCACCCGGCCGGCACATTCAGCTGCCCTCATAAAGGCAGATGTGTCGTGCCCGGTAGTGAAATCCTAAGGTATCTAAATATATGAAAGGCTTATAAAGGACTCACCCGGCCGGTACATTCAGCTACCCTCACAAAGGCAGATGTGTCGTGCCCGGTAGTGAGATCCTAAAAGCATAGAAAACCCCTCCCCCACTTGAAGGGGGAGTTACACTTCAAGCCTTTAGCCAACCCTCATACCCTCTCTAGCTTCCAGTAGGTCCTCCATAGAGGTATAAAGCTGATTAGAGTCAACAACATGCACTGAATAAAGGTGGTCCTGATGCAAGCTACGAGATATGGAAGAAACTTGAGACCCAAGCAACTCTCGAAACCTGAAAGAGTCAAGGCAAGCAATAAGACCCGATATGACCTTAGGAGAACTCAGGTTGAGAATTGAAGTAAAAGTATGGAAATCCTAATTAAATAAAATTGCCTCGCCATTACATGCCTCAGCTCTATCTAACTTGAGGACAAGCTAGACTCTAAGTTAGGGGGGGTGATAACCTCCCATTTTGTGATGTTATCTTATTAGTTTTCCTCAGTTTTCCATACTCTTTCTTACATAAATTAGATAGAAGCATTAACTTTTTACCTTATTGCTGACACATCAATAGATTAACTTTTCTCTTCTTTATCCTTGCAGAAAAACACACAAAAATTACAAAAGCCCCAAACGGTCCCAGGACCGTTTAAGGCCAAATGGTCCCAAGACCGTTTAAGGCCAAACGGTCCCAAGACCGTTTGAAGCCAAACGGTCCCAAGACCGTTTAAGG
This sequence comes from Alisma plantago-aquatica, assembly GCA_963693085.1. Classification (NCBI taxonomy): domain Eukaryota; kingdom Viridiplantae; phylum Streptophyta; class Magnoliopsida; order Alismatales; family Alismataceae; genus Alisma; species Alisma plantago-aquatica. Next base: position 1,115,177,625 of record OY856412.1, read on the forward strand.
CCAAATGGTCCCAAGACCGCATGAAGGCTAAATGGTCCCGAGACCGCATGAAGGCTAAACAGTCCCAAAACCGCATAAAGGCTAAACGGTCCCGAGACCGCATGAAGGCTAAACGGTCCCGAGACCGCATGAAGGCCAAACGGTCCCGAGACCGCATGAAGGCTAAACGGTCTCAAGACTGCATAAGGTCAAACGGTCTCGAGACCGCAAAAAAACCCAAACGATCCGGAAGACCGAATGGAGGCAAGGGCAAACGGGTTCAGGGCCCAAACGGGTTCAAGACCGTTTGGACCTCACTTAAGGCCTATAAATAAGACCTCAAGGGTCCTCCATGAAAAAGGGGGTTCAGACATCCAAAGACATCCAAAGGCATGTTCTTAGTTTAAAACAACAAAATCAACCTTCTGATTTAAGTACCTACTATTAAGTGACTAAGTGAAATTCCAACGTTTTCCATCTTGTTGCTTGCAACAAAACCGTTGTCCCATGGATTCGACCCTTAACTATACTACGATAAGACTTCCACGTATCTCAGCATATGTGGGTGGAGTTCTCTATCTAGTGTAAGCAAGGCTAAACCTAAGGATTTACCATCTTTAGGATTTTTAGTGGTGCACGCAATTCCACGTAAGTGGAAGTTCAATCAAATACTTGTACAAATAGTGAAATGAATACCTTGGTCTAAGGACCTAGAGGTAATGGTTACCTGTTATAGAGGTAACAATGCTATGTGATGATCTAAGGGTTTGAATCCCCAGATCCAATAATCATGATAATGATGTGAAGGGATGAGAATTCCCAGTAATGTGATAAGGGATTGAGATCCCAGGTATCATGTTTATTAAAGATTTGAAAAGTACGTGATAGATGTATTACACCTTTCTTTTTAGCATTTGTGGTGATTAAATGAAACCCTAAGGGTTTCAGTTTAGGCCAGAGAGCCAGAGAGCCATTTCCCTATTGCAGACTAGGAGAGTAGTCAAACTTAGCATTTCCCGGGTGTGTCCGCTAAGTCTTGTACGGTGTGATCGTAGTGCACTATGAGTCTTCATATGCAGAGTACACTGCATATGATCAGGGCATAATAAAATGAATGAGAGGTCAAGCAAGTGTGTACAGTTATTCAATTATTCTTTTTATGTTTTTGAATTATTAGTTCTCTTTATGATCAATCAAGCATTTCATATATTGATTCACTCTTATAGATATTTAGAGTATTCTGTCATATTCATGATTGTCAATCATTAGACTCACTAAAGATTTCTACTGTTATAATTGATATCAATTGCTCAAAAGTATATCTTTAATTATATTAGTGTTTTAGACTATTTCTTTGAAGTTCTCATTCACTGAGCGAGTAGGCTCACCCCTCTACTCACAATTTTTAGGGAAATTGCATGGACTTGAAGAAGATATCATTGCATCAGAGTAAATCAACCATAAGAGTTAAGTCTGAGTATAGTTAAGTTCAGTCGGTCCCTGTCACTCTAGGTCCTTGTATAGATCTGAGAGAGAGTTATAAATGATGTTTTGTATGTACATGGAAGTGTGAGAAACATAATGAATGTATGGATGTGTATCATTAATGCTGAGATTATATTATAGAAATAAAAGTTTAATTCTCTTGTAAAGTTAGTTTATCTGGTTCAATGTGAGAAAACAAAGAGTTTAAAAAAGAAGAAAAAGTTAAGGGTGATCTTTGTATTACATTAAATCCTCAATTTATACCCTAATCTCATGATTAGTGGTAATTGTGAGATCGGGGTGTAATAGATTTAGTATCAGAGCTTAGTTTGAGTCATCAAGGACCATTAAATTAGTAAGTTAGAGTCATAAGTGTGGCAGATAGGAGATGTTATGATGTTAGCTCTAGGGATTTGAGTATTTGGATATCCTGACCCGGTGTCTGAGTACTTGGATCAACCATTATCAAGCTACTCTATCTATTCTTTCATGTATACCCTGGCCAGGTATATAGTGGAAGGATGGGCTAGAGAGAAACTCTAGAAATATTAGGGTTAGAAACAAGATAAGTAACATGAATTAAGAGCATAAATATAAAATGAGTTAGAAATTTAATTTCATATTGTTGTTTTATTAGAGGTGAGTAGAAAATCTCTTATATGTTGAAATTCATATATTCAGTATTTTGAAATATATATGGGTCTTTAAGATTTGTTGTACACTATGCAGTTGTAACATTTATTGATTACATTCTTTGTATCAAGTAGACTAGAAATGATCTTTGAATGAACTTTCCTAAGTGGATATTCTTTCCACATGTTTGAGATTAATAGGAGTTGGTTAATCTTAAGTAGCTCTTGGCTTCAGGACTATAGGTTTGGCCTGGTTCGACAGACAGGATGTGTTACTAGGATCTAATGACTCCTATTAAAAATATAACAAGAGTAGACTCTAGATAAATTAGACCCATGTCATAGTGAGAATGTACATACACTAAGATGTTGAAACATATGGAAAAAGATTAGAATAGCTAAGAATTAGTTGAAACTGATGTCTGAGATCCAACTTTGGGGCCTCATATGAGAAACCCTTAATTGGGAATAAAGGAACACGACATAAGATTTTGATTGAGTTTAATCATTAGTGTTATATGAACTCTAAATATGAAATATGGAAAAGATATGAGAAAAGTATGTAAGGGCCAAGATAGTAAGAATCAATCATGAGGAATGGATTATATAATCGAGTACAATGTTTTTATGTACTCTAAAGCAAAGGGAAAATAGAAGAAAAGAGTCAAGTATTCAATAAGTACATAGAAGTGAAGAGTCTTTAGAAAAGTTAAAGTGAAGAGAACTAGATGAGCATGTAAATCATAAAACTAGGATAAGAAACTTAGTTGAAACAAAGAGAAATGTTGTAAATAATGAGCTTGATTAAGGAATGAGGGTTATGATATAATTGAGAGCATGGATTGTATACCTTTATTGTGAAGTTACTACATTCGTCATACTGCCTTTGGATTCTAAGTCTCGATAGAATAAAAAACTAATTTCTAAAAGAAGAACAAAAGTGTAGCATAACCAATGAATAAGTCATACAAAGGTAGAATATATTCAAGAGGTAATAACTTGATTAAAAGAGATACTAAGTTTGACCCATGCATGAGCCGTTTGATTTAAAATGAAAGATATGTAATGTATTAAACATGAGTTGAAACTAGTAGAGAGATTATGGATTTAGAATTTCAACTTTACATTAGCAGAAGGATAAAAAGAAATATGTGCAACATGGTATATATGATCATACACCTAAAAGAAGCAACATGATCATAAGAGAAAACTAGAAGTTAAAGATGATATGTAGAATAGTAGTATATGGTAAGGGGATTATGGAAAGTAATGAAAAGGTTTGAAACATGGTGGAGTAATATAGATTATAAAAGAAAGAGGTTGTGAGATTCAAGAAAGTACTAATTAGTCAAGTATCCTTGTTGATAATTAATTAAACCTACATATGAGAAATGTATTAATGAATGTTTGAAGATAAGAATTCGAAGTCTCAAAATCATCTTCTCTTTCATATCTTCCTTAATGAAAGCAATGTGGGAATGAAGTGATAAGAAAATGAATCATATCTGATGCATAACCACCATGGTAGAGGCATCTAGTGAATGTAATAATGACATACAATATGATGATAAAACCCTAGTAGGGTAAATTGAGAATGTAATCTATCTGAATGGCCAAGTAAGAGAAAGGAAATTCAATTGATAAGATAAGGAAGACTTTAGTAAAACTTGTGAGATCCAAAGTTTGACTTTCAAATTAAGGGAGCAAAGTTACACACAACAACGTCATGCTACTGATAAGGACCAAACCCTAGAATGTTTAGAGTTGTAGTAGTTCAAGGGTTGTCACTAGTTATTTGACCTTGAATACTAGCATCTCTATAAAACAAGATCATGCGATTTGCACTATGAGAAGTAAACTAGCACTGATAGTAATCCTAGCTAATCTGAAAGGTTGATGAACAAATGAAAATTATTCAGAGCAAGGGGTAAGAAATAAATTTGAAATGTAACAAGTGTGTTTTGAATAAAAGAAGAAGTGTAAGATGAGGAAAGTGTAATCTAAAACAAATTCTTGCAATGATATCAAGAATGATGAATAATCTATTCTTAGCTTGTATGTTTCAATTTTAGGGATGTTTAATCTACATGATTAGAATGAGAAGGATAAGTAGCAAAAAGTAAGTAGTAATGAATGAGAAGAGAGATAAGAGAAAACAATGGCTTTTAGTAATATGTGAATTTTTTTAGAAGTATAATTTGTTGAAGGTATATTAAGGGATGTAAATTGGTTTTATGTATGATTTTAGTGTACATGTACAAGCAATATGTTAATTTCAGGTGTCTGATAGTTTTAGTCATTCATACCAGTAATCCATCTTAGTGTTGTACAATTGTTGTATGGTGATATGGTTCAAATGATGATAAAACAAATGGAGGGTTACCCTGAATAAGGTAGTCTTACCTATTAGCAATCAGGTATAGAAAATCCAGCAGTAAAGGAAGAAGTTGGTAAAGGCGGGCTGGCTTCCAGCGAGAAAGCAAGGAAAGATTTGTCTTTGAAATTCTTCTCCTCGTATGAGGTTTTTCCTCCACTTACTCTCGCTCTCACGCTCTAACGATCTCCAGGGCTATTCCGGAGGGTTTTGGTCCAGCCGATTCCATTGTAAGGAGAGGAACAAATCGAGCAAAGTGAGAGGAATGAAACATGGATAGAAAAGAACTCCTGGGGAGACCGAGCTGGATAGACTTCCCACTTAACAAAAAAGACATAGATGTATATTCAATCACATAGTTGGGCATTCCTCCTTTTTATTCAATTATGAAATGTAGGAGTTAGAAGGGATGATAACCACATTGTATTGATATGTAACCCTAATGAGGTATAGCTTGTTATACCTAGCTTTAATATAATCAAGTGATGGTAATTGGGTATGAATAGTCCTTGAATGACTAATACAATCACAAAGTACTTTGTTACTATTTATTGAAACCCTAGTATGCTATAACCCAATGGTTACATCTTGAATTATGTGTGGGCTCATACTTGACAATAGTATGGAATGTAATGGTAATGCTTCACCTTATGCATCCATGATCCAATGGGGATGTCGTGAGTAGTATTGTACAATTATTGTTGAATCTAGTCTTCCAACTCAAGACTATTTTTATATTTGAGTAGCATAATAGTAAAAATTCAAAACAACATGGTGAACTCTCTTTTGTGATTTAGAGGTAATACATAACAATAGTACATATTGAGTCGTATGAATTGAGATAGTTGGATCGTTTTATCAATGTTGAGGTAACACCTCAAGAGTATGAAAATATTGAAATGGTTGTTTCTCTCTCTATCCTATGATTGATTGTGACATAGAGAATTCATTTGTTACTATTGAGCAGTCATGATTTAACATGTTGTGATTAGAAAAGAAATAAAGGACTTAATGTTGAAAACTACATTCAAGTATGAAATACAAGAATATAATGAAATGTAAGATTTCAGAAGCTTAAACTAAACCTTGAAAGTACTTTTCTTGCATGTTTATGTTTCAGGGATGAAACCTTTTAACGGGGGGGATTGTTATGACCATATCTGAGCTTAATTGGTAAACTAGGGTTTACCTGGATGATTATATGCTTAATTGGATTGATAATTTCTTAAATATAATTAATGATGATAATTCAATTATGATGTTTTAAACCTAATAAGAATATTAAGTGTTCTATTGTTTGAGAAATTAGGGTTTGAGAAATATAAACCCTAGTTGGCTGAAATCAGGGTTTTGATGGTACATGAGTATGGAATTTGATCAAGATAGTAGTACGGTAAATAATTTATCATATTTTCTATATAATTTGGATTTAATTGAAATTTGGAATGAAGATGTATAACTCAATCATGCATTTCAGTGAAAAATTTCAGAATTTTTTAATGTTTTTTAAAAGTCATTCTCGATCGAGATATATTTCAACCGACCATGCTGACAGAATGTTGTTCAACAGTATATTGTTTGATTTTTAATTATTTATTGGTAAATCTAAATAATCTGAAATTTTAAATGGATATCTAAAACTCAATAATAAAAAAATGTAAAATTTTCATAATTTTTGGATGTGTTCAGACCTTATCAGTAGATGAATTACAGTAACTGACATTTCTGCATAATTCTAGATAGAAGTGCACGATTTGATAACCCAAGCTGCCCAGTTGGAGTTAAGGAACAAACAACTGAGGGACTACGCTGTCCCGAAGAACTATGTGGATAACCACCCGGTCCGACCTCTGATTATCAATATCCCCAACTTCGAGATTCGGACCCAGTGGATCCAGATCATGCAAGGCATCTCTTTCTCCGGAGGTTCTGGAGATGATTGCATGGATAATCTGAAAAGGTTTAAGGTGTTGTGCCGCCTTGTTCCACAAGCCAGAGTCACTATTGATGCTATAATGCTTCACCTGTTTCATTTCACTCTGTCTGGGAGAGCCCTGAGTTGGTATAACTCTCTTGATCGGGAACCTATAATAACTACCTGGGATCCCCTTGAGGAAAAATTCTTAGAGAAGTTCTTTCCCCCTTCATTGACTTATGAGATCAGGGGGAAGATCAATCACTTCTCTCAGTTACCTGGAGAATCCCTTACTGAAGCATGGGAAAGGTTTAAAGAACTTTTGCGGAAATGCCCCCATCATGGAATCTCCTAGAACCAACTAATAGAAACCTTCTATCGGGGAGTGAGCGATGATATTAAACAGTTTTTAGATTCCTCCTCTGGAGGAAACTTCATTAGAAAGAATTATGAAGACGCCTGGAAGATTGTTACACTCGGAGCTGAAAACCAGTCCAACTGGGGACGGTCAGCCGGTAAAGGTGTTGTAACATACCAGATGTAGAACCCTACCCTAGAACTTTGATCCTTTTTGGTTTGACCAAACAAGGTTGATGTTAGGATGATACTAATAATATAATTCATGAATAATGTAATCTAACATGTCATATAATTCATTTGGTGATAATAAGATGATAAATAACTTAATTACATGCATAATAAGGTTAATGGGCCTATAGTGGGCCAGATGACATAACCCATGTAAGAAAGTCTCAAAATAAAGAATAGACTTCAAATTCGTGATCTACACATTAAAATAAGCTTACATGTCAATTTTCATTTAATTTGGACAACCTTGAAATAATAAGGTAATTTAGGAGAGAGAAATTGCCTAAAAGGTGTAAATAATAAATAAATATAATAATTGACTCCAAAAGAGGAAAATCATGTTATATTCGTGATCTACATAATAAATATATCCTTTGGGTGAATTTTCATCCAATTTGGAGAAAGTTTGCTTAAAAGGTGAAATCAGGAGAGAGAAAGTGTGTAAAATCTTCAAGATATTAATTAAATATTTAAACAACTCCAATATGTAAAATTGATGGCAAATTCGTATCTAACACATTAAATATGACTTGTGTGTCAAGTTTCATAAAATTTGGATAATCCTAATACCATAAATGAAGGAGGAAAGAGAAAATATGATTTGATTTATTTAACACAATAAAAGTTTCCAAAAGGCAAAACTAAGTGTATAATCGGAATCTACATGCCTTTATTGGCCTCTGTGCAAATTTTGGTTTAATTTGGAGTTCGTTTGAACCCTCAAATGAAGAGAGAGAAATTCATTTAATACTATGTGTAATTGATTTCGAATTGGATAAGATTTTCCTTATTTAATCTGGCGCGTGGATCGTGACCGTTGGATTTTGATCCGACGATCTGCGGATCGTCTCCTACCCACGGTCGGTCTGCTACAGTGCCGCCGGGTGGGGTGCTCAGAGATTTCCTTTGTTCTCGGTGTATACATGTCCTTTTTCCGCGATTCTTTTTGCATTGAATTCGTCGAGATGTCCCGCACACAACGAACTCTTACACGAGTTCTATTTCTTTGGATCCAAGAAACGCCCAAAGCTCAGACATAATGCTTCTCTCGGCCGATATGATTAAACTCTATTTCCAAACCTCACCTATATATAGTCATATCTGGAGCATTGTCTCATCCTACCTGACCCTTCTATCAACCCAATTTCATCACATCTTGCGTGTTTTGCCGCCGGTAACCAAGTTTTGGCCTTGGCCTTACGGTGCCTCTATCTCCCACCTGGGATCCTCCCCAATCGAATTCAAGGTATGGACCTTTTCGTTTTCCTCTTGTCTTTCCATCGGTTCCGTCATTTTTGCAATTGGTCGCGTATTGCGAAATACCCCAAATTTTGGTTCGGTTGTAGCTTCACGCTGTGCGGCTGTATCGCGAACGGAGGAGGAAGAAGCTCCTCAGTGCTTTTACGAATTTACCCTTCTCGCTTTCCTCTCTCTTCTCTCTGCTTTTCGCGCGGGGCGTATTGGTCTTTTGGTTTTGTTTGATTTCTTTGGCTGGGACCAATCGGGCCATATGCTGGGTGCCAGCGCGCGCGAGACCGCCCTCTCATTGGGCCAGGTCATCGCGGCGTGGGCCCACCTCTCGTTCTCTCTTTGTCTTTCTCTTGTGATACGCTGACATGGAATTTTGTCATTGGTCGATTTTATAAAATCAATAACTAATAATCTGCTCATCAGAAAAATATGCAAAAATACTCGTTGGATTCAGAAAAATAATACCCATCTAATGGTACAGGTTTTGATAACTTAATCCGAAGATTAATAACAGGTGTTTTTAATATATCTAATTCAATAAGATAATAACTTGTATAATTCATAACTAATAATTTATAAGTCAGAAATATATAATAAAATATGTTTTGAACTCAGGAAAATATAATCTAAAATACGGTATCGTTTTGGAAACCTAATTCATATATTAATAAAAAGGTGATTTTTAGGGTTTGAATAATTAATGGAAATCTAACCCTAATTTCACATATATGCTAAATAGGTGTTTTGGAAGCCTAGGCTTGGACCTAGAAGTGGTTTTGGATCTGTTGACTCTGATGTTGAGGTATGATTGCATCCCATATTATTTCTATATTGAGCAATAAATCTATTTCATCTCTTATGTATGATTGAATCTCCTATTATTTCTATATTGAGCAATTCTTCTCTCTTATGTATACTTGCATCCCATATTATTTCTATATTGAGCAATTCTTGTCTTTTATGTATGTTGTATCTCCTATTCATCTTCGTTGAGCAATTCACCTATCTTATCTTTCTTTTTGACTTTTGCCTACACCAAATGTCTTATCTCTTGTTATCATGGTTCGTATGAACTATCTTACTTTTTATGTACTCAGATAATTTCTTGATATCATATCTTGTGCCTTTATGCATGTTGATCTCTTATATTGTTATGTGCCACATTTGAAGTGGATTTTCTTATATGTTTGTGTTGTCCATTGTGTGATGGAAACCCTTGTTTTGTTTTCTGACTAAACTATTTACTTGCCTCTATATTTACATGCAATGTGATTCAGTAGCACTAAAATAATGTAAATTACTTTGGTTTTTGGGTGTGTGCCAATTTTTGTTTATGGGATGGTGGTGGTGGTGCCCCACACCCGAGTTTCAAGGATGTGAAGCCTTGGCTCAACTTTTATATATTTGGGAGTTTGACGGTGAGTCATTCTCTATCAAGTTTTCAAGGATGTGAAGCCTTGGCCGCCTTAGTGTTTATATTTTTCTAGGACTATGTTTATCTCACATGCATGCAGGTTTGATGATTGGTTGTGGGGTGTGTGCCCTACTACCTATTTATGTGCTTTTGCTGCACAAATTTTATTGTTTATGGCAAGTATCCTCTTTTATCTCTTTTATTATGAATCTTATCTTTTATGCCCGTGTGGGTAGTCCTTATTTCTTGCATGGGAAGCCTTGTATATTTTGATATCCCTAATTCCTTATATTGCTCAAAGTTGCTTTTTAGTATGCACATACCAGCCTTTGCTGATGTTTCCTTTTTGTTTCTCTTTTGCTGGGGTATGCTTCCAACCCTAGGTGGAGGACTCGGATGACAAGGTTCGATGACCTAGACTTAGCTTGAGTTGATAAAGCTTGGAGACAATCTTGAGGTGGTTTAGATTTCCTCTACATGGATCCTTATGATGTAAGTTTGTAACCCTTTGTTTCATAATTGAATAGTCAAATATTTTCTTCCGCTGCTATACATTGGTCTTTTGATTACCATTATATAAAGATTTGAAAATTTTACACCCACTCCATCATACCTTTTGAGTGTGTTTGGATTGGAGGTTTAATTTTTCAAATTTTTAGTAAGGAAGTGGTTTCACTTCTTTACAGCATGGTATCAGAGCCCATGGTAGTCGAAATCGACTATTTCAATTTTGTCTCCCCATTAGAACCCTTGACTTTTCTAGATAGCTTTAAGTGAGATGTTGACCATAGAATTTATCAATGATGATCTTTGTATGCAATAAGATTGGTTTTGAGGATGAGAATATGTTAGGAGATCTAAATATGGAAATATTGTGACTTGGTTTTTCGCTTTGATTTTGGGCCCTAAATTTCAGTTTTCAATCGTAAAAGTTTTTCACAACAAATTATTTTCAATTATACTACTATATGTACAAAAGTTTTCTCATATTTATCGATGTTTTCTTGAGCTAAGTCACAATTAAGAGAACTCTAGTTTGAGTAGAATCTAACCCTAGTTTGTGACTAGGTTTGATATAATGGTGTAGTTGACCTACCCTATGACTTATTGGATGATCATGTAGGGTTGATAGGTTAGAGACACAAGGACCTAAAATATCAACCCTAGATGGTGACTATTAGTTGGATACATGAGAAACATAAAATCTCTAAAATCTTTCACAACTAAGTGATGTGAGTAGCTCTAAAAAGTTGTTTAGTTTGACTAGTTAGGTATAACCCTTTAAGGGGTGGAGAATAGTTTAAAGTTGATGTTTGGATCTTTAGATTTCGAGGACGAAATCCTTTTTAAGGGGTGGAGTGTTGTAACATACCAGATCTAGAACCCTACCCTAGAACTTTGATCCTTTTTGGTTTGACCAAACAAGGTTGATGTTAGGATGATGCTAATAATATAATTCATGAATAATGTAATCTAACATGTCATATAATTCATTTGGTGATAATAAGATGATAAATAACTTAATTACATGCATAATAAGGTTAATGGGCCTATAGTGGGCCAGATGACATAACCCATGTAAGAAAGTCTCAAAATAAAGAATAGACTTCAAATTCGTGATCTACACATTAAAATAAGCTTACATGTCAATTTTCATTTAATTTGGACAACCTTGAAATAATAAGGTAATTTAGGAGAGAGAAATTGCCTAAAAGGTGTAAATAATAAATAAATATAATAATTGACTCCAAAAGAGGAAAATAATGTTGTATTCGTGATCTACATAATAAATATATCCTTTGGGTGAATTTTCATCCAATTTGGAGAAAGTTTGCTTAAAAGGTGAAATCAGGAGAGAGAAAGTATGTAAAATCTTCAAGATATTAATTAAATATTTAAACAACTCCAATATGTAAAATTGATGGCAAATTCGTATCTAACACATTAAATATGACTTGTGTGTCAAGTTTCATAAAATTTGGATAATCCTAATACCATAAATGAAGGAGTATAGAGAAAATATGATTTGATTTATTTAACACAATAAAAGTTTCCAAAAGGTAAAACTAAGTGTATAATCGGAATCTACATGCCTTTATTGGCCTCTGTGCAAATTTGGTTTAATTTGGAGTTTGTTTGAACCCTCAAATGAAGAGAGAGAAATTCATTTAATACTATGTGTAATTGATTTTGAATTGGATAAGATTTTCCTTATTTGATCTGGCGCGTGGATCGTGACCATTGGATTTTGATCTGACGATCCACGGATCGTCTCTTACCCACGGTCGGTCTGCTACAGTGCCGCTGGGTGGGGTGCTCAGAGATTTCCTTTGTTCTCGGTGTATACATGTCCTTTTTCCGCGATTCGTTTTGCATTGAATTCGTCGAGATGTCCCGCACACAACGAACTCTTACACGAGTTCTATTTCTTCGGATCCAAGAAACGCCCAAAGCTCAGACATAATGCTTCTCTCGGCCGATATGATTAAACTCTATTTCCAAACCTCACCTATATATAGTCATATCTGGAGCATTGTCTCATCCTACCTGACCCTTCTATCAACCCAATTTCATCGCATCTTGCGTGTTTTGCCGCCGGTAACCAAGTTTTGGCCTTGGCCTTACGGCGCCTCTATCTCCCACCTGGGATCCTCCCCAATCGAATTCAAGGTATGGACCTTTTCGTTTTCCTCTTGTCTTTCCATCGGTTCCGTCGTTTTTGCAATTGGTCGCGTATTGCGAAATACCCCAAATTTTGGTCTGGTTGTAGCTTCACGCTGTGCGGCTGTATCGTGAATGGAGGAGGAAGAAGCTCCTCGGTGCTTTTACGAATTTACCCTTCTCGCTTTCCTCTACTTTTCGCGTGGGGCGTATTGGTCTTTTGGTTTTGTTTGATTTCTTTGGCTGGGGCCAATCGGGCCATCTGCTGGGTGCCAGCGTGCGCGAGACCACCATCTCATTGGGCCAGGTCATCGCGGCGTGGGCCCGCCTCTCGTTCTCTCTCTGTCTTTCTCTTGTGATACACTGACATGGAATTTTGTCATTGGTCGATTTTATAAAATCAATAACTAATAATCTGCTCATCAGAAAAATATGCAAAAATACTCGTTGGATTCAGAAAAATAATACCCATCTAATGGTACAGGTTTTGATAACTTAATCCGAAGATTAATAACAGGTGTTTTTAATATATCTAATTAAATAAGATAATAACTTGTATAATTCATAACTAATAATTTATAAGTCAGAAAAATATAATAAAATATGTTTTGAACTCAGGAAAATATAATCTAAAATATGGAATCGTTTTGGAAACCTAATTCATATATTAATAAAAAGGTGATTTTTAGGGTTTGAATAATTAATGGAAATCTAACCCTAATTTCACATATATGCTAAATAGGTGTTTTGGAAGCCTAGGCTTGGACCTAGAAGTGGTTTTGGATCTGTTGACTCTGATGTTGAGGTATGATTGCATCCCATATTATTTCTATATTGAGCAATAAATCTATTTCATCTCTTATGTATGATTGAATCTCCTATTATTTCTATATTGAGCAATTCTTCTCTCTTATGTATGCTTGCATCCCATATTAACTCTATATTGAGAAATTCTTGTCTTTTATGTATGTTGTATCTCCTATTCATCTTCGTTGAGCAATTCACCTATCTTATCTTTCTTTTTGACTTTTGCCTACACCAAATGTCTTATCTCTTGTTATCATGGTTCGTATGAACTATCTTACTTTTTATGTACTCAGATAATTTCTTGATATCATATCTTGTGCCTTTGTGCATGTTGATCTCTTATACTATTATGTGCCACATTTGAAGTGGATTTGCTTATATGTTTGTGTTGTCCATTGTGTGATGGAAACCCTTGTTTCGTTTTCTGACTAAACTATTTACTTGCCGCTATATTTACATGCAATGTGATTTAGTAGCACTAGAATAATGTAAATTACTTTGGTGTTTGGGTGTGTGCCCATTTTTGTTTATGGGATGGTGGTGGTGGTGCCCCATACCCGAGTTTCAAGGATGTGAAGCCTTGGCACAACTTTTATATATTTGGGAGTTTGACGGTGAGTCATTCTCTATCAGGTTTTCAAGGATGTGAAGCCTTGACCGCCTTAGTGTTTATATTTTTCTAGGACTATGTTTATCTCACATGCATGCAGGTTTGATGATTGGTTGTGGGGTGTGTTCCCTACTACCTATTTATGTGCTTTTGCTGTACAAATTTTATTGTTTATGGCAAGTATCCTCTTTTATCTCTTTTATTATGAATCTTATCTTTTATGCCCATGTGGGTAGTCCTTATTTCTTGCATGGGAAGCCTTGTATATTTTGATATCCCTAATTCCTTATATTGCTCAAAGTTGCTTTTTAGTATGCACATACCAGCCTTTGCTGATGTTTCCTTTTTGTTTCTCTTTTGCTGGGGTATGCTTCCAACCCTAGGTGGAGGACTCGAATGACAAGGTTTGATGACCTAGACTTAGCTTGAGTTGATAAAGCTTGGAGACAATCTTGAGGTGGTTTAGATTTCCTCTACATGGATCCTTATGATGTAAGTTTTTAACCCTTTGTTTCATAATTGAATAGTCAAATATTTTCTTCCGCTGCTATACATTGGTCTTTTGATTACCATTATATAAAGATTTGAAAATTTTACACCCACTCCATCATACCTTTTGAGTGTGTTTGGATTGGAGGTTTTATTTTTCAAATTTTTAGTAAGTAAGTGGTTTCACTTCTTTACAGGTGTTCTCAAAGTTTACAAAGCTAAAGAATCTATAGAGATGAAGGCAATAGCTGAAGCCTTGAAAACTATAGTTCACAAACAACAAGCTCTCGATACTTCTCCCCGAGAGATTGATAAGAAGAAAACTCCTCCAGTTCAACAAGTCAAAGCCCTCACAGGATCCTGTGAGGCTTGTCATGCTTCTGATCATCCGACTCTTTCCTGCGGTATGCTGTATAATGTGATGATGGATATGCATTCACCACCACAACCATATGAACCTATCATTGATCAGTCGGAAGAAAAACTACCGGAACAAGTTAACTCTATCTACTCTATCCCTGGGCAAGTCTACTACAACCCTAATCAGCCAAGGAATCATCCAGGGTTTCAGTATGGAAACCCTACTGGGACCGCTAATCCTCAGCATCAAACGCAGGGGGGATCCTCTAGCAAGCTACCACCTAGGTTCCCAAACAGTTTCAACCAAAATCAAGGGAACTCCAGGAACAACTTCCCTAGGGCTAACTACCCCAGGAACCAATCGGCATACTACCAATACACTCATCCTCTGCTCCATCCGCAGCTACATACTCAGCAACCTCAGTTGGCGCTACCGCCGCAACAATCTCAACAAGCCCAACAACAAATTCCTCTGAAAACCGCTCCTGTCCAACCAGAAGATGAAATATCCTTGATAAGGCAGATGTTACAATCACAACAAACTATTCTTGCTAACCAACAGGCTCAGTAGAAAGCAGTTGAAGCTCAGCTCGCTCAGATCGCTGCGCAATTAAAGCCCCCAGCAGGTACTTTTTTGGGCAGCCTGAATCAAATCCTAAGCATGGGCAGAACAGACATGAACAGTTGAATGCTGTCACCATAAGGTCAGGACGCACTCTTCATGAGACTACCAAGATCACTCTGGATAATGATGATACACCCATTTTTATGACGAATGAGAGCCCGCAACAAGGAATAGAAAAGCCCTCAGAAGGCACAAAGGGCAAAGATAAAGACCAAGTGTCCGCAGAACCTGAAGTCTTGCAATATAGACCAAGAATCCCATATCCAGGTAGACTGCGCGAAACGAAGATGGACACCAGGTTTCAAAAGTTCAAGGAGGCGATGAAGAAACTGTACATTGACATCCCGCTCCTTGATTCTCTTTCTGAAGTGCCAGCCTGGGCAAAGTACCTCAAGACCTTATTATCAAGAAAGTACATCACCGAGGAGCAAGAAACTATTAAGCTTGCTCAGACAACCTCTGACATCATCTTAAACAAAATGCCAAAAAAGAAGAAGGACCCAGGTTCCTTCGGAATCCAATGTTGCATTGGCAACACATCCACAAAGAAAGGATTAGCTGACCTTGGGGCCAGCATATCCATTATGCCTTATTCCATGTGCAAACGTCTGGGTTTCACCGAATTTCTACCTACAACAATGACTATTCAATTGGCTGATTCCACTATAACCGCACCTCTGGGGATCATTGAAGATATCCCAGTAAGGATAGGCAAGGATGCCTACGTCCCATGTGACTTTGTTATCATGGATATTAAAGAAGATTTGAGATACCCAATTATTTTTGGCAGACCGTTCCTCGCTACTGCCAGAGCACTTATTGACGTTAAAGCTGGCACCATCATTCTTTGGCTCAGAAAAGAAGCAATTCAATTTCGAGTCCTTAATAGTATGAAAGGCCCCAGCATACAAGAAGAGGTTTTCCTTCTTGACGCAATTCAACAAATGTCACAGTTAGAAATATCTGAGCCAGCTGACGAACTGGAGAATGTTCTAATCAATCCAGATGTTGAATTCTCTATAAACGAACTAGTTCAACAGTGCCTGCAACATCTAGAAAAGGCCAAAGAAGCATCAACGGTCACTTTTGAAGAACTTAAAGCTGCTACCATTATAGAAGCAGCTGAGCCACCAAAAGCCCCTGATATGAAGACTTTACCCACAGGGCTTAAACATGTTTTCTTAGATAAGGAAAAACCATGCCTGGTCATCATCAGCTCTACCCTTACAAAAGATCTGGAAGAAAAGCTCATGGATGAGTTGAAGAAGCATAAAAGGGTCATTGGATATAAGATAACTGACCTAACGGGCATAAACCCAGCTCTGTGTATGCATAGACTTCCTATGATTGAAGAATTCAAACCCTCTCGCAAACATCAAAGAAAATTGAATCCTAATCTAAAGGAGGTAGTTCGTCTGGAGGTCCTTAAATTACTCAAAGCTGGCATGATCTATCCTATTTCTGACTCCCAGTGGGTCATCCCCGTCCAGGTTGTTCCAAAAAAGGGAGGCACTACCGTAGTGCTTAATGACAAAAATGAGTTAGTACCCACCAGGACTGTAACAGGGTGGCGGATGTGTATTGACTATAGAAAGCTGAACAAAGCCACGAGGAAGGACCACTACCCTCTACCCTTCCTCGATGAAGTCCTAGAGCATTTATCTCATCAGAAATATTTTTGCTATCTTGACGGTTACTCCAGGTTCTATCAAATACCCATACACCCGGAGGACCAGGAAAAAACTACCTTCACCTGTCCTTTTGGGACATACGCCTTTAGAAGAATGTCGTTTGGGTTGTGTAATGCACCCGATACTTTCCAACGGTGTATGTCTGCCATCTTCGCTGGTTTAACTGAATCCATCATGGAAGTGTTCATGGACGATTTCTCAGTTTATAGAGATTCCTTTGATAATTGTTTAATCAATCTTGGACAAGTTCTACAGCGCTGTGAGGAAACGAACCTTATCCTGAATTGCGAGAAATGCCATTTCATGATAACAGAAGGTGTCATTCTCAGACATAGGGTAAGTGACAGAGGAATCGAGGTTGATAAAGCAAAAATCGATGTTATCTCAAAACTGTCACCTCCAAAGGACATAAGAGGGGTTCGAGCTTTCCTAGGTCATGTAGGATTCTACAGAAGATTCATCAAAGATTTCTCAAGGATAGCTAAACCCATGACCCAACTCCTAACTAAAGATGATGAGTTCATATTCAATCAAGAATGTATGCAAAGTTTCTCCACCCTCAAGAATGCGTTAATTTCCGCACCTATTCTGAGAGCCCCAGATTGGTCGCAGCCTTTCGAAATCATGTGCGACGCAAGTGATTACGCCATAGGGGATGTTTTAGGACAGCGGATTGACAAGAAACCCTATGTTATCTACTACGCATCCAAAACGCTAGACGAAGCACAGAAAAACTACACTACCACGGAGAAAGAATTTCTGGCTGTCATCTATGTGTTTGAAAAATTCCGCTCCTATTTGATTGGTTCTAAAGTGTGTACAGTTATTCAATTATTCTTTGTATGTTTCTGAATTTTTAATTCTCTTTATGATCAATCAAGCATTTCATATATTGATTCACTCTTATAGATATTTAGAGTATCCTTCCATATTTATGATTATCAATCATTAGACTCACTAAAGCTTTCTACTGTTATAATTGATATCAATTTCTCAAAAGTATATCTATAATTATATCAGTGCTTTAGACTATTTCTTTGAAGTACTCATTCAGTGAGCGAGTAGGCTCACCCCTCTACTCATTTTTTTAGGGAAATCACATGGAATTGAAGTAGATATCATTGCAACAGAGTAAATTTTCCACAAGAGTTAAGTCTGAGTATAGTTAAGTTCAGTCGGTCCCTGTCACTCTAGGTCCTTGTATATATCTGAGAGAGAGTTATAAATAATGTTTTGTATGTACATGTAAGTGTGAGAAACATAATGAATGTATGGATGTGTATCATTAATGTTGAGATTATATTAGAGAAATACAAGTATAATTCTCTTGTAAAGTTAGTTTATGTGGTTCAATGCGAGAAAACAAAGAGTTTGAAAAAGAAGAAAAAGTTAAGGGTGCTCTTTGTATTACGTTAAATCCTCAATTTATACCCTAATCTCATGATTAGTGGTAATTGTGAGATCAGGGTGTAACAATGATCTTCACAAATAACCCTATTTGTAGAGATGAAATCTTTAGTTTGTCCTTCTCATCCTGAAAGCATTTTACACACATTAGTCTACCATTTACCTAATTATATTCAAATGCATATCCAAACCTATGTTTGGTTGCTTAATTTCGAGTTATGGCTTAGACCTCTAGAGTTATCAAATACATAATGAGTATGATTATGGTAATTAGGTGTGTACAATTCAAGTTTGTCACTACGTGTATCTCCAACCAATAACTAAAGTTAATGAGACTGGATTGAGCATAGCAACCAAGATCATCCAGTCAAATGATATTATTTTTGAGAAGAAGAAAAAAAGTGTAACCAAAGGACACATACATGTAGATCTATTGTACACAAAAATATACAAATGAGAGATTAAATGTAGGTGGTGATATCATTTATACTAAATGAGAAGGTTGTTTAGGGTTGTCTATTATGGAAATTTAGTAAGCATTGTGCAACAATAGGTAATCAACCATGTGTCATACATGAATATAAGATGTGAAGCAACATATATCCATTGAGGAACATATATATATCATCGACATGCCTTACATCATTGAATGGACATAGTTGAATTGCAACCATGAGAATAACAAGAATGCATGAGTAGAGAAAAATATTGGAGAAGAGAGTGCATACTAATTGGTAGAGGTAAATAACTTGGGATGCATAATTAAAATGTGTAATAGATTTGACAACACAAAATAATAGTATAGAAACTGCATAATCTTTAACTCCTTCCCAAAAAGCAATGTAGATATGGAAGAGGGAAAACATAGCAGAACCAAATTTCCTATAGATGCTTGTTTAACAGTAGAAAAATCTGATGTTAACTACCATACAATACAAGGCATTCACTGATATAACTCCTCGTGTCAAGTCACATCGTGGTGGTAGTATTGGGATAATATCTCTTATCCTATTTTTAGGATATTAGGTATTGTCTAACAATATTGGAGAAGTCCATATTTGGATAGGTTTGAAGTCTAAGATAATGTTTAGAATTTTCCTTTTCTCCTACCTGTTAAGTTTGACATCATCTTTATTATTCCTTTTTAATAAATTGGCCTTATCCTCTTATACAACCTTTTCTATGTTAGCATTATCTTTTGGGATTGTCTTATTGAGTACTAAGGGGATACTATAAATAAGACATAATTTTGTATGATACACCGTGCTAATGGGTTGGTTCCAATGTGAAATAACTTTGGGTGAAACGTGGACAACTTTGTGCGCCAACATTGTGGGCCAAAATAGGAAGCCTAAAAGATAGTTGAAATGGGAGAAAATGAGAGTAGATTAAGGAATTCTATTGTGGATAAAGGATTGTGAGAGAGATATACAATCCTTGTAATCTTGTCAAGGTTTTTACTTAATAGAATTTGCAATCTTCTTTGCCAAATATGTTCTCATCAGTTATCGCATGACGTTTGACCTTGTCGATGGGGGTGTTGTTGTTTTTATTGTGCATGCTTGGGCTATATCTCGCACAATTAATTTTTCTTGATCTTGAAGCTTCCACATAAGTTTAATTCAAGTGGTATCAAAGTAGAGTTTATGTAAAATGATCAAAAAACTTCAAGGGTATAGAAAAGCATGATGACATCGACAGCTACCGTAAGAGATCATCTGGTATTAGATCTTGATTGCAACATTATTATACAATCAAGATGGCATGAATCCACTAATGCAAGTGGAGTCATGCCATTCACTTGTAAGGGGCAAGTGATCACAGAAGCAACTTGGTTCAATAGAGTATATCCATTGGTTGGAGTCTTTATAACCAAAAGAGGAGCATCTCATGAGAGATCTACCAGCACAGGAGATGTAGATGAAGTGGTGGTATGGATGTCAGACATTACAACCCAAATAGTTCTATGTGTATTCAACTTTCAGGAGCAGTCTCAGTGATGAAGCTAGGAGTTAGGGAGGCACCACATAGTATACAATAGAGTATAATTTATTTACAAAGACCAAAATATAAGGAAATTTTTTTGATGAGAAAATCAACTGTCAATAGTTTTCCCTATCCACAAAATATAAAATAAATCAATAAAAAAATAAATGGTTCACAATTGTCCCGCACGACTAGACATCTCTTGAAAACAATTTATAAAAATAATATATAAATCTATCTACAACAAAAAAGGGAGTAATAGGAAGAGCAACTCGGTAGTATTTGGTATACTATTTGAGATGTGCTGAACAGACTAACTGTCACGTTGAACTATCAATACTATTGCAGCATTGTGTCAATACAAGAATAGGCCAACCACCTCTCATTTTCTCATCTACAATGTTGTGTCATCTCAATCAATGCATGGATTAGAGAACAGAGTGAAAGGTGACTATCAAGAAATGTTGCCTCTACCACTGTGTGGTTGGATAATAATCGAAACTTCTGGTGTTCATCGATTTTCAGACCATTTTAATTATACAGTGTCAAGAGAACGAGTGAATAACCAACCAGACACTATTAGACATTGTTGTCTTTGTCGTCATTGTGTGACAATATGAACATGGGAGTAAATAAATTTGTCTGTGGCTATGTACCCTTCCATCTGCATTCTTTGGCATTGTGTGAAGTAGGAAATATACTAGTTGTAGTCGTTCATTAAGTTTGTGGTTGTATTTGCATCCTAAAATGAAATACAAATTGTCATTAGAACATGACTAATTTCTATCTTGCCAAGAGTCTATATCAAACTGGGCAGTAATTACAACTTCAATAATATTTTGGTTTTTGCCCCACCATAATTCTATAATTGAATGGGTATTAGTTACAACTTGAATAATATTTATATAATACTTTATTATAGGCAGCATCTGGTCACATGTGCTCATTTGTGTCTCTTATTAGCTCTGTTACTGAGTAGTTTGGTACGAGACTACAAATTCATCTATAAATTTTAACTGGTGCAGAAGCAAATTTGACAACTGTTGGAAGGAGAAAACTGTGGTAGGACCAACTATGCAGTATCATAGAACGGGCGTGGTTCAAACCCTATGACATGGGGGGTCAAAGGTATGAAGGATGCAGTTATTCAAACTACAAGTGAAGGGAGTGCACTTTTTCAAAATGTACAATATGAGGAGCTTTAACATGAAGTGTTCAAACAGCCAAACTCGGGCACACACTTCATACACTCGTGCATAGTAGAACACTTTCTAGAGATGGAAGCAGCTTTTGAGGGCGGAAGCCTAGAAGAAGAACGGGAGAAAATCTTATGGGAGAAACAATTATACTTCAACGTATAAGATCAAGGTGAAGATTGTTGGGATTCTTTTCCTATTTTTAAGATTATAGATATTATTTAATAATTGAAAAAGTCTAAAATTTTATAGATTTAGAGAGTAAAATAATGTTTAGCTTAAACCCCTCTTAATACCTATTAAAGTTTGGCTATCTCTCTATTATATTTTTTAATAAATTAGCCTTATCCTCTCATACTACCTTTAATGGTCGGCCTTATATTTTAGAATTGTCTTATCGAGTATTATGGGAGTATTATTAATAAGACATAGTGACATATGATACGTTGTGTCAATGTGTGCATTCCAACGTTTGAGTGTATCAATGTGGGACAATATTTTGCACTACTGTTGTGGGTCAAAAATGAAAAGCTAAAAAGATAGCCAAAAGGAGAGAGAATGAGGGTGGATTAATAAATTTTATTGAGCAAAGGAATGCGAGAGAGAGACAATATTTATAATCTTGTGAAGGTTTTTGCTTAATAGAATTTGTGGTCTTTTTTGCCAAATCTAATTCTCATTGGCTATTCTTAAGGTTTGGCTCCTGTAGACAGAGGTTGTTATTGTTTTTTTTGTGCTTGCTTAGGACATATATCATATACAAAGTTTCTCTTGGACTTAAAGGCTTCCACATTAAATTTAGCTTGAAGCAGTTGGGTTAGATGCATTATGCTTCCAGTCTACTATGGGTCATGGGTCATGGGGCTTTGTAACGTCCCCAGATTTTTACCTTCTCAAAACCCCATGGAGATGAGAAGACAAAATCCAAAAATGTTAAGCAATTGTATCAAGTGCATTGCGGAAGCAATATGTGCATACATGAACATAAAACCATAACATACACCATGACATTCTCAACATTCAACATGTATATTTATACAATATGAATTATTACACAATGATTTAGAATTACATATTGAATGATGATTCTACAATCTATGAACATGTATGATAACAAGATCTTAGATAATAGGTACAACTTGTGCAACTTTCTTACATCCTATTCCTTTATCCCATTCTAACTCTGGACCTAGAAAATATGAGAAACAAAAACATCAACAAAAGTTGGTCATGGAATTAAAGAGCTATACTATGCTGGCATATTGAAAATACTTGAAAAAGAAGAAAGAGAGAAAGAAACATTATTTAATGACATAAAATTAGGTAATCCCAAGTTATTAATCACATTTCAAATGAATATGCATTACTATGGTGGACTTAGCACAAACATAAATTAATTGGGACCTATCCCCGCATACCTTGTACCATTAGAGATCTCCATGCGTACCTTGTACCATTAGGGAGGTTCTAGTCAACATTAATTTTTTCCCTCTCTAAAAGGGAGATTAATGAGAACCACTAGTAACTACATTTCATTTTCTTATTCATTTATGTTCTTAAATGTTCAAGGCAGAAATTGTCAATACACATACATCTACATCCAACAATGTACTACAAATACATGCAAGCAAGTACATATATTTAACATCCAGAAAAATCTAGTCATATAATTGTATCCACATACCTGAGTTCAGAGATTCTTTATACATCCATGATCATCAACAACTTTGTCCATGACCTGATTAATAACAATTAATCATCATTAATATGTGGTTCATTATATTAATGATATTTTAGGTCCAAATTAGGGTTTCCATTATGGGTTAGATCATTAGGGGTATCTCTTTAGGATTCACATGATTCAAAGGAATCAGATTTGGATCTTAGGGTTTTAGGGTCGTTCAAGATCATATAGTGTCATTAAATAATTAAGATTCGACATATTGTTGCATAAGGTATACACTTTTAGAAAGAGTAACTAGAAATTAGGGTTTTTCAAAATTATTGGATCAAATATCCCTCATTGATTAGGGTTTTGAGCCATAGGATATCAGGGATCCAATTAGTGTTTTAGATTTCAACCAATCAGATCTTAATCAAGGATCACTAATATTACACTATATATATATATATATATATATATATAGGGAGTTTATTGGATGCTCGCGCGGGTACTTTGGTATTGCTACCCATGCCTTGGAAACATGGTGGCAATATTGTAAATTGATGCAATATTAGCGCCAGCTACTCCCGTCTCTGGCTATGTCTCTCGCTTCAGCAGTGGCAACTTTGTCATCCTCCTTCTGAGTTCTCTACCCTAGTCCAAGCAATGGACCCGGCGGCCTTTTCATTCCCAATTGACATCGTCGTCCTCATCCTATTGACTCCCGTCTCTCCCATATATGTGCAGGTACTTTAG
Organism: Alisma plantago-aquatica; assembly: GCA_963693085.1. NCBI lineage: Eukaryota > Viridiplantae > Streptophyta > Magnoliopsida > Alismatales > Alismataceae > Alisma > Alisma plantago-aquatica. The sequence continues at coordinate 1,115,201,514 of OY856412.1, forward strand.
GTTTGCCCCCTTTCGCTGTCTGTCCCTTTTTCACCCTCGTACCCTAGGGCACCACCCACCCCGTCCTCCCCCAAATCTCCTCGGGGTTTATCCTCCCTTCTCCACTGCGCCGCACCAATGGCTTCCGCTAAGGTCACCCTCCACAGCTCTGATGGTGAGGAGTTCGAGATCGGTGAGGAGGTCGCCATGGAGTCGCAGACCATCAAACACATGATTGAGGATGACTGTGCCGACACCACCATCCCTCGACCCAACGTTACGGGCAAGATCCTCGTTATGGTCGTCGAGTACTGCAAGAAGCATGTCAATCTGTCGTTCAAGCCTGTAGAGGACCACTCGCGTCCGTCAAGGAGGATCTTAAGGTCTGGGACACGGACTTCATCAAGGTTGATCAGGCCACGCTCTTTGACCTCATCGTGGTTGCAAACTATCTGAACATCAAAACCCTCCTTGACCTGACTTTCCAAACTATGGAAGACATTATCAAAGGCAAGACCTCAGAGGAAATCCATAAGATTTTCAACATCTAGAACGATTTCACTCCGGAGGAAGAGGAGGAAGTGCGTATGGAGAACCAGTGGGCCTTTGAGTAAAAAGAAAAAACAATCATGTCCTTGGGCACCTGCGGTGGTCTTTCTTTGAGTTGGACATATTTGAACAACTTATATCTCTTTTAACTGCTCGATAGTTTCTCCTCCTCAACCTCAGTCAGTAAAACAAATAGTTGAGATGGATCCTCTGATTTGAATCAAGTCCTCGTTTCTATTCCTATCTGTCAAGCGGTTACCAAAGATGTTCATGTCTTCGTGTTGAATCTGTAACAAGGCTTTCATTAGTTTCTGTTCATGCTTGCCCAGACTTGTGTCTGGAAAATATACTTCATAAATTTGTTGGTTTGATCACCGTGTTACCAAAAATCGTCGCAATTGCAAATTATTTACCTTTGTGTGCCGATTTGGTTGAGAATTCCTGTATGAATTTTAATTGGAAGGATAGGTGGGAACCTCATAAAAAAATTGAATATTGTATATCCATGTCAATTTGTGATAGTGCAATGCATCTGTAAGAGTCCAGCTTGGAGACTAATATTGTATATTCAAGTCAATTTGTGTTTTTGGTGTTACTTTTTTGAAAGAGAGACGATGTTTGTTATATGCAACGTGTTTGATGTGAATAAGGAGGCCAACAAATACATAACTATATCTGTTCATAATTCAGAAGTAGAATCAGTTTTATTTTATATTCTTTATTGGCTGGTGCAACTAATCTCTTCTTACATATACAAATGCTATCTATATATTACAAAACTTCTGACTTCATTACAATTCGCTTATATACATTACAAAAGAAGTGACCATATTACAGTATGTAGCTTCTTACGTGTAAACTTTCTAAGCGTACAATTTGTATAGTTATGTACTTCAATAGTTAGATCAATAGTTTGTGTAATGTGATCATTCTATTTCATGTGAGTCTTATGAATTTATTATTAAATGATGAATGGTTTACAATCTATGTCTAGACGAACCAAGATAGGACATTGTATGCAGTATAGCTATTTGGCGTTGAGTCTATTACAATTTGAAAGACTCTTCAGCCTCAATGAGTACCTTGTCATAAATGATGTAGGGAAAGAAAGAAAAGAAGTGCCTTTTAAGACCCATCTCATGAATGGATTGCATACACAAAATTGTTGATACTGTTGTTCACTAAAAGAATGTGTTGCGGGTAAAATCTAAAAAAATTGCATGAACGAACACAAAGGAGTGTAGATCATGAGAATTGTTATAGGAGAGACATGTGGATTGGGGTTGCCCACAATATGTCATCCATGTACCATGATGGGCATGGAATCCATATGACATATGACACTTGCTTATTACAATATGATTATCCATATTACAAAACTATCACCTACATTACAGTTGGTTCTTGCCTATTACAATGTGAATGTCCATATTACAGATGATACTTGCTTATTACAATATGACTATCCGTATTACAAACTGTCACCTACATTATGGTTGACTCTTGCCTATTACAATGTGATTGTCCATATTACAGATGACACTTGGCTATTACAATGTGAGTATCCATATTACAAAATTGTCACCTACATTACGGTTGACTCTTGCCTATTATAATGTGATTGTCCATATTACATATGGCACTTGCTTATTACTATATGAGTATCCATATTACAAAATTGTCACATGCATTACGGTTGGCTCTTGCATATTATAATCCAATTGTCTATATGACATATGTCACTTACTTATTACAATATGACTATCCATATTACAAAATTATTACCTACATTACAGTTGGCTCTTGCCTATTACAACATGATTGTCCATATTACATATGACACTTGCTTATTACAATATGACTATCCATATTACAAACTATCACTTGCTTATTACAATATGACTATCCATATTATAAAATTATTACCTACATTACATTTGGCTCTTGCCTATTAGAACGTGACTGTCCATATTACAGATGACACTTGCTTATTACAATATGACTATCCATATTACAAATTGTCACTTGCTTATTACAATATGACTATCCATATTACAAAACTATTACCTACATTACAGTTGACTCTTGCCTATTACAACGTGATTGTCCATATAACAGATGACACTTGCTTATTACAATATGACTATCTATAAAAACCCTGACCTGGGTTATGAGGTAACCCTGTTACTTTTTGTGCCATAGTGTTACTTACAGATGATTAATTCATTCTACACCTTCAATTCAGGTCAGTTTGATCCTTAGAAAATGACAATTGATACACAATGTGAGTATAAATTATGATTTTGAAGGTTGGACACATAGTTATAATTTTGACCTCATTGTAAGAAGAAGCAAGTTCTGCTAGATATTAGCGGAGGAGTACGTCTACATCATCATGAACACCTCCTTCTAAAACTTACTCAATTTGAGATCCTCATGTTGCTTCATCATCCTACTGTCTGAATGTGTCACCAGTAGAGTTTAACAGAGACACAGACTGCCTGACCGCCTGATCGAATACAGTTGTGGACTAACGAGATCACCCCATTTGATAAGATCACCATCATAAAACAATCATAATAACTGTAATAAGAAAAATGATTCGGTTGTCTTTTATTTGGCCGTCTTGTAAGAATTTAATCAAACAACTCATGGGCATCATCACAAATCATACTGATAGAGTATCTTCCTTCGTCCCCATAAACATTCAAAGCTATTCTAGAAAAACTTACAGAAAGGAGATACAAGGGTGATGTTTTAGAAGATATTTGTCCCAAGAAGTCTACGTGGGGACACAATCTGGGTATTCTTAAAAACAATTTTGCTGCAATTGACACCGAGACCTGCTCTCTTCCGGTGTTCATTCTGATTGTTCACCTACAATGCAGTCATTCAGTGGCAACTGATCATCCCTCTATTGGGTTTTCAGGGAGGCAGAGAAGGCAACGGAAACAAAAATTTTCTCCTCCCCAAACCCAGAACAAGGAAACGCCTCAATGTCTATACAATAGGAAAGGATGGTTTCTAGAATCATACCTTGTCCCGAGGCTTGCTCGACGACAATACCTCGCGGCTTGCGCGGTCTTCACCTCCGGTCTTAGACAGTGTCTGTGCATCTCCTAGTCACACCAGGACTAACGACTCCTGGTCTCAACGAGACTGTCGGGATTGACAGCTGTCCTCCGAGCGGCAAAAACCTCCTGCCTCTGAAGTAGTCCACACGGACCACCTGGAACTCCAATCTCCTTGTCCGACAAGGAATTGGAAGGAGTCGCACCCTCCTATCAGCGTACTAGTCACCAACACACTCTCTTGCTACCAGTCGCAACTGCAGTTGTCTTTCCCTTATTGTGCCTCCCTTATCGGGTAGCACTTGCTCGGGCACTCTCGGTTACCAAAACCAAAGAGAACGACAACTTTGCAGAGCAACTGGTTGCACTGGTTTGTTCTTTGAGAAGCCCCCAATACCCCTATATATAGGAGGGTCATGGGACAGGGTTCTCCATCCTGGGCAATGCGGAACTAAAAGTCGGAGTAGAAGGGTTCGAGATTTTCCACAAAAACAACCAACTCGCAACCTGAACCGATCGTTTCACAACTGAAACGGTCGATTGGGGACCTGAACCGGTCGGTTGACACCTCAACTGATCGGTTGGGACCCATGAGCCGGTCGGTTCACTTCTGAACCGGTCGGTTCGTGGTCCTGACCAGTTCTCGATTGACTTTCCTTCTTTTGTTTCTAATTGGTATCATATACCAATCCTATTTTCCTAATCAAATTGGGCAAGTGAAACGAAAGGAAAATTCCCACCAAGCCTACTTTCCCAACTTGCTCGGTTGCACCAGTTGAATCGATCGTTTCAACTCTTGAAGCAATCGTTTCACCCTGACTATGAGCCGATCGACTCAACACTTGAGCTGATCGGTTCACCAAGTTCAGCCGATCGGTTCATCACATGAGCCGATCGGTTGGGAGTGCAGATTGTGTAGAATCAGTCAATTGTGATTTCAATCAATCCGATACTCGAATCAATGTGTCCAACACCTTGAACATTATGACATTGGGCTATCAATTGATTGAGTGTTTAATTGAACTACTAAACTCCTTTAGTAATCAATCTAAACATTGTTTGTGGACAAAACTCCTCTTTCAGGTTAAATCCTATGTGTGTGACCCTACAGGTCCATTTCACGTTGGTAGTGAATGTCCATAGCACTTATGACTTCAAAAGAAAAGAGCGGTGCCTAGTCACACATCAGTGCTACCCAAGTGAAAGTAGAAAGTTGGACAACTTTCAATTCTACAATTTGTGAATGGTGTTATAGTGAATGTATAATTCCTTTTTCACTGATATCCCAAATGAACTCGAGGCATGGAACAATCATCCTGTCAACGTTCATTCACTTTCTTGATCTCAGAGTAGATTGGAAGATATATGTATGACATCAATATCATATACTGATTCACACATGCGTGTGCATGCCTATTTCAATCCTACTCATCAAGTGGCCTTGGATATCAAACTCCCTCAGGAGGGACAAATCCCATATTTATCACTCACCCCTCAAAATCCCCATGTGTCAAAGCCACCCAATCATCACCTTTATAACAACCCACATTTCAGGACTGCGTTTGATGATGTCAAAGTGTGCCCAACGACATGTGTTGAGTGTAGTGATTTTAGGTCAAAGAATCACACTCACCACCATCACTATGAGTATTGACTGCGACTACCATGTCATGGTTCCATGTGTCAAACTCACGGTGGGTCTGTCTGATACACTTGTTCTCTAACAAGTACCTATGTGTTTGGTTTGATATCTCTATATCATGACTAATGAGATTTTGTCATCAACCAACACCACAATCTAGTCTTGTGTGTCATTGTTGTCTATCTACCTTCCACAATGACATCTGACTAGGGACATAACAAGAATGTACAAACTCTTAGCATTCGTATGATCTCATCGTTCAGGTCCTCAACCTAAAAGCATACGTCATTGAGCATTGTCATTCTCTAGACATTCAATCTGTTCTATCACTATCTCATATGACTGAACCAAAAAGAATTGGAAGCCTGCCTTTTATGTTTATCAAATCAATCTTAATGTATCCCACCAATCATCCCATGATTGGCTCTTAGGGCATACATACCAACGGACTCCCACTTACACTGCGAGCCAATCACCCTTGAATCATATTCATAGTGATCTTTAAACATGTCCCACATGTTACTGTTCTCTAGTGAGAACATAGTGAGTAATGGCAACACCTTGCCAAAGTCAGTATAAATTGCATGTCTCACATCTCTTCATTGTACGTCATACGTATGAGATGGAGTTACTGTAATATGTGATCTAGTATTCCATTTGCTAACCTTTACCCACATTGCATGATCAAGGATTCCATACTTGTAATCAATGACTGAAATATCTATAAGTTCATCTCATGAACTTCCAGATCCATATAGTATCCAATGTTGTTCTCTAACACATGAATACTTGGCATTTCCTTTTAAACGGTTTTATTGGAACACTTCCAATTATCAACAAACTTTCACTTTATATATATCATATATATATATATATATTGTGATTAATTTTCTGTCCTTTCGGAAGTTCACATCAATGTAACTCTTTACACTCTCCTTATCTCCATAGAACTAGTACTTCTCAAGTACTTATCAAGTTCTCATGGTATTCCAGTAACCCTTACTGGAAGTAGACAGAAATCCACTCGTCATGTCACACATACGAGTTATCAGGATGAGCACGTCATATTGCCATGTCCTATATACAAGATGATGAATGCATTTTGTTCTTGCCATGTCAAAACATGCAAGATAATGGGATGATTACATACATGATAGATCCATATCTATTCTTAGTGTTCTCATTCTTCATAAGAATTGGACACTTGGCCTTGGGATACTAACTCCATATAACATGGACCAGTTTTTCTCCCACTGAATCTGTGCATACTGAACCCTTCAGTACAGATTGCCAATGTATGCTCTCTTTTGAGGTCAAGAGGTTTTCAGGAACTATCTCTATAGATCTCTATTCCTATCACGTAGGAAACATCTCTTTCTTCCTTAAAGATAATTTCCACTTTTGGATTTCCATTCTAGAACATTTCCATTTCACAACATGTGGAATGTGAACACGCTCCCACTAAATCACAGATCCCTTCTTATCTTTGACATATCAGTCAAACCCTTTGACTATATCATCAAAATAAAGATCCAATTCTGAGTTGCTTGTACTCAATCAATCACATTGATTAGTCCATTGTAACTTATAGACTTCATTTGCATTAGTGGATTCATAAACCTTATAGGTTGTGTCACGTACACATCCTTGCTTTATTCCTCATAGGAATGCGGGTTTAGTATCCATATGTCAAATGTCTTTCATCATTAAGTTGCAATCAACAAGCATCATCCTTCTCAAAATGTTATCCATGTGTCTTAACACTTAAGACTCATTTGCACTTATGGATTTCATTCCAATGGGCGCTACCATCAAGGTCATACCTTATGGTTCATATGGATGTCATTTAGGATGTAATGGTCATTAACCATAACTCAAAATTCAGTTCCTCATATTCATCTAGATAGTTGACTCATCACATGAACAACTCATCACATAGATAATTGAGGTGTATCTGCCAAGGATATAAGAACTTACAACTTCTTGTGATTCGTAATGTCCTTTATTAGTGTGGGGTATTCTTTTATTTAGAAGAATTCCGTTATTTGATAATCATTCTCGAACTCCTTAGAGTATGATTCCTTCTTGATTTAGACATCACCATGCCTTAATCATGAGTTATCTATGATACACTATCATAATCACTCATAAGGATCTCAAACATTTGGTCCAAGTATTTCATTCAATGATCTCATCAAGAATTAACACTTTACCAAATTTCCACTTCATCTATGATAATCTTGAACACTTCAAGATATTCATATTGGTATTTCTCTAAACACCATTTGAAGTATTAGCATTTGTTCTAATAGGTATGTAAATACATCACATGTATCATACCTAATAGGATAATCATTCTCCCACTACCTTTAGTGAATATTGATTAATCATGTCCAAGATATTCATGTCTCTTACTGGTTCTCTAACCAAAAGATTCTAGATTTATCCATCACATGGAAACTAGAAATGAATTTCTTATGATTGATGCTAATTTGATTGTTTGAGTTATCAATAACTTTAGGTATCATTTTATCTTATGCATATCAAATACCACAAGATAAATAAGGCATTTCCACAAAGATCATATCTTTATAAATTGAAACATCTCTTTATTGATTGTCATCATTGTCATACAATATGCAAAAATAAAGTGTTTCTATCTATTGGCAAATATGAAATAGCAGTTCATAACTGTATTACATGCCTTTTAGGCTGAAAATAAACTAAAGTACTCCTATCTATGGCGGCAACACTTTCCCCAATTATGAGTGCTTTACACTTTACATCTTAGTATCATATACCTCAAAAGTGTTACAAGTTTACTTTCATGACACCTTTAAGTGGAGACATCAGTCGCCTCCTTCTTCTTTTGTTCTTCCAGATAGAGAGGACAATTCCTTTTCCAATATACTGGCTTTTGATAATGGTGGCAATTGCCTTTCTTGGTCATGCCTCCCTTGGCCTTGAGAGCTGAAGACGACTTGGGCTCCTGGCTAGCATCAGAACCTTTCTTAGCTTTGCCCTTGCCCTTGCGCTTGGATTTGCCTTTCTTGCTCATGATCACCATCACAGACTTAGGCTTGTCCTTCTTCATCTGTATCTCGACTGTCCTCAACATGCCCAACAACTCTGATAGTGTCCTATCAAAGTTGTTCATGTTGTATTTCATCACAAACTGATTGTAGGATTCTGCCAACGATTGCAGTATCACGTCAGTAGCCAACTCTTGGCTCAGTGGAAATCCCAGTCTTTGTAGGTTCTCCACATACCCAATCATCTTGAGTGTGTGAGGACCAATTGGATCTCCTTCTGTCATGACGCACTTGAACAGTTCCCTTGAGACATTATATCTCTCTTGTCGTGCCTGATCTTCATACATGTTCCTGAGATGCTGAATCATCTCAATGACACCCATGTTCTCATGTTGTCTCTGCAACTTGTGGTTCATAGAGCACAACATCAAGCACTTTGCATCAATGGCATCATCAGAATGCTTCTTGTAAGCATCCCTTTCTGTCTTTGGTGCATTAGAAGCTGGTTCCTCTAGAATTGGAGTATCCAGGACATAGAGCTTTCGCTCTTGAGTGAGAACAATTCTCAATGTCCTATACCAGTCGTGGAAGTTTGTCCCATTTATCTTGTCCTTTTCAAGGACTGATCGCAAAGAAAAGTAATTGTTGTTTGTTGCCATTTGTACTACAAAGGAAAATATGCATTTTTAGTCCAAAAACTCATTTTTGACTTATTTGATTGATTTGAAAAGTTAACAATATAATTAGGCCTTTAATTAATTATCGCTCCCACTATTTTACTTCAAATTGATAGCCATCACCATCAATTCGGAAGATTGCATCGTACAACCTTCTAGTGGGAAAGATCCTGAAATCCTCTAAGTCATGGACCAGCTAGGGCTGTCACCTACAACTTAGATCTCTCAGGTAGGAAACTCTTGCCAATTGCATCATATGAAACTCTTGATGAATGAACATGCACAACACCTTGCCATGAACATTCATTGCCTCTGAGCTTAGACGCTCTAAGAATCACCAGTTAAGTCTAACCCAAAAGCTGACACGGTAAACATGCACCCTACTTTGGCAGAACCTACATGTCTACCCTTCACACTTCCACAAGATAGACGGTGCACCACGCTTTGGCGTAACCTACACTTGGTCGATCGAGTTTTTCATGTGTGCTGCTAATGGAAGGCATATAAGACTTAATATTTTAATGAGGGATTTGGTTTTTATATACATATACATATCCAATCACCACAATGCATAGTACGTATCATATACATGCTATATCCCACAAAAACATGCAAAACGAAAAAAGCGATGATTATGGCCATCCTAATGTGATTCCTCGAGCCAAGAGGAATCACGGTCATCTAGGTCTACATCACATGCAACCTGTACAAGATGAACTATGTGCTTTGCCTTCCGAGTAGATCAACTCATCACATGAATGACATGCTCGTTATGGCCCGATCGTCTGGGTGCCACCAGTCGATCGATTGGCTCCTCCAACTGATCGGTTTTCCTGGTCGTCGTGCATCTCGTCATGGCTGCCACCCGCTTATCTCATTCCTTGAATCAGTCATCAACCGATTGGCTTACTCCTTGAAACGATCGTATGGAACGTCAACCGGTCGGTTCATGCCTTGAACCGATCGTCTCAGCTGTCGTCAGGATGTCCTCCGTTCTTTGACATAACAGGAAATAAAATTCTATCCTATTTTACATTGTAAAAAGAGAAACCTCGAGTTACATTCGAGGGGAGAAAAGGTAGGAAATAAGTCTCGAATTATTTCGAGTTACATCAGAAATAGGAGAAGGAAGATCGGTGCGCAGACCGAGATGCAAGCAACCACATACAACCATACACAGATAGGGTTTATTGGCCATAACCACGCTATACATCCACCACAAAACTCGTTTAAGGGTGACACGTATCAAGTGCATTAATAATACATATCATATATGTAAATTGGGATATGTGGATTTAGGATTGGACATGCATAAAGCCAATTTTATTCATATCGTATGCAATAAATAAAGGCGACAAACCAAAATTGATCATATCGATATTCCCAAAGTATAGAGCAGTTGACGTGGCTCTGATACCACTCTTGGGTTTTCGGGGAGGCAGAGAAGGCAGCGGAAACAAAAATTTTCTCCTCCCCAAATCCAGAACAAGGAAACGCGTCAACGTCTATACAATAGGAAAGGATGGTTTGTGGAATCATACCTTGTCCTGAGGCTTGCTCCGCGAAAATACCTCGCGGCTTGCGTGGTATTCACCTCCAGTCTTGGACGGTGTCTGTGCAGCTCCTGGTCGCACCGGGATTGATGACTCCTGGTCTCATTGGGACTGTCGGGATTGACAGCTGTCCTCGGAGCGGCAGAAACCTCCCGCCTCTGAAGTAGTACACACGGACCACCTGGAACTCCAATGTCCTTGTCCCACAAGGAATTGGAAGGAGTCACACCCTCCTGTCAACGTACTAGTCACCAACACACTCTCCTGCTACCAATCGCAACTGTAGTTGTCTTTCCCTTGTTGTGCCTCCCTTATCAGGTAGCACTTGCTCGGGCACTCTCGATTACCAAAACCAGAGAGAACGACAACTTTGCAGAGTAACTGGTTGCACTAAGTTGTTCTTTGAGAAGCCCCCAATACCCCTATATATATAGGAGGGTCATGGGACAAGGTTCTCCATCCCGGGTAATGCGGGACTAAAAGCAGGAGTAGAAGGGTTCAAGATTTTCCACAAAAAACAACCAACTCGCAACCTAAACCGATCGTTTCACAACTGAAACGGTCGGTTGGGGACCTGAACCGGTCGGTTGACACCTCAACCGATCGGTTGGGACCCATGAGCCGGTCGGTTCACTTCTGAACCGGTCAGTTTGTGGTCCTGACCAGTTCCCGATTGAGTTTCCTTCTTTTGTTTCTAATTGGTATCAAACACCAATCCTATTTCCCAATCAAATTGGGAAAGTGAAGCAAAAGGAAAATTCCCACCAATCTTACTTTCTCAACTTGCTCGGTTGCACTAGTTGAATCGATCGTTTCAACTCTTAAACCAATCATTTCACCCTGACTATGAGCCGATCAAATCAACACTTGAGCCGATCGGTTCACCAAGGTCATTCGATCGGTTCATCGCATCAGCCAATCGGTTGGGAGTGCAGATTGTGCAGAATCAGTCAATTGCGATTTCAATCAATCTGATACTCGAATCAATGTGTCCAACACCTTGAACATTATGACATTGAGCTATTAATTGATTGAGTGTTTAATTGAACTACTAAACTCCTTTAGTAATCAATCTAAACATTGTTTGTGGACAAAACTCCTCTTCCAGGTTAAATCCTATGTGTGTGACCCTGCAGGTTCATTTCACGTTGGTAGTGAAAGTCCATAACACTTATGAATTCACAAGCAAAGAGCGATGCCTAGTCACACATCAGTGTTACCCAAGTGAAAGTAGAAAGTTTGAGAACAACTTTCAATCCTACAATCTGTGAATGGTGTTACAGTGAATGTATAATTCCTTTGTCACTGATATCCCGAATGAACTCGAGGCATGGAACAGTCATCTTGTCAACGTTCATTCACTTTCTTGATCTCAGAGTAGATTGGAAGAGATATGTATGACATCAATATCATATAATGATTCACACATGCGTGCGCACACCTATTTCAATCCTACTCATCAAGTGGCCTTGGATATCAAACTCCCTCAGGAGGGACAAATCCCATATCTATCACTCACCCCTCAAAAGCCCCATGTGTCAAAGCCACCCAATCATCACCTTTATAACAACCCATGTTTCAGGATTGCGTTTGATGATGTCAAAGTGTGCCCAATGACATGTGTTGAGTGTAGTGATTTTAGGTCAAAGAATCACACTCACCACCATCACTGTGAGTACTGACTGCGACTACCATGTCATGGTTCCATGTGTCAAACTCACGGTGGGTCTGTCTGGTACACTTGTTCTCTAACAAGTACCTATGTGTTTGGTTTGATATCTCTATATCATGAATAATGAGATTCTATCATCAACCAACACCACAATCTAGTCTTGTGTGTCATTGCTGTCTATCTACCTTCCACAATGACATCCGACTAGGGACATAACAAGAATGTACAATCTCTTAGCATCTGTATGATCTCATCATTCAAGTCCTCAACCTGAAAGCATACGTCATTGAGTATTGTCATTCTCTAGACATTCAATCTGTTCTATCACTATCTCATATGACTAAACCAGAAAGAATTGGAAGCTTGCCTTTGATGTTTATCAAATCAATCTTAATGTATCCCACCAATCATCCCATGATTGGCTCTCAGGGCATACATACCAACACCCTCCCCTCTGTAAAAATAAGATGACGCAAGTCGTGGTCATCCTCAGCCGCCCATGTCTCTCAATCAAGCCATTGCATTGGTATCTTTGACCTCGCCACCGCCCCGGACCTTTCACAGGCGCGAGGCGGTTGTCCTGGTGATCGGAAACGCATGGGTAGAATCAAAAGGGAAGAACAACCTTGATTTGGAACAGACCATCTCATTGCTAGAAGTGGTCCAAGGGATACTCCAGGTGTTATCCACCATGGAGAATGACAAGGTGGGTGAACTTGCCGTCTCAATCCTGGCAGAGCTGGTCATATGGAACAAGATCATGAGGCGGACTATACTGAATGTTGACCGGTAGCTAGAGTACTTCTCGAGGATGCTTCAACATAATAACACCGGCAATCATCTCTCCCATATGGCGGTGGTCCTTCTATACATGCTTCGGCCCCGAGCCAAGCAGCTTCTCTTAGCAAAGTGGGTTCCCTTGGCCCTCCATGTGCTGGAACACGGCGGCAATTAGCAGCAGTCCTTTTTGTCCATTACTTGTTCCCCAAAATAGGGACAAGAAGGTCCAGTTCTAAAAGAACGCCAGTGAGAGAGAGCTCGTCACTGGATTCTGCGCCTACTGGGCTCTATCCGAGCGACGCTTCATCTGTTCCTCGAACGGTGTCCTCCTCTGCTACAGCATGATGGATATCTATAGTTGCGTCAGCAATGTTCTAATTTTGCAATGGGCTAGGGCATAGTACCAGATTTTTGTGGGGATGAGGGTGAACCAGTTGGATGGGAGTGGATGTCAGACATAAAGGGGTGAGGGAAAGGGGGAGCGTTGGTCGTGACTGAACGTGTGTTACCGGACTTATTTACAAAATCTGTCACCGTGACTTGAGAACACAGGTAGCAAAATCAAAATACTCGTGCGGGCAGTGAAAACAAACTCATATATATATATATATATATATATATATATATATATATATATATATATATATATATATATATATATATATATATATATATATATATAAGGTCATTAGGGCTTGTAGGCCATATTTTCTGAAAAGGGATCTGATCTAGGTGCTGACTATATTTTATTTAGATAGAACGCATTTTTCTGATGAAAATGGTATATAGGTTCATCATAATCCGACCTTCCTAGCATTTTCTAGGGTTTTTCTAAGATAATTCATTTTCTAAAATAAAAGGGTAAAGAAAATACATTGATCAATGGCCAGATTTGACTGGATCTATGGCTCTCATTGATTCTAGGATTTGCAAGGAATGGATCGATTTGCTGACTTGGCATTCACAGATTGGTCCACCTATGCGATGAGTTGGCGACATATCGACTTCCTCTTCTCCTTTGCTTGCATGCGAGCAGGTGCCTGGAGCAGCTCTGGCGAGGCCTTGTCAGCTGAGAGCTGCTCTATTGGCTCGGGTGAAGGTGGCCTCACCTTCATTGAGGCCAACCGTAGAGGGGTAGCTGGTTTTGGAGGTGTGGCTCCCTCTGGGTCACTAATCTGCCGAGTGGGTTATGGAGGTTGCCGGTGCGCCAAGGGTTTCAGGGGCACAGGGCGTTGGAGAGGGTAGGAGCTGGCCGGGAAGCACCTCTGGATCGAGGTGGTGGTGATGGTAGGGTGTATTTAGTGTGGCGAGACCTATGGGGGTGCCACTGAGGTGGTGCAGTGGCGGAGAGGAAGTGGAGATGGTGGCGGTGCTTGGGGTGGTATTTCTTGCAATTGATGTTGGAGACTGATTAAAGGGTGGATGGTGAAGCTATGGAGGGGTTTAAATGGGAGTGAGGAGGTTTAGAGGGGAAATCCCTAAAGGGGTGCCACCGCCTATGAGAGGTGTAGAGATAAGGGGAGCTCATTCTCCCTGATCCGAGGGAGAGGGGGTTGAGTGAGGGTTTGTTGGGTTCAGTTTGGGGAGATGAGGTCATCCTCCAACAATCTTGCCCATGAGATGTGGGAGTCGGGCGCGTGGAGTCTTAGTTGATTTGGGTGTTTTATTTGGGGTCGGGACCGAGGAAAGCGGGAGGTAGATGACGAAGTCTCCCCTGTTGGATCACTGATCAACGACCAGCATTAGCTCGACCTATATTAAGGCCCACGTCCAAGCTTCAAAGGGATGCGTGACACATAATGTCACACATTTTATTCATATAATTCCCAACTTAGATTCTAGGGTTCAAATTAATGATATACTATACATGATTTCAAATTGTTATATCTCCCAAATGACTTATCCAACTAGAACGAAATTTTAAGCTAAGCTTCATGATGTCAATATGTGACTATGGTATAAATTTGGAGTTGAAATTCGATTGATGGCTATATCAATTGACTAGATGTCATATTTCTTGTAATTTGGCTTTATATGAAGCTAGGGATGGTATTAAATGAAATTGATAAGCCAACTAATCAAGGTTGACATCAAACTCTAACATTGATTCATATGTACATAATTCCTCAAAAGAAATTAGTTCACTACTCATTGGATCACTAAATGAATGATTGGTCTAATGAGAGCTTATTCAATTAGTAAGGGTATTCATTCACAATTGACTTTAATTAGGTATCATAGTCCTCTATCGTATCTCAAATCACCTAATTTGGGTGAAGGAATCCATGATTGTATTACCAATTCCTCAATTTGGTATTTGTCCTCTACATAGAATGCTTGTCTCTCAAATATTATATTAGTTATTAAAACTCAAAATCTTGGTTATCACATTCACCCCACCTTATTTGGAATTTTGTCCTCGAAATTCAACTAATCTCGTCCTTAAGAGGCTATTTATGAGTTCAACTTCATATACATCATCATTAATTAGGGTTTCGAGCCATAGGATATCAGGGACCCAATTAGAGTATTAGATGTCAACAAATCAAACATTAATCATGGATCACTAATATTACACAATATACACACACACACACACACACATATATATATATATATATTAAAAGGTCATTAAGGATTGTAAGCCATATTTTCTGAAAATGGGTCTGATCTAGGTCCTTACTATATTTTATATAGATAGATCGCATTAACTGATGAAAATGGTATATAGGTTCTTCATAATCCGACCTTCCTAGCATTTTCTAGGGTTTTTCTAAGATAATCCATTTTCTAAAATAAAAGGGTAAAGAAATTACCTTGATCAACAGCCGGATCTGACTGGATCTACGATTCTCATTGATTCTAGAATTTGCAAGGAATGGATCGATTTGCTAACTTGGCATTCGGGGATTGGTCCACCTATGTGATGAGTTAGCAACACGTCGACTTCCTCTTCTCCTTTGCTTGCGCGTGAGCAGGTGTCTGGAGTAGCTCCGGTGAGGCCTTATCGGCTGAGAGATGCTTTGTTGGCTCAAGTGAAGGTTGCCTCACCTTCATTGAGGCCAACCGTGGAGGGGCGGCCAGTTTTGGAGGTGTGGCTTCCTCTGGGTCACTGATCTACCGAGTGGGTGATGGAGGTTGTCGGCACGCCGAGGGTTTTAGGGGCACAGGGTGTTAGAGAGGGCAGGAGTTGGCTGGGAAGCACCCCTGGATCGAGGTGGTGGTGATGGCAGGGTGTATTTAGTGGGGCAAGACCTATGGGGGTGCTGCCAAGGTGGTGCAATGGTGGAGAGGAAGTGGATATGGTGGCGGTGATTGGGGTGGTCTTTCTTGCAAATGATGTTGGAGACTGAGTAAAGGGTGGATGGCGAAGCTATGGAGGGGTTTAAATGGGAGTGAGGAGGTGTAGAGGGAAAATCCCTAAAGGGGCACCACCGCCTGTGAGAGGTGTGGAGATAAGGGGAGCTCATTCTCCCTGATATGAGGGTGAGGGGGTTGAGTGAGGGTTTGTTGGGTTTGGTTTGAGGAGATGAGGTCTTCCTCCAACAATCTCACCCAGGAGATGCGGGAGTCGGGCGCATGGAGTCTCAGTTGATTTGGGTGTTTTAGTTGGGGTCGAGACCGAGGAAAGCGGGAGGTAGATGATGAAGTCTCCCCTGTTGGATCATTGATCAATGGCCAGCATTAGTCCGATCTATATTAAGGCCCACGTCCAAGCTTCAAAGGGTTGTGTGACACATAATGTCACGCATTTGATTCATATAATTCCCAACTTAGATTCTAGGGTTCAAATTAATGATATATTATACATGATTTCAAATTCTTATATCTCCCAAATGACTTATCCAACTAGAATGAAATTTTAAGGTAAGTTTCAAGATGTCAATATGTGACTATGGTATAAAATTGGAGTTGAAATTTGATTGCTAGATATGTCAATTGACTAGATGTCATATTACTTGTAATTTGGATTTATATGATACTAGGTATGGTATTAAATGAAATTGATAAGACAATTAATCAAGGTTGACATCAAACTCTAACATTGATTCATATGTACATAATTCCTCAAAAGAAATCAGTTCACTACTCACTGGATCACTAAATGAATGATTGGTCTCATGAGAGCTTCATGAATTAGTAAGGGTATTCATTCACAATTGACTTCAATTAGGTATCATAGTCCTCTATCATATCTTAAATCACCTAATTTGGGTGAAGGAATCCATGATTGTATTACCAATTCCTCAATTTGGTATTTGTCCTATACATAGAATGTTTGTCTCTCAAATATTGTATTAGTTATTAAAACTCAAAATCTAGGTTATCACAAGCTTTGTTCCAGTCTAGACTCTAAATCATTTCTATGGTACACACAGGTTCTGCTGCCCCGCATGATCTGGTCCCGACCCAAGGATAAGGTGGTTTCATGGACAGATCCTGGAGGAAGATGGAATATTGTTTGGTGTAGGTAGAGGTCGTGCATGAAATCTAGTACTGGGTTTGTGTTTTCCAGGTTGGGGCTCAGAAGATCTAATCATAAGAATGGCACTGATGACACCTTATGGTCTGGCAGCAACGTCTGTACAAGGTGGCGGTCATGTGCAAGATGTGGGTGGTGGGAAGCAGGAAGGGATAAAGATAAGAGTTAATTTTCTCTTATGCTTACTTTTTGACGTGCTGGGGAAATCACCCCACAGCCTGCCAGCCCATCTGTCAGCCGTCTGTCACCTTTTCTGCCACCTGCCAATGTGTCAGATTTTTTTTTGTTTTTTATTTGTTTTGCTTGTAACTTTTAAATTAGAAGGAATTTTTCAATGAAATAAAATGCATTACAATCCTTATAAAAAGTACATTCCAACAAAACCAATATTTACATATTTTAAAGAAAGAAAGAAAAAATAAGAGGAAATATTTAGGGAAAAAAGGATAGAGGAGGGAAGTAAAAAATAAAAAATAATGGTTTTTTGTTTGAACGAGCCCACTATAGACCTCAATACACGTATTTTTTATTGAGCGTGCCTACTATTTGCTTCAATGCACCCACAATTTCCTGAATGTGCCCACTATTACTTCAAAATGTCCACTTTTATTTGAATATGTCCACAATTTCTTTAATATGCCCACTATCACTTCAATTCTACCCACTTTTAAATGAATGCACCCACTATTATTCTAAATGCACCCACATTTACTTGAATGCGGTCACTACAGCTCAATGCATCCACTTTTATGTGAATGTGTCGATTATTGGCTTGAATGCACCTACTTTTGTTTGAATGTGCCTACTACAGCCTTAATGCACCCAATTTTGCATAAATACACCCATTATTGTGCTGAATGTGCCTACTTTTTCTTGAATGCGCCTAGAACAGCCTTAATGCACCTACTTTTACGTGAATGCACCCATTATTGTGTTGAAAGTGCCTACTTTTCCTTGAATGCTCCCATTACATATCTCAATGTGCCCATTATTACTTGAATGCACCCACTTTTACTTAAATGTGCGCACTATTACTTAAATGTGACCACTTTTGCTTGAATGCACCCACTTTTGCTTGAATGCGCCCATTATTATCCAGAATGTGCCCAGTTGTGTTTAAATGCACCCACTTTTACTTGAATGTGCCAACTACTTCCCTCCTCAATGCACCCACTTTTACTTGAATGTGCCCACTATTGTCCAGAATGCGCCCACTAACAATTGAATACGCCTACGATTGCTTGAATGTGTCCACTTTTACTTGAATGTGCCCACTATTGCTTAAATGCTCCCACTTTTACTTGAATGTGCTCATTATTATCTAGAATGCACCCAGAACTATTTAAATGTGTCTACTTTTGCTTGAATGTGCCCACTACTTCCCTCCTCAATTTGTCCACTTTTGCTTCAATGCATCCACTATTGTCTAGAATGCACCCACTATTGCTTGAATGCGCCCACTTTCACTTGAATGCGTCCACTATTACTTAAATGCGCCCACTTTTGCATGAATTTGCCCACTTTTGCATGAATTCACCCACTATTATCCAGAATGTGCCCAGTACTATTTAAATGCGCCCACTTTTGCTTGGATGTGCCTACTACTTCCCTCCTCAATGCGCCCACTTTTGCTTGAATGTGCCCACTATTGTCCAGAATGTGCCCACTTTAACTTGAATGTGCCAACTATTGCTTAAATGTGCCCACTTTTTCTTGAATGCACCCACTTTTGCATGAATGTTCCCACTATTATTTAGAATGTGCCCACTTTTGCTTGAATGTGCCCACTACTTCCCTCCTCACTTCTTTCTTTTCATCTCTTCACTTCCTTCCTATTTTTACTTCTCACGTGTCTTTTTTTCATTTGTTTTCTAACTTCTCCTACTTCTCTTCTCATATCAATGTGTATTATTTTCTTGAAAATATGATACTATTGATTTTATTGAAATGCAATTTTTCTAAAAAAATCTAATATTTTTTATTTCGTCAAAAAATTCACTACGAACAAAATGTATACACAAAATATTTTTTTTTCTATTTTCTCTTAATATACATGTGTATTATTTTCTCAAAAATATGTCAATATTGGTCTTGTTGGAATGTATTTTTTTATAACAAATGGTTTTCATTTCGTCAAAATATTCATTATAGATCAAAAGTTATACACAAAACAAAATTTCATTGGCATTTCTCTCCACGGACCTATCAAATCAGTCCACTTGTCAGCTTTACCTACCTTGTACCACCTCAACCCCAAAACCACCCACCCCCAATCAAAACACCCTACCTCGATTTCTGTGCTGGAAAACCAGCTACAGGAGCGCGTCCTCACGCGCGTCACGCCCGAGGTGGCTCAATTTTCGTAAAGACAAGGAGAATAAGAAGAGGTAGATGTTAAGTTAATGTGAGAAGAAGTAGTACACATGTAGGATGTGGCTTTGTGGAATTTTAGTGAGGAAGAACCCTCGTACGAGTCCTTACTTCACCGGGTGGCAACGCTGACACTAGTAGAGAGTTCATCGGTAGAGGGGAAAAGAAGGGTCTTGTAAGGTTAGGGAGAGGTCAGGAAAGGCGAGGAGAGCCAAAAATAGAGGAGAAGAGAGGGAGAGGAGAAGAATGGTTGTCAGTTACATAGAGATAGCAAGATTTGGCATTCATATTGGAAAGAGAAACAATAAAATGCATGGAGAGTCACGTGTTACTGCAAAAAGAATGGAACCCAGGTCTAGGCGAAAACTAAATAGTATAATTGCATGAAAAAATTTAGAACCTCATGGGGTGAATGTGAGCGCAAACAAGGTCCAATTCACACCTATATTGGAGGTATGGTGTATCTATTAATGTTCTGCACTACAAAAATACAAATATTAGATTTTGAGGTTTGAAAAAATAACCACATTGGGGAAAATGACATTATGCAATTCAAAGTTGATTAGAATTTTATGTGAATTGTTAATATATTAAGTACAACCAAGTGAGATAAACATTTTGAGGTGGATGAAACTATTTTTGTAGAAAAAGGAATTATTTATTATACTAGTCAATTGAACTAAGGCTTATCTAATATTTTTCAATAAAGACAACAAATATTATTTAAATATGGAATTATTCATTAATTATATCTATGTTTAGAAATATCCAACAAATCCTAAATATTTGTATATGTGTATTTACATTCATGTATTATTAATCGATATAAGTCAATATGAGTATAGAGCCATATCGTATACACTATACGAGATCTACATTAATATTGAGAGATTTATTACCATCAAATTCAGGGTAGCAAGACCAAAATCAATTCTAAAGGAAAATGCAAAAAACATAATTTCATTGTTAGGGAATATAACTCCAAGTATCCATCTCAATCAACTATTGTAATCTACCAACTAAGCATCTTCTTTCTATCAAGTATGTGGATGAGGAGGTAATTTAGTCTATTTTAAACTAATTGATCGTGTTTTTTTACTTAGATTAGGATATTTATATATTATATTATTTTATTACCATGGATAATTGCAATTGAACTAACAACTACAATGTGTATGCAATTATAATACTATGATAGAAAATTGAATGATGCTTGAACTATTAAAGTAATATTGTCTATTTTAATATAATATATCATGAAACAAAGTAGACTTCTCCCACTAAATAATGTTGGCAGTGTTCAATCAAAGAAAATATTTATGCAAATTTAGCACTGAACACATAAATTTATTTATATATTTAACTTTTGATTGATTAGAGTACCATAGATTCATATGATTGAACAAGAAATTGCAATTTTCATTTTCGTTTCATTCAAGTTTGTTAGAAAGTCTATTTACTTAAGTTGTTTAGTCTATTGTGTAATATGGGTCTAGTTGTGTCTTGGATCATTAGGGTTTGTCTTGAGTTTGTATGCTTCTCCTTTATCTTATATATAGGAGAGGGGGTTGTCCTTCTATCAATAGGAAAAAACTCCACATGAAAGAGGAATTCCCCATCATACTATTTTTCACATGGTACCATAGCAGGTTTTCTTGTGCCAGGCCCAACCCTAAGAGAGAGAGTGCAAAGGAGAGAAGTCTCCCCTTGTGGGCGGCCACCGCCACTAGGTGTTTCTTAGTTTCCCACATGGATTTCCCATCCCTACTTCTTCTTGGAGTCTTATCCATGAGCCCTCTCTATCTTCAACAACAAAAGCAACCACTTTTAAGTTGTTGCTACTAGATCTACATGTGTCACCATGCCTCCATCCATACTTCTTGGTAATGGAGATGTCGTATCTGCCCAATTTGCCACCTTCATCTACTATGCTACCGATCTATACTGGCATCATCTAATCTTTGGAGATCTACATCGTCATCATCTTTGTAGATCTACACTATCTTTGTCACCATGCCAACATTGAGATCTAACCCAAATCTTGAGGAAATGATCTCCTTTTTTACTGATATTGGAGATATATCATGCCTATAATGCTAAGGTGGAGATCCAGAAGGACTAATCCACCCTTTTTTGTTGTTTTGGGGTTTTTCTATAGTTGTTTTCCATTAACACACTGTGTGTAGGTGGTGTTCAGCTTTGTTCACAAAATTTTCCTGATGACACATCATTTCTTTTTCTGACACAGTATATTGGTTGCACTTTGACATGATGTGTTGCCTAAATGACACATTGTGTCACTTGCGTTATGTCCCAATTCTGGTCCAAGTTTTATCAACTGACACAACATGTCACCCCAAGACACAACGTGTCACCAACTTCTTGTCGGTAATGACTGTTGTTGTTACATCAACACGCCGTGTTCCTTCACCAAGATGGCATGTCAATTGCTACATCTTGGCATGCTACATCATCTACAATGATTCTATTACATGGTCAAGGTTTCTATACATGGCGAGTTCCTTCTTTATCCTTACCAACAACACTTATCTTCCTTTTCCAGCAATTTTATATTTGTTTTGTTCTTTAACCCCTCTATCCTTTCCAGTCCTACATACATATTGCCTACATTGTCAATACGTGTACTACCCCTCACATACATATGGTACCTAATGATAATAACATGCTATGATTTTTTGACCTAATCTAAATTTTTATAGTCATAGTTTAGATCCATTTATTTTTCTATCTAGACCTATACAATCCGGTCATAATGCACATTAACTCGAGCTGTTACTTACTTCATTTACATATTTGCCTACATAAACACCACCTTTACCAGTGTTTTGGACTCTCCACCCCAACCACTCTCTTGAATCTTTATGTAGTCGGCATGAGCGGGAGAATAGAGGATGACAAGTAGAGAGAAGAGATGAGATGGATGAGAGAAGAAGAAGACTTTAGTTATATTGTTCTGTGGATCTTCGTGCTATTTTGTGGTGTTATTTAGGCTGCTATATGGATATGTCTATTGCTATTATTAATTTGTCTACCTTGTAAAGAGTCTGAGAAACTTATTCATCATCATATCACTCAATGTTGTGAAGTTATCTACTTCACATGATCTATCTTTTGATTGATTACTATTGTTACTATACTTGTGTTATCTATTACTAATTTTCTAACCGATAACATCATTCTTTCTACTTGTGCTATGATTAGAATCTTTTAATTGTTGTTTTGTGAGTTTTCACTATATGTTGTTCGTGCTCTTTTTGCAAGTTGACTATTTGTATGTTCCTTATCCACTTCAATTGCAATTGTGACCCAACACTCTCTGGAATGTGATGTCTGCTATTGTGAAGGAAACTATATAATGAGAGGAGATGATGAAGATTTCTATTGGTAATTTTACATATGCATGTGTTTAAAAATTCACAATTAATGTCAATTATCTGGCTAATGATGGAATCCATTCTTCATCCTAACCAGTTTCAATATTTTTCCCACCTATTTAAAACGCCCTTTTTGTCCACTTCCACCCAGTCCGGGCTCTTCTGCAAAGGAACCTTATTTTAGACTGAAAGTGTAATTATTCTACAACTCTGCCTTAATAAACTATCTTTTTGTAATTGCAAGTTTGAATTATCTGGAATTATATATTCACTTTTAAGTTTCCTTTTTCTAGCAAATCTGAAGGATAACTCTGACTTATCTTTCTATGCAAGCTTTCCCTAATTTTTGCCTGAATATTCCTAAAATTATAGGGAAAATAAGAAATTTTCTTTTTTTTACCACAAGACATCGGGTGGTGATTAACTCCATCCAATGGTGGCACATGTATGGATCACTTTCATCTACGTGCCATGCATGGTGCATCAACAAGATCAACCGCCTCTTCCTAAAGGTTTTGTCCAGAATCCTGACCTGAATCTCAGACTATAAATAGACCCCCATACCCAACATTTTCTAAGAATCTCTCATCTCTCCCAAACCCAAAAAATGACTACCTCTCTATTATTTTCATAGTACCTATGATCAAAGGATCCTTTATCTAACACCACCTGCTCTGCTCGATCTATAGAATGATAAATTTTTCTAACAATTTTGCCTAATTGTTGAATCCATTGTTTGTTTCTATCTGATCCATAATGGTCACATCTGACATGATCTACTGCTGCATTAGATCCATTATCTTCTATAACTGATTTGCTACTCTTATATTGTTGCTCCTTTTTACTATTACTAAAAATTCAAATATAACTTCTACAAACACATCTTTGCTAGTCATCCTCTAACATCCTATGCATCAGTTCTAATCACCAATAATGGATCCCCACTGTGGGAGGTCGTGAGGTGATTAGGATCACAATGTACATAAAAATTAGGAATTTTAGGGTAACGAAGGAAAAGACACAGACATCTCTAGCCCTGAAAGTATGCCCACAACAAAAATTGCTTTTTTATCTTGTTTTGTTTCTTTAATTGAATAAATCATGAATCGCTCAATCTTTCATCACATTACCACACTTGATACCGGTTTACCAGGAGATATGGGGGTGTTAATCCTTACCTACTTGTAACTAGATTGTGAATATTATCATTTCACTTTCATTTCCTCTCTTTTTTATCCAGCAAGGATAATCGCTCAGAATCCTCTATGGCTTCAGAGACACACCTTTTCCCCCCTTTTTTGAACAAAATGTGGTGGCAAATCTGAACAAGTTTTCTTGTTTTATGCAACATTTCATTGCTAAAAAGTATGGATCTTTGTTCCCTATATATACATATATATACATATATATATATATATATATATATATATATATATATATACATATATATACATACACATATATATATACCTTCTTTGAGCAGGGTGTGATAGGATGGTGATTTCTTTATGGAGTAAAGGCCAAGACAATCTGCGTCAAACTTTGGTTTTTCTATTTTGAGGATGGAATTCCTCATGTTTTTTCTTCTTTCACTATTTCCCCTTGTTGTTTTTTAATATTTTCTGGCCTGCTAGGAACGTGGTGGTTGATCACCCTGATCTGCCAACTCTGGGTGCATGGATCGAGATGATTTTCCATCCCTAACCCTCAGCTTATTTTTTTTGTTTCTTCATGATGTCAAACCGTGATCTTGTTTTGTCGGTTTGGATGCCATGGTCCCCTGGTGATCAAGGTTTTGGCTGCACTTTTAGTGTAGGGTTTTGTCTTTTTGCTTCCCTCTTTAAAAAAAACAACCAAAACAACTATGGATGAATAGTCAATGTAAGTTTTATAAGCAAAGTCAAATCTTTTCTAGAAACACACCACCATTTTTTTTATGGCGTGGGAACCCTCCCCGAGAACACGCCACGATTGTGACATGTCCTAGCAAGGTCAATCCCCAGAGACCCGTAACACCTACACACTGACATCTCAAACGGTCGCATCAGAGGCCAGCTGACGCTGCGGGGAGCTAATTGCCAAACAACACTATGGGGAGAATCGAACCCGAGACCCTTCATGAGGGGCGCCCATGCTTAACCACCCGAGCTACTGCTCGCCGACCACTATTATTTCTTTATCTACATATTTATGGATTTAGTGAATTATGGGCTTGCTTATAAAATTGCTAAAACCCATCACATGCACTTCACACTCCTAAAACATGCATGTTATGGAACAGGTTCCAACCTCATGTTAGATCCTTGGAAATCATGTGGGATGCCAATAAAGGTATCGAAACAGTGCTAAGCTAGACATCCAAAGGCTTAGGAAACATCCCACTCTCCTAGAACTCATGACTGATTACACCCTTCATAATCATAAGGTGTATTGGGAGCAATACCTTTATTTGTTGAACCTGAGTTACCCCTCGATGAGTTCCATCTATCCATAAAGAATGTAAGGACCAACCCCTCCTATGTAGGTAATGCTTGAATGAGGACGTAACCTGGACCTAAACTCATGGGCAATAAGGGGGATGTTTGGTGTCTGTGTATATATCTTATCTTCAGTGTTGAAATAAAATTGAGATTGTTGCTAACCCCTTTTCATGTGTAGATACAAATTATCTTTTTCAAAGATTGACAACCTCAAGGATTAACAATCTCAAACAATCTCTTTCAAAGATTTATATCTCAAGGATTAACAACCTCAAACAATCTCTCTAAAAGATTGACAATCTCAAGGGTTAAAAATCCAAAAACATCCTTTTCAAAGATCAACTAACAATCTCAAAGATTCACAATATCAAACAATCTCTTTCAACGATTAACAATCTCTTTCAAAGAATAACAATCTTAATAAAGTCTTTTTCAGAAGTTAACATACTAAAAAGGGGAATCAAACCTTGAAACTTGGGTGAATAAGGGGGTTCCTCCATGTAGTGTAAGACATCTTTTGCCAATTCTAGATTTGCCCCACTATGCTCCTCCTAGTTTATGACCTTAAACTAATCCCACTTTAACTTTCAAATCATTTTGGGTCTTAGACCGTGACCTTAAAATGGCCCCAATAATGTACTTCATCTTCCTAAATACAGTCATGGACTATGACCTAAAACTAGACCAGAACCTCTTGGTAAACGTCACAAAAATGAGGACCCAAGCCCAAACCTCCCCTTGCCCACTATTCCTAACAAGAGCTCTCTGGAGAAAACCCTCAGGCTAGGAGGAAACCAAGGTATCATGGATGTTACCAATGGTTTCATTTTAGTAACCCCTCTGGATGAGGAAATCTTGGGAAAGAAAAGAAATTGATTAAGCACAATTACTGGTCCAGAAAGGGTCACCTTATTCTTGATCAACCACTCAATCTCCACATCTCTATCTACTTTGAATAATTGTTTTGGAGCAATTTTCAAATGAGCTACACTTTCATCATATTTTTTTCTTTTCTGCCATGGCATTGGCAATCACATCTCATACAAAAGTGGAAAGTTCCCCTCATATAGTCCAATCTAGGGGTAGGAACAACCACCAAAAGTGATAATGAGAAAGAACTGCATGTGCCTTTCATCATGGGAAGAATGTAAGAAATATAGGGAAATCCATTTCATGTTCTCCCTCCCATCGATGAGGAGGCCTTTTAGATTTCTTGACTAACATATTGTGTGTAGGGGAATCCGTCCCAAAACATATCCCATTTTTCTCCTAATATTGCACCATACTTTTGAATCTTGATAACGCAAATTTTAGGAGATCACATGAACAACAAGAAGTTTTTACCTCATCCAATCTAGTCAATGAGCGGTTCAGATGGTCAGGAATAGCAATGTGAATTGCTCATTAGATGGTACCTCCAAGGTTGATACCATCTATGACAAGCTAGACAAATCAGATGAGGTAGAGAAGTGCAAGGAAGTTTTCTCCATGCCTGAAATTGTAGTCATCCAAGAAGAACCTCAATTTGGGAATCCTTTCAACATGATCTTTCTGCCTCTATCAAGATCAGACTTTGTGGGATGATGGAAGTATCCATAGTTCACTGGATAAGGGGCCGCGCACGCAGGATCATCCATGACATTCTTCCCATACAGTATGTGAGACTCAAACTTCCACCCAAGCCATAAACTCTTACAACAAGACTATATAAGAGTATGTCATTTGCAATATTGGGTCCATCCCAATTCCTCACAAGGTGGTGATCCCTTCTTCAAACCTAAATGAGAAACTCAAGGGAAATAGAAAGAAGAAGAAGAAGAAGAAGACACATCCACACAAAGAGAGCCTAAAATGACTGACATCGTTATGAGGGCTCAAATGCAGCATGTGAATGGATGAGACCAGTCCCCAGCATCCACTCCATATATCCACCACCTTACACCTAGAACAACCCCTACTGGTGGGAGGGTATGGGTTCCCACCACCTATATATATGGCACCGCCAACAACAATCAAACCTCCAGGCATACTCATGGTGGCTCCACATCTAGAAGTTGTCACATAGGAATCTACTATCACAGATCCCCTATTGCTCAAAATCCTGCAAAAAATCAAATTGGTAGGAGGGATGAAGGATAGTGGGAAAAGCATTTAGTGATTTTTGCCACTTTCATGATGCAAAACTGCTTAACAACTTCAAAATGCACAAATTCGATGAATATGTCAACAAGGGTGACCATGTCAAGGCATTTTGTTCAGATATGATGGTGGTCCAAAATGATGACAAAGACTAATATGCTACTTCACACAGACTTTGATTGGTCCCGCATTGGCCTGATACAACAAGAAGGATATGACCATCATCACCATATAGGCCAAAATGGCCAAAATATTCATCAATTAGTATCCCTGGAATCTAGACTAAGTCCCGACCAAAAAGGACCTTGAGGTACTACAATAGAAGATAGACGAGAGCTTCTCTGAGTTTGTTGGAAGGTGGAGGGAGCTTTCCACTCAGATAGAACTCAAATATATAGACATGGAGGCCCTCTACATGGCGACCAGGCTGGCCTCTCTAGCTCTCACTTCCCTCTTATCCTTGCTAACGTATGGTGCCTTCTTAAATCCATACAAGATGGTGTGTGGACATAATATTCAATCAAAAAGGGGTCTATCAAAACATAGGCCTCACTTTCTAGCCATAGCCTACCTCCTCAAGGACTAATCAGAAGTCCAAATGGCAAAGGTGAAATCATCAGATGCCATAATTGGAGCAGTTCTTATCACTATTGGGATGATAAAGCAACCAACATCGACCATACAAGTCTCCTCAGCCCAGACACCAACAACCTAAGTTATCCCCAAATAGGCACCTCAACCGCAACAAACTCAAGTGATGTCACCCAGTTATCATCATCAATGCTCACCCTCAGACCTAACAACTGTGATGGGTACACCCCACCACCTTTCTTGCCGACTATGCAGCAAAATATCATAGTCGCTCCTTGGAAATGGGTAATTCGATGCCTCGTACCAAGACAAGGACTACAGTTCCAACAACATAGGAGCATTCTGAAACAAAGTGGAAGTTCACACACTTGGGAGCTTCTCTCAACACCATCCTATCGGAAATCAAGAATCTAATCAAATTTCCAACCATAAGGGACTCGCTGAATCCCTTATCAAAGAGCTACAATGTCAAAGCCTTTTGTGACTTTCACCGAGCAAAGGACCATAAAATATAAAAACTCTTGCATTGAACTCAAGCATGCCTTATTTATTACTGCAACCACCATCGAGTTAATCACAACCCCATGGAAATTGGGGTCCTTCAACATTTGCAACCACCATCAGGGTAATCCCAACCCCACATTTAATCTAATCAACTTGGGAAAGGATCCCTCCGACCATCAGTCGACAACAAAGAAAGCAACCTCTTTTGATAGAGTAATCGAGGATGCTTTGGGTCACCTTAAAGCTATAGATCAAACCACAGATGTTTCACATCCCATTCATAGTCATGGAGATGAGTCCTTCCTTCAACCTCCTTTTGGGGAGGCCATGGATTATGAAAACTAGGTGGTTCTGTCATCACTACATCAAAATATAAAGTATTGATTGGACATGTCATTGTCATGCTTTAAGATGAAAATTATGGTGCCATTGCATGCATAAGAGAAGATTATATCCTACTTTTCTTCAAGAATCTACGCATTGCAAACATTAGTTGAGTTCCCCTACACAGAAGGAGACTTCATATGCCCTACAACATCATACAGTTTGCACAATGGCTATGGGAGATGAATATCCATCAAGACAGAGGATTTAGAACCCGATGATAGGACACACTTAGATCATTTAGGTTACTCTCAAACAAAAAAGGGATGTGATGAGGTGGATTTTTCCACATTTATGATCTAAAACTCCATCATGCCCTTCTACTATTTAAAATTTTCTCAATTGTCACCACTTCACCACTCTCATGATCCTTGGATGACTTTGACACTCAATTTGAAATTTGAATCCCAAATCCAATGATATATATGTTGTGACATTCATATTAGCCAAATTACCATTATTAGTATATTGATTTTATTCATGACATAAACTTGATCGTTTTTACTTGAAACTTTTTATATAGCTAGGCGAGACCCTAATGAAGAAATGCTTAAAATCTCAAAAATTTTCGATAGATATATTGGGAGTTAAAAATTTGGTAAGAAATGTCCTTTTATTGCCTTCAAAACCCCCAAAAACACCCATTATCTATATCAACTAGATTTGGATTCGGATCCAACTGGGATGCATGTGGGGTATGTCTTTTTCCCTTCCTACCTATAACAAATTAAATCATTTATAGTTACATCAAATTTTGAATGCCCCATTCTCTGTCTCTATTAATTCCCGCTGGGTCAAACCAATTTCATCAGATCCAGAATCTCCTCCTCTCTCAAATGATCCCTAATAACCCCTCCCTCATTCTCTTTTTCAAAAATTCCCAAAGGGTGGTAGATAGGGCTCAAATGTGGAGATGCCTCAGAAAACCCTAGGCCTTGTCTTTCCTATTAAATGACTCCAGTGGCCCCGCCACACATCCTTGAGCCTAACTAATGTATCAATTGCTCACCTTTAGTCCCCGACTTTGCCACCCAGCACCAATTTTGTCTGCCTAAACCAGGGCCTCCTTCTCTCACCTCTGATCCTCTCCTTACAATCTCTTGCACTCTCACCATTAGGGGACTTTGATGGATCATCTACCACCATCTCCAGGTTGTGCAGAAGTGCTAGAAGCCCACTCGACAAAGTACCTTATACATCACGAGTACACCATCGGCTGGTCACACTAGATGCCACCACAGAAGGAGTCGAAGGCATTAGATGACTCCTCAAGGCCTCACAAAGCCACTGATACACCCAGTTCTCTCACATATGTGGTAAAATCTCAAAACCCAACTTTCTCTTCTGTACCTGCAACATGATTTGGTTTTGCTTCTTGGCTTCGTTGCTTTAGCCACATAATGGCTTGGTGAGCTCACAGTGGTTGTGTGAAGGCAACAAAAACAAGCTCTACTCGTTTTCTAGTCAATCTTCTTCATCCCTCATTAGTTCTCTAGTTTCCCCTTCCTCTCATGTGACATGGCGCATGTGATTTCTCTAATGGTCAAACATTCAAGGTTGCCACTTTACTTCTATGCCCTATATTTGTCACGTCATCGATTTCTTGGCCATGGGCATTTTGATCCTTTTGGCCCTTGTGCATACCCCTTGAGCCATGCCTAGCTTGTGGGTCAAGCAGGAGAATCCATAGATCCAGATCCCTCCCCTGATCCGTGAATCAGTCTGGAAAATCCTTTTCTTATTTTTTATTTATTCACCTAGCAAGTATCTGATTGATTAGTTTTGTAAATTATCTAGTAAATAGCTCTATTATCGGGAAAAAAAATCCCAAAAAATATCAATGTTCTTAGAAAAAAGTCTAAATTAATGTGAGACCATTATTTATCTTGTTGAAGTATATTCGATGATGATATTTAATATCTCTTTCATACATCTTAATTAGGGTTTTCTATTTATAACTTCAAACCCTAATCTTGTTGAAAACCTTGATTTACATGACATATGATCAAAAAATGACCATGTTGAACTCTGATGTTATGCTAGTGACTTGATTATACTATTATTCTATTAGATCATTATCCAGTCTATTATATCCATGATTGTACATGAGAATGACTAAATGATATAAATCCTTGATATATTGCACATCATATCATACCTAATTTGAGATATTAGTTCTTGATATCAATCATATGATCCTAGACTAGTACTCTAAATGACTATAGGGAAAGAGATACAATGAGAATAAGAATACATGAGTGAATGACCTAGTAGGTCATTAGAACATGTATTGATACAATTTTGTTCTATTTATGAATCAGGATCTAAATGCTCATTGTACTTGTTGATTTGGATATTGATAATACTCTAGACTCCAAAAGAGTTACACTATTATACCTCCTCCTCGAACAAACTAATAGTATTGATGATACATTTTATGTACCTCTTGAAATGTATACTTGGATATGTATTTGTTTGAGCTATTGTTCCCTACTAATTATACTTTTGATTTTATGTATTATAGCTTCCAAAAAACTTGGAAACATAAATGCTATTGCCCATTATGACTGCTAGTAATACTTGTTGATATTGAATACAAGAGACCTCCTCATTTGGAGGGTGGAACTTGTACATGTCATTGACCTCCTCCCTCATATGGAGAGATGGAGTCTGGTGACCTCCTCCATCTCGTTGGGTCGATGGAGCCACATAAATATATATGCATGCTTCTCGATATCAGCATAATGGGAAACTTGTAATAAAAATATTGTCGAACAAATATTGTTTTGAAATTGCTTGTTGATTATTTGAATATAAGTCCTGCCAAGTATATTATTTTGATATAAAACTATTTTACTTGTTTTTAATATTGTACCATGCAATTGCATTTATTGTGTCATGATTTTCTTGATTTTAGGCAAAAAAATGGATTGTTATGAAAATTTGACTAAATTGCTTCTGCTCTTGACAAACTCTGATGACAAGGACAAATCTACAAATCATAAATTGGGTTGGTTAGTTATTTAAATCTCTTATTTTATGAGTTATTATTTCTTATTGTATATGCTAGTGTGACAGATACTTTTAGGCAACCTAGGGGCGGGCACTTCAATCCCTCTACCATTGTCTAGGAAATGGGATTGGGATTGGGCTAAGAAAGGTTCCACCACAGTTGGTATCAGAGCATACACACTCTCATATGCATTAAGTAAATAACATCTTGATTCCCCAAAAACCAAGAAACCTTAAAATTCACTATGGTGAAACTGAGGTGTCTACAAAGAGCATAAATGGGGTTCTGGCATAATCACCTCATATTTGTCTTCACAGTGGCTGAGGTTCCCCCTACTCCGCCTTGGCCTTAGAGGATCCATAAATGGATGGAAGGACTTCCTAAACCCTAAAGAGTCTTCTAGCATCTCATATCTTCCTTAAGGACTACCCTAAGCCACCCAAGTAGATGATGATTAGTTAGTATTCTCATCTCCTCATGTGCTTCTTCTCTCACGACTATTTACAACATGATATCTTGATTATGGGTAGTTTTATATGTGTGAAAAATTAAAATTCGTTTGAAATCATGAAATTTGATTAAAATGATTATGCCATGAATTGACCTTAATTTGAAAACTCGATTTTGATCAATGAAATTAATCTTGAAATAACTCATGCATGACCTCTAATATCATGTAAGCTCAATTTCACCAAAAAGTAGACTACATGATCCCTATGTTTGAGGTAAATTATAATAATCTTGATATGGTGAAATAAGGAGGATTTATGTCTTATACCTCATGGTTGATGAGGTCCCTATTTTATAAAGTCCATGTTTCCCTATTGTTGACTAACATCAAACATGATTAAGCAAACTCTTACCCTATTTAATACACATCATGATTAGGCCCTCAAATTACTAAACATTACGACTCTCAAAAGTATGATGTAATACTATGATACAAAAGGCACCTTCCCTATTAACTATTAATACTCTTTGTAATCTTGATGTTGATATGATGATTATGGATCTGAATCTTGCACTGTTATGCTCTAATTCTTTGAGTGCCCAAACCAACTTCTTAGTCTCCAAATTATACCATTACATTGATCATGAAAGAAAGAGAATGGAATTATTGACCTTATTATTGCTTGCAATTATTGACCCTAAATTTGCAAGATCTTGACATTATTGTTGTATTATAATCTTGAATTTTGATCTTATGACCTTATGGAATATAATCTGATCATTGATACTCTCCCTATTTGAATAAGTTGAATGGATCATGACTAATGTAGATAATGTGCTAGATAAGGATGGTAGTTAACTCATGACTCCTCTAATATAGTTCACATCCCTATTATGACTACCTCTAAATTTTCACTTTGTTGATTGTTTAGAGTTTGGAAAGGTAACCCCTTCCACTCAATTTTGATTGCTTGACCTACATCTCTAGTAAGTCAGCCTTTTATGATAATGATTTTCGATCTTGAATCTTGATTTAATGATGACCGTGTGATTTGATAATATGGACTATAGCTTGTGGTTGACTTCCTAGATAGACCGAGGTCAAGATCATTCATCAACCTTGATTACACATGTAATGAACTTGATATTGATGTCTTGAAATGGTGTTTGATTATTACTTGATTGTTGTTTATTGGTGAATTATCACACCGATGGTCTTAATAGGAATCGAACCCTAGCTTCAAATTTTTGGAATTATGACTTTTGATGTCTAGAAATATTGACTCGTGATATTTATTAACAAAACTTTGACTCGTGATTAACTTTGACTCATGATTATCAATCTCAATAATGAGACAAATCCTATGTTCAAACTATTTAGATCTTGAGATCACCCTCGATATATAACCAATGACTTCCATAATCCCAAATTTTGCAAATTTTAAAATAATGACTATGTTGATTATATTGATTTATGACTTAGGTTTTAGCTCTCTTGAGGACTAGGGTGGAACCTTCCATTGATTTTGAGATTAAAATAATGATATCAAAATTATGACATTTATCTTGAATTGTTGAAATATGAAATCTCAATCATGGATGCATACACCCACCTAGTCTAATGTAGAATCTAGGACCCTAATATATTTGGGTTGAAAGTCATGTCGTACTCTTGATTTAAGAGCTCTATTTGTTTGATCTAAAAAATGATCTCTTCAAATTGTGATCAATAGGATGCTTTCTAGATTGATGACTCACATGATGACTTTGAACAATTGTGAATATGCATTGACCTTGATACTAGATTGCTCGGTTATGATATGTAATATGGAATCCCAATTATCATTATTAGACTACTTGAATTTTGAGGACTAAATTCCTATTAAGGAGGGAAGGATGTGATGAAGTGGATTTTTCCACATTAATGATCTAAATTTCCATTATGCCCGTATACTATTCAAAATTTTCTCAACTGTCCCCACTTCACCACTGTCATGATCCTTGGATGACTTTGACACTCAGTTTGAAAATTTGAAGCCCAAATCCAATGATATATATGTTGTGACATTCTTATTAGCCAAATTACCATTATTAGTACATTGACTTTATTCATGACTCAAACTTGGTCTTTTTGACTTGAACTTTTATATAGCTAGGTGAGACCTTTATGAATCTATGTTTAAAATATCATGTTTTTAGGATAAATATGTTGGGAGATACAAATTTTTCAAGAAATGTCCTTTTATTTCCTTCAAAAACCCCAAAAAACACACATTATCTAAATTATCAGATATGGATCTTAATCTAGTAGGGACACACATGGGGGAAGTCATCCTCCCTGCCCACCTATCACAAAGTAAATCACACACAGTTGTGTCAAATTTTGAATGCCCCATTCTCTGTCTCTAGTAATTCTCGATGGCTCAAACCTATTTCATTAGATTTGGAGTCTCCTCCTCTCTCAAACGATCCCTAATAAACCATCCCTCATTTTATTTTTTGAAAATGCCCAAAGGGCGGCAGATAGGGCTTGAAGGTTGACATGCCCCAGCCAACCCTAGGCCTCGTCTTACCTATTTAATAACTCTAGTGGCTCCGCCACACATCCTTGAGCCTAACCAACGTACCAATTTCCCGCCTTCAGCTCCCAACTTCTCCACCCAGTACCAATTTTGTCTACCTAAACTAGGGCCTCCCGCTCTCACCTCTATCCTTTCCTTGCAATCGCCTTCACTCTCACCATCAGGGGAGTTCGATGGAGCATCCACCACCATCTCCAGGTGGTGTGGAAGTGCTAGAATCATAGTCAACAAAGTACCATGTACCTCATGAGGACACCACTGACTGGCCACACTAGATGCCACCGCAGAGGGATTTGAAGGCATTGGATGACTCCTCAAGGCCTCAAGAAGCCATTGATACACCCAGTTCTCTCTTGCATGTGGTACAATATCAAAACCTAGCTTTCTCTTCTATACCTACAACACAATCTATTTTTGCTTCTTGGTTTTGTCATTTTAGCCACACAATGGCTCACCAAGCTTGCAGTGGTTGTGTGAAGGCAAAAACAACAAGCTCTACTCATTTTCTAGTCAATATTCTTTGTCCCTTCTTAGTTCTCTGGTTTCCCCTTCTGCTCATGTGACATGGCACTGGTGACATATCTACTAGTCAAACATTCAAGGTCACCACTTTACTTCTATGCCCTATATTTGTCACGTCACCAGTTTATTTGTCATGGGCCTTTTGGTGCTTTTGTCCCTTGCGCTGACCCCTTAAGCCATGCCTAGCTTGCAAGTCAGGAAGGAAGATCCACATATCCGAATCCCTCCCCTGATCCATGAAACAGCCTGACAAATCCCTTTTTCTTTTCAATTTATTCACCTAGCAAGTATCTGATTAGTCAGTTTTGTAAATTATCTAGTAAATAGCTCAATTATTGGAAACATTCCCAAAAAATGTTGATGTTCTCAGAAAAAATGTCCACTTTAATCTGAGACAATTATTTACCTTTTTGAAGTATATTTGATGCTGACATTTAATATCTCTTTCATACATCTTAATTAGGGTTTTTTATTGATAACTTCAAACCCTAATCTTGTTGAAAACCTTAATTTACATGATACATGATCAAATAATGACCATGTTGTACTTTGATGTTATGCTAGTGACTTTATTATACTATCATTCTACTAGATCATTATCCAATCTATTATTGCCATGATTGTACATGATAATGACTAAATAATCTAAATCCTTGCTATCTTGCACATCATATCATACCTAATTCGAGATATTAGTTCCTGATATCAATGATATGATCCTAGACTAGTACTCTAATTGACTATAGGGAAAGAGATACAATGAGAATAAGAATACATGAGTGAATGCCCTAGTAGGTCATTGGAGCATGTATTGATACAAGTTTGTTCTCTTTATGAACCATGATCTAAATGCTCATTATACTTGTTGATTTGGATATTGATAATACTCTAGACTCCAAAAGAGGTACACTAGTATATCTCCTCAAACAAACTAATAGTATTCATGATACATTTTATGTACCTCTTGAAATGTATACTTGTTTATGTATTTGTTTAAGCTATTGTTCCCTATTGATTATCCTTCTGATTTTCTATATTATAGCTTACAAAAAAAACTTGAAAACAACAATGTTATTGCCCATTATGACTGCCACTAATACTTATTGATATTGAGTACAAGTGACCTCCTCCTTCGGAGGGTGGAACTTGTACATGTCATTGACCTCCTCCCTCATATGGAGAGATGGAGTCTGGTGACCTCCCCCATCTCGTTGGGCCGATGGAGCCACATAAATATATAATCATGCTTCTCAATATCAGCATAATGGGAAACTTGTAATAAAAATCTTGTCGAACAAATATTCATCTGAAATTGTTTGTTGATTATTTGAATATAAGTCATGCCTAGTATACTATTTTTATATTAAATGGTTTTACTTGTTTTTAATATTGTACCATGCAATTGCATTGATTGTGTCATGATTTTCTTGATTTTAGGCAAACAAGATGGATCATGAAAATTTGACTAAATTGTTTTCTCTCTTGACAAACTCTGATGACAAAGACAAATATGCAAAATCATAAATTGGGTTGGTTAGTTCTTTATATCTCTTGTTTTATGAGTTATTATTTCTTATTGTAAATGCCAGTGTGAGAGATCCTTTTGGGAAACCTAGGGATGGGCACTTCAATCCCTCTACCACTGTCTAGGCAATGGGATTGGGATTGGGGTAAGAATGGTTCCATGATAGAGGGCCTCAAGTTCTACACCCATCCTATGCACGACCTCAGTTCACCAAGTGGACACCGTAATGGAAACATGTAGCATTGCGGCCCACTATGAGGGATTTAATCCAAAGAGGTTGGCTTAACAAACTGTCAATGATCTGAGATCTAAGTCATGAAGCTCGACACCTCCAACTAGAACAAGAGTGTCAACTCAGGGTGTTGTATCGATTAGACCTGGACCTTGAGCACAATGGCAACCATCTGTAGTTCCCTTATATCACGACCATCATTGTAGACCATTCAAATACAACTAAGACAATCATTCCCACGACATTGACTTACTTCATACAAGAGATCGAAGAAGATGACCAAAAGGACTACCTTGGGATTGCATCTAGCATTGGGGAGATTTCCCTCATCATCAACTAAGACCACGATTTCTATACTACCTAGAACAATCAACAATCTGAGACTAAAGTCATCCCTCTAAACAAGGACGCAATTAGAAGAATGTCTACTTCAATTGTCAATAAGTTGTGCCATGATCACTCAGACACCGATAAAACCACCACACATCATCAAGATGACCATGTTGGCCAGTATAAAATCATCTAATAAACACTAGAAGAGGTGGAGAATCCACATGAAGTAGAAGGCTACATTTTTCTCTGGGTTTGCCCCAGCTGGCCTAGCCAAGGTGATGCCAATGCCGCAGATGCCAAGGTCGTATAAGAACACTATGATGTCACATGGGATGACTTGATGATGCATGTGAGATGATTGAAGGATGGTGTGTCAATGCCATCTTTGATCCAAGGGTCATGGAAGAACTACAAACAATCATAAGTTCTCTCTAGAAAGGAGAGGAGGTTAGGACTGGTGCATGGATGACTGCAACATCCTGAGGAATGGGTCTTTCTCTACTCGCAAAAAATGTTTGTTAGAAAAGTGGCACCCCTATGTGGTAGAGATTCTAGAGTGGTTGTTTCATCACAACAAGAAGTTTGTACCTCACCCGGTCTTTCCAACGAGAAATTTAGATGGTCAGGAGTAGTAGTGCAGATCACTCGTCAGATGGTACCTTTAAGGTTGATACCATACATGACAAGCTGGATAAATCAAAAGAGGTAGAGAAGTGCAAGGAAGTTGTTGCCATGCCTGAAGCTACAATCATCCAAGAAGGACCTCAATTTGGTCATCCTTTAAACATGCTCTTTTTGCCACCAAGATCATCCTTTGTGGGAGGATGGCACTATCCATGGTTTTTCGAACAAGGGGTCACACATGCAGGATCATCTACACCATTCTTCCCATATAATCTGTGGGGCTCAAACTTTTGCCCCAGCCATAAACTCTTCCAACAAGGCTCTATTAGAGTCTGCCCTTTGCAAATATTGGGTCCGTCCCAATTCCTCATGAGGTGGCAATCCCTTCTTCAAACCTGAAGTAGAAACTCAAGGATAATAGAAATAAGAAGCCACAGCCACACAAAGATAGCCTAAAATGATTGACACTGTTACAAGGGCTCAAATATAGCATGTGAATGGTTGAGGCCAATCCCCATCTTGCACTCCATATATCCACCACCTCACTCTTGGTACAACCCCTATATGGGGGAGGGTATGGGTTCCCATCACCTATATATGGCACTGCCAATGACAATCAAACTACTAGGCGTACCTGTGGTGGCTCCACATCCAGAAGTTGTCGCATAGGCATCTACTGCCACAGATCCCTTACCGCTTGAAATCCTATAAAATATCAGATTGCCATAAGGGAAGAAGGACAGTAGGAAAATATTTAGTGATTTCTACCACTTTCATGATGCAAAATTGCTTCACAACTTCAACATGCCAAAATTTCATGAATACATTAGCAAGGGGGACCCTGTGGACCATGTCAAGGCATATTGCTCAGATATGGTGGTGGCCTAGAATGATGACAAAGTACTAAAATGCTGCTTCACATGGATTTTGATTGGTCCTACATTGTCCTGGTTCAAGAAGAAGGATATGATTGCCATCACCATATATGCCAAAATGGCTGAAAGATTCATCAATTAGTATGGCTAGAATCTAGACCAAGTTCCCACTAAAGAGGGCCTAGAGGCACTACAACAAAAGATGGACGAGAGCTTCTCTGAGTTTATTGGAAGGTGGAGGGAACTTGCTGCTCAGATAAAACTCAAATATATAGAGATAGAGGCCCACTACATGGTGACCAGAGCTACCTCTCCATCTCTAATTGTCCTCTTATCCTTACAAAGGTATGATGCCTTCCTGGAGCTCATACAAGTTGGTGTATGGACTAAATATTCAATCAAAAATGGGTCTACCAAAACATAGCCCTCACTTTCTAGCCATAGCCTATATCCTCAATGACTAATCAAAAGTCAAAATCATTAGATGCCACAAGTGGATCAATACTCATCCCCATTGGGATGAGAAAACAACCACCTTTGACCATATAAGTCTCCTCGACCCAGACACCAACAGCCCAAGTTTTCCCCAACCAAGCACCCCAACTGCAACAAACTTGGGTGATGTCATCCAGTTATCATCCTCGATGCTCTCCCCCACAATACACATGCCCGCCTAACAACTATAATGGGTATGCCCCACCACCTTTCTTATCAACTATGAAGCAGACTACCGTAGTCACTCCTTTGGTAGTGGGCAATTCAATGTCTCATACCAAGCCAACAACTACAGTTCCAACAAGATAGGATCCTTCCAAGACAACGTGGAAGTTCACACACTTGGGATCTTCTCTCAGCACCATCCTATAGAACATCAAGAATCATCTCAAATTTCAAACCATAAGGGACCCGTTGAATCCCTTGTCAAAGAGCTACAATGCCAAAGCCATTTGTGACTTGCACCAATCGAAGGGCCATAAAATGAACTCTTACATTGCAATAAAGCATGCCTTATTGATTACTACAACTACTATTGAGTTAATCACAACCCCATGGAAATTCAGGGTCCTTCAACTCTTACAATGACCATAGGGTTAATCACAACCCCACACTTAATCTCATTCTATGAGGATGAGATCCTGACAGGAGGTAATCACAATATGCCCCTATCGATTATTGCAATACACAATGATCTCAAGATACCCTCCTACTTCATCAACAATTTCACATGCCTCAATGTGTTTCCCTTAAAGATTTTATTAGCTTGGGGAAGGATCCTTCTGAATTTCATTTGAAAACAAAGAAATCAACCTCCTTTGATAGAGTAATCAAGGATGATCTGGGTGAAATCAACTTAGAGCTACATACCGAACCAAAGACTTTTCCCATACCATTCATAGTCATGGAGATGAGTCCTTCCTTCAACCTCCTTCTAGGGAGGCCATGGACTATCAAAACTAGGTGGTCTTGTCATCACTACATCAAAATCTAAAGTATTGATTGGGCTACACCATCCTCATTGTTTAATCTGACAATCATGGTGCCACTACATGCATCAAAGAAGATGATCTCCTACTTTTATTTGAGAAGCTACACATTGTAAACATCAGTTGGGTACCCCTACGCAAAAGGATACTTCATTTGCCCTATAACCCCATACAATTCATGCAATGGCTATGGGAGATGAATACCATCAAGATAGAGGATTGAGATCCCAATGACAGGACACACTCAGATCATTCAGGTTACTCTCAGACAGAAAGGGGAGGGCCTTGAGTTCTACGACCCATCCTATGCATGACCTCGATTCACCAAGTGGACACCGTATTGGAAGCCTACAGCATTGCGGCCCACTTTGAGGGATTTAACCCAAAGAGGTTAGCTTAACAGCCTACCAATGACCCGAGATCTAAGCCATAAAGCTTGATGCCTCCGACTAGTAGAAAAGTGTTGACTCAGGGTGTTGTATCGATGGGACCTGGACCTTGAGCACAATGGCACCCATCTTTATTTCCCTCATATTATGGCCATCATTGAAGATCATTCAGATACAACTAATGCAATCGTTCCTACGACATTGACATACTACATACACGAGGTCAACGAATATGACCAAGAGTACTACCTTGGGATTGCATCTAGCATTGGGGATATTGCCCTCATCACTGACTAAGACCAAGGCATTTATACTACCTAGAACAATCAATAGTCTGAGACTAAAGTCATCCCTCTAAATGAAGACACAATCAGTAGAATGCCTACTTTGATTGTCAATCTGTAGTGCCCTGAGCACTTGAACACCGATAAAAGCATCACATATCTTCAAGATGGCCACATTGTCTAGTCAAAGTCATCAAACATATACTAGAAGAGGTGGAGAATCCACATGAAGTAGAAGGCTACCATTCTCTATGGGTCTACCCCAGTTGGCATAGCTAAGATGACACCAATATCGCAGATGCCATGGTCACATAAGAAGACTACGATGTCACATGAGATGACTACAATAATGCCTATGACATGATCGAAGAATGGGGTGTTAATGCCATCTTTAATTAAGGGTCATGGAAGAACTACAAACACTCATCAGTTCTCTCCAAAAAGGAGAAGAGGTTCAGAACTAGTGCATAGATGACTACAACGTCCTGAGGGCTAGGTTTTCCTCTATACCCAAAAAAATCTTGTTAGAAAAGTGGCACCCCAATGTGGTAAAGATTCTAGAGTGGTTGTTTCATCATCTCTACCACATCCCCATTCACCAACGCAAAATCCAAGCAATTTACACAATATACAAAAAACCAAAAATAAGTACAAAATTTAGAAAACTCAAAAAGATCTGAAGATAAGAAGGCTCTTCAAGAGTTTGCCAACAACTTCATAGAGGTGGCATAGATCTAAAATGGTGAAGATGTTGGGTTTAAGGATGTACCTATCACAATGTATATGATAAAGGAACACTAGCGCTTTCATATCGAGGATGAAATAGAGACAGTCGACATTAGCTCAAGCTCTGAGCCGCATAAAGTCAAAATTGGGGCACGTCTCCCTCAAAACATTAAGGAACAATAGATAGTGATTCTACACCACTACATCGATATGCTTTCCTGGAGCTACATTGACATGCATGGGTTAGATGAAGTAATCACTATCCATCAACTACCCATCATTTATGGCGTTTGCCCCATCAAACAGAAGGCTAGACGGTTGCGGCAAGAATGGAGCCTCAAGATTATAGAAGAAGTTCAAAAACAATACAGTGATGGTTTCCTAGAGTCGGTCAAATATCTCACATGGCTTGCCAACATTGTTCTTGTTCTACATAAAGATAGAATAGTACGGATGTGTGTGGACTACCATGACCTCACAAAGGCATCTTCAAAAGATGACTTTCTACTTCTACATGTTGACATACTCATTGACAGCACAACTGACCATGTTATAATCATCTTCATGGATGGGTTTGTCATCTATAATCAGATCAAGATGGAAAAGGAAACCAAAGAAAAGACTACCTTCATCATGAAATGGGGAGTCTTCTGATACCAAGTCATGCCTTTTGGTCTTAAAAATAGTGTTTTTAAAGGGAAATGGTTTCCCTCTTTCATGACATGATGCATAAAGAGGTGGAGGTGTACATGGATGACATGATCACTAAATTTGAAAGTCTTGAAGACCACCTCGCCAACCTTGAGAAGCTATTTCAATGACTTCCATGGTTCTCCCTATGCCTGAATCACACCAAATGCACACTTTGGGTTACATCAGGTCACCTACTGGGATACATATCAGCTAGGGATTAAATTAGATTCTGGGAAAGAACGCTCCATCTAAGAAATGTCTTCCCCTAGAACTCAAAATGAGACCCAAGGCATACTCAGACATCTCCAATATATCAATCACTTCATTGCCAAAGTCACACCTATCTATGAGAAAATCTTCAAAATTCTAAAGAAGAATTATGATTCTAGATGGAATGAATGATGTAGGGTCATGCTCAAGAAGTTCAAAGGTTGTCGTTCCAATCCTTTAGTGTTGTGTCTAGTCATTCCTTGGTTTCCACTCATCCTACACCCCTGTCTATGAGACATCAATGGGTGGGGTCTTGAGACAAGCAACCACCAAAGGCAAG
Source organism: Alisma plantago-aquatica (assembly GCA_963693085.1). Taxonomy (NCBI): domain Eukaryota; kingdom Viridiplantae; phylum Streptophyta; class Magnoliopsida; order Alismatales; family Alismataceae; genus Alisma; species Alisma plantago-aquatica. Next base: position 1,115,245,097 of record OY856412.1, read on the forward strand.
ATTTTCACAACATGGAAACTACGTCATTATCTAATGACATATCCTATATATCTAATCACCAAGCATGATCCACTTTTCTATCTATGAGATCACCCAACTATGGATGGCATTGCACTAAGTGGTAGGTGATGATGTCGAAAATTGACATTACCTATCCTCCAAGAAGGCAGTCAAAGCACAAGCCCCTATAGATCAACTAGCAAATTCCTGACTGTTGGAAGAAGCTAATCATGAGTATGAGTTACCAAATGAATATATAGGGATGAACAAGCCACTAGACATGGGGATCACTCTAGATCTAACACATGGACAGTCTTCTTTGATGGATCCATGAACCTAAAAGGAGCAAAAATAGGCATTGTCACACCCCAATTTTCACAACTAATTTAAAACTTAGAATATGATTTTTATTAAACAAAGATAGTTGAAGGACTTATCTAAACTACCATGAAATGACATTTCTTGTAGAATAATGAAGTGGGAAAAACCTCAAATACACTTTTTGTTACACATATGTCATAATGTGTTGCAATTAACTTAAAATGTTGAATATTAGCTTTCCATTTTCATTTTCTCTCTCCCACCATGTATGATGCTTAAAGGAAACAAATGATCAAGATAAAAGAGTGGGAATTTGATAATGTATATTGGATACCTTAAATAAGAAGTTTCCTATTCTTTCAATAGATTTTTACATAAAAGGGAAACAACATTTTAGTGAACCTTCCTCTCTCCTTCAAAATGATCTCTCCAAAGAGCATAAAATATTTAAAGGTGGATGACCACTGATGATCTCAATTTTGGACTCAACTAAATGACTAAGAAAAGTCATGTCACAGTAGTTCACCTTTTAAGTGCATAAAAATCAAGTTAATGACAAATTTAGAATTTTAGACAAAAGATATGTAAAACTCAAATCTAATTGATTAGGAAAGATCCAGACTACCTATTTAACATATGGCCCAATTTAGTATCCTTTTTACTATGTTTGACCCTCCAAATCAATTGGGAAAGGTTGGAATATAGTTTAATTAAAATTATATTTTGAAATCATTTAATGCAATGTAATATAACTAAGTTCAGATTTTCCTCCCTGACACGTGCTCCTTTTCATCTTATTTCCTTCCTACGCACGTGATAAGACAATTAGTATTTATTTTCACACAATGTAATGGTTTTCCCTTTGTCTCTTTCCTCTGATTTGTCCACTAGTTTGAAACCAGTTAATAGTGATTTCTTTCCCAATCTCATTCTCTCTTATTTCTCCACTTTTATGAGATTCCTTCACCAAAAACTTCATCTCTGTCATGTTTCTAACGAGTTGTCACTCCCTCTCTCTTGTTATTTAAGAAACACCCAATTAGGGCTTCCCTTTCCTCACCACCCCCAAATAATAGAGATCTCCTCGGACCATAGCATGTCTATATAAAGTGACCCTGAGTGTCGCCAGCCCTCACAAGTTCCTCCTCCACCACCAATTGAGTTGTTACTAATCTCATGTTATCCAACCTACTCAATTTACATTTCCAGCAGCCCCTGCCTGGTTGCTATCTTTTTCATGCCTCCTATGCAAGTGACGTCATAGTAAGCATTCATGTCACCCCTCATTCACTTTATCTTAACCAGTTTGTTCAGTGGTTGCCCCAGGAAATGTACCCTATATTTGTGGTCTATGACCTCACCAGTTCTTGCCACCATAGTGCTAGAGAGGCCCTCTGGCCATGTTAATGGCACCCCAGTCTTTGTTATACCTCAAGGAATGATTTATGCATCTCGACTTTCTCAGATTTTCCACGCAACATCATTTTCCTTGAACAACCTTGCTCTTCTTGTTTCTGCTTTGTCTTTATGAAATGTGTGGGGTTGAGTGGTACTTATAATCAATGAAAGTTGTGCTAGCTTCGCTAGGATTCATTGCTTTATCTCGTGGCCATAACACAATCTCTTTCTCCTAGGTTTTGGGTGTTGCTTCTCTCACAACTCCAGCCATGGAGATGGCTTGGAAGTTGAGTTTCCATTTGCCCCAGACGGTGAGTTTGGGATCTACGGGTTTGTAGGGGCATGTGAAACATAGCATACATGTCCTCCTTCCCCTAGGACTTGTAGGTCTCAACCCCGATCCGAGCTTCAAGCTCCAGCCATGGTGCTCATAGGAGCAATCACTAGTACATTTTTTACCTCTAGTGTCACTTTTTTTCACGTCAGTTTCATAGGAAAACTGACACCATAACATATACAACATCGGTGGTAGAGTATAAACATCACTATTGGTCAAGTCCTGATAATTAAGAAAAAACACATGTGTCACTTTTTCTATAATGTCGAATATTGCTTCAATAAACTGACATCCTAGATAACCTGCAAACTTCAATGTTACAGGGAAAAAATTGGCTCCAAAAAAATTCATGTTAGTGTCAATTTTTGTAAAATCGACAACATAACCCTTCTCACAAAAAAAAATTACCTCCAAAATACCTCTGTCATTGGTTTAGCCATAGTGAAACCAATGGTGTATGTCTTTTCCACTACAAAAAACATTACATGTGGTGTCAACTTTTAGTAAAGAAATAGATGATAGATGATTCACGCCATGTCCCTGCAAATTTATGGTTTCTCCCAAATTTCTCTCTAGTGGCGGTTCGTCCAAAAAAATTGACATCGAAGTTCTTGCTTAGGTCAAATATTTTGTTTTGATAAGGGAACCTAACATTTTTTTTACTAAATCGATGTCTAATTACTTACGTAGTCACCAGTTTATCTCTCCAGAACCAATGTCTAAGTCCTTACTAAGGTTGACTTTTTTTGTTTGGATAAGGGCCTCTGTCATCGATATTTTGGATAGAACTGACGTCTAAGTTCTTACTCAATCGTTGGTTTATCTCTCCAAAACTGACATCTAGTTCTTAGTTGTCGGTTTCCACTAGCAACCTACGACTAAGTACACATAATAGCACCCGCAAAAATTTCTTTACCCCCATTCTCTATTTCTTTTCCCTAAGAAATCTTTTCTTTGGAAATTTTTGTGCTCCAGTTGACCACCGCCTCCGTGAGTTCCTACTATTGTGTTGTTGCTTCTGCTGCTGCTACACCTTGATCAGCCATAGTCACCGCCATGACTACTATTGTCAGAGTTGTTGTAGTCAAAGTTGGTGTCGCCCTGCTAATTGTTGTCGACGTCGGCACATTGTTGACCACTATCATTGTCACCGTCAGAGTGTTCATCCTGCTATTGATGTCGAGAAGTGGCCATATGATGTTGCTGCTGACCAATGTCACCAAGTGACCAAGGTGCTTTTTATTTATTTTTATTTTTTAGCTACATTTTTTGTGTATTTTTATTAAATGTAACTAGGGTTTTAAATATATATATTTGTGTAATTTGATGAATTGTAGCTAGGGTTTTAATACCTAAATTGATATCAATTGAAGAAATTATACTTGTAAGTGTATAATGTGTATTTAGTTCTTAAGATGTTTCTCCAACAATTCCCTATTTGTTCTCTAAGTACATATGTAGGTTAATATTTGCCCATCTACATTGTTGTAGTTGGAGAACTATAGGGGGGAATGCTGACAAAATTTTCTAAAAAAATCGAATACACATTATACACTTACTAGTGAAATTAGATGTTCAAGAATGGTAAATGTGATACCCACATCCAATATTTAACCATAAACCCTAATTTGTAAACCATTAACCATAAATCCTAATTTGTAAACCCTAAACCCTAATCTAAAAACCCTTATCATTAAACCCTAAATGATAAACCATAATATATAAACCCTTATGCCTAATTCCCAAATGATTAACCCCAATTTGTAAACCCTAATCTCTAAATTTAATCTCTAAACAATTGATTTAATATTTATTTTCTCTTTGATCATAGAATGGATAGATCATGGATGTCCATTCCTAATCACTGCACCAGAAAGTTTGTTACGAATCTTGATCACTTTAAAAGATTTGTGGAGGAACATACAAAATGACCTAGATATAGGTTCTATTGTCCATGTAGGAACTGCAGTGACAACTTGAAAGTCGACATTGTTGAAAAAAATCAAAAGCCATGATGTGTACAACGGGATTGTACATGACTATACAAAATGGTATGGGCATGGAGTATGAGATCAGTAGATGTCGATAGTGGTACTTGTGTTGAAGAAGAAATCACTGACGATGATGTAGATGTCAATGACCCAATTCTGATAGACACAATAGATGTTTTGCTAGATAGTTTTGGGGTAGAGCACACCGATCCACCTTCCATATTTAGAACAATTTTGCATGATGTTGAGAGACCATTATACTTAGGTTGTGTTAAGGTTTATGAAGTTGAGTGATGTGTTGAGATCATATTCTCTAAAGGCTAACAATGGATGGAGCAATAAAAGCTTCATGTAATTGTTATCTTTGTTGAAAGAAATTCTTCCTGAAGGCAACGAGCTTCCAAAATCAACATAATTAATCAAGAAAAAAGTGTGCACAATGGGAGTGGAGACCAAGAAGATACATGCATGCCTGAATGATTGTGTGTTATATCAAAAGGACTATATTGATTTGAAAGATTGTCCAAAACGTGGGGTGTCAAGGTATAAAATGACGACTTTGGGGAAGTCCAAAACTGGCTCTCCTGTCAAGGTGATGTTTCCTATAATACCACAGTTTCAACATGTTGGCCAATACCATGGATGTGGAGAATTTAACATGGCATGCAGAGGTAAAGAAAAATATTGATGGGATCCTATGACATGCATATGATTCCCCACGATAGAAGAAGAATTGTTTATTGTAACCTAAATTTTGTGAAGAAGTCAGGAATCTAAGACTTGGGCACTGTACCAATGGTATGAATCTATGTGGCACATTGAGAAGCCAACATAGCACTTTGCCTATTATGATTGTTATATACAATCTTCCTCCTTGGTTGTGTATGAAAAATAAGTATGTCATAATGTCGTTGTTGATATTGGGCCTTAAACAACCTAGCAATGATATTGATGTTTATCTTGAACATCTAATTGATGACTTTAAGAAACTCTGGGAAGAAGGTATGAATACCTATGATGCTTCATGCAGAGAGACATTTTGTTTGCATGCTATGTTATTTTGCACTATTAATGACTTTCCAACATATGGGCATTTGTCTGGATACAACATAAAAGGATCCAAAGCATGCCCTATATGTTAGGAGAACATTGATTCAATACAAATAAAACATTTTCGAAAGACTCTATATCTTGGTCATCAAAGATTTCTTCCACGCCAAAGGTTGTGCAAAGCATTCAATGGATTGAATGAGGAATAGAGTGACCCTAAACCTATATCAAGGGAGGTTGTTAATGAAAGAGTAAAAGGCTTTATCAATGGATTCAGTAAGAGATCACAATGTACTATTCCCACACAGAGTGACAAATCTTTATACAAGAAGATGTTAATATTGTGGGATCTTTCTTATTGGAGTTCTTTGGCAGTTAGGCATTGTATTGATGTCATGCATATTGAGCAAAATGTTTGTGAAAGTGTCATTAATACTTTGTTGAATATACCAGGTAAGAATAAAGATGGAATCAAATGTAGAATGGACCTACTTGAAATGGGCATAAGGAAAGAATTAACAATAAAAGTTAGTAGTGATCTAAAACATATTTACCTCCTGCTTGTTACACGTTGCTTTGAAATGAGAAGAAAACTTTTTGTGGGTGCTTTATTAATATTAAGGTACCATCGGGATACACTTCTAATATTTGTAGATTGGTATCAATGACGGATTTGAAGATTATAGGTCTTAAATCTCATGATTGTCACACTCTAATGCAGCAAATATTGCTCGTGGTTACTTGATCTATAATATTGAAGCATGTAAGGTTTGTAATATCTAGGCTTTATTTCTTCTTCAACACTCTATGCAGTAAAGTTATTGAACCTAAAAATCTAGATAAGTTGCAAAGAGAAGTGGTCGTCACCTTGTGCCAACTTGAGATATATTTTCCTCCTTCATTCTTTGATATCATGGTACATCTTATTGTCTATTTGACTAGGGAAGTAAAAATGTTCGAACCAGTCTTCTTGCATTGGATGTATCCTTTTGAACAGTACATGAATGTATTTAAAGGTGATGTTTGAAACCGCTATCGGTCTAAAGGGAGTATTATTGAGGGTTATGTGGATAGGGAGGTTATGGACATTTACAATGGAGTTCTGAGTTGTAATGAATATCCTAGCAATGACAAGAATATTGAGGAGTATTCTAGAAAAGGGACTTTAGGAGAAGGAGTGGAAGTAATCAATCATGAGTTGTGAGAACAAGCAAACTTGTATATTTTCCACAACATCGACGAAGTGAGTATTTATATCACCGAAATACTAATTTCATCAAGACAAAATATCGAGCCAATTCATTGTGGCTTGGTAGAGAGCATGATAAGACATTTATTAGGTGGTTTAAAGATAAAGTCTTACTTCAACTATCTCAAACACCAAATAATGTTGTTGAAAATATCAAATGGGTCACCTTTAAACCAAAAATGAACGTTATCTCTTGTGAAGGGTTTCACATATATGATTTTCACATTACACAAAACGTCAAGATGATAAGAGTGTTGTCCAAAATAGTGGGCCACCCCTCAAGCGTCTTCATTGTATTTTTCTAGTGCGAAGGATAAGAGTCCATGTGAAGCTAAAAATTTTGTATTACAATGTATTTGAAGACATATGGGAGTTTGACTACATAGATTTTAGAGTCATGATCTTTAGGTGTAATTGGGTTGATAACACCAAAGGAGTTCTAGTGGATGAATTGCGTTTCATAATAGTGAATTTTGAAAAGATTGGCGAGAATGGTGAACCATTAATAATGGCATCACAGGTGAAGCAAGTATTTTATATCAATGATCCTACAAACGAATAATGGTCAGTTGTTCTTCATGGAAAAAGGTAGTTCATTGCATATGTTATAGATGAAGAAGAGTGCTATGACAAGTACGATGACTCTAGTTTGTTCTCAGTTGGTTTTCCAACACCAAATGTTGAAGCTAACACTGACTTATATATGTGTGGAGATTACACAGAAGGAATGTTAATTGATCCAAGATCCAATCAATATTAAAGACATGATTTTTATTTTTATAACTGTTAGATGTGCATTTTACATTCTTTATCACTTACATTTCATTGTTTGATTATTTCTATACAACATTTTTTTAGATGGCATCTGACCATGAGTATGATGATTATGATTATGATTGTTGTGAGCATGAGCACCATAATTATGTGCACATTGAGGATGACATTGGTGTAAGTTGTATTGTTTAATTATATAGATATGCATTTTACAATGTCTATCACATTTATAAGTTACATTTGTGTATGATTTATATGTGTTTCTTGTCGATTTTAGCATCTTGAGGATGTGCATGCACCCTGAGGATGTGCACCCTAAGGATCTTGTTGAGCTTGTTGGTGAGCACCGTGAGCATGCAAAATAAGACGCATCACCATGATGAACAAGTTAGTAAAGTAAAGGGGTAAAGGATAGAAGTTTGTTGTTGAGTTTGATGATGTAGGAAATCCTATTGGGAAGAATGGAAATTTTTTGTACAATATCTAGGGGTTCTTACTTATAGAAAATCAGATATAATAGTAGAATCTTAGCATCAAATTGGTCAAGTCAGGAAAGATTAATATGGAAGGAACTATGTGTGAGATATTATGGTTTTTTAAAGATATTTACAATTTTGTTTTAAATAATATTACATTAAGGATGTGAACTTTTACATAGTGTATTTGACCTGGATGATAAATTGCATCATGAAAGGTGTTTCAATGTTGTGAGAGGGTATTAAGGAATTATAGGACAAATCTAACATTAGAATTCATAATGAATGAGAAGAAGAAGAAGAAGAAGAAGAAGAAGAAGAAGAAGTCCTCCACTAAGAAATGGAACTATCTTGACCCGAAGGTGTGCGAGGCCTTTGTTGCTTCAAGAAAAACTAGCAGATTCAATGTATTAAGCCTCCTCATTTATAATACATTCTTATGAATTCATTATATTACATATTTAACTTATGTTTTGGACTAACTAGGCTTTAAGAGATGCTCAAAGAGAAACGCATGCAAAGAATGTGCACAACTACAAGATGGCTCAAGGTGGCTACACAAGGCTTAGCCAACAGAGATTGGAGGCATCTTCTTCTCGACAGCCTACTCCTGGTATTATTGAGTTCTCTACTAATATTGCATCTCTACCTCACCACAATATGTGGATAGTTGCAAAGCAAATCAAATATGGAGAAATACCCAAGCCAACAACCGTTGAGGTGGCTGCAAAATGGTAAAATTCAACTCTCGGAGCAATTACTATTGATGATTGTTATGTTTTACCTTGACATTGTGTTAGAACCCATTACACTAGATGAGATTACTTAAAACACAAAACACGGTTACACATTAATTAAACACAAACACAAAAAATAGGATAAATTAAAATTGATTTCAACATTTTCCAATTGCTCTGAAACATTTACATATAGCCCCAACAACTTGCTTTATTCCATATAGTGCTCATATCCTTTACAACTGCTCTATAGCCCAGCTACAACATAAACTTTACAAAGGAACATTATCCACATATTCCGCATATACTAGCATAAACATGCTATCGAACACTCGATTCAATTGAAACATTGTATAAACACTTTTCACCTAGACCTAAGAGTACAGGGACGACTCTAGGACATACTAGACAACTAAACTACCATCTCTAAGGTTCATCCCCTTAGATTCTCTTTGTTGTTATGGTTTTGCTCCCATTGTTGTCAATGACTCAAAAAGATTTGGTGGTCCATGAGGTAAGACCCAGTCCTAGCGAAGATATAACTCTCTCCAACAGATTTTGATTACAACAGATTATTCTAATAGTAAAGAAACTAAGTAGTCAAAGTATTTAATAGTAAATTGAGCAGATTGAACAGTTCAAGCATGCTAAACATATTAAGCACTTAATCTTAGCAACACGTATAATTATCAAAGTATATACAGACTATCATCTTGCTTTGACTAACAAAGGTCATCACTAGCCTAACTATCATCTTATGCTTTGCTAACAACGCAAGCAATCTAGTAGCATAAGCATCTTAACATCATGAATATGTCTAGAAACATAACATGACTATCAATATTGGCATGCTTAATAAAATGAACAAGTCTACATCATGAGTATAGCTAACATCATAAGCACAACTAACTACATAAACATGATTAGCATTTTAAGCATTTCTATTTATAGAGGCATGGCTAGCAATATTGAACATAGCTAGTAGCATAATCTTAACTATCAGTGTGAGTATATCTGAAAATATAAGCATGTTTATAGCATGAGCACATCTACAACATAAGCATATCTATCATCTCTTATTATACTATACATAACCCTAAACAGGGGTTATCATCCAATATGAAGCATTATGTATAACCCTAAACAGATATGCTACATAGTTGTATTTTATCTTTTGTTATTGCCCTGAGGATCTAAGTCATATCACCCAAATCCAACTAACCACTGTTAATTCAAAATCAGTGCCATTCAAGATATATGGAAGAGTTTGACTCCATGATCTCACCAACAACTCCTGATCAATACGAGAGACATTACAGAGACATATCACTCAACTACCAACAGTGACATATAGTCAACTGAAAACAACTAGCCTGGCTTGGTATTGGTCATAGTGCTAGAGAATAGCTCATGCATAGCCATTCTATAAGAGGCATCCTGCAGTCATACAGCTACCTTTCACACATCACAATATCAAAATATTCGAGGCATGACCGCAATCATCCTCAATTGTTTGATATTAGGGTACCAAGCTATCCCTGCATACTCAACATTATGCACTCCAAGTTTCTCGTAGGAGTTACTCATTTCACCACACAACAAGTTCTAACATTGGAATGGGTCTATGGCATAGGGCAACTACATGATTAGGGTTTTACTTGATTAGTTTTGCTAATTGAGTGAATTAAGGCTTCATCATACAAATGGACATACAAACCCTAATTCAATTCTAATAAGCATTGATATATACAAAGTTTAGAAGATATAAAACATATGAAACTTATTGTTCCTCATCTCATCATCACATGGTACTATTCACTTCCATTCATGAGACTGCACTTATCATCATACTATCATAGAATATGAATCATGTCACAATATCACAGGGTATAACCCTTGTCAACATAAGAGGATTATACCTCATTTAGGGCTCAACCATGCCCATAGGTCATTATGACCATCACATTATTCCCTGCAAGTTCATCACTATCTTTCCATTCCTTATAACAAGGCTCAACAAACATCACCACCCATGTGATGCACATGCTCAACATGATATGAAATTAAATAACTTAAAGATGTTTACAAGTTAACATTGTAGGGTTATCTTAACATTAAGAGCATTCCTTTATTATATCAACATATAATAAATCTATATGACTGTCCATCATCACACTTATAATGTACAAGTTTAGCATAAGAAATCATAGATCATGAAGCTATAATGACCACCAGTTAACACATTAGAGTTTCAATCAATCATTAGGAAGGGCATTCCATTATTATATTAATCATTAACAAAAGGATAACATGTTTTAACACCATTCTCTACTTGCATGAGGGTTAGGTTTAGCAAGGTAGGTTACATTGAAGTTATAGTTCAGCATTAATTCACAAACCTTAACCCATAGCATCCCCATATAATCTTGGATGCATAAGGCACAACATCATCATCACATTACATACTATTCTCAAGTACAGATCCATACATATATGAAGGTGTAACCATCAGTTTATAGCATATTAGGGTTCAAACACAAAAGATAGTAACTCCGTGATTTTATTCATCATTCAAGGAGTATTCATAACCACTTACCAGCATTTGGTTATATTAAGACTAGGTATAACAAGCTATACCTCATTCGGGTTACATATCAGCACAATATGGTCATTATCCCTTCTATTTATTTGAGGGAAAAGGTAAGACTACCTTATTAAGGGTAAACCTCCATTGGTTCCATCATCATTCAACCCATATAACCATACCATAACATCACCCAGAACCATTAGGTGTTGAAAAGGTAAGACCATTGGTTATTTACATAAGTAAAAACCTTGAATAAGCCACCTATGAATTCATTGAGTTGTGACCTAGAAAGAGTCACCATTAAACCCTAAACATCCCTTATTTAACAACATAAAAGGGAACCATAGGTTGTGGGGTTAAAACTTATCATTGGTTGTATATTTTAAGCATGATATCATATCAACCATCAAGATCCTTAAATTGATCACCCATGAGGGAAACCATCATATTTAGATTATTAGAACCCACATGTAATACGATATGTTCCAATTCAAACCATTGGATATTGAATCATCCAATATCAACCATTGAATTAAGTCCATTATTCAAAACTATTAGATGAAGAAGTGTTAGATCCTAACCATTGGATCAGATTCATATTTTAAAACCATCATTTGGAGTATAGATCTAACCCTTGAATTATTTTACCCAAGAAACTATTGGGTTACGGCTAATTGAAACAACATATAAAGCATTGTCTCACCATTAGTTGTGGTGACATGATCTACCATTGGTTGTGACATATTAGGTCACCATTAGTTGATATGATCAACACTATATTCATTTAACACCATCGGATATTAAGCTAATGTCATCATTGATTGATAGCATCATTAGAGAATCAAACTATTGCTCATTGAGATTCCAAGAGAGCCTAACACTTACATAAGGAGTGACTATCATTTCACAACATCATTAATAACCATTGGTCATCACCTTATGTTGTCATGAATACCACACCATCAGGTCATGTGTCTAGAGAAGAAAACAACCTAGAAACCCTAATATGCATCATCGGTTGATAGGTGCTTAGAACCATATGTGGTGATACCAACCTAAAACCATAGGTGGTGATACCAACCTAAACTAAGTCATATCCTTCCTTAGGAATAGCATGCACATGATTATAGATTCATCTAGAACTGGAAAAAAAAGGAAACATCATAAAAATTAAAATCCCAAACAAGCTTAGCTTCCTAATGCTTAAATCACCATTTTTAAACAAGAACATGAGCTAACAAGCTTATAGTAAACAATATAAGTAAAGAGGGTTACAAAACTCACATATATAGAGAAGAACAGACTTCTTGAATCACCAATCTCGAGCAAAGAAGACAAGAAACCCCAAGTTTTAGATATGAACTCGACCAAGTAGGCACTTTTCTCCACAAAGAAGCAAAACCCTAGAAGAAGAAGTAAGAAAGGTAGATTATTGAGTTCTAGAGCAACTTCTACCATGGAACAACAAGGTTTCGACCTGGATAAAGGTAGGAGGAAGAATAATAGACAAAGAAACAGAGGAAAGAAGGGGATACTTATGTGTTTAGGTCTAGATCACCAAGAAGGAGATTTAGAAACCCTAAAGGAAGCAAATCATAACCCTACATGCTTCTACCAAGAAGATCCACACCTTCTTCTTCCTTGGACAGTAGCTCCACAAACAAATAGAGGAAGGACATTGCTCTTAGAAGGAGGGAAGTGGTACAAAGCAAAAGTTTCATTTGGGAGCTTAAGGGTAGATTTATAAAGCTTAGAGGATAAGGTAGAGAAGAAGCACGAGGTGTACAAGTAGCTTCCCATGTGTCCATGGCCATAAACTATTAAGGATATACAAGAAGACACATAATAAGATGCCCTACCGTTCATGGAGACCTGCTTAGGCACCGTTTTTTGAATTTACAAGCCAAGAAAATAAACCATTGATTGCTAGCTCCTAAAGGTAGCTCATCCATAGAGAGGTAAACCCTAAAATACTCTTGACAAAAATACCTCCAAAACAAGGTTCAAATAGGTGCCTCATTGCTCAAAAATCTCAATAATGATAAGAGAACATTCAAGGACCATAATGCAAGTGACAAATTCCAAATAAACCTCTCAATTAGGCAAATTGCATAAAAATCCAAAATGTGCATAAAATTGCATACTTGCACAAATAGTGTTCAAATTAGAACAAATTTGAAATTTAAGCTTGTCATATGATTCCAAAGCATATCACAAGATAATATTAGGGTTGTAGTAATTCAATTATGGTAATTAAGCATGTTCAACCATTTAAGCAAGGTTAGGGGTCTCACACCTTGATTGTTATATTTTACTTACCAATTACTATTGATGATGATTAGCGGGAGATCTACACGCAAATAAAATAAGGCAAGTTCATCTCTAAGGGAACAAGGGATGAATTGGCAATTCCTCTAGATTAGCCAGAGCATCATGGTTATGTTAAGGTTTTTGGCACTGGTGTTGGCATAAGAGCCTTCTTTGGGCCATCAAAGCATAAGCACAAATCTATCCAAAAAGGAGGATTCTCAGAAGAGAAGGTATAAGAGATGGTTGAAAAGAGAATACAGGAAGCAATGAGACAGTATCCACCCTCTCATTTATATTCTGAGATAGTACATGTGGCACCCCACTCTTCATATAAGGTGGACCCCCTACGATAGAGGTGGTTGGGAGTAATCCCATGAACCCACCAGCTAGCATGTCCAATGTAAGTTTTTTTGTGATATAGTAATCATTCATAATTATCTGTATAATATGTTTGTGTTTAGGTATATATAACACAACATACAAATTTGTAGGGGTTGGGGCCATGCCATATTTTACTAGAAGGATATATCATTGCACTAGGTGTGTATTACCCACGTATTCTAGGTGACATGATTCATGGTTCTCAAATGCCCACCGATGTGGTTCATGTGACATCAAGGCTTGTCTACAATGCTTGGAAACAAACTACATTTCCATATTTCCACCCTAACCACAAGACTATAGGTGATATATCAGACAGTGTGGTTGTACAACCCAAAGCGGGAGTTGTCCATGCTGATGTATGCTAGATTTACATTGTGTTTGTATCTATATGTCATTGACAATTTATATGAGAATATATATGCAGGATATAGAGCCTAAAGAAAACCCTACAACTCGTCATCCATTTCCTCCTCAAGATATTCGATTACCTAGTTGGCTTCCAAATGACCTATTCAACTCACTAGATCCTAATTGTAGGGGGTTGGAAATATGGCTAGGTGACTTTGAATAAGGTTCACCTATGATGGTCCATATTAAGGAGGATGCTATAGGTCAACCTCATGATACTGGTATATTTTTGCAAGATTTTGTGGAGATGTTAACTTATGCTTGGTTGAACACATATGTGATATAACTTTGGATATGGTGAAATCTTATGGCTAAATACCTTGTTTCATATATGTTGATTTGCTACCTTATATATTAATGCATACATGATATGCATTTTGTAGTTGCTTATATAGGGTGTATATAGAGTTCACACTACCCCATGTGGCATTTCTAGTTCCATCATTGATTATGTGTTTACACAAAGACCCAAAATATGTTATCGAATAATGGTATACCAAATTTAAACATTTTGATAATGTGATAAAGAGCATGATTATAGCTCCTTTCAATTTTGAGTAAGTTTTAGTTTCTTTACTTATAGTTTGGGCTTAAGAATTACATTTCATTGTGGATTTAGAGTTTTCTTTTGTTTGCCTTCTTTTTACTCAGGAATAATAATTGTGTGTTGTTGGTAATTGTCCCCGAGATGATAAATGGGTATTACCTAGATCCTAAGGGTGACTAAAGTAGATAGTTGGGGCACGAAATGAAAAAAGCATTATTCAATGAGTAAATTTTTATATTTGTTAACATATATTATTAAATGACTATTTACTAATTCAATTTAATCTTACATTAACATAATTAGGGGTATAAAAGAATTTAAAAAGGTTGGAGGAAAGGTGGATAACAAAAAGAAAGTGTGAAATTGGAAGAATGTTGAGGTAGTTTTTCTGACTCCAATGCATATTTATTCTAACTATGCTTACTTTTATTTATTAGTGTTTTGTATGGTGGTAAATTTATAGTGCCATGTACAAGACAATGATTGGGCATGTGCATACTACGTGATGTGGTATATGGACTTGATTTTAAAATAGGTGACACTAGACATCCTTGCACACAAAATGTAATCTGAGTCTTGATCATCATAAGTAAATAATCTCATTTGATAATATGAAAATATCAAATCAAACTCTTTAATTATGTCATTCTCTTTGTAGTTGTTTGATGCAACAAAGTCATATACGAAGGAAAATCTAGATGAGATACGAGAAAAATGGGCACAAGGCCTTCGTTAAGGAAGTAAACTTTGAATTTTATTGGGATAAAATATGAGTTTTCTATATTTTGATGTCATTATTTCTATATACGTGTGGTGCTTTTGACTTCTTGCTACTTTAAATTTGATGCGAGTAAATTGTTGGTGCATATGTGAATGATGAATATATTACATGTGTGTGAATGAATGTGAAGATAAATAAATACAGTGAGAATTACATTTCTACATGTCATGAGAATGGAATTGGTGCATATGTGAATGATGTATGTATACATGTGTGCGAATGAATCTGACGACGAATGTATACAATGAGAATTGTATTTGTACATTTTATGAGAATGGAATTAGAGAATGGATCTTGTATGTGGGTGGATTGTGTGTTTATCATTGTAGGTTTTGCATGTGTGTTGGCATGTTGTTAAGCTGAAGACATGATGGAACCTTCAATTCTAATGAATTTTAGGTTTTGCATCCTGCTCAATAGCTAGATAAAAAAACATAACTGTGTCATCGGTTGTTATCAAAAAATCGATGTTGTAAGCATTATTCGTCGATTTCTTTACTAAACCCGACATTATAGGGCTATCCTAAAATGGCCTATTGGGCAGCACAATCATGCTACTAGCTAGATTGCATCATCGGTTGAGGTCTCAAATTGATGACACAAATTATTTGTGTCATCCATTTGGACATAAAAATTGACACCATAGAAATATTTATCAAATAAAAATATAACCTGGTATGGCAGTACAACATTGGTTGTTGCATCAAAACCAATAACACAGATGATAGACTATATTGGTATCTTTAATCATAGAAACCTAGGATGGATATCCAACGTTGGTTTATGCATTCCCAAGAAACTGACGTTGTAGGCGCTTATCTGTAGTGTCTCCCACTTAGGTGTCGGTACAAAACCGACATTAGAGGGATATTTTAACTGATGTTAGAGGTGGTATTTGTACTAGTGAATGTAGGGGAAGGCAAGGGAGTGAAATCCCTCTACTATCCATGCTATAGAAATCAGGTGATCATTATTGTAAGGGCAATTTAAGGTTTTTATTTCACACCTTATTTGATCTACTATAATGTGGTTTGAATGATCAAATGACTTTGTTGCCCCCACTATTTTAATTGCATGTAATGTGTGCCTAAGGTTCTTTGGTCTTTTCATGTTTCATTTACATCAAATTTATTTTTTATTTAAATCAATGGCATGCTTTAGTTTTCCTGAATTTTGATTAGTACATATTGCAAAAATCATAGGAATTGCACATGACTTCAAGAAATGATGGAAAATATGCTTTGGAAAACCCTTTTGATCTCTATAAATCTGTAACATTTTCATATTCTATTTCCATATCCAAACGCTTCAATATGTCAATGAACAAAGATTAGGGTTTAATGACTATGAACTAATGTACAAATTATGTTATTAATCGAATTACATGTGATTAAGGGATCAATCAAGTCAAAGGACTTGACCTAAGGTGGTTTGTTCTAGGTAAGTGGGCAATGCATTCTTGGTAGAGTTTTATTTTGGTTTCTTTGGATGTTTCATCCTTATGGGTATGCATGTTATTATGTTCATAAAATTATGAATGATTCCTCAAATTGACACCATGTATAGGTATCAATGAATAATTGGTAGATTGCTTATAGTCTATTGTATAAACACTCACTATGACTATGATCTATGAATAATGAATCATGTTCAAAGAAGGTAGAAATCCCATTAAGACATTATGAGGGAGTAATCTCATTATGGCACAAAAATGAAGCAACCTTTTATGCTCAAGATTATGAATAATGACATTTAACAATTAAGTATGGATCTAAGAGGATGAGTACATTTAAGGAGTCGACTAAGTGTATGTATGCACCTCCATAATGGACATTTGGGTCGTTATGGGCTATCCTAGCATTATGGGCTTCCTAGAAATCATGAACTCCTATGGGGCATTAAGAGAGGTAGCATAAATTCACTCGTGCAACTCGTCATGTTTGACTGATTCAAAGAATGTTTAAAGATAATCCATGGTCAAGTTATGTCAATTTTGTTTCATGTCAAGTTTACGTTATGTCAAGCTATAGTTACTTTATATCTTATAAAGTGTCAAGTATCGCCCACTTATGATGTTGTTTGTTTTGCATGGTTGGGGGGACTTGGACCAATTGAAGATCAAAAGAATAGGCAAGGTAATAGGAGGATTTGAAGTATAGTCTAGTGGGGTGCCATCTACCAACCTGATCCACCCTTTTGTTATCATTTATATCATGCCCTAGTTTTGTTAGTCAAATATTGGCTCAATAGATTTACACTTCTAGATGAACAAGTTTTTGATTTAATGTCCATGATTTATGTATGAACAATGTTTCAACTTAATGCATCATGTTTCATTTACTCTAATTGCAATGATTGGCATTTTATGACACCCCCTTAAGTATAATGCTTCTACTCAGTGATATGTACATGTTTCAAAAAGTGGGATGTTACATTATTGTAACATCCCCAAATTTAGGTAGTTATTACCTTTTCCTCCTTTGTATTTTAATATTTTATTTTGAACCATCTTAGTAGATTGATAGGTGTTAGGATGATGGTAACCTTTGAGTATGGGATTTTAATGCAAAAATACAAGATTTGAGCTTTAATATAAGAAATTAGTATTATGCATTAGTTTTGGGATTGATTGAGCAAAATGAAAAAATAAATAATTTAAGATTAAAATTTAGTCTTCTTGATTTTCCTCGCGGATAGGTTGGATTAAGATAGAGTTACATACAAAATTTGGTTAAGAAATAGTAAAGGAATATATTTGTACAGAGAAAATACACTTTTCATAAAATTGGGATTTTATACATTAAAGTTTTCCAAAAGGACAATTTAACTCAAAATCAGATTATTTGGGTCCTTATAACCTTACCCACTAATTCTCACCTTATTTGGACTTTCTTTACTCATCAAATTGAAAGAGAGACAAAAGAAATTGATTTGGAATCACTTTGTTTGATTTCCTAATTTGGTAAGCATTTATGTCATGGATATAATTGATGTGTGAGATTTTTCATGATTGTTAGATGATGGGTCAGATGACCAATAGTCATCTTCAACCTTGTGCTAGTTTTAGAAACCAGACAACAGTGATGTGGATAATAAAAAATTTCTCGCACGATTCTCAACCAATCTCTGAGATTTCCTCACCCTTGTTTTCCTTTTTGAATTTTGCATCTATGGATGCCTTTCTTGCACCCTAATTTAGCACGATTGACAAATGCCCAATTTGTGGGGTACATGTCTCTCATGGTCACTAACCAAAACCCTAACATAATCCACCCTATATATAACTAATTCTTGCCCAAGTTTTGCCGCCACCTGAGTTTGCTTTCCTCGTTCTCAATTTCTTTGTTGGTTGTGTTTTGAGTAGCTACCAATCCACTTCTTCTCCTCTGGCTTGTGGCACCCCATGTGAGCAGCCTACTTCACTGGTCTTTGATTCCCCCTTGCGGTGAGTTTGTGAAACCTTGTTCTTCATTTTTATGTATTCAAATCGTGGCTTCATTTCCATGTGAAGTTTCACCCAAATCGGGCTTGATTTGTTGTTGCTCGTGTAGCAACCATGAAGAGTGGCTGAGGGAGGGGGTGACTCCATATGAAATCCTCATTTTACCCTTGCCACATCCTTCTTTTCTTGTTTTCTTTCATAAGGGTATTTAGGTCCTTTTGTCATTCTGCTTTTGATTCTCGCTTGACGAGTTGGCACTGGACCTAGGTCGGTTGGTCACTTTTGATTGGTCCAACTTGGTGGAGTTGACCAGTTAACCATGCCCAATCCACTGACATGGATTTTTGGTTCTTTTGAATTGGTTAAAGCTTCTAAAAGGACTCCCCAAGGACAAAACGCGGCAAGTTAATGTAAGGCAACGGGCCTTCTTGCCCCCCACGCGGGTGCTACAGCCGCTGAAGCGGACTCTAAAAAAGTGGCCCAAGGCCCGCTAAAGCAGCCCAAAGCGGCCGCTACAGTGAAAAATGCCTTTTTGACGCAAACCAGCAAATCGCAGCGGCTAAGTTGGTCTACCGCTAAAGCGGTCGCACCATCCACTTTTTTAATCAATGCCAGTGTGGAAACTCGATTTCGGTTGGCATGACTAGACATTTGGTAGCCACAATGGATGGGGAGGAGAGGCCCAACACCACCAAGGACCCAAACAAAATAGAACCACTGTCTCATTTCCACTATACCATAGGAGGAAATAATGATAAGACACAGGATGGAGGGTTATCCTACAAACATACCCAATATCCACATAGCAAAACATATGCTAAACAGGGTTGGGAATAGTCCATTCTGTATCCAAACACATCAAAAATGAGTTGGGGTACATCTCAATTCATTGATTATCTTAGTTTAGTGGGCCTCTTATTAACACCATGGTCGATTGCTGGCAAGCTTTTCTTTCTACAAGTTGGAAGAACTGAAATTTTTGTGGGTGAAGAAACAAGTCTAACACTGAAGCTTGTTGGCTCCAAATTTTTAATATAATTTTTTTAGTTTATTTCCCTATTGACAAAATCTGTTAATACGACAAGGTAAGGAAGTTGATATGTGTGCCTTTCATTTCTCTCCTGCATTCATCCTGCCGCATGATGTATGTCATTTCTATCTTGATTTTTCTAATTACTTGACCCCTATATTAGGAGTACCTAGATGAGAATTCGATATGGTTCTTACCTTGAGAACGGGGGAGAAGGGATGACTTCTTGCTCTAAAATTTGGCAGAACATGTGCTCTTCTTGGGACAGCTACAAACAGGAGTATTCTTGGAGAGATGGGAACTGGACGATGGTTGTGGGGGGTAAACTATGGTGGATTATCTGTAGCTTTCCTCAAGTTCCTTGGGACCAGTTGCTTTGGAGCAAGGTCCATTGCCCCAAGTGGAGTTTTTGTACATATAGAGCGATCCTTGGTAAGCTGCCTACAAAGGACAGAATTAGTAGATGGGGCACTATTACAGAAAGTTCTTTCCCTCTTTGTTTACGGGAAAATGAATCTCAATAGCACATTTCTTTGAGTGTACGTATACCAAGTACATCTGGACCCGTTGCGCCCTTAAACTCAATTGGGGAGGAGATCCCCCTCAAGCTTACAGAATAGCATGCTTTGGATTCTGGATAAGACAAAAGGTGAGAGCCATATGAGGAGATTTGTTGGTCTCGTTTGGACTGGTCTGATATACCACATCTGGTATGAGAGAAATATTAGGTACCATGGCAAGAAGGAAAAGGATAAATTCCAACTTTTTGATGTGTTTGTACATAACTTGTCTTGGTTTTGTAAAGTGAACCCAGGTACCCTGGTAAGGGTTAAACCTGAGGTCATTTTGATGTGGGGTCTATAATGACCGTGTATAGTATATATGGTGGGCTTCACGCCTATACCCTTTTTTATGGTTAGTAATGTTGGGTTTTAGGGGAGACAGAGAAGGCAGCGGAAACAAAAATATTTCTCCCCCAACCCATACCGAGGAAACGCGTCAACGTCTATATAATAGGAAAGGATGGTTTGTGGAATCATACCTTGTCCCGAGGCTTGCTCGGCGACAATACCTCGCGCAATGCGCGGTCTTCAACTCCGGACTTCGACGGTGTCTGTGCAGCTCCTGGTCGCACCGGGACTGACAACTTGTACTCGAACCGGACTGTCAGATGAAAGTTGTCCTCCTAAGCGGCAGTGTCCTCCCGCCTCTGTAGTAGTCCACACGGACCACCTGGAACTCCACTCTCCTTGTCCCACAAGGAAGTGGAAGGAGTCGCACCCTCCTGTTGACGTACTACTCGCCAACACGCTCTCATGCCTCCTGTTGCAACTGCAGTTGTCCTTCCCTTACTGCACCTCCCTTTTGCGGGAAGCACTTGCTCGGGCTCTCTCACGGTTACCAAAACCAGAGAGAACGACAACTTACAGAGCAACTGGTTGCACTGAGCTGTACTTTGAGAAGCCCCCAATACCCCTATATATATAGGAGAGTCATGGGACAAGGTTCTCCATCCCGAGCAATGCGGGACTAAAGCAGGAGTAGAAGGGTTCGAGAATTTTCCACAAAAAGCAACCAGTTCGCAACTTGAAATGATCGGTTCACAACTGAACCTATCGGTTCGGCCATTGAGCCGATCGGTTGGACCTGAGCCGATCGTTTGGGGCACTCCAACCGATCGGTTCATGGTCCTAATTCGGCTCAAAAAGACTTTCCTTGTTTCTTTCCCAATTGGTATCGAATACCAATATTATTCCCAATCGAATTGGGCAATTTGAAACCAAAGGAAAATTCTTGCCGACATGACTTTTTCCAACTGGTCGGTTGCACCAGTTGAGCCGATCGGTTCAACCCTTGAACCGGTCGTTTCAACCTGGGCATGAGCCGATTGGCCTGGACACTCCAGCCGACCGGTTCAGCAACCTCAACCGACCGGTTCATCACATGAGCCGATCGGTTGGGAGCACAGGTTGGGCAAAATCAGTCAATTGCGATTTCAATCAATCCGATACTCCAATCAATGCGTCCAACACCTTGAACCATACGATATTGAGCCATCGACTGATTGAGTGTTTAATTGAACTACTAAACTCCTTTAGTAATCAATCTAAACATTGCTTTGTGGACAAAACTCCTCTTCCAGGTTAAATCCTATGTCTGTGACCCTGCAGGTCCATTTCACGTTGGCAGTGAAAGTCCATAACACTTATGACTTCACAAGCAAAGAGCGGTGTCTAGTCACACATCAGTGCTACCCAAGTGAAAGTAGAAAGTTGGAGAACAACTTTCATCCTACAATCTGTGAATGGTGTTACAGCTAATGTATAATTCCTTTGTCACTGATATCCCGAATGAACTCGAGGCATGGAACAGTCATCCTGTCAACGTTCATTCACTTCCTTGATCTCAGAGTAGACTGGAAGAGATATGTATGACATCAGTATCATATACTGATTCACACATGTGTGCACGCCTTTCTCAATCCTACTCATCAAGTGGCCATGGATATCAAACTCCCTCAGGAGGGACAAATCCCATATCTATCACTCACCCCTCAAAAGTCCCATGTGTCAAAGCCACCCAATCATCACCTTTATAACAACCCATGTTTTAGGACTGCGTTTGATGATGTCAAAGTGTGCCCAACGACATGTGTTGAGTGTAGTGATTTCAGGTCTAAGAATCACACTCACCACCATCACTGTGAGTACTGACTGTGACTACCATCTCATGGTTCCATGTGTCAAACTCACGGTGGGTCTGTCCGGTACACTTGTTCTCTAACAAGTACCTATGTGTTTGGTTTGATATCTCTATATCATGACTAATGAGATTCTGTCATCAACCAACACCAAAATCTAGTCTTGTGTGTCATTGTTGTCTATCTACCTTCCACAATGACATCCGACTAGGGACATAATAAGAATGTACAAACTCTTAGCATCCGTATGATCTCATCGTTTAGGTCATGAACCTGAAGGCATACGTCATTGAGTACTGTCATTCTCTAGACATTCAATCTGTTCTATCACTATCTCATATGACTGAACTAGAAAGAATTGGAAGCTCGCCTTTGATGTTTATCAAATCAATCTTAATGTATCCCACCAATCATCCCATGATTGGCTCTCAGGGCATACATACCAACAGACTCCCACTTGCACTGCGAGCCAATCACCCATGAATCATATTCATAGTGATCTTCAAACATGTTCCACATGTTACTGTGCTCTAGTGCCAACATAGTGAGTAATGACAACATCTTGCCAAAGTCTGTACAAATTGCATGTCTCACATCTCTTCGCTTTACGTCACACGTATGAGATGGAGTTGCCATAATATGCGATCTAGCATTCCATTTGCTAACCTTTAGCCACATTGCATGATCAAGGATTCCAGACTTGTCATCAATGAGTGGAATATAAGTTCATCTTATGAACTTTTAGATCCATATAGTATCCATTATCGTTCTCTAACACATAGATACTCGGCATTTCCCTTTTAAATGGCTTTATTGGAACACTTCCAATTATCAATAAACTTTCACTTTTATACATCTTATGTATATTTTGCGATTAATTTTCTATCCTTTCGGATGTTCGCATCAATGTAACTCTTTGCATCGAACTCTTCCTTATCTCCATAGAACTAGTACTTCACAAGCACTTATCAAGTTCTCATGGTATTCCAGTAACTCTTACTGGAAATAGACAGACATCCACTCGTCATGTCACACATACGAGTTATCAGGATGAGCACATCATATTGCCATGTCCTACATACAAGATGATGAATGCATTTTATTCTTGCCATGTCATACATGCAAGATAATGGGATGATTACATACATGATAGATCCATATCTATTCTTAGTGTTCCATTCTTCATAAGAATTGGACACTTGGCCTTGGGATATTAACTCCATGTAACATGGACAAGTTTTCTCCCATTGAATCTGTGCATACTGAACACTTCAGTACAGATTGCCAATGTATGCTCTCTCTTTCCAGGTCAAGAGATTTTTGAGAACTATCTCTATAGATCTCTATTCCTATCACATAGGAAACATCTCTACCTTCTTTAAAGATAATTTCCACATTCGGATTTCCAATCTAGAACATTTCCATTTCACATCAATATGTGGAATGTGAACACGCTCCCACTAAATCACAGATCCCTTCTTTATCTTTGACATATCAGTCAAACCCTTTGACTATATCATCAAAGTAAAGATCCAATTTTGAGTTGCTTGTACTCAATCAATCACATTGATTAGTCCATTGTAACTTATAGACTTCATTTGCATTAGTGGATTCATAAACCTTATAGGTTGTGTCACGTACACATCCTGTTTTTATTCCTCATAGGAATGCGGTTTTAGTATCCATATGCCAAATGTCTTAGTCATTAAGTTGCAATCAACAAGCATCATCCTTGTCAAAATGTTATCCATGTGTCTTAACACTTAAGACTTATTTGCACTTATGGATATGATCCAATGAGTGCTACCATCAAGGTCATACCTTATGGTTCACATGGAAGTCATTTAGGATGTAATGGTTTTAAACCATAATTCAAGATTCGGTTCGTCATATTCATCTTGATAGTTGACTCATCACATGAACAACTCATCACATAGATAATTGAGGTGTATTTGTTAAAGATATAAGAACTCACAACCCTTGTGATTCTTAATTTCTTTTATTAGTGTGGGGTATTCTTTTATTAAGAAGAATTCAGTTATTTGATAATCATTCTCTAACTCCTTAGAGTATGATTCCTTTTTGATTCAGACATCACCATGCCTTAATCATGAGTTCACTATGATACAATATCATAATCACTCATAAGGATCTCAAACATTTGGTCCAAGTATTTCATTCATTGATCTCATCAAGAATTAATACTTTACCAAATTTGTACTTCATTTATGATAATCTTGAACATTTCAAGACATTCATATTGGTATTTCTCTAAACACCATTTGAAGTATTAGCATTTATTCCAATAGGTATGTAAATACATCACATGTATTATACCTAATAGGATAATCACTTTCCCACTACATTAGTGAAGATTGATTAATCATGTCCAAGATATTCATGTCCCTTACTGGTTCTCTAACCAAAAGAGTCTAGTTTTATCCATCATATGGAAACTAGAAATGAATTTCTCATGATTAATGCTAATTAAATTGTTTGAGTTATCTATAACTTTTAGGTATCATCTTATCTTATGCATATCAAATATCACAAGATAAATAAGGCATTGCCACAAAGATCACATCTTTATAAATTGAAACATCTCTTTATTAATTGCTATCATTGTCATACAATATGCAAAAATAAAGTGTTTCTATCTATTGGAAAGTATGAAATAGCAGTTCATAACTGTATTACATGCCTTATTGGCTGAAAATAAACTAAAGTATTCCTATCTATAAAGGAAACACTTGCCCCAAGTAAGAATGCTTTACACTTTACATCTTGATATCATATATCTCAAAAGTGTTACAAGTTTATTTACATGACACCTTCAAGTAGAGGCTTCAGTCGCCTCCTTCTTCTTTTGTTCTTCCAGGTAGAGAGGACAATTCCTTTTCCAATGTCCTGGCTTTTGACAATGGTGGCAATTTCCTTTCTTGGTCAGGCCTCCCTTGGCCTTGAGAGCTGAAGATGGCTTGGACTCCTGGCTAGCTTCAGAACCTTTCTTAGGTTTGCCCTTGCCCTTGCGCTTGGACTTGCCTTTCTTGCTCGTGATCACCATCACGGACTTAGGCTTGTCCTTCTTCATCTGTAACTCGGCTGTCCTCAACATGTCCAACAACTCTGACAGTGGCCTATCAAAGTTGTTCATGTTGTAGTTCATCACAAACTGACTGTAAGATTCTGGCAACGATTGCAGTATCACGTCAGTAGCCAACTCTTGGCTCAATGGAAATCCCAGTCTCTGCAGGTTCTCCACATACCCAATCATCTTGAGTGTGTGAGGACCAACTGGATCTCCTTCTGTCATGACACACTTGAACAACGCCCTGGAAACATTGTACCTCTCTTGCCGTGCCTGATCTTCATACATGTTCCTGAGATGCAGAATCATCTCTATGACACCCATGTTCTCATGTTGCCTCTGCAACTCATGGTTCATTGAACATAGCATCAAGCACTTTGCATCAATGGCATCATCAGAATGCTTCTTGTAAGCATCCCTTTTTGTCCTTGGTGCATTAGGAGCGGGTTCCTATGGAATTGGAGTATCCAGGACATAGAGCTTATGCTCTTGAGTGAGAACAATTCTCAATGTCCGATACCAGTCGTGGAAGTTTGTCCCATTTAGCTTGTCCTTGTCAAGGACCGATCGCAAAGAAAAGTTGTTGTTGTTTGTTGCCATTTGTACTACAAAAAGAAAATATGCAATTTTAGTCCAAAAACTCATTTTTGACTTATTTGATTGATTTGAAAATTTGACGATATAATTAGGCCTTTAATTAATTATCGCTCCCACTATTTTACTTCAAATTGATAGCCCTCACCATCAATTCGGAAGATTGTAGCGTACAACCTTCTAGTGGGCAAGATCCTGAAATCCTCTAAGTCATAGACCAGCTAGGGCTGTCACCCACAACATAGATCTCTCAGGTAGGCAACTTTTGCCAATTGCATCATATGCAACTCTTGATAAGATGTCATATACAACTCCTTGCAATGATCATCTCTATGCCTCAAGGTACTAGATCCCATCTAGATCACCTTGTTAAGTCCGACCCAAAGCAAACACGATGAATATGCACCCTACTAGGGCAGACCCACACATTCATCCTTCACGCTTCCACGAGGTAGACGGTGCACCACACTAGGGCGTGCCCACACTTGGTCGAACAAGCTTTTCACGTGTGTCGCATTTGGAAGGCATCTAAAACTTAATATTGTAATGAGGGATTTGGTTTTATATATATATACATATCCAATCACCACAATACATAGTATGTATCATATACATGCTATATCCCACAGAAAACATGCACAAATGATAAAAAATGATGATTATGGCCATCCTAATGTGATTCCTCGAGCCAAGAGGAATCACGGTCATCTAGGTCTACATCACATGCAACCTGTACAAGATGAACTTTGTGCCTTGCCATCCGAGTTGATCAACTCATCACATGAATGATCTGTACTCTCCAGCCGATCGTCTGGGTGCCACCAGCCGATCGGTTGGCTCCTCCAACCGATCGGTTTGCCTGGTCGTCGTGCATCTCGTCATGTCCGCCACCCGCTCGTCTCGCTCCTCGAACCGGTCATCAACTGATCGGTTCACTCCTTGAACTGACCGTCTGGAAGGTCAACCGATCGGTTCACTCCTTGAACCGATCGTTTGAGCAGTCGTCTTGATGTCCGCCGGTCTTTGACATAACAGGAAATAAAATCTATCCTATTTATTACATTGCTTTAAAAGGGAAACCCCGATTTACATTTGGGGGGAGCAAAGGTAGGAAAGAATCTCGAATTATTTCGAGTTACATCAGGAATAAGAGAGGGAAGATCGGTGCGCAGACCGAGATACAAGCAACCACAAACAACCACACACAGATAGGGGTTTATAAGCCATAATCACGCTACACACATCCACCACAAAACTCATTTAAGGGCGACGCGTATCGAGTGCATTAATAATACATATCATATATGTAATTAGGGATTTGTGGATTTAGGATTGAACATGCATAAAGCCGATATTATTCACATCGCATGCAATAAATAAAGGCGACAAACCAAAATCGATCATATTGATATTCCTAAAATATAGAGCAGTTGACGTGGCTCTGATACCACTATTGGGTTTTAGGGGAGACAGAGAAGGCAGTGGAAACAAAAAAATTTTCTCCCCCAACCCATACTGAGGAAACGCGTCAACGTCTATATAATAGGAAAGGATGGTTTGTGGAATCATACCTTGTCCCGAGGCTTGCTCGGCGACAATACCTCGCGCAATGCGCGGTCTTCAACTCCGGACTTCGACGGTGTCTGTGCAGCTCCTGGTCGCACCGGGACTGACAACTCGTACTCGAACCGGACTGTCAGATGACAGTTGTCCTCCTAAGCGGCAGTGTCCTCCCGCCTCTGTAGTAGTCCACACGGACCACCTGGAACTCCACTCTCCTTATCCCACAAGGAAGTGGAAGGAGTCACACCCTCCTGTTGACGTACTAGTCGCCAACACGCTCTCCTGCCTCCTATTGCAACTGCAGTTGTCCTTCCCTTGCTGCACCTCCCTTTTGCGGGAAGCACTTGCTCGGGCTCTCTCACGGTTACCAAAACCAGAGAGAACGACAACTTACAGAGCAACTGGTTGCACTGAGCTGTACTTTGAGAAGCCCCCAATACCCCTATATATATAGGAGAGTCATGGGACAAGGTTCTCCATCCCGGGCAATGTGGGACTAAAGCAGGAGTAGAAGGGTTCGAGAATTTTCCACAAAAAGCAACCGGTTCGCAACTTGAAATGATCGGTTCATAACTGAACCGATCGGTTCGGCCATTGAGCCGATCGGTTGGACCTGAGCCGATTGTTTGGGGCACTCCAACCGATCGGTTGGTGCTCTGAACCGATCGGTTCATGGTCCTAATCCGGCTCAAAAAAGACTTTCCTTGTTTCTTTCCCAATTGGTATCGAATACCAATATTATTCCCAATCGAATTGGGCAATTTGAAACCAAAGGAAAATTCTTGCCGACATGACTTTTTCCAACTGGTCGGTTGCACCAGTTGAGCCGATCGGTTCAACCCTTGAACCGGTCGTTTCAACCTGGGCATGAGCCGATCGGCCTGGACACTCCAGCCGACCGGTTCAGCAACCTCAGCCGACCGGTTCATCACATGAGCCGATCGGTTGGGAGCACAGGTTGGGCAAAATCAGTCAATTGCGATTTCAATCAATCCGATACTCCAATCAATGCGTCCAACACCTTCAACCATACGATATTGAGCCATCGACTGATTGAGTGTTTAATTGAACTACTAAACTCCTTTAGTAATCAATCTAAACATTGCTTTGTGGACAAAACTCCTCTTCCAGGTTAAATCCTATGTGTGTGACCCTGCAGGTCCATTTCACGTTGGCAGTGAAAGTCCATAACACTTATGACTTCACAAGCAAAGAGCGGTGTCTAGTCACACATCAGTGCTACCCAAGTGAAAGTAGAAAGTTGGAGAACAACTTTCATCCTACAATCCGTGAATGGTGTTACAGCTAATGTATAATTCCTTTGTCACTGATATCCCGAATGAACTCGAGGCATGGAACAGTCATCCTGTCAACGTTCATTCACTTCCTTGATCTCAGAGTAGACTGGAAGAGATATGTATGACATCAGTATCATATACTGATTCACACATGCATGCACGCCTTTCTCAATCCTACTCATCAAGTGGCCATGGATATCAAACTCCCTCAGGAGGGACAAATCCCATATCTATCACTCACCCCTCAAAAGCCCCATGTGTCAAAGCCACCCAATCATCACCTTTATAACAACCCATGTTTCAGGACTGCGTTTGATGATGTCAAAGTGTTCCCACAGACATGTGTTGAGTGCAGTGATTTCAAGTCTAAGAATCACACTCACCACCATCACTGTGAGTACTGACTGTGACTACCATCTCATGGTTCCATGTGTCAAACTCACGGTGGGTCTGTCTGGTACACTTGTTCTCTAACAAGTACCTATGTGTTTGGTTTGATATCTCTATATCATGACTAATGAGATTCTGTCATCAACCAACACCACAATCTAGTCTTGTGTGTCATTGCTGTCTATCTACCTTCCACAATGACATCCGACTAGGGACATAATAAGAATGTACAAACTCTTAGCATCCGTTTGATCTCATCGTTCAGGTCATGAACCTGAAGGCATATGTCATTGAGTACTGTCATTCTCTAGACATTCAATCTGTTCTATCACTATCTCATATGACTGAACCAGAAAGAATTGGAAGCTCGCCTTTGATGTTTATCAAATCAATCTTAATGTATCCCACCAATCATCCCATGATTGGCTCTCAGGGCATACATACCAACAGACTCCCACTTGCACTGCGAGCCAATCACCCATGAATCATATTCATAGTGATCTTCAAACATGTCCCACATGTTACTGTGCTCTAGTGCCAACATAGTGAGTAATGACAACACCTTGCCAAAGTCTGTACAAATTGCGCCATTATTTAGGTCTTCATCCTTGTGCCAAGCTGCTTGGCGGAAAAGATGGTTTTCAGTGGTTGTAGTGACTAACAAAGGGTAATGCATCCACTAAATGAGGCTCTACCAACACCTTTCTTTACATCTAGGCCTCCATCCACCTTAGGTATTGTCAGCAACTTCTTCTTCCTCACTCATTGCTTCTCTTCCTTCCTAACAATTGATGACCTAAAAAATGGTATTGAAAGGGAATGACATCTCATCTTCTCTCCACAATTTTATGATCTAAAAGCCATAGGTAGACCTTCTTGCAACAACAACCAATGACAACTACCATAAGAACAAAAATACTAATATACTCTTACTTTAAATAATGACCCAAGATACATCTATTTATATGTGTGATAATATTTATAAAATGCAACATGAGTAGAAGGAATATTAGATATAGATTGATTTGGTTTGATGTATGTAAATTTTTGAAAGAGAGAATAAATATAATAAGGTTAGATGCATAAATACAAGTATGAGTAATTCTATATTTTGGTAAAAATACATCAAATGACATGCTAGTCTAGACTGCACTCGTTTCCCTTTATCTATATAGTATATTTTGTATGTAGAACATTTTCAAAAGGTCAATAGTTAGATGCGCACCACTAATTTTCATGCTAAATGTGATTTTAGGAATAATATGGACTTAGATTGTATAAAAGAGAGAATATAATTATAAGGCATAAATCAAGAGAATGTATATATATAGAAAAATGTAGGACAGAGATAGGAGAATGGGGGACAGTCATGACTTAGGGTTTCGCAAGACGTTGGAAGATGACGGTGGTCGGTCAGTGGACATGGCCCAGAGTGGATCGACTAGGGGAAACGCTAGGCAAACTGGGAACCAGGGGCACCTCCAGAAAGTCAGGATAAACCTTACATACAAAGGAATATGTGGAGAACCATCCAGTGACACTGAATATTAACAACACATGATGGACACATATCAGAACACTAAGCAACGTTCATGAGAAGAGGTAGATGATGGAAATCCTTTCCTGGAGGACGACACACCAACGCCGAATCAAAAGACCTTCAAAGAAGTTATAGCAGGCATGGGTGCAGCAGAGCCACTGGCCCATATTTCATCGATGATGAGTTAAAAAATCTAGTCAACCTTGAGGACATCAAACCTATCCACAACAAGGGATACCCTGAAATATACATTGCACTGAAAGCATAGGAGATCATGAGTCGCCCCATCAAATATGATGTGATAGTAAAGTTGATTGATAGATCAGTAGGTTTCCTGACCATGGTGGAAAGACTCAAACTTCTGTGGCAACCATCAGGGCGGTTCGATTTGTTTGAACTGATAGACCAATACTACGTTGTGCGGTTCCAGGGGAAAACAAACCAGGAAAATGCCCTCAGCAAAGGGCTTTGGTCTCTATTCGGGAGTTGCCTAATCGTGTGGCCCTGGAATAACTATTTTGAGCCATCCAAGGGTCTCCCTGGCCATATTGTAACATGGATAGCGTATCGGGGTTATCTATCCATTATTACAATAGAGAAGTATTTGAAAAAATAGGCCAGACAGTGGGTCAGTTGATCAAAGTTGATGATCGTTCTACACATCACACAAGGAGTAGGTTCTCTAGATTAGCAGTGTAGATAGATACTAGCAAACCCATTCAACCTTCTATAATTATCAATGGTAGAGATTACAAGATTGAATATGAATCCTTGCCAAATATGTGCCTTTACTACGAAAGATTGGGGCACTCAGAAATTGATTGTAAGGGAGTGGATGTTGCACCCATGAACGTCACAACAACAAACAAGGAGGATGAAGTGGGCATTCCTTGAGTGGAAGAAGATGAGAAATGGCAAGTTTAATATGGGAAAATAATAATGACTAGGTGACCACCTAAAAACAAGGATATTTGTAAGAGCAATCCTAATGAGAATCACACCGCCAATAGATTCCAAACCCTAGAAGAGGAGTAAGGGGAGGGCCCTAAAGAATCAAAGGAGGAAAAACATGTTCATGACCAAAAACAGAATCATGAGGGTGCCTGAGGTCCAAAAGTATGGAGGAGGAAGCAGCAGCTAAATAAATATATTGATGTTACTATGAGCATTACATGGTCCAACGCTAACAAAGGAAAAGAAACTATTATGAACAATCAATCGGGGATTAATAAGGTCTCACTACCTCCTAATCAAACTATTGTCACTCTAGGGGGCAATGAAGTAATAACGGGAAGACTGGCTGTAGACCTAGACAAAGAGAAAGACAACCCACCAACAACCCCAGTTACTTTGGATACACTGTCGGAAACTAATGCAGATACCAGCAAGGACAAGGCCATGGACAACACTGTTGTGAATGTTGGCCGAAAAGTGAAGGAAAAATAACCCCCATGGTAGGGAGCCCTCAAAAAAGCCATCCATATAGCACTAGGAGCAAGGAAAAGCATGGCGTTGAAGAACAGGAAGTGACTACTGCCTACCAGGGCCAGTAAATCCCTCCCACTTATCGTTATCTATGTTTAACATGATCAAATGGAACATAAGGGGTGCTGGTAAGAGAAATCCAGGCATTCCTTCAAACAACTCATCATGAAGCATGAAATAAATATTGTAGTGATCACCGAGCCTCGTGTAGTAGGAGCTCATGCTGAGATGATCATAAAGGAGATTGATTTCTCTAGCTCTCACAGAGTGGAAGCTCATGGATTCTCTGAAGGCATACATGTGTTGTGGAATGAGGATGATTGCAACATCCAAATCATACAGAGCGATAGGTATTATGTACATTTTTGTGTTAATGACAAGATATATTATACCTTTGTCAATGCTTACCTATCTCCAGGTGGCAGACCAGTCATATGGGATCAGCTATAGTAGCTCAGCCTTACTATCAACAAACTGTGGATAACTATGGGAGACTTCAACTACATGACTAATCCTGATGAGAAGATCGAGAGCAATAGATTCAACCTCCGTGAAGCATCCACCTTCATTTGTTCTCTCACCCAGGCGGGACAGACGGACATAGGTAGAACGGGCTACAAATTTACATACAAAAAAGGCCTTCTACATGAGAGGCTTGATAGGGTTGTGGCAAATGTTTAATGGATATAGCAATTCCCTGACTTCCATTATGAAAGCCTGCCTCGCATTGGATCGAACCATAATCCAATAGCCATTCTGAAAACATGTACGAGAAAATAGCAGCGCAGAATGTTCCCTAGCAGCAGCAACAGGAGTTCAACAATCTTTTGAAACAAAACTGGGACACTAATGTTGATTTCCACGAGGCCCTAAACAACATAAAACAGTCAATTTCCAAATGGGGCTATGCCAACAGAAGAAAAAAAAGTAGAAGGAAGCATGATCTTGTATCAACCATCACCAAACTCAAGAAAGAGCTTGAAACAAGCTACAATGAAAGGAAAGACGCCACATGTTTCCACTTGGAAGGGGAGCTTCAAGTGGTACTGCTCAAGGAGGAGTAGGATTGGAAGTAAAGAAGCCACATAAGTTGGCTTAAACATGGAGACAATAATAGCAAATTCTACCACGCCTACATGAATACCAGATGATTCTCTAATCGCATCAGTTCACTACAATACAAAAATGGATAATGGAAAATTGAGTCAGATGAACTTAAACTTGTTCACTGTCCCAATGATGCCCTTTTCTCAAGCTATACAAAAGATGCCAGGTCATTTTACAAGTTTGAATAACAAGAAGAAGAAAAACCTTGTTACTACTCTGACAAAACATGTATTGTGGAGGACCATCAAGAACTCAGACCCTTATAAAATTGTGGGCCCTCACGGTATAGATAACATGTTCATGAAGAGGAATTAGAAAACCATTAGGACCTTAGTTCTAAAGTCAGTCAGGTGGATGCTCAATAGAAATTTGATCCAAGACTCCACGGGAGATTCAAGCATAGTCCTCATTCCTAAAACTAAAAGTCCAACCAATTGTAATCAACTGAGACCTATCTCTTTAAACAACACTTGTATGAAGCTGGCGTCGAAAATCATCATCAAGAGATTTAAACAATATATCCCTCAATGGGTATCTGAAGTCCATACAATCTTTTTCCCTGGAAGAAGCATATCTAATAACATCATTACGGTGTAGGAGATCATCCATAATATGAGGAGGCAAACTGATGCACCATATATGGCAATAAAAATAGACCTGCCTAAGGCCTACAATAGAATGTCTTGGAGCTTCATAGAGGACACTCTCAACAAGCTTGATTGGCTGGAGAACATAAGGAAATACATTTTGAACTCTCTCTCTCTCTCTCTCTCTACTGGTAATAGTAGTATCTTACTGAATGAGGAATCCCTTCCACCTTTCAAAGAATCTAGAGGTATACTAGGATAGGGAGATCGCCTCTCCCCATATCTTTTTGTTCTATGCATGGAACACTTAACACAGCTGATTGATCATTTTTTCAATGAGAAGAAATGGAAACCTCTAAAACTTTCATAGCAAGGACCTCTCATCTCACACATCAGCTTTTTTATGACATTATTATCTTCACAAAGGCAACCACGACACAAATGTCGATCATTAACCATTTCATCAGCATATTTGGGGAAGCCTTGGGGCAACAACTATCAGTGGAAAAGTCCAAAATCTTTCTCTCCTCCTCACTCAGCCATAACACCAAAGCAAGGATATGTGCAGCTAGTTGGATTATAGAAATGGTAAATCGTGGTAAATATTTGGGGGTCCCTCTTCTTCAAGAATAGGTGAACAAGGAAAAGTATGTGTATATTGTAGATACCATGGAAGCTAGAATCTCTAGATGGGAAGCTACAACCCTATCCCTGGAAGGTTGTATTTGTTTAGCTAGATCTATCCTCACTATGCTGCCAAGTTACACTTTGCAGACATCAAACATTCCTATTTCTATTTGCAAGAAACTAGACAGGATCGTCAGGAAACTCATCTTGAGTGGCGGCCACAACAAGCACCCAATTTCTCTTATTTCTTTGCACAAAGTAATAGCCGGTATCGACAAAGGAGGCTTGGGGATTAAATCCATGGCAAACTAGAACAAAGTGCTCTTGTGGAAGAACACATGGCACTTCATGCACAACAGACAATCTCTATGGAGGGATGGACTCAAGAATAAATGCTGAAACTTCCATAATCAGAATGGCAGGAGAGCCACTCCATTTTGGAGAAAGTTGTATGCGGGGAAATGATTCATACAGACCAACTATACTAAAACTATTAATAATGGAGATGTCACCTCGGTCTGGGAGGAATATTGGGTACCTGGCTTCGGTAGGCTGAGTAACATCAGCCATTGACCCATTGCGGTGGATATTTAGGATTTGAAGGTGGCTAGTTCTACAGACTTAAATGTTAAGTGGAACACATCCTTCCTCACTACTTACATATAACAAGACTGTGTCAATAGTATTCTAAACCTCCCTGCCCCACATCTGACTAATGAGGCTGATAGTTGGAGTTGGAAGCATGATACTCAAGGAAAGTATACAGCTTCATTTGCTTACGACATCATCCACAATGACGAGGTCACCCAGGTGGAGGGACCTTAGACCATCATCTGGAAGTTACATGTGCCTAATAAAATACGGGTCTTCATGTGGTTGATCTCCCATGAGGCAATTATGACTAACACCAGAAGATTGCAAAGATCCTTCACGGACTCATCTATCTGTCCTAGATGCAACTGCAAGGAGGAGACAGCCATCCACGCACTGAGGAACTATCCATATGCCATGGATGTCTAGCAACAACAACATCAGTTGGTTGATCTTGGCCACTTGGGGAGTAATCTCATAACATGGATGAAGGCTCATATACAAGGAACCAAATAATAGAAGACTACATATACAATAACTTGTTGGACAATTTGGAAAGATAGGAACACTGAGGTGTTCGACGGAATTACTATTAGCACACAAAGGCAACTATTACAATTAAATTCAATGTGCAAAGAGGTGACAACAGGATGGATCTTACCGAATAACAAGCCTAATGAAGATGAGGATGAGGTCCTGAGGTGGACTGAATTAGCCCGTGGAGGGGTTCTTTTGATCACAGATGATGTTATCAAAGGCACCAACACAGCTATAGCATGTCCTACCCTGGGAGACAATGGAGAGTGGTGCGGAGGCGTTGCCAGAACTGTAAGGGTTAACTCAATTGCTGAAGCTGAGCTCCAAGCCATCCAACTGGCTATTCAAATGGTGATTCACAAATTGTACACAAACATTATCATCTAGTCTAATAGCACGTCTACCATTGCTACGATTGAGGATCCTGTCAATACCACACCAGCTCTCCAACTGTGAATGAGATCCATGAAGAAGAAGATGAAGAAGTTTGAACAGATAGATGTCATAAAAGCCAATCGGAAATCTATTGCCCTAGTTGATTCCCTTGCAAAACATCACCTCAAAAACTCCAAAGAGGACAAGAAATACCCCAATCCTCCCCTCGACCTTGTGGGTCATCCCATCCCCTTTCCTTTCTATAATGGTAGAAGTTCTACCAAGTTTAAATTTTCTATAGGAACCATATGTAACCCTTTATTTCTACCCACAAGAAGAGGGCAAGATGAATAAGACAACCTCCTGACTTGACCCAAAAAAAAGACTGCATATTATTACCCATATATATATATATATATATATATATATATATATATATATATATATATATATATATATATATATATATATATATATATATATATATATATATATATATATATATATATGGGTATATATTCGCTACCCACGTGGGTAACTAAGATTCGCTACCCGTGCAACAGTTTTGTAATGGGAAGGTATGCATTTGTAATGAGACAATTCAAATTTGTAATGAGACGATCGAAATTGTAATACAAAGACTCGTTTTGTATTACAGCGTTGTTATAGTAATAAATATATATTTATTATTGTAACAGCGTTGTAATACAAAACGAGTTTTTGTATTACAATTTCAGTTGTCTCATTACAAATTTGGTTGTCTCATTACATATATGTGTCATCCCATTACAAAATTGATGCACGGGTAGCGAATCTTAGTTACCCGCATGGGTAGCGAAGATATACCCTATATATATATATATATATATATATATATATATATATATATATATATATATATATATATATATATATATATATATATATATATATATTTATTTATTTATTTATTTATTTATATTTATATATATTTATATTTATATATATTTATATTTATATATATATATAACCTATATATACTTAGAACTATGTGACTAAAGATGGATATTAGTAATAAAACTAGATATCTACATAATGAAATATTCACTTAATACGATTAAAAACCCTAGTTGCCTTAAAGTGACCAGATCAAGGTATGATCAATATGTAGAGCTATACTAGGAATGTATACACATATTGATTTTAGATTGACTAACATACATCATGTGTTCCTAGGATAATTACTTGAATTTTGGGACCAACTATACCTAGTGATTAATAATTAGTCATGAAGACTAGGTACGTGCAACCCCAGTTGTATTTTGGGCATTATCATGATTGTGATCTAAATTCATATGTTGAGACATTTACTTGGATACTATCTTTATATTTGGAAATCCAAAGTTCAACATCCATATTTACTTATTTGAAGTCTCATGATGTGCTTTTTTGTATGTTGAATACTTCTATTTAAATGTGTTCATTGATCCATCTCATTGTGCTTTTAGTACCTAATATGAATTATGATTGGAATGCTAGTCTTTCCACTCTATTTTTGCATGATCATGTTTGACTAGAATAATCAAATAGTGGTACTTACATAAAACCATACTTATAAAAAGTGTGTGTATTTTTCTTGGGGTGTGTGTTTTCACCTCACTTTTTAGACCATGATCCTATCGTGTTATCATCCTATTTAGGTATATTTAGTATGCATTGTTTATGCATGCAAAGATATGGTCTATTTAGAAGTTGTGATTATTCTAGCAAGATGTTTGTTTTACCTAATATATTTCCCTATATAAATAATATGCCTCAATTTTGATTTGACTCTTATTGAACTTACTACTTTTATATGGCCCTTTTTCAAGGGAACGTACTTTTTGTACTTGTAACCAATATAATGTCCAGATGTTGTTTATATGCACATTCTTAGTTCTTACTGGTACATGTCTTTCTTTTCTATTTTCTAGGTGATGCTACCCTTCCACCCATGTGTTGGTACATAGTAGATAAGGACTCAGAAAGACCATAGTCGAGAATTTAGACTTGAGAATAGCTTGAATGGTTAGTTCGCCTCTGCAACAGGTCTTGTACATTTTAGATTAATTAGATGTACAGTATTTTATTTTTATATACCACATTTACGGGGAGGAAATGTTTGATAAATTATCATGTAGTTTTGTGATAGTTTTGTTTTTGTTTTTGACTCATTATCTTTCTCTATAATATATATCATTCAAGAAATTATGGAATTCCTCCTTTCCTCCATTAATTTTGAGATAGCATGGTCTTATTTATCCCTTTAATGAAGAGTGGATCCCCTCACAAGTCCCACTCTTTCATCTTTCACTAAGAGTATACCTCCCTATGTTGCCAGTGTTGCTTATACTTTGTGGTTGATCTCCTCTTCTGCCATCCTGGATTTGTGTTCATGAACAAGACTGTGGTAGGTTCTTTTGATCTCAGGGTCAAAGTCTAAGATGGATTTGATGCTAATAGAACATCACATACACTAAAAAGATTACCACAGAAGGTAGACAATCTCAATCAAAATGGTTGGAGTACAATTGATCCTAGAAGATTTGCAATATTGTCAAAAAAA
The DNA here is from genome assembly GCA_963693085.1 of Alisma plantago-aquatica. Classification (NCBI taxonomy): domain Eukaryota; kingdom Viridiplantae; phylum Streptophyta; class Magnoliopsida; order Alismatales; family Alismataceae; genus Alisma; species Alisma plantago-aquatica. The sequence goes on from OY856412.1 coordinate 1,115,283,986, forward strand.
CAATTGTCAATTGTATGAGAGAAATCATGTTAAATCCAAGTTAATTAAATTGATCAAAGTTGTCCTAGAAGCATCACTAAAATTTAAAGAAAAAATTTATCACATATGTAAATTCTCTAGGGCTGAAATCTGTAGGTTTTATCTAAAAAAAGTGTACAACAGTCCCACCGGTAAGGGATGTATATTATAGTAGTATAGTATTTTTTGATTGAAAAACTCATTTCTCTTTTTTTATATTTTTGAAAATAAAAAGAATAATAAGAAATGTCATATACATTGAGTAGAGATACACTTGAATGTTGTGTCCTAAGAAAGAAAGAACGTAAGAGGAACATGTCGGGTTTTGTGGAGGAAACATGTGCAGTGCAAGCAACAAAACAAAATATATTTCCACACAAGCCGCAACAAGATATCGCCGACAACAATGTATTCAGAAAGAGTGTTTGCAGAGCAAGTCGAATGACACCCTGATGCATGATGGTGTGCAACACTCTTGACTTACACATACGGTACTTCTCTCATGTACTCCAAACACATCATGGGAAGATCCAGAGGCACACCTTTCATGCGGTGGTGTACGCCGCTCGTAGTGTGTATGGTCAGTCGTTGATGTCTTCTGAACGTAGGCATCTTAGTATCTACATCTCTACTTCATCTATGTGGATGGACCGGAACTCCATGTTGAGCTTCCTAAGTCGACAAGAAGGAGTAGTCTCTGTGTGATGATGTTCTAGTGTCGTGGTGCTCTCCTTTCTCTCTAGAGGTCGGTGATGGCTAGGGTTTACGTATGTGAGCGTAAACTGAAAAGCCTCTCTCAATATCTTATAAAGACATCGGTCGTCAAGCCCCTTTAAATAGGAGACAAAAGGAAGCAGGATTTCCCAAACCCTTCGGTAAACAGAAAGATTGTGTTAATTAAAATGCTCATGGATTAATTAGAATATTTTGTAATTAATTAATTAACCAATTAATCGTATTAATTGATTAATTAATATCTGACTCCATGCAATCACTCAAGATGGCTCTATGGGCATACATACCAACAGAACACACTTCACACAACTCTGTGGAACCAACCAAAGGATTCTCTAACTGTAGGCCATCACATCTACAACTAATAGGTAGATAAAAACTACTTATCGCTTCTCTAGTGATAAAGGAGTGTGTCACACCTGGGTCAAATAGTACAAATACGAAACAAGAAGAAGACAAATCAGAATGGAATAACTCTGTCTGACATGTCACGACCCATGGATTGACCACTGCTTTTGAATGGATCATAGCATAGAAACTAATTGTCGCATGTTGCCACCCACATCCTCTACTAGCCTATCTAGATGAACCTTCATGTGATGCTTGACCATGTCCTTTTCCACTACCAGTGCTAAACCATTGTTCCTACGAACCCTATTGACTCTAACTTGGTTGCTAAGTCACCTCGTCATCTTTTACAGAACAATGCCATTTTGTATGCCCTATTCATCCACACTTATGACACATCTTACCTTCATACCATGGCCTAGACGGCCCTGTCACTGGAACTGGTGAAGTATTGTGAGCTCCTATAGGAAGAAAACTATGACCTCTACCCCTACTTGGGGTCCACTAGGATGGAGTAAAAAACCTCTGCTCACTAAAAGTCGACCTCTACTGTGACTATGGTGAAGAAAACCTCAGCTTCTTAAAGCATCCATATGACCATCCTTGGAATTGAGTCAGCTGCTTCTTAGTGTTAAATTTGTGTTTCTAAAGACCTGTCAATCCGCGTTACAGATTCCATAAAGGTGGAAAATCTTTCCCTATTCTCCAAAGTTGATGTTGTCGTAGTCAAATCTATACTTAAGCCCTTTTTGAACCTACGGATCCTTTCCTTATCTGTATCTGCCATGTGAGGTAAGAACCTTAGAAGCTCCATAAACTTTGACTCATACTCATTAATGGTCATCGCTCCTTGATGAATCTTCTCAAACTGAGAGATTTTCTCATCTAGATATGCTTCTGGAAGTATCGGATGACAAACTCTCACTGAAACTCCTCACATACTATCATGAGTCCTAGCCTTTTCTCCTCTTCCATGGCCCACCAAAGGCCAGTACTACCCTTCAGTAGGTAAAAAGCATGATTAACTTTATCCCCTTTAGGGATGTTCAGAATATTAAATGCCTTCTCAAGCTCAGTCAGCCACATGTTATCATCTTATGGGTCATAAGTACAAGCATATTCAATCACCCTGACACGCATAAGACGTTCAAAAGTCTTCTTGAATCCCTAGGACTCCACATTAGGGATGATTGTCCTAGCTTGAGGTGTTGGCATTCTATCCACTATATGTGTAATTGTGGCCATCATCTGTCTAAACATAGACTAAAACTCAAGATTGCTCATTGTTGCCGGGTCTATCTGAGGCATTGCGGGCTGCTCCAGACCTACCTCTGGCACACTCTCATTGTGTTCCTACCTCCTTGCACCTCCTCTTAGTGCAACATAACTACTCTTGGTGTGTTCTTCATGTCCTCCAAACATATCAGCATAAGAAGAAGCTATGATTAGATATGTTGGATTCAAAAGAACAAACTCGACCAAAAGTCCTATGTCCTTGTAGAGTCATCGAACCTAGAGCTCTGATACCAACTTAACTCTAACACCTTGTCATTCTAAACGAGATTACTCAAAAGATAAAACATGATCAACTACTATTTAATCACATCGTAAAAAGTGTAGAATAATTAAAACCAAAATTTCACATTATAAACAAGCTTTGAAATATTTACATAAAGGTCCATATTTTCCATTTCCATATACCAAAATATGTATTTACATTTGTGTCCACTGGCCTCAGCCACATCTTGTATACAAAAGATATTCCACATGTAGATGTCATATTTTATAAACACTAGCATACTACCAAAATCTTGTGTCGATACAAGTATATCATCTATAAAACACATCTCATACCTAGACCTGAGAGTACAAGGACAACATTAGGACTCTACTACTAACATCTACAACTGACCAACCTTTTAAAACTATTGATCACCAGGTTGATCATATTCTACGGGACAACCTCGATCACGTTGCCCATGACCACCTAAAAAGATGTGGTGATCCATGGGTGAGATCCAGCCCTAGTGAGAGATATAACTATCCCAATAGGATATTGATTACAATAAATTAATTAATAATGAATTAACTAAGAAATTGGAGTACCGAATAAGAAATTGAGTAGATTGAATAGTTTAAGCATATTAAGCAATTAAGCAAATAAGCTTTAGCATCAAGTATAATTACTCAAATTTCATAATTCTGCATCATGTAAGAACTATGTAGTATAAATGCAAGGTAAGGGCTAATTCAACCAATGTGAAATGTATTTAACCCTAACAGATATACTACATGGCTTGTATTACATCTTTTATTATGCCCTAGGGAGTTTGATTCATACCACTCAAAGTCCAACTAATAAGTGCTTGGTCGCAATCAGTTCCATATACGATCTAGAAAGAGCCAAACTCTAAGATTTTCTCCATACTTGGTTAGTACGAGTCTGCACCGTAGTGACATCTTAGTCGAACTACAAAACAATGACATATAGCCTTGTAAACAACTAGTCCACCTTGGTACAGGTCATAGCACTAGAAACCAAGGTATGCAAAGCAAAACCTTTATCACATGGTATTCACTAAGACATGACTGCAGTCATTCTCAAAAAGAGGGCTAGGTATGACCATCGTCATCCTCCCTAAACACTTTGGGTCAAGATAATAAGTACCCCGCATATTCAAAAATATGTGCTTTGAGTTTCCCTTAGGAATACTCGTTTCACCATCCAACAAGTTATGACACTGAAGATGGCTCTACGGCACAGGACACTACATGATTAGAGTTGCACTTGATTAGTTATGCCAATTGGGTTAATTAAGGTTGCATCAAACAAGTGGACATACAAACCCTAATTCATTTCTAGCAAGCATATAAATATCACCACTTCAAAAGATATAAAATGTGTGAAACATAATTTCCCATCTCATCATCATATGGTACTATTCACTTGCCATTCATGAGACTACACTAGTCATCATACTATCACAAGATATAAATCCTTTTCACAATATCACAGGGTATCAACCCTTATCAAAACAAGAGGATTACACCTCATTCAGGGCTCAATCATGCCCAAAGGTCATTAAGATCATCATACAATTACCTACAAGATCATCATTATCTTTGCATGCCTTATAACAAGGATCAACAACATCACTTACATATAATACACCAGATCAGCACAATATTGCATTAATGGGCTAGGAGATATTCATAAACAATCATAGTAGGGTTATATTAACATTAAGAATATTCCTTTATTACATCAACATGCAAGGAATCTAGATATGATTAACCCTCATCATATTCATAATGCACATGTTTAGCATAAGAAAGTATCAACCATGTAGCTATGATAACCACCGATTAACACATTAAGGTTATGATCATATTATGGAGGTTATTTCACCATCATGCCATCATATAAGAAGGTTAAACATGAATACTAATTTTTATCTTATTGCATTAGAGTTAGGTTCAACAAGATAAATTATATTAATGTTACTAATCAGCACTCATACCCAAACACTAACTCACGACATCCCCATTAGATCATGAATGCAAAAGGTGAAGCATCACCATCACATTCCATAGTATTCTCAAGTATGAACCCTCACATAAATCAAGGTGTAACCATCGAGTTATAGTATACTAGGGTTTCAACAACAATAAGAGAGTGCTCCATGATTGTATTAATCATTCAAGGACTATTCATACCTGATTACCATCATTTAGTTATATTAAATCTAGGTATAACAAGATATACCTCATTAGGGTTACCCATTAATTCATTATGGTGATTATAAATCATAATCATACGAGGGCAAGGGTAACACTACAAGTTTAAGGCATTGAACCATCACATTCTCATCATTATAATCACAACATTACACTATAGGCTTCAGCCAAAACAATGTGAATATTGAGGCATCAACTTCTAACCATTAAATGTTGAAAAGGTAAAGTCATTGGTCATTTACATAAGTAAACATCTTGGACAAACCACCTATGAAGTCATTGAGTTGTTCTCTATAAAGAGTCACCATATAACCCTAGACATCCCTTGATTAACAACATAAAAAGTTCCAATGAGAGTAGGGTAAAACCCAAAAGTGATTGTTTATATAAAACAAGCCATCAGTAAATGAGCTTCCTAAGTTGATCTCATAAAGGAAACCATTTAAATCACTTTATTAGGACCAACATATTACATTTAGGCATAATTCCAATTTATTGGATGAAGAAACATTAGATCTTGACCATTAGGTCAAATTCATATATTAAAACCATCAATTGGAGTATAGGTCTGACCATTGCATCAAATGACCCAAGAAACTGTTGGTTTAAGGCTTAATCGATGCTAAAACTACATGCTTAACTCACAATAGGTTGTGGATACCTGATCCACCATCATTAGTGACCATTAAGTCACCATAGGTTGTTATATCAATACTATATTTATTAATCACCATCGAATATAAGGCTAATGTCACCATTGATTGATAGCATCATTAGGGTACTTAGTTGTTGATCATTAAGCTTATAATTAGGCCAAAACATGACATAAGGGGTGAACGTTAGTTGACACCCTTGGTCACCACCATCAGTTGTCATGCATACAACACCATAGGGTTTTTGCAATGGTACCATCATCGGGTCATGGGTTTATAGAATAAATCAGCTTAAAAACCTAAAATTGACCATTGGTTGATAGGTGTTTAGCACCATTGGTTGTCAAACCAACCTGATCCAAATCATATTATACCTTAAGAATAACATAAAAATGATCACCATTTTTTCTAGAACTGAAATCAGAATAGGGACCATTATAAAAATCGAAATCCAAGTTAAGCATAGATTTTTAGTGCATGGATCATCATTTAAAAGAAAGAACATGAGCTAGCAAGCTTATGGTAAGCAATAAACGTGGAGAAAGTTATAAAACTTGCCTCTAATTAGAAGATAAAATCCCAAATAGAAGAAAATATGAGAATGTAGGGTAGAGAATTCAAGCATAAGTTGTGAACTCGTCCATCTAGCACCTTTCTTCATCAAATGAGCAAACCCTAAGCATAAGGAACAAGAAAGGTAGGGTTTTAGAGCTTTAGAGAAATTTCTACCGTGGAATAGCAACATTACGACCAGGATAAAGGTAGGAGGAAGGATAACAAAGAAATAAATGGAGGAAAGAAGGGGATTCTTACTCTTTTAGGTCAAGATCACTAGAAGGAAGCTTTTTAAACCCTAAAAGGAAGTCAATTGCAACCCTAGATTCTTTTTCCAAGAAGATCCCCTCTTTCTTCTTCCTTGGATAGGAAATTTGTAGAAGCACAGGGGGAGAATGAGGTTCTTAGAAGGAGGTAAGTGGTGGAGAGAAAATGGCTCGTTTGGGTGCTTAGGGATAAGTATATGAAACTTTAAGATAAAGAAAAAGAAAAAGTTGAAGTTCTAGTATATTTCCAAGTGTCCATGGCCTTAAACTATTAAGAATATACAAGAAAACACACAAGAAACTCCCCCACCATCCATATAGACATTCTTAGCTCTACTTTTCAAATTTCCAAGCCAATCAAATAATTCATTAGTTGATAGCTACTAAAGGTAGCTCATCCATGAAGGGGTAAACGCTAAAATACCCTTGAGGAAAATACCTTCAAATAAAGGTTTAAATAGGCGCCCATGGCTCAAAAATCTCAAGAATAATGGCATAATATCCAAGGAAAATAATGCAAGTGATAAATTTCAAGGAAAACCTCTCAATTGGGTACATTGTAGAAAAGTCCAAAATGTGCATAAAATTGCATAACTTGCTCAAACAATGTCCAAATTGGACCAAATTTGAAACATAAGCTTGTGTTATGATTTCAAGGCATATCACAAGGTTAGATTAGGGTTATAAGAATTCAATTATGATAATTAAGATTGTTCAACACTTTAAGAAAGGTTAGGGGTCTCACAACCATAAACCCCTAACATGGATTTCACCCCTACAATCCAAGGTACACATAGTAGACACTTCTCATGCACATCATCCTCAATATTACACATGGTTACTTCCATATTATGGTGATCTCACATCTCTCATATATAGGTCATGTTCTTCTCTTTTAATTCATACTTATCTTATCTTGGGTCAGCACAAAAACTTCCCACATAAGAAGACATTTGCAAATATGGAATATAGAAACTTGTTGTGTCACCTGTACAAATCTAATAGTAACTTTCAAGTTTAAATTCTAGCTATCATCTTGAAATTATATATATTGTATCAACACATTACTCAAAAGTCATACTTTACTCAAAAGTCATATTCGCTAGCTCTTATCAAACATAGAACATTATGCATCTCTCATCATATGTACTATTTCAAAATGACTACTTGATCAGAGTAATAAAAAAGAGAACAATCTAAGAGTTCCATACTTACTATTTCTTCAATAATTGAATACCTGGCTAGGGCACCCAAGTATTGAGATTAGGCAGTATGCACCATGTTTATATGTCATATTCCTAATTTTGACATCATCATAGTCCTAAGTCCTAGTTTCCTTGTAGACTCAGTGAAACCTAAAGCTCTGATACCAACTTGTGAGAACCTATTACACTAAACGAGATTACTCAAAACATAAAACACAATCAATCACCTATTAATCACATACCTAAAAATATGGGTAAATTAAAACTGAATTCAACATCAACACCCGCTCAGAAATGTTTTCATAAGAGCCCAACATCTTTCTTGTATCCATACTATGCCAAGAATTTGATACATATTGTTCTATCTCCTTAGCTACAAGAGATATACATAGGAGAACAATATTCTTATATGCCACACAAACAAGCATTAACATGCTAACAAAATTTCAATTCGTTTGAAACACCATATACAAGCCTTCTGCCTGGACCTGAGTACAGGGATGACTCTAGGACACGCTAGACATCTAATCAACTTTTCTCATAGATTCATTACTATAGCTCCTCTTTGCTGCCACAGGTTTGTTTTTGTCACTTCCGATTACCTAAAAAGATGTGGTGAACCACAAGGGTGATACCCATGTCCCAGTAAGAGATATAACCTCCAACAATGCTTATTGATTACAACATTTTAAATAGTAGATAACTGAGCAGTTGGAGTATTTAATAATCAATTGAACAGAATGAAAAGTTCAAGTATACTAAACAGATTAAGCAATTAATCTTAGCAAAAAATATGATTATCACTGTATATATAGGTAACAAATAAATCTATTTCTCTAGATAGATATCTACTCAAATTTTATCAAACTGCATCTAATAACAATCATCATCATTAATCTAACTATTATCATATTCCTTGCTAACAACACAAACAATCTAGTAGCATAAGCATCCCTGACATCATGAATATGTCTAGTAACATAACATGGCTATCAATATTGGCATCTCAAATAAAGGGAACAGATCTATATCATAAGTACAACTAACATCATAACACAATGAACTGCATAGGCATGATTAGTAGTTTAAGCATTTCTAATTACATAGGCATGGCTAGCAATATTAAACATAGATGGCAGCAGCATCTTAACCACCAGTGTCGGTATATTTGATAACATAAGCATGTTTACAACATGAGCATAACTACAGCATAAGCATATCTATTATCTCTTATTGTACTATACATGATCTCAGTGAAAAGAAAGTAAACAAGGGTTATCATCCAATATGAAGTGTTGTGTATAATCCTAAATAGATATGCTACACGGATCTCTTACATCTTTTATTATGCCCTGGGGAATTTGAACCGTACCATCCAAAGTCCAACTGACCCATGTGAAGGGCTATTCGGTTTCGTACGAGATCTAGGAGTGTCAGTATCCTAAGATCACTTCCCCTCAGTCAGTATGAGTAAAAAGGTAGTGACATATCAGTAAAATCTTCCACTACAGGGACATATAGTCAAGCTGCAAACCACTAGTCCACCCTTGATACAGGTCACGGCACTAGAAACCAAGGCATACAAAACCCTCTAATCTGAGGTACAAACACAGTTGTCCTCAATCACATCAAATGTTTGAGGCATGACCATAGCCATCCTCCATAACCTGCATTTTGGATGACAAGGATATATCCTCAACTTGCCACCCCCACATACTCAACAATAAGCACTCTAAGTTTCCCTTAGGAATACTCGTTTCACCATCCAACAAGTTCTGACACTGAAGATGGCTTTATGGCATAGGGAACTACATGATTAGAGTTACACTTGATTAGTTATGCCAATTGGGTGAATTAAGGCTGCATCAAACAAGTGGACATACAAACCCTAATTCATTTCTAGCAAGCATATAAATATCACAACTTCAAAAGATATAAAATGTGTGAAACATAATTTATCATCTCATCATCACATGGTACTATTCACTTGCCATTCATGAGACTACACTAGTCATCATACTAACACAAGATATAAATCATTTTCACAATATCACAGGGTATCAACCCTTATCAACACAAGAGGATTATACCTCATTCAGGGATCAACCATGCCCAAAGGTCATTAAGACCATCATAATATTCCCTGTAAGATCATCATTATCTTAGCATGCCTTATAATAAGGCTCAACAACATCACTTATATATAATACACCAGATCAGCACAATATTGCATAAATGAGCTAGGAGATATTCATAAACAATCATAGAATGGTTATATTAACATTAAGAATATTCCTTTATTACATCAACATGCAAGGAATCTAGATATGATTAACACTCATCATATTCATAATGCACATGTTTAGCATAAGAAAGTATCAACCATGTGGCTATGATAACCGCCAATTAACACATTAAGGTTATGATCATATTAAGGAGGTTATTTCACCATCATTCCATCATAACATGAATACTCATCTTTATCTATTTGCATTAGATTTAGGATCAACAAGATAAATTATATTAATGTTACTAATCAGCACTCATACCCAAACCCTAACTCACAACATCCCCATTGGATCATGGATGCATAAGGTGCAGCATCACCATCACAATCCATACTATTCTCAAGTATGAACCCACACATAAATCAAGGTGTAACCATTGGGTTATAGCATACTAGGGTTTCAACAACAATAAGAATACTCCATGATTGTATTAATCATTCAAGGACTATTCATACCCAATTACCATCATTTAGTTATATTAAAGCTAGGTATAACAAGATATACCTCATTAGGCTTACCCATTAATTCATTATGGTGATTATCAATCATAATCTATGAGGGCAAGGGTAACACTACAAGTTTAATGCATTGAACCATAAAATTCTCATCATTATAATCATAACATTACACTATAGGCTTCACCCGAAACAATGGGAATATTGAGGCATCAACTTCTAACCATTAAATGTTGAAAAGGTAAAGTCACTAGTCATTTACATAAGTAAACATCTTGGACAAACCACCTATGAAGTCATTGAGTTGTGCTCTAGAAAGAGTCACCATCTAACCCTAGACATCCCTTGATTAACAACATAAAAAGTTCCAATGAAAGTAGGGTAAAACCCAAAAGCGATTGTTTATTTAAAACAAGCCATCAGTAAATGAGATTCCTAAGTTGATCTCATAAAGGAAACCATTTAAATCACTTTATTAGTACCAACATATTACATTTAGGCATAATTCCAATTTATTGGATGAAGAAACATTAGATCTTAACCATTAGGTCAAGTTCATATATTAAAATCATCAATTGGAGTATAGGTCTGACCATTGCATCAACTGACCCAAGAAACCATTGGTTTAAGGCATAATTGATGCTACAACTACATGCTTAACTCACCATAGGTTGAGGAGACCTGATCCACCATCACTAGTGACCAATAAGTCACCATAGGTTGTTAGATCAGCACTATATTTATTAATCACCATCGAATATAAAGCTAATGTCACCATTGATTGATAGCATCATTGGGGTACTTAGTTGTTGATCATTAAGCTTATAATTAGGCCAAAACATGACCTAAGGGGTGAACGTAAGTTGACACCCTTGGTTAACACCATCAGTTGTCATGAATACAACACCATCGGGTTGTTGCAATGGTACCATCACGATCGGTTGTCAAACCAACCTGATCCAAGTCATATTATACCTTAGGAATAACGTACACATGATCACAAGTTCATATATAACTGAAATCAGAACATGGAACATTATAAAAATCGAAATCTAAGTCAAGCATAGCTTTTTAGTGCATGGATCATCATTTAAAAGCAAGAACATGAGCTAGCAAGCTTATGGTAAGCAATAAACGTGGAGCAAGTTATAAAACTTGCCTCTAATTAGAAGATAAAATACCAAACAGAAGAAAACATGAGAATGTAGGGTAGAAAATCTAAGCATAAGTTGTGAACTCGTCCATCTAGCAACTTTCTTCATCAAATGAGCAAACCCTAAGCATAAGGAGCAAGAAAGGTAGGGTTTTAGAGCTTTAGAGCAATTTCTACCATGGAACAACAAGGTTCCAACCTGGATAAAGGTAAGAGTAAGGATAAAAAAGAAATAAATGGATGAAATATGGGGATTCTTACTCTTTTAGGTCAAGATCACTAGAAAGAAGATTTTTAAACCCTTAAAGGAAGTCAATTGCAACCCTAGATTCTTTTTCCAAGAAGATCCCCTCTTTCTTCTTCCTTGGATAGGAAATTCACAGAAGCACATAGGGAGAATGAGGTTCATAGAAGGAGGGAATTGGTGGATAGAAAATGGCTCGTTTAAGTGCTTAGGCACAAGTATATGAAACTTTAAGATAAAGAAAAAGAAAAAGTTGAAGTTCTAGTGTCTTTCCAAGTGTCTGTGGCCTTAAACTGTTAATAGTATACAATCACACACACAAGCAGCTCCCCCATCATCCATATATACCTTCTTTTCTCTCCTTTTTCAAATTTCCAAGACAATCAAATAATTCATTAGTTGATAGCTACTAAAGGTAGCTCATCCATTAAGGGGCAAACCCTAAATTACCCTTGAGAAAAACACCTTCAAATCAAGGTTTAAATAGGTTCCACATGGCTCAACAAGCTCAAGAATGATGATAGAATATAAAAGGAACGTAATGCAAGTGATAAATTGCAAAGAAAACCTCTCAATTGGGTAAATTGCAGAAAAATCCAAAATGTGTATAAAATTGTATAACGTGTTCAAACAGTGTCAAAATTGAACCAAATTTGAAACTTAAGCTTGTATTATGATTTCAAAGAATAACACAAGGTTATATTAGGTATATAAGAATTAAATTATAATAATTAAGCTTTTTCAACACTTTAAGCAAAGTTAGGGGTCTCACATGACTGCAGCCATTCTTAAAACACTTCGGATATGGATGACAAGGATATTCTTTAAGCATCCCGCATACTCAATAGTATGTGCTCTGAGTTTCATGTGGGAAGACTAGTTTCACCATACAACAAGTTTTGACACTGGAATGGATCTATGGCACATGGAAACTACATGATTAGGGTTTCACTTGATTAGTTATGACAATTGAGTATCTTTTATAGTGCATCAATCAAGTTACAACGTAAAAAAGAAAAGTTGGATGGAGGGTCGTCTAGGGTTTGGCAGCAGCGGAGACCGCAGCCGAGGAGGAAGAGGTGGAGGAAGAGGAGGCGATGGGCGCGAGCCCATCCCCTTGCACACGAGAACGACACCGCACGACCCCGCTGGCACTGTCCCCAGTGGAAGCCAAGCAGAGAATGATCAAGGCAGCAATGGTAATGCTCAACAAGGAGATCGGTCCTATAAGGAAGCAATGGTAGGATGCAAAGCGTCGAATCTTCTCAAGACTGTATCCCCAGACACGCTCACCACAAATGATATCAAGGTGGATTGCTCAGGAGCCCTCCCGGCCCTAACAATCCACCCGGAATCACTCCTACCACTGCTGGAACCATGGCGGTATGCAGTCATCGTCAAACTCATCGGAGGAATCATTGGTTTACAAACCCTGGTTAACCGTCTCTCGCTGTTATGGTCACCGTCGGACTCCTTCCGAGCGATCGACCTTGAGATGGGTTACTACATTATTCAACTAGCTAACGAAGGGGACTTCATCAAGGCTATGACCGGAGGCCCCTGGACCGTCTTCGGCAACTACCTCTCAGTGCAGTCATGGTCTGCTGACTTCCGACCATCAAACCCTATCCCACGCAGACTGGTTGTGTGGCTGCGAGTGAAAGACCTTCCCGTCTTCCTCTATCAAAATCACCTCCTTTCTATCATTGGTAACCTAGTCGAAAGAACGATTAAGATCTATGAAACAACAACAACGGGTGATCGCGACAAGTTTGCCCGTATTGCTATTGAAGTTGACACCATGAAGCCGCTCCTGCCGGTGATCCTACTTAATGGAGAACAATACCGTCTGGAGTACGAGAACCTACCATCCATCTGTATGAAGTGCGGCAGAATCGGTCACTCGGACAAGGAATGCAATCATGCTTTGCCCTTCATCCCTGGTGAAGCTTCAACATCGACACAGCTGGCCCCATGCACGTACACGGAGGCGATACACGCCCCAAAGCCTGCACGACGTCAGCCACCAAAACAAAACGGCCCAAGACAAGAACAGGCACCCAACAAGGAGGCACCGATAATCGAGAATGAAGGAGACAAAGTAACCCACCATGATCATGTCTGCAGATCACCACGGCAGATGGTGGGGATACTTCTGATTGGGAAACTATTGTTAGTAGAAAGAATAAGAAGAAAGGGCAACCGAAACCGCTGCCAAAACAAAGACAGCAATCCAATGTTAGTGACAAGGCGCAGGGAGCCAACACAGCGGACACCGCGGTCATCCTGTGTTAGACCCCGATCTCACAATTTCCTCAAATCATGAGATTAGGGCATAACATAGGATTTATAATTAACATAAAGAACACCCTTAACTTTTCTATCCTTAAAAACTCTTGTTTCTTCACATTGAACCACATAAAACATCTTAACAAGGGAATCCGAATATTTCTTTTACTAATCAGACTTTAACAGAAAAGATACATATATAAACATTCATGATGTCTTTCACAACTTATGCACATAAACCTTGTTAATTAGCATACATATCAAAGAGGAACAATATTACACATCGTAATTACAACTCTCTCTCTAAACTCTTACTGAGGACCTAGAGTGACAAGGACCGACTGACTCAACTAATCTCATACTTGACTCCTGTGGCAGGTCTATGCTGATGTTCTGACCATCTTCAAGTCCACGCGATTAACCCTAAAATGTTTGAGTAGAGGGGTGAGCCTACTCGCTCAGTGAATGAGTACTTCAAGGAAACAGACTAATGCACTAATGTGATCAAAGATATAATTTGATTAAACGATATGAAATTTAACAACAATAATTACTACACTGAGCAGTTCTAAAGCAATATAATTGAAATAGCAAAGAATATAAATATTGCATCCAAAGAATAACTACTAGAAAACTATGCTCTAGTCATTCTTAACTCTTTCATTTATAAGTAACTCTGTGAACCTATATGATCATATTTTAGATTATGCCCTAAATATATGCAGTGTACTCTGCATATAAAGGTCCGCAACAAGTCCATGCTACGGCCCCACCGTACAAGACTTAGCGACACACCCGGGAATGCTAAGTCTGACGCCAGCCCCGTTCTGCCACAGGACCACAGGCTCTCCGGCCTACAGGCTCTCCGGCCTCAATGCACTACTCCAAGTGCTCTCTCGACTCCTCCTACTAACCTGAGCACACAGGCGGAGGGTCACAGGGTTACCTTCGCGACTCCGCACGAATGGTGTTAGATAACCAAGTTTTCTGGTGAAACCGCAGTGCCATTGTGACACAAGCACAATTGTTGTTAGACACTGCCCTTTTTCTCTTTCCTCGTTTGTCCGCGACACACGCACGGATGATGTTGCAACACGAGTTTCACCCCAAAGCTGCAGATACCACTTAGGGGTTCTACGGTGTTAGGGCACTTAGGTCTATACTTGATTAACATTAAACAATTTAACAGAAATATCACATAGCAACGTCAAAACTCATGTATTCAACATATATCATATCTCAGTAACATCCCTTTCTAGGGCATGTCATATCTCATCACCTGCAATTTACGAGATATATATTGAAATATAACAAGTCCTGCAGTATGTAGATATCATTTCAGAGAGAACAAGCATATAAAGTTAAATGCACTAGAAACGTACAATTCAACAGTTAAGCATCACCACATCTCATATCGAGACCTTTCATATTACCATAGCATGATTCATTAAACACCCTATCCTTAGGGTTTCATTCGCCTTATTCATTCATCACATACCAACACCCTACTCTTAGGGTTTCATTTGCCTCATTCACTTGTCACATGGCTCTTATCATGATCTCATAAGATATAAGCATTCACTAAATAAAGACTGTTTCCAACAAATCTTATATAATCAATATAGATATGAAATCATGGAAACTTAACTAAATTTAGATTTTCCATATCATTTACTGAGATATCATTTATCACGAATGAAATTCAATTAAGATAACCCATGAGATACATCCTAACCAATTATAGAGTTACTAGTCCTTTTCAATAAGGTTGAAACACTAGTGATGTCTCAATTAGGTTAAACCCTAATTACATCATTTGATATAAATCCGTAAAGAAATCTCACTAGGAAGGGTTGCATACGTTTCTGATATGAATCTACCATTTAGGAATCATTTAAAACAGAGAAGGAATCCATATCATATCAATTTACAATAACTCAAATCAAACGGGCATTTCAAGATTTAGAATTCACATACTAAGCATTTAGGGATTTGGATGTTGTAATCAAATTCGTGCATTAGAATGTTTGAAGGAAGAACCCACTCACCCTAAGGTGTGAAAACACCTCACAACTGTAGCTCAACTCAGGGAATCTCGAATTCCCATCAAATCCCTAGCAAATCTCCCAATTCTTCTTCCATTCAACTCGGGAACCTTGAAAAAGAGGGATTATGAAGAAAGGGTGAGAAAAGAGGGAATTTTGACATCATCTTGGATCAAATCAGGGCATGGACGGAATCTAGACATAAGAGAGAAGATTCACCATAAAATTCTATGCAAGGAATCCGAACTTACTTGATTTCACCCTTCCTGGAATCGCAAAACCCTAATTCAGCAATTTCCCCCACTTTCTCCACTCAAGCCCTAATTCTCCCTCTCTCTCTAGAAGCTCGTTTCTCTGGAATGAATGACGAGAAATGAGAGCTGCTTGTGTGTGTGGTCGTTCATATAAGTCAATTGAGCTGCTTGGGTCAATTGTATATTGACCCAACACTTAACTTTAATTATATAGGCTGAATATTCAGTTATATAAAAGTTACTGTAATTCGTTTATTTCAGAGATCAAACATTCTCCAACAATTATGGGAATTTATCACGTTGTTAATAATTGATCTATAAAGCTTCAATTAAAATTTGGGATCATTTGGAGTTACCAATAATTAAATAAAAATCGAACAGTGCACTGCTATATTGCAGTCTGCAGAATATATTCGGCCGAGTTTGTCCTGCACAAACTCGACCGACACCCTTACTGTAGGGATTCAAAAGTCATCCAAAAATTATGCCAATTTAACAGAGTGTCTAAAATTGTATTTATAAAATACTATTAAAATTTGAGATCAATTGGATATACCAATAAAAAGATAAAATTCAATTACCACACTGCTGTAAAATTCTGGAAATGTGATCGGTCGAGTTTGAAACTCGGCCGACAAACAGGTCAGAGCTCTCTTCAAAAATTCTGATATTTTCCAATGTTATTCACATTTTATATATCTAAATCATATCCAAATTTGAAGTAAATCAGAGTTACACATAAAATACTAAAAATCATTTAGTGAGACATTCTACTTATCAAATTCTGTATTCAAGCATTATCAAAACCCTAATTGGGCCGATTAGGGTTTATACTTCTCAAACCCTAATTCTCAAGACAAAAAGAACAATTAGACTTCTTATCATAGTTAAAATATCCTAATTGTTTTATTGTCATTAATTAGATTTCAAGAATGATTATTCTAATTAATCTTTGTGATTGTCTAGGTAAACCCTAGTTTACCAGTTAAGCTCAGATGGGGTCGTAACAACTCTCCCCCCCCTAGAATGTTTCGTCCTCGAAACATAAACCTACAAGAAAGATACATTCAGGGTTATTCTAAGCTTCTAAAGCCTTCCATGTCATCATATTCTTGTATTTCATACCTGAATGTAGTTTTCAACATTAGATCTTTTAATTCTTTACTAAATCACAACATATTTCAAATAGTTCTCAATGATATCAAGCAAATTCTTTATGCCACAGTCAGACATAGAATGCAAAGATAAACCACCACGCTTTCACTGTGCAACTCTGATACAACTATCTCAACTTATGCTGCTCAGAGAGTTCTATTATTCTGTATCACCTTTAAGTGATAAAAGCAAGTTCACCATATTGTTTTAAACTTTAATCAAGTGCTATTCAAATAGCAAAACAGTCTTGAATTAAAAGACTAGATTCAACAATCAATTGCACAATACTACTCTTGGCATCCCCATTGGGTCATGGATGCATGAGGTGAAGCATTACCACCTCATTCCATATTATCATGTTTCGATCCTGGGACCTGTGGGTTATGGGCCCACACACAATACAAAGTGTAACCATCGTATTATATCATTTTAGGGTTTCAACAACAGTGATAAGGTAATCCACGATTGTATCAGTCATTCAAGCATTAATCATATTCAATTACCATTACTCAGTTATATTAGAGCTAGGTATAACAAGCTACACCTCATTAGGGTTACTTGTCCAGACAATCTGATTATCATCCCTTTCTATTAATATGAGTGAATAGGTATAACTACCTTATTCAGGATATCCTTCCATGTGTTCTGACGTCATCCAAACCGTATCACCATGTCACAAATACACAATAGTAAGATGCATATCAGGTATGAATTACTACAACTATCATATGCCTTTAGTTTAACATATAGCTTGCACAAATATACTGAAATCATATGTAGAACCAACTTTCATACCTTAATATGCCTTCAACAAATCATACATGTAAAAACAAATTCACATATTACATAAAGCTAGTGCTTTCACATATCTCTCTGCTCATTCATTACTTCTTTACTTTTTGCTACCTATCCTTTCATATGATTATATACAATAAACATCATTCTTGCTATCACACAAAAAATTTATTTCTTATCGCACTTCATCATATTGTATGTCACTATTACATTCACTAGATGACCCCACCAAGGTAGTTATGCACCATGTATGATTCATTTTCTCTTATCATTTCATTCCCATCTTGCTCTCATTAAGGAATATATGAAAGAGAAGATGATTTTAAGACTTGGAATTCTTGTATTCAAACATTCCCTTAATACATTCTCGTATGTAGATTTACTTAGTTATTAACAGAGATATTTGATTAATTAGCACTTGCCTGAATCTCACAACCTCTTTATTTTATAATTTCTCCATCATATTTCAAACCCTTTCTTACATTTCATAGTCCTCTTATCATATACTACTCTTTAACCTGTCATCTTTAATTCTAAATTTTTTTTTCTTATGACCATGTTGCTTATTCATATGTATGGTCATGTATACCATGTTGCACATATTTCCACCTTTATCTTTATACTATTGTGAAGTTAAAATTCTAAATTAATAGTCCTTCTATTAGTTTTTACTCATGTTGAATACATTACATATTCTTCATTTTAAAATCAAGTGGATCATGCATGGGTCAAACATAGTTTCTCTTTCAATCAAGTTTTTCTCTTCTGAATACAGTCAACCTTTGTATGACTTATTCATTCGTTAAACTACACCTATGTCCTTTGCTTAGAAACTAGTTTGTTGTTCTAGTCTTATGAATTACATATTCATACGATCCTTTTTACTTTTATGGACCTATTGAAAGCTCACTCTATTCTTCTACTTAGCCTTTGCTTTAGAGTTCATAAAAGCATTGTACTCTATTATATGATTCATTCTTCATGATTAATTCTTGCTATCTTGAACCATACATACATTTCACATATCTTTTCTATATTTTATATGTATAGTTCATGCAAAATTAATCAATAAACTGATTATGAATCTCATATCATGTTCCTTTATTCCCAATTAAAGGTTTCTCATATGAGACCCCAAAGTTAAACCTCAGATATCAGTTTCAACTAATTCTTAGTTGTTCTGATCTTGCCCATATGTTTTAACATCTTACTGTATGTACATTCTTACTCTGATGTGGGTCTAATTATTCCAATTCTATTCTTATTATGCTATTGATAGGATTCATTAGATCCTAATAACGCATCCTGCCAACCGGACCAGGCCAAACCTGAAGTCCTGAAGCCAAGAATTACAAGGGATCACATACTTCCTGAACTGCCACTCACAGCTCAAAAACTCGGCCGATCACTCTGGAACTCGGCCGATTGCCTTCCAGATTCTGAAACTTGGCCGACCAACTTCGGCCGATCAGTAGGAAACTCGGCCGATCCTCTGGGGAACTCGGCCGATCGAAACACTACTTGTTTACCTACAAAGAAACTCGGTCGATTCAAGACCAAACTCGGCCGACCAAAACACTGTTTGAAATCCTAAACAAGGAACTCGGCCGACCAAAACACGAACTCGGCCAAACCGCGCACAGACTGAAAACCTAAACAGACCTGCTGATGTCAATTTCACTCGAATCAGCGGGCAAAACCATAGAAACAAAAGCTCATTCGAAGGTCAATTCTAGTCTACTTGTTACAAAGAATGAAATCAATAAATGCTACAATTGCGTAGTGTACAACAGATATTAAAGACCCATATTCCAAGGTATTGAATATTTCAATTTTAAACATATAAGAGCATTTCTATACATTTCCAACAAAAACAACATTATGAAATGTAAGTTCTATCTCCTTTTACATTTATGCTCTTAATTCTTGTTTCTTTTCTCGTTTTCTAACCCTAACATTTCTAGGGTTCCTCTCTATCCCATTCTTCCACTGTATACATGGCCAGGGTATACGTGAGAGAATAGACAGAGTAGCTTGTACTGGCTGATCCAAGTACCCAGATATCGGGCCAGGATATCCAAATACTCAAATCCCCAAAGCTAACATCAAACATCTCCTATCTGCCACACTTAGGACTCTAACCTACTAACTTAATGGTCCTTGACAACTCAACCTAAGCTCTGATACCAAGCTGTTAGACCCCGATCTCACAATTTCCTCAAATCATGAGATTAGGGCATAACATAGGATTTATAATTAACATAAAGAACACCCTTAACTTTTCTATCCTTAAAAACTCTTGTTTCTTCACATTGAACCACATAAAACATCTTAACAAGGGAATCCGAATATTTCTTTTACTAATCAGACTTTAACAGAAAAGATACATATATAAACATTCATGATGTCTTTCACAACTTATGCACATAAACCTTGTTAATTAGCATACATATCAAAGAGGAACAATATTACACATCGTAATTACAACTCTCTCTCTAAACTCTTACTGAGGACCTAGAGTGACAAGGACCGACTGACTCAACTAATCTCATACTTGACTCCTGTGGCAGGTCTATGCTGATGTTCTGACCATCTTCAAGTCCACGCGATTAACCCTAAAATGTTTGAGTAGAGGGGTGAGCCTACTCGCTCAGTGAATGAGTACTTCAAGGAAACAGACTAATGCACTAATGTGATCAAAGATATAATTTGATTAAACGATATGAAATTTAACAACAATAATTACTACACTGAGCAGTTCTAAAGCAATATAATTGAAATAGCAAAGAATATAAATATTGCATCCAAAGAATAACTACTAGAAAACTATGCTCTAGTCATTCTTAACTCTTTCATTTATAAGTAACTCTGTGAACCTATATGATCATATTTTAGATTATGCCCTAAATATATGCAGTGTACTCTGCATATAAAGGTCCGCAACAAGTCCATGCTATGGCCCCACCGTACAAGACTTAGCGACACACCCGGGAATGCTAAGTCTGACGCCAGCCCCGTTCTGCCACAGGACCACAGGCTCTCCGGCCTACAGGCTCTCCGGCCTCAATGCACTACTCCGAGTGCTCTCTCGACTCCTCCTACTAACCTGAGCACACAGGCGGAGGGTCACAGGGTTACCTTCGCGACTCCGCACGAATGGTGTTAGATAACCAAGTTTTCTGGTGAAACCGCAGTGCCATTGTGACACAAGCACAATTGTTGTTAGACACTGCCCTTTTTCTCTTTCCTTGTTTGTCCGCGACACACGCACGGATGATGTTGCAACACGAGTTTCACCCCAAAGCTGCAGATACCACTTAGGGGTTCTACGGTGTTAGGGCACTTAGGTCTATACTTGATTAACATTAAACAATTTAACAGAAATATCACATAGCAACGTCAAAACTCATGTATTCAACATATATCATATCTCAGTAACATCCCTTTCTAGGGCATGTCATATCTCATCACCTGTAATTTACGAGATATATATTGAAATATAACAAATCCTGCAGTATGTAGATATCATTTCAGAGAGAACAAGCATATAAAGTTAAATGCACTAGAAACGTACAATTCAACAGTTAAGCATCACCACATCTCATATCGAGACCTTTCATATTACCATAGCATGATTCATTAAACACCCTATCCTTAGGGTTTCATTCGCCTTATTCATTCATCACATACCAACACCCTACTCTTAGGGTTTCATTTGCCTCATTCACTTGTCACATGGCTCTTATCATGATCTCATAAGATATAAGCATTCACTAAATAAAGACTGTTTCCAACAAATCTTATATAATCAATATAGATATGAAATCATGGAAACTTAACTAAATTTAGATTTTCCATATCATTTACTGAGATATCATTTATCACGAATGAAATTCAATTAAGATAACCCATGAGATACATCCTAACCAATTATAGAGTTACTAGTCCTTTTCAATAAGGTTGAAACACTAGTGATGTCTCAATTAGGTTAAACCCTAATTACATCATTTGATATAAATCCGTAAAGAAATCTCACTAGGAAGGGTTGCATACGTTTCTGATATGAATCTACCATTTAGGAATCATTTAAAATAGAGAAGGAATCCATATCATATCAATTTACAATAACTCAAATCAAACGGGCATTTCAAGATTTAGAATTCACATACTAAGCATTTAGGGATTTGGATGTTGTAATCAAATTCGTGCATTAGAATGTTTGAAGGAAGAACCCACTCACCCTAAGGTGTGAAAACACCTCACAACTGCAGCTCAACTCAGGGAATCTCGAATTCCCATCAAATCCCTAGCAAATCTCCCAATTCTTCTTCCATTCAACTCGGGAACCTTGAAAAAGAGGGATTATGAAGAAAGGGCGAGAAAAGAGGGAATTTCGACATCATCTTGGATCAAATCAGGGCATGGACGGAATCTAGACATAAGAGAGAAGATTCACCATAAAATTCTATGCAAGGAATCCGAACTTACTTGATTTCACCCTTCCTGGAATCGCAAAACCCTAATTCAGCAATTTCCCCCACTTTCTCCACTCAAGCCCTAATTCTCCCTCTCTCTCTAGGAGCTCGTTTCTCTGGAATGAATGACGAGAAATGAGAGCTGCTTGTGTGTGTGGTCGTTCATATAAGTCAATTGAGCTGCTTGGGTCAATTGTATATTGACCCAACACTTAACTTTAATTATATAGGCTGAATATTCAGTTATACAAAAGTTACTGTAATTCGTTTATTTCAGAGATCAAACATTCTCCAACAATTATGGGAATTTAGCACCTTGTTAATAACTGATATATAAAGCTTCAATTAAAATTTGGGATCATTTTGAGTTACCAATAATTAATTAAAAATCGAACAGTGAACTGCTATATTGCAGTCTGCAGAATATATTCGGCCGAGTTTGTCCTGCACAAACTCGACCGACACCCTTACTGTAGGGATTCAAAAGTCATCCAAAAATTATGCCAATTTAACAGAGTGTCTAAAATTGTATTTATCAAATACTATTAAAATTTGAGATCAATTGGATATACCAATAAAAAGATAAAATTCAATTACCACACTGCTGTAAAATTCTGGAAATGTGATCGGTCGAGTTTGAAACTCGGCCGACAAACAGGTCAGAGCTCTCTTCAAAAATTCTGATATTTTCCAATGTTATTCACATTTTATATATCTAAATCATATCCAAATTTGAAGTAAATCAGAGTTACACATAAAATACTAAAAATCATTTAGTGAGACATTCTACTTATCAAATTCTGTATTCAAGCATTATCAAAACCCTAATTGGGCCGATTAGGGTTTATACTTCTCAAACCCTAATTCTCAAGACAAAAAGAACAATTAGACTTCTTATCATAGTTAAAACATCCTAATTGTTTTATTGTCATTAATTAGATTTCAAGAATGATTATTCTAATTAATCTTTGTGATTGTCTAGGTAAACCCTAGTTTACCAGTTAAGCTCAGATGGGGTCGTAACATCCTGGTCGATGATCAGATGTCTAAGGGCAGGAATCTTAAACCTAACACTGGAGAAGCCTTCCTCTTTGGAAGTACGCTAGACCAAGTAAACCCTCTTCCCCCTCCGGACAAGTTTTCTTAGGGTAACACCGGCCAGTGCAGCACTGGTGTTATGCTCAGGAATAGGAGGGTCGTCTACCAGAACGTGGTGGTGAGCCCTATCCGTGAGCGGAAGAAAGGCAGAATAGCACAATCTATAAGCCAGTCAGGACATTCGGGTCCTAAAAAACAACTCACTTTTACAGAGGAGGTCCAGGACATGGATACCATGACCTCGAGTCCTCAGGACGAAGCCGGTGACGCCGGAAGCACTGCTACTGATGGGGACGGCCATGGAAAGGGCCTCCTTGTTGTAATTCAGTAACTCCATCACCCTCTCTCTCTTTATGAATATTATCTGCTGGAACATTCAAGGAGCGTGCTCCAAAGATAAAATCAGACTAGTTTGTGAATATAAGGTGAAGTATAAGCTTCACATCCTTGCTCTTATTGAAACAAGGTGCAGTGGCACCTCTGCGAATAACGTTATTCAGAAGTTAGGTTTTACCTCTTCACACCGCGTAGAGGCCCTTGGATTCTCAGGCGGAATATGGGTCATGTGGGATGAAGCTAAATGCCATCTGGAAGTTATAAGCAATCATCGACAATTTATACATTGTAGAGTAAACCACTCATGGTTTGTCACCTTTGTCTATGGAAGCCCCAGTCCGTCGAAGAGGAACTATCTATGGACAAGGCTCACTGAAATCTCACAGCACATCTCCACTGCTTGGGCGGTTCTGGGTTATTTCAATACTATGCTTGATGTTACAGAAAAATGAGGAGGTACACACTTTGATCGCTCGAACAGCCGCCTGTTCCATGCCCTACTCTGGGGTAGCGGCTTGGCTGAGGTTCGCATGGCTGGACAATTCTTCACCTTCAAGAGGCAACGTTTGCTCGAGAAACTTGACAGAGTCATTGCTAATGACTCTTGGCTCCAGGTTGAGGGTGGTTTCAACTGCAGTGTTCTCCCCAGGCTACACTCAGACCACAACTCGATTCTCTTATCAAGCTCCATACAAGCTACAACTAAACAAGCGGTCTTCAAAACCAAGGCAAGCTGGAAACTCACAGAAGATTTCAACCAGACTATCATGCCACAATGGGACAACTCCAAAAGTTATTTAGAGGCCCTCCCTCCCTTCAAGTCTGTCGTCCTTAAATGGGAGAAGAAGAAGCGTGAGGAAAAGATGAATTTGAAGAAATCTATCGTCTCCAAAATAGACATTTGCCAGGTAACTGATAGCCTCAATCCTAGTATCACTAACGATCTTATGTCTATCAATCTGTAAGAGCAGCATTCTAAAATTCTTCTCGAGGAAGAGTTGGACTGGCAAAAAAAGGCGCATATCCAATGGCTTAAGTGTGGCGATGGCAACACCAACTTCTACCATTCTTATGGCAAGGCTCGCCGTCACTTTGTTAAACTTAGTCAGCTACACACGGATGATGGCGAGTGGGTGGAGAGTCATGATGCTTTGCAAGCCCTGGTCCTGAGCCACTTCCAGAACCTCATGGCTCAACCAGCGACAGAAGTCACTGATCCCCTGGCTATTTCGAACTACCCTGGCACCTTCAAGCTTCTGACCCCCCAGGCCCGTAACTTCATTGTGAGAATGCCAGGCCACGATGAAATTCAGAGAACTGTCTTCCTCATGGGACCGTCTGAAGCTCCAGGTCCTGATGGAGTATACACAATTTTTTTGCAAAATCAATGGACCACAGTAGTTCATTCAGTTGTGATCATGGCGCAAAAAGCTTTCAACTGTGGTCGTGTGGATGTCGGCCTTGCAGATTCCCACATGATTCTGATTCCAAAAACAAAACAACCACAAAGCTGCTCAGACCTTCGTCCGATCTCCCTCAACAACTCATGCTTCAAGCTCCTGTCCAAAATTCTTGTAGAACGCATAAAACCACACCTCTCAGATTGGATAGTTGAAACCCAATCTAGCTTCATTCCTGGAAGGAATATAAGTGACAACATTTTACTTGTACAGGAAGTTATTCATTCTATGAAACAGAAACATTCAGGCAAGAAATGGGTAGCGATTAAGCTTGATCTATCCAAAGCTTTTGACAGAATGAACTGGAATTTTATTAAAGATACTCTCAACAGAACGGGCCTTCCTCATATCATCATGTCCCTTATAATGGACATCATCACCTCGGGCAGCACCTCAATCCTCTGGGAAGGTGCCCCCTTACCTGCTTTCAAAACAACAAGGGGTGTTCGTCAAGGGGACCCCCTTAGTCCTTATGTCTTCGTCCTCTGTATGGAGAGGCTCTCACAGGCTATCAACGATGATGTGTCTCAGAACGAATGGAAGCCGATTAGGCTTACAAGGCAAGGCACCCCTCTCTCTCATGTCCTCTTCGCGGATGACATTCTGCTAATGGCTGAAGCAAGCCAAGGCCAGGCTCATAACATTCTCAAGGTCCTCAACACTTTCAGCTTAGTCTCTGGACAGATTCTCTCTAAAGAGAAATCCAATTGTTTCTTCTCTATCAATACCACACGCAGTGAGGAGCGCAGTTTCTATCAAGCCATTGGAATCCATAGCACACGAGACCTGGGCAGATATCTGGGGGTGACCATTCTTCATCATCGGGTCAATTAGTCTACACACCAATACATCTCCACCACCATCAGAGAACGTATGTCAAGCTGGGCAGCTCGCCACCTTTCAATGGTAGGTCGAATCACTCTGGCCAAGGCTACCCTCCAAGCCATTCCATCTTACACAATGCAGTCCGTAAGACTTTCTCCATCCTTATGCGACGACATCAACAAACATATCAAAAATTTCATCTGGTCATGTGGGCGGGAACCAAAGAAACTCTCCTTGGTTTCCTGGAAGAAGGTTACTGAACCAAAGTATAATGGCGGTCTAGGCATAAAGAATGCTTGTGATCATAATAGGGCACTCATGCTTAAGAATGTGTGGAGCTTCTTGAATAACCATCAGGCCCCTTGGGTCCGAATCATGAGGGAGAAATACATGCGAGGCACTCGGACACTTAATAAGCCATGTTCGTCTACCTGGAGCTTCATCAAGCGTAATCTACCTGATGTGTCCTCTGTCTTCTACAAATCAATCAATGATGGTGAAGGAACGAATGTTTGATCCGACAAATGGATTAATGGCAAGTCTGTGCTTGACATTGCCCCCAACTGGCCCATTCCACATGAGCTCAAGGATATGAAATTCAAGTCTATGCGTATGGACAGAGGTGAATGGGACACCTCGTTCATCAATGCTTTTCTGCCCCCGGAGGCCCAACTTATTATCCACTACATTCCCCCTCCCTCAATCCACCCTAAACCGGATTGTTGGGTCTGGCCACACGACTCCCATGGTAATCTCACAGCAAAGGCTGCTTATAGCTGGATTAAAGAGGAAGCTCACCCTGGGGGAATCAACGATGGTACCAGGATGACCATCTGGAAGATGAAGGCACCAGAGAAGCTCAAAACCTTCGCCTGGCTTCTTCAACACAAGGTTCTACTCACTAACACAGAGAAAAAGAGAAGACATCTGGATGTGGACATAGTCTGTTCAGTCTGCAACAACATTGAAGACACCATTATTCACTGTCTGCATGATTGCCCTCATAGCAACGAAACCTGGAAGGCCCTCCATGTTCCAGCTACATCGTTCCATCTGTCTGAAACAGAATGGATCAGATGGATCGTTTCTCCACCCCAGGTAGATCACAGAGATGCGATTCTTCACCTTGTGGCTTGTTGGCATCTCTGGAAGTCCAGGAATTCCTTCATCCATGAACGGAAAATCCCAAATGCACAAGTCCAAAGCAGATTCATCCAAGAACGCACAAGGACCATCATTCAAGTCATGGAGGTGAGCAAGGTGGTCCATTCGGCTATAAAATAAACTTTCAGTCACCCACCTGGAGTTGATCTTACTATCTTCACTGATGCAGCTTATCAAGCCCAGACTGGGGAAGCTGGCATAGGCATCCATGCCGTCAACAACAATGGTATTTTCTACAGACTTGAAGGTGTTCCTGTGCATGCCACTTCACCTCTACAAGCTGAGTTTATGGCAGTGGTCACTGCAACCGATATATGTGCCCAAAGTAATATCAGGACTGCCATCATTCTTACTGACTCTAGCACTTCGGTGAAGCTAGCCAGCCAGACAGATTGCAACTCACCGAATCTCCAAAATCTTTGGAGCAAATTCCTTGTCAACAAAGTTTTCCTTGACCTTTTAATGGTCCTGTATGTCCCTAGGGATCTCAATAAGGCAGCTGACAAAATTGCAAAAACAACTCTATCTAGGCGCACTTCCTTTTCTTCTTTCTGTACTAAGCCGTCTTGGCTTGAGTATGATTTAGATGTAAATCTTCCTGCTTTTTGGCCTGTACTAGAGCACAGGATGAATAAATGATAAGCTCTAGGATTCCCAAAAAAAAAATCAAGTTACAACGTACAAACCCTAAATAGATTCTACAAAGATAAGGGTAGATTACAACTCCAGAAGATATAAAATGTATTAAGCATAAAGATGATCACATCACAACACTCACAGTCATACACATGGCTATTCACCATTATCACATCACTATGGGATAACAAATCCTTCATCACATCACTAGAGGATATCATTTCAAAATAGGCACTAACCACCACTAAGGTCATTAGACCATTCTCATAGTTCCTACAAGAGAGCATTATCATTATATCACCATGCTTCATCAAGGCTCATAATCACCTAACAAGTGTCAACACATATTACACCACGTTAATCGTTAGTCATGATGCTCATTCAACCTACAAATTAGGTTACAACAAGTAGAGAGAGGAATACTTCATTACATGCTAGTAACTTAAGCAATATAACCATTACATCATGTACTCAGGGATTAGGGTTAGGGTCTCTCATAGTTAGATAATTAGCATTTCCATAATATCATTTAACTTAGTATTCTATAGATAACCACTTCCCACATTCTTGG
Organism: Alisma plantago-aquatica; assembly: GCA_963693085.1. NCBI lineage: Eukaryota > Viridiplantae > Streptophyta > Magnoliopsida > Alismatales > Alismataceae > Alisma > Alisma plantago-aquatica. Next base: position 1,115,312,747 of record OY856412.1, read on the forward strand.
AGCACATTAGGTTAAGCTTCATTACCAATCAAAAAAATGTAGCGACCAAACCAGGTACATCATCATATGTAGCGACCATCACCATGTAGCAACCATATGAGCTAAATCACCTCTAGAGACCACTAGGCATCAATTTCCCTTAAGATAACTAGGGTTAAGGAAATCCATAGAGACCAACACCCACACATGTGTAGCGACCATTAGGGTTACACCATGTGTAATGACCATATCAGATGAAACCATTGTGACTTGTTAGAGCTAGACTCCCATTGTGACCTCTAGGCTTAGGTTTCCCTAGCAACCATTAGGGTTAGACCTTTGTAGCGAACAACCAAGGTTAAGGGAAAGTAGAGACCACAAGAGAAAATAGGTTTAGGGTTTGTTGTGACCAAACCTACCTAGCGAACATAGTCCAAAAGGTCATTACAACCAAGCGAATCCAACCTATGTAGCGACCACCATTGTATAAAACCATAATGACCATATACCCTAAAATAGATTGTTCAACACCAAAAGCCAAAAAGTCCAAGTGGTACACTTCATGAATAAGATGAAATCCAAAATAAAAAAAAAGAGGCACATCAAAGAAGACATTGTTAAAAACCCTAAAAATTCACTCATCAACATAGAGTAAAACTAAACCATGAATCAAGGAAGAGGGAATAAAATGTTCCATCACCAAAGCATCCAAAAACCTTTATAATTAAGAAGGCAAATGGAACCATGATCATGAGAAGAAACCAAACGTTCAACATGTGCATGTAAGAACCAACATCTTCTCCATCACCATGATTTTAGGTACGGAATTAGGGCTAATAGAATGAGTTAATCTATGCAAAAATCACCACATGATCTTAACCCTAAGGCAAGATATCATCACCAAAGAACTTAAATTCTCATTTTTAAGGAGAATATAACATGCATGTAAGATTATGTGTAACAATAGAAGAGGAGAGAGTTGTATAGCCCACCTTGAGGTGAAGATCAACTTCCAAGCCATGAAGCTCAAAGAGAGAGAAGGAAACACCAAGCTTGGATCAACTCCACGGGTAAGAAAGATAACCTCAAGAGAAGAAAAGAAAACCAAGGTCTAATAAGGTTCAAAGGAGAAAGAGCACAAGCCATTGGTCGAAAAGAAAGAGAAAGATGAGATCTTTGTCTCACTCAGGTACTACCATGGAGAACCATAGATTTGACCTCTATGAAGAGAAGTTCCTCAAGATAGCCACCATGGAGAACCTGGCACATCCTCTAAGGATGATGTTAACCATAACCCTAAGTGACCTCCATTATAAGTAGAGACGTGGCACATCCTCTAAGGATAATGTTAACCCTAACCCTAAGTGAAGGTTAGAGAGAGAGGTGATAGGAACAGTTAGATGTCATGGTAGACTAGGTGTTTGGATGGACATGTCTTCGATGCCATATGAGCCATGAGATGACTGAGTACCTTCAGCGACCCAACCCTGGGAAGGGTCGTGCATGTTGAGTGAAGGATAGCTCCTTCTTTTATGAGGTTAGAGAAGAGCCTATGGAAACCCCATGAGCTTAAATGAGAATGGCATAGTAGGCACCCAGAGTACATCAATAGTGCTAAAAGTTGGCTAAAACCCTAGCCATGAAAGTATGATGGATAGCTTGTAAGGTAAGCATATAGAGCTATGGATAACCTTGAACAAATGTAATAGGCTTCACCCACATGGAGGTATGCTTGTGAGCTTGATCCTTCTTGGAGAGAGAACCTCGGGTAGTGAGGTTGTTTGTAGGGTTAGCTCTAGAGAAAAAGTAGGACCCATGCAAGAAGGTTGGAAGCCTAGACTCTGAGATATGAGGAATAGTGGGGAGTTGAGGATGATGAGACCTAAGTGGATGATAGTGGTTGCCTCATGCTCGATCCCTGGAAGTTAATGATATAGTAGTTGCCTTTAGGGGAACCGAACCCTAGAGAGAGGATGAGGCTTCTGGTACCTATGTGCTTATGGTATAGGGGTTTACCTTCTGAGATAGGAAGAAGAGTTCCTCAGACCTGGAGAGGTTTAGTAACAAGTTGTGAGGCCTTATACCTTGTTCGTTGTCCCTGAGGAGGACTCAATTCTGAAGTGTTGCTCAAGTAGAAGGATGACAGGAAGTGCATGTCATGCCTTTTGCATGCTTGATTCATGGTTAAGAGATAGAGCATGTAGTTGGACACCTAAAAGTGAACCTAGGGTTCCTAGGAGTAAGAGGGGAAGTGGTGTGCCAAATGCTCGTGATGAGAGTTGAGTTTCTATAGATGCGAGCATGGTACTTCCTATGTATAGAGGAAAAGGGAAGCCCCTAACGTTTAGGGTATGTTTGGCAAACCCCTCCCAGCTAAGTTTATGACATGGGATGGTATGATCTTGATCTAATGTTGAGGAATGAGAACTCGGATGACCTAGTCTGGTTTAGTGGTATGCTTGTGCCTTAATAGCTTACTAGGATTAAGCATATGGATGTAAACCCTAGACCTAAGGGTGTTTGTGACCTTGTTTTCAAGAGATAGTTTCCTCCCATCCTGCGAGAGGGACCCTTTTGAAGGGGGTACACCAGTTTTTTTGGTGAAAACCTAAAGAGGTCTCGTAGGATCTTGAGAAGCTAAGTGAAAAGTACATGGTATGATAATGATAATGTAGACCCATCGATAACCATCTCTATGTGCATGTGGATGTGTTACCATGGATGTAACCGATATGGGGCTTGACCAAGGTAGGTAGGTTGCCATGATCCCTATGAAAGGATGAAAGTCAGCCTTAAATGTAGAGAGAGAGATGATGAAGGCTTGGGTAAGGTTCTAAGTTTAACATATATTATAAGAGGATCCTAAGTCTATCCTAGGGTCAAGTAGGGATAAGACTGATGGAAGTAGGAGTTGCCTAATTCCCTAGTTGCACATGACCATAGGGTCGGTAGGTAACAGCTATCATTGTCTGGGGGGCATGGGTTAGGAGATTGATCACCTTCATGAACTCATGGGACCCAAAGGGCAGATGAGTAGGGCACTCTCTGGATGCATAAGGGAAGAGGGATGACCCCTAAAGTACCGGAACCCTATAAGACCTAGAGGAGATGACCAAGGAATGTGTGTTAACCTCGGTAGGTTCGAGACCAGTTTTCCATGGAAGTAACTTTGATATCAATGTGATTGTGATGTAGAGACATAAGTTGCACATTTCAACTTAGATTTGAAGGTGTACTGACAATGTGGGATGTACCATCTCTACTCTTGGAATAGGAAGAACTTTGTGTTTGGATGGCCGCCAAATGCTTATTTCCTCTTGTTATGGGAGAGATAGATAGGACAGTATGCATTCCATACACCAAGGATAAAAGATGATGTGAGTTGGAACGTTGCTATGAGGTATGAGGACAGAGATGATAACATACCCTGGTGAAGTGAACGATACCTAGATGGTTTACCAACACTAAAGAGGAATAAGGTAGTCATCTTATAAGGATGTTTTTTAGAATGAGCTATGTGGAATTTGCAAGTGATGCAAGGTTGAGTTTGATAATCATGAGGATGAGCTCGGAGTTTTCTTGATGAAAGTAGACTTAGAGTTTGAGATGATAAGTGAAATACATGGAGGTGTATGTCTTCAACGTTACCTAATACCTAAGTATGTGAAGTGGTAATGGATGCTCTGGTTAAGATATATCTGCCTAGTTTGGCTAGAGGCTAGAAGAGGTTGTTAGGCTAACCCTAAGTTTGGAAAGAAGATATGTTTGGCTAACACTCAGATGTAACAAGATCTATTGAACAAGTTATTCGTTGTTTGGTTAGTCAGCCTAGTCCTTAATATAATGAAAGGATGGTGATAGAACCTTAGATACACCGTTTTGGATAGGAAGGTAATAAAACCCTGATAAGAATGGTTTAGGGTTTCTGAGGAATCAATCTTGAGGAATCATGACATACAGGAAATCATGATTTTAAGATCACCATACACCATGGTACTACTAAGATAATGAGTGGTAGCAGTACTATGGATGCTGGAGATAAGGCTTCATGTGGTATTTTGCCATGCATGATAGAAGGTGAAGGATGAGCACCGGTAACCTAGTGCATTTATATAGAAGATAAAGAGTTCCCAAGAAGGAATGGGAGTTCATCACTATGGATGTTGTAAGTCTCCTCTGGACCAAGGAAGGTCAAGATGCAATATTGGTTATGGTAGATCGCCTTACCTAGATGACATGAGAAAGAAAGAGTTTTGTCAGGGATAGATTTGGTTGAACTACCCATGAGAGAGATGGTTCAACTACACCATGAAGTGAGTTCAAAGGTTCTTGAGTTTGACCTAAAGGTTCCCTTCCAAAAGGTGGAAGTAGGTACATGAAGAACTCGATGTTAGTGCAGTTTATCACCCTTAACTAATGGTTAGTATGATCCAAACTAGAGGGTCTGATGAGAGCATGTGTGCTCGTTTAGGGTGATACTTAGAGGCAGTTCTTGTCCTTTGTAAGACGTGATGATAACCACCATACCTAGTATCAGGATTTAAAGAAGCTCTGTAAGGGAGGTTGTGTCAGTCACCACTTCAGTAAGGTGATGTTGGTGAAAGGACCACGTGATGGTTAGAATTAAAAGGACCACATTGTGTGTAGATGAAGTCTCTTTGATCGTGCAATGGATGAAAGGATCCTAGAGATGACAGGAGTTGTGAGCGGATGCAAAGTAGATGGACATGCAGTTCACTATGGGAGAATATGTGACATTAAAATTTGACCCCTATGAGCTATAGCTAAGAAACTTGAGTCCCCGATACATGGGTCCATTGAGATGGATTGGTGGAGAAGGTTAACCTTACCCCTCAGGATAAAGAAATGTGTGATGAGTTCTAGGTGTCCAATTTAGAGCACTATGTGAGGTACCCCGACCATGTGCTGAGCAATGAACCTAGTGAGCCCCAAGGGAGGCTAAATGGCCTGAGTCACCTGTGCAGTTTATAGATGCCAGGATGAAAGAACTCAAATAAAAGAATATGTGATGATAAAGGTTCTTTAGAAGTGTCATGGATAGGGTAAAGCCACATAGGGGCCGATGATGGACATGGAAAAGTCTTATCCTGAATTGTTTGTTTTCTTGATGGAATTTTGAGGACAAAATTCTTATAGGAGGGGATGGATGTTACAACCCCAATTCTTGGGTTCATTGGGTGAGAAATGTAATTTCTCATATTAAAGATATTTGGACAAATAATGATACAATTTGTTTCAAATAAATGGATTTCATTTACAATAGCCTTGATGATTATGTTGTGGGCTTTATTGGCTATTGGGCCCAATAACAAGGAAATTCAATTAATAAATAAATAATTGAGTTTTTAAGAAAAGAAAGATGTGGAAACCTCTAGAAGGCAAAAGAATATAATCCAAGGTTGGATTTCGTGCCTCTTGGGTTCCTTGGGTTTCAAGGAGTCCAAAGTTGCAAAGAGAAAGCAATAAGAAAAAAAGATCAATTAAGTATTTCTTTATTAAGAAAGAAATTGAAAACAATGATAAATTATGGAAAATAAGTGAAAGAGGCATAATTGAGTTATCCTTGGTGGAATTTCGTATCCCAAGGATTCCTAATGTTAAAAGGAATACCAATGAGGAAAATAAAAGAGAAATAAATAGAAATCCTCAAAAAGAGATATTTTAATAAGAATAAAACAAGATCATGAAGAATAATGCATTTAGATGCATCTAGAAGGTTAATGAGTATCCTTGAAAAGGAATTTCGAAATATTATAATTTCTTGGGGTCCAAGGGGCCCAATGAAGAAAAAGAAAGAGGAAATACCAATAATAGAAAATAAGAAGATAATGTGAAAACATAATTATTGGATTATGTACCTTAGTTAAAAAGGAAATAGTTTCTACTAAAAGAAAATAGAAGTTCATGCCTATGGATCAAAAAGCAAACATAAAGAGAATAAGAGATAAGAAATTTCAAATTCTTAATGACCAAGGATCAAGGGAAACAAAGAATTAATTTAAAGAGAGAGAATTTATTCTCAATGATGGAAAGATGGTTTCCTAATGAGGAGAAGCCTTACTTTTCTCATGGGAAAGTATGTTAGGGCGTGGATGCCCTCCCTATATAAAGGGTCAAACCCATTGGCCAAGACCAGTGAGATCCCACGTATCCCACCCTCTCTTCTTCTTCTTCTTTGTTCAAAACCCTAGTATGGAGGGGTAGCATGGCCATGGAACCACGAGGAGCTGCTAAACAATCTTGATGAAGATAGGATGCATCCACGATGACCTAGGGGAGATCGGCCATCCTTCCCTGCCCCCCAATCACCTGTAGCAGCAGCTGCACGACTGCAACATGGATGTGGGTTACAGCTCTCCCCAGCCCAGACCATCCGTGTTGGTCGTGAGCTAGCTAGCGCCCCAAGGGCGGCGAAGGGCGACGGAGCTAAGGAAGGGGTCAGTGGCGGCCATCGGGCTCAGGGAAGAGGAGAAGAAGTCGCGCCTAGTGTGGCTAGGGCAACGCAGCAACACCTGTGAGAGGTTGAAGACGGTTGACAGCCGTTGGACGAGATCGCCCCCAAGCACGCAATGGTTTGACTCAACTAAAGAGGGGCAGAACGGTCTTTTGATTATGTTTTTAGATCAGGCAGGTGTGTTGCATGGATGAGGAGTGACATGGCGCGCTCTGATTGGCTGAAAAGGTAATTTCTTTATTAATTCGTAATTAAATATTGGTAACTCCGATTAGGACAAGTAATATATGAATATTGATCCTCAGAATGAGAGGAGCACAAAGAAATTATTATTGAAGCCTAATTCTACTTTTGATTCAATAAGTATATCAAGATGCTATCTTTAATAGTTTAATCAATGAAAAACCCTAACCTTTGATGATTAATGAATTAGAAAAGGGTTATGTGAGTGTTTAAAATAGATATTAACCTGTTGTTAATAAAAAGGGCATATTAGATCTAAAAGGATGATCTTCATGTGTAATTTGATTAATTTAGGGTTCCATATGATTTAATGAACCTTAAACCCTAACTATGGTAATTATGATCCTTAATGATTTTAATTGGTCAAATTCATGTACAAAGCTAAGATATGTTGGTTCTAATCTATTTCGAGTACAAAGATTTCTAATTATAGATAAATACCCTTAATATGGAAATTAGGGGTTTTCTAATGGATAAATATGGAATTAATGACAAATAGAGTCCGTATGTGATTAGACCATAATGAAATTTGAATTGATGATAAATGTGTATAATGATCTTATCGTGGATTAAAAGGATAAAAATAGTAGCTTTAGTGTAAAAGAGGCTTAATGAACTTAATTAATGGTTAATGGTGCCTTTAATCTAAAAATAGGGTTATACGTTGTTAAGATAACCTTAATATTGAAGAATAGATGAGATAATTAGGGTTTATGAGTAATGGTATAAAATTAGGGTTTAGAATAATAAAATATGAAGTGAAACCCTAATTGCAAAGGAAACCCTAAAATGGATACGGAAACCCTAGGAAGCAATTTCAAGTTGAATAGAAAGAATCTTGATAAAGTGTGTAGTAAATAGAGTACGTGTATTTTTTAGGATTCTTGATTGTGTGGTTGAACTACTTGCTTGGATTGCTTTCTTGGTTGGAATTGATATTAGCTTGAGAAATCAATTGAAAAGGTATGTGGTTACGTCTATGAATAATCGCTTTAGTTTCACGAGAATTCCCGAACGATTTTATCGGTTGATTGAAAATAACTGTTGGATGCCTTTTATTTCATGCAACTATAAAGTGACTATGATTATCACTATGAATATATATATAACTGACTTAGATCTGAATCCACCTCTGTGGATTGTAAAGGCTAAAAAGGGGTAACCTAGAGTAAGATCTAGGTTATCGTGGGTTAGAAATTGGGCTACCAAGTGTAGTGCCATGAGACCCTTTAGCATGTCATGAGTTAAGGAGTGGGCTACTTACGGGTAGTGCCATGTGACTCAACCCTAGAAACTGGTTCATCTATAGGTGAGACCATGAGGGTTTAATGGGGATCTACTATAAGGAAAGTAGCATCCAGGTCCACTACAGGGACAGCGCAGAGGATAGGGAATGCATGGATCGTGCAGTTATATTTAAAATGTAAAATTATTTGTTAAATGGTAATTGGCTGCAATACATTGTTATGAATAATTGCATGATTTTTGTTTCCCCCACATGCTAGCTTTGGCTGACCGACGTTTTGTTTGTCGGCATTTTAGGTACAAAGCCAAAAGGGACAAATAGTAAATTGTCATATTGAGAAATACATGAATTGAAATACAAGGAGGATTAGTAGAGTAGAAATTCATATGTGGATAGAAGTTTAGAGATCCAAATTTTCAAAAGGTATGCAAAAGTTTATTTTCTTACAACTTTCCAGTATAGTCTGTTAAAATTTAATAATTGTTCTTGGTTAAATGTCAAACCTTTGATCCGGAAATTATGGGTGCGGCTTTGACCTCTCGATCTCCCTTAATTAGGGGTTACCGAAAGGTGGGGTCATAACATTTGGTATCAGAGCGTAGGTTCCTCACTTAAACATTAATAATTATTAAATTTTACAAACTCCATAGAACCCAAGGGAGTTATTAGAGGATTATCCGAAACACGGAGGTGTCTAGAAAAGGATCATGACCGGGGGCTGGCAATATTTTCCTCTGCATCGCTAGTCAGAATACGAGGACTCTTGAATCTGTGTGACTGTCTGGCCAAAGTCTTAGGGTATGAATCGAAATAAGATACCTTTAGGACTTTCTCATCTTATTCATCCCTTCTCATCAAAAATTCTGTTAAGGACCTTAAGGATTAGGGTTTTCTATCTTCTCCTCACCCTCTTGAGGTATGGGTAAGGTTAATGAGGTCTAAAGAATCCTCCACCAAATTAATGAAAAGCATGTAAATAAGATGTCATGGACATAGGTTTAATAGGTTAAGCGCAAATTAAAAGATAGATACATGCTTAGGTCGTATGACATGAGTTGTCATTGCCCTCAGGAGAGACCGAAGGCTAGACCTTCTTGTAAGGAGGATAAGTAAAGAGAGTTAGCTTGGGAGGTAGAGACCTCCATTATAAGTAGAGACCTGGCACATCCTCTAAGGATGATGTTAACCCTAACCCTAAGTGAAGGTTAGAGAGAGAGATGATAGGAACAGTTAGATGTCATGGTAGACCAGGTGTTTGGATGGACATGCCTTGGATGCCATATGAGACATGAAATGACTGAGTACCTTTGGCGACCCAACCCTGGGAAGGGTCGTGCATGTTGAGTGAAGGATAGCTCCTTCTTTGATGAGGTTAGAGAAGAACCTATGGAAACCCCATGAGCTTATATGAGAATGGCATAGTAGGCACCTAGAGTACGTCAGTAGTTCTGACAGTAGGCTAAAACCCTAGCCATGAAAGTATGATGGATAGCTTAAAAGGTAAGCATATAGAGCTATGTATAACCTTAAATAAACGTAATAGGCTTCACCCACATGGAGGTATGCTTGTGAGATTGATCCTTCTTGGAGAGAGAACCTCGGGCAGTGAGGTTGTTTGTAGGGTTAGATCTAGAGAAAAAGTAGGACCCATGCAAGAAGGTTGGAAGCCTAGACTCTAAGATATGACGAACAGTGGGGAGTTGAGGATGATGCGACCTAAGTGGATGATATTGGTTGCCTCATGCTCGATCCCTGGAAGTTGATGATATCTTAGTTTCCTTTAGGGGAACCGAACCCTAGAGAGAGGATGAGGCTTCTGGTACCTATGTTCTTATGGTATAGGGGTTTACCTTTTGAGATAGGAAGAAGAGTTCCTCGGACCTGGAGAGGTTTAGTAACATGTTGTGAGGCCTTGTTGGTTGTCCTTGAGGAGGACTCAATTATAAAGTGTTTCTCGAGTAGAAGGATGACAGGAAGTGCATGTCATGCCTTTTGCATGCTTGATTCGTGGTTAAGAGATAGAGTATGCAGTTGGACACCTAAAAGTGAACCTAGGGTTCCTAGGCCTAAGAGGGGAAGTGGTGTACCTAATGCTCATGATGAGAGTTGAGTTTCTATAGATGCGAGCATGGTACTTCCTATGTATAGAGGAAAAGGGAAGCCCCTTATGTTTAGGGTATGTTTGGCAAAACCCTCCCAGCTAAGTTGATGACATGGGATGGTATGATCTTGATCTAATGTTGAGGAATGAGAACCCGGATGACCTAGCCTAGTTTAGTGGTATGCTTGTGTCGTAATAGCATACTAGGGTTAAGCATATGGATGTAAACCCTAGACCTAAGGGTGTTTGTGACCTTGTTGTCAAGAGATAGCTTCCTCCCATCCTAGGAGAGGGACCCTTTTGAAGGGGTACATCGGTTTTGTTTTATGAAAACCTAAAGAGGTCTCATAGGATCTTGATAAGCTAAGTGAAAAGTACATGGTATGAGAATGAGCATGTAGACCCATCGATAACCATCTCTATGTGCATGTGGATGTGTTACCATGGAGGTAACTGGTATGGGGGTTAACCAAGGTAGGCAGGTTGCCATGATCCCTATGAAAGGACGAAAGTCAGCCTTGAATGCAGAGAGAGAGATGATGAAGGCTTGGGTAAGGTTCTAAGTTGAACATATACTATAAGAGGATCCTAAGTCTATCCTAGGGTCAAGTAGGGATAAGACTGATGGAATTAGGAGTTGCCTAATTCCCTAGTTGCACATGACCATAGGGTCGGGAGGTAACAACTATCATTGTCTGGGGCCATGGGTTAGGAGATTTATCACCTTCATGAACTCATGGGACCCAAAGGGCAGATGAGTAGGGCACTCTCTGGATGCATAAGGGAAGAGGGATGACTCCTAAAGTATCGGCACCCTATAAGACCTAGAGGAGATGACCAAGGAATGTGTGTTAACCTCGGTAGGTTCGAGACCAGTTTTCCATGGAAGTAACTTTGATATCAAGATGATTGTGATGTAGAGACATAAGTTGCACGTTTCAACTTAGATTTGAAGGTGTACTGACAATGTGGGATGTACCATCTCTACTCTTGGAACAGGAAGAACTTTGTGTTTGGACAGCCGCCAAATGCTTATTTCCTCTTGCTATGGGAGGGAGAGATAGGAAAGTATGCATGCCATACACCAAGGATAAAAGATCATGTGAGTTGGAACATTGCTATGAGGTATGAGGAAAAATATGATCACATACCCTGGTGAAGTGAATGATACCTAGATGGTTTACCAACACTAAAGAGGAATAAGGTAGTCATCTTATAAGGATGTTTTTTAGCATGAGCTATGTGGAATTTGCAAGTGATGCAAGGTTGAGTTTGATCATCTTGAGGATGAGCTCAGAGTTTTCTTGATGAAAGTAGACTTAGAGTTTGAGATGATAAGTGAAATACATGGAGGTGTATGTCTTCAACGTTACCTAATACCTAAGGATGTGAAGTGGTAATGGATGCCCTGGTTGAGATATATCTGCCTAGTTTGGCTAGAGGCTTGAAGAGGTTGTTAGGCTAACCCTAAGTTTGGAAAGAAGATATGTTTGGCTAACACTCAGATGTAACAAGATATGTTGAACAAGTTAGTGTTTCTTTGGTTAGTTAGCCTAGTCCTTAATATAATGAAAGGATGGCGATAGAACCTCAGATACACCACTTTGGATAGGAAGGTAATTAAACCCTGACGAGAATGGTTTAGGGTTTCTAAGGAATCGATCTTGAGGAATTATGACATACAGGAATTCATGATTCAGATCACCATACACCATGGTACTACTAAGATAATGAGTGGTAGCAATACTATGGATGTTGGAGATAAGGTTGCATGTGGTATTTTGCCATGCATGACAGAAGGTGAAGGATGAGCACCGGTAACCCAGTGCATTGATATAGAAGATAAAGAGTTCCCGAGAAGGAATGGGAGTTCATCACTATGGATGTTGTAAGTCTCCCCTAGACCAAGGAAGGTCAATATGCAATATGGGTTATGGTAGATCGCCTTACCTAGATGACATGAGAAAGAAAGAGTTCTATCAGGGACAGATCTGGTTGAACTACCCATGAGAGAGATGGTTCAACTACACCATGAAAAGAATTCAAAGGTTCGTGAGTTTGACCTAAAGGTTCCCTTCCAAATGGTGGAAGTAGGTACATGAAGAACTCAATGTTAGTACAGTTTATCACCCTTAACTAATGGTTAGTATGATCCATACTAGTGGGTCTGATGAGAGCATGTGTTCTCATTCAGGGTATTACTTAGAGACAGTTCTTGTCCTTTGTAAGACGTGATGATAACCACCATAGCCAGTATTAGGATTTAAAGAAGCTTTGTAAGGGAGGTTGTGTCGGTCACCACTTCAGTAAGGTGATGTTGGTGAAAGGACCACATGATGGTTAGAAAAGGACCACAGTGTGTGTAGATGAAGTCTCCTTGATCGTGCAATGGCTGAAAGGAGCCTAGAGATGACGAGATTTGTGAGTGGATGCAAAGTAGATGGACATGCAGTTCACTGTGGGAGAATATGTGACATGAAAATATGACCCCTCTGAGCTATAGCTAAGAAAGTTGAGTCCCCGATACATGGGTCCATTGAGATGGATTGGTGGAGAAGGTTAACCTTACCCCTCAGGATAAAGAAATTGTGATGAGTTCTAGGTGTCCAATTTAGAGCACTATGTGAGGTACCCCGACCATGTGTTGAGCAATGAACCTAGTGAGCCCCGAGGGAGGCTGAAATGGCCTGAGTCACCTGTGCAGTTTATAGATGCCAGGATGAAAGAACTCAAAGAAAAGAATATGTGATGATAAAGGTTCTTTGGAAGTGCCATGGATAGGGTAAAGCCACATAGGGGCCGATGATGGACATTGAAAAGTCTTATCCTGAATTGTTTGTTTTCTTGATGGAATTTTGAGGACAAAATTCTTATAAGAGGGGAACGAAGTTACAACCCCAATTCTTGGGTTCATTGGGTGAGAAATGTAATTTCTCATATTAAAGATATTTGGACAAATAATGATACAATTTGTTTCGAATAAATGTATTTCATTTACAATATCCTTGATGATTGTGTTGTGGGCTTTATTGGCTATTGGGCCCAATAACAAGGAAATTCAATTAATAAATAAATAATTGACTTTTTGAGAAAAGAAAGATGTGGAAACCTCTTGAAGGCAAAACAATATAATCCAAGGTTGGATTTCGTGCCTCTTGGGTTCCTTGGGTTTCAAGGAGTCCAAAGTTGCAAAGAGAAAGCAATAAAAAAAAGATCAATTAAGTATTCATTTATTAAGAAAGAAATTGAAAACAATGATAAATTGTGGAAAATAAGTGGAAAGAGGCATAATTGAGTTATCCTTGGTGGAATTTCGTATCCCAAGGATTCCTAATGTTGAAAGGAATACCAATGAGGAAAATAAAAGAGAAGTCCTCAAAAAGAGATATTTTAATAAGAATAAAACAAGATAATGAAGAATAATGCATTTAGATGCATTTAGAAGGTTAATGAGTATCCTTGAAAAGGAATTTCGAAATATTATAATATCTTGGGGTCCAAGGGGCCCAATGAAGAAAAAGAAAGAGGAAATACCAATAATAGAAAATAAGAAGATAATGTGAAAACATAATTAATGGATTATGTAGCTTTGTTAAAAAGGAAATAGTTACTACTAAAAGAAAATAGAAGTTCATGCCTATGGATCAAAAAGAAAACATAAAGAGAATAAGAGAGAAGAAATTTCGAATTCTTAATGACCAAGGATCAAGGGAAACAAAGAATTAATATAAAGAGAGAGAATTTATTCTCAACGATGGAAAGATGGTTTCCTAATGAGGAGAAGCCTTGCTTTTCTCATGGGCAAGTACGTTAGGGCGTGGATGTCCTCCCTATATAAAGGGTTGAACCCATTGGCTAAGACCAGTGAGATCCCATGTATCCCACCCTCCCTTCTTCTTCTTATTTGTTCAAAACCCTAGTATGGAGGGGTAGCGTGGCCATGGAACCACGAGGAGCTGCTAAATGATCTTGATGAAGATAGGATGCACCCATGACGACCTAGGGGAGATCGGCCATCCTTCCCTACCCGCCAATCACCTGCAGCAGCAGCCGCATAGCTGCAACACGGCCGTGGGTTGCAGCTCTCCCCATCCCTGACCAGTCGTGCTGGTCGTAAGCTAGTTGGCACCCCAAGGGCGACGGAGCTAAGGAAGGGGCCAGTGGCAGCCATCGGGCTCAGGGAAGAGGAGAGGAAGCTGCGCCCAGTGCGGCTAGGGCAACGTAGCAACACCTGCGAGAGGTTGAAGACGGCCGGTAGCCATTGGACGAGATCGCCCCCAAGCGCGTAATGGTTAGACTCAACTAAAGAGGGGCAGAATAGCATGGATGAGGAGCGACGTGGCGTGCTCTGATTGGCCGAAAAGGTAATTCCTTTATTAAATCATAATTAAATATTGGTAACTCCGATTAGGACAAGTAATATATGAATATTGATCCTAAAAACGAGAGGAACACAAATAAATTATTATTGAAGCCTAATTCTGCTTTTGATTTAAGAAGTATATCAAGATGCTATCTTTAATAGTTTAATCAATGAAAACCCTAACCTTTGATGATTAATGAATTAGAAAAGGGTTATGTGAGTGTTTAAAATAGATATTAACCTGTTGTTAATAAAAAGGGCATATTAGATCTAAACGGATGATCTTCATGTGTAATTTGGTTAATTTAGGGTTCCATATAATTTAATGAACCTTGAACCCTAACTGTGGTAATTATGATCCTTAATGATTTTAATTGTTCAAATTCATGTACAAAGCTGAGATATGTTGGTTCTAATCTATTTCGAGTACAAAGATTCCTAATTATAGATAAATACCCTTAATATGTAAATTAGGGGTTTTCTAATGGATAAAGATGGAATTAATGACAAATAGAGTTTGTATGTGATTAGACCATAATGAACTTTGAATTGATGATAAATGTGTATAATGATCTTGTCGTGGATTAAAAGGATAAAAATAGTAGCTTTAGTGTAAAAGAGGCTTAATGAACTTAATTAATGGTTAATGGTTCCTTTAATCCAAAAATAGGGTTATATGTTGTTAAGATAACCTTAATATTGAAGAATATATGAGATAATTAGGGTTTATGAGTAATGGTATAAAAATAGGGTTTAGAATAATAAAATATGAAGTGAAACCCTAATTGCAAAGGAAACCCTAAAATGGATACGGAAACCCTAGGAAGCAATTTCAAGTTGAATAGAAAGAATCTTGATAAAGTGTGTAGTAAATAAAGTACATGTGTCTTTCAGGATTCTTTATTGTGTGGTTGAACTACTTTCTTGGATTGCTTTCTTGGTTGGAATTGATATTACCTTGAAAAATCTACTGAACAGGTATGTGGTTACCTCTATGAATAATCGCTTTAGTTTCACGGAGATTCCCGAACGATTTTATCAGTTGCTTGAAAATAATTGTTGGATGTCTTTTATTTCATGCAACTATAAAGTGAATATGATTATCACTATGAATATATATAACTGGCTTAGATCTGAATCCACCTTTGTGGCTTGTAAAGGCTAAAAAGGGGTAACCTAGAGTAAGTTCTAGGTTATCGTGGGTTAGAAATTGGGCTACCAAGTGTAGTGCCATGAGACCCTTTAGCATGCCATGAGTTAAGGAGTGGCCTACTTACGGGTAGTGCCATGTGACTCAACCCTAGAAACTGGTTCAACTATAGGTGGGACCATGAGGGATTTAATGGGTATCTACTATAAGGAAAGTAGCACCCAGGTCCACTGTAGGGACAGCGCAGAGGATAGGGAATGCATGGATCGTGCAGTTATATTTAAAATGTAAAATTATTTGTTAAATGGTAATTGTTTGCAATACATTTTTATGAATAATTTCATGATTTTGGTTTCCCCCACATACCAGCTTCGGATGACCGACGTTTTATTTGTCGGTGTTTTAGGTACAAAGCCAAAAGGGACAAACAATAAATCGTCATGTTGAGAAATACATGAATTGAAATACAAGGAGGATTAGTAGAGTAGAAATTCATATGTGGATAGAAGTTTAGAGATCCAAATTTTCAAAAGGTATGCAAAAGTTTATTTTCTTACAGCTTTCATGTATAGTTTGTTAAAATTTAATAATTGTTCTTGGTTAAATATCGAACCTTTGATCCATAAATTATGGGTGTGGCTTCGACCTCTCGGTCTCCCTTAATTGGGGGTTACCGGAAGGTGGGGTCATAACATTTGGTATCAGAGTGTAGGTTCCTCACTTAACCATTAATAATTATTAAACTTTACAAACTCCATAGAACCTAAGGGAGTTATTAGAGGATTATCTGAAAGACGGATGTGTCTAGAAAAGGATCACGACTGGGGGCTGGCAATATTTTCCTCTGCACCGCTAGTCAGAATACGAGGACTCCCGGATCTGTGTGACTGCCTGGCCAAAGTCTTAGGGTATGAATTGAAATAAGATACCTTTAGGACTTTCTCATCTTATTCATCCCTTCTCATCACAAATTCTGTTAAGGACCTTAAGGATTAGGGTTTTCTCTCTTCTCCTCACCCTCTTGAGGTATGGGTAAGGTTAATGAGGTATAAAGAATCCTCCACCAAATTAATGAAAAGCATGTAAATAAGATGTCATGGACATAGGCTTAATAGGTTAAGCACAAATTAAAGGATAGATACATTTGTAGGTCGTGTGACATGAGTTGTCATTGCCCTCAGGAGAGACCTAAGGCTAGACATTCTTGTAAGGAGGATAAGTAAATAGAGTTAGCATGGGAGGTAGAGACCTCCATTATAAGTAGAGGCCTGGCACATCCTCTAAGGATGATGTTAACCCTAACCCTAAGTGAAGGTTAGAGAGAGAGATGACAGGAAGAGTTAGATGTCATGGTAGACCAGGTGTTTTGATGGACATGCCTTGGATGCCATATGAGCCATGAGATGACTGAGTACCTTTAGCGACCCAACCCTGGGAAGGGTCATGCATGTTGAGTGAAGGATAGCTCCTTCTTTGATGAGGTTAGAGAAGAACCTATGGAAGCCCCATGAGCTTATATGAGAATGGCATAGTAGGCACCTAGAGTACGTCAGTAGTGCTGACAGTAGGCTAAAACCCTAGCCATGAAAGTATGATGGATAGCATGCAAGGTAAGCATATAGAGCTATGGATAACCTTGAACAAACGTAATAGGCTTCACCCACATGGAGGTGTGCTTGTGAGCTTGATCCTTCTTGGAGAGAGAACCTCGGGTAGTGAGGTTGTTTGTAGGGTTAGCTCTAGAGAAAAAGTAGGACCCATGCAAGAAGGTTGGAAGCCTAGACTCTGAGATATGAGGAATAATGGGGAGTCGAGGATGATGTGACCTAAGTGGATGATCGTGGTTGCCTCATGATCGATCCCTGGAAGTTGATGATATCTTAGTTGCCTTTAGGGGAACCAAACCCTAGAGAGAGGATGAGGCTTCTGGTACCTATGTGCTTATGGTATAGGGGTTTACCTTCTGATATAGGAAGAAGAGTTCCTTAGACTTGGAGAGGTTTAGTAACATGTTGTGAGTCCTTGTACCTTGTTGGTTGTCCTTGAGGAGGACTCAATTCTAAAGTGTTGCTTGAGTAGAAGGATGGCAGGAAGTGCATGTCATGCCTTTTGCATGCTTGATTCTTGGTTAAGAGATGGAGCATGCAGTTAGACACCTAAAAGTGAACCTAGGGTTCCTAGGCCTAAAAGAGGAAGTGGTGTACCTAATGCTCATGATGAGAGTTGAGTTTCTATAGATGCGAGCATGGTACTTCCAATGTATAGAGGAAAAGGGAATCCCCTTATGTTTAGGGTATGTTTGGCAAACCCCTCCCAGCTAAGTTTATGACATGGGATGGTATGATCTTGATCTAATGTTGAGGAATGAGAACCCGGATGACCTAGCCTAGTTTAGTGGTCTGCTTGTGCCTTAATAGCTTACTAGGGTTAAGCATATGGATGTAAACCCTAGACCTAAGGGTGTTTGTGACCTTGTTGTCAAGAGATAGCTTCCTCCCATCCTAGGAGAGGGACCCTTTTGAAGGGGTACATCGGTTTTGTTTTATGAAAACCTAAAGAGGTCTCATAGGATCTTAAGAAGCTAAGTGAAAAGTACATGGTATGAGAATGAGCATGTAGACCCATCGATAACCATCTCTATGTGCATGTGGATGTGTTACCATGGAGGTAACTGGTATGGGGGTTAACCAAGGTAGGCAGGTTGCCATGATCCCTATGAATGGATGAAAGGCAGCCTTGAATGCAGAGAGAGAGAGATGATGAAGGTTTGGGTAAGGTTCTAAGTTGAACATATACTATAAGAGGATCCTAAGTCTATCCTAGGGTCAAGTAGGGATAAGACCGATGGAAGTAGGAGTTGCCTAATTCCCTAGTTGCACATGACCATAGGGTCGGGAGGTAACAACTATCATTGTCTGGGGGCCATGGGTTAGGAGATTGATCACCTTCATGAACTTATGGGACCCAAAGGGCAAATGAGTAGGGCACTCTCTAGATGCATAAGGGAAGAGGGATGACCCCTAAAGTACCGGCACCATATAAGACCTAGAGGAGATGACCAAGGAATGTGTGTTAACCTCTGTAGGTTCGAGACCTATTTTCCATGGAAGTAACTTTGATATCAAGATGATTGTGATGTAGAGACATAAGTTGCACGTTTCAACTTAGATTTGAAGGTGTACTGACAATGTGGGATGTACCATCTCTACTCTTTGAACAGGAAGAACTTTGTGTTTGGACGGCCGCCAAATGCTTATTTCCTCTTGTTATGAGAGGGAGAGATAGGACAGTATGCATGCCATACACCAAGGATAAAAGATGATGTGATTTGGAACATTGCTATGAGGTATGAGGACAGAGATGATAGCATACCCTTGTGAAGTGAATGATACCTGGATGGTTTACCAACACTAAAGAGGAATAAGGTAGTCATCTTATAAGGTTGTTTTTTAGCATGAGCTATGTGGAATTTGCAAGTGATGCAAGGTTGACTTTGATCATCATGAGGATGAGCTCAGAGTTTTCTTGATGAAAGTGGACTTAGAGTTTGAGATGATAAGTGAAATACATGGAGGTGTATGTCTTCAATGTTACCTAATACCTAAGGATGTGAAGTGGTAGTGGATGCTCTGGTTGAGATATATCTGCCTAGTTTGGCTAGAGGTTGGAAGAGGTTGTTAGGCTAACCCTAAGTTTGGAAAGAAGATATGTTTGGCTAACACTCAAATGTAACAAGATATGTTTAACAAGTTAGTGGTTGTTTGGTTAGTCAGCCTAGTCCTTAATATAATGAAAGGATGGTGATAGAACCTCAGATACACCGCTTTGGATAGGAAGGTAATAAAACCATGATGAGAATGGTTTAGGGTTTCTGAGGAATCGATCTTGAGGAATCATGACATACAAGAAATCATGATTTTAAGATCACCATACACCATGGTACTACTGAGATAATGAGTGGTAGTAGTACCATGGATGTTGGAGATAAGGCTGCATATGGTATTTTGCCATGCATGATAGAAGGTGAAGGATGAGCACCGGTAACCCAGTGCATTGATATACAAGATAATGAGTTCCCGAGAAGGAATGGGAGTTCATCACTATGGATGTTGTAAGTCTCCCCTGGACCAAGGAAGGTCGAGATGCAATATGGGTTATGGTAGATCGCCTTACATAGATGACATGAGAAAGAAAGAGTTATGTTAGGGACAGATCTAGTTGAACTACCCATTAGAGAGATGGTTCAACTACACCATGAAGCGAGTTCAAAGGTTCTTGAGTTTGACCTAAAGGTTTCCTTCCAAAAGGTGGAAGTAGGTACATGCAGAACTCGATGTTAGTATAGTTTATCACCCTTAACTAATGGTTAGTATGATCCAGACTAGAGGGTTTGATGAGAGCATGTGTACTCGTTCAGGGTGATACTTAGAGACAGTTCTTGTCCTTTGTAAGACGTGATGATAACCACCATAGCCAGTATTAGGATTTAAAGAAGCTCTGTAAGGGAGGTTGTGTCGGTCACCACTTCAGTAAGGTGATGTTGGTGAAAGGACCATGTGATGGTTAGAAAAGGACCACAGTGTGTGTATATGAAGTCTCTTTGATCGTACAATGGCTGAAAGGAGCCTAGAGATGACGGGATTCGTGAGCGGATGCAAAGTAGATGGACATCTAGTTCACTATGGGAGAATATGTGACATGAAAATCTGACCCCTATGAGCTATAGCTAAGAAAGCCGAGTCCCCGATACATGGGTCCATTGAGATGGATTGGTGGAGAAGGTTAACCTTACCGCTCAGGATAAAGAAATGTGTGATGAGTTCTAGGTGTCCAATTTAGAGCACTATGTGAGGTACCCCGACCATGTGCTTAGCAATGAACCTAGTGAGCCCTAAGGGAGGCTGAAATGACCTGAGTCACATGTGCAGTTTATAGACGCCAGGATGAAAAAACTCAAAGAAAAGAATATGTGATGATACAGGTTCTTTGGAAGCACCATGGATAGGGTAAAGCCACATAGGGGCCAATGATGGACATGGAAAAGTCTTATCCTGAATTATTTGTTTTTTTTATGGAATTTTGAGGACAAAATTCTTATAAGAGGGGAAGGATGTTACAACCCCAATTCTTGGGTTCATTGGCTGAGAAATGTAATTTCTCATATTAAAAATATTTGGACAAATAATGATACAATTTGTTTCGAATAAATGGATTTCATTTACAATAGCCTTGATGATTGTGTTGTGGGCTTTATTGGCTATTGGGCCCAATAATAAAGAAATTCAATTAATAATTAAATAATTGAGTTTTTGAGAAAAGAAAGATGTGGAAACCTCTAGAAGGCAAAAGAATATAATCCAAGGTTGGATTTCGTGCCTCTTGGGTTCCTTGGGTTTCAAGGAGTCCAAAGTTGCAATGAGAAAGCAATAAAAAAGATCAATTAAGTATTTATTTATTAAGAAAGAAATTGAAAACAATGATAAATAGTGGAAAATAATTGGAAAGAGGCATAATTGAGTTATCCTTGGTGGAATTTCGTATCCCAAGGATTCCTAATGTTAAAAGGAATACCAATGAGGAAAATAAAAGACAAATAAAGAGAAATCATCAAAAAGAGATATTTTAATAAGAATAAAACAAGATAATGAACAATAATGCATTTAGATGCATCTAGAAGGTTAATGAGTATCCTTGAAAAGGAATTTCGAAATATTATAATTTCTTGGGGTCCAAGGGGCCCAATGAAGAAAAAGAAAGAGGAAATACCAATAATAGAAAATAAGAAGATAATGTGAAAACATAATTAATGGATTATGTAGCTTTGTTAAAAAGGAAATAGTTTCTACTAAAAGGAAATAGAAGTTCATGCCTATGGATCAAAAAGCAAACATAAAGAGAATAAGAGAGAAGAAATTTCGAATTCTTAATGACCAAGGATCAAGGGAAATAAAGAATTAATATAAAGGGAGAGAATTTATTCTCAACGATGGAAAGATAGTTTCCTAATGAGGAGAAGCCTTGCTTTTCTCATGGGCAAGTACGTTAGGGCGTGGATGTCCTCCCTATATAAAGGGTCGAACCCATTGGCCAAGACCAGTGAGATCCCACATATCCCACCCTCTCTTCTTCTTCTTCTTGGTTCAAAACCCTAGTATGGAGGGGTAGTGTGCCCATGGAACCACGAGGAGTTGCTAAACGATCTTGATGAAGATAGGATGCACCCATGATGACCTAGGGGAGATCGGCCATCCTTCCCTGCCCGCCAATCACCAGCAGCAGCAGCCGCACGGCTGCAACACGATCGAGGGTTACAGCTCTCCCTAGCCCAGACCAGCCGTGTTGGTTAGGAGCTAGCTGGCGCCCCAAGGGCGGTGGAGGGCGACGGGGCTAAGGAAGCGGTCGGCGGCGGCCATCGGGCTCAGGAAAGAGGAGAGGAAGTCGTGCCCAGTGTGGCTAGGGCAACGCAGCAACACCTGCGAGAGGTTGAAGACGGCTGGCAGCCGTTGGACAAGATCGCCCCCATGTGTGCAATGGTTTGACTCAACTAAAGAGGGGCAGAACGGTCTTTTGATTATGTTTTCAGATCAGGCGGGTGTGTTGCATGGATGAGGAGCGACGTGGCGCACTCTGATTGGCCAAAAAGGTAATTCCTTTATTAATTTGTAATTAAATATTGGTAACTCTGATTAGGAAAAGTAATATAATAATATTGATCCTAAGAATGAGAGGAACACAAAGAAATTATTATTGAAGCCCAATTCCACTTTTCATTCAAGAAGTATATCAAGATGCTATCTTTAATAGTTTAATCAATGAAAAACCCTAACCTTTGATGATTAATGAATTAGAAAAGGGTTATGTGAGTGTTTAAAACAGATATTAACCTGTTGTTAATAAAAAGGGAATATTAGATCTAAAAGGATGATCTTCATGAGTAATTTGATTAATTTAGGGTTCCATATGATTTAATGAACCTTGAACCCTAACTGTCGTAATTATGATCCTTAATGATTTTAATTGGTCAAATTCATGTACAAAGCTGAGATATGTTCGTTCTAATCTATTTCGAGTACAAAGATTCCTAATTATAGATAAATACTCTTAATATGGAAATTAGGGGTTTTCTAATGGATAAAGATGGAATTAATGACAAACAGAGTTTGTATGTGATTAGACCATAATGAACTTTGAATTGATGATAAATGTTTATAATGATCTTGTCATGGATTAAAAGGATAAAAATAGTAGCTTTAGTGTAAAAGAGGCTTAATGAACTTAATTAATGGTTAATGGTTCCTTTAATCCAAAAATAGCGTTATATGTTGTTAAGATAACCTTAATATTGAAGAATAGATGAGATAATTAGGTTTTATGAGTAATGGTATAAAATTAGGGTTTAGAATAATAAAATATGAAGTGAAACCCTAATTGCAAAGGAAACCCTAAAATGGATACAGAAACCCTAGGAAGTAATTTCAAGTTGAATAGAAAGAATCTTGATAAAGTGTGTAGTAAATAGAGTACATGTGTTTTTCAGGATTCTTGATTGTGTGGTTGAACTACTTGCTTCGATTGCTTTCTTGGTTGGAATTGATATTAGCTTGAGAAATCTACTGAACACGTATGTGGTTACGTCTATGAATAATCGCTTTAGTTTCACGGCGATTCCCAAACGATTTTATCGGTTGCTTGAAAATAACTATTGGATGCCTTTTATTTCATGCAACTATAAAGTGACTATGATTATCACTATGAAAATATATATATATATATAACTGGCTTAGATCTGAATCCACCTATGTGGCTTGTAAAGGCTAAAAGGGGTAACCTAGAGTAAGGTCTTGGTTATCACGGGTTAGAAACTGGGCTACCAAGTGTAGTTCCATGAGACCCTTTAGCATGCCATGAGTTAAGGAGTGGGCTACTTACAGGTAGTGCCATGTGACTCACCCTAGAAACTGGTTCACCTATAGGTGGGACCATGAGGGGTTTAATGGGGATCTACTATAAGGAAAGTAGCATCCAGGTCCACTGTTGGGACAACGCAGAGCATAGGAATGCATGGATCGCGCAGTTATATTTAAAACGTAAAATTATTTGTTAAATGGTAATTGGCTTCAATACATTGTTATGAATAATTGCATGATTTTTTTCCCCCACATACCAGCTTCGGTTGACCGACATTTTGTTTGTCAGTGTTTTAGGTACAAAGCCAAAAGGGACAAATAGTAAATCATCATATTGAGAAATACATGAATTGAAATACAAGGAGGATTAGTAGAGTAGAAATTCATATGTGGATAGAAGTTTAGAGATCCAAATTTTCAAAAGGTATGCAAAAGTTTGTTTTCTTACAGCTTTCCAATATAGTCTGTTAAAATTTAATAATTGTTCTTGGTTAAATGTCGAACCTTTGATCCGGAAATTATGGGTGCGGCTTCGACCTCTCGGTATCCCTTAATTGGGGGTTACTGGAAGGTGGGGTCGGAACAGCTCCATACCTTTTTGTCATTGCAATGTATGGATTCTCTGAGATGCTCAAGAAGTCTATCAAGAATAATGATATTAATCCTATCAAAGTTTCAAAGAAGTTGTTATGCTTCCATCTCATCTTCGTGGATGACTTAATGATCTTTTCCAAAGCCAATAATGATAATGTTAAGAATGTCAAAAAGTTGCTTGATGCCTTTGATAGGTTCTCTAGTTTAAAGATCAACCATGATAAGAGTTTGCTATTTCTGAGTGAGGGTATGGATAAGGTTTATATCTCTACTAACTTGGGGATTGGTATTGGTAATCTTAAAGATACAAAGTACTTCGGTCTTCCTCTATTTTCTAGTAAGATTAGAATGAAGCAATGCGAAAATTTAGTGGACAAGGTGAAGAAGAAACTTGAGTGCTCAAAATGCAAGCTTTTATCTTTGGCAGGCAGAGTATAACTAGTGAAATTGACTATATCTATGATTCACTTGTTTTGGGTGATGTCCTTCCCCATTCCCAGTTCTATCCTTGAGGAATTAGATAAGATAACTAGAGATTTTGTGTGGGGCCAATCAGAATAGAAAAGGAATATCCACTTAGTTAGTTGGGATAAAGTAACCATCCCCAAGAAGGAAGGCGGCCTGGGTATAAGGAAGTATAAGGAGGTTGCTTTGGCATGTCTCATTCAGAACGCTTGGGATGTTACAAGGAAAAAAGACTCGCTTTGGGTCAAATGGATTGGAGAGAAGTATCTTAGAAAAGAATCCTTTTGGAGTTGTGACATATCACCCAATTATTCTTGGATGTTCAATTCTCTTTTGAGATGCAGGGATACGCTTGTTCAGTTTATTGATGTCAAGATTGGTACTGGGCATTCTATAAGACTCTAGAAAGACCCTTGGGTCCATGGCAAGATGTTTCAGGAAGTGGTCGATAAAAACATGATTGTTAGAGCTGGCCTTCCTGAAGAAGCTTACCTCAGCATGATTATTAAAGATAAGTAATGGAAGATTAATGATTCCCAGTGTTCTCACATCATTCTAAAGGCGCTCAATGATATTCCTATTGATAAGTATGATATTGCTGACTGTTGGCTTTTCAACAAGCAAAAGAACATCAACTTCAGAAGTATTTGGGATTATGTCAGGAAAAAAGGTGTCATTGACCCCAAATTTAGATGGTTGTGGAAATGCAAATGTCAAGCTAATTGTAAATTTCACATGTGTTAGAAGGATTGGTATTCCCTTAACCTCTATATGTTTTCTCTACGTGAATGAGTATGAATGCTCCAATCACGTCAATTTTGATTGTGGTTTTGTGAAGAAGGTATGGTCTTTTGCTGTGAAGGATGGGTTCCTGGATGATGTTCCTAGAAATTGGGATGAATTGATCAAGTTCAAGAATCTAAAAGCTAGTACTATCAGTTCCTTAATCCTATATCATACTTGGAAGGAAAGGAATTTAAGGGTCCATAATGATATTAGTAGAATGCCTGAGAATGTGTGGAAAACTAACCTTGTTGATGCGAGTATATTTCTAGATGTCAGATAATTGTGAAGTTGAAGGAGAGTTTTCTTTATGCCTATCTTTCTTGATGGTTAGAATCGAGATATTAGAGTGAGTCCCACTCCTTATCAACTAGGAGGGGATGATGTATCTAACTATCGATCATGGTGCCTGTTTTATGCATAGGTTTCATCATTGATGCAAGCAGGGATTTGTTTGAGGTTGTTGAGTAGTATGTGCTTGGTATTCTGTGTTTTGGAAGGTTGTGGCTGATTTGTCAAAGATCTAGGATCTCCTCTGGTAGGGAGGATTGAGCTCTAGATTGCTCCTTGGATGGCCCCCATTTTGGTGATATCCTCTTGTTACAGGTTTTCTGATGTTACCCTAGTGATGGTTGAGTCCTCGTTTTGATATGGGTCGATGCTCCCCTCTCACTGTATTTTTGATGATGGTCTTGGCTCCCCTCTCACTTATGTGATGGTTGAGTTGTCTCCTTTTTGTTGTTGTGTTCTATTTGCTTATCTGCTAGACTTTTGGTCATCAACTGCTTCTGATGTTGAGTTTCGCGATGGTTGACAAAGGATATCTTCTCCTAGATTGGCTATTCTTGGGCCTGCTCTTCTAAGAATCATAGCGGAAGATCTTTTTGGTTTCCTTGGATTAGAGTAGCAGTTATATCTTTGATGAATGCATATTCATCATGGAATTCAATTATCACTTTGGGGACAAATCCAACCCTATATATACTATTTCACTCATTAAATATCAATATGAATCATAATGTGCAAAACTACTTAATTACTTTGATTATCAAGGCTCTGATCGAATTTATGTTGATTTAATGCAGACATTGATAAAGCTGAACAAGAAGTTGGGGGTCACCTTCACTCACCCTTGGCTCTGATCAAGCGATCTAACCAAACAGTTTGAGCCCATTCGGTCTAAAGACCATTTGATCTCATTCGATCTCAAGACCGTTTGAGCCCATTCAGTCTCAAGATTGTCTGAGCAGTAGATATCGATTGAAGGCATAATCCAGTCATGAGGGATCGAGTTGTGCATGAATTCAAGACCTCAAAGATGAGTCTCAACCACGGCCATGGTGGTTCAAAATGACCGTGGTTTACTGTCATTACCACGACCATGTGGTGCGGCCACAGCCGTGGTGGATCATCCCAACGCCTGAGCTTTCACTCACCACGACCGTGGTCGCCGAGCCATGACCGTGGCACCCTACCTGCATCAACCCTCTCTCACCTACCATGCCCGTGCGAGGCAGCACGGTCGTGGGGCAGTCACCTCACCACGACCGTGTTGTCATGCCACGGTCGTGGCACAACACCATCAGAAGCAAATTACACACCCACCACGCCTGTGTAAGGCGGCACGGCCATGGAGTAGCAGCATCACCAAGACCATGGTGCCTTGCCACGGTCATGGTGTGTCGTCTTCAACCTCTGACCAGCACTCATTTGCATCCCCCAACACAAGACCAAATGAAGGTGGTTCGCATGCCAAATGAGATCACCCCGAGGTTGTTGCACTTGCAGATGAAGGCCGAAGATTGTTTAATAGATCAGAGGGCTACTAGATCATTTGACCCAGCATACCGTCTGCTGCTGACGAACTCGGTTGTTGTTCGAATCAATTGAAGAAAAGAAAATGGTTTGTCCCAGACCGTTTGCCCTTGCGCCACTAGACCGTTTGGCCCCTTTGCGGATTTCAGATTGTTTGATCAGCAATTGCCAAGACCATTTGAGTTTGGATGGAGCATTGACCGAAGCAACGACCATTTGCTTATCAACGGTTTCTAGACCATTTGATATCAAACGGTTTACAAATTGTTTGCCTCTGTCAAAGATTGTTTGCCCAACTCTACTCAAAACTGTTTGGTAAGCAAACAGTCTGTGAAACCGTTTGGTCCCATTCAGATTCCAAACCGAATGAGCAGCATAATACGAAGACTGTTTGACGCCTTTGACTCCAAGACTGAATGTTGACGACCGTTTGATATTAAACAGTTTCCAAACCGTTTGGTCACATTTTACAAGACCGTTTGGGAAAAATACATGCCAAACCGTTTGGACTGGAAACAGACCAAAAATGTGAAGACTTGCCCCATGCCAATAAATAGGACCCCAAGGGTCCCCCTTTGGGCAGGAGGTTCCGGGATGCCGATAGGCTGCCTGTACACATGTTCGATCCAAATCCAGTCCAGTCTGCACCAGTTTCATTCCACCTACTTCCCATGTTGAAACCAAGGAGGATGAGGAGAAAAGGAAGACGGAGCAAGGGAGACTGTCTGGTCTGTCTTGGCATCTCCCGTTCACATCCAGATCTACTCCGACATGACGTAGAAGGTCGTATCTTCTTCACCGAGCTGCGACTACCTTCTGCACCGAGTTCATGGCATATTCCTCTCCCTTTCTTACTCTTCTTGTTTCTCGCATCATGAGTGAGTAGTCCACTTCCACTGGGGTGTGGGGACTAACCCCGCTGCCCATGCAAGCATGTTCTTTTGTTAAACTTTCCATGGAAATGTACATAACTTTTCATCTCGTTATTAATCGTTATGCTCATAGTTAGATTAATTGCTTGCTTTCATCTTTGTTCTTCCTATGTTGTGAGAACTTCTATATGTAGGATTGAATGTTGTTTAACAAGTTGACTCCCAAACTAGAAATAGAATGGGATTCCTTGAGGTCGTAAGTGTATGATCCACGAGGAGACGAGCCATCTAGCCTTCGGTGATGCTTCTGTGTACCTAACTCCTGTATAGGGGGTTCACAACCTTAGTTGGATTTTGTATCTTCTTGTTAATCGTCGATGATTTCCCGTATATTAATCGCCTACTTACTTATTGATTAATGCGGTCGACTCCCAAACTAGAAATAGAATGGGGTTTCTTCGAGGTCGTAAGTGTATGATCCACGAGGGGATGAGTCATCTAGCCTTCGGTGATGCTTCTGTGTGCCTAACTCCTGTATAGGGGGCTCAAAACCTTCGTTGGATTTTTGTATCTTCAGAGCCATAAGTAAGTGATATGGATGGTGATGAGATATCTAATGCCTAAGGTGATGCTTATGCGAACCTAACGCCCGTATGAGGGGTTTTGCAGCAGCTCTATTTAGATAGTTATATCTTTCCTGAATGTTTGACGTTCGGACGTGTTTGCATGTGTAGTGGTGGTGAAACCTGATACCATCCCAGAGATTCCATATCATTGATCTAAACCCAACTTTATTCAGCTTTTACTTTCTCTCAATTAGTTTAAGTAACCTCAAATCAACCAATCGTTTTAAATATTAGCCTTAACTCGAACTAGACTAGATTGACAAAGATTCTTATAAATGTTGTCCTTTGGGTTCGATCCTTAATATACTGCGATAAGACTCATCTGCTTGCGGGTGGTATTATTGCACTTTGGTTTTGGTAACAACTCAGGGATTTCAACCCTGAGTGAGTTTGTTAGTGCGATAAAATCCCACATCAAATTATGGTGTCGTTGTCGGGGACAACGGAATCAGTAGTCAAATCTAGTTCTTTTAAGGCTAATCTAGGATTTTGCTTTTTCTTTTTGAAAACAATCAATCATCTACTTGAATTTGACTCAACTTTGTGGATCTCATTTTCAAAATCTTTTCTATTTTAGGTACAATCCAAGGTGTAGTGTATGCACCGTTCGGACAACCCCAGACTAATAGCGAGTTTTTATCCCAAGATAGACAGAACTTTCCATCGTCAGATCAGAGAAAATCAGGCAAGGATGGCCCAGGAAGAGGAAGTCGCCTGAAGGGTGGCTCAAGCCATCAATGCACAAAGAGAGAGGCTCATGCAAGAAGCCAGAGCCGCACTTCAGCAGGAAATCCTAACAGCGCAAGCAACAGCACAAGCAACTGAACTACAAAAGGATCTTAGTCATCATCTTTAGCAAAGTCGAGTGATTCGATGCAATCCTTTACTTGTTTGTCGATAGATTCATCAACTGATGGGTTTGTTAGAGCAACTTCTAAGGGATCGTCTGATTCATGATGCTCTTGAGTCAGAAGTGACATTTGCTCAATGCAGTCAATCAAATAGACTTCTTCTTGTATACTTGGTCTTCTCATACTTTCAAAAACTTTAAATTCGAGAGTTTCTTTGCCTAATCTGAGTAGTAAGGTACCAGCTTCAACATAAATCAAGGCTCTTGCAGTGGCAAGGAACAGACGACCAAAGATGAGAGGATATCTGGCGTCTTCTTTTATGTCCATAATGACAAAGTCGCATGGAACATATGTGTCCTTGCCTACCTTGACCGAGACGTCTTTGAGGATACCTAACGGACATTTTATCAAATTGTTTGCAAGCTATATAATCATGCCAGTAGGAAGCAATTCTGCAAACCTAGTCTTTTGCATAGGCTAAGTGGCATAATCGAGATGCTTGCGTCGAGATCTACCAATCCTTTCTTGCATGATGTGTCACCAATGTGACATGAAATTCCAAAGGATCCCGAGTTTTTTGTTTCTTGGGCATCTTACTCAATATGATATCAGATGTAGTTGTAGCCAGTTTTACTATCTCATACTCTTCAGTTATATACTTCCTGGTGAGGAGTGACTAAGTACTTTGTCCATGTCAATATCTCGACCAGAGCATCCAAAAAGGGTATATCAACATGAAGCTTCTTCATAGCTTCTTTAAACTTATTGAATCTGGTATCAAGCTTTGTTTGCCTTAGACGAGATGGAAAAGGTATACGAGGTTTGTACACAGGGATATTGGGTTCTGGAGTCTTAGTTTATTCGTCTTCTTGAGCAGACTTCTCAAAGTTTCCTTTTTTCCGACTTATCACCTTTTGATTGAGTCTCTTGTGTTGTTGAGTCTTGGGCAATTACAGGTTCATCCTCGTCTGTAATAACCATAGGTGTCTTTTCAGGGGGATCTGAATAGTCTTTCCCTGACCTAGTGGTGACTGCCTTCAATTGTTCAGGATGCTTAGGATTGTTCTCGGGTTGGCCAACAAAGACACTAGCTGGTGGTATAATGCTAGCTGTGAGTTGAGCTAATTGAGATTCAATAGCCTTCTGGTGAGCTTGTTGGTTAGCTATCATTGTAAGGACCCTGACCTGCGTTTAGGGTTTACCCTGTTTGTTTTGCTTGATCTTGGTGCTTTGGTGCTTGCTAATCACCTTTAGTGGTGATTAGGGTTTGGTTGTGCTTTGTTGAGAGTTCGAGGGGCTACTTGCAAATAACCCAAGTCTAGGGTTTTATGTGCAAGTTTGCCATCTTGTGAGATGTTTTCCCTCTTTGCTTCCTCTAGGGTTGAGAGGAAGGTTTAGGCTTGTTGTTTGAGTTCTTTGGGCCTGAGTTGAGCTTGTTTGGGCCTTGGAGTTCCTTGTTTGAGCTTGCTTGAGCCTTGTGTCGCCCAGGGCAGGTGGTGTGTCGCCCAGTTGCTTGGTGTGTCGCCCAGTAGCTCTTGTTGTGTCACCTAGATGGCTTGGCTTGGTTGATGGACACATGGTGCACATCTTGGACAAGTGCCTTATGGCTTGCATGAGAGGTGGCTTGAGTTGGTGGACATGTGTCCCATGGGTGGGCGACACATAGCATGGTTGTACCTTGGTTTCTCCTCCCCTTCTTCCTATATAGGTAGCTCTTCTCCTTGCCTTAGTCTCCTTTGGTCCTTTGGTCTCCCCTCCACCCTTGGTGCACGATACCCCTCTCCATCCTGCTTGTGTGGCTGATACACTTCCTTGGAGCTGAAGTGGTGGCCGATACACCTCCCTGGAGCAGCCTGGTGGACGATAGCTTTGGACCTTGGAGTGCTTGGAGCTTTGGTGGCCGACAACCTTGGAGCTCAAAGTGCCTCTTCTTCCTTGGAGCTTAAGGCGGGTTGCATAGTTTCTAACCCTAACTCTCTTACCTCTAGCTTTAACCTTGTTACATGTTAGTAGACAAGCTCAGTTCCTTTCTTGTGCACCTTGCTTATATACCTTAGTGGCCGATATCCCTCTCCTGGGTTTAGGGTTCCTTGTATACCTTGCTTTTTAGGGTTTGTGCTCCCTTGTGTTGGAAGTTGAAGATGACCTAGGGTTGGGTGATATCCCTTCCTTGTGGGTGTGTTGGGTGACACCCTTGTCCTTGAGTTGAACGATATCAGTGTTCTTGGTGTTGGGCAACACCCTTCCTCTTGGGTTGGACGATAGGTTGACCTGG
This sequence comes from Alisma plantago-aquatica, assembly GCA_963693085.1. NCBI lineage: Eukaryota > Viridiplantae > Streptophyta > Magnoliopsida > Alismatales > Alismataceae > Alisma > Alisma plantago-aquatica. Next base: position 1,115,344,492 of record OY856412.1, read on the forward strand.
TATGGATGTTGGCCGACATGGTGACCATGTTGGGCGATATGGTTCCTTGGGTTGAGCAACACCTTTGTTTTTGAGTTGGATGACATGGTGTTCCCCTTGGTGGATGACATGGTAGCTGGTGTTGGGCGACATGATGAGTCCTTTAGGTTGGACGATACCCTTGCCCTTGAGTTGGGCGATAGGGTGAGCTAGGGTTTGTTGGCCGATATGGTGAGTACCCTTGGAGATGGGCGATACTCTCTCTCTCTCTCTCTCTCTCTCTTGTTGGATGATAGGCTATGTGCCCTGATGGCCGATACCATGATGTCCGATACCATGATGGCCGACACCATGGTGGGCGATACCCTAATGGCCGATAGCCATGTTGGTTACCCTATGTGCATGAGTGTGTTGGCCGATAGGGTTAGTAGAGTATGTTGGCCGATAGGGTAGTAGTGGGTGATGGTCGATAGGGTTAGTGAGGTTGGCCGATATGGTGAGTACCCTTGGAGATGGGTGATACTCTCTCTCTCTCTCTCTTGTTGGACGATAGGCTATGTGCCCTGATGGCCGATACCATGATGGCCGATACCATGATGGCCGATACCATGATGGCCGACACCATGGTGGGCGATACCCTAATGGCCGATAGCCATGTTGGTTACCCTATGTGCATGAGTGTGTTGGCCGATAGGGTTAGTAGAGTGTGTTGGCCGATAGGGTAGTAGTGGGTGATGGTCGATAGGGTTAGTGAGGTTGGCCGATACCCATGTTGGATGATAGGTTTTAGATGAGGGTTGTGAGGCTATAGTGAGGGTATGAGTTTCTTTGGTGACGGTCCCTTATGTGATAGAAGTGGATGTTTATACTTTAACCAATAAAATGATGGTGGTGTTTGTGATACCATCAATATGTAATATGTTGCCTTGCAACAATAAGGATGCTAATGATAGTAATGTATATGATGTTAGCCCTCATGTAATAGATGCATGATGTGACCCTTATGCTTAATTGTTAATGATAAAGAAGATGATGATAACTACTTTAGTAGTTTGTTTAATGATAATGATGTTGGTAATAATGATGCTAAGTGACAGTTATATTAATGGTTGCTTCATGATAAAGATGAAAATAGTTGATGGCAACAATAATGACATTGGTAATAATAATGTTGGTTCTGTATACTATATACCTTGATTGTTTGTATAATCCTGAGATTTAGGGTAAGCATCAGTATAGTTTGTTAATGATGTACTTAACATACTTGATTACCAAATAAGTGTCATATTGATAAGTAGATTATCTTGAATGATATTTCATGATAATGAGCATATTCCTTATGATTGAATCTATGATTATTGTGTACCCTAACCATGCAGGTGATGACTTAGCCATGAAAGGGCTATGTGACATATGTAATGAGCAACAGTATTTTGATAATTGCTCTATAAGAGTATGCATGTGATATGTCTGTCCCATGATGATGAGGTGAGCCTTAAGAGACAATGGCAGTGCATGATGAAGGGTTGAGACCCTGTGGTATGTGATGATCCTTGAGATGGATCTGGATGGTTGGCAAGAGGCCAAGTGATAACATGTGATGTTGGATCCTTAAGATGGATCAGGTTGATATGAATAGATCATAATATAATGTTCTTTACTTTCTGTTATACCTTGCATGTCATACAACTTGGCTGAATCTTGCAATCCATCTAAATGATACTAATTAAACACAGTGAAACACATCATGTAGTTGCCCTGGCCATAGATCCATCATCGTCAAGACTTGGTGATGGTGAAACGGGTTTTCCTATGGGTTAACCTGGAAGCGCATATTGTTGAATATGTGTAGGTTGCTCCTAGCCTGAAAATGAGGAGGTAAGAGTGTAACTTCGGTTGCAGACTCAAATATGTGTGTAGAGCATGGTGAACAGGCCCATGGCTCAGGATATGTGATGTATGGAGCATGAATGTGTTCATGGCTTAGAGCACGGTGATCAGGCCCGTGGCTCAGTTTTACTAGCGCCGTGACCTGTACCAAGGCGGGCTAGAGAATGGGTAGCCTATGGAGCTAACCCTGTGGCTTAGACCACTTCAGCATGTGACTGCGGTCCTTCTTGTGTTGTACTCATGTACTGACCATGAGGTGGGAGGTCATGGAGTCCGGCTCTTCCATTGACCTTGTATGGCACCGGCTTGGGTTTCGTAACTGAAGGTTGGATTTGAACGGTACGGTTCAAATCCTTAGGGCATAATAAAATGTAATACATTCGTTTAGTATTTACTAGTCATATCAAATACGAAACATTGGTTGAGGCCTTGTTTGTGTAATATTCCGTTATACCTTGCAGGTCATGTGGTAATCTACCTTATCTTGATAATCTGGTTATATGGCATTATACCATGTTCTAATAATCCGGTTACATGTTGATATATCTCATCTTGATAGTCATGTTCCTTTGAAAGACATCTGGTTTTACGCTTTAGTACAGCTGGTATGCTTGCCGGTAAGAATGATCTTGCTATATATATATATATAACTGCTTCTGATATATCTGCTCATGTTATAATTGTTGTTATGGTTTATCTTGCTGAGGTTCTATAGTTGTGGTGGGGAGCTATGTTTTCCGCTGGGACAATTGTTCAATTGTCTCACCCCACTGGTTTACACCCTTTTTAGGTGGTCAAGGTAGACGTGGTCGTGGTCGTGGTTGTGGTGTTGCGGACGAGCAGCTTGAGGAACAGTAGAAGGCAAGCGTTGGACATGCTGCTGTTTTGGATGTTTTGTAGTAGAGTCTAGAGTCATCCCTGTACTCTCAGGTCCTTGGCAGTGTTTTGACGATGTTTCACGAAGATCGTTCGATGATATCTGTATATCCTATTGTTGGCCGGATGTGGGCCTTTATGTATATATGAACAGGTGGTGAACTCATGTGATGGATGGACAGCTGTTCCTGAGCTGTGGACACGTGTCAGATCTTGTGTATGTACATATTTATATGACATGTTTCTGTGCAGGATGAGGACTGGAAAGTAATAGTTTCACAGTTTATCAGTTTTCCGCAATCGGTTTTAATTAACCCGTGTTTTTGATAATCTGTGGTTATGGTGTTTTCCGCACGTTTTCGCGTAACACCTCATTATCTGTGTGATAATGGGATGTGTTGCCACAATCATGGTTTGCTGAGTTTGCACCATATTTTCAATGGCTGATAGCTTGTCATCATGAGGAACTGGACCTGCTTGTTGTCCTTTCTGTTGATTAAGATTCTGGTACTAAGAGTTATTTTGGTAATTATTGTAGTTCCTATTCTGTAAGTTCCCCTTGAAATTCCTTGATTTCCAAAATTATGTTGTTGGTTGTATTGGAATCCTGGTCGACCTCTTGATTGATTGTTTGAACCAAATTTATGTGAGTTTACTGCTCTAGAGGGGTTTCCATATTGAAAACCAAGATGATTCCTATTCTGATTCGGATTGTAATAACTTTGACCAGGAATGGTGTTGATAGCATTTAGATTTTCCATTTGACCATTATGTCCTTGTCCACATACGTTGCTTAGAACAACATCATAGAGAAATTTGCATGATAAGGTGGAATGATCGGTACTTTTACATGCTTCACAGAACAGGGAAGCGGACTTGACCTGTTCCGATTGTCGAGTGGGTGAACATCCTCTTCCAATAGCAGCAAGAGATGATTCAATATGGTCTTGCTTGGCAACTAAGAGATTTAAGGTTTCAACGATAGACTTGTACTCAGGAGTAGCTTCGGCCATAGCTACTTTCAAAACTCCTTTACCTACAGATCTACCCCAATTGGCTTGATTTTTTTCTCCCAGGGTGACGACTCTCCATGCGCTGTCATAACTTTGACGCATGAAGTTTCCTCCAGACGAGGAATCGAGGAATCCCTTAATGTCATCATCCACACCCCTATAGAAAATCTCGATGAGTTGGTTCTTGGGAATTCTGTGGTGTGGACACTTGCGTAGAAGCTCTTTGTATCTATCCCAAGCTTCAACAAGGTTTCTCCAGGAACTTGAGTGAAATTTGTTTTCCGTCCTCTAATTTCATAGGTAAGAGATGGAGGGTAGAACTTTTCTAGAAACACATTTTGGAGTTGTTCCCAGGTGGTGATGGGTGTTTCACTTTGCAACGAATTGTACCAACTTATGGATCTGTCGGCAAGGGAGTACTTGAAGAGACGGAGTCAAATGGCATCATCTGTGACTCCATTTTGTTTCCTCATGGCACATAGATCAATAAATCTCAGAAGATGTTCTTGGCTATCTTCTCCTTGTTTGCCATAGAAAGGGTTATTATGAAGCAAGGTGATCCAATGCGCTCCACTAGTGAAGAACTCAAAGCTATGGAAGCTACAGAAGAAACGTGCGAAAAACCAGAGGCTCCCGAAATGAAGCCCCTTCCCGAGGGACTGAAGTACGTGTTTTTAGATGATCTAAAAGTTTGCCCAGTTATTATAAATTCTGATCTAACAACTGAACAAGAAGATAAACTCTTGAAGGAATTAAGGGAAAGAAAGAAAGCCATCGGTTATAAGATGAGTGACCTCATTGGGGTCAGTCAAGCATTGTGTATGCACAAGATCCCTATGATGGAAGATCACAAGCCTACTATTGAGCATCAACAGAAATTGAATTCAAATATGAAGGAAGTGGTCAGTCGCGAGGTCATTAAACTACTCACAGCTGGAATAATCTATCCAATATCAGATTCTCCATGGGTAAGTCCAGTGCATGTTGTCCCGAAGAAAGGTGGAACAACTATTATACAGAATGAAAATAATGAACTCATCCCCACTCAAATAGTCACAGGGTGGAGAATGTGCATAGATTATAGAAAATTAAACAAGGCAACTCGAAAAGATCATTTTCCAATGCCTTTCCTTGATCAAGTCCTAGAAAGGTTAGCTCACCAAGAATATTTATGTTATCTTGACGGTTACTCTGGATTCTATCAAATACCAATACATCCAGGTGACTAAGAGAAAACTACTTTTACCTGCCCATTCGGAACATACACATTTAAAAGAATGATGTTTGGTCTCTGTAATGAACCCACAACTTTTCAACGTTGCATGGCTGCCATATTCGTGGGTCTTACTGAAACAATTATGGAGGTTTTCATGGATGATTTTTCTGTATACGGAGACTCATTCGATTCATGTCTAAAGCACCTCTCCCTGGTCCTCAAACGTTGTGAAGAAGCACATCTTGTGCTGAATTGGGAAAAGTGCCATTTTACGGTAAAGGAAGGCATTGTCCTTGGCCATAGGGTCAGCAATAGAGGAATTGAAGTAGATAAAGCTAAGATAGAAGTGATTTCTAAACTGGCTGTTCCAACAAATGTAAAGGAAGTCCATGCTTTCCTAGGTCATGCGTGATTTTACAGAAGATTCATAAAAGACTTTTCCAAGATAACGAGGCCAATGACAAACCTATTACTAAAGGATATTGATTTCAATTTCAACGAAGAATGTGTCAAAAGCTTCAACACACTAAAGAAGGCCCTTACAACCAACCCCATTATTAGAGCTCACGACTGGGACCACCCTTTTGAAATTATGTGTGATGCTAGTGACTATGTTGTGGGTGCTGTTTTAGGGCAATATATAGAGAAGAAACATTATGTGATCTATTATGCATCAAAAACTCTTGACGATGCCCAGAGGAATTATGCTACTACCGAGAAAGAACTTCTAGCAGTTTGTATGCCTTTGACAAGTTCAGATCCTATCTAATCGGTTCAAAGGTCATTATCTACACAGACCACGTTGCCATATGTTACCTTCTGGCAAAGAAAGATGCAAAACCCAGGTTGATTAGATGGATCCTCCTATTATAAGAATTTGATTTAGAGATAAGAGATAAAAAGGGTATAAAGAATGTTGTAGCATACCACCTCAATTGCATCCACACTTTGGATACTGAGAAAATTCTGATCAATGATTCCCTGCCAGATGATCAACTTATGAAGGTATCAGAAGTTGTACCGTGGTACTCAGATTTTGTAAACTACCTTGTTGTTGGGGTTATCCATCCCCAATGCACCGGGAATGCACTGAAGAAGTTCATGCATGATGTGAAGCAATATCACTGGGATGAGCCATATCTCTTTAAACTATGTGCTAATGGTCTATATAGACGATGTATCATCGAAGAAGAAGCTCAACTTATTTTAGAACAATGTCACTCAGGACCAGTGGGCGGACATATGAGCTCTAAAAAGACTGCCTTGAAGGTTTTGCAATGTGGATTCTTCTGGCCAACCATATCCAAAGATTCCTATGACTTTGTCCTATCATGTGACAAATGTCAAAGATCAGGCAATATAACAAAGAGAGATGAGATGTCGCTAAATCTATGGTAAGAAGTAGAGATATTTGATGTCTGGAGGGTGGACTACATGGGTCCATTCCCATCTTCCCATGGATTTTCATACATGCTAGTGGCGGTGGACTACGTCTCAAAATGGGTTGAAGCCATACCAACCGTCACTAGTGATTCCAAACCAGTCATCAAATTATTCAAGGATATTATTTTTCCCGTTTTGGTGTCCCACGCATGGTGATATCTGACGGAGGTTCCCATTTTCTCGAAAGAAGCTTTGAATCATTGCTAAGAAAATATGGTGTTACTCACAAGGTAGCCTCACCTTACCACCCATAGACAAGTGGACAGGTGGAGGTTTCTAATCATCAACTCAAGAGTATCTTGGAAAAGACAGTAGGCCGCAATCGGAAAGATTGGTCGGCGAAAATCAATGATGCTTTATGGGCCTATCAAACCACTTATAAAACTCCTCTCGGGACTACACCTTTTCGATTAATATATGGAAAGGCTTGCCACCTGCCAGTCGAACTGGAACACAAGGCATGGTGGGCAATTAAACAACTGAACTTTGATATGAAAGAAGTGGGCCAAGTCAGGATTCTACAACTCCAAGAGCTGGATGAACTCATGATGACAGCTTATGAGAATGCACGAATCTACAAAGAACGCACAAAACTTTGGCATGATGGACATTTGAAAAGAAAAGACACAAGTGGGAGACCAATGTCTACTATTCAACTCAAGGTTGAAGTTATTCCCAGGAAAACTCCGCTCACGCTGGTATGGACCATACATCATCAAGAGCATATCCCCACATGGTGCCTTCTCTTTATGGAGTGAAAAGTCAGGCAAATTTATGGCAAATGGTCACTGTTTAAAGAGATATTTCACCTCTACTGACATAGGCACTGAAGCAATGTTGGAACTCATCAACCCAAAGGATCCACAGTAAAGTTGAAGGACCCAGTTGAGCCATCGACATAAAACAAAGGCGCTTGTTGGGAGGCAACCCGATCAATAAATTTGTTTTACTTTTCTTTTCAAATTAGAATGTTTCTTCGATTTTTCTTTTACCTTCTAGTTAATTTTTCATTAAATAAAATTTGCATCGCGAGATGCTATCTCGAGTACTGATTGATCTTTCTTTAGATTTTCAGATAAGAGGATGCACGCTGATTGGAACGCAACCACATCTAGTGGTCATTCGGGCATGATTTTTCCCCTCCATCTTTTGACTCCTTTCTGGATGAGGCTACTTCCCAAAGTTATTTGTTATTCATTTGTAGGTAGCTTGTTTAGATCTTCTTAGATTTTCACTATCTTTAAGTGAAGGTAGTATGCAATGTACAGACACTAGAAAAAAAATACAAAAATAGCAACACGAGTTTTTACCGACCCAAAAAAAAGTTTTCATCTATACATCTTCTCTCTCTTTTTAATGAGGATTTGTTACTCAAAGATACAATATCATTAGCCAAAACAAATACCCTATCTAAGATACACATCAAGAAGTTCCAAAAAGTTAGAAACTATATAAGTGAAGTCCTTATTTCCTACCAAAGGACACTTCAATAGAATTCCTCTTTCCACGAGGGTGCCACATGAGGGAAAATGGTATTCTATATGTGGTGCACCCTTAAAAAAGAAGCATTATGCCAATCTTGTAGGGAATTTTTTTTATTTTGTTTCCTATTCTTCATGTGAAGGCAATCTTGTTTGCAAAACTTATTTTTTATTGATGAACCCTCCAATCCTCACAGACACCTATAAATACTCTTGTATTGTAAGGACCCTAACTGAGTTTTGAGGTAACCCTATTTGCTTTGGCTAAATCATGTGCTTGGAACCTTGCTCTAATATTTTGAGATGTAATTAGGTTTTGTGGTGTGCTTAAGTTTCAAGTTTGAGCTTGTTTGGATGATGCTTGTGTTGTTTGTGCTAGTTTTGGTGCAAATTGCAATTTACCCAATGTGTGGAGAGGGGTTGATGTGCAATTTTCCACCTCTAGATTGTTCCTTCTTTCTCCTGAATTCATGAGAGAGAGTGTGTGTGTGGTGCTTTGGGGTGCTTTGTTTGACCCTTGTTTGTGTTGTGTCACCCTTAGTGGTGATTAGGGTTTTCTAGGGTTGGTGTGCTTTGACCTTGTGACCTTTGTTGGTTTATCTTGACCTAGGTCATGACCTAGGGTTTGTTGAGGGAGTGTCGTGGTCGAAACACTTCCCCTTAGTGTGTCTTGGGTTGAGACAAAGGCTTGGAGAGGTGAATTTTGACCTAGGTTGCTCGTGGTGGTCTTGGTGTTGCGACCTAGTGGTGGTGTTAGGGTGTGTCGTGATTATGGTGTCTTGATCGCAACATAGAGGGTGGAGCTACTTAGGTGGTCGAGACACTACCTAAAGAGTATCACCATGTCTTACATGTCATGTTTAAGTGGTTTCATGTGGATGCATATTTGTCTTTTACAAGGACAAGTGTCCCTTAGGTTCCTTAGTGTGTTGACACCTCACCCTTTGCTCTCTCTCTCATCCTTCATCTATATAACCCCTTATCCCTTCTTTCTTGCAACCCTTTCAGCCATCCATTTTCTTCCTCCTTCTTTGATTGTTCTTGGAGCTTGGTGGAGCAAGGAGGTTCATCCTTGGAGCTTGAGGAACCAATCTCCTCTTGCATGTGGATGTGGTGGTGATCCGAGTTCATCTCCCATATTTGTAATTGTTTACCTTCTCAATTGATGTTCCTTTGATCTCCTACCTTCATATCCTTCTCTTTTCTTGTCTTTAAACCATGTTTCTCCCATCATGGTCATTTGGGAGAGAGACTCCTCATCACAAGGGTCATATACCATGTCTTGACAAGGTAGACCCAAGTGTGAAGAGGATTTCTCCACTCTTTTCCCCTTTCTCTTTGGTTTGGACAAGAGCTTCTTTGCTTCTTTCCTTGGGCTAGCTTTGACCTTGGTGTCTTCTTGTTCTTAAGGTGCTCTTTTGGCTGAGTGTGGAGCTTTTGGTGAAGCTTTTTCAACCCTTCAATTGTGTACTTGGAGCTCTTGATCTTGAAGTTTGGAGATCTTGGTGGTGATCATCTTAAGGCGATTTACATTTATTGCACTTCTCATTATGTTTTTTCTATCTTCTCTCTCTATGATGCTTCTCCGTCATGCTAGTATATCATGCTAAACCCTAGAACTCATTTGGTAGAGTCATTATTCTTGGTTTGGAAGCAATCCAAAACTCTAATCTTTTGTACCCATTTTGGTAGATGATATGTTATGGAAGTTTTCCTCAATGTATTGCTCTTTACCTTGCCCTCATGAATGGTGTTTGTATACCTAGAGGTTGGAGGGAGGTTAGGTTTGGTTTTGGTTATCTTGAACTTGGTTTTCTCTTCCTTGGATAAGGTTCTTCCTTGGTAGTTTCTTGACCTATGGCTTAAGATCTTTGTGACCATTTGTATGTGATCTTTTCTTCATGATAACCATAGTTACACCCTTAGTTTCACTTCTGCTTTGGTGAACTATATGATGCATCTTGGGAGGTCACGACACTCCCCTCATGATGATCGTGACCTTGATAGCTTTTGTGTTGAGATGCTCCTTTGAGGTTGAGTTTGACGTAGTGATGTTAGGTTGAGACCCTTTGGTGGGTAGTGGCCAAGTGACCCTTGGTGTTGGACCTACCTTGCTTGAGTTGAGACTCATCCTAGAAAGTAGGGTTGCAACATGGGAGGAGGTTGTTCATCTTGGGTCGTGACAGAGGTTGGGGGTGCGACATAAGTTGAGGTCGAGATACCTTCTGGTTGAGATGCTTTAGAGGAAACCCTAACCCTAAATGTTGTGGGAGCAATATGGCTAAAGGTTGAAGATCGTGACATGTGATAGATGGTTGAAGCACATGAGGGTCGCAGTCATGACATGGACCATAGTGGATGGTTGCAATCTATGTGGTTATGTGGTCAACATGGGGTGATAGTAGGTGGATGAGAAACACATGTAAACACCTAATGTTAACCATATATGTATGATACATAGCCATATACACTGTTGTTTAGAATGTTATCTAATCAACCCTAATGGTGCTTTTTAATCCTTGTTCACTCCCAAGATGAGGGAGGGTGATGGTTCTTGGGTTAATGGTTGGACCTAGTCTTGCAAACCCTATTTAATTAAAAGGAAACCCTAACCCTAATAATAATGAACAATTATTTTTCTTGTTTCTCCCTCATGGAATGGTTATGATGTTATGTGGTTACCTCTCCTATTTATAAGCTTCTAATCATGCAGCTAAAATGTAATTGATGATCATAGCTAGTGTATGCTATGGTGACTATGATATAATATAGGTTAAATGAGCCTTAAGAGGCATGTTGTGGCACTTGTGACATAGAAATGATGAGTTGAGGGATTGACCTCCTATAACATGTGACTTTGGTATTGATGATGTGATAAATGGAAATAATACATGCATCATGTGATGATAATGTGACAAGTTCACACCTTATATGTTCATATATGTTGGAAGAGTACTATGCCCTTATCTTTGTAGAATTTGTTATGCTTGTATACATTGTAACTTGATTGATGCTAAAAGACACTTAATTGACTTAACTAATCAAGTGGAACTTAATCATGTAGTTTTTCCATGTGCCATAGGTCCATCTCAGTGTCAACACTTGTTGGATGGTGAAACAGGTTTTCCCTTAGAGGAAGCCTGGAGTCGTATACTATTGAGTATATGCATTCACAGGATTGGATGCAGACCATACCCTGGTAGGAGTGTAGCTGCGAGTCGTAGCTCAATGATATGTTTCTTATGAGGTTTCATAGGATTGGATGTGGGCCATACCCTGGTAGGAGTACGACTAGGGGCCATAGCTCAGTTCCACTAGTGTCGTGACCTATACCAAGGTGGTCTAGGACTTTCACTGTTGACTATAGGTCACAGGTTGCAGTTGACTGGTATGTCTCTACCGTGTACTCATGTACTGACCACAAGGTTTGGTGAGGTCATGGATTCCAACTCTTCCATAGACCTTGTATGGCACCGATTTCATTTTAGAAGTGGTCGGTTGGATTTGGGTGGTATGACTCAAATCCTCGAGGCATAATGAAACTCATAATCAGACATGTAGTATCTTTCTTAGGTTCCAATATGAAAATATTGGATGAAGCCTTGCTTGCTTTTGTACAAGTATAGTTGGTAGTGAATATACATGTTCTCATATTCCTTTTATGATGATTAGATATTTCATAATCTAATTGTAATTGCTTATTCTATTAGTGATTATTACCTGCTTATTATAGATGTAGCTTTACTGTAGTTCTTTAATAATGTTATATGTGCTAATAATAGTGTTAGTGGAGAGTTATATCTCCCACTGAGATTTAGAATCCCACCCCATGGGTTTCACACATCTTTTTAGGTAGATGTTGGACAGATTTTATTGTAATAGGTTGATTGCATCCCTGGTAAGTATATGTTGATGTAAGTACGTTGTGTCATGTAAGGATTTATATGTAAGGGCATCCCTGGTAAGTATATGTTGATGTAAGTACGTTGTGTCATGTAAGGATTTATATGTAAGGGGTTTTGTTGCTTTGTTGCTTAATGAAAATAGTTTTAATTTCTAGTGTTTTCCAGTAATCTATTTGTTTAAGTGTTGTTTCCACGGTTAATCTTGAGTTATCTTGTGGTTTGTGGCATGGGGCATGACATGTATCCTACATCACCATTTGACCTTTTTGACTCTCCTACAACCAAAGAACAACTACCCTATCTTGACAAGACTCTAGACCATGATTGCCTAATAGATCCTTCTTATAAAATGATGATTCCTTTACACTAGTAGGTTGAGGAAATGGTAAGAAGGCACCAAGGGCCTCTTGATCGAATTTTGTTTCTCTATTTGTTCATCTTTTCAATAGATCTTGATGAACACCGTACACACTTTAATTTTATTGACTTGTCTATCATTAAATGACCTAACTGCTTCTCAGATTGTTTATGGCATAACAAGGGCTCTTCTACTTGTTCATCATGCAACATCTTATCATACTTAATTGATCAACATTACAATACGCTTGCTTGAGTGCTTAGAAGATTACATATTTCTCATGATCGATTACTTCTGTGTAAAGTATCTTATTAAAACTTGTGAACTTATAAACTTTATGATCACATACACACATGTAGATATCACTTGATGGAAATGAATTCCCCTTTGAAAGGTGTATCTATTTTCCACATCTCATTGTGATCACTCATGATGAATCTCTTATTTGGGAGATCCTCAAGTGATTGGGATCCCTGAATTAAGGTAGATTCTTTATGAATAATGACAAAATGTTCTACAACCATGTTAAGGTTACAAAGACTCACACTATAACACCTGGGCTTACTGCCCAATGCTCTAGTAAGGTTTCAGGAATGACGACTGGCCCCACAAATCACCACTAGCCTTAACTTTGTGCTTTGTCCGCATTCACGCGCAAGCCAGGGTCAACTTCCCGATTGGTCACTCATCCTAGTACTACTCCAAGTTGAGCACGCTTAACTATGGAGTTATTTAGTGATGGGCTCCCTAGAAAAGGAGGTGCACCTTGGTGATATGGGTAGTCCAATCATTCCTTTTAAGATCATTCTATCCAAGGCCTCAAATCCTGGGACGTTACAATCTCCCCCACTTAGACTCTTGACGTCCTTGTCAAGGCTCAACTATGTGGCCTTATAATCTTTCCCCATTTCAGTGTAGACCCAAATGTCCTATGTACACCCAACTCCCGATCACGGCTACCAACGCAAGGGCGGCACCATCAACTTAGATATCCCTTTCCAACATGCCTGGATACTACAAGCAAATGGGCGGCTCCATCAACTCAGATAGCCCTTTCCTACATGCGCGGACCGCATGACTCAAATATTAGCATGCCATAGGCCCATGTGGGCCCCACCTACTGGAGGGGAATTGGCTCTGCTACCATTTGTAACACATGGGCTTACTGCCCAATGCTTTAGTAAAGTTTTAGGAATGACGACTGGTCCCACAGACCACCACTAGTCTAATCATTCCTTTTAAGATCAGTCTATCCAAGGCCTCAAATCTTGGGATGTTACAATCTCCCCCACTTAGACTCTTGACGTCCTTGTCAAGGCTCAACTATGTGGCCTTATAATTTTTCCCCATTTTAGTGTAGACCCAAATGTCCTATGTACACCCAACTCCCGATCACAGCTACCAACCCCACAGACCACCACTAGTCCAATCATTCCTTTTAAGATCATTCTATCCAAGGCCTCAAATCACGGGACGTTACAATATCCCCCACTTAGACTCCTAACATCCTTGTCAAGGCTCAACTATGTGGCCTTATAATCTTTCCCCATTTCAGTGTAGACCCAAATGTCCTATGTACACCCAACTCCCAATCACAGCTACCAACGCAAGGGCGGATCCATCAACTTAGATAGCCCTTTCCAACATGCATGGATACTACAAGCATATGGGCGGATCCATCAACTCAGATATCCCTTTCCAACATGTACGGACCGCATGACTCAAAGATTGGCATGCCATAGGCCCATGTGGGCCCCACTTACTGGAGGGGAATTGGCTCTGATACTATTTGTAACACATGGGCTTACTTCCCAATGCTCTAGTAAAGTTTCAAGAATGACGACTGGCCCCACAGACCACCACTAGCCTTAACTGTGTGCTTTGTCCGCACTCACGCGCAAGCCAGGGTCAACTTCCTGACTGGCCACCCACCCTAATACTACTCCAAGATAAGCACACTTAACTATGGAGTTCTTTAGTGATGGGCTCCCAGAAAAGGAGGTGCACCTTGGTGATATGGGCAGTCCAATCATTCCTTTTAAGATCATTCTATCCAAGGCCTCAAATCTTGGGACGTTACACACACATCTTAACCATGTTATTTCTTTCCTATTTTGTTTTCTTAACCAAACCCAATTGAATACTTTTCACAAAACTCAAGAATTCAACAACAATAAATATATTTAGAGTAGCATGGAGGTATCTAACACCTTCCTTAGTCTAATGGGAGTCCCTAGCATGATATCATGGCCATGTGTTCCTCATCTTATCCTCTCTCACATCTTTTATAATTTCTCCAACCAAATACAATTTTCCTCACAAAATGAGGTCCCGACTTTGAATTTCCTTATTCCATGTTCTCTTTAGTTTTACAGTGCAAATCATTATTAGCTCTTTTGTGATTTTATGTTGACAAATTAAACCAGTAGTCATCTTTTTTGTATACCTTGTTCAAATGCATGTACCAATTTATTGAATTATTTTCTCTACCTTTCTTAAAGTTCTTACCATTTTGGACTATTGCTCCAGAACCTTGATGGGGAGTGTTTGAGAGGAAGACCCTATTCAAAATCCTGAATATGAGTAGTAGATCTATGCTTGTTCAAGGTTCCCATACTTTTGTATAAAAATAAATATTATTGAATTAAGTGGCATTAACGTTACCAAATTTGCACTAGGTTCAACATTCTTCGTCCTTCTTAGTTGTCATGTAGTCTGAAACGAAGTGAATCTAGTTCATCTCTACAAACCAAGCTGAAGTTAAAGAAGGTGTCTGAGACTCTCTTGTGTTGAGGAGTTTCTTCCACTAAATGTGAACTTTTGGCTCACAAAGCATACACTAGAGTGTTGTAGAGTGTTTAGGCACATGAACAATATTTAAGTACAAGGTCCCAACCTTCTACTTTTTTACAACATCCACTTCTGCTTCACCAACATAATACTCTAGATTGATCTTTAGATGGTCCACTACAGTAAGCTTAGGTTTGACCTATCACGGAATCATTTATTACCCAAAATCCTAACTCCAAATGACTACAAAGTCAATGGCAATAGGACCTAGGCGTCTGTCCCTAGCATGGTATTAACAAAGCACAAATGCAAAATCATAATGCTTAGCATACATGAACAAATAACAATATAAAGTGACCAAAAATATCTCAACATTCAACGATATTATTAAGCAACATCCTTTTATTACAAGATTTCAATTACAAGTTGAGAGTCAAATTTACACAATTTTTCTCATGTACACTAGGGATCTTACAACAAGTACACCTAACATAACTCACCAAGCCCATCAACTTCTAGCCATCTCTGAACCTATAAAATACGTAAAACAATGTGGGTCAACACACGAGGTGCTGAGTACATGGATGAAAGATGCATATACATAAGCTTTGCATAATTTGAATAGAGTTGCAGAAGTAGACAAATAGGAATAAACAAGTTAAGTATTTAGCAAAATGAGAGCCTGTGTTTTATATCATTTCACTCCAATTATACCATCATTTTGTGAATTCATCAATATCATGTATTTGTAAGGCCTTTTATGGATAACTTATCAATGGAAGAGTCTATGAGGGTGCTCAAGATTATATAACCCTTTTATCGACATGGTCCACCCTATCTTGATAACTCAAGTTGGACGCCCAAACTTATGTCCTCACCCCAAAACTTCAGGCATGTGCATGAGGTTTATATAATGGAGTTTCTATATTACGTTTGCAAGTTATAAAACAACAATAGTGAGTAAACATCGAGTACAATGCTAGAATACTACATGGAAATAATTGAGCAAGTAAACAAGCATACATCTATATCACATTTCAAGAAAGAAATCCATATTCATATAATTATTTAAAGCTTGTACCTGATTTGGAGATTCTTAACTTAACCTTGACCACCTACATCACAAGGAACCACCTGGTTAAGCATATGATTACATACACGCATTAGATTCTCATCATTAACCTTATCATTTTGGATTTTGGACACATTAGGTTCAAATTTTCTTATTAGTACATTAGATGATCTTTTATTTATTTAGAGTCCATTATGAAGGTAGGATTCAAATTTCATGTCGTTTCCATGTTCCATTCATTTTATATGATCATTTCAAGGTTCATGTCACATATGCACATTTTAGGGTCAAAGACTCATAACAGAGTAAACATGGTCAAGATTCATCAAAACATGAGGACCAATTATAAGATATGTTTTAGATCAGAAAATCTAGTTACATAAGAAGCTTATTCAAAGATAGGTGGATGTCCCCTAGAATCTAGGCATCAAACAACCAACATTCGATATCCACATTTAAATTTAAAATGTAGTCATCAACATATATTATACATCTGCAATTAATGTTCAACATGATACTAGGGTGGGACATCCACACCCAAGATTTAAAATAGATAAAAGATTCCCTTATTTTAGAGGGAAGGGAACGAGACAAGGATTCACATAAGAATTAAGGCACAATGACCAAAATTCAAGTCATATGTCTCACACTAGGTCACCACTAGTGGACTTAGAGCCATAAACACCAGTGTAAGAAGGGTTGATCATTAGGCATTGGTGTCACTGAACATCATAATATTACTTATTTGAGGGATCTACAAGAGTTGGGTGCATAAGTGAGGTCAAACATATCATTTTGGATCAAGTATAACCAAGCCTAAACATATATGTGGAAGATGCATGCATATTATGGAATATTACCTAAATAAGAGAAAGGGGGGTTCATGAGTGATACAAGAGTCATGGATGTCATAGAGTTACTAATTTTACAAATTAGGTAAGTCTAGATGGAACAAAGAAACAAGATTATCACTTTAGTCAACATCATGCATTAATGTCCATAAACCAGCTACAAACATGCATTAGGGACAAACATGGATCAAAAGGGGAGCTTAGAAGCACAATATGGTCAAGGTTGTACAAAAGTTGATGATTTCATGATTAAGAGGGTCAATGGTCATTAAAGTTACAACCTTGATCATAATAGTGGATTAAGTGTACTCAATCATGACTAAGGTTAGCATTTTCAAATATGGGAACAAGAAAAGAAATTTGGATATGGTACTAATTCCATTGCATAGGCCTCGTCGAGATGATCAATTTGATGTATAGGTTTTCTTAATTCGGCGATGGGGTGAGGGAGATATCCATTTTTGAAGTTTTTACATCAAAAATATATGAAACTGAAGCTTAGGCGTTGCCCTTTTGATTTCGTGGCTGAGGTGGGCCGTTGATGTGTCGATCCACGGCCTCGATCTTGCACCCTCTATGTTGGGTCCCAACTGTAGGGAAATGGCCCGTGTCTTTCGATCGGCCCCTGACCTCACCGTGCGATCGACAGTGCTCAACGGATGGTGATCCTAGTCGTCGGTCATTGATCAAAGGGTCATGGATCCTCCACTAACTGCCCCATGGGTTGCATGGTGGCAACGCGACCACCACATGATCGGAAGCTACAATATGGCTGGCATGAGTGAGGAGGGTGAGAGAGAGAGGAGAAAGTGGGCGTGTAGCGGTTGGATGCAGATCTGACACTTCTCCATCATCTCCCTCCATGAGAGGAGGCTCGCCCCAACCTAGAAGACTCATGGAGGCTCCCGAACCCAACGCTGGATCTGGAGGGGAGGAAAGTGCCCGCAAATATGTCACCCCTTTCCAGCACGGTGTTGTGAGGTCATCCATCATGTCAAATTTGGCTGAGGAGATGCAGGGAGGAAATCCCTAATCTCCCATGGGTGGAGGCCGCCATGGCTAGGAGAAGAAATGAGGAAGGAGAAAGGGCAACTAGGGCATGAAGCAGTGGATATAAAGGAGGAAAAAGAGAGAGGGGAGAAGAAACCAAGCAAATGGAGTGCTCAATTGCACAAAATGAGCTAAAATGGGTATGTTAGGGTGGTGTTGAGGTACTGATTGGGGGGTGCAGCACCATTGGTGCTAATGCACAATACGGACGAAGGGGACAAGTCTAGGACTGTTAGATCTCTGGTCCCAAGATCCAACGGCCAATATCATAGATGCATAAGGGGGTGGCATCGGTTGGGTTGCACACCCTCTCAAGGTTGTTGTTGGTCCGGCCCAAAAAGGAAGCAAAAGATCAAATTTTGGATTAAATCTAAGTAAATTAAGGTATCTTCAAAATCTTATAACTTGGACTAAGTAGGTCTGATTGAGGTACTTCTTATGATGTTGGAAAGATAATTGAAAGATATACATCATGAATTAAACTAAGTATCATGGATATCATATTTAGGAGGTCCAAAATTTCTTGCAATAGTATGATGTATAAAGCGCTTAAAACTTAGGTTTGCGATCTAAATATGTCACAAATTGGAAAATCAAGCACATAGAGATCAACTTGGGTCATCAACCCACCACAATCATGTAACATATATCATTTTAGGTGAGATGGTCACTTGATGAGGGAGTAAGAGTACATTAAATGTGATAGAAAAGTTATATTGTCACATCCTTCCATCCTCAAAATAAATTGTGTCCTTGAAATTTTTCCACAATTGTAGTCATAGGTCAAAGGCGACATTCATCATGTAGGAAACCAATCCTAAGTGTCAAGGAATCCACAAATATAGGGTGCACATTTATGTTGTCATCATCATGGGTGTATCTATCCCAATTATATATGTATTACTCAAAATTCCCACACATTATGGCCCCATCTTGACATTAGGGTTTGATAACTCTCATCCCTATAAAGTTGGGTTTTGTTCAAGTATTCATACAATCTCAAGGTGTGTTATCAAAATCTATGTTATCAAACTCTCCAAAGAACATTTCCATCATCATGGCTTACAAATGAGATTATCATTGAACATGTATTTTGTCATTGTTCTAGATTTCACGAAAGTTCTAGTTTTCCCCCGAAATCATATCGACTCTAATCATTTATGTTCATTTTCATTTTTTCTGGGTCTAAAATTTAGCATTGCATCTCATGATTATTCAAGCTAATATGGAAAGTCATCATTTTATCAAGTTCGTGATTTCAATTCTATGTCTTTTATGCAGGGTATGATTTGATATTAAGTCTAGCTTATGAGAGTGGATTATCATACATATATCACGATTTAACTTAAGTGAGATACTATTTCCTGTATTGAGCATCATTTGAGGAACAACATCATCGACAATGTCAAGATTTTAAAATTATCTTAAGGGAGATCCCCAAGCTTCATCCACTCAAGCTAAGACCTAACTCAATTTATCCAACAAGACATGCTAACCACGAACATCTACCCTTAACAAAATTTCTACTCAACTTGTAAAAACAAGGGCAAACACTAGATTCCTTTACATCAAATCACTAACCTGAGTATGAGGCTCATCATGGATATCACATACATCATCTTAGGGTCTTGGGACATCTCCCTCACATATATAGCAAATGTAATATATTCAATTTCCTCTTCCTCTAGGATTAGTTCTTTTCATAGGAAAGCTAAGGCTCAACATTGTCAACGGAAACACACACTAAGTGACTCAACTCATATACTTAGAAGCACTTGAACTAGGGACTCATCATTGTGCAGTTCATCGTTCATACTTCTCAAAATCTCATTCATGTTGGAGGTTAGGTACTCTAACCTTCTCCCATGTTGGGTTGACCCATATCAAGAGTTCACTCTTTTCTTATGTCCCATGCTAGAGGTCCTTCTTTGTAAAGATACTGAGGCCTATGTTGGCCCAAATTCATACCTCACGTGTCATATCTCAACATATACAAGACAAAGTACACGCAAGCATGCCAACCCACTAGCTATGTTTAACACACCAACCAAGTCATATACATCAAAAATGATGATATATTTAACTAGGGTTGCATGATTGAACTCTTCTCATGCCATCAAACATACTTGAATATTCCAACAGCAAATGTACATCATCAAGAAGCAAGCTCATACTATCAACATTGACACCTTTCTGGTCATCATCGTCATCACAATCACCATCATTGTAACGTCCTAGAACTTTCTCTCTCCTACAACTATGCACATCTTGACTTATGAGGCATGATATTTAACTTAATGATCTCCCTCTTGCATGTTTTGGCATCACTTATTGCTCAATTGATGAGTTATGATAACTAATTGCACTTTTTAACTCGATTATGCAAGGTTGAGTGTTTAATTATCTTAGAGGATGGTTTTGAATTTTTGAGACTACTCAAAATCCTGATATTGATCTCAAACCTTGTCCATTAGATAGAGGATGAAATTTTGGATCCAATGGTGAATATTTCACCTGAATCCGATAATCAAGGTGAAAGTTATGGCTATTGCATTCTTGCTCTTTTCTAGCCTTTTTTTAGCTTTTCCCCCTCTTTTTCTCCTTTTTTGGGCCTCGGCCTTTCTCCTTCATACTAGGACATACCACCCACGTAGAGGGTGGGACCGACCCTCAACTACCTGATAGTGTTTTCCAATCGAGCAGTTGCGGAGTCACCCCCAAGCTCGCACAGGGTCAGCGACTAGGCTAGGTCATGGGGTGCTACACCGCCACCACCCACACACCTCCTTTGACTTTGAGTGCTAATTTTTCCTCGCCAATCTCCTCGACCATGCTCCTATGACCTCGCCCTTGTATTTTTCGAGCAGAATGGGCTATGGGATAGGGGGATGGGAGACCCCTCCACCTCACCAACTGTCGTGGCCATGGAAGGGGTGAAAGAAGGGGCCTTGACCCTTCTTTTCCTATATAAAGCCCCCCGAACGAGTTTGTGAGCCCCCTTTACGCATCCCCGGCATGTTTTATTTCTCTTCTAAGCTCTATATCACCCTCGATTTCTTCTTCTTCTTCCTCCACCTTGGCGGTACCATCACATATGCCCATTTGGGGATTTTTCCCTCGAGCCACCTCGGGCCAAGATGAGCCCCTCATTGACTTTGGCTTCCTCATAAGATGTTATACAACTTCTCCCTTCTCCCCTCGCTCCAGCCAGCTCATTCCATCGTGCTACAATGACTAGGAACAAGGATTTCTCCATGAGAGAGATGAAGCCACTGATACATTATCAAGATCTAATGGCCTCCAATCGCCTCAACTCCCACTCTCTCACCCAGTTGAATATGTGTCCTTGACTGTTTGGGCCAATCGTGATGCATTGCATGGCAAAGCCTTTCCCCTCTTTGCATTTGACTAGTCAATGGGTGAGCCACAGACATGTGGCATGTTGGCACCCACGTGGCTCAACTGGACAAATCGGGGATGGCCACATTGCTTGTTTGTGGGTATAACTCCCTCTCTCTCATGCAAATATGTATTGATCTTAAAATTTTGGATAAAATGATTCCTTGGTCTGAATGGGACATATCATATATCAAAATTGATATACTCAACGAGATCTATCTAATGAACCTAGTTTCAGACTCTGATTCCACTAGTAGATCCTTTTATGTTGAAAATAGCATCACATACATCTCTTTTCATGATTAATCATGATTTATGCTCAAATCATGATCATTTCTTGAATCCACTTTATTTTCATGGTCCTAATAAGTAACTTAAGACAAAATATACTATTTGAATTGACCTTGATTATGCTATGCTCTAATAATGATTCTAATTCATGAAATAGACCATGAAATATGCATCATATGGACTTTAATTCCAATGATCACTAATTTTGATGATCAAGTTGATTATATGAACTAAAACTCATCATGTTTTCTCTATATTAGTAATAATTTATGCATGATTGATCCATCAATCTAATTTTCCCATAATTAAACACTATTACATCTTGATGTTATGGAATATGCCATTAAAAGTGATATTTATGGACCCCTCTATTATGATCCTTAACCTTGTGGAATAAGTTGATCAAATATGTTCAATGCTTCTTTGTGAACACCAAATCAATAACTTGATATGATTTTGATACCTAAAATCCATGTGGATCACTCTTGTTCACTGTTATGACTAAGTGACCTAAACATGACATTGAAATGTGACCTAATGTGCATGTTGCTATATTGAGATCTAACCTTGTATAAATGTCACCCTAATGGTCACCCATGATATTTGAGAGATAAAACCAATAACTTGTCGATCATTATGTCACTAAATAAATCTTGAACTCGTGTGTGCCCTAATGTTGACTGTCTTGCATGAAAATGACTCAATATGACTTAAATGGATGTTTTGATGATTAAGTCATCCAACCTTGTTCAAATCTTATGATTACCATACTAAGATCATTAAAACTGTAAGTTAAAACCCCTTATCTAGTTGTGGTGTGTCACTCTAAGAGACAAATGAACCCATGATGTGCTATGTTGCTCGTTAATGATAATGCATGACCTAGTTTGGGATATGGAAATCAATGTTGAAGGAAATGAGTACCTAGACTCAACTGACACATCCAACCACCATGATAATGATTAATGAGACCTAATCTTGATATTGATACAATTATACTAGCTTGTAATGTTAGGATCTTTATGATGACTGAATTACCAAGATCTAATCATGTTGCATAATCCTAGTTTACCCGTATCAAGGCACACTTTATCCTCCTATTGGCCAGACTAGTTGTATTGAAATTGTATGTATGTATGTAGTATAAGTTCTTGGCTTAATATACTTGAGCTACATGTTCCCTATGACTACCATGTTTTGGTCTTGATTACATATGTTGAACAAAATTGAAAACATAATTATAGATGTCCATTATACAACCTTGTGTACCTTCCTATATTTTTGGGGTAAGGACACAAGGCTGGGTGTCCTACTTGATTTGTCATGATAGGTCAGACCATGTTGATACAAGGGTTAGATCTTAGTAATGGCCTTGAGGTCCCTTACAAATAATGTTAACTCTTGACGTGTATTCTTGTAGTCCCTCATGTTGAAACATGGTAGCTAATCTTGAGCACCTTCACAGGCCCCTTCTTTTGAGAAGTTATTCAAAGGCCTTATGATATTGTTAGTATAATGGAAATGAACTTAAAACATGCTTGCATGTTAATAAGAGAGTCTTTAAATATTGTTGCTTCATTTCTTGTTATTACATTATGCTTTTTCCAAGAAATATATGTTCTTAAACTTGTGATTTTATATGTCTGCACAACATACTCAGCACAATTGTGCTGATGTGTACCCATTTCATGATTTTAGGTAACATGTACACTATGAATCTCTAGTGATGTTCAATGCTTCCGCACTTATGACAACCATGTGCTTACTCTGATGATATATAATGACATGCAAATGGAATACACATGGTTGATATATGGGACCTAAGATCTTATCAGGTATTAGTTTAGCATTCTTTTATGCTTTGTTATCTCATACCTTATTTGTTGTTTGTGGTTTTATTCATGCAAATGTTATGTGATCTATCATGTAGATGGATGCTCGGATCCTCTCACCTTTGTCTTTCTAGCCATTAGGAGTGGGGATTTGGGTAATAAACAGTTATGTGACAATCATCATTGTCCTCATCATCATTGTCATCTCATCATCATCATCATCATCATCATCATTATCTTAGGTTATCTAGTCTACTCACTAGCCTAACCTTTATCGTGGCTCTAGACAACTCTAGAGACTACATCTATCATCTCAACTCTCTGACCTAGACTTGATGTTACATCTGTTTCTCTTAAGTTACATTGACACTCACTGCCTTTATGAAGTGGTAACATTTTTCATATGTACATATACTAATACTTGAAATAAGTTTTCTTCGGCATTGAAATGGGCGATAGAAACCACCATACTCCGTTCAAATAAAACCAAAACCAAAATGAGTTACCACACTCATTAGGTAGTCTAGTACCATGACACTTAGAGAACTAGTAAGAACATGTTACACACCTATGTAGATACCGTAAGCACATGTCGTGAACATATGTGTAGGGTGATAGTAAGGTCTCCCTTTTCTCACCCTCTTGAACCTACAACCCATACTAAATGATAGAATCAGGAGAAAAGAAAGGATTCTAGGGATTACACAAGTATACACTTAGTTCTAGAACATCTAGGTTCTAACCTAAAGGCTAAGTCAAACTTAGTCCACGAAGGACAACATATTAAGTTTCTAGAGTTGATATGTAAGGTAAGTTTAGTTTATGTTTCATGTGAGCAATTTTGGTGTAGTTATTGTTCATGTTTTGATACCATATGTCACACAACCATTTATTACCCAAATACTAACTTCAAATGACTACAAAGTCAATGTTGATAGGACCACGCAACTGATCAAACAGATCATCTATCCTCGATAAAGGGTACTTGTTCTTGATCGTAACTATGTTCAATTGTCGGTAATCTATGCACAGACGCATCGACCCATCCTTCTTCTTTACGAACAGGACTGGAGCACCCCACGGCGATGTGCTTGGTCTGATAAAACCTTTATCTAGCAAATCATGTAACTACTTCTTCAGCTCTGCCATCTCAACTGGAGCCATCTTGTACGGTGTCTGAGAAACTGGTTGTGTCCCTAGCACTAGATTGATCTCAAAGTCAATCTCTCAAGGTGGGGGAACACCGGGAAACTCATCGGGAAACACATCCGCGAACTCTCTGACAATAGGCATATCCTCAAGGCTAGGACCTTTTGCCTTGGTACCCACAACATGAGCTAAGAACGCCTTACATCCTTACCGCAGCAACTTCTCTGCCACCATTACTGACACTAAACACGTCGGAAGGATCTTCCTCTCTCCTTGGAAGGCCTACTTCTCACCACTGTCAACAAACACTGATTGCTTGGAACCACAGTCCCACACAACCTTATACTTCTCTAGGGTATCCATCCCAAGGATCACATCGAATCCATGCATATCAAGTGGTATAAGATCCACTTGTATCTCATGTCCCAAAAAAGATAGAACACAAGATGGACACACTTCTCGAAGCATCGATAAACCATCAAGAGGGGTTTCTAACAACAAGTTATCTTTCTTACAGCTAATAGGTAAAAGACAGCTATCAAGCATACTACGTGCGATAAAAGAGAGTGTAGCACTCGGGTCAACCAGAACAGATATAAAGCAAGAAGAAGACAAATCAGAGTGAAATAACTCCATCTAACTTGCCACCACTCGCGGGTTGACTATCACCTCCAGTTGACTCATAGCATAGAATCGAGTCGTCACTTATTGTCATCCACGTCCTCTACTTCCTTGAGCAGACAATCCTACTTGTGATGCTTGATCACGTCCTCTCCCTCTGTTACCACTAGACTGTTGTCTATCTAGTCCCTATTGATTCTGCCTCAGTTGTTGTGTCACTTCGACATCTCTCCTTGGGTAATTTGACTTCAAATGCCCAGTATGTCCACAGTGATAGCATGACATGTCTTCAAACTGTGGCCTAGATGGCCATGTCACTGCCACTGAAGCTGTACTATGGGCTCCAGATGGTGAAAATCCACGCCCTCTTCCTTTACTCAGAGACCAATGTGACAGTGCATTGGAACTCTACATCGCAGATGGTGTCAAAAACCTTGGCTTCTTGAAGCCATCAAACCTTTGCCTCTGGAACTGAGCATGCTTTTTCTTGGTCATGGACTCTCTCTTCTCCTTGACCGACCATTCTATCCTTTGAACAGACTCCACAAAGATGGCAAACCGCTCCCGGTTCTCCAAAGCAGCAGCAAGTGTCATCATCTTGGCACTCAAACCCTTCTCAAACCGCCTGATTCTCTCATCATCTGTCATCGCCATGTGAGGACAAAACCTCAGCAGGTCCATAAACTTAGCTTCATACTCAGTGATGCTCATCGATCCTTGGCGCAGACGCTCAAACTGGTTGATCTTCTTGTCCAGATAGGTCTTTGGGGAAGTATCAACTCATGAACTCCCGTCAGAAGACATCCCAACAGATCACCTCACCAGGCCGCTTCTCCTCCTCGATGGCCCACCAGTGGCCAGCACTACCCTTCAGAAGGTAGACAGTGTGCTTAACTTTGTCTACTTCGGGGATGTCGAGGATCCGGAAGGCCTTCTCAAGACTTGTCAGCCACAGATTTTCATCTGCTAGATCAGCTGTTCCAGCATAATCTGAAGCTCTGACTCAGCGAAGCTGCTCGAAGGTCTTCCCAATACCCGATGATTCACCATGGGGAGCCTATGCTCTTGGCGGAGGCACTGGCAATCTTTCCACCATGAGATTCATCGTAGCCATTAACTGACCCATAAGATGCTGATAGCCAGGGTTTTCAAGAATGGCTGGGTCAAGTAGGGGGACCTCAGGCACCCAATCTTCATGTGTCTGCACTCATTCTCCATCAACAGATGCAGTATCACTACTCTCGGCAGCATGTTCTTCATGGTTTCCAGACATATTTAAGCTTTATCTTCCATTGAGGGCAGAAGGTTATTGTAAGAAAATCTAGAAAACTCATAACAACAGGCACAAACCTAGTCCTAGATCCCTGTAGACTCAGTGAACCTTGCTCTGATACCAAACTAAGTGTGACATCCCTCCATCACCAAGACAACGAAATGTCACGTGAAAACGTGCAGAAACACCATAAACCACATATTACTGAAAACACGGGTTAATTAAAACTGATTGTGGAAAACAGATAAAAGAAACTATTACATTCAGATCTTTATCCTATAAGGAAACATGTTATATAAACATTCACAAACCTTGATGTATGTCCACAACCTATAGGATCTATTTGTCATGTCAGCATAGGAGTTTATCACCTATTTATTCATACACAATAGGCCACTTCAGGCCAACAATAGAATATACAGATCTACAATAGTTGTACATCATGAAACATCACCAAAACATCTCTGAGGACCTGAGAGTACAGGGATGACTCTAGGACTCTACTACAAAAACCATCAAAATAGCAGCATGTCCATCTCTTGCCTCCTACTGTTCTTCTTGTTGCTCGACCGCAACCTTACGACCACCACCTCATCTAGCACGATCACCTAAAAAAGTTGTAAACTAGCGGGGTGAGACACACAGTCCCAGTGAGAAACATAACTGTTGGTATGTATGCCCATGGAGCAAGTCATGTGATGATTGTAATGGGATACTTTGTAAATGATTTGAAAAATAATAAAGGCAATTTCCAATCAATATGTTTTAACTATTTCTGAGATGATCGTGTAACGTGATAGATGTCTAAAGAACTATTTTACTCGATGACGTATGCTTTTGGGTTGAGGACTTAAACGATGAGATCATACGGATGTTAAGAGTATACATTCTTGTTTAGTCCCTAGTCGGTTGTTATTGTGGAAATAACCATAGACATTAATAACACTAAAGACTAGATTGTGTGTTGGTTGATGACAGAATCTCGTTAGTCATGATATAATGATATCAAACCAAGCACATAGGTACTTGTTAGAGAACAAGTGTACTGGACAGACCCACCGTGAGAGTGACACATGGAACCATGATTTGGTAGTCACAGTCAGCTCTCACAGTGATGGTGGTGAGTGTGATTCTTTGACCTGAAATCACTACACTCAACACATGTTGTTGGGTAAACATGGGTTGTTATAAAGGTGATGATTGGGTAGCTTTGACACATGGGGCTTTTGAGGGGTGAGTGATAGATATGGGATTTGTCCCTCCTAAGGGAGTTTAATGTCCATGGCCACTTGATGAGTAGGATTGAGAAAGGCATGTACATGCATGTGTGAATTAATATGAGATAGTGATGTCACACACATCTCACCCAGACTGCTCTAAGATCAAGGAAATGGATGAACGTTGAAAGTATGATTGTACCATGCCTTGAGTTCATCCAGGACATTAGTGACAAAGGAATTATACATTCACTGTAACACCATTCATAGATTGTAGGATTGAAAGTTGTTCTCCAACTTTCTATTTCACTTAGGTAGCACTCATGTGCGACTAGGCACCGCTCTTTACTTGTGAAGTCATAAGTGTTATGGACTTTCACTGCCAATGTGAAATGGACCTATAGGGTCACACACATAGGATTTAACCTGGAAGAGGAGTTTATCCACAAATGATGTTTAGCTTGATTACTAAAGGATTTTAGTAGTTCAGTTAAACACTCAATCAATTGATAACTCAATATCATAGTGTTCAAGGTGTTGGACCAATTGATTAGAGTATCAGATTGATTGAAACTACAATTGACTAATTTTGCACAGTCTGCACTTCCAACCGATCGGCTCATGTGATGAACCAATCGGCTCAGGTTGCTGAACCGATCGGCTCATGTGATGAACCGATCGGCTCAAGACAGGCTGAGATGACCGGTTCAAGGGTTGAACTGATCAGCTCAACTGGTCTAACCAAGATCGTTTGAAATTCATAAGACTATTTTGTAAATACAATTTGTTTCACTTGTACAAATTCAATTTGAACAAGGATTAATATTTGATTAATTGGAAACAAATATGAAAGTCAATTTAAGTTGGACCGGGTCCACGAACCGATCGGCTCAGAAGTGAACCGATCGGATGAGGTGTCCCAAACAATCGGTTCAGATGTGAACCGATCGGTTGAGGTCACCAAACGACCGTTTCAGGGTTGAAACGATCGGTTCAGCTGGCGCAGTTGATTGTTTTGTGGAAAATTCTGAACCCTTCTACTCCTGCTATAATCCTGCATTGCTTCGGATAGAGAACCCTATCCCATAACCCTCCTATATATAGGGTTATTGGGGGCTTCTCAAAGTACAACTCATAACACCAGTTGATCTACAAAGTTGTCATTCTCTCTGGTTTTGGTAATCGGGAGAGCCCGAGCAAGTGCTACCTGATAAGGGAGGCACAGTAAGGGAAAGACAACTACAGAATAGTGACTAGTGGCAGGAGAGTGTGTCGGTGACTAGTACGCCGACATCAGGGTGTGAATCCTTCCAATTCCTTGTGGGACAAGGAGATCAGAGTTCCAAGCAGTCTATGTGGACGACTACAGAGGCGGGAGACTTCTGCCGCTCAGAGGACAGTTGTCAATCCCGACAGTCCCGGTGAGACCAGGAGCTGCACAAACACCGTCCAAGACTGGAGGTGAAGACCGCACAATCCATGAGGTAACGTCATCGAGCAAGCCTCAGGACAAGGTATGTCTCTACAAACCATCCTTCCTAATGTATAGATGTTGACGTGATTCCTTTATTCTAGGTTTGGTTGAAGAAAATTTTTGTTTCCGCTGCCTTCTCTATCTCCCCTAAAACCCAACAATAACTCCCCATTGAAACTAAAAAACTTCAAAAAAACTTAAGCAGATGACCAAAGTAAGCAGCATACTCAGCAGAACTAACTTTATTAACAATCTTACCAAGATATCCAAGGGGCATATAACCAGATATTCTTTATGGAACATGATTGACAATATAAGCTTTATAGGAACTCATCAAAAGATATGAGGAACGTACAAATAACTGCAAAATATAACTAGAGCAACTATACAAGCAAGGCTTCAACCAATGTTTCATGTTTTTCCCTAAACAGTATATACTATTTGGCTAGATTACGCTTTATTATGCCCTAAGGAAGTGAGCCATACCGCTCAAATCCAACCTTCGGCTGCGAAGCCCAAAACCGGTGACATACAAGGTCAATGGAAGAGTCAGACTCTACGACCTCACCTTCTTGTGGTCAGTGCATGATAACCAAAGAAGGACCGCAGTCTCTTACTTAAGTGGCCTCAGCCACAGGGTCAGCTCCTCAAGCTACCCATTTCTCTAGCCAGCGTTGGTACAGGTCTCGGCGCTAGTATACCTTGAGCCATGAATGCATTCATGCTCTATCACACTGAGCCATGGGCTTGTTCACCATGCTCCAACCATATTGAGTCTACAACCGCAGTTGCACTCTAATCCTCCTATTTTCGTCTAGGAGAAACCCCGCATATTCAACAATATGCGCTCCAGGTAATCCCGCAAGATAAACTTATTTCACCATCACCAACTACTGACGGTGATGGATCTATGGCCAGGGCAAACTACATGAAATGTTCCATTGTAGTTAATTAGTATATTTTATGTGGATTGTTGAGGTAACCAAGTTATAAAACATAACAGCATTATGTCACATCATTATTGTCATCATCACATTACCATGGGATCTCAATCCCTCATCACAGAATGCCACTACCTCTCAAGGCATCATCATCATACATCATCATCCTAGGATAGCAATCCCTTATCTTAGCATCAGAGTATAACACCTCAACTAGGCACTCAGTCTTTATCAGGTTAACAGACCTTTCTCATCATACTGGTGATATATGTAATATTATTAACAAGGATTATCATTATTTAGTGTTATAAAAAACACATACACCTCGTAGCTCTTACCTAACTATGAATTCATTTGATACACCTGCATGGTTAGTATGCATATATATATATATATATATATATATATATATATATATATATATATATATATATATATATATATATATATATATCTTTAGGTAACATAGTATGAATATCATGCTATTTGGATTTCAGGTACACATGATTTGAAACAACATCCATGATTATAATTTCATGAAGCTCAAGCTGTGTCTGAAGACAATTATATCCTAAGCATCCTCTATGCCCTATATCTCATGAGCATAACCATTATCAAGGGATACATCCCTAAAGGTTACTTAACCATATTCTACCATCATACAATCATGTCACTAGTCACAACCTATCGTTCACATCTCATCATCAACAAAGTACGGGCACAAGATAACCAACTCATCTAGGGTTCCCGGACTAGGCATAACCCTTACCAAAGGTATCGCCTACCCTTACCCAAGGTATGGAGGGAAGCGCTATCCCACACCCAAAGGGATATCAGGCAGGTTCATATCCCTCACCCAAAGTCTAATAGCTAGGCATCAAAACCCTAAAGCACTAATCCACCCATATCAGCCATAACCATAACATACACATGCACAAGGAGACATCGTGCAACCAGGGACCATGGGTGTATCGTGCACTCAGGTGCAAGAGTGTATCGTGCAACCATGGACCAAGAGGGTGTATCATGTAGCCTTGGGTAGGTAGCACAACAGCCCTATCGGCCAAGACCCCTATCGCCCATTAAGGTTAGGGTTTCATATCAGGAAACTTATCATCACCATATCGCCCAAAGCCATATCGCCAAAGATCATGGTGCACAAGGTCAAAACCATAACTCCCAACAAGCACATTCTTGTCATCTCTCAAATGACACCATGGCACCCGAGGTAGCCTATCATCCAACTAGGTTAAGCACAACCATATCGGCCAACACTATGGCGCCCATCTAGGGTTTCCCTATCCAAGACTCATATCGGGCAAACCCAAAGCCAACCCATGTCGCCCAAGGCACAAAACAGGGATATCTATCAAGCATCATGTCGGCCAAAGGCATAATGCCCACAAACACCAACTAAGGCAAAGGTCCATATCGGTCAAGAAGGTTAACAGAACACCATCTAGCATATCACCCAAGACTTTAACCCTAGAAGAGGGGTATCAGGCAGAGCACCACAAAGGGGTATCGTACAAGAGCTTAAAACTATGATGGGTTGGTCATATTCAACCTCAAGACTGCCACCAAGAAGCCCTAAAAGCTCAAGAGAGTTGGCTCACCTCTCAAGACAATTAAGTGAGAGAGGGGTATTGCACAACTTCCATCACCTATCGAGCAACAAGGAGGTCCATCACCTCATATCGTCCAACCAACCCAAGCTCATCTTCCCAATGGATTAGGAGACCCTAAGCTCACCTCTCAACAACTAAGAGAGAGGGGTTTTGCCCAAGAAACTCCACCTCCATGGTTCGGCCAACCCAAGGCAAACCAAGATACAAAATCTAGGGTTTATCTAGAGCAACCTCATAACCATTAAAGCAAAGACTTAGTTTAGAAAAGACATGGCCGATCAAGATATATAACATGCAACATACAAAAAAATAAGTAGTATAGCTAGGGTTAGGAGTTATGTAACCCACCTCAAGCAAGCTCCAAGATCCTAGCACCAAGCTTCCAAGCTCCAAGGCACCACCTTCATCCAACAAAAAGAAGAGCAACATGTAACTACCATGGCCGAAGAAGAAGGAGGAAGAAGAAAGAAGAAGAAGATGAAGATGACATGGAAGAAAGGATAGATACTCACCAAAGAAGCAAGACACCTTCTAGGGTTCGGCCACCACTACAGGAAGAAGAATACTAGAGATATGTCACCCACCAAGGAGATGGTATCGGCCACCAAGCTCCACCAAGGGGGGTGTATCGGCCACCAAGGAAGAAGGAAAGCAACTAAAGGATCCAAAGAGCTTAGCTACCAAGGAGAGGGTCGTATATATACTATGGGGTGATAAGGGAGATCAAGGCAAGGTGGCACCCGCCCCTAGCACACTTGTCTAGGGAGTGTGCCACATGCAAGCACCCCAAAAACCCACGCATATGTGTTGCCAACCACTTAGCAAAGCAACTTCCACTTGTCCAAAGATGGTGACACAAACGAAGATAGAAGGGAGATGTGTGTCTCCCAAGATGGAAACCCACTCACCCTTGGCCGACACAACCTCCTTGGCCAACACAACCACCATGCCTTGGTCGATACACCAAGGTCTTGCCCGATACAAGGCCTCAACAAGGCAAAATAAAGCCCAAAAAAGCTCAGCAAGGCCCAAAGCTTACCCAAGCAATGAGCCCAACCCATCCTCTCAACCCTAGAGGATGGAAAGAGAGAGAAAAAACATTTCTCAAGGTGACAAACTTGCACACCAGCCCTAAAACCTAGGTAAATTGCAAGTCGCACCTCCATTTCTCAACAAAGCACAAACAAACCCTAATCACAACTTCAGGTGATTAGTAAGCATCTAAACATAAGTTTTAAGCAAAGAAAATAGGGTAATCCCAAAATGAAGGTCAGGGTCCTTACATCCTATGACTACCCCATGGGCTGCATGGTGGAAACATGACTGCCATGTGGCTGGAATCCACATGATGGCCAGCTTGAGCAAGGAGCATGAGAGAGAGGAGAAAGGGGACATGTAGTGGTTGGATGTAGGTCTGACACTTCACCATCATCTTCCTCCATGAGAGGAGTCTCACCTCATCCCAGAAGACTAGCGGTGGTGCCCGAACCTGACACCCTCGACACTAGATCTGGAGGGAGGAAAGCACCCACAAAGACATCACCCCGATACCACACGGTGTTGCAAGGTCATCCAACATCTCGACTTTGGTTGAGGAGGTGCAGGGCAAAAATCCTCAATCTCCCATGGGCGGCGTCCGCCATGGGTGGGAGAAGAAATGAGGGAATAGAAAAGGCTTCTAGGGAGTGAAGTAGTGGATATAAAGGAGGAAAAAGAGAGGGGGGAAAGAAACTGAGTGAATGGAGTGCTCAATTGCACAAAATGAACTGAGATGGGGATGTTAGGGTGGTGTCGAGGTGGTAGTTGGGGGTGCAGCACCATTACTACTGGTGCACCATATGAATGAAGGGGACAATTCTAGGACCATTAGATCTCTGGTTCCAAGATCCAACATACAAATCAGAGATTCATAAGGGTTAAGAAATGGGGGTGGAACTGATGGGGTCGTGCGCTCTCTTAGGGCCGTTGTTGGGATGGCCCAAAAAGGAATCTAGGGATCAAAATTTGGATTAAATCCAAGTAAATCAAGGTATCTTCAAAATCTTATACTGTGAAGGTCCAATTGAGGTGTTTCTTTTGTCATTGGAAAGATAATTGAAAGATATACATCATGAATTAAACTAAGTATCAAGGATATTAGATTTAGGAGGTATTAAATTTCTTGCAAGATTATGATGTATAAAGAGCATAAAACTTAGGTCTGTGAGCTAAATATGTCACAAATTGGAAAATCAAGCACATAGAGATCAAATTGGGTCATCAACATGCCGCAATCATGTAAAAATATCATATTAGGTGAGATGGCCACTTGATGAGGGAGTAGGAGTACACTATATGTGAGAGAGTGTTGTATGAAGTTTAGGTACATGAACAATATTTAAGTACATGGATCCAACCTTTTACTTTTCTACAACATCCACTTCCTCTTTACTAGCATAATACTCTAGATTTATCTTTATATAGTCCACTAGGGTAAGCTTAGGGTTGACCCTAGCGTTTACTTTTCCAACTCCCTACATTCTTATCCATTGAAATGACTAGTGCTCTTAGTTTGACATCGACACTATATAATGGAATTGTTGTTATCCAATTGACTAGCTTAAATTCAATGGAACCTAAGTGTAGCCTATAAATCCAAAGGGATCACAAAATTTATGTTGATTGAAAACAAGTTATATGATTCCATAATGTATTATATGATGTAGAGAGGGGGTCAATGGAAATTGAATGAGATGAAAAATTCGGTGTTGGGTGGTTCATGTGCATCATGGACTTTCCAGTATAAGTTAAATTTAGGTTCAAAGTTCTCTACATCTAAGATCCGATAAACATGAAAAATAGTTAAGTAAATAGAATTCGCAAGAAACAAAACATTTGATCCATAACAAGTGATGTTCATACAAGAATAACATTAGTAGAAAAGAGAAAAAAATGGTAGTGGAGCTACTCTCTGCATTATAGTTAGAGGACTACTTGCTCGTGAACAAAATAACAAGTACAACAAAGGAAAAATATATAAATTCATCATCACAGTAGAAGATGGAATTGTAGTTGTGGTGTATAGAGGTGGTCCTTTACAATTGGAGAAGAAGGTGTCAAACAAGTAGGAGAACACTCCTTTCAATGTTCATTGGGGATGAACTGGAAGTTGTTGATCCCCCTTCCTTGTTGACTGGATCTGCTACCATGGAGGCGGAGCAGGTGAAGACGATGGTATATCACCTGGTGGAAGACATCTTAGGTCTATCTTCTTTCAAAGTAAGGACCTTGGAGACCTGGTGGAGGTAGAGATCTCTTTGGTTGGTCAACCGATGGAAAATTGTGGATGGATGTTGAGGATTTATTAATGTGGCCTAGAGGCCTTAGAGGTAGATGGCTTTCATGGAGAACATGGCCATGTATTTTTAGATGGTAGGCTCAAAACATTGCCAACCATCTTGCAGTTTAGTATTTGGATGCCATGATTTTGAAGAGGCAGGTGCATGAGGAAGATGATGGGTATCACGATGTTCAGTATTATCATCAATAGATGAAAAGGCAGGATTCACATTGGTAGATAGAGGCAAAAATTTCACTAGTGGTCAGCTTCAACAATTTCCTTAGTATAAATATATGAAAAGGCTTTATTGGTTGGCCATGTAGGACTTCCATTAGAAGATGGCTCCATAGGTTAAGTTTGTGCTTCCATTAATAGACAGTGTAGAGTTTTCATTGGTCATTGGTTGAGGGGGCTAATCGTCAATTTTTTAGAACTTTCCATCGGTAGTCAATTGATGGAAAGGTAGAATTTAGTACTAGATGATCCCACTGGGGAGGGGGGCTATTGTCCTATGGAGAATTGTATGTGCTGATGAAGCACCAACGATGAAGATCATCATGGGACATATCAACAAAAATCTGATCCATTTATCAAGAATTTCTTGTGTCTGCTAGTTGGTTAGTGGAACCTCCATCTCCTAAATGGGTGCACATGATATGAAGCTCAATCCTATCATGGAAGCCAAAGAATTAGAAAAAAGCCTTACAAAATAACATAAAACTAATGGAAACTAAATGGACACTAATTCTTTAAGTAAAATGAAGCATGATAATGTAAAATTATACTGAATGCAACTAAAACCGGGACAAATATGTAATTATAAGTTGTCAATTCCTTCGTCATCATTTCTAAGTCTAGGACTCCAGTTGATTGATGAGTTTAGGAACTCATTCGGTTGAGAGCTCCAATGGTCCTCATCAACCACCACCACCTCACTAATCAGGATTAGGGTTGGAAACCCTAGGATGAAAATGCATATATACAAGTCCAAGGTCCATCAAATTAATAGATGTTATGAAGGAAAACATGCAATTCAATAACACGCACTCATATTTGTAATTGTTTTCTCAATTAAGGTGAAATTGCATCTTAGTCCACAATTGTACATGAAATGTAAATCAAGGTAACCTAGGTACAACCGAAGTTAGATTAAAGTGTCTATTAACCAACTATTTTCGGGGATAACCAAGAATGAATATAAATTGATGCAAAAGTGAGGTACATTTCACATAAACTGTAGTTAGGTTCTAATCTCATGATGAATTTACAATTAAGTCCACAAATTGCAAGCGCACTTGAAATAAGGGGAAACAAACTGCATATTGAGCCAAATTAAGGATTTCACTTAATCAAATGGTATCAAGACTTAATCAAGTTCATTATTATGATAATAAATAATAATTATAAGGAAATCATGGTTAAGCTAGGTTCATGGTCTCACAGCTTCTTCAAAAAAAGTTGTTTAGATCTACTACTAACGTGTAAGTTAGAAGGTGTATCACCTCTCTAGTGATAAATAAGTATTTTGCACCCAGTTCAACTCAAATGGACACATAAGATCAAGTAGATAAGTCATAATGAAAAACTTCATTTAATCCATCATGACCCATGGGTTAGTAACTCCTTCAGTTTAAGTCATAGCATTGACTGGATCCACTACCTACAAACGCCAATGAGATGACTTCTTCTTACTAGTCTTAGTCCTACTTGTATAGTATGGCCTTGTCCTCTTCCTAACCATTGTACTCTTGGGAACCATGATGACTCTACCTCTAATGTTTTATCACCAATTGACATAATTGTGGGTGGAATGTCTTCACCTTCCTAAACTAACCTATTGTTAACATTTCTTGTCCTTCACTATCACACATATTGTGTCCAAGATGACCCTCTTTCTAACATGGAACAAGAAATATTCTCCCTAGTGGGTAGAAAACCTCAACCTCTGCCCTTTCTAGGAGACCATTGTGATTGTACAACTATCCTTGGATTAGATGTTGCATGTCTCTAATGTGAATGCTTATGATGCTAATGTTGTTGTGGCACTAAATACCTCAGCTTATAATAAACCCCATATTTTTTACCAAGGGATGTAGTTGACCTCTTTCATTATTCAACATCATGATGAACCATCATCGACCTCTCGATCCTACTAACTGCCTCCACAAGGAATAAGAACTTCATAAGCATTTTCAAAGTAGATGCCAATTGTGGAAACTCCACATTTAGGCCCTTCTTAAACCATCTAATCATTTCCTCTTCCATGGAATCTAAGTGAGGACATTACCCCTAAAATTTTCCTTGTAGTCATAAAATAGAAACATCCTACGATGTAGGCGTTCAAACAAATTTTTTATCCTCCTACAAGTATGATCGAGGAAGTACTTCCTCTCAAAATCCTTATGAAACTTAGACCATATAATCACCCCTCTAGGCCTCTTCTCCTCCTCCTTGTCCTAACAATGGACATCACTAACCTTGAATAAGAAGATAGCATGGTTGATCTCATTCTCATATGCTACATGCAAGATCCAAATAGTTTTCTTAAGCTCTTTCAACCATAGATATGCATCTTCTAGAGTAGATTTTCCAACATTATCAATTTGATTCACTCTCTTCAACCTTTCATAGGTTTTCCCCAAACCTTGAAAGGGTTTAAAAATGAGGATAGTACTATGGGTGAAGAATGAAGTACCATATCTACCATGTGCACTATGGTTGACATTATTTACCCAAACATATCCTAGAATGCTCAGTCAATATAGGGTTCATTGGAGGTGATATAGGTTATGTTTTTCCTGCCTTGAGTTCTCTTGGTTCATGTACCTATTGACATTATCCATATCTTAGTAGTACAAAGCTTCTATTTGCATGTGCTTCACAATGTTCAACCATATTTACATAACCATAAGAGGAAATTAGATACAAAGAACACACAAAAGTAGACACAACATTCCATGCCCATGTAACTCTAGGAATCTAGGATCTAATACAACCATGGAATCCACATGTAAAGAAAGATCACAAATAACAAAACTTCAAGCTAAACTATTGGTCATCATTAACCAAGAAGGTAAAGATAAGCATGAAAAAATTTCTGATCAGATATCCATACTATGCACATGAAAAAGGTCATCATATTTAATCATGAATGGGTAACTTTGCATTGTTTATCATTGGTGATCTCTATTACAATCTATGCATACAAAAATATATATCTACCAAAGTGTATAATACGAGCATATCTATATGTGGCATACATATCAAAAGTTGAGTCATATATACATTGTGAGAAAAAAGACCACTCATATTGGACCTGAGTGTGTAGGGATGACTCTAGACATCTCAAAAAAGGTGGAGACCAACCTCCAAATACTACTGATTTCTCAAGAAAAGCTCCATTTCACTAAAGCTATAACTATAAGGTTGACCACCTAAAATGAAGTGGGTAATCACAAGAGTGAGACTCATGTCCCATCAACATGATATAATTGTTGTAAGGCATTAAATTCATACAAGCCTACTATTACCAACATAATTAAGACAAAATGGATCAATATATAGGAAATAATATCCACATAGTATGATCAATGATATGAGAAATATAAGAGTAAGACAATAAATATTTGCAAAGTATATAAAATTTTATAAGAATTACAATGTGTATTTCAAATGTACTTAAACATATATAACTACACAACTTGATTTTTTATTAAAGGCCTAATTAGTTTGAGGTGTACACTCAAACCACTGGCTAGTGAGTACAAAATCCACTATCTCACTGTATAATATTGTAGGATTATCTATCTCCATGAGATCATGGCATGCCCTAGATAGTGGCAATATAAAAGTAGGTGCACATCATCTAGAAACCTACTAGTAGGGGCTCTAAAGACAACATACAACATCATATTCGTCTTGGGTACTCAGCTTACAACACCTATCACATGGGTATGATGACCCATGTATCATGATCTCATGTAGATCTCATTTGCATTGACACATTTTACTAGAGATATGACCTCTATAACACTCATACACATAGCCATCATTAGGGTACCAAAAAATCTAACCCTTAGTTACCTACATATACTCAATAGTATATGATTTTGAATATCTTCTCACAATTCAAGATTGTAACACGGTTACTCATTTCATTATCCTAAGTTATGAAAACTAGGATATTTCCATAGCACATGGCACTACATTATTAAGGTTTCACTTGATTGATTTTTCCACTTACTTGTATTTTAGGAAGAAGTAAGAGTATACGACATTACATAATAGCATACAACAACAGTGATGAAGCATGACAAACACAAGAAGCTATAGAAAGCCGCATATCATATGTCAATGATTAAACACTTAGAACAAAACATCATCACCATCCATAGCAAGGACAAGCCCTTAAATTCAAACTTTGGCTCGAAAGGTGTATTTATCTTCACATTTCATCAATAAACAACAATGTCAAACTTTGTTGACAATCTCCTTAGAGTGTGGGAGATATAAGGAGAACCATTATATGTATAAAATGTCACCTATAAGAAAGAGTCACATATACCACAAAATTGAGCATTATAATGGCTAAGGAAACACACTCTTTCCATCTTAGATAGTCATACAAATAATAAGGAATTTATGAAGTTCATATTTCTCTCAACATGGTATCTAATAGTGCATAAAGTTGTCACTTTTAAGGAAAAATAATGCATTTATATATTTTACCCTTAGGGAATTAAGGAAGTCTATGGTTTCCATCACATATCATCATTTAGGTAAAAATTTGTAAGTAAATCTGATACAAACCATTAAAATATCCAAAAAAACATAAAAATGAATCTTTAAGCATATCTAGCATGTTTCAAGCATTATTAGGGTTTGCATGTAGGTTATTCAAGAAATTAAGGCCAACAATACCTATACGACTTGCATCTTGATATGATCAGGTAAAAAAATAACATGATTTAAGCCTAAAACTCCACCAAACATCCGACCACCAATATATCCAAGCAAGATCTAGCCTCAATTGGGTCCAAAAATGTGAAAATTAGAGTTTTTTAGCTTGAAGAAGCTAGACCCATCATGTTTCTCCGTGAAGCTCAGACAAAGGATGTGGAAGAGAGAAGGAACATCAAGAATATATGAGAATGAGAGTAATATACTATTTGATCTAGGGTTAAAACATTGTTTATAAGCCTTGGTCCTCCAAGTAAGCTTGATAGACACCAAAGAAGCTCTAGCACACCCAAGATCCTCGCCCTTCACCTCCCTTATCTCCAACCATGTTCTAGCTTCCTTAGGTTTGTAAAAGAACCCTATGGTTGAGTGGTGTGGGTTACTTAGAGGTTGGGGTAGTTGAAAAGTCAAAATAGCCCATAACTATTGAATACATCGACCTCTTTTTCCAATAGATCTATTGATGCTCCTGGTTTGCCTACCCATTGACCACCTTCCCAGTCATACCATCAGCCCCTTATCTAGTGAGTTTATCGAACACCTCACTCGGACAAGCCGTTGGCCCTACTTGGGAGCCAGTGACCACTTGGTCTGCAAACCAATAAACCATGAAGGTCAGAGGCCATCAACCTTGATCCAAATAGTAAGCCATAGACCAAGGTCAGATATTCATCGACCCTCAAGGACAAAAGGGCATTGACCTTAGTCAATATGGAAAGGCACTAACCTTGGTTACGATGGAAATTCATCTACCCTCATCAAGGTGATGAGCCATTGACCCTCACCCATTCAACTACCAACACCTATCCTAGGTGGATGCAAGTGCATTAGGTGAAGGACCAATGAGCCAAGTACATGAACACATCAATCATCACTATATAGAGCACATACATGAAGCAAAGCATGATCTTTTATTATTTCAAATTAATTTCAAATATATCCACACTAATATAATGTCACAAAATCATTTATTACCCAAATCCTCACTCCTAATTACTAGAAAGGCAAAGGCAATAAGACCTAAGTGTGTGTCCATAAAATGGATCACTAACATATGCATGAATAAAACCACAAACAACATCTAAGATATGAGATAGGAAAGTATAAAAGAAAGCTAAATTAATAACTGACAAGATCTTAGGTCCCATATATCAACTGTTTCAATTTCATTTGCATGTCATTCTATATTGTCAGAGTAAGAGAAGATTATCGTAAGTATGGAAGAAATGATCATTGTTAGATATTCATAGTGTACTTGTTAACTAAAATCATAAAATGGGTAGACATCAACACAACTATGTTGAGTATGTTATGCAAACATATGAAATTCACATGTTTAAGAGAACATATATTGATAGGCAAAAGCATAATATAGTAACAAGAAATGAGGCAAAATATTAAAGAGTTTGTTATTCACATGCAAGCATGTTTTAAGTTGATTTCCATTATACCAATAATATCATAAGGCCTTTGACTACATTCTCAAATATGGGTTCATAAGGGTGCTCAAGAAGTAGCTATGTTTCAACGTGAAGGACTACAACACTAAACATTAAGAGTTAACCCTATTCACATGGGACCTCAAGTCCATTGCCACGAGCTAACCCTTATGTCAACATAGTACCCTTTCTCGATAAATCAAGTAGACATTAAGCCTTTTTTCCTTACCCTGAGAATACAAGCAGGTGTAGAAGGTTGTATAATGGAATTCTATGATTATGTTTCCAAGTTTGTTCGACATAGAGTAACTAAGACTAGACATAGTAGTAATAGGGAACATGTGTCTCAAACAAATATATAAATTCAAGCATTTATACTACATCATGCAATTTTCAATACCAGTAATCTGGCCAATAGGAGGATAGAGCATACCTTGATTACAGCATTGATTACATAACATTACTAGAGATAGATGCCTAGATATTTAAAAAGAGTCCCTCAAAAGACCTGACATTACAACCAAGGGTTTTGCAACAGTAAAATTTAGTTCATATTAAACACATTCATCAAGGGTGGATGTTTCACCTAATCTAAGTTCTGTATTTCTCAATGTTTGATTTTGACATCTTCAATGTTCGTGTGGTATCATCATCAAGCTACATACTACATCATATATCATTTTGACTTACTGTGAAACATCTTAGAAAGATCAGGGATATAAGATTAGCGTTTCATGGATCTTCATGGGGAAATCATAAGATTTAAATAAGATTGACGACTTACTCATCATATCATCCATTTAAGTCATATTGAGTCATTTTCATTCAAGATTGTCACCACTAGATTATTAGAGTGATCAAGTTTCATTTATGGTCATAAGCATCAGAAATGTTCTTGATTTGAATATTTCAAATATCATGCATCATCATTAGGGTAAGGTTTGTATGAGATTAGATAGGAAATTATCAACAAGTGGGTCAAGTTCATATTAAGTGTCACATATGTGTCACATATAGTCAAAAAGTTCTCAAGAGTATTCAATATAGCATTTTAGGGTCGCATGGCATAAATGTATTGTTATTGAGGGTTAATATTGAGTTTTGATCATTATTGGTCCAATTTTGCACAAGGAATAATGATCTAACTAAATAAGTCCATAAAGACCACATTTTAGGCACATCACACATCATGTAGTCACTAATAGAGCATGGCATGATCAAGATAAAAATATCAAATATAGCATAGGTAATTATCAGAGTCAATCACAAAGATTTGAGGCATGTGTGATTAGGTTGGAGCACAAATCTTAGTGGTTTTGTATAACAAAATCCCCGTTAATATACACGTGTGACACAAGTTCATATTAATACAAACTAGGGATCAAGTTCAGACCTGATATCATCGTGTACTAAAAGGTTACTAAACATAGTCATAACATCAATTGGAAACATGTTTTCATTATGGTTAGGCTTAATGATGCCCTAAACACATAAAAAATGAGTATTTTCACAAATCATGAGAATCACAAGTAGAATTAGTCAATACAACCAATTTTAATAGAAAGGATTCATTTTTTTGGTCAAAATGGTATACAGTTTCACTATTTTTTGAGTTAGAATCATGAAACTAGGATTTTATAAGAAAAATACATTTTAATGATCAAATGGGGGGCATGGAACTATATTCAATGCCGCAAAAATTGTTGACCATTTGATATTTTTGGTCCATCGTGGGCCCGGACCAATCCAGTGGCTCCTACACACCGCATTCATTAACCAAAGAAGTGGGCCGCGGTGGGGGACTGGTTGTTGGATCATAGTCCTGGTCGATATAATGGTTGCTCGTCTTCCCTTTAACAACCCCATCCCCCTATTATTTATAATTAAGGTGGATCGAGAGGTTAAGGGACATTATCATATTCACAGGATCGGGATTTAGCAACTAACCAAAAATAATTATAAATATCATTAAATTTAAAAGAGTTTGGTAAAACTATGAAGATATAATCTCCACTAAGGAGTACATGAAAAGGAAATCTAAATGTTTTCAATAGGAAATAAATAAATCTATCTAATTCCTCTAGATTTACTTAAGATCTCTTATTTTGGTTTCTTCTTCTCCGTATGTCCATCTTTGATCATTACTTGTAGTTTAACCTAAAATGACATGAAAAAAAATGCAGTCAGATCGAGATATACTGAGTATGTGGGGGAAACTAACTATTCGCATGTAGGTGTAACAACATAATCAATCATAGCAACAATTAAGATTACAAAAATTGAACAAGCATTTTCTTGTTTTAACTATGCAACCCTTATCCTCTTTTTCTCTATGGTGTGCCCTATCTTTAGAAGAACCTCCTTATGGGGTACCCTCTCTTTAGGGTTTGGTCCCTACAGTGGACATTCATAATCTTCCCTCACTCGGGCTTAGTTTCATACATAGGCCTTCCCTTCCGGGCTTGGCCTGAGGTGATCTTCCTTTCTAGGCTTGATCACCCATCATTCCCAGAATGACTTATTCCATGCCATGTTCTTTAACCCACTAGAGATCATTCAGGGTTTAAGAAAGTTACATTTATATAAGATGATATCCATAGTGACTTTATAGATTGAAATAAGTAAATAAACAATCAACAGTTTAGTTGTGATCATTCGGGAAACTCTAAAAAACCACAGAAGTCGGTTAAGGCGAGTTGTAACATCCCACTCATTTTATGCAAATTTTCAAACTATTTTATTTTCTACATACCCTTGTTCTAATAGGAAAATTGTTTAGGACCTAAATGTAGATTACCCACGTTAGTTTTGCAAATTCATTTTATTATGTCCAATTTCTCTCTTATCCCTATTTTATTTACAGAAAATGTTTTCATATATATTTATGCTCTTTTGTTTAAGAAAATGAGAATAAATGCTCTTATGTCAAATTTTCTCTCTCATATGGTAATTAGTGATTTACATGTTTAATTGCTTACTTAATGGCTTCCATATTGTTAATTGAAAGAAATA
This sequence comes from Alisma plantago-aquatica, assembly GCA_963693085.1. Classification (NCBI taxonomy): domain Eukaryota; kingdom Viridiplantae; phylum Streptophyta; class Magnoliopsida; order Alismatales; family Alismataceae; genus Alisma; species Alisma plantago-aquatica. Next base: position 1,115,388,970 of record OY856412.1, read on the forward strand.
ATGTTGAGTGCACATTTTCATATCTTGAAATTCTTATTTGAGAAATTAATGGCTTTATTTACATTCATCATGACCATTTAAGTGCACATAATGGTTTTTGCTATATTAGGCCTAAAACGTGTACAAGCATCAAATCTAATTGAATGAGAATGTTCTAGACCCTCTAATACACATATGGTTCAAATTTGAACCCATTATGACCATGTTTGACCTCCCAATTAATTTGAGAGAGCTTTGAATATAGATGGACCAAGATTTGAATATCATTTCATTAATACAAGCAATTAACATATGATTCATTTTATTTGCACTGTCACGCATTACCCTGGTCTTGTTTTATTTTTGCGGATCATCAGCACCATTTGATCAGCGATCAATGGCTGATCCTTTGTCTCCTACCTCCGATTTTCTCACGAGTAGAAGACGTTTCATAGGTCATTTTTCCTTCGACCTCGTTCTCACTCCACAAGGCACTGTTTCCCTTGATTCTTTCACCAACGAGACTGTGAGGCCAATCTGATCTGAGCGAGCCCTAACTCATGCCCTCTCGTGCTCTGTAGGGCAAACACCCAATATAGGGCTCGCACCCCCCCATTGCACAGACAATGTTCTAGCCTCCTCCGCCTCCATCTACGGAGCCCGAAGGCATCAGCGGACCCCAAGCACCTCCCCTCCTCACTCAATTTATTCTCCGAAGCTCTAAGGTTCCCCGACCTACTCAAGGTGCCTTCTCTGGCGACCTTGAGACCACCCGGCCTCCTTCAGTCACCTCGGCTCAATTGCTCTTGCGGTGAGCATCCCCGAAAACCAAGCTTCATTTTTACTTTCTCTGTTTGCCTCGTGGTTGCCCCTGCTAGTGGGTCTTGAAGAGCCACCACCTATGCTTGCCGGTGCTATTCACCATGGCATCTTAGTGGCTTCTAGGTCATGGAGATGGCTCCTCTGACCTTGCCTGGCCTCCAGGATTGATCTCTGATCCCTAGAATGTCCTTTATGGCTCAGTTCTTCGTCGTTTTGAACCATCGTCGCCGCCCCTGTTTCCTGCGGTAAATCTCTATTATGTCTTGTCCCCTTCAACCCTAGAAATGACGGATTGAGGTCCGCATGACCTCGCTTTGGTTTTTACTGGATCCTTTGGTCCCAAACTACTCACTTTCTCAGTCCTCAGGTTTCACGAGTAGTGGTTCTACCTTAGCCCTGCCCTTCCTATACCGCCATGGCCAAGGAGCTTCTCGAGCTCCAGTTCATGCCTGATCCCATGAAAGGGCCATGTGATTCTTTTAGGAGTTGGCAAGCTCGCTAGCAGACTTGTATCTTTGAGAGGAACCTAGATCTTCAACCTTGATCGTGGGTGAATCTCAACTTCTTGCTCCTGGAGCAAAGGTCGAGCTGTAGATCGCGATGGGGAAGGATCCAGGGTGTTCAATGACCCCTGAGCCCCGCGTCTTTTCTTTACCGATGCTTTAATATGCAAGGGAAATTTAGATATTTCACGTGTGATTTTGATGCATCAGTCGCACGATACAATGGTGTTTAAATGACATTTTTGCCCCCACAATTTCATATCACGTATCACGCATGCCTTGGTCATTACTGGCATTTCATATTTTATTTATATCAGCTTTAATCGAGATTTAATCGATGCCACGCCTATGGTTAAGCTGCACTCTGATTGATCCAGGATGTAAAATTCATAACTTTTGCATATGACCTCAGAAAAATGTGCAAAAATATGTTTTGGAAAGCTCTTTTGATTTTCTATCAATCTGACGTGTTTTCGATCCATGTTTCTCATCTCTAATCTCTTCAATAGTTTAAGGAATAAAATTAGGGTTTCAAGGCTATGAACGTATGTACATTATGTGGTTTAATCAAATTATAGGTGTTTAAAGGGTTCCATAAGGTCAGGTGATTTGACCCTTAGGTGTTTTAGCTCAAGGTAAGCAGGACATGCCCTTGGCATAGATAACCTTTGGTTTATTGAATGTTTATGAATATTGTTAAGCAACTTATGTTAAAGTCATGATAAACGCATGTTTTCCTTCAAGTATATGATTATTGAATGCTTGTTTGCTATAATCTAAGTCTAAGTATAGAAACCACATTTATGTTATGAATTATGGTTAAGGAACATGAAACCAAGATTAAGAGGGAAGATATTCCCATCCATGCTTAAGAGGGAGAAATCCCATTATGTTTCATGGGGAGAAATCCCACTATTTTCAAGAGGGAGAAATCCCATTAAGAACAAGTCTAAGTCGTTAAGAAGATAATTAAGTCTAAGAAAGATCATGGTTAATGGAAATTGATTTAGATTTATATGCACCTTGTTATGGGCTTTCCGAGCATTATGGGCTTTCTGAGCAATTATGGGCTTTTTGAGAATTATGGGCTCCTTATGGGGCATTAAGAGAGGAGCATATACTTCTAGTAAAGTTCCGTACGTAAAAGATGTCAAGAAATGATTAATGTTAAATGTATGTCCATGTTTATGTAAAGTCACCTTTATATGTTATTTTTATGTTTTATAACATGCCAATGTCGCTTACAATGTTTGTTTTTCCTTTACATGGTTGGGGACGAGATGTCCGTAGACGTTAGAACTAAAGGGAAGGAGACATCTTGAGAAGATTCCAAGGACCCAAAGATCTAAGGAGTTGTTGCCTGGTGGGACGTCCATCTATGGAGATCCTATCTTTTACATGTTATCTAGTTTATGTTTAGCGTACCTTTAGAATCATGATGTAGTTTCCTTTCCAAAATAAATTATGTATGAATCTAAGTTTCAATAATGCCAAGTGTTATTTATTTCTTGATATGAGATCATGCATGTGACAATCCCTCCATGAAATGCCAAGTACCCCACATTATGGATAATGTTGGGGATTAGGTTTTGCTTCCACTGGTTATGTATGAAACCCTAGGGAGGGGTGTTACACAAGTATTCATAGGCATAACCACATACCTTTCTTAGAGATGAATTAAAGCCCAAGTAAACAAGAGCAATTGTAATCAACCAAGAAATTACCCTAAAATTAATGCATAGCACCCAAGCATTACTATTTTTTCATAAACTAACATTAAGGATGACTTGGGTTCCAAGTTATGGTTTTGGGGTCAAATTAGGGTTTCATTATGGTTTTGGCTTTCCAAACCTTAATTATCACACTAAATGCTTTTTATCTTACAAACCCTAATTTTTAGATTATATGAATTCTAGATCTCAAGTTAGATCCAAAATATCCTTTTTATCCAAAAAGATTAGTTTTTATCGATTAAAGTCATTTCCACAAGTTATGATTATTAAATTAAGAAATTAGGGTTTTCATATTTTTAATACATTAATGTTAGTAACTTTGTTTCACTTTTGGAATTCATGATAGAACTAGGTCTTGGAATCAAGTTCATTGGATTCCTTGTATTTTTATGATCAACTTTCACATATAATTTGCCATATTTTGATAATCCTATGATTTTCTATAATTTTTACAAATAACTCATTCTGGTCCAACTAGAGCTTGCCGCCTAGGCGGCACAGTCAGTAGGGTCCGTGCCATGGGACCACGGATGAGCCAATCGGATCATGCCTCGCTAGCACCTGGGCTCGGTTGTTCTTAGGCAAAAAAGAAAGGGGAAAGGTCAGAAAATATCCTAACTTCACAATAGGGGAGTCGGGGCAGAAAGTCCTTTCACTAAAGGTTGTTTTCAACCTTGGCTCACTTCCTTCTATGCAAGTAGGTGGTCAACATGATGGTTGACTTTGAACCTCTGATCCTCTGGACATTAGGCTAGAGATCCAATGCCTTCACCTCATTCGACCGAACTTGTCGACGATCTCAATGGGTCTGGAGATGGCCGGAGCAGCGAGGAGGGAAAGATGTATATCTGGGGTGTCACAACGAGAGTCGAGATAGGCAAGGTGAGGATATTAGGTAAAATTAGAGGCAGAAGAGTGCTTGTTGATTCGAGTAGAGTTTGACCCAAAGGTTGATGGTTCCGCTAATGGTTGCTACCCCTCCTTGTGTAGCCTTGGCTATGGAGGATTGGCTGATGAGAGCCAAAGAATTAAGGAAAGTCATAATTGCTTATCAAAGTTGGTGAAACCAAGGCTTTCCTTATTCGTAATGATCTCCCAGACTCGTTGGAAGTATTTCCATCTCTGCATATGAATCAGGGTGCAAGGAAGATTCAAAAAGGAAAGGAGTAGTGCATGTTTCCCAATTTCCCTTTCTACTCAGGGTAGGAGACGATCCATGAGGCATCAGATCGTGATCTAACAACCATGCTCCATGCAAATAATCAAAAGGGGATGAGTTTTATTTCCTTTTTCTGATAATATGTGACATTTAATGTATAAATCCAATAACTCTTCCACTGTAGGAAAATTAGATTAATTCATATCTTCATCTCCTTTAATCCTTTTAATCCCAAATTTTAAAGGGAAGTCTTTAACACTTATATCTAGGTGTCGGTGAGATTTGAGACCAAATACACAAGTTAAATATACTTTTCTTTACCTTTAATCCTTCCCTTTATTTGATTTATTTAAAGCATCAAATAATCCATTTTTCTCTTCCATTCTTGTCAAGATTCCTTTTATTGATATGTTTTCTCATTAAGTATAATATGGAACCAAATATAATTCATTAATTGCCTTTATCCTATTATTTTTTAGAAAACTCCACAACTCCATATTTAAGATATCAATTGTCCATTACTTTTAGTAATTCATTTATTATTGGATTTCCCTCTTTTTCTTTAACCATTATCTATCAAGGATTATCAAAAATAGCAAAACCACAAAACCATTGCAAAGGAGAAATTGCATTTTAAATCCATACTTTTAAAACAAGGAACATATAGTTTTCTAATATATCCTTAACACTCCAATAATTGCATTTTAAATATGTAAAAACATGTAAAAAATATGTTATAACATTCCCCTTGCCATGGCGTGCGCCCGCGAGCTGCTGTTGATACTACTTCATGGCAGCAACCACCAAGGAAAGGTGGACGACATGACACATGCCCCTGGACATCCCTAAAAGGGTGCTACCATGAGTTAGCTAGACCAGGAAAAGCCATTGCCAGCCTTGGCTGGCGCATGTGTGAACGAGGATAAAGATGCCAAAAGCATCTGCAGTGGTGGTGTCATGGATGGAGCTTCTTGCCAAATCTCATTAGAGAGGAAGAAAGGAGAGGGGAAAGAAAGTGGAAATGGTTGAAAAATTATGAGGAAGAATAAGGGAGCTATAATGTGTATTAATTAGGGGTGAAGCATGGTCGAGCATGCCCAACCATGGGTGTCCATGCTCCCTACCATGCCCCTAGAGGTCTAGACGTTGAGTGATGACATTTAGTGTATAAGGTTAAGTGTCATTATGGAAATCCTAATCAACTAACTATGAGAAACCCTAACCCTAATCCTTGAATACATGATATAATTCTTATCTTGCTTAAGTGACTAGCATGTAATGAAGTATTCTTCTCTTTACTTGTTGTTACCTAATTAGCAGGATGAATGAGCATCGTGACTAATGATTAATGTGGTGTCATGTGTGTGACACATATGTTGTGATTATGAGCCTTGATGAGGCATCGTGATATAATGATAATGCTTTCTTGCAGGAACTATGAGAATGGTCTAATGACCTTAGTGATGGTTTAGTGCCTATTTTGAGGTGATATCCTCTAGTGATGTGATGAGGGATTTGTTATCCTGTGGTGATGTGATAATGGTGATAGCCTTGTGTATGGAAGTGAGACATATCATGTGGTGATGTGCTTTATGCTCAAGACGTTTTATATCTTCTAACGTTGCAATCCACCCTTATCTTTGTATAATATATTTAGGATTGTACATTGTACCTTGATTGATGCACTATAAAAGATACTCAATTGTCATAACTAATCAATTGAGACCATAATCATGTAGTTGCCCTATGCCATAGATCCATTCCATTATTAGAACTTGTTGGATAGTGAAAAGAGTCTTCCCATGGGAAACTCGGAGAGCATATTGTTGAGTATGTGGGGTGCTTGAAGAATATCCTTGTCATCCAAATCCCAAGTGTTTTCAGAACAGTTGCGGTCGTGTCTCGGTGATTATGTTATGTGATGTGATTTTGAAGGACAACTGTGATTGTACCTCGATGGCAGGGTTCCATACCCTAGTGTCTAGTAGTGTGACCTGTACCAAGAGGAGCTAGGTTTTTTTCAGCTTGACTATATGTCATTGGTGGTAGTTGACTATTACGTCTCTGCGGTGTCTCTCATACTAACTGGTAGGTGGAGGTGAGATTATGGATTCTGGCTCTTCCATAGATCTTGTATGGAACTGATTTCGACTTAGCAGTGGTCAATTAGATTTGTGTTGTAAGACTCAAATCCTCAAGGCATAATAAAAGACGTGATACAACCATATAGTATATTTGCTTAAGGTGAAACATGATTCACATTGGATGACCCTTTGCCTTGTTTCTTATATTATTTAATTGATAACGGTTATACATGTTCTTCATATTACTTCTAAAAGTATATGATGTTCTACTGATCAATTGTAGGTGCTTATCTATCTAATCAATGTTATCAATTTTAATCATCCATTTAGTTGAATTTGCTCTTAGTACTTAACCTGATATATATATATATCTATGTTAACAATAGTTGTTGGTCACTACAAGTACCTTAGACAGGTCAGATTGATCCTTACTAGTTTTGGGCACCTCACTGGGTTGTACATTAATGATATAAAATCTAAAGTCTTCTTTTCAAGATTGTGTGACTCGAGGCGGGGGAGAATGAAGGCAGCAGTGGGTATTACGAGGGGGAGGTTTCCTGCTAAGTACCTAGGTGTCCCTATCTCTGGTGGGAAAGGTAGAGGCAAAGACTATGGTAGTTTGGTGGATGAGATGAGATCCAGGATCGACAAGTGGGATGGTCTTCACATTTCTATGGCGGGGAGATTAGTGTTGTGTAACTCGGTTCAGGGTGCTAAGACCAGGTTCTGGTGTAGACAGGTTGAGCTTCCCGGGTTCATTTTGGTTAAGCTTAGAAGCTTGACGAGTAGCTTCCTGTGGGGTGGGAAGATACATGGGATTGCTTGGGATATTATAAACAAAGATCGATCTCATGGTGGTTTGGGAGTGGTTGATCCGGTCGGGTTGGCTGTGATTGCTACTGCCCAACGTATCCACAAGTTTATCACCCAACAGGACTCTATTTGGACGGTGTGGATGAAGGAAAGATATGGCTGCTCCTTGGACATAGTGGATGCGGGATGCGGCTCCGTTGTTTGGAAAAGAATGATGATAAGTTGGCTTGAAGTGAAATATGTTTACCAGGTAAGGAGTGATGGTGTTTGGGACTGCTTGGTTGCCAAGCCTTGGGAGCTTAAGATATGCGGCCCGCCAGTGCCTTGGGCCGATATCGTTTGGAACAAAGGGCAGTTGCCAAAATGGGGGTGCACCTTGTATAGGGCTATTCTTGGGCGTCTCCCTACCTTTGACAGACTAGCTGCTTGGGGTCTTAATGTCGACTCTAAATGTGTGCTTTGTGGTGATGCCACTGAAACACATGTACACCTCTTCTTTCTTTGTAGATTTTCTAGGTACATCTGGTTCAGATGGTCCCTCAAAAATGGTTGGGGTGGTAACCCTCCCGGTTGTTTGGATGATGGGCTGAAGTGGATAAGGCAGATAACTAACAGGAGTGCCTCTATGAGAGCTTTTGGTGGTATGGGTATTGCTGCTATCGTCTATTGTATCTGGTTTGAGAGAAATACCAGAATCCACGGTGGTCGGGATACTGATATGTTTGGTGTTTTTGAGTCCCTTGCTGGTAGACTTGTTGCTAATGTAAGGGCTAAACCTATTGTTTATAAAGGTTTATACCCGGTCACCAGTACACAGTGGGGTTTTTGTAGTTACCTGTCCCTCTGTACAGTATAGGTTCACCTATACGCCTTTTTTGAGATAGTAATATTTTACCTGATCCAAAAAAAAAATAGTTGTTGGTGGAGAGTTATATCTCTCGTGGGGGTGTTGGTCTCAGCTTGTGGGTTTCTACATCGTTTAGGTGGTCCTACACAATGCGGTAAAGATCGTGTGGTTGAGGAAGAGCATCAAGGAGATCAGTAGTTATAGAAGGTTGGATATGCTGCTAGTGTTTTGTAGTAGATCCCTATGTGTCATCCCTATACTCTCAGGTCCTTGGGGGTGTTTTGTAGATGTTGTACGCTAGTACAAGGGTTTTTGGCAGTATGTCATGGTTTTACATGTATGGATGGTATATATACATGGACAAGTTATCCTTGTAATAGGTTTCAGGTTATGGAAGGATTACCACTGTACAATAAAGTGAATGCATTTATGTATGTGATATTGATGGCACAGTTTGTGGACCTTGATGTATATAGGATTAAGAGAGAAAGATTCCCCCTCTCCCACACCTATAGCGGAGGTTGTATATAGGATTAAGAGAGAAAGATTCCCCCTCTCCCACACCTGTAGCAGAGGCTGAACACTCAGGAGGGTGGTAAATCAAGGCCACAACTGGCATTTGAACCCATGTCTCTTTGTTAGGGGACACTGTGCTTGACCACTTGACCCACTCCTTTTCACTTGAGATGGTTATAATAGTTTGGTTATCATTTACCCTATTTTATGGTAATGTGGGTGTTAGTTGATAATTTTGTGTTTTGTTTTGAGTGATCTCTCTTTGGCGTGATTAACACACCGACCACGCCAAAGCGAGATCACTTAAAACAAAACACACCCAGATTACCAGAAAATAGGGTACATTAAAACCAAACTGTTATAAACATCTCAAGTAGAAACATATACATTAATGTCTACAAACTATGCCATTTGTATCACATATCATGCTATAAATGTATACACTTTACTATACAATGACCATCCTGCCATAACCTGAAACATGTTACAAGGATAACATGTCCACATATATATATACAAGCCATACATGTATAACCATGGCATACTGAAAAAAACCCTTGTACTGATGTACAACATCTACAAAACACCCCCAAGGACCTAAGAGTACAGGGACAACACATAGGACTCTACCACAAAACACTAGCAGTATATCCAACCTTTAATAGCTACCGATCTCCTTGTTGCTCTTCCTTAACGGAACAATCTCTACCGCGTCGTGCATGACCACCTAAAAGATGTGGAAACCCACAGGGTGAGACCTACATCCCAACGAGAGATACAACTCTCTACCAACAACTATTGTTAACACACATAGATATATAGCAGGTTAAACACTAAGAGCAGATTCAACTAAATGAATGATTAAAACTGATAACACGAATTAGACAGATAAGTGGCAAAAAATATTTTTCAAATGAGAAACAAATGAACTAACTTATATGCTTCTTACCATTCCATGTACTGCAACAAGAAAAAATATTGGATTAAGCTTACTCATCCTATTGTGGTAAATGAATATAAATGAAGGTGGATGAGAACACGACTAAGAGATATTGTCTTTCCCGACCATGATATGTCCCTCTCCTATTAACTTGTGAAACTTGGTATGCTTAAAGTCTATTTTCTGAAATTCTTGTGAAAGATCACATCACGGTTTGGTTGGTTTGGACTCAAACATTATCATCATGGCATATGTGTTAAGGTTAAATTAGGATTTTCAATTATTGAGTATATGCCCTCTAAATCATGGATTAGCTTCAAGAGTACAAATATTCCAAAGAAATGGTTGTATACTGTGACATGTTGTTCGAATAAAACGTATTTAACTAAGCGGAAGCTATCGTTAGCAGCGAATTACTGAAAATCACTAAAACCATTTACAAAGAGATCCATTCTCAGGAAAACTCTTTAAACAAGAACCACAGTATTATATTTACATATTGATTCACAAAGTACATTCCATGTACCATCTCTTCTCGAGGAATATATATACACCATTGCTCTGCTTAAAAAGCACAAGTAAAAAAATCCTTGAGGCTTAAAGCCAAAATCTCAGATCGAATTATTAAAAGTACTAACTCCTAGGACCTGAGAGTACAAAGAAGACACATAGGACTCTACATACTAATACTACACATGATAGCCAGTATCTCCACCTAGATATCACTGATGTCCCTATTGTTGTTGTTGTTGCTCTTCCCTTGCTACATAGGTCCTTCCTCTTTGTCCGTGTCTACCTAAAAATGTTGGATCCCACAGGGGTGAGACAATTTCTAAATTGCCCCAATGAGAGATATAAATCTCCGCCGAAAACATTATTATTGCAGTTTAATAGAAATAAACTGAACAGTGGAATCATATAACCAACAACAGATAAATCAATATCTATGCAGATTAGAGCAACATTTCTATTCAAGCAATTTATCTATAAAACTTGATAAGTCAGCATGTCTCTTATTCAATAACGAATTGAAGAACATATATATAACATTTATGTATCAAGGACATGCTAAGCAAGATAACATCAACCAGTGATTCTCGTATTTCAATCTTATGCAAATATGCTACACGACTGATTACATTTTACAATCACACTTAAGCTCTGAGGAGATGAGGTATACGCTCATACTCCAACCGACCATTGCGAAGTCAAAATCGGTACCATACAAGGTCAATGGAAGAGTCGGCTTCCAAGACCTCCCACATCCCGGTCAGTGCGGGACCACATGCAGGACATATTGTGTCTCTTATACATAGCTTGCCATGGTATAATGGCATCTTCGCTGTAGAGCTATAACGGCAGTTGCACTCTCTTCACAATCGAGAGATTTCATGTTTACCTCCATTGATTCAACATTAACATCATCGGGAGATTCGTGATACATCCATCTCGGCACATATAATGAAGGTATGAGAGGTTTAATGTTTACCTTCCATCAATTCCTCCATTAGGACGTATGGATATTTTCGCCCATTGACCCCCGCATATTCAAAAATATGCGCTCTCCAAGAGATCCTGTAGAAAAACCGGTTTCACCATCACCGGCTACTGACGATGATGGATCTATGGTCAGAGCACTACATGAATAGATTTCACTTAATTAATTAAGTACATTATTATATTATTTTAGCATCAACCAAGTTTTCAAACATAACTTATTAAGACAAATGCTACAAAGAAATATGCACTATTTTCATTAATCACTTCTCAGTCTTTATAAGGCATTGGGATCTCAGTCCCTCATTTTAATACTGGGAACTATCATCCCTTCACAATCTCAATACCATAATCATATGGTTCTGGGTATTCAAACCCTTAGCTCATCACTGAGCACTGTTACCACTCTTTTAGGTAACTATCACCTTCAGGTCATCTGACCAAGGTAAATATGACACTTGCTACACAAGCATATCTTATGCACTTGAGGCCCATTAACTCTCTTCTTACCATCTTACTAGGCAACAAGGCATATTATGGCACACAAGGCCCAATAAACAATTTCAATACATAAAACATCATAGCTCATACCTGGCTATGTTCATCATCTCATGATCCTTGCATGGTTAGTACAAATGATAACAGGTATATCAATCATATTTCAATTCCATGCCATTCAAGGGTACACCACTATTCCCTTACTAGGGTTAGGGTTTCCCATTTCATGTCAATCAGGGTTACTCACTCCCTTTTCACAATTAGGACCAATGATTTATCATTTCATTGTCCAAGGTTAGAGTTTTATGCTATATAATACAACCCAGAATTAGGGTCTCACATGCCTTCACCCTATTTTAAAATTAGGGTATACTATTTACTTATCATCAGGAATTATCATATACTAACACCCAATTTAGGGTTAGGTTTTACTATTCCTTCCAATTAGGGTTTTATATTCCATTACCCATAATTAAGGTTTACTATCCATCCTAATTAGGGTTTATCATCAAAATACCCTAAATTAGGGTTACTCATGTCATTATCCCAATTTCATATCTCATCATTCTACTAGTTTAGGGTTTCACTCAGAATTGCCCTAAATTAGGGTTTGAGTTCATTAATCAACTCAATTAGGGTTTTATGATCTCTTATTCAAGGATCATACCCTAATTGTACATCACATCATTTTGAATGTTTTAGGCTTAAGTGCTACATGATTATCATTCATGTATGAATTTTTATCTCTCATCCTACTCAGGATGTCCACTTCTCAATTCTTTTTTTTTAAGGTAAAGGTCATATCATATATTTAAATCACATCAAAGCAAGCAAACACCTGCTTTAGTGAGTTCATACAGGACAAAAATATTTAAGCCGGGTGAAGATAATGGTTGAGTTCTGATCACGAGGGGGAGGCACCCCTCTAACAAGCCTAGAGAAGCATTGAAAAGAAGATAAGAAAACGAAAGTCTAGGAATAAGGTTTTCAGCTCCTGGTTTGATGTATTCATTGATGTTGTTGCACTATGCTGACTCCAGTTTCATCGTCCACCATGGCTTTAAGGTCACAGAGAAACCTGGCTTCCGATTCACCTTCTTCAGATTCAGCTTGTCCTTCTTGGGTTTGTTTACCTGCATATTGATAGTATGTGAAGATCTGCATCTATTTGTGATATAATATTTTGTCTCATTTTTTGGTTGTTGTTGAACATTCTGTTGTTTCTTTCTTTCCAGAGATTCCAGCTGATGGTGATGAATATGTCACTTCCCTTGAAATTTTTGTAATGTCTATTTGATGTGATTTGTGGTGGGAAGGTTGCTTCCTTGAGATCTAAAATGTATTTTCGTGTGTAGTGTAAGATGATGTTTTGTGAGGTGGTACCCTTGAAGAAGATGTGATCAACTAAGTCAGAATTTGTTTTGCATAGAGAACATCTGAAAGGTCCAATGAAACCCTTCTTCGCTAGGTTTTCACCTGTGAGCAACTTGTTGTGCAGGAGAAGCCACATAAATGTTTTATATTTTTGCGGCCATTTCTGTTTCCATATTTTTGTGGTGGGTGAGGCGAAGCCTCTGTAGGTGAGAAAAGAGTAGGCTTCCTTAACTGAGTAAGTATTTCCCCATTTCCACGATATATTGTTTGAGGTGTTGTTTTCCTAAGAGAGCTTTAAATTACAAATTTCGTCTTGTTTGAGATGCATGAGAATGCATCTTTTAAGAGAGTTTGTTCTGTTACTGGTTAGAAGGAGGAGGGCTTTGTCAATTTTTATTTTTAGAAGATTGTTTGGGATGGTCCAGTTTGGGTGTAAATTTAAAACGGAATTTTTTTCAATTCTTGATTAGATTGAGCCTAATCTTTATTCAAATATATGCATTTAAGGCTAACATGATGTATTGAGTTATTACATCATTATGAATCAATGATTAATCCCACTATGGGTATCAATCATCTAAGTACATTAGGTCTCCAAATGGTCTAATCAATTGGACTTTTAATTATATGAGGATTCCAAATGGATTGACCAATTGAACCTTCAATTCCATTAGATGATCAATTGGATTAACCAATTGAATCTTCAATTGCATTAGACATTCAATTGAATTGGCCCTATTGGACCTTCAATTACATGAGGTATACTAATGGATTAATCATGTTGAACCTCCAAAAGATTTGATTACATAGGCCCTAAACAACCTTAGTTCTCAGAATTCAATTGATAGAAAACCAATTGGGCAATTTATCGTTGAAACCGATTGGATAAAATAGGTGTTGAAACCATTTGCACTTTGGGTCTCCAAACAGTTTGAGACCGTTTGGACTCAAATGGTCTTGAGACCATTTGGGCTCAAATGATCTTAAGACCGCTTGGTCCAAACCATCTCAAAACCGAATGGATCAAAAAGTCCTTTCAACACTTACACGATTCATGATTTCAATGGATGAACCAACATCAATTGAGTCATTGATTTCTTTATCACTTGAACTATTGAATCAACCTTCAATTAGACCATCAATTAGGGTTTTGAACCCAATTGATCTAGGATTTCAACTCGAGAAACCTTCAATTAGGGCTTTGAATCTAGTAGCCATCAATGATCAACATTGTGGAATTGGTTCAATTGAAACTAATGAACCATCATCAAACTTTTGCCATGACCTGACCCCAAACAGTCTTGAGGTCATTTGAATGACCTCCAAACGGTCTTGAGACCATTTGCCTCATCCTAACCTTGGAATTTGTGAAATTCCATTAGGGTTTAGATCATTGGATTGATCATCAAATCAGCACTCAATTGCATTTCAATTTGGTATCTCTGGACCTTCAATTACTCAACCATACTTAACCCTATACCTCCAAACGGTCTTGGGTGACCCCCAAATGGCCTTGAGACCGTTTGGGTGACTTCCAAACGGTCTTGAGACCGTTTGGGCTAATCAACCCAAAAATCTAAGTTAACCAAATTGAATTTCAGCACTTATTTTGATTAGGGTTTGCTAATTGATTAACCTTCAACTGATGAACCCTTTAGAATTAATCAATCAAATTTTGTGGGTCGTCAACCAGAATTATTAGCATCAAAATTTCCAAATGGTCAACCCTGGTCAACTCTCCCAAACGGTTTGAAACCATTTATCTTCAAACGGTTTGATGAAACCGTTTGCTTTCAAACGGTTTTGTTGAAACCGAATGAAATACAATTTCTTTGGGAAAAGTGTCCAATATGATGTCATCATCATCTAAGTTCGTCCCTGTAGCTCTTAGTACTTCTGATTTCATAGAATTACCCATTTCAACCCACAATTAATCAAGAAGATGAAGGAATCAACGAAATTGCAAGATTGATAGTTGAATAACAATGTAGAGGGGTTCAAGTTATATAACCCACCTCCAATTGAGCTTCAAAGCTCCAAGATCACATCAAAAATGGTGGATGCAACTCCTTTCACTATCCCAAGGCTCATCCTCAAGCTTTGAGTGAAAAGGAATGGTTAGAATTGAAGATGGGATCAAGATAAGAAGAAATCATGCATTGTTTTGTGATTTCCACCATGAAATCAAGGTGAATGAAGGTCAAGAAGCTTACCAACAGGTTGGGGGTCGTACTCCTGGTCCTTCAAGATCCCTTGGTTTTTTGTCAAGCAAAGAGAAGAAGTGGATTCAAAATTACCCTTTCATTCTATGGATAAATGAGCTTATATGCAATTTTTATTTAAAAAAAAATTGAGTCTTAGGGAGACCCCGCTCCCCCTCCTCCTCAAACAGGTGCCAGAGCTCAGATGACCCAAGGAGTTGGTAATTACAGTGCACTCAAAGGGATTCGAACCCGGGTCCCCCAGGGAGGACAAGCCAGACCGAACCACCTGAGCCACACTGGCCGGGTATTTTTATTAAAAATTTAAGTAAGAGAGAGAAAGTAGGAATTATCTCTCCCAAATTCTTGCCACTTGCCCACTTCCTTTAATTAGGTATGAGTCTATCCTCTTTGCCTCTTATTAACTTCAATTATCCATGTTTTAAAGAAAAACAAATTAAGCACCTTAACCCTTTTTATATTAATATCCATAAGTTAGTGGATATTTCTTTTTCTTATAATAAGGTGAGTGGAGTTTTCACCTACTTAGGATATTTTCGTGCCTTTGCAAGGCACAAGGACGTTAACACTAGAGAAAATCCATCCATCTCGTTTTTGGTTGAAAACCCTTCAATTATTTTATTTATTTTTGCATTAAATTGAATTAAGGTTTCAATTATGCTTAAATCTTGATTATTTTAATATCAAGATTCTCTCTCCTTCAAAGTAGCTCAAATGAGACGCCCCTCTTATATTCTTGCACCTACAAGATGTAAATAATTATTAGGTACCTTATTGAAGTGGAAATTTGCATATTGAACCCTAGGTTTTGGGTAAATTGCACATTACACCAAAACTAGGTTTTAATGCACAAACATTGTTTAATCAGCTCTTTCTTGGTACCCAGGCTTTCACAAGCCATTCCTCTGCATCATCTTCATTCTCATGATGCTTCAACACATGAGGAACATCTTATCATGCACAATTTGCAATTTAACCCATCAACTTGTGTAATTTGCACTTTAGTCCAACACAAGAAAAACATTATTTTCAACATTATTCAAAATGGACTAGAATTGAAATATAAGTTCCTCTTGAGCCTTAATTACTTTTTAAAAGATAATATCAAGCATATAATTATCTTTTTTAAACAAAACACCTAGGGTTAAAGCATAACCCAGGTCAGGGATGTTACAAGTTACCCACCCCTTACAAGGATTTCATACCCGAAATCATCAACGAAAACATTAAGAGAAAAGAGTAGGGTATTTCCTCCTCATATCTTACTCTAGCTCCCACATAGCTTCTTCAATGCCACGGTGATGCCAAAGAACTTTTACAAGACAAATATCTTTCTTTTTCAGCTTTTTGATTCTCCTATCAAGAATCAACACAGGTCTTTCAACATATGATATATCATCATTTAGTTCTACCTCCATAGGTTGCAGAACTAATTATGTGTCAGGATGACACTTCCTCAACATGGAGATATGGAACACTGGGTGCAATCTATGCAACTCAGGTGGTAACTCCAGCTTATAGGCTACCTTTCCCATCCTCTCAATGATTGGATAAGGTCCCATAAATCTAGGAGCTAACTTCCCCTTCTTTCCAAATCTCAGGATACCTTTCCAAGGTGAGACCTTGAGATACACTTTGTCTCCAACTTGGAATTCTAAGGGTCTACGACGCTTGTCAGCATAAGATTTATGTCTATCCTGGGCAACTTTCAACTGCTATTGTATTACTTTAATCTTTTCAGTTATTTGCTGAACTAGCTCAGGACCCAAAAGTTGGTACTCCCCTGTCTCATACCAACATAAAGGAGATCTACAACGTCTACCATATAATGCTTCATATGGTGCCATCTCAATGCTATGTTGATAGCTATTATTGTAAGCAAATTCTATCAAGCTCAGGTGTAGATCCCAACTTCCTAAAAACTGAAGGACACATGCTCTAAGCAAATCCTCCAAGGTTTGTATGGTCCTTTCAGACTGTCCATCTGTCTGAGGGTGAAAGGTTGTACTAAACCTTAATTGTGTACCCAAAGCTTTATGGAGTCGCTCCCAAAAATGTCTCGTAAACTATGGACCTCTATCAAAAATGATAGTAGCTGGAACCTCGTGCAAACACACTATCTCATC
Organism: Alisma plantago-aquatica; assembly: GCA_963693085.1. Classification (NCBI taxonomy): domain Eukaryota; kingdom Viridiplantae; phylum Streptophyta; class Magnoliopsida; order Alismatales; family Alismataceae; genus Alisma; species Alisma plantago-aquatica. Next base: position 1,115,406,083 of record OY856412.1, read on the forward strand.
TATGTATATCTGTGCAAGCTTCTCCGCAGTGTAGGTTGTTTTGACAGGAATGAAATGTGTTGTCTTAGTCGACCTATCAACTATCACCCACATGGAATCATGACTTTTGGCTGTTCTAGGAAAACCAACCACAAAGTCCATGGTTATATGATCTCATTTTCACTGCGGTAGAGGTAGAGGTTGCATTGTTCCTGCGGGCTTTTGATGTTCAAGTTTAACCTGTTGACACAATGGACACCGCATAACAAACTCTGCAACGTCTTTCTTCAAACCAGACCACCAATACATGTCTTTCAAGTTATGATACATCTTGGTGTTTCCTAGATGCATAGCATACATCGAAGAATGAGCTTCTTCCAGAACTAACTTCCTTAAGTCATTGGCATCAGGTACCACCATCCTACCATGGTAACAGACTACCTGATCCTCTGACTCATGAAAGCCATCCCGTTTCTCACTACCATACTCTGACCTAATCTGTTGGACTACAGCATCATCTTGTTGTGCTTCTTTAATCTGCTGCCTCAGAGTAGGTTTTACTTGCATCTCAGCTAACAACCCGACTAACAACGATACTTCAAGATGAACATTGTTTTGCCTCAAGGATATAAGCATATCTCTCTTAGAGCACACTAAGGAGTTTAACTGTGCTTTGTTTAAGGTTGGTGTTGCTGATTTTCTCCTTAGTGCATCAGCAACCACATTGGCTTTCCCTGGATGATAATCAATTGTATAATCGTAGTCCTTGATTAACCCCATCCAGCGGCATTGCCTCATGTTTAGCTCATGCTGAGAAAAGATATATTTTAAATTCTTATGGTCTGTGAAAATCTGGAATGTCTCCCCATAGAGATAATGTCTCCAGATCTTCAAAGCACGGACCACAGCAGCTAACTCTAGATCGTGTGTTGGATAGTTCTCCTCATGTTTCTTGAGCTATCGAGAAGCAAAAGAAATCATTTCTTTATCATGCATCAACACACATCCTAGTCCGTTCTTAGATGCATCACAGAAGACTATGAACCCCTTTCCCTGCTCAGGTAGCACTAACACAGGTGCACTGGTTAACCTTTCTTTCAGCAACTGAAAAGAATGTTGACACTTGTCATTCCAGACAAAATGAATATCTTTCCTGGTCAACTGGTTAGGGGTAAAGCTATTGAACTGAAATTCTCAATGAATCTCCTGTAATAGCCTACCAAACCTAGGAAACTGCGTATCTTCATTGGTGTCTTTGGTTGTTCCCATTGTAGGACAAATTCTACCTTCTTAGGATCAACCCGAATACCTATAGCAGATATTACGTGTCCTAGAAAAGAAACTTCTGGTAACCAGAACTCACATTTTCTAAACCTAGCATATAGCATATGCTCTCTTAGCAAAGTCAAAGCCTGAAGGAGGTGTTGCTCATGCTGTTGAGCATCTCTACTATAGATCAAGATGTCATCTATAAAGACTACTACACACTGATTAAGAAAAGGTCGAAAGATTCTATTCATGAGTTCCATGAATGCAGCTAGTGCATTAGTTAGTCCAAACAACATAACTATGAACTCATAGTGACCATACCTTGTCCTAAAGGCAGACTTAGGTATATCACTCTCTTTAATACACAATTGATGATATCCTGACCTTAGATCTATCTTAGAAAAGATAGTTGCACCACGCAACTGATCAAACAAGCCATCAATCCTTAGTATAGGATACTTGTTCTTTATAGTTACTTTATTCAACTATCTATAGTCAATGCACAATCGCATAGACCCATCTTTCTTTTTAACAAAGAGGACCGGAGCACCCCATGGTGAAGCACTCGGTCGGATAAAACCCTTTTCAAGCAACTCCTGCAGTTGTTTCTTGAGCTCTGCCATTTCAGCAGGTGCCATTCTATACGGCGTTTGTGCTATTAGTTGTGTTCCCGAGATTATATTAATCTCAAAATCAATCTCTCGAGGCAGTGGAACTCCTGGAAGTTCCTCAGGGAATACATATTCAAACTCCCTAACAACCGGAACTTCAAAAGGATGAGGGCTCTCCATTGTGGTATCTACCACATGAGCCAAGAATGCAAAGCATCCCTATCTGATCAACCTTTTAGATACCATAGCTGACACAAGATAGGTTGGAAGAATCTTTTTGTCTCCCTCAAAGATCCATGTGTCACCATTGTCTATGAACATAGCCTGCTTGGAACCACAATCCAAGACAACCTTATACTTCTCAAAGGTGTCCATTCCTAGGATTATATCAAAACCCTACATCCCAAGTGGTATAAGATCCACTTGAATGCAATGTTCAGACAAAGAAAGAGTACAGGGAGAACACACCTCCCACAACACTGTAGATCCCAACAAAGGGGTTTCTAACATCAAACTATCTATTCTATGACTGACACTCATGTTGCAGTCATGAATCACTTCTCGAGTGATAAAAGAGTGTGTAGCACCCGGATCAATTAAAATAGATACGAAGTAGGATGAAGACATATCAGAATAAAATAGTTCCATCTAACCTATCACAACCCGTGGGTTGACTACTGCTTTGGGCTGATTCATAACATAGAATCTAGTCGTTGCCTACTGTAACGACCCCGCCTCCCGGTAACCCCCAATTAAGGGAGACCCGAAGGTCAGAGCCGTTATTCAATTAACAGGATCAAAGGTTCGACAAATAATCAATAATAATTATGAAATTCTACTAACTAACTGGAACTTGGTATAAAATTAAAACTTTACTTACCTTTGAAAACTTTAGAAATCTATCTATCTAGAGCTGGAATTATTCTATCTAATCCTCCTTGCACTTTATTTCTTATTTCCACAATGTGTCACTTTACTGTTTGTTCTTTCAATTGTTGTTCCTAAAACGCCGACAAACAAAGCGTCAGTCAGTATATCGAAATATACTGGTATGTGGGAACAACCAAAAATCTTGCAAATATGGCTAACAATTTAATAATAACAATCAAATTATTTAACAAGACACTTTATGTGACGTCCCCGGATTTTGGTTTCTCCAAACCCTATTGGGAATGAGATGTCAGAATCCGAAAACATCATCCAATCATATCAGAGAGTGATGTGGAAGCAAAATGTGCATACATGAACATACAACCATAACATACTCAACATTCAACATGCATATTTATACAATATGAATTATTACAACATGATTTACAGTTACATATTGAATGAAAATTCTACAAGTCTGAACATTTATGCTAACAGGATCTTAGACAATAGGTACGACCTGAACAACTTTCTCACATCCTGTACTTTTTCTCCCATGCTATCTCTGAACCTAAAACATACGTGAAACAACGAATCAACACACAAGGTGTTGTGCACGTGGGCAGAAAGATACATATATTCATGGCTTTCATAATTTTGAAAAAGATTTGCAGAAGAAAAGAAAATCATAGAAAACACTTCTTTATTAAGCGAAATACGCCAATTTAAGTCATTTTCCTAGATGAATTGCATTATCAAGGTGGACTAGTACCAAAACATAAATATTGGGCCCATTCCCGTGTACCAAGTACTCTAGGGAAACTCCATGTACACCGTGTGCTCTAGGGAGGTGTACTAGCCAACATTAATCCATTCCCTCATAAGGGGGATAATGAACACCTTAAATAACTACAAAGCATCTACTTATCATTTATGTTTACAAGTGATAAAACATCGAGTACTATATAGTTCTACTACATCCAATATTTGCAAATAGAAGAGAGCATACATACATATCATGATTGCAAGCAAGAAAACCATAGTCATATACTTAAATAAAACCCATGTACCTAAGTTCAGAGATTCCTAATTTTTCTTGGACCATCTAAATATCTGGTCATCACCTGATTAATAACAAAATCATATACTAGCATCAGATTCTGATCATCTTAACCCTAGTCGTATTCCTTAGGGTTTATATTATCTCATTAGGATATTCCAATGTTTACTTGCATTATTGTCTTATATTTATCTTACTGATGTCATTTTCCAGATTATGATTCATTGTCTGAATATTAGGTTTCATATCCTTTTTGGTGCACATAAATTAACCCTAGGTTACATCATTAACTTAAATTAGGGTTTCATAACATGTATTAAGATTCATCTTCATATAACACAGGTTCTGTTCATCATTATGATCTCATAGTTAAAATTGAGGTTTCATATACGGATATGAGCTTACGCTGTGAATTTCATCATTTATTGAGCATGTGTGCATTTATTGCATTTTATTAGGGTTATTAGCCCTAATTAGCCATGTGGAGAAAATTACATGATTTCATGTCATAACATCATGACTACTGACATCAAATGGTCTATAAACATTATTGTGGAGTTACTGACATTTTCTCATAATTTTAGGCCATAATTTACTATTTATTATCCATGAAACAACTATATGACATCTTACACTATATTGCTAAGATTATTGCGTCAAAAGACAGATGTGATGGTTCTATTGTGTTCTACACATTTTTCTGAATGTTTTGGTATATTACTTTCATTTTTCTGATATACGGGCTAATTTTTACGAATTATATAAGATATAAGCAATTTGCGATATATACCTTCATTGGGCCAATCGCAGGATGCCACGTGTCCTCCAGGGTTGTGGTTCCTCTTGCTGTGCTTAGTTCTGATTCAGCAGGTAGCTCTCTGGTTGACTAGGCTGACCGGTTCTTGATTTAGACCCGGTCCGCTGTCCCTGGTCTCTTCTTTCCCAGATCGCGATCCCACGCGGTTCGTTCGTGTGAGATAGAAACAGAGCCGCCGACGTGAGGTTTCCTTCTGATGAGAAATCAGTGATGTTCTCCTCATTTCCAGGGGTTGATCGCAATGCCAACGGATTCGTCCATGTTCCCATAGCGTTGTCAGCCGCTCTTCTTCTCCTCTAGGCCTCCATCTTTCTTGGTCAACTTCTTCTCCGGCGTCGGCCGTCGTGATAGTGGTTAGAAAGGGGTAGAAGTACTCCTCGCTCCAAAGCTTACATCTGAAATGTCGAGGAGCTTTGGTGGAACGATAGGAACCTAGATAGGCCCATAGATTGAGGTATAAGAGACTACTGCAATGCCCCCGACCTAGCCTCTTCTTCTCCAGCAAAGGCGCCTGCATCAGCCGTCGGCGCTGCTACAACAAAGATCTCAAGCACCCTCCAGCGAATCAACTGAACTCATTGTTCCTCCTCGCCTATTCATCTTCCTCTAATCTCCATTCTACCTCTCTTTTCTACTTCTCGCTCTCTACCTGCAAGTTGTCATGGAGAAGCAACAGAGACGGGGAGGTGCTCGTAGATCATTTGCTTCAAATTGGGTTGAGTGGGAGTCCAAGGGGGGTCTGGCGGAGCTAATGGTGTCCTTAGGTAGGCATGAGGATGCGTGGAAGGGAAATCCCTAACTGGTGTCGCCTCCAGTGAGAGGCACGGAGAAGATGGGGGTCGTTCTCCCTGACCCAAGTGCGATGGGCAATGCGGTAACATCCGTTGAGTTTGTTTTGGCGAGATGAGGTCACCCTCCAACGATCTCTCCCAGGAGATGCGGGAGTCGGGCGCGTGGAGTCTCCGCTGATCATTGGGGTCGCAGCCGAAGAAAGTGGGAGGTAGGAGACGAAGTCTCCCCCGCTAGATCACTGATCAACGGCCATAAAATGTTGGCCTAAACCAAGGTCTGCGCCCAAGCTTGAAAGGGCTACGTGACACATATATTTGACCAATTAAATCGAAATCTTAGGTCCTAAAGTTTGAGAACAAAGCAATTATACACATAATTTCAAATGCTTATATCTCCTAATCGGGTGGTCCAAATGCAATGAAATTTTAGGTGTAGCTTTATAATGTCATGATGTAGATGTGGCATAAGTTTGGGGATGAAATTTGAAGGTTAGGCATGGTTGTTGACTAATCACATTAAAACCTAAAGTTCACCTTCATGTGACACTTAGGGTATTACCTTATGTGAAAATGATATGCCATTTAGTCAAAGTTGGCTCCAGAACTTCAACATTGGTTCATATGTATATGATTCCTCAAAAGAATTTAGTTCACTACTCACTGGATCACTAAATGAATGATTGGTCTCATGAGGACTTAATTAATCAGAAAGGGTATTCATTCATAATTGAATTCAATTAGGCATCATAGTCCTCCATCATATTTCCAATCACCTAATTTGGGTGGAGGAATCCATGATTGTATAACCAATTCGTCAATTTGGTATCTGACATCTTACATAGGATGCTTGTCTATCAATTATTGTATTAGTTATTAAAACTCCAAAAATCTAGGTTATCACATTCACCCCACCTTATTTGGAATTTCGTCCTCAAAATTCAACTAATCTCATCCTTAAGAGGTTATTTTTGGGGCTGAACCTCATATACATCATTATTTCTTAGGTTCTAAGATCACCATAGTTGCATGCACTCGAAGTTGTCACCTTAGGATCTTAGAGATTCTTGGGTGTGTCCACCCCACCTTATATATGTGGATGCATCACTTAATGTCTTAGCCATAACATGACATTTTGATATCTTAGGGTTACATCGCCTCTAAGGGTACATGTTTTGTTCATGCTTTTAAGGTTCAAGAGGAATTCATCTATATGCCATGGTATTTATATTATTCAAATCTAACATCATTAATATGTTTTATGATCAACATCTTACAATAATTTCAGAATTAGAGGAGATTTATCTTCATCCTTAATATTAGGATTTTTCTTAAGAAGGGCTTACGTAACATGTTTGACCATTAGGGTTTCACCCTATGGTGTGATATTTATACTCAACTTAGAAGCATGTATTGAGAAGGATCAAAGTTATGAACTATATTTCTGATCATATATCCTATGATCCAAAAATATCTTTATATCAAGTTCATGAGTTCAACTTTTTATGTCTTGCATGTATTATGTGAAGGGAAAAAAATATACTAAGTTTATCCCATGATCTCAGAATCATATCTTTCATGTTTCATATGAAGGGAAAGAGAATATTTTAAAGTCAAACTTATCATGATTTCAATCTTCGGTACTACATGTATGATATAGGGGGGGAATATAGAATAGGTCAAGCTCATACGAGTGACTCCTCATATATAAATCATCTATATAGCTCAAGTGAGGTTTCTATCATCGTATATTAAGAAAGAGAAGAATAAGAGAGAACATGTATTTTGAGTATCGTTTGCACAACGCATCATACTCTCATAACTAGAGTTCATATATTACCTCACTTGCAACTAATGATGAGATTCACAAAATATGTCACTCTAGCTAGGACCTAACTCAGCCAAAGGATTGACTTTATCATATGGGTCATCTATCCATCCTTTTCTTTTACCCAATTCTCACATATAGATTTGAATCATGCATAAGGACTCAACTCAACACTCAAGAGTAATCTAGTGTAGGACATTTTGTTTTTCTACATATCTCATATATTAGAGTCTAGGTCCTATGACCTTCTCCTTGTGGGTCTTACTCTCTCTAGAGTTCACCACATATATCATCCTACCACTAGACATCCTCCTTGTATAAGATCTTGAGGCTCATGCACACTCATCTCTATCTTAACTTGTCTTATCTTAAGTAGGAAAAGGGGATGTACTTTCATCATCAAGATTTTGCATAAATTCTACAAAATTGGATTTAACAAGTATACAACTTAAACCTTTATAAGGAAACGTATACCATCAGAGATCAAACTTAGATAAGATTCCATATGCTTATTCCAACTATCATTCTATCATCTACTCTATATATCACATATCTTGATAAGGCTCTAGACATCTAATCTAGACTACTCTCTCTTCTAGACTGATGTCACTCCCTTTCACTTAGATTGCATGAACACTAACTACTCTACAGTGTGAGGGACACATTTTTATATTTACATATAGGTAATAAAATATTATATAGTTTTTCTCCAAGAAGGCAGACGGCAGAGAAAACTATCGAGGCTCGAGCCGATTGGAAAACAAAACCAAATCAGCAAAATGAGTGTCCCACACATAGTATATAGTCTAGTGCCATGTCACCTAGTGAAATGGTGAGAACAAGGTGTAGACTAGTGTAGCTACCCAATACATATGAGCTCTATATGCAAAGGGTTTCAGACACTTGTCCAAACCTAGTTCTCGAACATCTAGGTTCTAACTTAGAGGCTAAGTCAAACCTTATTCCTATAGAACAACTTACTAAGTTTCTAGGTTTTACAATAAGAGGTGAAATTTAGTTTTATGTTTCCTGGTGAGCAATTGTTAGGTGTAGCTATTGTTCATGCTCTGATACCAACTGTGACGTCCCCGGATTTTGGTTTCTCCAAACCCTATTGGGAATGAGATGTCAGAATCCGAAAACATCATCCAATCATATCAGAGAGCGATGCGGAAGCGAAATGCGCATACATGAACATACAACCATAACATACTCAACATTCAACATGCATATTTATACAATATGAATTATTACAACATGATTTACAGTTACATATTGAATGAAAATTCTACAAGTCTGAACATGTATGCTAACAGGATCTTAGACAATAGGTACGACCTGAACAACTTTCTCACATCCTGTACTTTTTCTCCCACGCTATCTCTGAACCTAAAACATACGTGAAACAACGAATCAACACACAAGGTGTTGTGCACGTGGGCAGAAAGATACATATATTCATGGCTTTCATAATTTTGAAAAATATTTGCAGAAGAAAAGAAAATCATAGAAAACACTTCTTTATTAAGCAAAATACGCCAATTTAAGTCATTTTCCTAGATGAATTGCATTATCAAGGTGGACTAGTACCAAAACATAAATATTGGGCCCATCCCCGTGTACCAAGTACTCTAGGGAAACTCCCCGTACAGCGTGTGCTCTAGGGAGGTGTACTAGCCAACATTAATCCATTCCCTCGTAAGGGGGATAATGAACACCTTAAATAACTACAAAGCATCTACTTATCATTTATGTTTACAAGTGATAAAACATCGAGTACTATATAGTGCTACTACATCCAATATTTGCAAATAGAAGAGAGCATACATACATATCATGATTGCAAGCAAGAAAACCATAGTCATATACTTAAATAAAACCCACGTGCCTGAGTTCAGATATTCCTAATTTTTCCTGGACCATCTACATATATGTTCATCACCTGATTAATAACAAAATCATATACTAGCATCAGATTCTGATCATCTTAACCCTAGTCGTGTTCATTAGGGTTTATATTATCTCATTAGGATATTCCAATGTTTACTTGCATTACTGTCTTATATTTATCTTACTGATGTCATTTTCCAGATTATGATTCATTATCTGAATATTAGGTTTCATATCCTTTTTGGTGCACATAAATTAACCCTAGGTTACATCATTAACCTAAATTAGGGTTTCATAACATGTATTAAGATTCATCTTCATATAACATAGGTTCTGTTCATCATTATGATCTCATAGTTAAAATTGAGGTTTCATATACGGATATGAGCTTACACTGTGAATTTCATCATTTATTGAGCATGTGTGCATTTATTGCATTTTATTAGGGTTATTAGCCCTAATTAGCCATGTGGAGCAAATTACATGATTTCATGTCATAACATCATGACTACTCACATCAGATGGTCTATAAACATTATTATGGAGTTACTGACATTTTCTCATAATTTTAGGCCATAATTTACTATTTATTATCCATGAAACAACTATATGACATCTTATACTATATTGCTAAGATTATTGCGTCAAAAGACTGATGTGATGGTTCTATTGTGTTCTACACATTTTTCTGAACGTTCTGGTATATTACTTTCATTTTTCTGATATACGGGCTAATTTTTACGAATTATATAAGATATAAGCAATTTGCGATAAATACCTTCATTGGGCCAATCGCAGGATGCCACGTGTCCTCCAGGGTTGTGGTTCCTCTTGCTGTGCTTAGTTTCGATTCAGCAGGTAGCTCTCAGGTTGACTAGGCTGACCGGTTCTTGATTTAGACCTGGTCCGCTGTCCCTGGTCTCTTCTTTCCCAGATCGCGATCCCACGCGGCTCGTTCGTGTGAGATAGAAACAGAGCCGTTGTCGTGAGGTTTCCTTCTGATGAGAAATCAGTGATGTTCTCCTCATTTCTAGGGGTTGATCGCAATGCCAACGGATTCGTCCATGTTCCCATAGCATTGCCAGCCGCTCTTCTCCTCCTCTAGGCCTCCATCTTTCTTGGTCAACTTCTTTTCCGGCGTCGGCCGTCGTGACAGTGGTTAGAAAGGGGTAGAAGGACTCCTCGCTCCAAAGCTTACATCTGAAATGTCGAGGAGCTTTGGTGGAACGATAGGAACCTAAATAGGCCCATAGATTGAGGTATAAGAGACTACTGCAACGCCCCGACCTCGCCTCTTCTTCTCCAGCAAAGGCGCATGCATCAGCCGTCGGAGCTGCTACAACAAAGATCGCAAGCACCCTATAGCGAATCAACTGAACTCACCGTTCCTCCTCGCCTATTCATCTTCCTCTAATCTCCATTCTACCTCTCTTTTCTACTTCTTGCTCTCTACCTGCAAGTCGTCATGGAGAAGCAACAGAGACGGGGAGGTGCCCGTAGATCATTTGCTTCAAATTGGGTTGAGTGGGAGTCCAAGGGGGGTCTGGCGGAGCTAATGGTGTCCTTAGGTAGGCATGAGGATGCGTGGAAGGGAAATCCCTAACTGGTGCCGCCTCTAGTGAGAGGCACAGAGAAGATGGGGTCGTTCTCCCTGACCCAAGTGTGATGGGAAATGCGGTAACATCCGTTGAGTTTGTTTTGGCGAGACGAGGTCACCCTCCAACGATCTCGCCCAGGAAATGCGGGAGTCGGGCGCGTGGAGTCTCCGCTGATCATTGGGGTCGCGGCCGAAGAAAGTGGGAGGTAGGAGACGAAGTCTCCCCCGCTAGATCGCTGATCAACGGCCATAAAATGTTGGCCTAAACCAAGGTCTGTGCCCAAGCATCAAAGGGCTACGTGACACATATATTTGACCAATTAAATCGAAATCTTGGGTCCTAAAGTTTGAGAACAAAGCAATTATACACATAATTTCAAATGCTTATATCTCCTAATCGGGTGGTCCAAATGCAATGAAATTTTAGGTGTAGCTTTATAATTTCATGATGTAGATGTGGCATAAGTTTGGGGATGAAATTTGAAGGTTAGGCATGGTTGTTGACTAATCACATTAAAACCTAAAGTTCACCTTCATGTGACACTTAGGGTATTACCTTATGTGAAAATGATATGCCATTTAGTCAAAGTTGGCTCGAAAACTTCAACATTGGTTCATATGTATATGATTCCTCAAAAGAATTTAGTTCACTACGCACTGGATCACTAAATGAATGATTGGTCTCATGAGGACTTAATTAATCAGAAAGGGTATTCATTCATAATTGAATTCAATTAGGCATTATAGTCCTCCATCATATTTCCAATCACCTAATTTGGGTGGAGGAATCCATGATTGTATAACCAATTCGTCAATTTGGTATTTGACATCTTACATAGTGATGAGTGCATACTCATCATGATTTTCAATTACCTTTTTGGAACAATTTAATATCTATTCCACATCTTTTCACCCTAATATGAATCATAATGCACAAAACGACTCAGTGATTCAATAATCAAGGTTTTAACTAAATATCTTTCATTTTATGCAGGTGTAGCAGGCAACTCCATGCAAACGGTCTCAAGACCGTTTGGATCCATGCGGTCTCAAGACCGTTTGCTGGAATACACAAAGAACAAGACGAAACCAGTTGCCCAAGAAGTCCACGCGGTCTCAAGACCGTTTGGTCCCATGCGGTCCCAAGACCGTTTGGTCCCATGCGGTCCCAAGACCGTTTGGTCCCATGCGGTCCCAAGACCGTTTGGTCCCATGCGGTCCCAAGACCGTTTGGTCCCATGCGGTCCCAAGACCGTTTGGTCCCATGCGGTCTCAAGACCGTTTGGTCCCATGCGGTCTCAAGACCGTTTAGTCCCATGCGGTCTCAAGACCATTTGGTCCCATGCGGTCTCAAGACCGTTTGGTCCCATGCGGTCTCAAGACCGTTTTGTCCCATGCGGTCTCAAGACCGTTTGGTCCCATGCGGTCTCAAGACCGTTTGGTCCCATGCGGTCTCAAGACCGTTTGGTCCCATGCGGTCTCAAGACCGTTTGGTCCCATGCGGTCCCAAGACCGTTTGGTCCCATGAGGTCTCAAGACCGTATGGTCCCATACGGTCCCAAGACCGTTTGGTCCCGCGCGGTCCCAAGACCGTCCGATGCAAGCGCAAGGATCGATTGAAGAACTAAAGCCGCGCGACCACGCCAAAGCCAGGACCGATCAAAGCAAGACCGTTTGGCGCTCAAATGACTTCTATCTTGGCTTTATCAACTTCAATTCCTTTGTTGCTAACCTTGTGGCCCAAAACAATGCCTTCCTTTACCATAAAGTGGCATTTCTCCCAATTTAGCACCAGATGTAGTTTTAAGCAACGCCTGTGGGCAAGGAGATAATTGCCAGATGGAAAATCTTAATGCTATTAACACCAACCCTGGGCAGAACTATTACAATCTGAATCAAAATAGGAATCACCCAGGCTTCCAGTACGGAAATCCTTCAGGAGCTATGAACTCACATCAATTTGTTCCGAATAATCAACCAAGAGGCCCATCTGGGTATCAGTTTAACCAGCAACAGAACTTTAGGAATCAAGGAAACTTCAAGGGAAACTTTCAGAACAGAAACTATAATAATTATCAGAATAACTCTCAGTATCAAAGCTTGAACCAACAACAGGGTCAAACAGGATCCATCCCTTCTGATGACAAGCTATCTACCATTGAAAAGTTATTGCAAACACAACAAACGATGATAGCCAATCAACAAGCCCAGCAGAAGGCTATTGAAACTCAACTAGCTCAACTTGCTGCTAGTATTAAGCCACAAGTTGGAGTCTTCACCGGACAACCTGAGAACAATCCGAAACATCTGGAGTAGCTGAAGGTTATCACCACAAGATCAGGGAAAAGTTATTTGGATCCCCCAACAAAGACAAATGTGGTTATTTCTGACGAGAGTGAACCTATGACAGACCAAAACTTGACAACACCGGAATTGCAATCAAAGGAAAGCAAGACTGATAAGGGAAGTTCTGAAAAAGTTGTCGATGAAGAAGTAGAGACACCTGAACCAGATATTCCTGTATATAAGCCTCGTGTTCCTTTCCCATCCCGACTGAGGGAAACCAAGCTTGATACTAGATTCATCAAATTCAAAGAGGCTATGAAGAAGCTCCATGTTGATATACCATTCTTAGATGCTCTTAATGAGATACCAACCTGGACCAAGTATCTAAAGTCACTTCTCACCAAGAAGTACATCACTGAAGAATATGAAACTGTAAAATTGGCTGCTACCACATCAGATATCATACTAAGCAAGATGCGAAAGAAACAAAAAGATCCAGGATCCTTCGGAATCTCATGCCACATCGGTGATTCATCATGCAAGAAAGGATTGGCGGATCTTGGCGCAAGTATTTCTATTATGCCGCTAAGTCTATGCAAGAGATTAGGGTTCGACGAATTGCTTCCAACTGCTATGACTATTCAACTTGCGGGCAATTCAGTAAAAAGACCGTTAGGAATTCTTGAAGACATCCCGGTCAAGGTAGGCAAGGACGCATATGTCCCATGTGATTTTGTCATCATGGACATAAAAGAAGACACCAAATACCCTCTCATCTTCGGTCGCCCTTTCCTCGCCACTGCTAGAGCCCTTATCGATGTTGAAGCTGGAACATTACTGCTCAGGTTAGGTAAAGAAACTCTAGAGTTCAAAGTTTTTGAAAGCATGAGAAGACCAAGTATACAGGAGGAGGTCTATCTGATAGATTGTGTTGAGCAGATGTCACAACTTACTCAAGAATATCACGAGTCATGCGATCCCTTGGAAACTTCTCTATACGACCTTTTTAACGATGAACCTATTGATAAGGACTGCACCGAACCTCCCGAATCTGCTAAAGGAAGTCCTGAAGCTACCTATGAAGAATTGAAGGCTACCGAAACCCCAGAAGAAACTAGTGAAAAACCAGAACCTCCTGAAATGAAGCCCCTACCTGAAGGGCTGAAGTATATGTTTTTAGACGATCTCAAAGTTTGTCCTGTCATTATAAACTCTGGTTTGACGACCAAACAAGAAGAGCAACTTCTGGAGGTATTAAAGGATAGCAAGAAAGCCATAGGCTACAAAATGAGTGACCTCGCAGGAGTCAGCCAAGCGTTGTGCATGCACAGAATCCCCATGATGGAAGACCATAAGCCAACTATCGAGCATCAACGAAAGTTGAACCCGAATATGAAGGAAGTGGTCCGTCGTGAGATCATCAAACTCCTTACAGCTGGAATAATATACCCGATATCGGACTCACCATGGGTGAGCCCGGTTCATGTTGTACCCAAGAAAGGAGGTACTACCGTTATAAGAAATGTAAACAATGAGCTCATCCCCACCCGAACAGTCACTGGGTGGCAGATGTGTATTGATTATAGAAAATTAAACAAGGCCACTCGGAAGGATCATTTTCCTATGCCCTTCCTCGATCAAGTTTTAGAAAGATTGGCCCATCAAGAATATTTCTGTTACCTGGACGGTTACTCTGGATTCTATCAGATCCCCATACATCCAGATGATCAAGAAAAAACTACTTTCACATGTCCCTTTGGGACATATGCTTTTAAAAGGATGCCTTTCGGTCTGTGTAATGCCCCTGCAACTTTTCAAAGTTGCATGACTGCCATTTTTGCAGGGCTTACTGAAACAGTTATGGAGGTTTTCATGGACGATTTTTCTGTATATGGGGACTCCTTCGATTCCTGTCTTGAGCATCTCTCCATGGTCCTCAAACGTTGTGAAGAAGCACATCTGGTGCTAAATTGGGAGAAATGCCACTTTATGGTAAAGGAAGGCATTGTTTTGGGCCACAAGGTTAGCAACAAAGGAATTGAAGTTGATAAAGCCAAGATAGAAGTCATCTCTAAACTGGATGTCCCCACAAATGTAAAAGAAGTTCACGCATTCCTTAGTCACGCTGGATTCTATAGAAGGTTTATACGTGACTTTTCCAAGATAACGAAGCCGATGACTAATCTACTTTTAAAAGATGTTGATTTCAATTTCAATGAAGAATGCGTCAAAAGTTTTGATACGCTGAAGAAAGCCCTTACAACTACTCCCATCATTAGAGCTCCCGATTGGGACCACCCCTTTGAAATTATGTGTGATGCCAGTGATTACGCGGTGGGTGCTGTCTTAGGACAATACATAGAGAAGAAACATTATGTGATCTATTATGCATCAAAGACCCTCGACGAAGCTCAAAGGAATTATGCTACTACTGAAAAGGAGCTTTTAGCAGTCATGTATGCCTTCGATAAATTCAGATCCTACCTTACTGGTTCGAAGGTAATCGTTTACACAGACCATGCTGCTATCTGTTATCTTATGGCAAAGAAGGATGCTAAGCCAAGGCTGATCAGATGGATACTTCTTCTACAAGAATTTGACCTGGAAATAAGAGATAAAAAGGGGACGGAAAATGTTGTTGCTGATCACCTCAGTCGCATCCACACTCTGGATGCTGACGGGATCCCGATAAATGACTCCCTACCGGATGATCAACTCATGAGCGTCTCGGAAGCAGTACCATGGTATTCTGACTATGTAAACTACCTTGCTGCGGGAGTCATCCATCCCCAGTACACCGGGAACACTCTGAAGAAGTTTATGCACGATGTGAAGCATTACCATTGGGATGAACCATATCTTTTTAAACTTTGCGCTGATGGTCTGTATAGACGTTGTGTCGCCGAAGAAGAAGCCCATTCTATTTTGGAACAATGCCACTCAGGACCCGTGGGTGGGCATATGAGCTCTAAAAAGACTGCCTTAAAAGTTTTGCAATGTGGATTTTTCTGGCCAACTTTATCCAAGGACTATTATGATTTTGTCATATCATGTGATAAGTGTCAAAGGGCTGGAAATATAACCAAGAAAGACGAAATGCCACTGAATCTATGGCAAGAAGTCGAGATATTTGACGTCTGGGGAGTGGACTATATGGGGCCATTCCCATCTTCTAATGGATTCTCTTACATCCTTGTGGCGGTGGACTACATCTCCAAATGGGTTGAAGCTATACCAACCGTCACTTGTGATTCAAAACCAGTCATCAAACTATTCAAAGATATTATCTTCCCACGGTTCGGAGTGCCGAGAACCGTGATATCTGACGGAGGATCCCACTTTATTGAAAGAAGCTTTGAAGCTTTACTGAGAAAATATGGTGTCTCACACAAGGTAGCTTCACCTTACCATCCACAAACTAGTGGACAGGTAGAGGTCTCTAACCGACAACTAAAAGCTATCCTTGAGAAAACCGTTGGACGTAATCGAAAAGACTGGTCAACAAAAATCAACGACGCCTTATGGGCTTATCGCACTGCTTATAAAACTCCCCTTGGGACTACTCCTTTTCGATTGATATATGGAAAAGCTTGCCACCTACCAGTCGAACTAGAACACAAGGCATGGTGGGCAATTAAACAGTTGAATTTTGATATGAAAGAAGCAGGGCAAGCCAGAATTCTGCAACTCAACGAGTTGGATGAACTTAGAATGACAGCTTATGAGAATGCACGAATCTACAAAGAACGTACTAAACTCTGGCACGATGGACATCTGAAAAGAAAAGACATACAAGTGGGAGATCAAGTTCTGTTTTTCAACTCAAGATTACGGCTATTCCCAGGAAAACTCCGTTCCCGCTGGTCCGGACCCTTCATCGTCAAAAACATCTCACCACACGGTGTCTTCTCTCTATGGAGTGAAGCGACAAGGGAATTCATAACAAACGGCCACCGATTGAAGAGATATTTTACCTCGACTGACATTGGCGCTGATACAACGATAGAACTGGCAAATCCAAAAGACCCACCATGATGCTAAAAGACTCTGTCGAGCCAACGACATAAAACAAAGGTGCTTTTCGGGAGGCAACCCGACCAATAAATCTGTTTTACTTCTCCTTTTCAAAATTCTGTTTCTTACCTCATAGTTAAAATTTCCTTAAATAAAATTTGCCTTACAAGATAGTTCTTTTTCAGGATACGAGATCGGAGTGGCGCTGATCAGAACGAAATCATTCTCGGCAGTCATACCTGGTGTCTCCTTTCCCCTCCATCTTGAATTTAGGGTTTGCTCGAGGACGAGCAAATCTCTAAGTTCGGGGTGGAGGGTGGGTGGTACGTATTCCACTTCCACATACACACCCTCTTTTCATACTCAATATGTCTCTA
This sequence comes from Alisma plantago-aquatica, assembly GCA_963693085.1. Taxonomy (NCBI): domain Eukaryota; kingdom Viridiplantae; phylum Streptophyta; class Magnoliopsida; order Alismatales; family Alismataceae; genus Alisma; species Alisma plantago-aquatica. The sequence goes on from OY856412.1 coordinate 1,115,423,469, forward strand.
TCATAAAATTTTTCAAAATTTTGAACAAGATACCTGATGAAATTTTGACTTTTGTTGATAAAAATATAAATTTTTGCTTGCATCTTCTATCATAACATCCTCCTTATCCGAAGTGAATCCTCAAGAGGACTGACTTTTGAAACTTGCCTCTTGCCTGAAACCATCCTGTGAAACTTATGATTCCTAACATCATAATATTTTTTACAAAATGATAAGTATCTGTCAAACTGATAGGGATCAAACACGTCGTGCTTCCTAACTGGCTAGTGGAACAATGGCTCGGAAACCTCACTGGATCCGCATCAAGTCGTTATTTGAGCAGAGTATGACAAAGAGAATAACCCGGTTTTGAATTGTAAATCAAGTTGCATCCTGATCTGAACTCTCTTCTACACTTCTTCTATCATCTTCGTATCCCTCCATCCATAAATACCACCAAAATAGCCAAACTTGTGCCAAACCCTAAGTTCGGGGTGGCACGCCACTTTCCCCATATCCGCTTCTTCCATACCCCTTCCATAAATAGGGGCGTACCACCAAAAATGCAATCTCGAGTCGAATAGAGGAGAGATCTGCAATAAAAAGATGCCAAAGTGCACACAAAATAAATGCAATCTCGAGTCGAATAGAGGAGAGATCTGCAACAAAAGATGCCATAGCGCACACAAAAAAAAATATGCAATAAATGAAATTGCAAAACAAATAAAAATCTCGAGTCGAATAGAGGAGAGATTTACTTCTTCTTTCCATACCACCTTTCACTCCTTTTTCTACCTAAGGGCACAATACATGCCCTACCATCCTGAACTACACCAGTGTCAGATCAAATGCATACTTGTCGATTCTACGGGTATCTCTGAACTCCTACAAAACTCTTCGACATGCTTGGTGTTGGAAAAGGCGGGGAGGAAGCGTTGTTGGGAAACGAACTCAGGAACGAAGCTATGGAAAGACGTGTTTCGTGGTCCCAGGAAGTTGAGGTACTCACTCATACTGAGCCAAAAGAAAACATTTGTGATGTGAAGATGAAGAAATCACACGGATCGAAAGTATTCCATCAGGCAACAGTTTCAAATTTTATGTTACTCGAGGACGAGCAACGATTTAAGTTCGGGGTGTTTTGATGAGTGCATACTCATCATGATTTTCAATTACCTTTTTGGAACAATTTAATATCTATTCCACATCTTTTCACCCTAATATGAATCATAATGCACAAAACTACTCAGTGATTCAATAATCAAGGTTTTAACTAAATATCTTTCATTTTATGCAGGTGTAGCAGGCAACTCCATGCAAACGGTCTCAAGACCGTTTGGATCCATGCGGTCTCAAGACCGTTTTCTGGAATACACAAAGAACAAGACGAAACCAGTTGCCCAAGAAGTCCACGCGGTCTCAAGACCGTTTGGTCCCATGCGGTCCCAAGACCGTTTGGTCCCATGCGGTCCCAAGACCGTTTGGTCCCATGCGGTCCCAAGACCGTTTGGTCCCATGCGGTCTCAAGACCGTTTGGTCCCATGCGGTCTCAAGACCGTTTGGTCCCATGCGGTCTCAAGACCGTTTGGTCCCATGCGGTCTCAAGACCGTTTGGTCCCATGCGGTCTCAAGACCGTTTGGTCCCATGCGGTTTCAAGACCGTTTGGTCCCATGCGGTCTCAAGACCGTTTGGTCCCATGCGGTCTCAAGACCGTTTGGTCCCATGCGGTCCCAAGACCGTTTGGTCCCATGAGGTCTCAAGACCGTATGGTCCCATACGGTCCCAAGACCATTTGGTCCCGCGCGGTCCCAAGACCGTTTGGTCCCGCGCGGTCCCAAGACTGTCCGATGCAAGCGCAAGGATCGATTGAAGAACTAAAGCCGCGCGACCACGCCAAAGCCAGGACCGATCAAAGCAAGACCGTTTGGCGCTCAAACGACCTCCAAATCGTTTGATGCCCAAACGGTCTCAAGACCGTTTGGCGCCCAAACGGTCTCCAAACCGTTTGGAGAAGATATTTCCAGCAACTTATCCAAACCGTTTGGATCAGATCTGAAACTATAAGACCCCCAGGGTCCCCATTTTGAGGCATCGGTTCAGGACGCCGAAAGGATGCCAGAGCACCACACCGATCGAGTTCCACTACATCTACCACTGGTGTTGCGTCCAAGGAGGCCAAGAAGAGGAAGAAGACGGAGCAAGGAGCGCATCTTCTTCACCGGGCTGCGTCCACCCTCTGCACCGAGCTCATGGCGGATCTATCTTTCTCTCTTATCCTTCTTGTATCTCGCATCATGAGCGAGTAGTCCTCTTCTGCTGGGGTGCGGGGACTAGCCCCGCTGCCCATGCAAACCATGTTCTTTTGTTAAACTTTCCTAGGCAATGTATATAAATCTTCATTTTGTCGTTTATCGTTAAGCTTGTAGGTTGGTTATGTGCGTGTTTTCATCTTTGTGCTCCCTGTGTTGCGATAACTTCAATACATGGGTTCCTATGTTGCGATAACTTCAAGACATGGGTTGGAATGTCGTTTGGCATGTTTGACCCTTGACGATAACTTCTGATGGGTTCCTTGAGGTCGTAAGTGTATGATCCGCGAGGGGACGAGCCATCTAGCCTTCGGTGATGCTTCTGTGCGCCTGACGCCTATATAGGGGGTTCACAACCTTAGTTGGATTTTGTATCATCTTGCTAAACGTCGATGTTTGCTCGCATATCACCTTCCCGCTTGTTTATCGGTTAACGCGGCTGACTCCCAAACTAGAAATAGGATGGGATTTCATCGAGGTCGTAAGTGTATGATCCGTGAGGGGACGAGCCATCTAACCTTCGGTGACACTTCTGTGCGCCTGACGCCCGTTTGGGGGGTTCGCAACTTCCGTGGATTTCTGTATCTTCAGAGCCGTAAGACGTATGATCCGGATGGCGATGAGAAATCGGCTGCCTATGGTGATGCTTACGCAGACCTGACGCCCGTATGGGGGGTTCCGCAGCAGCTCTACTTGGAGTGTTATATCGTGCCTGGTTTGTTTGCAATAGAGTATGTTTGTGTGTGTAGCGGTGGTCAAACCCGGTACCATCCCAGCGATTCCATACCATTGATCTAAACCCATCTTTTATTCCGCATTTACTTTCTTGCAATTAGTTTAATCAAACCCAAATCAACCTATCATTCTAAATATTAGTCTTACTTGAGCTAGATCTAACTGACAAAGATTCTTAAAAACGTTGTCCTTTGGGTTCGATCCTTAACTATACTGCGATAAGATCCGTCCGCTTGCGGGTGGTATTGTTGCACTTGGTTTTGGTAAAAGCTCGGGGATATAAACTCCGAGTGAATTTGTAGTGCATTCAAAAAGCCACATCACATAGGATGCTTGTCTCTCAATTATTGTATTAGTTATTAAAACTCCAAAAATCTAGGTTATCACACTTTACATTTTCAATGTGTCATTCTCCACCGCTTTTTCCCTAACCCTGGCATACCCCTCTAAGGTTTCTCTTTTGCCATTGACTTAAGGCCACCTTCTCAATCCCGAGCTTGGTGCCTGGGAGTCATCTCTCACGGTGCTCCATAGTCATGCATCATAGACCACCTTCTCATTCTCGAGCTTTGTGTATGGGGTCACCTCTCATGGTGCCCATTGGTCTACCCTTCTGGGTCTGACCTTTATGGCATCTTCCATCAGGGTGGCATGTAGGTGCGAGAATTCACATGTATATGTACTGTGATAGCCATAGTGACTTTATAATTGCAGTATGAACATCCAAACTGTTTATATTGCATTCAATGCGAGGAAGCATTCGGAAAACCCTCAGGAAACTAATGTGATTAATCATAATTAACCACATACCTGTCAAGATGATGTGAGATAGAAATAATCCAATCAACAATAGGCAAGCAAGCATTCAATAAGATCTTGAAACAATTATACAATTCCCTTTTATTACTCATGTTAGCAAGACCTATTAAATCTAGCTCGCTTCCTAGGGTTTCTAATCCACTTTTAGCGTTTGCATTACAACTAGGGTTTCCCTTGATCTTTTACTATTTTAAACCCTAATTTAACGCAATTGATCACAAACCCTAATTATCTCAACATCTAATCCTCAATTTTGAATTTAAGGCATAATTAACCATTAAATAAGTCCATTAAGCCTCTTTTACATTAAAGCTACAATTTCCATCCTTTTAATATATAACAAGATCATTATACGCATTTATCATCAATTCATAGTTCATTATGGTCCAATACTCATATGAACGTTTATTTATCATTAATTCTACCTTGATTCATTCAAAAAACCTTACTTTCTATATTAAGGTTATTTATCCACAAATTAGGAACTTTAATGCTTGAAATAGCTTATAACCATTAAACTCGGTTCTATACATGAAATCAAAATAATTAAAGCTGTTAGTAGTCCTAATTACCAACATTAGGGTTTCAAGGCCCATTAAAGTATTATTCATGCACATGAAACTCTAAGTTAAATCAATTACATGCAAAATTCGTCTTTTTCTCTCTTAATGTTCCCTTTTATCATTAACAGACTAATATCAGCTTTAATCATCAATTAAACCCTACTAATCACATAAAACACATCAAAATAGGTTTCTTAATCATCATTACATTAAAGTTAATAACTTATACTACTTTTCGAATTACAAGAGGAATTAGCTTCTATATGCATTTTTATTGGATTCCTCTCATTTTTCTGAGCAACTTTTATATTTTATGCGTGCTAATCCGAGCTATCGATTTTTAGATATGAATTTTACAAAAAAACACTTACTTGCCCAATAGGGAGGCACCACGTCACCCATCTCATGCAAAGAGATTGCTTTAGGAAACATAACCGAATTACGGTTATACCATTGGTTAAGTGATTGGTTACTTTGGTATGTGGAGGGCAGAATCGTCCAACGCATAAACACCCATCTTCAACCTTGGGCAACAGCTTGCTGCCGCCCTAATGGCCGCAAGGCGCGACTTCTGCTCCTCCCCTGGTCCCCTACGGTGACCAGCAGTGGTTCCTTTCTCATAGACAACCTCTGCCACCTCCGGATGCACCTGGGGCACCACCCGGTCTCAGCCAACATGGTCGTCTTCACGCTCCTCAGGCCTGCGGCGTGCGGCTGCCTTTGCAGGACGTGCGATCGTCGCTGCACCTTAGCTAGGGTCTGGGGACGATGGCCTGCTTTCCCCTCAGCAATGTGGGGCATTGGGCTTCCGTCACGAACCCTCCATAGCTCCTCGTTGCACTTTGGTTGTACCATTTTTCCTCGATTAGGGTTTTGAACGTAAGGAAGCAAGAAGGAGATGGGAAAGAAAAAGAGGAAAGTGGGATTTCTCTTGGATTCAACCATGGTGCTACCCCTAATATAGGGGGTTGTAGTAACACCCTGGGATGCTTGCCCACGAAGCAACCAATCCCTCTACCAATAGGGAAGTGATTCCTTCATTAAGAAGTTAGTTTCTCTCTCTCTCATATTTCTTTAATATTCCTTCTTCTTTAGGATTTCAAATATCATCCCTCATATGCTTTTTAATCTATTAGCCACGAATATATATATATATATATATATATATATCCTTAGGAAATACTTCCTTTTATCAAATTTACATAATCCATTAATTATGCATTCCCATTATCTCTTTATTTTTCAATCTTGGTATTTTCTCTTTCCTCTTTCTTCATTGGGACTCCTTGGATCCCAAGAAACTCTAATAATTCAAAATTTCTTTTTTAAGGAATACTCATTATCCTTAAATACATCAATATGCATTATTTCACATTATCTTGTTTATTTCTCATTAAAATATCTCTTTTTGAGGATTTCTCTTTATTTCTCTTTTATTTTCCTCATTGGTATTCCTTTTAACATTAGGAATCCTTGGGATACGAAATTCCACCAAGGATAACTCAATTATACCTCTTTTTACTTATTTTCCACATTTCATCAATATTTTCAATTTCTTTCTTAATAAAGAAATACTTAATTGATCTTTTCTTTTCTTATTGCATTCTCTATGCAACTTTGGACTCCTTGGAACCCAAGGAACCCAAGAGACACGAAATCCCTCTTTGGATTTGCCTTCTAGAGGTTTCCACACTTTTCTTTTTCTCTATTTTCTTATTTACTCAATAATAGTGGAATTTCTTATCTTTTCCCTTATTGGGCCCAATAGCTGATAAAGCCCACAAAACAACCACCAAGGCTATTGTAAATGAAATTCATTTATTCAAAACAAATTATATAATTATTTGTTCCAATATATTTAATATGAGAAATTACATTTCTCACCAATGAACCCAAAAGTTGGGGTTGTAACATCCTTCCCCTCTTATAAGAATTTTGTCCTCAAAATTCCATCACGCAAACAAATCAGGATAAGTCTTTCCTATGTCCATCAGGGCTCCCATGTGGCTTCACCCTTTCCATGGTGCTTCCCAAAAACCTTCATCATCTCATATTCTTTCATCTGAGTTCTTTCTTACCTTGGTATATCATACCCTCATAGGTGACTCAGGACATTTTAGCCTCTCAAAAGCTGAATAGGTTCAGGGCTCACACATGGCTTGGGTACCTCACATAGTGCTCTAGATCGAACCCATGGAACACATTACACATCATGTTATCATGAGGGCAAGGCTAAACACAACCATCTCCACCAATCCATCTGAATGGATCCATATATCGGGGACTCAACTTTCTCAGTTGTAGCTTAGAGGGGTTGGACTTTCACATCACATATTCTCCCATAGTGAACTACATGTCAGTCTACTTTGCATCAGCTCATGACTCATGTCACCACTGGGCCCTCTCTCAGCCATTGCACGATCAAAGCGACTTCATCTGCACACATTGTGGTTCTTTTTTGACCTTCACGAGGCCTCCTTCAAGAACATCATCTCAATGAAGCGGTGACCGACACAACCTCTATATAAAACTTCTTGCATCCCAATAAGGCTATGGTGGCTAACGTCACATCACAAGAACTGTCTCTTTGTATCACCCTGAATGAGCACACATGCTCTCATCATACCCTCTAGTCTGGATCATACTAACCATTAGTATGGGGTGCTAAACTGTTCTAACATCGAGTTCTTCAGGTATCTTCTTCCACCTCACGAGAGTGAACCTTTAGGTTATTCTCAAAAACTTTGCACTCACATCATGGTGTAGTTGAACCATCTCTCTCTTATAAGAAGTTCAACTAGATCCGTCCCGTGACAGTACTCTTTCTTTCTCATGTCATCTCGGTAAGGTGATCTACCATAACCCATATTGCATCTTGACCTTCCTTGGTCTAGGGGAGACTCACGACATCCATAGTGATGAATTCCCATTCCCTCCCGAGAACTCTTTCTACTTTATATCCATGCACAGGGTTACTAATGTTCGTCCTTCACCTCCTGGTTTGCATGTTACATGCAACATCATATCGAGCAGCCAAAGTGCTACTATCACTTACTATCTTTATAGTATCACGGTGTTTGGTGATCTTAAAACCATGATTTCCGGTATGTCATGATTCCTCAAGATCGATACCTCGGAAACCCTAAACCACTTTCATTAGGGTTTCATCACTTTCCTTTCCAAAGAAGTACATCTGAGGTTCGACAACCATCCTTTCATTATATTACATACTAGGCTAGCTAACCCACAACTACTAAATTGTTCAACAGATCTCGTTACATCTGAGTGTTAGCCCAAACATATCTCTTTTTCTCAACTTAAGGTTAGCCTAGCAACCTCAACTTCTTCAAACTTCCAGCTAAACCAGGCAGCTATACCTCAACCCGAGCATTCATTACCACTTCTTACCCTTAGGTGTTAGGTAAAGTTGAAGACATACACCTCCATGTATTCTACTTATCATCTCATCTCTAAGTTTGTCTTCATCAAGAAACTCTGAGCTCCTTTTCATGGTGGTCAAACTCAACCTTGCATATCTTGCAAATTCTAGATAGCTCATGGTATCACATCCCCACAAGATGATCTCCTTAATACTATTAGTGTTTGTAAACCATCCATGTATCATTTACTCCACAAGGGCACGTTATCATCTCTGTCCTCATTCCTTATAGCAACGTTCCAACTCACGTCATCTTTACCCTTGGTGTATGGCATGCATATTGTACTATCTCACACTCCCATAATGAGAAGAAATAAGGATTTGGCGGCCGTCCAAATACAAAGTTCTTCCTATTCTAAGAGTAGAGATGGTACAACCCTCATTACCAGTACACTTTTAAATCTGAGTTAGAACGTGCAACTTATGTCTATACATCACAAACATCATGATATCAAAATTACTTCCATGGAAAACTGGTCTCGAACTTACTTGATCCAAGCACAATCCTTAATCATCTCCTCTAGGTCTAAAGGGTGTCGGCACTTTTGGGGTTATCCCTCTTCCCTTATGCATCCAGAGAGTGCCCTACTCATCTGCCCTTTGGGTCCCATGAGTTCATGAAGGTGATCAATCTCCTAACCCATGTCCCTTAGACAATGATAGTTGTTACCTCCCGACCCTATGGTCATGTGCAACTAGGGAATTAGGCAACTCCTTCTTCCATCGGTCTTATCCCTACCTGACCCTAGGATAGACTTAGGATTCCATTATAGTACATGTTCAACTTAGAACCTTACCCAATCCTTCCTCATCTCTCTCTACATTCCTGATTGACTTTCATCCCTTCATAGGGGGTCATGGCAACCTGCCTACCTTGGTCAGGCCCCATACTGGTTACCTCCATGGTAACACATCCACATGCACTTAGAGATGGCTATTTATGGGTCTACAGGTTCATTCTCATACCATGTACTTTTCATCTAGCTTCTCAAGATCCTCTGAAACCTCTTTAGGTTACCTCAAAACCAAAAAAAACTGGTATACACCCTATAAAAGGGTCCCTCTCCCAGGATGGGAGGAAACTACACCTGATAACAATAGTCACAAATGTCCTTATGTTTAGGGTATGCATCCACATGAATGTGCTTAGCCCTAGAAAGCTACTAAGGCATAAGACGATACTTACCAAACCATGCTAGGTCACACTTGTTCTCATCCTCAACATTAGATCAACTTAGTTGTGAGGGGTTCATCAAACATACCCTTAACTTAAGGGGTTTCCTTTCCTCTAAACACGAGGAGTACCATGCTCGAAACTATAGAGACTCAAATCACATTATGAGCATCAGATAGACTACTTCCCCTCTTAGGCCTAGGAACCCTAGGTCCACCTTTGGGTGTCCAACTGCATGCTCAACCTCTTAACTATGAATCAAGCATGTCCAAGGTATGTCATCCTTTCATTCGAGCAACACCTCAGAGTTGAGTCCTCTTCCCGGACAACCAACTAGGTACAAGGCTTCACAACTTGCTACTAAGCTTCTTTAGGGTCTAAGGAACTCTTCGTCTCATCTCAACTGGTAAACTATAGACACATAGGTTCCATAAGCATCATCCTCCCTTTAGGGTTTGGTTCCTCTAAAGGCAACCAAGACATCATCAGCCTCCAAGGGTCAAGCATACAGAAACCACTATCATCCACTTAGGTCGCATCGTCCTCAACTCCCATTGTTCCTCAAGTTTCGGGGTTTTAGGCTTCCAACCTTGTTGTTTGGGGTCCTGCTCTCTCTCTAGAGATAATCCTACAACCAACCTCTCTACTAGAGGTCCTTTCTCCATGAAGGATCAAGCTCACAAACATACCTCTACATGGGTGAATCCTATGCTCGAACTTATGTTTGCTCAAGATCATCCATAGCCCTTTATGCTTACTTCATAGGCCGTCCATCATGATCTCTTGACCAGGGTTTCATCCTACTATCAGCACTACTGACACACTCTAGGTGCAAGCTATATCCTACTTGCAACAACCCATAAGGTTTCTATAGGTTCTTCTCTAACTTCATCCATGAGGGAGCTATCCTTCGCTCAAACATGCACGACCCTTCCCAGAGTTGGGTTGCCAAAGGTGTTAGGTCATCCAACCTCTCATGGCTCGTATGGCAATCCAAAGGCATGTCTATCCAAACATCCGGTCAACCATGACATCTAACTCATCATGTCATCTCTCTTTCTAACCTTCACTTAGGGTTAGGGTTAACATCATCCTCAAAGTATGTACTAGGTCTCTACTTTTAATGGAGGTCTCTACCTCCAAGACTAATTCTCTCTACTCACACTCCTGCCAAGGAGGTCTATCCTTAGGTCTCTCCTGAGGGTAATGACAACTCGTGTCATACGACCTAAGCATGTATCTATTCCTTTACGCTTACGCTATTAAGCTTATGTCCATGACATCTTATTTACATGCTTTTCATTAATTTGGTGGAGGATTCCTTAGACCTTATTAACCTTACCCATACCTCAAGAGGGTGAGGAGAAGAGAGAAACCCCTAATCCTTAAGGTCCTTAATAGAATTTGAGTTGAGAAGGGATGAACCAGATGAGAGAGTCCTAAAGGTATCTTATTTCGAGTCATATCCTAAGACATCGTCCAAGCAGTCACACAATCCGGGAGTCCTCATATTCTGACTAGCGGTGCAGAGGAAAATATTGCCAACCCCCAGACGTGATCCTTTTCTAGACACCTCAGTCTTTCAGACATTCCTCTAATAACTCCCTTGGTTCTATGGAATTTGTAAAATTTAATAATTATTAAAGATTAAATGAGGAACCTATGCTATGATACCAATTGTAACGACCCCACCTCCTGGTAACCCCCAATTAAGGGAGACCCGAAGGTCAGAGCTGTTATTCAATTAACAGGATCAAAGGTTCGACAAATAATCAATAATAATTATGAAATTCTACTAACTGACTGGAATTTGGTATAAAATTAAAACTTTACTTACCTTTGAAAACTTTGGAAATCTATCTATCCATAGCTTGAATTATTCTATCTAATCCTCCATGCACTTTATTTCTTATTTCCACAATGTGTCACTTTACTATTTGTTCTTTCAATTGTTGTTCCTAAAACGCCGACAAACAAAACGTCGGTCAGTATATCGAAATATACTAGTATGTGGGAACAACCAAAAATCTTGCAAATATGGCTAACAATTTAATAATCACAATCAAATTATTTAACAAGCCACTTTACATTTTCAATGTGTCATTCTCCACTGCTTTTGCCCTAACCCTGGCATACCCCTCTAGGGTTTCTCTTTTGCCATTGACTTAAGGCCACCTTCTCAATCCCGAGCTTGGTGCCTACCATAGTCATGCATCATAGACCACCTTCTCATTCCCGAGCTTGGTGTCTGGGGTCACCTCTCATGGTGCCCATTGGTCTACCCTCCTGGGCCTGACCTTTATGGCATCTTCCATCAGGGTGGCATGTAGGTGCGAGAATTTACATGTATATATAACTATGATAGCCATAGTGACTTTATAATTGCAGTATGAACATCCAAACTGTTTAGATTGCATTCAATGCGAGGAAGCATTCGGAAAACCCTCGGGAAACTAATGTGATTAATCATAATTAACCACATACCTATCAAGCTGATGTGAGACAGAAATAATCCAATCAACAATAGGCAAGCAAGCATTCAATAAGATCCTGAAACAATTATACAATTTCCTTTTATTACTCATGTTAGCAAGACCTATTAAATCTAGCTCACTTCCTAGGGTTTCTAGTCCACTTTTAGGGTTTCCATTGCAATTAGGGTTTCCCTTCATCTTTTACTATTTTAAACCCTAATTTAACGCAATTGATCACAAACCCTAATTATCTCAACATCTAATCCTCAGTTTCGAATTTAAGGCATAATTAACCATTAAATAAGTCCATTAAGCCTCTTTACATTAAAGCTACAATTTCCATCCTTTTAATATATAACAAGATCATTATACGCATTTATCGTCAATTCATAGTTCATTATGGTCCAATACTCATATGAACGTTTATTTATCATTAATTCTACCTTGATTCATTCAAAAAAACCCTACTTTCTATATTAAGGTTATTTATCCACAAATTAGGAACTTTAATGCTCGAAATAGCTTATAACCATGAAAACTCAGTTCTATACATAAAATCAAAATAATTAAAGCCATTCGTAGTCCTAATTACCAACATTAGGGTTTCAAGGCCCATTAAAGTATTATTCATGCACATGAAACTCTAAGTTAAATCAATTACATGCAAAATTCATATTTTTTTCTCTTAATGTTCCCTTTTATCATTAACAGACTAATATCAACTTTAATCATCAATTAAACCCTACTAATCACATTAAACACATCAAAATAGGGTTTCTTAATCATCATTACATTAAAGTTAACAACTTATACTACTTTTCTAATTACAAGAGGAATTAGCTTCTATATGCATTTTTATTGGATTCCTCTTATTTTTCTGAGCAACTTTCATATTTTATGCATGCTAATCTGAGCTACCAATTTTTAGATATGAATTTTACAAAAAAACACTTACTTGCCTAATAGGGAGGTACCACGTCACCCATCTCATGCAAAGTGATTGCTTTAGGAAACATAATTGAATTATGGTTATACCCTTGGTTAAGTGATTGTTTACTTTGGTACGTGGAGGGTAGAATCTTCCAACGCATAAACACCCATCTTCAACCTTGGGCAGGAGCTTGTTGCCGCCCTAACGGCCACAAGGCACGACTTCTGCTCCTCCCCTGGTCCCGTATGGTGACCAGCAGCGGTTCCTTTCTCATAGACAACCTCTGCCACCTCCGGACGCACCTGGGGCACCACTCGGTCTCAACCAACATGGTCGTCTTCACGCTCCTCAGGCCTGCGGCGTGCGGCTACCTTTGCAAGTCGTGCGATCTCCGCTGCACCTCGGCTAGGGCCTGGGGACGATGGCCTGCTTTCCCCTCAAGAACGTGGGGCATTGGGCTTCCGTCACGAACCCTCCATAGCTCCTCGTTGCGCTTTGGTTGTATCATTTTTCCTCTTTTAGGGTTTTGAACGTAAGGAAGCAAGAAGGAGATGGGAAAGAAAGAGAGGAACGTGGGATTTCTCTTGGATTCGACCATGGTACTACCCCTAATATAGGGGGTTGTAGTAACACCCTGGGATGCTTGCCCACGAAGCAACCAATCCCTCTACCAATAGGGAAGTGATTCCTTCATTAAGAATTTAGTTTCTCTCTCTCATATTTCTTTAATATTCCTTCTTCTTTAGGAAAGATCATCCCTCATATGCTTTTTAATCTATTAGCCACAAATATATATATATATATATCCTTAAGAAATACTTCCTTTTATCAAATTTACATAATCCATTAATTATGTATTCCCATTATCTCTTTATTTTGCAATCTTGGTATTTTCTCTTTCCTCTTTCTTCATTGGGAATCCTTAGATCCCAAGAAACTCTAATAATTCGAAATTTCTTTTTTAAGGAATACTCATTATCCTTAAATACATCAATATGCATTATTTCACATTATCTTGTTTATTTCTCATTAAAATATCTCTTTTTGAGGATTTCTCTTTATTTCTCTTTTATTTTCCTCATTGGTATTCCTTTTAACATTAGGAATCCTTGAGATACGAAATTCCATCAAGGATAACTCAATTATACCTCTTTTTACTTATTTTCCACATTTCATCAATATTTTCAATTTCCTTCTTAATAAAGAAATACTTAATTGATCTTTTATTTTCTTATTGCATTCTGTATGCAACTTTGGACTCCTTGGAACCCAAGGAACCCAAGAGGCACGAAATCCCTCTTTGGATTTGCCTTCTAGAGGTTTCCACACTTTTCCTTTTCTCTATTTTCTTATTTACTCGATAATAGTGGAATTTCTTTTGTCTTTTCCCTTATTGGGCCCAATAACCGATAAAGCCCACAAAACAACCATCAAGGCTATTGTAAATGAAATTCATTTATTCAAAACAAACTATATCATTATTTCTTCCAATATCTTTAATATGAGAAATTACATTTCTCACCAATGAATCCAAAAGTTGGGGTTGTAACACCTACAGTTGACCCTATGCACGGTTGTTGGGTGTCGATGATCCAGCTTGGGACGCTTGTCCACGTCCTTAGGCACCACTAGAAAATTGTATCCTCTATGAGCCTTGTTGACTCTGCCTCTGGGGTTGAGTTATAGTCCTGACTTTCTCAGGACAATCTCTCACCAAATGTCCTGGCCTCCCACACTGGAAATAGTTGTAGCTTCCCACATTCTGCCTAGGTGGTCCTGTCACTGATGTTGATGTTGTACTGGGGGATCTACTTGGAGGAAAACTATGACCCCTACCCCTACTTGACATCCACTGCGTAGGGGTATTAAACCTTGGTTGTGCTGTCAGTGTGGAAAACCTTGGTTTCTTAAAACTCTCGGACCTCTATCCTTGAAACTGAGGATACACTTTCTTATTACCGGTCTGTTGCTTCTCGATCACATACCTCTCTATCTGCCTAGCAGATTCCACAAAAGTGGAAAATCTCTCCCTGTTCTCTAGAGCAGACACATGATGGTCAATTCAGCGTTCAACCCCTTCTCGAAATGTTGAATCCTCTCTTCATCAGTAGCTGCCATGTGCGGACAGAACCGCAAAAGCTCCATGAACTTAGCTTCATATTCGCTAATGTTCATCTGTCCTTGTCTAATTCTCTCAAACTGGGAGATCTTATCATCTAGATACATCTTAGGGAAGTATCTAGCAACAAATTCATGTCGGAATTCATTCCATCTAACTTCAACTCCTGGCCTTTTGCCTTTCTCAACGGTCCACCAATGACCAGCACTACCTTTCAACAGGTATACAACATGTCTCACCTTCTCATCTTCAGGAATCATAAGGATTTTGAAGGCTTTCTCCAGCTCAGTTAACCATAGATCAGCATCTACTGGATGAGCTGTGCCAACATACTCTGTGGCTCCCACCCGGCAAAGCCGTTCAAAGGTCTTGCCAGCTCCATGTCTTTCATTGTGAGCTGGTTCCCTAGGTGCAGGTAGTGGCATCCTATCTGTCATATGAGTCATGGCTGCCATAAATTGTCCAAACATTACTTGGAAGGTTGGGTTCCCCATATTTTCTTGATTGAACTGGGGTTGTTCAGGCATTGGTTCCTCCCTATCCTGGTCCCTTGCACCTACTCCTGGTGCAGCAACACTGCTCTCAACAACTTGTTCATCATGTGTTCCAGACATCTTCAAGTTCTTCTTCTCCTATATGAGCAGAAGATACTTACCAGATAAACTAGAAGACACTAGAACAGACTCAACAACCTTAATCATATGTCTTTGTAGACTCAACGAACCTAGAGCTCTGATACCACTAAATTGTGACGTGTCATTCAAATAAAACGTATTTAACTAAGAGGAAGCTATCGTTAGCAGCGAATTACTAAAAATCACTAAAAATTAAAACCATTTACAAAGAGATCCATTCTCAGGAAAACTCTTTAAACAAGAACCACAGTATTATATTTACATATTGATTCACAAAGTACATTCCATGTACCATCTCTTCTCGAGGAATATATATACACCATTGCTCTGCTTAAAAAGCACAAGTAACAAAATCCTCGAGGCTTAAAGCCAAAATCTCAGATCGAATTATTAAAAGTACTAACTCCTAGGACCTGAGAGTACAGAGAAGACACATAGGACTTTACATACTAATACTACACATGATAGCCAGTATCTCCACTTGGATATCACTGATGTCCCTGTTGTTGTTGTTGCTGCTCTTCCCCTGCTACAGAGTTCCTACCTCTTTGTCTGTGTCTACCTAAAAACGTTGGATCCCACAGGGGTGAGACCATTTGTAAATTGCCCCAGCAAGAGATATAACTCTCCACCGAAAACATTATTATTGCAGTTTAATAGAAATAAACTGAATAGTGGAATCATATAACCAACAACAGATAAATCAATATCTATGCAGATTAGAGCAACATTTCTATTCAAGCAATTTAGCTATAAAACTTGATGATTCAGCATGTCTCTTATTCAATAAGGAATTGAAGAACATATATATAACATTTATGTATCAAGGACATGCTAAGAAAGATAACATCAACCAGTGATTCTCGTATTTCAATCTTATGCAAATACGCTACATGGCTGATTACATTTTACAATCACACTTAAGCTCTGAGGAGATGAGGTATACCGCTCATACTCCAACTGACCATTGTGAAGTCGAAATCAGTACCATACAAGGTTAATGGAAGAGCCAACTTCCAAGACCTCCCACATCCCGGTCAGTGTGGGACCACATGTAGGACATCTTGTGACTCTACTACATAGCTTGCTAGGGTATAATGGCATCTTCTCTATAGAGCTATAATGGCAGTTGCACTCTCTTCACAATCGAGAGATTTCATGTTTACCTCCATCGATTCGACATTAACATCATCGGGAGATTCATGATACATCCATCCCAACACATATAATGAAGGATTGAGAGGTTTAATGTTTACCTTCCATCAATTCCTCCATTAGGACGTACGGATATTTTCACCCATTGACCCCCGCATATTCAAAAATATGCGCTCTCCAGGAGATCCTGTAGGAAAACCTGTTTCACCATCACCAGCTACTGACGATGATGGATCTATGGTCAGAGCACTACATGAATAGATTTCACTTGATTAATTAAGTACATTATTATATTCTTTTAGCATCAACCAAGTTTTCAAACATAACTTATTAAGACAAATGCTATAAAGAAACATGTACTATTTTCATTAATCACTTCTCAGTCTTTATAAGAAATTGGGATCTCAGTCCCTCATTTCAATACTGGGAACTATCATCCCTTCACAATCCCAATACCATAATCATATGGTTCTGGGTATTCAAACCCTTAGCTCATCACTGAGCATTGTTACCACTCTTTCAGGTAACTATCACCTTCAGGTCATCTGACCAAGGTAAACATGACACTTGCTACACAAGCATCTCTTATGCACTTGAGGCCAATTAACTCTCTTGTTACCATCTTACTAGGCAACAAGTCATATTATGGCACACAAGGCCCAATAAACAATTTCAATACATAAAACATCATAGCTCATACCTGGATATGTTCATCATCTCATGATCCCTGCATGGTTAGTACAAATGATAACATGTATATCAATCATATTTCAATTCCATGCCATTCAAGGGTACAACACTATTCCCTTACCAGGGTTAGGGTTTCCCATTTCATGTCAATCAGGGTTACTCATTCCCTTTGCACAATTAGGACCAATGATTTATCATTTCATTATCCAAGGTTAGAGTTTCATGCTATATAATATAACCCAGAATTAGGGTTTCACATGCCTTCACCCTATTTTAAAATTAGGGTATATTATTTACTTCTCATCAAGAATTATCATATACTAACACCCAATTTAGGGTTAGGTTTTACTATTCCTTCCAATTAGGGTTTTATATTCCATTACCCACAATTAGGATTTACTATTCATCCTAATTAGGGTTTATCATAAAAATACCCTAAATTAGGGTTACTCATGTCATTATCCCAATTTCATATCTCATCATCCTACTAGTTTAGGGTTTCACTTAGAATTTCCCTAAATTAGGGTTTGAGTTCATTAATCAACTCAATTAGGGTTTTATGATCTCTTATTCAAGGATCATACCCGAATTGTAGATCACATCATTTTGAATGTTTTAGGCTTAAGTGCTACATGATTATCATTCATGTATGAATATTTCTCTCTCATCCTACTCAGGATGTCCACTTCTCAATTCTTGATTAGATTAAGCCTAATCTTTATTCAAATATATGCATTTATGGCTAACATGATGTATTGAGTTATTACATCATTATGCATCAATGATTAATCCCACTAAGGGTATCAATCATCTAAGTACATCAGGTCTCCAAATGGTCTAATCGATTGGACTTTTAATTATATGAGGGTTCCAAATGGATTGACCAATTGAACCTTCAATCTCATTAGATGATCAATTGGATTAACCAATTGAATCTTCAATTGCATTAGACATTCAATTGAAGTGGCCCTATTGGACCTTCCATTACATGAGGTATCCTAATGGATTAATCATGTTGAGCCTCCAAAAGATTTGATTACATAGGCCCTAAACAACCTTAGTTCTCATAATTCAATTGATAGAAAACCAATTGGGCAATTTATCCTTGAAACTGATTGGATAAAATAGGTGTTGAAACTGTTTGCACTTTGGGTCTCCAAACGATTTGAGACCGTTTGGACCCAAATGGTCTTGAGACTATTTAGACTCAAATGGTCTTGAGACCGTTTGGGCTCAAATGGTCTTAAGACCGTTTGGTCCAAACCATCTCAAAACTGAATGGACCAAAAAGTCCTTTCAATACTTACACGATTCATGATTTCTATGGATGAACCAACATCAATTGAGTCCCTGATTTCTTTATCACTTGAACTATTGAATAAACCTTCAATTAGACCATCAATTAGGGTTTTGAACCCAATTGATCTAGGATTTCAACTCGAGGAACCTTCAATTAGGGCTTTGAAT
Organism: Alisma plantago-aquatica; assembly: GCA_963693085.1. Taxonomy (NCBI): domain Eukaryota; kingdom Viridiplantae; phylum Streptophyta; class Magnoliopsida; order Alismatales; family Alismataceae; genus Alisma; species Alisma plantago-aquatica. The sequence continues at coordinate 1,115,441,959 of OY856412.1, forward strand.
CTAGTAGCCATCAATGATCAACATTGTGGAATTGGTTCAATTGAAACCAATGAACCATCATCAAACTTTTGACATGACCTAACCCCAAACGGTCTTGAGGTCGTTTGGATGACCTCCAAATGGTCTTGAGACCGTTTGCCTCATCCTAACCTTGGAATTTGTGAAATTCCATTAGGGTTTAGATCATTGGATTGATCATCAAATCAGCACTCAATTGCATTTCAATTTGGTATCTCCGAACCTTCAATTACTCAACCATACTTAACCCTAGACCTCCAAACGGTCTTGGGTGACCCCCAAACGGTCTTGAGACCGTTTGGGTTACTTCCAAATGGTCTTGATACCGTTTGGGCTAATCAACCCAAAAATCTAAGTTAACCAAATTGAATTTCAGCACTTATTTCGATTAGGGTTTGCTAATTGATTAACCTTCAACTGATGAACCCTTTATAATTAATCAATAAAATTTGGTGGGTCATCAACCAGCATTATTAGAATCAAAATTTCCAAACATTCAACCCTGGTCAACTCTCCCAAATGGTTTGAAACCATTTAGCTTCAAATGGTTTGATGAAACTGTTTGCTTTCAAATAGTTTTGTTGAAACCGAATGAGCAACTTGTTGAAACTGAATGAAATACAATTTATTTGGGAAAAGTGTCCAATATGATTTAATCATCATCTAACTTCGTCCCTGTAGCTCTTATTACTTATGATTTCATGGAATTGCCCATTTCAACCAACAATTAATCAAGAATATGAAGGAATCAACAAAATTGCAAGATTGATACTTGAATAACAATGTAGAGGGGTTCAAGTTATATAACCCACCTCCAATTGAGCTTCAAAGATCCAAGATCACGTCAACAATGGTGTATGCAACTCATTTCACTATCCCAAGGCTCGTCCTCAAGCTTTGAGTGAAAAGGAATGGTTAGAATTGAAGATGGGATCGAGATAAGAAGAAATCATGCATTGTTTTGTGATTTCCACCATGAAATCAAGGTGAATGAAGGTCAAGAAGCTTACCAACAGGTTGGGGGTCGTCCTCCTGGTCCTTCAAGCTCCCTTGGTTGTTTTGCAATCAAATATAAGAAGTGGATTCGAAATTACCCTTTCATTCTATGGATAAATGAGCTGATATGCAATTTTTATTAAAAATTCAATTAAGAGAGAGAAAGTAGGAACTATCTCTCCCAAATTCTTGCCACTTGCCCCCTTCCTTTACTTAGGGATGAGGCTATCCTATTTTCCTCTTATTCCCTTCAATTATCCATGTTTTAAAGAAAAGAAAAGCAAATTAAGCACCTTAACCCTTTTTATATTAATATCCATAAGTTAGTGGATATTTCTTTTTCTTATAATAAGGTGAGTGGAGTTTTCACCTCCTTAGGATATTTTCGTGCCTTTGCAAGAAACAAGTACGTTCACACTAGAGAAAATCCATCCATCTCGTTTTTTGTTGAAGGCCCTTCAATTATTTTATTTATTTTTGCATTAAATTGAATTAAGGTTTCAATTATGCTTAAATCTTGATTATTTTAATATCAAGATTCTCTCTCCTTCAAAGTAACTCAAATGAGACGCCCCTCTTATATTCTTTCCCCTAAAAGATGTCAAGAATTATTAGGGACCTTGTTGAAGTGGAAATTTGCATATTGAACCCTAGGTTTTAGGTAAATTGCACATTACACCAAAACTAGGTTTTAATGCACAAACATTGTTTAATCAGCTCTTTCTTGGTACCCAGGCTTTCACAAGCCATTCCTCTGCATCATCTTCATTCTCATGATGCTTCAACATATGAGGAACATCTTATAATGCACAATTTGCAATTTAACCCCTCAACTTGGGTAATTTGCACTTTAGTCCAACACAAGAAAAACATTATTTTCAACATTATTCAAAATGGACTAGAATTGAAATATAAGTTCCTCTTGAGCCTTAATTACTTTTCAAAAGATAATATCAAGCATATAATTATCTTTTTTAAACAAAACACCTAGGGTTAAAGCATAACCCAGGTCAAGGATGTTACATATACCAGATCAAAAGTAGGACTAACATTAAGTAAATCATCCAATTATATCCAAAATTATGCCATGCCAGATAGTTGTGGTCCTAAAAATAAAGTTGTAATTAAATTTTTTTAAAGTAAATGTAGGAAAATGTAAAACAAGATAAATAATAAAGATGCAATATATGGAGATGGAAGCATGGTTCCATTCCTTCTCCTAAACTTGAATTTGGCATTGTCCTCAATGTTAAAAGCGAAGGAAAACAAATGGAATGGTGGTACCGAGAATTGCTTGTACAGAATGGACAAAAGTTGGGCATTGACTATGCATAGAAGTACTTTGGCCCAAAAAGTGTGTCACTAAGAGATGGAAGTAGGCACGGTAGTGATGATTTTGTGTAGATGTTGAGATAACTAGGTGATGTTAGAGAAAGAAATGTTGATATCATCTATGGACTTATAATTCTGGAGTATATATAATGTTATAAAGAAATTACTGCTCAAACTCTCCCTCCTCCATTACATGCACAAATAATAAATGCCAGTGTTAGTGGTACCAAAAATTTATTGCTTAATATTTGGAAACTGTCTTGTTGCCACTGACTTCACAATTGATATTGAGATTCTATTGTGATTTTTTAGCTAATCTTTGAGGTGTCTCTGTGTGACAAATAGGGGTACTAGTGCCACTAAAAATGTACTTTTTGAATACTTACACTCTGAGGGCATTAATCATAGAACCTTATTTTCTTACATCAAAATTGAATTAATCTTCTATGAAATAAGACAAACTAATCTTGATAAGAATTTCCTAGACAAAATCTACCAACACAATGAAACAAACCTAACCTGATTAGCCTAAATAGTGGGTTCCCTCCCACTAGCACCCTTATTTTATGTCCTAGGATCAAATAAATACTTACATCTATTTGGGGTGGTCCTGAGTGGGTGGTGATGGATGATTTGATGATTTGAACTCTACCCTTTAATCATCAATGCCCATCATGAGTATTGATGAATGCATATTCATCCTGATTTTCATTCATCTTTTTATAACCAATTTGATTCAATACTTTCGATTTATCTCTTAAATCTCACATATTGCGAGTTCTCTTAAGAAATCCAATTATTATGAATTTTGATCAAATTTATATTGATTTGGTACAGGTCTAAACCAAGTTATATCATCACATGGAGCTCACCAAAGAACCTCTCACTTTTGATCTTGACCAAACGGTCTGCTCTAACAGTTCTGACCAAACGGTCTGACCAATCGGTTTCCACCATTCGGTTTCACAAATCGATCTCACTAGACGATTTGCCCTAACGATCTCAAGACCATTTGAGCCCATTCAGTTTCAAGACCGCATGAGCCCAAAAGGTCCCAAAACCATATGACGTCTAACGACTTCAAAACCGTTTGGACAACAAAACCATTTGGACATCAAGATCGTTTGGTGCCATTTGGTCCCAAGACCTCTTGGAGCCATTCGGTCCCAAGACCGTTTGGAGCCATTCGGTCCCAAGACCATTTGGAGCCATTCGGTCCCAAGACCGTTTGGTGCCATTCGGTCCCAAAACCGTTTGGTGCCATTCGGTCCCAAGACCGTTTGCTCACAAGGTTGAATGAAGCTGAGAGAACGATACATGAAGACCTTTTGGTCATTTGCGTGAAGATCGAATGAAGATAGAACTCAAGGACCATTTGGACGTCAAACGGTCTCGAAACCGTTCGAGTTGCTTCACGCCAAAAGCATGAAGCTCCCATCCAAACCTATACATAGATCCCCAAAGGCCCTCATTTGTGGATCGACACCAACACGCCGACAGGCTGCTGGAGGTCCGATCTAGTGTCACGCCCACCTGCCCCTCTTGGCGCCGAGAAGGGAGAGAAGAAGAGAGAGAAGGTGAAGAAGAAGGATTGCCCAGACTACCTTGGTGGTTCTTCCTCTTCGTTCAGATCTGCTCCGACACAACGTAGAAGACAGCATCATCTTCACCGAACTGTGACCACCTTCTTCATCATGCTCATGGCAGAACCTTCCCTTTCTCTTATTCTTCTTATTTCTCGCATCATGAGCGAGTAGTACCTTTTCGCTGGGGTGCGGGGACTAGCCCCGCTGCCCATGCAATCATGTTCTTTTGTTAAACTCTCCATGGTAGTGTATATAACTTTCCATTTTCGTTATTAATTGGTATGTTCGTAGATGATTATCTCCTTGCTTTCATCTTGTTCTTTCCTATATTGAAAAATCTTCTATATGTGGGATTGAATGGCGGTTTACAAAGTTCGACTCTTTAACAAGAACTTCTGATAAGATTCCTTGAGGTCGTAAGTGTATGATCCGTGAGGGGACGAGACATCTAGCCTACGGTGATGCTTTTGTGGTCTAAACATCCCTCAGGGAGGACCATAGCCTTAGTTGGATTTTGTATCGTCTTTGTTTATCATTGATGTTAGTTTGTAGATCTATCACCTGCTTGCTTATCGATTAATGTGGTTGACTCCCAAACTAGAAATAGAATGGGATTTCTTCGAGGTCGTAAGTGTATGATCCGCGAGGGGACGAGCCATGTAGCCTTTGGTGATGCTTCTATGTGCCTAACGCTTGTATAGGGGGCCCACAACCTTCGTCGAATTTATGTATCTTCATAGTCATAAGTAAGTGATCCGGTTGGTGATGATACATGATGCCTAAGGTGATGCTTACACAAACCTAACGCCCATATGGGGGGTTCTGCATCAGCTCTATTTGGATCATTTTATCTTGCCTGGATTGTTTGCTTTGGAATGTGTTTGTGGGCGTAGTGGTGGTGAAACCCGATACCATCCCAGCGATTCCATATCATTGATCTAAATCCATCCTTAATTTAGCTTTTACTTTCTTGCGATTAGTTTAATTAACCTCAAATCAACCAATCATTCTAAATATTAGTTTTACTTGAGCTAGATTCGACTGACAAAGATTCTTAAAAATTTGTCCTTTGGGTTCGATCCTTAACTATACTGCAATAAGACTTGTCTGCTTGTGGGTGGTATTATTGCACTTTGGTTTTGGTAAAAGCTTGGGGATTTCAACCCCGAGTGAGTTTGTTAGTGCGATAAAATTCCACATCAAATTCTGGCGCCATTGCCGGGGACAACAGATTCAGTTAGTCAAATCTAGTTCTTTTAAGACTAATTTAGGATTCTACTTTTTCTTTTGACACAATCGATCGTCTACTTGAAATATTAACTATACTCTGTGGTTCTCACTTTCGAAATCTTTCTAATTCAGGTACAATCCAAGGCATAGTGCATGCACCGTTCAGACAACCCCAGACTAACAACGAGCTTTGATCCTGAGATTGACAAAAAATTTCATCGTCAGATCTGAGAAATTCAAGCAAGGATGGCTCAGGAAGAGGAAGTAGCCTGAAGGGTGGCTCAAGCCATCAATGCACAGAGAGAGAGGCTCATGCAGGAAGCCAGGGCTGCAGTTCAATAGGAAATCCTAGCAGCGCAAGCAGCAACACAAGCAACTGAACTACAAAAGGATCTTAGAGAGTTCTCAATCCCGAAAGCTGCGAATGTTCATCATCATGTACAACCTCCTCCTATCAACGCTACTAATTTTGAGATAAGAGCACATTGGATCACCCTACTTCAGAACAACCCTTTCTATGGCAAGCAAGGAGAAGATATCTAAGAATATCTTCTAAGTTTATTGATCTATGTGCCATGACAAAACAAAATGAAGTCACAAATAATGCCATTCGACTCCGTCTCTTCAAGTATTCCCTTGCGGATAGAGCTATAAGTTGGTACAATTCGCTGCAAAGTGAAATACCCATCACCACCTGGGAACAACTCCAAAATGTGTTTCTAGAAAAAATTTATCCTCCATATCTTACCTATGAAATTAGAGGGAAGATAACAAATTTCACTCAAGTTCCTGGAGAAACCCTTGTTGAAGCTTGGGAAAGATACAAAGAGCTTCTACGCAAGTGTCCACACCACGGAATTCCCAAGAATCAACTCATCGAGATTTTCTATAGGGGTGTGGATGATGATATTAAGAGATTCCTAGATTCCTCATCTGGAGGAAACTTCATGCGTCAAAGTTATGACAGCACATGGAGAGTTGTCACCCTGGGAGCAGAAAATCAAGCCAATTGGGGTAGATCTGTAGGTAAAGGAGTTTTAAAGTATCTATGTCTGAAGCTACTCCCGAGTACAAATCTATCGCTGAAACCTTAAAACTCTTAGTTGCCAAGCAAGACCATATTGAATCATCTCTTACTGCCATTGGAAGAGGACGTTCACCCACTCGACAACCAGAACAAGTTAAGTCCACTTCCCTATTCTATGAAGCATGTAAAGGAACTGATCATTCCACCTTATCATGCAATGTTCTCTATGATGTTGTTCTGAGCAATGTATGTGGCCAAGGAGATAATGGTAAGATGGAAAATCTTAATGCTATCAACACCATTCCTGGTCAAAGTTATTACAATCTGAATCAGAATAGGAATCATCCTAGTTTTCAATATGGAAACCCCTCTGTAGCAGTAAACTCACATCAATTTGGTTCAAACAATCAACCAAGAGGCCCACCAGGATTCCAGTATAATCAACAATAGAATTTTGGGAATCAAGGAAATTTCAAGGGGAACTTTTAGAATAGGAACTACAATAATTACCAAAACAACTCTCAGTACCAGAATCTTAATCAACAACAAGGACAGCAAGCAGGTCCCGTTTATCCTGATGACAAGCTATCAGCCATTGAAAAAATGTTGCAAACTCAGCAAACCATGATAGCTAACCAACAAGCTCAGTAGAAGGCTATTGAATCTCAACTAGCTCAACTCGCAGCTAGCATAAAACCACATGTTGGAGTCTTTGCTGGCCAACCCAAGAACAATCCTAACCATCCTGAACAGTTGAAGGCAGTCACCACTAGGTCAGGGAAAGACTATTTGGATCCCCCTGAAAAGACATTTGTGGTTATTACAGACGAGGATGAACCTGTGAGTGCTCAAGACTCAACAACATAAGAGACTCAATCAAAAGATGATAAGTCAGAAAAAAGAAATTTTGAGAAGCCTGCTCAAGAAAATGAAGAAACTGAAACCCCAGAACCTGATATCCCTGTGTACAAACCTTGTATACCTTTTCCAGCTCATCTAAGGCAAACAAAGCTTGATACCAGATTCAATAAGTTTAAAGAAGCTATGAAGAAGCTTCATGTTGATATACCCTTTCTCGATGCTCTAGCTAAGATACCAGCATGGACAAAGTACTTAAAGTCACTCCTCACTAAGAAGTATATAACTGAAGAGTATGAGACCGTAAAACTAGCGACAACTACATCTGATATCATATTGAGCAAGATGCCCAAGAAACAAAAAGACACTGGATCCTTTGGAATTTCATGTCACATTGGCAACTAATCATGCAAGAAAGGATTGGCAGATCTCGGCACAAGCATATCTATTATGCCACTTAGCCTGTATAAAAGACTTAGGTTTATAGAATTGCTTCCTACTGGCATGACTATACAACTTGTAGACAATTCGATAAAGTGTCTGTTAGGTATCCTCGAACATGTCTCGGTCAAGGTAGGCAAGGACACATATGTTCCATGCGATTTTGTGATTTTGGACATAAAAGAAGATGCCAGATATCCTCTCATCTTTGGTCATCCGTTCCTCACCACTGCAAGAGCCCTGATTGATGTTGAAGCTGGTACCTTACTACTCAGATTAGGCAAAGAAACTCTCAAATTTAAAGTTTTTGAAAGTATGAGAAGACCAAGCATGCAAGAAGAAGTCTATTTGATTGACTGCATTGAGCAAATGTCACTTCTGACTTAAGAGCATCATGAATCAGACGATCCATTAGAAGTTGCTCTAACGAACCCATCAGTTGATAAACCAATTAACGAACAAGTAAAGGATTGCATCGAATCCCTTGACTCTGCTAAAGAAGATGCTGAAGCCACTAGTGAAAAACTCAAGGTTGTGGATACTGTAGAAGAAACATGCGAAAAACTAGAGGCTCTAGAATTAAAGCCTCTGCCCGAAGGACTGAAGTATGTGTTTTTAGATGATCTCAAGGCTTGCGCGGTTATTATAAATTCTGATCTAACAGCTGAACAAGAAGATAAACTCGTGAAGGAATTAAGGGAAAGAAAGAAAGCCATCGGTTATAAAATGAGTGACCTCACTGGAGTCAGTCAAGCGCTATGTATGCACAAGATCCCTATGATGGAAGATCACATGCCAACTATCGAGCATCAATGGAAATTGAATCCAAATATGAAGGAAATAGTCTGTCACGAGGTCATCAAACTACTCACAACTGGAATAATCTATTCGATATCAGATTCGCCATGGGTGAGCCCAGATCATGTAGTCCCGAAGAAAGGTGGAACAACTGTTATACGAAATGAAAACAATGAACTCATCCCCACTCGAACAGTCATAGGGTGGAGGATGTGTATAGATTATAGAAAATTAAACAAGGCAACTCAAAAAGATCATTTTCCAATGCCTTTCCTTGATCAAGTCTTAGAAAGGTTGGCTCACCAAGAATATTTCTGTTATCTTGACGGCTACTCAGGATTCTATCAAATACCCATACATCCAGATGACCAAGAGAAAACTACTTTCACCTACCCATTCAGAACATACACATGTAAAAGAATGTTGTTTGGTCTCTGTAATGCACCCGCAACTTTCCAACGTTGCATGGCTGCCATATTCATTGGTCTTACTGAAACAATCATGGAGGTTTTCATGGATGATTTTTCTGTATACGGAGATTCATTCGATTCATGTCTAAAGCACCTCTCCTTGGTCCTCAAACGTTGTGAAGAAGCACATCGTGTGCTAAATTGGGAAAAGTGTCATTTTATGGTAAAAGAAGGCATTATCCTCGGTCATAGGGTCAGCAATAAAGGAATTGAAGTAGATAAAGCCAAGATTGAAGTGATTTCTAAACTGCTATTTCCAACAAATGTAAAAGAAGTCTGTGCTTTCCTAGGGCATGCAGGATTTTACAGAAGATTCATAAAAGACTTTTCAAAGATAACCAAGCCAATGACAAATTTGTTACTAAAAGATGTTGAATTCAATATTGACGAAGAATGTGTCAAATGCTTCAACACACTAAAGCAGGCTCTTGCAACAACACCCATCATTAGAGCTCCTGACTGGGATCACCCTTTTGAAATTATGTGTGATGCCAGTGACTATGTTGTGGGCGCTGTTTTAGGGCAACATATAGAGAAGAAACACTATGTGATCTATTACACATTGAAAACTCTCGATGAAGCCCAGAGGAATTATGCAACTACCGAAAAAGAACTTCTAGCAGTCGTGTATGCCTTTGACAAGTTTAGATCCTACCTAATTGGTTCAAAGGTCATTGTCTACACAGACCACGCTGCCATTCGTTACCTCTTGGCAAAGAAAGATGTAAAACCCAGATTAATTAGATGGATCCTCCTATTGTAAGAATTTGATTTAGAGATAAGAGATAAAAAGGGTATAGAAAATGTGGTAGCATATCACCTCAGTCGCATCCACACTCTGGATATTGAGAAGATTCCGATTAATGATTCCCTTCCGGATGATCAACTAATGAAGGCCTCAGAAGTTATACCGTGGTACTCAGATTTTGTGAACTACCTCACTATTGGGGTTATTCATCCTCAATACACCGGAAATGCACTGAAGAAATTTATGCATGACGTGAAACAATATCACTGGGATGAGCCATATCTCATTAAGCTATGTGATGATGGTCTTTACAGAAGATGTATCACTGAGTAAGAAACCAAACTCAATCTAGAGCACTGTCACTCTGGCCCAGTTGGAGGACATATGAGCTCTAAAAAGACTGCCTTGAAGGTTTTGCAAAGTGGATTCTTCTGGCCAACCATATCCAAAGATTCCTACGACTTTGTCATATCATGTGACAAATGTCAAAGATCATGCAATATAACAAAGAGAGATGAGATGTCGCTAAATCTATGGCAGGAAGTAGAGATATTCGACATTTGGGGGTGGAATACATGGGTCCATTCCCATCTTCTCATGGATTTTCATACATCCTAGTAGCGGTGGACTACGTCTCAAAATGGGTTGAAGCCATACCAACCGTCACTAATGATTCCAAACCCGTCATCAAATTATTTAAAAATATTATTTTCCCCCGTTTTGGAGTACCAAGAACTATGATATCTGACGGAGGGTCACATTTCCTTGAAAGAAGCTTTGAAGCATTGCTAATAAAGTATGGTGTTACTCACAAGATAGCTCCACCTTACCATCCACAGATAAGTGGATAGGTGGAGGTTTCTAATCATCAACTCAAGAGTATCTTAGAAAAGACAGTAGGTCGCAATCGGAAAGATTGGTTGGTGAAAATTAACGACGCATTATGGGCCTATCGAACTTCTTATAAAACTCCCCTCGGGACTACACCTTTTAGATTAATATATGGAAAGGCTTGCCACCTGCCAGTCGAACTGGAACACAAGGCATGGTGGGCAATTAAACAACTGAACTTTGATATGAAAGAAGAAGGCCAAGCCAGGATTCTGCAACTCCAAGAGCTGGATGAACTCAGGATGACAGCTTATGAAAATGCACAAATCTACAAAGAACGCCCAAAACTTTGGCACGATGGACATCTGAAAAGAAACAAACATACAAGTAGGAGATCAAGTTCTACTATTCAACTCAAGGCTGAAGTTATTCCCAAAAAAACTCCGCTCACGCTGGTCTGGACCATACATTGTCAAAAGCATCTCCCCACATGGTGCTTTCTCTTTATGGAATAAAAATGTGGGCGAATTTGTGGTGAACAGCCAACGCTTGAAAAGATATTTCACCACAGCAGATATGAGCATCGAAGAAATAATAGATCTCTCCAATCCAAAGGAACCACCGTAAAGTCGAATGATTCAGTCGAGCCATCGACATAAAACAAAGGCGCTTGTCGGGAGGCAACCCGATCAATAAATTTGTTTTACTTTTCCTTTCAACTTAGAATGTTTCTTCAATTTTGTTTTTACCTTCTGGTTAATTTCTCATTAAATAAAATTCACATCGCAAGATGCTATTTTAAGATCTAATTGGTCTTTATCTTTGAGATTTTCAGATAAGAGGATGCGCGCTGATTGGAACGCAACCACATCTGGTGGACATTTTGGAATGAATTTTTCCCTCCATCTTGGATTTAGGGTTTGCTCGGGACAAGCAAATCTCTAAGTTCGGGGTGGAGGGTGGGTGGTACGTAACTCACTTTCCACCTACACCCATCCTTTTCATACTTAAGTTTTCTCTGTCACATTCTTGATAAAAATGTTCAAAATTTTCAAAATTTTTAAAAGTTTTTCAAAGAAATTGAACAGATACTTGATGAATTTTTGACAACTCCTGTTTCATTAAAAATCACTTAATAAACTGTTATGCATTTTGAATCATTATATCCTCCTTATTCGAAGTAAATCCTCAAAAGGACCACTTTTTTAAACAAGCCTTTTGATTGAAATCATCTTGTGAAGCTTATGATTCCTAACATCATGATACTTCTACAAAAATGAAAAGCATCTTTGATAACACCTATTTTTGTGATGTTTTTGCCCTTTATTCTGTTATCAAAACTGCCATTTTCTTCTATTTTCCTCTCTTTTATTAGCACTTTCGCAATAATTGGCCAAGCAATTCTCGTAATCCAATTTTTCCATATTTTGCAGAGTTTTTCCTCATTTTGGTGCAATAAGGTCATCCCGCCCCGGCCCACAAATAAGTCCAAGTCTGTTTCGGCCTTCGTGACCTGACGCCCAATACAACCTCTGCCCGACAGGGTGGAGCGACACAATGACGCACAACAAAGGGATGTCGCGCAAGAAGAAGCCGACAGACGACACACCTTCTACCCGACAGGGAGCCAAGCTCGCCACGACAACCCAGCTTGTCGAGCGACACAGCCACCCACCGGCAGGCACGCCGCCCGTCACGTGACCGCTAGCCGACACCCCTGCGCCGAGTGATACCCGTATCGGTCGTCCACCGACCTGCGAATAAGGAGGACACGTGGCGCTTCGAGCACCATAACTTCCCCCAACCGCTACCTATAAATAGCAGCTACAGGAAGTCGAAAAGACAGGTTCGGACAGTTGGGAACTTTGAGCGATCATCGAGGGAGAATTGCAAGAATAGCGTGCCCCAATGCTCGTGTCGGGAAACTCTAGGTGAGCTCTTCCTCATCCCGAGAGGGAGGGGATGGTTCACTTAGGACCGTCCCAGGCGACACTGCGGGCCGATATATGCCAACGTTGATAAGCGACACAAGCACCCGATACAAGTTCCCGACAGTAGAACGTGTCGCTCCATGCCCGACAAGATATCGAACCCGATACACTTCACCCGTCATGCGTTCCACCCGACATGAGTGTATCGGCCAGGGTCCTCGAGCGATACAGTCGGCCATCAAGTGTACTTCCCGAGAGGGTGTGCCACCCGACACTACTGTATCGGGCTAGGCTCCTGACCGATATCGGGCTGGAGAGCCGCAGTACCCTGTCGACCTTCTACATAAAGAAGGCGACATCTATCTTTAATTATGTTACTTAATTGTTTATTTACGCATTGTAATTAAGACCTTTAATGTTTATGGAAATATAATAGTTTAATTACTTGTTGCTCTATGCTTGGTACATGTGTTGGATGGCTGCTATGTTTGACATCCGAACTCTAGCTTGCATGTTTGGATCACGTTTTGCTTAGCTACCGAACCGTGTTTTCCCATCGCAACAACTTAGAGAGTTGTGTTGTGGATCTAGTGTTTGGTCCGATTCTGGAGTACGAGAGTGCCTGGAACGGAGTTGTTTCAGTAACATTCCACTCTAACTTAAGTCCGACAACCTCGAGAGGGGTGTTGACGCTTGGTTAGAGGTACCCGCTCTGAGAGGAGGGGTGCAGGATGTTACTACTGCTGCTTGTTTTACTGCAGTCTTATCCTTCGTACCTCACTCTATCTCTAGTTTTATCTTTCTATTTCTGTTGCATGAAACCCCCTAAAAACTGCTAAATGACTAAAAACCTTAAATATCTCTAGTAGCTCCAGTTGGAGATAGTTTTCTTGTTTTGTTTGTGACATCTTGTTGTTTCCCTTTTGGGAAATTTATTATCTCTTCATACCTACCGGAGTGTAGCGTGTCGATTCTAGGTTCTCAACACTACCCCCCGTGTCCCTGTGTTCGACCCCGTATATCTACTTCGACCCCGTAAACAAAGTTGTGGGGGCCTAGAAGGATTCGGGTTTATAAATGTAAAAGCTCGACTACCTCAAATCCGCCTCCACTTTTGGACACACGATTTAGGCCGGTCAACTTTTTGGCGCCGTTGTCGGGGACAAGGCAAAAATGGTACTGTAGATGAATCTGAATCCACTAACTACACTTCAGTGCCTCAAGCTTAGAAATGAGTTTGACAGCACTCTTTTTCTTTTTCTTCTTATTGTTATTCTTTTAAAAGTAAAAATTCGATTTCCTAAACTCGATTTTTTGTACCATTTCAGGAACTCTAAAGAATTGTGACATGTTCCATCGAGCTTTGATACCATGTCTCGTTGTGAGCAGTCTCTTTCTGAGGGTGAATGTCAGGGCCAAGGCAAGAGGTCGAGCCAGCCTAACTTGGTTGGTCAGGTTTCCGCCTACATAAAGAGACAGGATACCATCATCAGCCAACTAGTGCAGGGCACGGTCCCTAGCCCTGGAGCTTTGAATTCAAGGCAACGCCAGATGGCCAGCTTGCGGATGTGCCAGTGTGAGGTTGATCAGCGGCTGACACAGATGACTGCTCTGATGAAGAATCCTGCAATAAAGACACCCCCATACCCTGAAACTGCCAGAATGGTAGTTCTGAGGTCTGGAAGAACGCTGGAGCGTCCTGATGAAGCCAGGCCTGAGCCCGAGCTAAGGCCTGAGGAGGCAGCCCCAGCAGAGGAGGAAGAAAGACGGGCAAACGTTCGAGAGTCTGCGCAAAGGTTCCCGAAAGAGCTACCTGGTAGAAGGAATGCTTACGCTCCTAGGATTTCGTTCCCCTACAAGCTGATAAAGGCGAATCTGAAGAAGCGTCATGAGAAGTTCATGGAGTCGATCAGGAAACTGCATCTCGAAGTGCCCTTCCTCGGCGCTTTAAAGGAGATGCCTACATATGCCAAGTTCCTCAAGGACCTTATCACAAAGAATAGAAGGGGAGGAAGGATTGAGACGGTGCACCTAGCTTCTGCCTCCTCTGCCTTCGTGAAGCCCGACATGCCAAATAAGAGAAGGGACCCCGGAGCGTTCACAATCCCATTCGCCATCGGGGACAATGTCGAGCGTAAGAGTCTAGCGGACTTGGGAGCAAGCATCAGCCTCATGCCCCTAAGTTTCGCACAAAGGGTGGGTTTGACCGACATGGTTCGAACCAACATGCAGATTGAACTGGAGGACCACACCTTTAAGAGACCCATCGACATTGTCGAAGATGTGCCGATCAAGGTTGGCAATTAATTTCTTCATCCCTTGCGATATAATCCTCATCGACACAGGTGAAGACCCCCGTTGCCTGATCATCTTTGGGCGCCCCTTCTTGGCAATAGGGAGAGCGCTGATTGATGTCTCTGAGGGGATGATCACTTTGAGGGTTGGAAATGACCATATGGACTTCAAGCTGAAGGAGATCATGAGAAGCCCTTCCCTGTCTGAATCATTGTGTTTTGTAGATAGCTACAATAAATTCTGCGAGGAAATAGAGGAAGACATCCGGACAGTAGACCCCCTCTTGAGGGCTATAAACTGTCAAGATCCCGACCTCAAAGATCTTGAGGTCGCAAGGCATCTCGACCTTTTCGACCCTTCTGACGAAGACTTGCAAGAAGGGGATAAGGAGGTGGAGGTTGCGATGTATGCCTCTCTCGAGGGGGAGCCTCAAGAGCAGGCACCCAGACTAAACCCAGAGTTAAAAGTGTTGCATGAAGACCTGAAGTATGAGTTCTTGGATGAAGAGCATAGAAACCCTATCATCGTAAATGCCAATCTTTCAAGCAATCAGTTAGACCGACTCCTTGAGGAGTTAAGGCTCCATAGGGGGGCTATAGGATATTCAGTGGATGATATCAAAGGCCTTAGCCCTGCCTTGTGCATGCATCGCATCAACTTAGAGGAATCTACCAAGCCTCTGGCCCAACCCCAGAGGAAGTTGAACCAGATGCTTAAGGAGGTCGTCAAGAAAGAGGTAATAAAGCTAAGGGATGTGGGGATCATTTACCCAATCAGTGATAGCAATTGGGTGAGTGCGATCCACATAGTGCCCAAAAAGGGCGGGATGACAGTGGTTAAGGGTGAGAAGGGAGACGAGGTGGCGGTCAGGACTGTCACCGGATGGTGGATGTGCATTGATTACTGAAACCTAAATCAGGCTACAAAGAAGGATCATTTTCCGCTACCTTTTATTGACCAAGTTCTTGAAAGGTTAGCGCATCATGATTTCTTTTGTTTTCTTGATGGCTTTTCAGGTTTTTACCAGGTACCCATCTTACCCGACGGTCAAGAGAAGACAACATTCACCTTCCTTTACGGCACTTATGCCTTTCGAAGGATGTCCTTCGGACTCTGCAACGCCCCAGCTACCTTTCAAAGATGCATGATATCGATGTTCTCAGGTTTTCTAGAAGACATCGTAGAAGTTTTCATGGATGACTTTTTAGTCTATGGGAAGGACTTCGATAGCTGTCTGAAGAATCTGTCATTGGTCCTTCAAAGGTGCGAGGAGAACAGCCTAGTTCTGAACTGGGAAAAGTGTCATTTCATGGTGCAGGAGGGCATCATTCTAGGGCATAAGATCTCAAGGCGTGGGATCGAGGTGGACGTAAGCAAGGTTGAAGCAATATCCAAGCTTCCTCCACCCAGATCCGTGACGGGGGTGCGCAGCTTCCTCGGGCACGCTGGATATTACCGAAGATTCATCAAGGACTTTTCGAAGATTTCCAAACCACTGTCCAATCTTTTGGTAAAAGACGTTGAATTTGTTTTCTCTAACGATTGTCTCAGTGCTTTTCAGGCCCTGAAAAACGCTTTAATATCACCACCCATCCTTCAAGCGCCAGAATGGGGTTTACCTTTTGAGCTGATGTGCGACGCTAGCGACTACGCGGTTGGAGCAGTCCTGGGGCAGAAGAAAGACAAAAAGCACCATGTGATTTGCTACGCTAGTCGCACGTTGGACGAGGCTCAAGTAAACTACACAACAACGAAGAAGGAGATGCTCGCGATAGTCTTCGCATTTGATAAGTTCAAGTCGTATCTCGTCGGAGCTAAGGTCAAAGTATACACAGATCATGGGGCTATAAAATACTTGATGCAAAAGAAAGACGCAAAGCCCAAACTGTTGAGGTGGGCCTTATTGCTCCAAGAGTTCGACTATGAGATTATCGACAAGAAGGGAGCAGAAAATGTGGTCACATACCACCTATCAAGGATCGTGGCTGAGAGACAGGGAGGGTCTCCAATCAACAATGACTACACCGACGAGGCTCTTATGTTGTCCGAAGCTCAAGAAGAAAGCTTACCCTGGTTTGTAGACATCTGCAATTACCTTGCTCGTGGAGAACTGCCTCCTGACATCACGTACAATTAGAAAAGGAAGCTGTTTGTGGATGCTAAAAACTACTACTGGGATGATCCTCTCCTGTTCATAAAGTGCGCCGACAACTTATCAGGAGGTGCATCCCAGAAGAAGAAACCGCGGACATCCTGAAGGAATGCCACGCCTCCCCCTATGGTGGTCAACTGGGTAGCGAGAGAACAGCTGCAAAAGTGCTGCAGTGAGGTTTCTACTGGCCCTCCCTATTTAAATATGTTGCACAATTTGTAAAAGTTTGCAAAGAGTGCCAATTTATAGGGAACATAGGGCGGAGGAATGAAATGCCAATGGCGAGTTGGATCGAAGTAGAAATATTTGACGTGTGTGGGATCGACTACATGGGACCGTTTCCCCCATCCCGGGGGTATCAATACATACTCATGGTAGTAGATTATGTATCAAAGTGGGTAGAAGCGGTAGCCACCCAATCATGCGACGCCAAGTCGGTTATCAAGCTATTCGAGAAGACCATCTTCCCTCGTTTCGGCGTACCGCACACTGTTATAAGCGACGGAGGGTCACACTTTGGAGAAAGACAATTTGAAGCACTTATGTGCAAGTACGGAGTGAAGCACAAGATCGCTACACCCTACCACCCACAGACGTCAGGGCAGGTAGAGGTTTCCAACAGACAAATCAAGCAGATCTTGGAGAAAACTATCAGCCGAACGAGGAAGGACTGGTCTATGAAGCTTGACGATGCACTTTGGGCCTACCGTACTGCTTACAAAAATGCCCATTGGAACCACCCCCTACCGTCTCATCTACAGAAAGTCCTGCCACCTGCCTCTAGAATTGGAACACAAGGCCCTTTGGGCAATCAAGTTCCTAAATATGGACCTCGATAAAGTTGGAGAAAAGAGGTTTTTGCAGCTTCAAGAGCTGGAAGAGCTGAGAACGGATGCCTACGAAAATGCAAAAATCTACAAACAGAGGACAAAATTGTGGCATGATGCCCACCTCAGGAGAAAAGATGTAAGTGAAGGGGATAAGGTCTTGTTATTCAAGTCCTCTATTCATCTTTTCCCTGGGAAGTTACAAACGAGGTGGTCCGGACCGTTCATCGTGTCAAAAATATACCCATCAGGAATGATGGAGCTCTATGACAAAGACGATCCGACCAAGGTCTTTCAAGTAAATGGGCACAGGGTAAAAAGGTTCTATGAAGATGAAGTGTTTGTCAGGAGAGCAGAGATCAGTCTGCAAGATATGGGTACAGTCGAGGGCTGAACAAGACGATCTTACACCGGTCGAGCTGGCGACACAAACTTCATCATTGCTCGGGAGGCAGCCCGAGTTTGTCTTTCTTTCATAGAGTAGGATGCATTTTTTCTAATTTTATGGACTGTAATAAGGCCTGAGTCAGAATACGTGCCGAGCGTACTGACTCTTTTGTTTTATGGGTCATCACTAAATTTTCCAAAGCTTTGAGGAGGAATTCTGTCTGAGGTCAGGGGTTCTACCCTAAAGCGATGATGTTTTGCCCGTCAAATTGCTTTTTCCCCACCTTGCTTTAAGTTTCTGACGCCTTCTTTTACACCGTGTCGGGCAGCAGCTCAGCTGGCGCGCAACTTCGCTTGTATCAGGCCGCAATTTCTTGGACACTGCAAGAGTCACGACGGATGGTATTCCCGAGCGACAGCCATATCATGCATGGGATAAATGCCCGTTATTAGACTGATGGTACCATCGTCTCGGGAACGGCATGTCTCAAGCGGCCGATGCGCGCCCAAAACTACCCGATTTACCCCCAGCTGGGTTTGCTATATATAGTAAGGTGGATTTATCGTGTCGGGCTATCACGCTTACTCCTTTTTGCCTCCCGTTCTGTTCAGTAAGACGCCTTTTGCTCCCATATCGGCCAGCTTGCCTTCACCCTTGTATCGGGCGATGGCTCCAATGAGCAAAGGTATAGCCCAACAGGCTCTTCGCCCAACACGAGTTTTCATATCGTGCACTGCTTATCAGGTTTAAGAGCCTAGTCGATTTTCATATCGCCCGACGCAGTTAAGCACGAAATAACAACCGATAGTGTTCGCCCGATACGCCATATCGAGCGACACGTTTTTGACGTCCTGGTAGGTAGTTGATCTTTGGCGACCTTATCGCCCGATATATTCGTGTCGGGCGGTGTGTTGTGCCGCACAACTCTCCTCATATCGTCCAACCCTGTATCGCCTCGAGCTTTCTTTTGATAGATGATACCCAGATTTTGAAATAAGTCGAGTTTTATCGAGTTTCTTTTGCTTTTCTTACCTAACATTTAAATGGTTAATGAACTTGATAATAGGTACGGATCGCACAAGAATCAGAGTTGCGACCGCAGATGAAGCAACAACTGTCGGACAGAAACGTGACTACCCCGAAGAGGAGTACTTCCTTAATATAGTCTGTCTTCTGTGGTGGTTTAGGACCATCTTCAGAGACAACACAAGTCTTGCCCCGATGGATTCCGGATCTCATCTGGGCACTCTGGTTCCATCTTCTTGAGGAGGAGGGGCATCCACAAGTGTTTTCAAGAGCTCTCGGTCTACCTTGCGCAAGCTTCGAGCTTCCTTCTTGAGAGCTTTGCACTTGTTCCGGCTGCTTCCAACCGGGGAAATAAAAGGGTTGCAGCAGAGAAGCATATTGTAGCTTCTCAAAGGCACAAGCGAGCCCTCTACACAACCTTCACTGAGATAACATGACCTCACCCGGTATACTTCGCTACTCTGGGACAGAGTGCAGAGTAAGTTTGGGGGGTACCCATGTACCAGTGAAGGAGGTATAAAAAGTTTCTTCACCTCCACCCTTTGTGCCATTTTGTCATTACTCTTTATCATTTGTATGTACCCATGCCCGCACAAAATGCCATGCTCATACCAAAAATTTTGAAAATTTTTTCTTTTATTCTCCATGCTTATGTACAAAGTTGCTATAATAATGAAAACCTATTGCGACTTCTTGCAAAGTTAGTTTTCTTTGTGTTTAGCGAGATGCAAGTTCTGTTATATCTTTTTGATAATGCTGCCTCAAACGAACAAAAGAGTATGTTTTGCCATGCCAAAAATTTCGAAAAATATAATAATCTCGCAAAACAGCTAAGAGACGAGTATACAGAAGGAAAAGGCTGCCCGAACAGTAGAAATCTCTTTGTTTTCCCTCACCCAACGAAAATCCCAAAAAGAGAAAGAAGCCTTATGAGTGTGAATAAAAGCATGAGAGTTGTGCCCAGTAAAAGAAAGAAAAGAAATATATATATATATATATATATATATATATATATATATATATATATACACTTGTTTTCTAAAAGTACCCATCTTTAGGCATGGTAGATCCGGGGCAGTGGTATGTAGGATGTGAAATTACTGCTCTAAAGCCAACTGGCTTGGACTGCAGGGACCACTTGCCCGCTAACGGACCCTATTCTGGATGGACCGATGGGAAGTAAGAAAAACCCCAAAAAGCCTTAGCCTGCCCTTTACACAACTTTCTGCCCCAAAAATAACGATGTTTGGTGTGTTAGCTAACTTCGGAATCATACAACAAAGTCTCGCCGAAGTTGTAGAGAAGAATCTTACTTAAACAATAAGCAGGAAAAACTAAGTCTTTTGTTCGTAGTGAGACAGCATTATCTTTAAGGCATTACGATTCTTGTTTCACCTTTTGAACAGAGAGCTATCCCGAGCAGAAGAAGCGTCACTAAATATAGTTTAGATATTAATTGAGGACAATCAAAACACTAAGTTTGGGGGAGTTGATAACACCTATTTTTGTGATGTTTTTGCCCTTTATTCTGTTATCAAAACTGCCCTTTTCTGCTATTTTCCTCTCTTTTATTAGCACTTTCGCAATAATTGGCCAAGCAATGCTCGTAATCCAATTTTTCCATCTTTTGCAGAGTTTTTCCTCATTTTGGTGCAATAAGGCTGTCCTGCCCCGGCCCACAAATAAGTCCAAGTTTGTTTCGGCCTTCCTGACCTGACGCCCGATACAACCTCTGCCCGACAGGGTGGAGCGACACAATGACGCACGACAAAGGGATGTCGCGCAAGAAGAAGTCGATGGACGACATGCCTTCTACCAGACAGGGAGCCAAGCTCGCCACGACAACCCAGCTTGTCGGGCGACACAACCACCCACCGGCAGGCACGCCGCCCGTCACGTGACTGATAGCTGACACCCCTGCGCCGAGTGATACCCGTATTGGCTGTCCATCGACCCGTGAATAAGGAGGACACGTGGCGCTTCGAGTACCATAACTTCCCCCAACCGCTGCCTATAAATAGCAGCTACAGGAAGTCAAAAAGACAGGTTCGGACAGTTGGGAACTTTGAGCGATCTTTGAGGGAGAACTGCAAGAATATCGTGCCCCAGTGCTCGTGTCAGGCAACTCTAGGTGAGCTCTTCCTCATCCCGAGAGGGAGGGGATGGTTCACTTAGGACCATCCCGAGCGACACTGAGGGCCGATATAGGCCAACGTTGATAAGCGACACAAGCGCCCGACACAAGTGCCCGACAGTAGAACGCGTCGCTCCATGCCTGAGAAGATATCAAACCTGATACGCTTCGCCCATCATGCGTGCCGCCCGAGAGGGTGCGCTGCCCGACATGAGCGTATCGGTCAGGGTCCTCGAGCGATACAGTTGGCCGTCAAGCATACTGCCCGAGAGGGTGTGCTGCCCGACACTACTATATCGAGCTAGGCTCCTGACCGATATCGGGTTGGAGAGTTGCAGTACCCTGTTGACCTTCTACATCAAGAAGGCGACATCTATCTTTAATTCTGTTACTTAATTCTTTATTTACGCATTGTAATTAAGACCTTTAATGTTTATGGAAATAGAATAGTTTAATTACTTGTTGCTCTATGCTTGGTACATGTGTTGGATGGCTGCTATGTTTGACATCCGAACTCTAGCTTGCATGTTTGGATCGCGTTTCACTTAGCTATCGAACTGTGTTTTCCCGTCGCAACAACTTCGAGAGTTGTGTTGTGGCTCTAGTGTTTGGTCCGATTCTGGAGTACGAGAGTGCCTGGAACGAAGTTGTTTCAGTAACATTCCACTCTAACTTAAGTCTGACAACCTCGAGAGGGGTGTTGACGCTTAGTTAGAGGTACCCGCTCTGAGAGGAGGGGTGTAGGATGTTACTACTGTTGCTTGTTTTACTGTAGTCTTATCATTCATACCTCGCTCTAGCTCTAGTTTTATCTTTCTGTTTCTGTTGCATGAAACCCCCTAAAAACTGCTAAATGACTAAAAACCTTAAATCTCTCTAGTAGCTCCAGTTGGAGATAGTTTTCTTGTTTTGTTTGTGACATCTTGTTGTTTCCCTTTTGGGAAATTTATTATCTCTTCATACCTGCCGGAGTGTAGCGTGTCGATTCTAGGTTCTCAACACTACCCCCCTTGTCCCTGTGTTCGACCTCATATATCTACTTCGACCCCGTAAACAAAGTTGCGGGGGCCTAGAAGGATTCGGGTTTATAAATGTAAAAGCTCGACTACCTCAAATCCGCCTCCACTTTTGGACGTGCGATTTAGGCCGGTCAATCTTTCAAACTAATAGGGATCAAACACGTCGTGCTTCCTAACTAACTAGTGGAACAACAACATGGAATCCCTATCGGATCCACATCAAGTCATTATTTGAGTAGAGTACAATAAAGAGAACAACCCGGTGCACTGAATTGTAAATCAAGTTGCATTTTGATATGAACTCTCTTCTACACTTCTTCTATCATCTTCGTACCCCTCCATCCATAAAAAAGAAACAAAAATAGCCAAAATAGTGCCAAACCCTAAGTTCGGGGTGGCACACATCTTCCCTCTATATCCGCTTCTTCCATACCCCTAACAAATAAACAAGGGTGTACAACCAAAAAATGCAATCTCGAGTCGAATAGAGGAGAGATTTGCAAACAAAAAGATGCCAAAGCACACACAAAAAGAAATGTAATCTTGAGTCGAATAGAGGAGAGATTCACACAAAAAAATGCAATAAATGAAATTGGACTTCATAAAATAAAAATCTCAAGTCGAATAGAGGAAAGATTTACTTCTTCTTTCCATATCACCCTTCACTCCCATTTCTTCCTAAAGGCACAATTAAAGCCTTCAATTCCCGAAAAAATACCAGTGTCGGATCAGGTGCACACTTGTCATTCTGCAGGTATCTCAAGACTCTTACAAAACTCTTTGATATGCTTGTTGTTGGAAAAGGTAAGGAGGAAGTGAGATTGGAAAAGCGAACTCAAGAACAAAGATATTGAAAGATGTGTTATGTGGTCCCAGGACGTTGAGATGCTTGTTCATACTGAGCGGAAAAGAAATAATCGTGATGTGAAGAGGAAGCAGTCACATGATCGAAAGTATTCACTTGGCGAATGTTTCAGATTTTGTGTTACTCGAGGATGAGCAACTTTTAAGTTCGGGGTGTTTGATGAATGCATATTCATCCTGATTTTCATTCATCTTTTTATAACCAATTTGATTCAATACTTTCGATTTATCTCTTAAATCTCACATATTGCAAGTTCTCTTAAGAAATCCAATTATTATGAATTTTGATCAAATTTATATTGATTTGGTACAGGTCTAAACCAAGTTATATCATCACATGGAGCTCACCAAAGAACCTCTCACTTCTGATCTTGACCAAACGGTCTGCTCTAACAGTTCTGACCAAACGGTATGACCAATGAGTTTTCACCATTCGGTTTCACAAATCGATCTCACCAGACGGTTTGCCCTAATGATCTCAAGATCATTTGGGCTCATTTAGTTTCAAGACCGCATGAGCCCAAAAGGTCCCAAAACCATACAACGTCTAACGACTTCAAAACCGTGTGGACAACGAAACTGTTTGGACAACGAAACCGTTTGGACAATGAAATCGTTTGGACAACAAAAACGTTTGGACAATGAAACTGTTTGGACATCATGACCGTTTGGTTCCATTCGGTCACAAGACCGTTTGGATCCATTTGGTCCCAAGACCATTTGGAGCCATTCGGTCCCAAGACCATTTGGAGCCATTCGGTCCCAAGACTGTTTGGTGCCATTCGGTCCCAAGACCGTTTGCTCACAAGACCGAATGAAGCTGAGAGAACGATACATGAAGACCATTTGGTCACTTGCGTGAAGACCGAATGAAGATAGAACTCAAGGACCATTTGGATGTCAAACGGTCTCGAAACTATTTGAGCTACTTCACGCCAAAAGCATGAAGCTCCCATCCAAGCCTATATATAGATCCCCAAAGGCCCTCATTTGTGGATCGACACCAACATGCCGACAGGATGTCAGAGGTCCGATCCAGCATCATGCCCACCTGCCCCTCTTGGTGCCGAGGAGGGAGAGAAGAAGAGAGAGAAGGTGAAGAATAAGGAATGCCCAGACTGCCTTGGTGGTTCTTCCTCTTCGTTCAGATCTGCTCTGACATGACGTAGAAGACTGCATCATCTTCACCGAGCTACGACCACCTTCTTCATCATGCTCATGGCAGAACCTTCCCTTTCTCTTATTCTTCTTATTTCTCGCATCATGAGCGAGTAGTACCTTTTCGCTGGGGTGCGGGACTAGCCCCGCTGCCCATGCAATCATGTTCTTTTGTTAAACTCTCCATGGCAGTGTATGTAACTTTCCATTTTCATTGTTAATTGGTATGTTCGTAGATGATTATCTCCTTGCTTTCATCTTGTTCTTTCCTATATTGTGAAATATTCTATATGTAGGATTGAATGGCAGTTTACAAAGTCTGACTCTTTGACGAGAACTTCTAATAAGATTCCTTGAGGTCGTAAGTGTATGATCTGTGAGGGGACGAGACATCTAGCCTACAGTGATGCTTCTGTGGTCTAAACATCCCTCAGGGAGGACCACAACCTTAGTTGGATTTTGTATCGTCTTTGTTTATCATCGATGTTAGTTTGTACATCTATCACCTGCTTGCTTATCGATTAATGTGGTTGACTCCCAAACTAGAAATAGAATGGGATTTCTTCGAGGTCGTAAGTGTATGATCAGTGAGGGGATGAGCCATCTAGCCTTCGGTGATGCTTCTGTGTGCCTAACGCATGTATAGGGGGCCCACAACCTTCGTCGAATTTATGTATCTTTGGAGCCGTAAGTAAGTGATCTGGTTGGTGATGAGACATCTGATGCCTGAGGTGATGCTTACACGAACCTAACACCCGTATGGGGGGTTCTGCATTAGCTCTATTTGGATTGGTTTATCTTGCCTGGATTGTTTGCTTTGGAATGTGTTTGCGGGCATATCGGTGGTGAAACCCGATACCATCCCATCGATTCCATATCATTGATCTAAATCCATCCTTAATTCAACTTTTACTTTCTTGCAATTAGTTTAATTAATCTCAAATCAACCAATCGTTCTAAATATTAGTTTTACTTGAGCTAGATTTGACTGACAAAGATTCTTAAAAATGTTGTCCTTTGGGTTCGATCCTTAACTATACTGCGATAAGACTTATCCACTTGCAGGTGGTATTATTGCACTTTGGTTTTGGTAAAATCTCGGGGATTTCAACCCCGAGTGAGTTTGTTAGTGCGATAAAATCCCACATCAAGTATCCTCTTCCCATTGTGATGATCATGTCGATAGTATCTTGGAAGAAACTTCCTAACAATAATTTAGATCCACATACTTCTTTTATGTACATAATCACAAAGTCAGTTGGATAAAGAAATTTATCAACTTTCACCATGACATCTTCCCAAAACCCAACAGGATGTACTATGGAATCATCTGCCCACTTGATTTCCATGCATGTCTTAGTCGGCTCCTTCAATCCATAGTTCTTGAAAGTGGTGAGATAATGATGTTTATGCTTTCCCCAGAGTCACATAATGCTTCCTCAAACTTGTAGTGTAAGGAGTGGGATCCGAGAGGGGATCCACTCCTGAGTTAAATCAAGAAAATAGATTTTTGCATATAATCCCATGAATACAAATATGACCAAGTAAATGGGGTGCAATATTTTTTCCTCAAACAGATGAGTACATAAACATAGTTTGTGGCAACGGAAACTAAATTCTAACTATTACATAAATTCATTGTTCATCTTAACATTGGGCCTTATAGACAAAGTCTAAACTAAGAATCTAAATAACATGATCATATTGTGGTGAGCAACCTTCCCATCTCGAAACTCATCCTTCTACTTGATCCTAATCAAAGTCCTCTCCTCCCTGAACCTCGGGATGAGATATCTCTAGGTGGGTTGAAAATAACACCCAGGAAAAAGGAAAATAAAAGAAAGGGACGTCGGCGAATGCTGAGTATGAATAGAGTAAAAATAATTGAGAATAAATCAAATTGAGAGAGAGAATTTGAATAAAGAGATGCCAATAATGAGGTGTCCAATACAGAAGAGTTTGTCAAAAAGATTCAACATGATCAAAATATGAGGCATTTTAATAACTAAGATATGTTAATTAAAAGGAGTCTTGCCATATACTTGTACCTGATCAAAATAGACAGTTACATGGTGACAAAAATATTGACTAGCATATCCTAAAAATCAAGATAGAAATCCATGTTCATCATACTAAGGGTAAGAGTACTAAAACCGCAGTGCCAAACAAAATATATTAGCACAGGAGGACTAAAACCTTAGTGCATTGGCAGGAGGATTGTAACCTCACTGCCCAAATTAATAAATTGTATGAGGACTAAAACCTCAGTGCATTGATAGGAGGACTAAAACCTTAGTGCCTTAAACATGGTGTCACTACTTCTAGTTATGAATAGTCAATCGCACATGCTAATAGAGTAGGTAAGAACAAGGTATAATTATTTTTATGTACAAGATTTAAGGAATATAGTTGTCATCAAGTGGTGTCAGAGGACCCAAATAATTAATAAGATTAGGTCAGAAGACCATCAAAGTGGCTTTCACATATCAATGTTAACAAACCAAGGAGCAGTGTTCAGAAAATCGGCCTAATCGGCCTAATAATTGATTTTGGGGGTCTACCGCTCTAAATATGAATAATCTGCCTATAATCGGTCCAGGACCAATTAATCGGCCGTTCGGGGGAATAATCGGCCGATTAATCAGCGATTTTCAAAATCAAATGCTAGTAATAATTTTTTTTACATTAATTTTTTCTAATACTACTATTGGTCATTACAATTACATTCTCTTCTTCCACTTTACATATTTGGTTTTCTCATCATATTTTCTCAATAAGTTTATAGTTAATGTTTATTGAACTGATCCTTATCGTTGATGTTTTCTTCTCTAAATTCATAAATGTTTCTAATTACTTCTTAATGCAATATTATTCTATGAATTATCAATGTTTCTAATTACTTATCAATGTTTCTTCTCTAATTTCATCAATGTTTCAAGTTACTTATTAATGCAATATTAGTCTATTATTTATCAATGTTTCTAATTACTTATTAATACAATATTAGTCTATGACTTATCAATGTTTCTAATTACTTATTAATGCAAGATTAGTCTATTACTTATCAATGTTTATAATTACTTATTAATGTGATATTAGTCTATGACTTATCAATGTTTGTAGTTACTTATCAATGTTTTCTTCTCTAATTTCATCAATGTTTCTAACTACTTATGAATTCAATATTAGTCTATTACTTATAAATGTTTCTAATTACTTATCATTGTCATTATTATATGGTCAATTTATAATTTACATATATTTATGATTAATATTTTAAAAAAATCAAAACCGATTAAAACTGAATATTCTCCCGCTTGTACTCCCGCATACCGTATATACTCTATTTGGTACCCTCTCCGCCCGTACACCGATTACCGCTTTTCAGAACAATGCCAAAGAGATGTCCATTAGGAAAAGGACCATCATAAGAAGATATGATTATTCTCAATTTGAGCAATGCCTCATATGGGAAAAGATTGTTTAGTCATAATATTATTCCCAATTTAAATAGAGTATACGTACATACATTAAGTGGAGTTATTAAATCAGATATTGAATCCTAATCCTCCAAGTCTTTGGTCAACTCAACCTACATTTTGATTTGGATCCATCAGTTAGGGTTTATGCTCTAAAATATGTATGTATGGTGAAAACCCTAGAAATCCAAACCGATCAACAAAACCCTAGGTCAATTCTTGAGATTGACCCAACACTGACTTCAAGGTTTCTTGAAGATAAATCTTGACTCAAAATTACAACTTTAATTATTATATTTTCTTTCATGATCATAAGTGAAACCAAACCCTAAAACTCAAATCTTCAATAAAAACCTAGATTGATACTCGATTAGATATCAGAGGGTAAGTTCAAGGTTACTAATCATGGATGTAACTCCAAGATCTCATATTTATCTTTTAAAACATACCTTTAAGTATTTATGTAATATTATTCAGATTTAAAACCTTAAATGTAACATCCCTGACCTCGGTTATGAACTAACCCTAGGTGTTTTTCTTAAAAATGTGATTAGATGCTTGTGCTTATCTTATAAAATGTAATTAAAGTTTCTGAGGAACATATATTTCCATTTCTGTCCTTTTTGAACAATGTTGTAATATTGTTTTGTTAAAAATGGACTAATGTGCAAATTACCCAAATTGAGGGGTTAACTTGCAAATTTCACATGTTAAGATGTTCCTATGATGTTCAGACATCATAAGTATGAGTATGATGTGGTGTAAAGGATTATACAAGCTTGGGCACCAAGATATAGCTTGTAGAGCAATCCTTGTGCTTTAAAACCTAGTTTTGGTGTAAAGTGCAATTTACCCAAAACTTAGGGTGCAACATGTAAAATATACCATCTAGAGTATCTCTCATGACTCTTGGAATAAATTATAGCAAATATAATGAGGAGGGCACCTCATTTGAATGATCAAATAAGAAAGATAACCTTAATATCTAAATAACCAAGTTTTAAGCAAAATGACCCTTCTATATATGCAATTAGTAAGGTGTTTGGTTCCTTTTCCCTTTAACCTTGGTTGAGAGAGGGGTTTGCATGTGATATGGAGGGTGAAACGTGTCCAAGAAGTGGAGAAGGGCTTGGTGGATATAGTTGGCAAATAAAGGAAATAATCTTCCTTGCCTTGAAAATACCCAAAAATATATAAGTAACTCTTTTTCCACAAAGCAAGGGATCGTTTCCCTTCATTCCTTTTCTCATCTTTTTGCTCTGGCCGACTAAGGAGAAGCTCAGGAGCAGAGGAAGATGACCAAGCTGGTTTGGGTAAGTTTTGACCATCACCTAGCTCGAATTCATGGAGAAAATCCTAATACAAGGTTGGTTTGTTAGTTTCCTTACACAACTCTTCTTTCTAGCCATCTTCTCCATCCAAATCTTGAAGAACGGACCTTGGACGACCTATGGAGCTCAAGCCACCATTAAAGCTACAAAGCTTGGAGCTCTGGATCAGTCCTAGAGGTAGGTTTTATAACTCTAACCCTTAAGTTTTGCTTATGCATCTTCCTTTCATGAAAACGTTGCTTATTCCTCTTCGTTAGACACTTCTAAGTGTTCTTGCAAGCTTTTCCATGAAGAACAGTTCTTGTTCTTGAGGAAGAAGATGATGACGTTATTTCCAAAGTTTATTCTAATATTGCTTTAGCAAACAGTCCTCCACCTCTTGCTCAAATGGTTTGCAAAACCGTTTGAAAGCAAACGGTTTCAAAACCGTTTGAGAGCAAATGGTTTCACAAGAACGTTTGGGAGCAACCAGTCCAAGACTGTTTGGATGGGTTGACCAGGTGTTGACCATTTGGAGATCTGTTGTACACATTATGGACTAATCACCCACCAAGAATCATTATCTAAATCCAAGTAAATCACCAAGTGAAGGCCCATTACTCACCTAAACCCTAATCGGGTCTATTGCTGATTTCAATAATGCAATCATGTTGAAGTTTGGCTTGAGTGGCCCAAACGGTTTCAAAACCATTTGGGGATCACCCAAACGGTCTCAAGACCGTTTGGTGATCACCCAAGACAATTTGGGGTCAGGTCATGACCCAATTGAATAGTGGTTTAATGGGTTCAACATCAATTAGACTCATGTTGATGCATGTTGAAGGGTGATCGATTCCAAACCCTAATCCAATCAAAATTGAAGATCAATTGAGGGTCAAATCAGTTGAGGGTTGACCTAATTGACTCAATTAATGAGTGTCTAACCATTGCATAATCGATTCAGGGGTTCAACCTTGGAAACCCTAACTCAATTGGAAGAGTTGACACACTTTTTGGTCCATGCGGTTTTGAGGGTGTTTGGACCAAACTGTCTCAATACCGTTTGGGACCAAACGATCCCAAACCATTTCGTGACCATGCGATTTCAAGATCGATTTGTCCATGCAGTTTCAAAAGTCAAAATTGGCCAAACGGTCAACGAGACCAAACGGTCTTCACCTCACCTAGGGCAAACGGTCTTGAGTGTGTACTTTATCAAACGGTTTTGAAAGTCAAAGGGACCAAACGGTCAACGACTCCAAACGGTTTCAAAACCGTTTGGAGGTTGAAAGTCCAAAACCGTTTGGGGTCTATTAAGGTCAAGAACGTTTGATGCTTTAAAGGTTAAGATGGTTTAGTGGTCGATTAACTTATACCTAAAGATACCTAAAGTCTTTAAGGGGTCAAGTAATTAGTGTATTAATACATGTTATGACCAATGGTAAATATTACCAAAGTACCCTTGGTGTGATAATATGACTTATACCCCTTGATCAAGCAGACCCTAATGACCATAATGGTGATGACATGACTTATGTTATCAAAGTTGATTTGAATTAACCTAATCAAGAGTGATGTAAACATCATCCAATAGTTAGAGGAGAGAGAAAACTCCCTATATGTATGAGAATCAAGTAATATACTTCCAACATGTATGAATACACATAATTAGGGTATGATCCTTCATAGTGAGATCATGGAAACACTAATTATGGTTATTAATGAATCTTAACTTAATTGAAGGCATTAATGGAAGTAATCTTCATACATGATGATGGTATGACCTCAATATCATGTAATGTGAATAGTAAACCCTAATCTAGGGTGATGTGATGAAATGAACAGTAAACCCTAATTTGGAGTTATGCTTTTAAGTAGGAAGCTCTATTCTTGAATTATAAATGAGTAATCATTATACCTTTGAAAGTCATAAGGGTTGAATAACCCTAATTAAATCGAATAGGGAAACCCTAACCTTAGAAACCAACCGTGGTGATGTAATACGGTTGTGGTAAATTGTCAATAACATGACTGAGCTAGGTATCACGTCCATGGTAGCTTCCCCTTGCACGACCGTGCAAGGTAGCACGGCCGTGGTGTTCTATGATTTAAATGAAAAGAACTTGTATTGTGCTAAGACATATATTATGTGCATGTTTTCAATTATATTAGTCATGTAGGTTGTTACCAAGAGGTAATCATAGCCAGGTAAGGGTTATAATACCACATTCATTGAAAGTATTCTTTAAGATTTGAAAACAATGACATGTTATGTTTCCTATTAAAAAGGTAACTTTTGAGATGGATAGGCTGTATGAGCCATGAAGACCATCTGTATTGTTATAATCAAAGTCATGCTGTTAAATGACTTGATGACTATATGTCACATGGTAACAAAGTGTTATGATGATCTAAGGGTTTGAACACCCCTATTTTTGAATCATAATGATGAGATGGTTAGGGATTGATATCCCAATGGTAACTGATGTGGAATGAACTTGATATAATTAGTACTCCTTCTTTATAGCAATTGTTTTAATGGTTTGTGTTTGAAAACATACATGATGTTAAAAGAATGCTATAATGTACTTAAATAATCAAGTATAATGATATCATGTAGAGCCCTGATCATAGATCCATCATTGTCAGTAGTTTAATGATGGAGAAACAATTTTTCCTAAGGGAACTCCTGGAGAACATACTTTTGAGTATGTTGGGGTTATGGACGTGAATATACTTACGTTCTAATGTAGGGATTGATGTGAGATGTACTTTAATCTCTCATCTCTTCATTATATGTTTATGAGGGGATGATGTATCACTAATCTCTCGATGATGTTGTTAATGTTGCATCGGTGTGAGATAAATAAGAAATCCCTCGATGGCGAAGAGAGTACATAATGCCACTGTAACTCTAATAGCGAAGTTGTCAGAATACCCTGGAAAGCTATTATAGCAGAGACACGAGATGTCCTGCATGTTGGTCCTCACACTGACTGAGGAAGATGAGGTCATAGGAATCCGACTCTTCTGATGACCTATGTATGGTACCGATTGTGATTTCATAATGGTCGGTTGGAGTATGAGAGGTGTAACTCATCTCCTCAGGGCATAATAATGTTTGAAAAACATAATCAGCCATGTAGCATAACTGTGGGCTCCGATCTCCAAACTTCGAATTAATCCCGATTTAAACATGTGCGGAAGCAATCGTTAAACAGCGGAAGACAAAAATCACGGGAAATTAAAACTTTTCGAGACAAGAGCTTGAAACCACAAACCTTTTCCATAGAAAAAGGATTTAACTGTTTACATCACTGACAATTACTTCTTGAGTAATTATATACAACATGATACAAAACTTCTCAAGAGTTCATACTCAAAACACTCCAGGACCTGAGAGTACAGAGGACACATAGGACTTGACTCTAAACTACACCATGAAGCAGGCTAGATCTTCACCTGAGATATTTACTGCTCCTGATGCTGCTGTTGCTGGGATTGGTCACCTGAGTTCTTATTCCTCCGTCTTCGACGACCACCTAAAAAGTAGAAGTCTACGGGGTGAGACAATTATACATAATTGCCCCAGCGAGAGTTATAACTCTCCACTAGAAGCTTTATAAACAAAGCAGGGAATAACTAAAGCAATTAAAGCCTTCAAGATATTCACTAGCAGTTCTGATAATAAGCAAGAGTTCGATCAATATCAAAATATGAGAACATCTATACTACTCAAGGTAACATCAATCAAATAACTCGTAGATAACTCTTAACAGATATACTACGCTGTTGATTATGTTTTCAAACATTATTATGCCCTGTGGAGATGAGGCATACCACTCATACTCCAACTGATCGCTAAGAAGTCACATCAGTATCATACATAGGTCATTAAAAGAGCCGGATTCTTATGACCTCATCTTCCTCAGTCAGTTAGAGGATTGATTGTTTGACATCTGGCGGGATGTCTTTATAATAGCTCACCAGGGTACTCTGGTCCTTCGCTATTTTTAGAGTTACAGTGGCATTCTGTACTCTCTTCGCTATCGGAAGATTTCTTGTTTATCTTTCACCGATACGGTATTTGTGTCTTTAAGGGAGTGTAGAGATACATATCACCTTTAGGACTTTATGGTGGGGTCTGATGGACTACTAGAATCTACATCATCCTCTCACCCGTTCTTTTATAGTGAAGGTATGACGGACTACAAGAATCTACATCAAATACCTACACTAGGATGTAAGGTTCTACACATCCATGTACCCCACATACTCAAAAGTATGTGATCCAGGAGTTCCCTTAGGAAAACCTGTTTCACCATCATTTAGACTCTGACAATGATGGATCTATGATCAGGGCTCTACATTTCACTTGATTAGTTAGGTACATTCAGTATTCTTATCATCATACAATAACACAGCTATATATGAGAATACTAAAATGTAGCAGGCCTAACTTATCACAATCATTGGTTAATTCATCTCAAGTCATCTGTCAAGCATGACCTTGATAATATTTATGGCTCTTACAGTCCATAAATCACAAAAGATGTCACTTAACAGTGCATCAAGATGATTCATCATTCATAAAGCTTAAGACATGCTTTCAATGAATGTAACATGGTATTCCATACCTGGGTGTGACCATCATCTCATAATAACCTGCATGGTTAATTCAACAGATAATAGTAAACAATTCAACAATTAGGGTTTACTATTCATCTTTCATGTCATCACCCTAAAATTAGGGTTTACTATTCATCTTTCATGTCATCACCCTAAAATTAGGGTTTACTATTCACACCATGGTGATTTGTACTCATTACATCATCATGTAAGAGAAACATCATCATTAAGACTCTTAATTAAGATTAAAATCCATTAGATATCATAATTAGAGTTTCCATGACCTCACATAGGTGGGTCATTCCCTAATCATGCACACTCATGTGTATTTGAAGTATCTTACTAGAGTTTCCTCCTAAACAGGGTACTTTCTCTCTCTAGGATACTTTCTCTCTCTAGAAATACTTTCTCTCTCCTCTCACTAGTAGATGGTGACAACACCACTCTAGATCGGGTTGAGATAAGTCTCCATTGACTAACATAAGCCAAAACATCAACATCATGTGATTAGGGTTTGATTAAAACAAGGTTTTATCTCTTTAGACCCCTCAAGGGTATTTTGGTAATTTGCTACATGATTACCATCATGGTTTAACTCACTAATCACATAGTCCCTTAATGACCTTGGTTACCATTAGGGTTTAATTGGATCAACATTGAACTAATTACATCATCAAATGGTTAAGTACAAACCATCACCAATCTCCAAACGGTTTCAACCTTCAAACGGTTTCAACCACCCCAAACGGTCTTGAGACCGTTTGGAGGTGAAGACCGTTTGGAAGGGTTGACTTCCAAACCGTTTGGAGCTTCAATCGATTTGAAACCGTTTGATAAAAAAATTACTTGAGATCGATTGGACCAAACGATCCTGAGGTCGTTTGAGCCCAAACGGTCTTGAGACCGTTTGGTCTCAAATGGTCTTGAGATCGTTTGGATCCAAACGGTCTTGAGACCGTTTGGTCCAAAAAGGGCTCAAACCGTTTGGACCTCCAAAGTGGTTCAAAGGTTACCAATGTTCATGGATATGTGTGTTGAAGTCCTCAATTGGTCAAAGCTATGCTAACCACTTATAAATTGAGTCAATTAGGGTTAGCCTTAGCCTATTAGACATCAAATTGACCCTCAATTGCAATCCAATTAGGGTTCAATCGTTCTCAATTAGGGTTTCAAATCGGATGGTCATCAATGTTCAACAATATGAATCAACTCAAGGTTGAACCTATCAATTGACCTCCAATTGGGCTCAAACTTGGCCCAAACGGTCTTGAGGTCGTTTGGACATCATCCAAACGGTCTTGAGACCGTTTGCCCAAAGTTTGACCAAAGTCCAAGTCGTTTTGACTAAGGTTGAAGTCCAATTAGGTCAAAATCAGCATCTTTCATCAATTTCATCAATTTCCTACAATTGGACCCTCAAACCATTAGATTAACTCAACCCTAGACCTTCAAACGGTCTTGGGTTGTGCCCAAACGGTCTTAGGACCGTTTGGAGGAATCCCCAAATGGTCTTGAGACCGTTTGGGTCCTTCAACCCAAAACTCAACAAGATCTATGTTCCAAAACAGCACTTTTTCACCCGATTAGGGTTTCATGTTGAAGTGGCTTCAACTCCCAATTGGTTAAGAATTAGACTTTGATTCTTTGCAGAGATGAAATTCAATATATTAGAAACAGACCCTCAAACGGTCTTCCCTTGGTCAACTCTTTCAAATGGTCTTGAGACCGTTTCAATCCAAACGGTCTTGCAAGACCGTTTGAGAGCAAACGGTTTGAAACCGTTTGAACCCAAACGGTTTGCAACCGTTTGGACCAAAAGGGTCCAAGGTTGTTTGAAAAAGTAACATAGGGAATCACGCCCCTCATCTTAAACCTCTAGCAAGGTCGGTTTCTCCACTAATTTGCTTGCAAACGTGCAAGGAAGAAGGGAGGTAGAAGGAGAATTTACCAAGTAAATTGCAAGAATTAAAGCATGCATATAAAGCAAAAGTTTAGAGTTATAAAACCCGCCTAAAGGTTGATATTAGAGCTCCAAGCCTTCAAGCTCCAAGCTTTAATGGCGTCCTTGAGCTTCCACAACTTGGTCAGAGGTGAATTCTCCAAGGAAACGTTGGTTTGGTTGGCTAGAACAAGAAAACTAAGTACGCTAACCACAAAACCAACCTTAGAAAGTGAATTCCTCCATGAATTCGAGCTAGAAGGTGGTGTTCTCTTACCTAGAACAGGTTGGTCGTCCCCCCCCTGAGCTCCAGAGCTGTCCTTGGTCGTTTGAGCAAGAAAGGAAGAGAAGTGAAGGGAAGAAAATTCGTTCACTTAATTGCAAGGGAAAAGGGCTTATATACTTTAGCCTCTTTTACACTCTAAGGACCTCACAAGATTGGAAATCACATCTAGGCCCCTCCTTGCTCAAAGGCACGTCCAAACTCATCTATCCTTGTACAAATCTCATAAAATCTCAAGATCTAAGGGTAAAGGAATCCAACCTTCAACTAGGGTACATACATGAAAGGGTTTTATACCCATTTTAGGTGATTTCTATCACAAGGATCATTTTTCTCATCTGATTATTAAATGATGTATCCCTTTCATCATTTCTACTCTAAATGATGACAAGAGTCATAAAAGATGTTCTAGATGGTGAAAATTACAAGTTGGACCCCTCAATTTGGGTAAATTGCATTTTACCTCAAATTAGGGTTTCTAAGCATGGGGATTGCTTCCACAGCTGCACCTTGGTGCTCAAGCTTGCGAAATCCCTCAAACTTCATCATAGACATCTTCATGATGTCTCAACATCAAAGGAACATCTTATCTTGTGAATTTTGCAAGTTTAACCCTTAAATTGGGTAATTTGCACATAGGTCCCTACATACAACACAATGCTACAACTTTATACAAAAAGGAGAAAAATTGAAAGTAAATGTTCCTGAGGAACTTAATTACATACCAGGGAGTGTTCACAAGTATATTAATTACATATTTAGGCAAAACTTCCAGGGTTAAGTCATAACCCAGGTCAGGGGTGTTATAATAACTGCTTAGGTTGAACTACGAGAAACAATGATTGATGATACATTGTTTAGAATATTCTAGTTAAATAACTAGTATACATGTTCTTCATATTCCTTATTGAGATATGCCTTGATATTCAATTAAGTTATAATTGAAACGATTGCCTAAGAGAATGTTGCTTTACTTAATATTAAACCTGTTGTTGAATGTTTATAGTTTTACTGCTTATTGTTACTCCTTTATTGCAATAACAAAGCTTCTGGCAGAGAGTTATAACTCTCGCTGGGACAATTATTCAAATTGTCTCACCCCCGTGGGATTCAACTTTTTAGGTAGACGTCGAGGACAAAGGAACCCATCTGAGGGTGAGTAACAACAGCAGCAACAGCAATAACATCAGGGACAGCAGTGATTCTCAGGTGGAGACATTGTCTGTCAAAGTCTTGTAGATAGTATGTCCTATGTGTCGTCTCTATACTCTTAGGTCCTAGGAGTCAGTAGATCTGAGGTTTTTGGCTTAATGCCTCGAGATTTTTGTATCTTGCCTTGTACAGATAACAGGGCAATTGATGTATGTAGTCACTCGAGATGTGATTTTATAGAGATGTAATGATGAATCATGTTGTAAACAACTTATCTTGTTTCCTTATGAGAGAGTTTTGTTGTTTAAAAATCTCTTTCCAAAAAAGTTTTAATTTTTAGTGATTTTAATAATTCCGCTGCTAGTTAATTGCTTCCGCTTAGTTTATCTCGTGTTTTGGCGATTCGATCGTCACAATTTTAGTGGTATCAGAGCTCTAGGTTTGCTGAGTCTACAAAGACATAGGAATTAGGATGATTGAGTTGTTCTAGTGTCTTCTAGTATATCTAATAGTGTCTTCTGCTCATTAGGAGTAGAAGATAAAACTAAGGATGTATGGACCACACGAAGAACCTAAAGAACACGTTGCAGAGAGTAGTGTTGCTGCACCCAGAGAAGGTGCAAGAAACCCAGAGATAGAGCAACCTGTGCCTGAACCACCCCAGTTCAATCCAACTGACATGGTGTAAAGAGGCGAGATCACCTCCTTACTAAAATTTAAAGGAAGTACAAAACATCCATCTTTTTAGAAAGATAAAAGATATTGAGGGATGCATGTATAATATTCCAAGTAAATAAGCATGCACCAAATACATTACAAAATGTCAATAGCAGTGGAAATAAAAGAACTAAGCCTATTACATGGCTTTCATTGTTCATTACATGATTGTTCTCAAATGATAAATATAAGAGAAAAGGGTCTAGCTATAGCAACCTAGACATCCTTTCAGATAGCTTGAGATCTACTCCTGAGATGAATTCCTTCAAACTTGTTCTTCTCCTTGCTCAGCACCAGCACCTGGGTGGTTGGGAAAGCACCCAGCAAAAGGGGAAAGAAAACAAGGTATGCGTCACAAAACTAATCTAGGATATCAAGATAAGTACAACAACAAAAACAGACTATGGTTCATCATATAATGAAGATAACAAGAGTATGAGGCTATATTCAAAAGAAACTTGCCATTAACAATTATACCAAAAGGATTTGCATGTAAGATAATTATGTCTACCTAACTAAGTAGGGTTGAGGCACCTACCGGACCTCTAACCTTAGGTGAGGGGAGAATAATACATTCCCAGTCACCTACAATATTATGGGGAGAATAAGACATTCCCCAGGGCGATTATTTACATGCCCTCTGTGGGTGGTTGTACATAAGTACCGCTACTTTAAATTAAATAGAACATAAATCCACATGCTAGAATAGTAGTCATGGCAAGAGTAGTCACAATATTCAATAAGCATGGCAGTGGGGTATAAGACCCAAACAAGAAGAAATTATAATCTAATTTGAGGCATGAACAACATTAGGATTCAAGAATAGGATATTTAGGATTTATTTAAGCCTCATTAGGGAAATATAGGGTTGGCTGCAATTATCCCAACATAGGGTGTAAGGAATGCACATACCTCTCTTACTGATATCAATTACTAACTTTCACCACTTTAATTGAGTCCAAGTTCCACTTTGCCTATTTTCAACATATTAACATGTATTAGAGTACATAGTGCACATTAATATATAGAAACCCTATTTTTAGAGTTTTTTAGAAAAAATAGGATTTAGACTCTTAAAACATCACCAATAAACTTATTAGGTTTTCCTAATCAAGAAAACATATATTTATGTTAATTTTGGAGTTATGATGATCAAGATGTAATTTTTATGGATTTTATGCATTAAATTTGTTTTTCAAAAATCACCCTTCGTCAAACCATAAAATCAGACCTTGAAAATATTTTTATTGGATAGATCTCGTTCTCCTGATTCCAAAACATATTTTATTTTCAAATTTGGATAAGCGGTTTAGAAGATATGAAATTTTCAATATTGACCAATCAGAAATTGCCACATCATCAAACCGATTGAGATAATTGAAGAGAGAGGGAGAGGGAGAAAACACCATTCGCCTAAGATCAGGTTTTAAGTTGCATAGGTAACCAAACTAGAGCTTCTAGAGAAGGTAAAATAGCAAGAAATCAAAACTTTAGAAGAGCATGGTAAAAAGAGATGGAAATCGTCGATTTTCAACATAAAAGCATGAGTTTTAAGCATGTACTAAGCAATATATGAGAAGGGTGTTAACCAAACTTGCCTCTAGGAAGGTAAACAGAAAGGATTCCGAGATTAGAAGGCTTGGTTGCTCCAATACAAGCTTCTTTCTTGAGCAAAGATCACCTTCTTCACTTTAGAGGTGCAAACCCTAGCAAAAGAGCATAGAGATGAGGTGTTTTAGGGTTCTAGGTGGGGTTTTACCATGTATGGTCATGGTTCCGACCTAGAAGAAGGTGTAAGGAAGACTATCAGTATGAAAATAGGGAAGGAATGGAGAAAACTTACTAGTTTTGGTCGAATTTACCAAGGAGGAGCTTTAGAAACCCTAATAGAGCAATTTGGAAGCCCTATGAGCCTTCTTCACCAAGGTAGGCTCCCTCTATTGCCTTGGGGCAGAAACTTCGTGGCCAAATACAGAAGAAACTATTATCTAAGCTATAGGAAAGAAAAGGAGAGCAAGAATTTTCGAATTATGAGTTGGGAAGGGGTATACATGGCTATATATAGAAAGAGGTGAAGCATGAGGAGTCTTAAGGGACTTTCCATGTGTCTTTAGCCTAGGGATTGATGGGCATGCAAGAGGATAGCTCATAGAGGCTTCATCCATATCCAAAGTCGGTTCTAAGGGCCTATAGATTATTTTAGGCCATCCCCATCGTTTTGCAAGAAAGAAATAACCTCATTGGTTGATAGCTTTTAAGGATAAGCATCTTTATAAAGAGGGTAATCCCTATAATGCCCTTGGAAAGAAATACCATAAAACCAAGGTGAAACTAGGTTCTCCAATGGTTTCAAATCTCGTTAATGGTAAGGTAATATCTAAGGATTAAAATTCAGGTGATAATTTGCAAAGAAAACCTCCCAATTGGGTAAATTGCATAAAAGTCCAGAATGTGCATATAATTGCATAACTTGCACAAACAACATCCAAATCAAACCAAATTTGAAACTTAGCCTAATATTATGTTTTCAAATCATATCAAAAAGTTAGATTAAGGTTTATAGAACTTAATTATGGTAATTAAGCTTTTACTGAGGTATTTGTGCATAAACCCTTATATTGGTACAATTAGTGAATAAATGTTCACTAAACCACTATAAATTCCACTAATTAAACATAAATGACATAAAGGATAGAAATGAGAGGGAAACTTGGGAAAAAGGTTTACATGGATATTACATCTAAGATTCATTATGTTACACATGGGGAACCCAGCCGTCCAAACTATGTTTGGGCAGTTTATGACTGCCATGACACACATAACTGATAGGATGCCTATACTTGCACCTAGGGCACCTACCCATCCTAAAGGATAAGGAATCGACAAGACGTTTGAACAACTTTGCCGAGTTGGAGCCACATAGTATGTTGGAACAGGCGACCCAGCAGATGCTGACTTGTGGTTAACTGAACTAGAGAAGGCCTTTAGAATCCTGAACATCCCAGAAACTGAGAAGGTTAAACATGTTGTGTATCTTCTCAAGGGGAGTGTTGGTCATTGGTGGACCATGGAAGAACATAAGATGCCTGGTGTAGAGATTGCATGGGAAGCTTTCCGACGGGAGTTTATCAACAAATATTTCCCTAAGATGTTTCTGGACGAGAAAATCTCTTAGTTTGAGAGGTTAAGGCAAGGTCCAATGAACATTAGCGAGTACGAGGCTAAGTTCATGGAGCTGTTGCGGTTCTGTCCGCATATGGCAGCTACAGATGAAGAAAGGATTAGGCGTTTCGAGAAAGGATTAAATGCTGAGTTGACTACTCTCGTGTCTGCCCTAGAGAATAGAGAAAGGTTTGCTACCTTTGTAGAGTCTGTCAGAAGGATAGAGAGGTCGGTGGCAGAGAAGAGACAGACCTAGAACAAGAGGATGTATCCCTAGTTCCAAGGATCTTCATCCAGAGATTTCAAGAAACCTAGGTTTTCTATGCCTACACCACCTAGACCCAGTACTCAGACACAATGGACGTCGAATAGGGGTAGAGGACGAAGCCTACCACTAGAAGGAGCTCGTAGTTCAGCATCTATGTCGGTTACAGGACCACCCAGACCACAACAACTGAATAAAAGTTGTTATATATGTGGGAAGATGGGACATATGATGAAAGACTACAGAGCTAGAAAAGTGAGTGTAACTCAACCTCAGAGGCATAGTCGGCAAGGATCGCAAAGGTGACAGTTTCTAGGTAATGCTAGAGGACGTTGACAAGCATCCCAAGTTGGATCATCGACACATAGTCAACGGGCACCGAATCAACCACAGGCAACAACAAGGTTTTATGTAATGAATCCACCTGATGCAGTAATCAACCCTCGGGTTGTGGCAGGTCAGATGGAATTGTTATATTCTGATATGTCTACATCTTGTGTTGTATCTGTTTTAATTGATCCAGGTGCTATGCACTCCTTTATCACTCGAAGAGTAATTTTTTACTGCAACTTGACTACAAGTCATAGAGCGGATATTTTGTTGCTAGAAACTCCGTTGATGGGGTCTGTTGTGTTGCAGGAGGTATGCTCTCCCTACATTCTCTTCTTTTCTGAACATTGCATTCAAGTGGATCTTATGCCACTTGAGATGCATGGATTTGATATAATCCTTGGGATGGATACCTTGGAAAGGTATAAGGTTGTTTTGGATTGTGAAGCCAAGCAAGCTATGTTCGCTGATGATAGTGACGCATGGATCTTTCAAGGAGAGAGAAAGATTCTACCCACCTGTCTTGTGTCAGCTATGGTTGGTGAGAAGCTGATGAGGCAAGGAGGTTATGCATTCTTAGCCCATGTGGTAGATACTACCATGGATAGTCCTAACCCTGCCGAAGTTCCTGTAGTCAGGGAATTTGAAAATGTATTTCCTGAAGAACTTCCAGGTGTGCCACCACCTCGGGAAATTTATTTTGAGATCAATATGATCCCAGACATGCAACCTATAGCACAAACACCATATAGGATGGCGCCTGCTGAGATGGCAGAACTCAAGAAACAAGTGCAGGAGTTGCTTGAGAAGGGTTTCATCTGACCGAGTACTTTGCCTTGGGGTGCTCCGGTCCTCTTTGTTAAAAAGAAAGACGGGTCAATGCGGTTGTGCATTGATTATAGACAACTAAATAAAGTAACAATAAAGAATAAGTATCCTCTGCCAAGAATTGATGATCTCTTCGATCAGTTGTGTGGTGCAACCGTCTTCTCAAAGATGGATTTGAGGTCAGGATATCATCAACTCCGTATTAAGGACAGTGACATACCCAAGTCTGCCTTCAGGACAAGGTATGGTCACTATGAGTTCACCGTTATGTCGTTTGGACTAACAAATGCACCATCTACATTTATGGAACTCATGAATAGAATCTTTCGACCTTTTCTCGATCAGTGTGTTGTTGTCTTTATAGATGACATTCTGATCTATAGTAGAGATGCTCAGCAGCATGAACAACATCTTCGTCAGGCTCTAACTTTGCTAAGAGAGCTCAACTGAACTCTTTGGTATGCTCAAGGAGAGATATGCTCATCTCCTTAAGGCAAGACAATGTATAGTTGAAGGCATCATTGTTAGCCGGGTTGTTAGCTGAGATGCATATAAAACCTACTTTGAGAGAGCAAATCAAGGAGGCACAGCAAGTTGATGTTGCAGTTCAACAAATCAGAACAGAGTATGGTAATGAGAAATGAGATGGTTTCCATGACTCAGGTGACCAAGTAGCCTGTTATCATGGCAGGATGATAGTGTCGGATGTGGATAACTTGAGGAAATTAGTCCTGGAAGAAGCTCATTCTTCGATGTATGCTATGCATCCAGGAAGCACCAAGATGTATCGAAATTTAAAAGATATGTATTGGTGGCCTGGAATGAAGAAGGACGTTGCTGATTTTGTTATGACGTGTCCTGTATGTCAACAAGTTAAGGCTGAACACCAGAAGCCTACATGAACAATGCAACCTTTACCCATACCACAATGGAAGTGGGATCATGTAACCATGGACTTTGTTGTTGGCCTACCTAGGACAAGCAAAGGGCATGATTCCATTTGGGTAATAGTTGATAGGTTGACAAAGACAACACATTTCTTGTCTGTCAAAACAACCTATTCTACTGAGAAGTTAACACAGTTGTACGTTGATGAGATAGTGTGACTGCATGGAGTCCCAATCACCATTATTTCTGATAGAGGTCCCCAGTTTACGAGTCATTTTTGGGAGCGACTTCATAAAGATTTAGGCACACAGTTAAGGTTTAGCATAGCCTTTCATCCTCAGACTGATGGACAGTCAGAAAGGACTATACAGACCTTGGAAGACTTGCTTAGAGCATGTGTTCTCCAGTTTACAGGGAGTTGGGATCTGCACCTAAGCTTGATAGAGTTTGCCTACAACAATATCTATCAACATAGCATTGACATGGCACCTTATGAAGCTTTGTATGGTA
This sequence comes from Alisma plantago-aquatica, assembly GCA_963693085.1. Taxonomy (NCBI): domain Eukaryota; kingdom Viridiplantae; phylum Streptophyta; class Magnoliopsida; order Alismatales; family Alismataceae; genus Alisma; species Alisma plantago-aquatica. Next base: position 1,115,485,580 of record OY856412.1, read on the forward strand.
GACGTTGTAGATCACCCCTATGTTGGTATGAAACTGGTGAATATCAGCTGTTAGGTCCTGATCTTGTGTAGCAGACCACAGAATAGATTAAAGTAATACAACAACAGATAAAGACTGCACAGGATAGGCAGAAGTCTTACGCTGATAAGCGTCGTAGACCTTTAGAATTTCAAGTTGGAGACAGAGTGTATCTCAAAGTCTCACCTTAGAAAGGGGTTCTGAGATTTGGAAGGAAAGGGAAGTTAGCTCCTAGGTTTATGGGGCCTTATCCAATTATCGAATGGATTGGAAGAGTGGCCTATAAGCTAGAGTTACCACCAGATTTACAGAAGTTACACCCTATGTTTCACATTTCTATGCTGAGGAAATGTCACCCTAATACAGAATCAATTCTGCAACCTATGGAAGTAGAATTGAATAACGATATATCTTATGAGGAAGGACCAGTGTCAATCCTTGATGAAAGAATTAAAAAGTTGAAAAAGAAAGACATAAGTCTTGTGAAAGTCCTCTGGAATCATCGTGGTGTTGAACAAGCCACATGGGAACTAGAGGAAGAGATGAGAAGGAAATACCTTGCTCTTTTCTCTTAATATGTTTTGTTGATTTCGGGGACGAAATCCTTGTAAGGGGTGGATAATTTGTAACATCCCTGACCTGGGTTATGAACTAACCCTAGGTTTTTTGCTTAAAAATGTGATTAGATGCGTGTGGTTATCTTATAAAATGTAATTAAAGCTTCTGAGAAACATATATTTCCATTTCTGTCCTTTTTGAACAATGTTGTAATATTGTTTTGTTAAAAATGGACTAATGTGCAAATTACCCAAATTGAGGGGTTAACTTGCAAATTGCACATGTTAATATGTTCCTCTGATGTTGATACATCATAAGTATGAGTATGATGTGGTGGAAAGGATTCTACAAGCTTGGGCACCAAGATATAGCTTGTAGAGCAATCCTTGTGCTTTAAAACCTAGTTTTGGTGTAAAGTGCAATTTACCCAAAACTTAGAGTGCAACATGTAAAATATACCATCTAGAGTATCTCTCATGACTCTTGGCATAAAGTAGAGCAAATATAATGAGGAGGGCGCCTCATTTGAATGATCAAATAAGAAAGATAACCTTAATATCTAAATAACCAAGTTTTAAGCAAAATGACCCTTCTGTATATGCAATTACTAAGGTGTTTGGTTCCTTTTCCCTTTAACCTTGGTTGAGAGAGGGGGTTTTCATGTGATATGGAGGGATAAACGTGTCCAAGAAGTGGAGAAGGGCTTGGTGGATATAGTTGGCAAATAAAGGAAATAATCTTCCTTGCCTTGAAAATACCCAAAAATATATAAGTAACTCTTTTTCCACAAAGCAAGGGATCGTTTCCCTCCATTCATTTTCTCATCTTTTTGCTCTGGACAACTAAGGAGAAGCTCAGGAGCAATGGAAGACGAACAAGCTGGTTTGGGTAAGTTTTGACCATCACCTAGCTCGAATTCATGGAGAAAATCCGAATACAAGGTTGGTTTGTTAGTTTCCTTACACAACTCTTCTTTCTAGCCATCTTCTCCATCCAAATCTTGAAGAACGGACCTTGGACGACATGTGGAGCTCAAGACACCATTAAAGCTACGAAGCTTGGAGCTATGGATCAATCCTAGAGGCGGGTTTTATAACTTTAACCCCTAAGTTTTGCTTATGCATCTTCCTTTCATGAAAATGTTGCTTATTCCCCTTCCTTAGACACTTCTAAGTGTTCTTGCAAGCTTTTCCGTGAAGAACAGTTCTTGTTCTTGAGGAAGAAGATGATGACGTTATTTCCAAAGTTTATCCTAATCTTGCTTTAGCAAACAGTCCTCCACCTCTTGCTCAAACGGTTTGCAAAACCGTTTGAAAGAAAACAGTTTCAAAACTGTTTGAGAGTGTAACACAAGAACGTTTGGGAGCAACCGGTCCAAGACCGTTTGGATGGGTTGACCAGGCATTGACCATTTGGAGATCTGTTTTACATATTATGGACTAATCACCCACCAAGAATCATCATCTAATTCCAAGTAAATCACCAAGTGAAGGCCCATTACTCACCTAAACCCTAATCGGGTCTATTTCTGATTTCAATAATGAATCATGTTGAAGTTTGGGTTGAGTGACCCAAACGGTTTCAAAACCGTTTGGGGATCACCCAAACGGTCTCAAGACCGTTTGGTGATCATCCAAGACCGTTTGGGGTCAGGTCATGACCCAATTGAATAGTGGTTTAATGGGTTCAACATCAATTAGACTCATGTTGATGCATGTTTAAGGGTGATCGATTCCAAACCCTAATCCAATCAATCCAAACCCTACTTAGTGATCAAATTGAGGATCAATTGAGGGTCAAATCAGTTGAGGGTTGACCTAATTGACTCAATTGATGAGTGGCTAACCATTACATAATCGATTGAGGGGTTCAACCCTGGAAACCCTAACTCAATTGGAAGAGTTGACACACTTTTTGGTCCATGCGGTTTTGAGGGTGTTTGGACCAAACGGTCTCAAGACCCTTTGGGACCAAATGATCCCAAACCGTTTGGTGACCATGCGATTTCAAGATCGATTTGTCCATGTGGTTTCAAAAGTCAAAATTGGCCAAACGGTCAACGAGACCAAACAGTCTTCACCTCACCTAGGGCAAACGGTCTTGAGTGTGTACTTTATCAAATGGTTTTGAAAGTCAAAGGGACCAAACGGTCAACGACTCCAAATGGTTTTAAAACCGTTTGGAGGTTGAAAGTGCAAAATCGTTTGGGGTCTATTAAGGTCAAGAACGTTTGATGCTTTAAAGGTTAAGATGGTTTAGTGGTTGATTAACTTATACCTAAAGTCTTTAAGGGGTCGAGTAATTAGTGGATTAATACATGTTATGACCAATGGTAAATATTACCAAAGTACCCTTTGTGTGATAATATGACTTATACCCCTTGATCAAGCAGACCCTAATGACCATAATGGTGATGACATGACTTATGTTATCAAATTGATTTGAATTAACCTAATCAAGAGTGATGTAAACATCATCCAATAGTTAGAGGAGACAGAAAACTCCCTATATGTATGAGAATCAAGTAATATACTTCCAACATGTATGAATACACATAATTAGGGTATGATCCTTCATAGTGAGATCATGGAAACCCTAATTATGGTGATTAATGAATCTTAACTTAATTGAAGGCATTAATGGAAGTAATCTTCATACATGATGATGGTATGACCTCAATATCATGTAATGTGAATAGTAAACCCTAATCTAGGGTGATGTGATGAAATGCACAGTAAACCCTAATTTGGAGTTATGCTTTTAAGTAGGAAGCTCTGTTCTTGAAGGATAAATGAGTAATCATTATACCTTTGAAAGTCATAAGGGTTGAATAACCCTAATTAAATCGAATAGGGAAACCCTAACCCTAGAAACCAACCGTGGTGATGTAATACAGTCGTGGTAAATTGTCAATAACACGACTGAGCTAGGTAGCACGACCATGGTAGCTTCCCCTTGCACGACCGTGCAAGGTAGCACGGCCATGGTGTTCTATGATTTAAATGAAAAGAACTTGTATTGTGCTAAGACAGATATTATGTGCATGTTTTCAATTATATTAGTCATGCAGTTTGTTACCAAGAGGTAATCATATCCAGGTAAGGGTTATGATACCACATTCATTGAATGTATTCTTTAAGCTTTGAAAACAATGACATGTTATGTTGCCTATTAAAAAGGTAACTTTTGAGATGGATAGGCTGTATGAGCCATGAAGACCATCTGTATTGTTATAATCAAAGTCATGTTGTTAAATGACTTGATGACTATATGTCACATGGTAACAAAGTGTTATGATGATCTAAGGGTTTGAACACCCCTATTTTTGAATCATAATGATGAGATGGTTAGGGATTGATATCCCAATGGTAACTGATGTGGAATGAACTTGATATAATTAGTACTCCTTCTTTATAGCAATTGTTTTAATGGTTTGTGTTTGAAAACATACATGATGTTAAAAGAATGCTATAATGTACTTAAATAAAAGCCCAGCAAGGGTGGCCGGAATGGCAGAAAGAACCGTCTCGTTCGCAGACGTAGTGAGCTCGAAGACAAACCCCAGCAGTGGCAACCCATCGGAGCGGGAGGAGTTTTTCTTGGAGAATCTGTTTGAACATAATCTACCACTGGGGGCGGTATCCCTATCTGATGATGAAGGAGTCCCGAGTATCAACGTAGACCCAGATGCAGAGGAGGACCTGGCTCGTCCGTGGAGATATGCCGTCGTCGTGTGGATGCTTGGAACAGAGATCGGGTATATGACCCTAAGGGATAAACTGAAGCTTTTGTGGAGAATCAAAGGAAGATTCAATATGTTCGAATTGGAACACGGACACTTCGTCTTGCAGATGTCGTGTAAGCATGATTATGAGACAGCCCTTACTGGAGGACCTTGGAAGCTATTCGGATGCAATGTTATTGTATGGGCCTGGTACCCCCTCTTTCAGCCAACTGCAGCTTTCCCAGACTACATAGTAACCTGGGTACGTATAATGAACCTTCCTTTGCACTTGTATGTAGAAACAATGTTTGAATATATCGGCATGGCTTTGGGGAGCCTAGTCAAGGTGGATAGCTACACAGAGAACAGAATGCGGAGTAGATTTGCTAGATTGGCGATAGAAATAAATACGAACAAGGAGTTGGCGAGCTCCATCCTTATAAACGGTAGGCAATACGAAGTTGTATATGAAGGGTTCCCATGGGCATGTGCCAAATGCGGATTGGAGGGACACGTTTCAAAGAACTGCCCTCAAAAGGACACTGACGAGGAGGGCCAGGAAACACAGCCTGAATCTAACATACCTCGAAGGGATGGCGCCAACACTGTGAACGACACAGGAGGATGGCAAACGCAGAAGATGAAAGGTGGCAGAAGAAGGCACCACAGAATCCAGGAGGCGGCAAAGGAGGTCCACACGAACAGATTTGAAGGTCTTCAGGAGGAGGAAGGCGAAGTATCGCAGAGTACAGATGTTGTTTCAGCCCAAGTTACAGATCAGCAACAAAACATCCACAAAACAGCAAAAATATGGAGGAAGAAGAAGACGACCACTGAGCATACGAGTGGGGTAATTGCTGCTGGGAAAAATAATAGGAAGGCTTTGGGAGACATATCTAACACAGTGGGCAACAAACTGATGAAGGAAAAAGCAAGGAAGACAAGAGACAAAAGTGATGAACATCACAAAGTAGCCACCCCAGATGTAGATGAGGTTATAACTGTTGAGGATATGGAAGAAGAGCCGGTTGTCACCACTGCTGCTGAAGGAAAAGAAAATGAGGAGAACAAGAATACACGACTGGAAAAGAAACCAATGACAACTCGACTTAAAAGAGCCAAGATCGGAAAAAGGAGCCACTGACAAAGCAAAGAACCTGTAGCCTCGGAGAACTGGAGCATCCAGCGGCTCCTCGACGAAGAGAAGAGGCAAACCGCCGGATACAGAGGTAGGCAAGCGTAGAAGTGCCCGCTTGGCTGAAGCTATTGTCGAAAGTGCGGAGAATGGGGGCACTCCTGCTGGTGAGAAGGACCAGATCAAGGAGTCGCCGCAGACTGAGAGGACTGTAGAGAACAATATCGCTGACGCAAATTCCTGCTAAGTTTACCTGCGTTACACCTAAAAAGTAAGCAGTTATCTAATAAGCTCGAACCAATATGAACATTTTGTGCTGGAACGTTAGGGGAATTGGCAACAAGAATAGGTGCTCCACTCTTATGGAGTTCATGAGGGAACACAGACCAGATGTAGTAGCTGTGCTGGAACCGCAAATAAGCGAAAATAAAGCTGTACAAACTATCAAACGCCTGGGATTCAAATACTCTTATCGCGTGGAAGCAAGGGGGTTTGCTGGGGGGATATGGGTGTGCTGGAAAGACGATCATATGAAAGTTCAGATCATGTGCTGCCATAGACAGTTCGTCACTTGTAGATTTAATGACAGTACGGTGGTTTCTTTCATATATGCCAGTCCTCAAATCGCTGTCCGTCAACTCCTATGGAAACATATCATAAAGTTGAGCAGAAGTATCAAGGAACCATGGGCTGTGCTCGGTGACTTCAATACAACACTCTCACCTGCTGAGAAGGTCGGGAGCAGTTGGTATAATTATAGAGAAGCCAGGACTTTCAAAGAGACTCTAATGGAAGCCGGTTTATCTGACTTGGGGTTCTCAGGTGTAAGATTCACTTATAAGCATGGAATGCTGCAAGAAAGGCTGGATAGGGCCGCTGCAAATCTGGAGTTCATCAATTCATATCCGTCGATTCAATTAATACATCTAGCCAGGATCTCTTCTGATCATTGCCCTCTGCTGCTTCGGATGAAGAAGGAGGAAGGAAGGACTCATCGATTCCTAACCAAAATCAACTGGAATAAGGAGGAGGATTTCAAAGATATGCTGGAATCCAGGTGGGAAAGCACAGCAGATTTTTACTCCTCTCTCAATGCGGAAAGACAACACACCATCAACTGGGATAAGGAGAAGAAGAAAGAGAAATCAAAGGAGAAAAATCGACTATTCCGCAACATCAACACGCTCCAAAGAATGCTCGCTGATCGGTATGACCCCATTACTGATTCTTTATGCTCTAATATGCAAGCTGAGCTGCAGGTGATTATCAATGAGGAAGAGGAGGATTGGAAGCAAAAATCGCATATCAACTGGCTACGCAATGGAGACAATAATACACGCTTCTACCAAGCTTGGGTGAAGCAACGAAAGCGCACCAACACTGTGTTGGCTTTAAAAGACCAACAGGGTAGCTGGATTACTGATGAAAAGGAGATCATGCAGATGGTTACATCCCACTTTGAGAAGGTGTTGACCGCACCACCTGAGAACTGCTGTCTAAGCAACCACAACCTCGAAGAGGAGATCCCAGGAGCGTTCAAACAACTCAGCGGTGAGGAAGCTACTAGGCTTGCTGCAATTCCAACATCCGCCGAAGTCCAACAAGTGCTGAACAAGATGCAGTCGTACAAAGCAGCTGGACCCGATGGTGTTAACGCAGAATTCCTGCAACACAACTGGAAAACAATCGGGAACTCAGTCACTCAGTCGATTCAGAGTATGCTTCAAGGCAAGACTTTTCCAGATGAGGTCTGCAACACCTCTATTATCTTAATCCCCAAATGTCCCAATCCAGAGAGGTGCGAGCAGCTGCGCCCCATCTCCTTAAACAATATAATGCTGAAGTTAGCTTCTAAAATTGTGGTTGAAAGGCTTAAACAGCATATCCCAAGCTGGATTTCCGAGGAGCAAAGCAGTTTCGTGCCTGGGCGTCGGATCACAGACAACATTGCTTTGGTTCAGGAAATTATACATGGTATGAAGAACCCAAAAGGAGCGAAGACCATGGTGATCAAAATTGATTTAACGAAGGCGTATGATCAAATGTCATGGAGGTTCATTCAAGATACCCTGGACCGAGTAGGAATACCAGTGCCCATCAAAAAGTACATTATGAATTCCATCTCAGGCGGTGATACCTCACTGATATGGAATGGAAAGACATCTCGCCCTTTCAAAACAAGTCGCGGATTGCGTCAAGGAGATCCAATGTCCCCTTATTTGTTTGTTCTTTGCATCGAACGGCTAAGCCAGATGATTCAGGAGCGTGTCTGCAGTGGGAAATGGCGACCTATTAAGCTGGGAAGATCGGGTATATCGGTTGCTCACGTATGCTTCGCAGATGATCTGATTCTCTTTGCTCAGGCGACTAAGGAACAGATACGATGTATTCTGCAATGTTTTAAAGTATTCGAAAGGAAGTCGGGACAATCTATTTCAGCAGCAAAGTCCAGAATTTTCTTCTCGCCTAGTGTTCCTAATTCGACTCAAAGACAGATCCAGCGTAGATGTCAGTTTCTTGTTACAAATGATCTTGGACGCTATCTTGGGGTACCTGTAATTCACTCTAGAGTGACGAAGCATACCTATGCAGACATAGTTGAGAAGGTGGAAGGTAAAGTGAGTGCCTGGGCAGCAAGGAGTTTGTCTCTCTCAGGGAGACAATGTCTCGCTAAATCCACCCTTACAGCAGTTCCTACATATGCTATGCAGACAGCAGTCCTTCCGTTATCTCTCTGTGATCGGCTGGACAGTATTATACGGAAATTCATATGGGGAGGAAGCAGAAGCAGGTCGGTCTCTCTGGTGTCGTGGGAGAAGGTCACTAGTTCGAAGAGCAAGGGAGGGCTGGGGGTTAAAATGATGCGGGACTGGAATCAAGCACTACTGTCTAAGCATGCTTGGGACATTACTTCCGGAAGGCAGACTATCTGGTGTAGAGTAATGCGGCAGAGACTTAGTAGATGCAGCGCAGGAAGGGAAGGAGCCCTGTCGAGACTAGGGAGAGCTTGTGCAGAAGTGATTCCTTTCATAAAGGACCACTCTAAAAAGATCCCCTTGAGCGGCATGGCAGTGAATGTTTGGGATGATTTTTGGGTGAATGAAAACCTGAAGCTTAGGGAGGTAGCCAAGAAACCAGTTCCTGATGAACTTACAGATCTGAACGTAATATCCCTAGTCATTGAGGAGGGACGATGGGATTTTGCCTTTCTGTAGGATTGGTTTGAGGACGACGTTGTACAACAGATTCTCCAAGTCCATACACCTCTAGCAGGGGATATGTTGGATCAAAGCTGCTGGAATCACACGGGTAATGGCGTGTTCACCACAAGCTCAGCCTACGAGCTGATCCGAAGACAGAAGGAAGTAGTGACGCCGGGGAAATGGGAATCTCCGTGGATGTTACGTATGGCGGGCAGAATAAAGACGTTTGGTTGGCTTGCTCAACAAGACGCACTGCTCACAAGTGTCAGTAGGAAATATAGGCACATGACGGAGGTGAGTACGTGCCCTAGATGCGAGGTAGAAGATGAATCTCTTATCCACGCCTTACGAGACTGCAGCGTCTCCAGATTTGTGTGGCAGGAACACATCCCCCCGACCAAGCAGCAACATTTCTTTGCTACAAGAAATGTCGAGGCGTGGCGCAAAGCTGCTGTCAAGGACGCTGGGCTCCAAGAAGAACATTTCTGGTTGATTTGTCACGGACTGTGGCACGCACGGAACAACATCATAATGGAAGGGAACCTCTTAAGCAAGGAACACACACAGACGAGTATTAGAAAAGACATCCGCTTGCATAAGCTGGCTTGGGCGGCCACTACTCCTGAACCTACAAATGCTAGAATAGCGGCATGGATACCACCACCAAGGGGTACTATTAAGCTTAATGTGGACGCAGCTGTTACAAAAAGGGGAGCAGCTATAGCTGCCATAGCCAGGAATCATGCTGGAGAATGGGTCGGGGCATGGGGCATGCCGATAGACACATCTGTTGCAATGGAGGCTGAACTTGCTGGAGTTCTATTAGCTCTGGAACAGGCTGAACTACACAACTGGCCGGCTGTTATTCTGGAATCAGATTGCAGTGAAGCAGTGCGATTGATCAAGGAAGATGATGACGCTTGGCCTAGGTTTGCTCTTTGGCTTGCGAAGATCAGGAAGAAAGCTAGGCCGAACGTCGAAATTTGTTTCAAGAGGAGAACTAGTAACGGGCTAGCTGATAGTCTAGCTAAGTTACAGCTAAAAAGCAAAGACCATTGTCGCTTCTACCAAAGGCCCCCAAAGGAGATCTCAATCTTGTATAGTCAAGAGTTAAATAGAGTCATTAATAATGCTGATGTAACCAGTATGTGAGTAAGTAGCTAGTCGATATGTAATATAAAAAAAATCAAGTATAATGATATCATGTAGAGCCCTGATCATAGATCCATCATTGTCAGTAGTTTAATGATGGAGAAACAAGTTTTCCTAAGGGAACTCCTGGAGAACATACTTTTGAGTATGTTGGGGTTATGGACATGAATATCCTTACGTCCTAATGTAGGGATTGATGTGAGATGTACTTTAGTCTCTCATCCCTTCATTATATGTTTATGCGGGGATGATGTATCACTAATCTCTCGATGATGTTGTTAATTCTGCATTGGTGTGAGATAAACAAGAAATCCCTCGATGGTGAAGAGAGTACAAAATGCCACTATAACTCTAATAGCGAAGTTGCCATAATACCTTGGAAAGCTATTATAGCAGAGACACAAGATGTCCTGCATGTTGGTCCTCACACTGACTGAGGAAGACAAGGTCATAGGAATCCGGCTCTTCTGATGACCTATGTATGGTACCGATTGCGATTTCGTAATGGTCGGTTGGAGTATGAGAGGTGTAACTCATCTCCTCAAGGCATAATAATGTTTGAAAAACATAATCAGTCGTGTAGCATAACTGTTTAGGTTGAACTATGAGAAACAATGATTGATGATACATTGTTTAGAATATTCTAGTTAAATAACTAGTATACATGTTCTTCATATTCCTTATTGAGATAGGCCTTGATATTCAATTAAGTTATAATTGAAATGATTGCCTAAGAGAATGTTGCTTTACTTAATATTAAACCTGCTGTTGAATGTTTATAGTTTTACTACTTATTGTTACTCCTTTATTGCAATAACAAAGCTTCTGGCGGAGATTTATAACTCTCACTGGGACAATTATTCAAATTGTCTCACCCCCGTGGGATTCAACTTTTTAGTTTGACGTCGAGGACGAAGGAACCCATCTGAGGGTGAGCAACAGCAGCAGCAACAACAACAACATCAGGGACAACAGTGATTCTCAGGTGGAGACATTGTCTGTCAAAGTCTTGTAGATAGTATGTCCTATGTGTCGTCTCTGTACTCTCAGGTCCTAAGAGTCAGTAGATCTGAGGTTTTTGGCTTAATGCCTTGAGATTTTTGTATCTTGCCTTATACATATAACAGGGCAATTGATGTATGTAGTCACTCAAGATGTGATTTTATAGAGATGTAATGATGAATCATGTTGTAAACAACTTATCTTGTTTCCTTATGAGAGAGTTTTGTTGTTTAAAGATCTCTTTCCAAAAAAAGTTTTAATTTTTAGTGATTTTAATAATTCCGCTGCTAGTTAATCGCTTCCGCTTAGTTTATCTCGTGTTTTGGCGACTCGATCGTCACATTAAAAATACAATCTTTATAACTCATGAATTAGGAAATAAAAATTGGACGATGAGACAGAGAAAATTCTAGGGATTTCAAAACATTGTTTTGTATTTTTTGGATAAGCATAGTGGAAGTTATGATGTTTCAAAGTTTTAACCAATTATAATGCACAAAAAATCCACATCAGTGGATAGGACCCAGTTGGCTGCTCGAATCCATCGTGTTGGACCAATTAAGAGCAACCAACTAGCCTGGATCCACTTCCAGCGAGGCAACCCACTCACCTAAGTAGAAAATAAGAGTGGGTGGTGAAAAGACCCTAATGCTCCTAGGAGAGAAAAAGAAATAAAGAAGAGGGCAAGAATAGAGAAGCCAAAACACCATGCTGCTTCTTCTCCCTCGCTTGGCCAAGCCATGGCCATGAGCAGAGAGAAACAACTCGAGGTCCATTTTAGGCAAATCGTAAAGCGACATTAATTCGTTGATCCGAAGATATAGAAACGAAGAACAAAGCTTCATGAACTCACCATTAGATGGAATTGAAGACTGGAGAAGACCAAGCCTAGGGAAGGTGCCACAAGCCAGAGAAGAAGAACTGCTAGGCAGTGGATCAAAAAGCAACCAAGGAGAAAATTGGCTTGAGAGGAGGGTTCATCGGGGAGAGACGAAACCCTAAGATGTTATATTTATATTTAGGGTCCAATCCTCTAGTCGAAGGGCGTGGAGCTATAGAAGCTTGGGGAAGGATTTTTGGGTGTTTCTCAAATACTCAATTATAGGTCTTGCATAGGGTATAGATAGGTGCATATTCTGATTATGAAACCAAGGGAACAAAAAATCTTGAGCAAAGATGAATCGTAAAGGGAGAAACCCCGATTTTACCGAACCCAAAGTCGGCAGCCTGTTACCATACATGGCCCCAGGTAGGAGATGGACCACGGGCCATCTGATCCGCTATCCTACGGTCCGCATTGTGTGCAAATTGACTATACATGTGACATTTAAAGCTTATCAAATCAGAAAATCGAATGAAATGGTTATCAAATTAATTTCTCTCTCTCTCTTTTTCTCTCTTTCAACTTAGATGAGTAAATAACTTCCAAATAAGGTGAAAATTGGTGGGTGAGGTAATAAGGACCCTTAGAATCCTATTTTGGAGTTAAATTTGCCTTTTGACAAACTTGAATGCATGAAACTCCCAATTTGAGAAAAAGTGTATTTCCTTTATATGAATATATTCCTTTATTGTTTCTTAACCAGATTTTGTGTATCACTCCCCCTTAACCAAACCTATCCACATGAAAAATCTATAACTAATTTTAAATTTAAATGCCTTATTTTGACAATTTTGCACAAAAAAACCCACAAGTAATTAATAACCCTATTTTCTTATATTAAAGCTTCAAATATATGTATTTTTGCATTAAACTCTTATAATTAAAGGATATTAACATCCTAGTACATGTCAATCTAATAAGAGGGGTTCAAAAATAAAATATTAAAAATAAAAAGGAGTAAAAGGTGATAATTACCTAAATTTGAGTATGTTACATGTAGCAACCAATAAAAACATGGGATATTGAAACATTGTGAATCTTTGGCGGCAATTTTCCTTGGATCATTGCACTCATTACCTCATTAAATTCTATGATGCCATATAATATGTGGTGTTTCCCTTGTTAGAGTGTTGGGAAATTTTTTGGAATTTGTTGTTCTTCTCTTATGACTTCATATTATTTGGGACAAGAACTTGTGTGGGTATGCACCGGTGTGGATGTATATACAAGTTCTTGGGGGTATCCTTCTCTAATCTTGAACTAAAATCTATGTCCTTTGTAAAGGAATCTAGGGTGACTGTGGCATCTGATGTACAATTTTCCTTTTGAATAGGCAAGGCTAAATCATCATGTGGTTGCTCCTTCTCACTATAGATAGACATGAATTTTGCTTGCTAATGATTATCTTAAACATTAATATTTCATGGCAAAGCTATTTTTTTAGATTTTTTAAGATCTACAGTATCAATAGCTAACTGTTAAACTTCCATATTTAGGCATCTTATTTGAGATCATTGATTATGTTTCTTCCTTCTTGTTTGAGCATGGTGTGTCTCGTTTGTAGTTATAAACTTCCCAAACATGTCCCCTAATATATCAAGTCGTCTTGTACCTCTTTCCTACTGATTTAGTTGAGAATTGTCCAATTATTTATGTGGTGGAGGATACACTTGACATGGATCCTACTGAAAATTATTAGGATCTGTCAAAGAAAATTTTAGATTGATTCGCCATGGATATTGATCATTCCTCTTGTTGTTAGGTGTCCAGAACTGATCTTTACAATCAAATTTGTACAAATTATATCAGAATATAAACAAACCCTTTTATAATTCATGCTTTGTATTAGAGTCATGGAATCTTATATATTGGGACTAACAAAAAAGTAGCGATAGGTCCCATCTTATCTAACAGAGGACATCTCTTGCACGTCTCTTTTAGGTCTTATTTGTATCAATTGTCCATGAATTCCTAGAGGGGATAAAACCACACCTGGACCCCAAGAAGGGATGATGGTTCAACAAAGCTGGTAGTAAATCTAATTATTGAGCTATTTAAAAATTAAAGATTTATGTAATCAAAATAAGTAAATTTGCTTGGTGGACTATGATAACAACAAGAAGATGATCTAGTTACCATGCAAGTTTTAATGGTTACAACAATTCAAAGTGGTAACTAGAAACAATAAAGAGATTTTTTTAAACTAATATCAAGATATCAAGTTATTCAAATTGAAATGATTTATCCATTGGCACATGAAATCTAATATTTTATCTTCGCCAGGGCTAGGTTCCTACTTTTCTCCCCTCTATGAGGGAACAACACTTTCGCATATGGGGGAGGTTTATGTCCATTATCCACTATGCATAGTTGAGGGATATGACCCACTGAACCTAGTGAGCCAAAGCTTTTATCCAATATTTGATTTTTTGCGCCAATTCAAAACCAACAATTATTTCATTCATTCAATGACGTTCAACATTTAATTTAGTTGTGATGACCTTCAAAGGAAGGGAGTAAGTTAATAGCAAATTAGTTCACCACTTTCACAAAATTATTAGAATAAAATTCAAGTGAAATTAAATATTTCAATAATAGAATCGAGGATCTAGTACCTTTATATCAAGCAAGAGTTCCAATTTTGCACAAGACTGAATATGATTTTCTCCATGCATTGATAAAGGGGGCTACAAAGTAGAACAAATGTATTACTAATTGGGTTGGATTCAAATGTTGTTCAAATTCTATTTTATTAGTGTTATAGGTGGCTAGTGTTTTTATTTTAGGGCTTATATTCATATATTTTCATTTCTAGACTTTTCCTAGGGTTTTAACTAAGCTATACATACAATCAAAGTCTTATAATTAAATATAATATCATCAGACCATGTTATTGGTGTCTCCTAGCATATCCTCAATCAAGGGTTTAGACCAATTCTCATTATAAGCTTCAACTTTAGCCTAGTAAGTCTAAATAACTCTAGGTTAGCCATACTTATATCGTAAATGAATTATCCTTGTATCTCTTCTTTATATCAGATAAAATATTATTCAAATTAGATAAATATATATAAATATACTTCTTACATATGTTGTCTTTAAAATACCATATCATGTGTATGTGCTAGTGTTTTAATTTCGAACAAGAATAAGTTTATTATATATGATTCACTTACTAAGTAACTATTAAAATTACTTCGTCTCAATTTGACCATTTATTAACTCATGTGCATTAGTATCCACATGATTCACATTAATATAGATCAACTATGACATATATTATCCTAATAACCATGTTTTTATATGTATAAACATATCATGATCACTAGTTGTCTTATATATCTTGTATTTGTACTAGTCGACTTCCTGAGATTAGATACTACTTACCTACTATTTATTAATAGCAATACCCTACTATGTTAACTAATATGGTCAGAGGGAATAAATCAAGTAATATTATTATGATCATCGTCCTAAACACCTCAATTTTCATCTAATCTCTACTTGATATATAGTATCATCTTACTCAATTTTTCGTTTCCTTCGTCAACCAAATTGTATGGACCTAAAATTGGAATGTCAACAATTTAGTTTGGATTTTGACGCTCCAACTAATTTTGTGTAATTTGAGTTATCTAAAAACTCATTTTTTTAGGAACTTGTTACACTACTAGATTTGAGTTCGGACGACTGGCTTTGAAAATTAAGTAATCCTAAGACATTATATAAATCTAACATGTATCATATCTTTTTTTTCTTCTGAAAATCCATGTATCCTATCTCGAATGAATGCATGCAAAATAGAAGTACAATGAAAGACATATGTACTAGATGGTGAACTACCTAGATTTTGTAGCCATTGAATTGTTTAGAAGTGAATCGATGTAAAATAAAGGCATATACATGGTGAGCTACCTTATCATAGCGACCATTATAACATTTTAGATGCAAAATCTCTAATATTTTAATTACAAAGAGCAAAAACTCAATAAGCCATCGTTCCACGTTGAGCTAGAATATAATTATATCATTTGAATTATCTAGCAAGCTAACGTTTGCAATGCACGAGGCTGCTGAATAGGGCATGGTGAGGCGTGAGGGTGTCCTCTTCACTAACAAAAAGTGTAATTACATTGTTTTCAGTGTTAGTGGTTGGAATACTTAATATAAGATTTAAAGTCATTACTTCAAGTACAACAACAAACATATTTATTGTTACATTATGTGTTGTTGTGTCAAATGACATATATATAACATGTGCGTTCTGTATGGATTGCGAAAATAAATAATGTCTACACAAGGGGTCAAATTTGAGACTTCTTAAATATTAATGCAACTACAAACCACTATAACAAATTCATGTCTGTGATCAATATGCGGGACACATAATATATATTACCTACATGTTAATATAAATATATGTACACAGACATATATATAGTTTTTCATTTTTTTTAAGGGGGCCTTGGCCCCTATCCGCCTCTCTTAGTTCCGCCCCTTGCATAGCTGGGCTTATTAATTACATTTTTAATTCACGTCCACGTGATTTGGTCCTAAACCGGCCAAGACCCCACAGGACATGCCATACCACTCTCCCGGTCTCCCCACGGGTGACCCGACACCTGTTCTAAGCGAACGATATAGGCGGTGGTTTCCGGTCAGCGCAGCCATCTGGGAGGTTTGTTTGCTTCTTGCTGTCCTGTGCCCATCCCCTTTCCATTCTAAAACCTAGTTCCTAAAGCCTTCTTCTCCGCTTCCTAGCTATTTTGGAGGTTCGATTGACTGCTCCAGTCGTTAAACTCTTTCACGATACGAGGCTGTGAACTGCTCTGTCGTCCTGGGCCGTCTGGTGTGTACTACGTGATCCGCCTTCCGAGGTTTGTGTTTCAGCTTAGCTTTACGGTACTTGTATCCACCAGAAAATTGTTTTATCCTGTGTTTCCGTAGAAAACATGACACGAAATTCAGCGGATCTAGAGTAATGGGATGATCTTTGGATATTGCTGACTAACTGTTAGCGAATTTACCCATTTATTGCATATTTGGTTGCTCTATGAGTTTGTTCTCTTTGTACATCCTGAAATATTTGTCGGTAAAGCACATTCAAATAAGTTTTGCGCTGTAGAAGCTATACAGATCACATGTGTGTCTCGTGATTAAAAAACAAATGTAATTACAGGATCCACATCCTGTCAATAATTTGCAATTAAGAATCTGAGGCAATGAGTCTAAACTTAGTTATAATGCTTGAATTTCAGACTTCTAGTCCTGACTATAAGAAGTGTAGACATAGCTAGAAGTTATTAAAACTAAAGAAGGTTTTCGTAGGAACTCAAAATCAGATCAAGCTTGAGCTTTAAACTAGAAGAGTTGAGCTATGCAGTGAAACCTATAAATAGATAGCAGTTAACTATTGCCTTTTCTAAATGCGGAATAAATTGTATACAAAACTATATTGTAGGGCGGAATAAGTTATGGCACAATGAGTGGAAGTATTCTACCCATTAAAAGTTCTACCATTTTTATTTCACCAAAAAGTCACTTTAGTGAGAACTGTTGCCACTCTACTAAACCTGAAATTTACTTCCTATTTGCCAAAATAGCATATTGTTTCTGACTTGCCATTTTTTATTTCAACATCCAAACAAGGTCGACATCATACTGATGTAGGACGTATTAGGCTTTATTCTATTTGTCTTTGCTTTAGTTTTATATTTATGGACTCCGTGTATGTTTCGTACATTTTGTGCAAATGTAGCCGGTCCCAAGCCTGGTAAAGGAGGAGGGTTGGTGGTAGGTTGACAACCAACCATAAAAATTTTGTAACTCTTTCTATGACATGGATCCTATAAAATTTTTGTTGTAGCATCCCTACCTAGTGACATGCTGCATCGGCACCCGGATGCAGCAAGGTTGTCAGACTCGAACCGGTCAGCGAACTGGTGAGGCCTCTGGTTCCCGGTTCACTGGTTCAACCACTAGTATGACTGGTTCAACTGGTGACGTCACTAATAGTTTAAAAATATATAAATGTCTTTGATACTCATAGAAAATATCCCTAGAAAAGTTATGAAACATGAATAATAGTACAACTGCCCACAATTACTTGATAAATAGACGAAATAACAAATATTATTCTATTCATTTATATACCACTATTTATATAGTATTCAATATTAATTAACAAAAAAAAGCAACAATACATTTACTTGCTAAGTGAGAGAATCGTCCGGTTGGGCTAAAATCAGACCGCTTCAACCGGTCGATTCACCAATTTGATGTCGATCAAACTTCATTTCTGGCTTTGGGAGGGAACCGACCCGGTAGAGTGACCGGTTCTTGGTTCAACCAACGGTCCGGTTCGGTTAAGATAACCATGGGGTGCAGTGATAAATATGTAAGAGATTTCGACACAACGACACCCGGTTGTGTTGAAGGACAAACAAGGGTTTCCACATCACATCTTGGACGGGTGTGGGTAAAGAAGCTAGTCTCGCTGCATCATTTTCCAGAATAATGAAAAATGTGCAAGAGTTACCACATTGTGGATGGGTGTGAGTAAAGAAGCCAGTCCCGCCGCATCATTGCCCGAATATAGTGAAAAATGTGTAAGGGCAACATTTTCAACAAAGGCAGGTAAAAAAGCTAGTTTAAAAAAAAATTAGAGTTGGATCTTGGAATATTGACTCTTTGACAGGGAAATCTTTAGAGATAGTGAATACTATGTTGAGAAGAAAAGTCAATATAGCTTGCTTGCAGGAAATCAAGTGGACAGGGGAACGTTGTAGAGAGATTGGAGACACATGATACAAAATCTGCTATACAAGTATTGATAAACATAGAAATGGTGTAGATATTATTGTTGATAAAATGTTAAAGGATGATGGTTGTCAAGATCACAAGGATGGGTGATAGAATCATAGCTATCAAGGTTGTTCTTGTGGGAAAGGTTTTTAACATTAGTAGCGCTTATGCCCCCCAAATTGCCCTTAGCGAGGAGGCTAAGAAGGATTTTTGGGATGACATGGATGAATTGATGCAAGGAATACCGACAGATGAGAAGATCATTATTGGGAGTGATATAAATGGTCATGTGGGGAGTAGAAATGCTGGATATGAGAGAGTTCATGGTGGTTTTAGATATGGCAGTAGAAACGACGAAGGAGAGAGGATATTAGACTTTGTAGTTGCATATGATATGATTTTGGCAAACACCCATTTCAAGAAAAGAGAATCTCATAAGATTACTTTCAAGAGTGTGCACTATTGTAGCCAAATTGAAAATCTTCTTACGAGGCGAGTGGATCGTAACTATGCAAGGATTGTAAAGTGATTCTTGGCGAAGAACTTACGATCGAACATAGGTTGGTGGTTTTGGATATTGACATGAAGATCAATAAAGGCAAGCATAATAGAAACCAAAATAGCATGATCAAGTGGTGGAATCTTAAAGGAGAAAAGAAATTGACTTTTCATGATAAACTCATCAAGAAGGTAACTCGAAATTTGGAGTCTGATGTTAATACTATGTGGCATAACGTGAGCTCCTGCATAACAAAATTTGCCAAAGAGGTTTTGGGGCAGTCCAAAGGTTGTGGGCCTCCACATAAAGAGACTTGGTGGTGGAATGATGAAGTACAGAAGGCTATTAAACTGAAAAGGGAGATCTATAGGAGTTTGGCCAAATCTCGAGATGATGCAGCGTTCCATAGATACAAGCAAGAAAGAAAGAATCTAAAAAGGTTGTTCAGGAGGCAAAGTTTAGATACTTTGCTGATATTTATAAGAAGCTGGACACAAGAGAAGGGGAAAAGATATATATAAAGTGGCTCGTATAAGAGAAAGGAAAGGAAGAGACTTGAGTCAAGTAAAATGCATTAAGAATGAAGATGGTCGAGTGTTGGTGAAAGACGATGATATCAAGAACCGATGGAGAAATTACTTCCATAATCTTTTCAATAGAGATATTGTACATAATGTTAACGACTCGTTTGACATGAATACAAGAGATATCATTTACACACGACGAGTTTCACTATTTGAGGTCAAGAATGCTTTCACGAAAATGAAAAGGGCATGCAGACCAGACGACATTCCCATTGATGTATGGAAGAGTATGGGGGGTGAAGGAGTTATGTGGTTAACAAATTTCTTTAACAAGATCATGAAGCCAAGAAGATGTCAGATCAGTGGAGAAATAGTACTATAATCCCCATCTACAAGAACAAAGGTGATGTTCAGAGCTGCACAAACTACATAGGTATCAAGTTGATGAGTCACACAATGAAGCTTTGGAAGAGGATTATTGAGCAGAGGCTAAGATCTATAACGCAGATATCAAACAACCAATTTAGTTTCATGCCTGGAAGATCAACAACAGATGCTATTTTTCTAATAAGGAGGTTTATGGGGAAGTATAGAGAAAGCAAAGGAGATATTCATATGGTTTTTATTGATTTGGAAAACGCTTATGATCGAATACTTGAGGAAGTGTTGTGGATGGTTTTGAAGAAAAAGGGTGTGCCAATCCAATACATTGACTCGATGAAAGACTTGTATGGTAGCTCTACTGCAAGTGTGAAGACTCCTTGAGGAGAGAGATAAACTTTTCCTATCACAATTGGGGTACACTAAGGATCCACGCTCAACCCATATCTGTTCGTTCATGCTATAGATGAGTTGACAAAGAACGTTCATGTCTTCAGGATGATTTTCCTTAGTGTATGTTATTTCTTGATGGTATTGTATTGATTGATGAAACTAAAGATGAATTGAATGATAAAGTTGAACTTTGGAGAAAGGTATTGGAATCGAATGGATTGATGATTAGTAGGAGCAAAACCGAGTATAAGTATTGCAATTTCAGCCAATCTCACGATGTGAATGGTGGAGCCAAGTTGGTGGAGCCAAGTCGGGCGGAGTAGACTTATCAAAATTTGATAAATTTCGTTACTTGGACTCTATTATTATTATAGATGGGGATGTCCAAAATGACGTTTATCACAAGATCACCACAGGATGGTTGAAATTGAGGAGTGCAACTGGAGTATTATGTGATCGAGACCCCTCTCAGATTAAAAAGCAAGTTTTATAGAACTGCTATACGGCTAGCCATGCTATATGAGAGTGAATGTTGGACTGTGAAGAAACAAGGTCTGAACAAGATGAACGTGGCTGAAATGCGTATGATGAGATGGATGTCTGGGAAGACAAGAAAAGATCGCTTGAGAAGTAGCTCTATCAGGAGTAAAGCGGGGGTGGCGAGCATTGAGGACAAGTTGCGCAAGGGCCGACTCAGATGGTATGGACATGTGCAACACAGAGCGACTAATGCGCCTATACAAAGTAATGCATTGAGTCAAGCACAATTAATAGAAGAAGTAGAAGAAGAGGGCCTAAATTAACATGGGAAGAGCTTATAAAGAGAGGTTTTAAAATTCTACATCTCGACTAGAATATGACCCATGATAGAGCGGAATGGAAACGAAGGATCAATGTAGCCGACCCCAACATAGTTGGGACTGAGGCTTAGATGATGATTTTGAGGGATTGCAGTGCAAATTATCTAGTTAATGTACTTAGTTGCAAATCTTTTATGTTTTTCTTTATTTTAGGTTTTATTTAATTCTAATTTTATTAAATAAGATTTTATTTCCATTACTTGTGGATCATCATGTAGTCTTATAAAAGCCAGCCTTGGGACCTTTGTCAAGGCAGTTGAATATGATTTGAGAAATAGATTATTTTGAGTTTATCTCTTCGTTCTTCTTCACATTGTATTCCACATCAAGTGGTATCAAGCGACTTACAATGGAGAGAAGTAGAGGAGCAAAAGTGGAAGGAGAGGGTGGGGTCAGCAGAATCAACGGAAGGCCAATGGGAGGGCACAATGGATAGGGCAGGGTCAGCGAAATCCAATACAGGGTTTCAAGTTACAGAGGGCGAAAGGGGAATCATGCAGACAATGGGCGCCTGTTTGTGGCTTCCGTTTGCAGTGCTGCTATCCATCGGTTTGTTGGGGAAAGGGAAATTACAGACGCTTGGCGGAGGATGTGGCACACGGATGAAGTGGGGAAGATCATGTGGGACTTCGTGCGCGAGAGAAGCGAATGATAGTGGGTACCAGTGAGGAGGGGGAAAGCGCGATTTGTTTACTGGAAAGAGAGGGAAATTGGTAATCAAGCTTGCGGGGAAGCAGGATCCCAAGTGAGGAAGCGAGGTTCCTGTTGCTGGGGAAGGCTGGGCCGATTTTGCGTGCAGAAGGATAAACAACCGGAAGGCTTGCGGGTTGAAGCAGGCCACAAAGGGCATCAACGAAAAAAATATCAGGGTGATGTTGGCGTGGAAGAGCGGATGTGAGAGAGACTTGCAGAGACCAAAGGGGGAGGGGTAGAGTGGAGATCTTGAAATCTCTGCTTTCCTTGGAGTTGACGGAGAAGGTAGGAAGAAGAGAGAAGGAGAAGAGGCCGTGCCCTAAGCTTTGATATCACGTGATGTGGAACACCTCGTCAAGAAGAAGAATGAAAGAGATAAACTCGAAATAATCTATTTCTCAAATCATATTCAACTGTCTGGACGAAGGCCCCAAGGCTGGCTTTTATATGACTACATGATTTGACCCACAAGTAATGGAAATAAAGTCCCATTTAATGAAATTCAGAAATAAATAAAACCTAAAATAAAGAAAAACATAAAAGATTTGCGACTAAGTACATTAATTAAATAATTTGCACTTAGGTCCTTAAATATAAAAATAAAGCAAAACATGGAATAAAGCCTAATATGTCCTACATCAACATAGGATTCAGCATTTTGAAATGAAAAGCTAGCAGTGACCAATGGGTTTATTGATGAAGAAGACTAATATACGTTTTGAAGAAAAAGGTTCAAAAACACATAAAACAATTGAAACTGCACCACTTTTGTTTCACTGGCCCGATCAGTGTGAAAATAATTGCTTGCTACATCCATGCTTACCTTCTAAAGCAAAAGTGAAAAACTCATGGCAATAGAAGCTAGTTCTGAAGAACAGAGATAATAGGGTCGTGAGAAGCAGGCTAGTCATGGAAAACCTAACATAATCCTGATTACTTGGGTTTGAGTTTAGTTTTGAAGGCTCTTGATCCTCTCATGGGTTACTTGAGTACTTGGATGTGTTCATGTCTGATCTCTCTTTTTATGAGGACCTGATAAAACATGGCATGTAGAGGATAAGGAACATAATGGTTTCTGTAGAATATGATTAATCTCAAAGTCCTACCCTGTTAGAAGCTCAATCACATATGTTAGAAATAAATAATATTGACTAGCTGCAAAACACAAAACAGGCAAGTTATAGTTGATGCCTAATGGTGATGGTGACAACCCTTGATCTTGACATAATTTCGTTGACTATTGTTGGACCCTACTATAAAAAAGAATGTTTGAAAGTCAAATATGGTAGAGCTTCTTGTTATAACTCTGAGTAAGTTGGTCTATGCCTTTATCACAAACAAGAGGACTTTGATAAAGGTTCTGATGGTATTTGCTCTGATAATTAATACTAGGAAAACTGACCTTAAATTGGCTGGAGAGAAAGAAGTGTGTTATTTTTAGTAGTAGACATCATTGCCTTGCCTAAGAGAATAAAGACACCTATATAAGCACATAGTAACCTACAATATATTACCATTCGAAAGCAGAGTAAGCTAAAGAAGGATGTGTGCTTAATTCCTAAGAGTCTGAAGAGCCCAAATGGAACCCACTAAAGAGAAGAATAGATACATCCACAATGAAGGCCAAATAAAAAACGAATCTACCAAAAAGAAAAAGTGATTCATTAAGAAAATGGAATTGTAATATCTCAAGAACTGCAATAAAGACTCTACTACAAGACTTGTAGTTCCAAGTGGAAAAAAATGATGCACCCAAAAGATAATAGGTTTAAAAGGAGGTTTGCATGCTTCAACACAAATCATTGAGACCCTATATCCAAAATTTGACAATCATTAATGGGTTGACTATCAGTAGTAGAATGAATTCCTATAATAGTATAAGAAAGATTAAGCCAACAATAATGATGCTTTGGTAAGGAATAAATAATGGAATCTGTTGATCACAAAAGAAATATAATGGAATCTCCCTCTCCTCTCTTCCTCCTCTCTTTTCATCCTCTCATCCTGTCATTCTTGTCCCTCTTCAATTGTCCCCTCCCCTTTTTATATCTCTCTCCCAATAGTCACAATCTTTGACGATATTTTTTTGGATAAACTTTTTTTAGAAACACAAGACTTTCCCCTCGTCATATGTTACATCTGAATAACTTCTAGTTCCTGAATAATGTACAATCCCAAATAATTCCTGAATGACATAATAGTTTGTGTATTTAACTATTCTTTTTCTGGATTGTACCTATTAGTGTTTTTGTGAGATCAATCATCTATCTTTCATTCTACATTTACGATAACATAGCAATATCTCATGCCATACTTGTCAAGGCGGCAAGGCGACACGACATTCCGAATGAGTGCCTTGCAACTAGTCACGACTAGGCGTTGCATAGGCATTTGTTATTAAAAGTCAAAATATTAGTGCATCTAACCCGTAGGCATTTGGGAAATTTTTCGCTCATCATATACATTTACTTCGCAATTTTATATGTAATTACTTAAATTTATGGTTAATTCAATGACATACATATGTATTTTGGTAAGCATGAAA
Organism: Alisma plantago-aquatica; assembly: GCA_963693085.1. Lineage (NCBI taxonomy): Eukaryota > Viridiplantae > Streptophyta > Magnoliopsida > Alismatales > Alismataceae > Alisma > Alisma plantago-aquatica. The sequence continues at coordinate 1,115,509,954 of OY856412.1, forward strand.
ATTACATTTCCTAAAAAAGTTTACTTGGCATTGCCAATACAAGAAGATAATTCCAGATAATGTAAGAGAAAGAGATTTCATACATAAATAAAGATTAATCTATTGCAAAGTATTGACTATCTTTAATATTATAGCCACTAAATAGAAACTGAATTTAAGGCAACGAGGTAGCAGATGAAAATCCAGGTAATGTTTATCGACAAAAATATTTATAAGAAAATGATATTCGGACCCGAAAAAGACCATAAAAAAATATTAATATGCAAAAACATGCGCAAAAAAAACATAAGGTGGCAAATTAGGTGAAGTGCATGGCAAATTGCACCCCACCTGGGCACCTTGCTCCCTAGTATGTCTCACACTCTTCAGACTAGAATGATCCCATGTAATGATGCATATAGTTAGTTCTAAGTTCTATTCAATTTAATGTCATTACTAATGCATTAACATTAAATTGCTCATCGTTAGATGCTCTTATTCATATATATTTATACCTCGATTTTAACTGATGAATATGTCCATTAAATTAGTGGTATGTTGTCAGGTTTTTGGCTCACACTTTGAATAATAAACTAAGACACGTGTATATATGCAATTGTTTTCAATATTATTATGCTTTTTCCTGTATAGCTATCCACATGTTTATCAAACTTTTATTGGATTTTAATCTAAATTTCCTATAAACAATGGGTTCCAACCTTTCCAAGTCAACCGCATGAATCCTGAATTCTGTATTTGTGACTAGCGTCTCCCTTATGCCACTAACAAAGTTCAAAGTAGATTAAAGAGGTTGAACTATAGAGTACTATTGTACCAACCTAGAGCGAAGAAAAAGCAAAAGCACTAGACAGATATGTGGTTGAGGACAATGGGAGGACCAAGTATATGCAAGAGATTAGAGGCATGTGTGATTGCTGGGAGTATGAAGGAGATTCCATGATGGTTCCTATTTTAGCTTCATGTTCCTATAGGTAAAATAAAAGGATTATATTGAAATGTTGGTCTTATAAAAGATATGTATAGGACACATGAAAAATTGAAGGCTAAAGCATTTGGACCTATCATATTAATGAAATATATAGAGAGAATAGGAATTGTGCATTTGATGATCAAACAGGTGTACAATACAGTCTCTTATATAACAGGAGAGAGTAGAGACTAAAGCAGAGATAAGCAATATGGGACTAAACTACTGAAGTAAAAACATAAGCGAGGAACATGCTAGGCACATGACACTCAACAAAACACATCTCTATACTCCCCCTCAAGCTGGAGCGTAGATGTCGAACATGCCCAACTTGTCCACTAGAGTCTGAAAACGAGCTTTTGGAAGAATCTTGGTGAAGATGTCCGCTACTTGCTTTTCAGTGCTGAGATATGGAGTGCAAATCCGGCCAGAAAGAACTGTTTCACGAACAAAGTGACAGTCGACCTCAATATGTTTTGTCCTCATGAAAAGTGGGGTTGCTCGCTATAAAAATGGAGGCCTTGTTGTCACAAAACATCGGTATAGGTTTGGAATAGGATATGTCGAACTCCTGGAGGAGACTCTGGACCCACAGAATTTCACATGCAGTATGAGCCATGGCTCGGTATTCTGCCTCTACACTAGATCTGGCTACGACAGTCTGCTTTTTGCTTCGCCAGGTAACAAGATTTCCGTCCACAAATGTACAATAGCCCGATGTTGACTTACGATCAGAGCGACTTCCTGCATAGTCAGAGATTGAAAAATCAGAGAGATTATAGTGGCCTTGCTTCTTATATAACAAACCTTTGCCATGAGAGCTTTTAAGATAGCGCAGAATGTGACATATAGCATCCCAATGACACTGCCGAGGTTTATCAAGATACCTACTGATGAATCCTACGGCAGCAGTGAGGTCAGCTCTCGTGGCTGTCAGATAAATAAGCTTGCCTACCAACCTTCTGAACTGGTGGTGATCAACATAGAGAGGAGAATTTTCATCGTCCCAATCCATGTTTGGGTCAAGGGGAGTGTTGGCTGGTTTACAACCAAGCATACCAGTTTCCTGCAAGAGATCAAGTACATATTTCTGTTGAGAGAAACACAGCCCTGCAGATGATCTGGAAACCTCAATGCCTAAGAAATACCTTAGCTTTCTGAGATCTTTAGTGACAAAGTGCTTTTCTAAGTAGGTTTTAGCTGTCTGTATACCCAATGTATCACTGCCAGATAAAATAATATCGTCAAGATAAACAATAAGAATGACTAGCCCAACCACTGTTTTGCGGTTAAGACTGAATGATCTGAGTGGGAACTACGGAAGCCAAAAGTGACTAAGATCTGCCTGAGTTTGTCGAACCAAGCACGCGGGTTCTGTTTGAGACCGTAGATGGCCTTTTTCAGTTTACAGACTTTTGAGACAGACTCCCCCTGAGCAACGAAATCTGGTGGTTGCTCCATGTAAACTTCCTCCTGTAGATCTCCATAAAGAAATGCATTTTTAACATCCAACTGAAAGAGGGGCCAATCTTTGTTAACAACAACAAAACTCAGAATTCGAACAGAATTTAACCGTGCAACGGGAGAAAAAGTTTCAAAATAGTCGACATCATATGTTTGCGTGTACCCTTTTGCCACAAGTCGAGCTTTTAGGCGCTCAATTGTTCCATCAGGTTGATACTTAATGGTGAAGACCCATCCACAAGTTCCCATATCTTGCGATCACATAGTGCCTGCATTTCCTGATTCTTCGCTTGTTTCCATGTAGGAATAACGAGAGCTTCTGCAGCAGTCTTTGGAATAGTGACGGCAGAAATCGTAGAAGTGAAGTATGTCGATGGGTATGTAGATTAGCAGAAGAGCAGAAATGACTGATAGGATGTTTAGTGCAGGAACGAACACCTTTACGTTGACTGATAGGAAGGTGCAAGTCAGAAGTTACCTCAATGTTTGTATGATCATCCGCAGATGGTTGTGGAGGGGCCATGGAAGGAGTGCTTGTCTTGGACCGTCGTTTGTACACTTGCAAAGGGCGACCTTTATGCTGGTATGAAGAAGGCAAGTCCTCAACAACATCTGGTAGAGGTGTGGGTGCCAACATATCACTGGAGAGCGTTGCCCCATCATCAGAAAAATAGGGCATATGCTCAAAAAAGATCACATCCGCACTGACAAACCATTGCTTTAGAACCGGATCAAAGCAACGATAACCTTTTTGGGTTCTAGAATATCCCAAAAAGATGCTTTTAGTGGAGCGAGGATCAAGCTTTGTCATCCCTGGGTGTAAATTTTTGACAAAATAGGTACACCCAAAAATAAGAGGAACAGAGAACAGTGGTGCATCAGGAAACAAAATGATGTAAGGGATACGATTGTGTAAAACAGAGGATGGCATATGGTCTATAAGATAGCATGCCGTAGAAACTGCTTCAGGCCAGAACCGGTGAGGGACTTTATAATGAAGAAGAAGAGTGCGAGCAACCTCCAACAAGTGGCGATTTTTTCGTTCAACAACACCAATCTGTTGTGGAGTATAAGGACAAGTGGTTTGATGGATGGTGCCACGAACAGAACAAAAAGATGTGATAGATTTTTGCATAAATTCTAGGACATTATCGGTACGGAAAATCTTAATGGGTTTATTGAACTGGGTCTCTATTTCAGAAAAGAAGATACTGATATTGTCCAAAATAGTGCTGCGATCTTTGAGTAAAAAAAGCCAAGTAGCACGGGAATAATCATCAATAAAAGTCAGAAAGTATTTAACACCAAAGTGACTAGGAACAGAACATGCTCCCCAGATGTCCGCATGAACAATATCAAAAAGTGCTTTAGAACCAATTTCTTTTTTAGCGGGAAATACATACCTCGTTTGTTTTCCCAAAAGACAAGATGCACAAGATTTTTCTTTCCAGATAATGTTGGAAATAAATGTTTCAGCTTTGTTGCAGACGGATGACCAAGCCGATAGTGCCACTGGAGTCCTGTGACTGACGTAGACAGAAGAGCAGATGCTGTAGGCGGTCCATCTAAATAGTAGAGTCCGTCTGGTCCTTCATGGCCCGAACCAATCATCGTTTTCGTGCGGAGATCCTTCAAAACACAACCAGAGGGATCAAATTTAATAGAGCACTGAAGTTGTTTTACAGTTTTACTGACAGATAATAAATTAACAGGAAATTGTGGAATGTATAAAACAGATTGGAGATGCAACTTTCGAGATAGAGGAATAGTGCCAATGCCATGAATATGAGTCTTAGAGCCATTTGCAACAGTGACAGCCGGAATATATGTGGTTTTAATTAGAGTAGAAAATAATTGGATGTCGCCAGCCATATGGATAGACGCACCAGAATCAATACACCATTTTGTTGTTATCAGCAGAAGGAGAGGCAAGCATGGCAGAGGAACCAACAGTAGATGTCGAAGGTAGCTGAGTCATGCGCTCCTGGAAAAACTTCTTGAACTTCGAGCGAAGCCATTCAGTAGACGGTGGAGCAGATTGTTGGTCGGATGCAGTATCAGTTGAGGTTTCTGTAGATACTTGGTTAGCTTAGACTGGTTTACCGTGCTTGATCCAGCACCTATCTTCATTGTGATTATCACGACCACACCAGTTGTAGAAGCGAGGCCCAATAGCTTGCCTTGCTCAATAACAGGACTGGAGGTCATCGACAGAAGTCTTTGAACTCGCTTAAGAACGTCGTGAAGAGTAAGCATGGGGTCGCTAGATATAATCTGATTGACCACGCCAGAGAAAGAGGTAGGAAGAGCAGCCAAAAACTGGACTAATTGTAGTTCATTGCGCTGCTTCTGGGCTTCTTTGATGTCGACCGTCAATGGATGGTAGATTTCGTACTCATTCCAGAGAGCAGAGCACTGTTTGTAAAAGTCCTCGATATAAGTGTCAGAAGAAAACTCCTTGGCCAAGTTTTTGAAAATTTTAAAAACACGTTTAGGATTCTGCTGATGGGAATAGACATGGGAGAGCTGGTCCCACATCGCCTTAGCATCATGAAGGTATAACAAGGATTGACTGATCCACGGCTCGGTGCTATTAAGAAGCTAGGACATAACACTAGAGTCGTCTTTGGACCATTGTGCATAGGTTTGCTTGCTCTTTTCATCCGCAGTAACAGCAGGAGGGCAGGAGGATCAGTAGTAAGATGTGAGTACCGGCCTTGTGCTTTGACATAGAGACAAAGGACGCCGACCAAAGATGGTAGTTAGAGCCATCGAGCTTGACAGTGGTACACAGAGAACGAGGCGGCTCAACAGAAGCCATGATGAGCAGAGACGGAGTAGTAGTGAATTAGGCGGCGCAACAACAACAATTAGTAGATAAAAAACCCGCTATGGGGCAGTAGAGCAACACCAGAGATCTGACGCATCAGATCAAAAGAGACCCGTGTCGGGCAGATAGACTGATAAAGTAACCTACGCCGTCATGAGGAAGATCAAGATTCCGTCATGAGGCGCAGACAGAGAAACCCAGAGAGACGAGAGACTCTCTGGAGCTATGGCTGTCCGGAAGATTTCACGTATGAAAATGAGTGGAAGCAAGAGAGGAGGGCAGCATGAGGAGTGGGTAGCGGCGGGTTAGGGGGGAAGGGGCGGTGGCGGGAGGGGGGGGTGGGGGAGGCGGCGGCGGCAGGGAAGGGGGGCGGTGGCAGCGGCGGCGAGGGGGGGCAACGACGGCGGGTGAGGAAGGGGGGGGGAGAAGTTAGGCATAGGGGCAGGGTGGGGATTTGCAAACAGGGGAACTGGACCTGCTCTTAATACCATATAGAGAGAATAGGAATTGTGTATTTGATGATCGAACATGTGTACAATACAGTCTCTTATATAACAAAAGAGAGTAGAGACTAAAGCAGAGATAAGCAATATGGGACTAATCTGCTGAAGTAAAGACATAAGTGAGGCACATGACACTCAACAAAAAACAACATATCTCTATTAAATATGAATAGATTGAATTAAGATAGAGCAAACAAAGTGGATCCAGCTTGATGAAAAGTTTGGTTAAAAAATGGGAACCCCAGTAATATAAAGAAACAAGAAGACCAATTATGTCGTGATGAAACTGCCATGTCAAAATGGTATACCCTTCCTCCTCTTTTTGCTACACTGCTTGAACCCTATATTCTCCTGTATATGTCGGCACGTGGAAGAGTGATGGCATAACATGGCAACCTTCTTTGAGGGCATGTCCCTCAAAGAAGCTTGCAGCCTTATTAGGTAATATTGTCCATCCTTGGTTGATTTTTTTCATTGTTATGTTGTGGATGGAGTTGGCTTAAAAGTTACTTTGTTCTTTGCAGTTGGCACTTGCCTTGCCTCTGACTCAGAGTTGTCTATGCAAGCCATATCCTCAACAATAGAAATGGAAATATATGGACATTTCAATGGTAACACGAGGAAATCTTGTTTTGTTGATAGAAATTTTTACAATTTTTTTGGCAATAGAGATGCAAGAAGTTGTTGGAATTATGAAATGATAGGCATGAAACTTAGGATAGTGTTATTAACATAGAAGACAAACTAAACCTATAATGTTCATAGAATAACCCCTTAGAAATGGATCGGCAACAATTTAGACCACCACTTAGAGCTTGAAAGAGTCATAGGTTGTAGGTGTGTGTTGACTAGAGGATAATAACAATAATGTGTCTGTATTTGTTACCAATTCTGAGGAGGGCAGTTTTGATAGTCTCTATGTGTTTGTCTGGTTTGTCAACCTAAAGAACAGATTTTTTTGCAAAACCCATTTCTGTCGATGAATGTATGTCAAATGTAGGTAGGTGCACATTAGTATCAAATTTTAAGTTTTACTGAGCAGTCAATTGCGACATACGAACTTTTCTGACGACCTGTGCTATTTCAAAATCTGTCCAATGTAGGCGGAATGCGCTTTAACACCAAGTTTTTAGTCTTACTGATCACACCTGAACTTTTTGATAATTTGGTTAGAGTATTCTTTTTACTCCGAGTGTAAAGATTTAGTTTTAAACATTGTCTTCATGTTAAAAATTAAAGGAATCATGTTTCTTACCATTCATTTTATTTGCTTGTTATACAGAGTTTAGGCGTTGGTGACTGATGCATCAAGTTTCTAGTAATCCATCACCATTAAAGCAAGCTCTCGTATATAAACTATTTAAGTGATTATATAGTTCCTAGAACTTAAGAAGATGGACCGTAATGATACATCTGGATTTGTTAGTGGTGGAACAGAATCACGGACAAGTGTCATAATGTACAGTTTTGCACTTAGATTATATTGTAAATAATACAGTTTGGTTCCATCTCTAAAATTTATAAGAGGTTCATCCTGAATCAACATGAGCAATCATCGATCCAGTTATTACAACAAGTTGCACTCTTCACAACCTTTTGATAGTTTGCAAAATCATCAGCTTGAGATTGGTCATAATATGGACACTACATTGCGACTTGATACACTTCAAAGTGCTACCTGTTTTGATATAAACACAAAGGGTCTGAAAAGGAAGTGGAGTGGTGAGAGTGATAGCTCTGAAGATGGTTTTTCTTTAGCTCTTCATTTAGGTCATTCTCCAAGTTCTTCTGATGATAGCAGGATGAGTTCTGCCACATTATGTACGTTGTCCTCCACGAAAGAAACAGATGAAGAAGTTTCCATGGACTTGGATCTGAATTTTAAGCTTCATCTAGGAAGTAATGAAAACTCACCTAGTCCTAAGAAGCATTTTGTAGATGGTGAAAAGGCAGTCGAGGCAATCACTATTTCTGATTTAGAACTAAGTCTATCAACCGGTCCACCTGCATCTGTAATAACAACAGCCTCTGTAATCTCTAACCAGTATACGAATAACTTGGAGGGAGACTATATTAACTTAGCCTCTAGTGATGGTTACGGGCCATCTCAGTGGAAATCTGTATATTCTGCACTTTCATATCCTCGTCTTGCTCATATGGTCCACGACAAGCTTTCTTGCGGGCCAATTCTCACTGAAGCTGAGCCAACTCCATCTATTGAGAACCTGTCTTCGAAGGAAGCTCTTGCAATGCCAACAGTGTCAGCTGCATCTGTACTCTCCTATGCATCCAATCAATGCAATGCAAGAATTTGTCACTTTCAAGGGTGTGGAAAATGTGCAAGAGGAAATTCTGGGCTTTGTATAGCCCATGGTGGAGGAAGAAGGTGTCAAAAAGATGGTTGTTCCAAGGGTGCTGAGGGTCGTACCATATATTGCAAAACTCATGGTGGTGGCAGGAGATGTGAGTTTCTAGGTTGCACAAAGAGTGCTGAAGGACGCACCGATTTTTGTATTGCCCATGGAGGTGGTAGGCGTTGCAGCCATGAAGACTGTACGCGTGCTTCACGAGGGAAATCTGGGTTATGCATCAGGCATGGTGGTGGGAAAAGATGCCAAATGGAAAGCTGCACAAAGAGCGCTGAAGGTTGTTCTGGTTTTTGTATCTCGCATGGAGGTGGCCGTCGTTGTCATTTTCCTAGTTGCTCAAAGGGTGCTCAGGGAAGCACATCGTTTTGCAAGGCACATGGTGGTGGGAAGAGGTGCACTGTAGCTGGCTGCAACAAAGGAGCTGAGGGAAGTACCCCTTTTTGCAAGGGGCATGGTGGAGGGAAGCGGTGTACATTTCAAGGTGGCAGTGCTTGTTCAAAAAGTGTCCATGGAGGAACTCTTTTCTGTGTAGCTCATGGTGGTGGGAAGAGGTGCGCCATACAAGAATGCACAAAGAGTGCTAGGGGCCGGACAGATTTTTGTGTCCGTCATGGTGGAGGAAAGCGCTGCAAATCACAGGGGTGCAAAAAGAGTGCTCAGGGCAGTACTGACTTTTGCAAGGCTCATGGTGGAGGTAAGCGATGTTTATGGGGTCGGTCAGGCTCCGAGTTTGGTACAGGGGGGTCTCCATGTGATCGGTTTGTTAGAGGCAAATCTGGTCTATGTGTTGCTCACAGTGCTCTTGTAGAAGATCTTCAAGTACATGGCGGAGGTTCAGTGGGAGGCGATGCAGGTGGCATAGGCGTCGTCTCTGGGCTAGACGATACATACACAGAATTCAACAACCCAGCAGAAAATTCAATTGGTGGGCATGGTATCGTCAATGGTGGCATCCATCGTTCATCCACTGCACTAGCTCTTTCAGAAGGTAGAGTGCACGGAGGAAGTTTATTGGCAATGCTTGCCAATAGCATGTCTTAAGCAATTCTAGTTATAAATGAGGTCCGACTTGTCTCTGCGGAGGGATAAGACATGCTATTCATCCAGGGTTGCTAGCAACTGAATGTAAAAATGGACATGGCGATTATCTGGTACTGGAATTCGCTCTAGCTGCATTGAGGTCTCGTCTCCCTGTTGCTTTTCTATCTTAATCAAGAAATACATGTGCTCTTCCATTTCTCTCCCACCTGGCCTGTTGTCAAATATTCCAATTGTGATGTAATATTTCAGTTGGTGCCGTTCAGTATGTTTGGTTAATTTGTGTTAATATTTAACGAAGTGCTACTTTGATGTGTTTGCTGTGGTATGGAGCCGTATGTTTATATAATCATCTATTTTTCATGCTTATACAGATTCTATAGGAGTCTTTACCGAGATTCTTGTGATTGACGAGGTCTAGTTCATGATTTATTTCGAAGTGCTTATATATGATGTTCATTTATTTATATTGATTCCAAGTGTACGCATATGCGAATGACCAAACCGCATATGGTCGCAGTGCATTTTGTATTGACGAGGTTGATCTGACAATAGAAAGTATTATCTCAATATTATCTTTGGGGCTACCGGACTTGTTCATTGTGAAATCATTTTACAAATATTTGTGTATAAATGTTATTTGTTTGCAGCGTGACAATCTGTGATGCTTATGCTTTGCTTTAGACCAGAAGGGCACTAGAGAGAGTAGCACAAGACCAATCAATTCATTCAAGACAATCGTGCAAACTCAAGTTTGTGGTGTCATGCTTTATATTTATAGGTAAGCTGGAAAGATAAGAGCCATCAACACCATTTGCTCCCTATGCATTAGTTTAGATGTTATTCTACACGATTTTGAAGTGTGACCAAGGAGGCTAAAACCCTTTTTGTGGGTCAACTAGGCGTGCAAGGTGGTAACAACCTTTCGATGGCAATGGTATGTGCTCCTGAGTTAATTTAATTTGCAATACTTGGTGTTTGGTATTAATTTGGAGGTAAGAAGACGGAGGATGGATCTAATAATTTGTCTTGCATCAGTCTATGATTTATACATGTGTTTAGTACGTGTGTGTGTGAGAGAGAGAGAGAGAGAGAGAGAGAGATCACATTGTTTAGGGCTCACGCAAAATGTGATGGGTGGTGCGAGTGTATTTACGGTCTCTTTATGAAGATATTTTTGATGTCATGTGGTAAGTATATCTGTATACTAATATGATATCATCTGATGTGTTCTTCAAACAAAACCCTAAATTGGGCTATAATGTCTCTCGTACTCTCTCTCTTTCGTAGGCTAATATCGTTCGGAGGAAGCAGTTTCAAAAGATTGATGTATGTTATTGATGCATGTCGACATAGAAGGAACGGGGAGCACGTCATGTAACATGGACTGGGATCACGAGACAGATCCAGTTAGTGTTGGGATATAATCAATAAAATTGAGGTTGCGGCAATTGTTCTTACTAGTGTGACATCGGAGCTTGGTTAATGGACTTTTCCAGTCCTTTGTATATTTCATAGGATTACAGAACCATATGACAGCAATGACAACGGTTCTAACAGCAAAACCTTCAAGGTGACAGATATCCAGTTAAATATTCGACCAAGAAAAGGAGCAAACAAGACAGGTTGGCCCGTCCAAGTCGAATGAGGGCAACAACATGGAGTCTTGACGGTTAGCGCAAACACAAACCGGGTCTAAAGAGGGGGACAGAGGTTCGCAAAGACGTTCTGTAGGCAGAGAATACCAAAGATGGGGAAAACAAGCGCCGTCATCCGATGACTGTTTTTCAAATGGCAGTTGCTTGTACATGCTGCCGTCAACAAGGCCACTTTTATATTAGAGAAAGAGATTATTTTTTTCCAATACTAGCATATAAGTGGGGTGAGGAGGTAATCCAATAGTGCTTGAGTTCAACTGTGGTTATAAAAAAAGAGATATGATATACAGACGATCACATCGCACGAGATCTCGGACCATCACAACAGGCAGTCAATTAAAAAATAATAAAATACAACGGTATCCGTACCAGCTGATACCTAATGCAGCCCGGTTCCCCACTACACCGTTATTTTCTTCCAACGTCAGAGAGAGAGAGAGAGAGAGAGAGAGAGAGAGAGAGAGAGAGAGAGAGAGAGAGAGAGAGAGAGAGAGAGAGAGAGAGAGAGAGAGAGGGGAGAGAGAGAGGATGGAGGGTGGGAAAAAAAGAAAAAGTTATTTTGTCAATAAAAGGAATTTTTTAACGAAATAAATACCATTGCGCTCCTTATAAAAATATGTTACTACAAGATAAAATTTGACATATTTTTAAAAAAAATATACAATTAAAAAAAGATATAGTGTGATTGTAAAAAGTTAAAAAATAGGAGAGAGGAATTTAATTTGATTATAATTCTCACACTGTAATGATTTTTCTGACGAAATAAAAACTGTCAGATTAGTAACTAAAAATACTCTAAATTAATACTAATGTTGACATAATTTGATAAAAAAATCAATAAATATTTATAACACATGAGACATGTTAAAATATAAAATAGCACATGATATAACATATGTGAGCCCATATTGTTAACCTGATAACATGGGCAACACGGTATAACATGTATAACATGGTCTAACATGGATAACATAAAATTCATTCTACCAATGTCATGACACATGATAACATGAGATAACATGTCATAGTCTTATAACATGATAACATGAGTCCTATAACATGATAACATGAGTAGTATGGATAACATAAAATTTTTGTTAATAACGTACATGGATAATATAGATAACATGGGTAACATGGTATACTATTTTTTTTGGTAATAAACCATCATTTTTATTTCATTAAAAAATTCATTATGTTTTGAGAGTTAGAAGTAAAAAAAATTCTCTGTGATATAACATGTATAACATGGTATAATATTTTTTATTTGTAACCCATCAATTTTTATTTTGTTAAAAAAATTATTAAGGTTTGAGAGTTATAAGTAAAACATAATTCTCCCTCCTATTTTTAACATGGGTAACATGGTATAATATTTTTTGTTAGTAATTCATCAATTTTTATTTTGTTAAATTTTTTTATTAAGGTTTGAGAGTTATAAGCAAAAAAATTCTCTCTCCTCTTTTTTTGACTTTATGTTTACATTAGTCTTATTTTAAAATATTTTTTATTAGTAACTCATTAATTTTTATTTTGTTAAAAAATTACAGTTTGAGAGTTAGAAGTAAAATAATTTCTCTCTCCTCTTTTTTGACTTTATGTTGACATTATTCTTATTCTAAAATAATTTTTATTAGTAACTCATCATTTTTTATTTTGTTAAAAATCATTACGATATGAGAGTTATAAGTAAAATAATTTTCTCTCTCCACTTTTTTGACTTTTACAATCACATTATCCCTCTTATTTTACATTGTACATTTTATTTAATTTTCAAAATATGTCGATTTTGATGTTGTTGTAAAATATTTTTTATAAGGAGTTCAACAATATTTATTTCGTCGAAAAATTTATTACCGTTTAAAAGTTATTAAAAAACATGCTTTTTTTTCTCTCTCTCCGCTTTCCTCTCTCCACTCCCCCTCCCACTCACTCCTTCTCTCTCTTCCTATCTCTCTCTCACACGTTGCAATAACAACAACATATTTCTTCACATTTTGCAACAACAACATATTTCTTCACATTTTTGGGACTTGTGCAAAAGACGCAGCAACACACAATTCACATTTTTAGAACTTTGTGCAAAAAACACACAGCAGTAGCACTAGCAAACAAGCAGTCGTCTCATTTGGGGTTCAACCCTTCCTCTGCGTATCATTTCTCATAATAAAACTAGCGGACAAGACATCTAAAAAAGGAAACAAAAACATTCTATTAAAGTATTGATATTATTCACGTAGATGGATTACGTATAGAAAACACGTACTCATAGTAAAGTTGGGAAGATGGAATCTTGTTTTATGCATCTAACATCAACTAATAGTTCAACAAAAACATCGGACCACCCAACATATTTTGACAACTTATGAACTACCTATTCCCGTCTGACGGATCTCCCACCGTGCATATTTGCTGCCATGGATACCAGCGGGCAGCGGCTGAGTACAATAAAGCTAATGCAAATATGAAGATGTATGCAATCTCATGACTGATATATACGGAGCAGTTAGAGATATTCTCAGTTGGGTTTTCGAATTATTTTGAAAACTCTCTTTTGGTTCCAGTCTAAGATTTTTGAGAAGTCCGCCATTAGATCTGTAAATTGATAGGATAAAGTAGGGTACACTTTACCTATAGCTCCAATCACAACTGCGGATAGCACGGAGAGTAGTTACACGTTTTTCTAGAAGCTTTTACCCTTTTACCCACACTCGTTGACCGCAAGGTAAATGGATAGGGGAATTGGTGAAATGGATAAATCAACATAAATATAGATTTATTTACCATCAACAATAACATTGTAAGAAAATGCAAATACCAAACAAAAAACACTACATGAAACTAATTATAAATAATAACAAATTATACTTACGATGGCAGACCTAGAAGATTAATGATGGATTTGGAAATCACTTTTATTATCGGGGTTCATATACACAAGTGTGTGATTTCATTCGAGTAATTCATTGCTCTTTCTTAAACCCTATTATATAAGAAATAATGCACTACCAATAATATAACTAATTGTAAGTGTAATTTACAAAATCTACCTATCCTAGCTCTGAAAATCCTAATGCCAAGTTAGGAAGTCAGTATGCTTGGATCTTAAGAATTGGCTGAACACGATCATTATCATACAATGATACAATTTGTTGTACCCTAACGAGCATATAACACACATATAATGAGTAACTCTATTATAAATCTTAATTACATACACATATCACTCATACTATGCCTTGGATCGATAAACTCTAATGTGATGATAATATGGATATATGGAACATAACCCTAGGCTTTCTACATGTTGATGATGTACATTAGATGAATAATAATCATGTGGACCTAAACCCTAAGTTGTAATAGATTAACATTAACATATAAATTATTGGTATCATTTATCATATATTAGTGACATTAAGTGTTTTAGTCACATAACTACCTTTATACACTTAAGATGGACCCAATAACCTAACATGGTTTAACTTGTAAGTGAGCTCATTAAACATGCCATACATGTTGCAACGTTCACTAAGACGCACATGAATTAAACATGCTTAATGTAGTAATAAATCTTATGAATATGAATAAATGATAAATATGGGTTATAATGTACTTATATATACACACATAAGGGAATAATAATTGGACATTTAGTGTGAATAGAGATAGTTACTGTGCTTCATGTAAGAAAATATTGAACTAATGAAGATAATGGTGTAATTAGGTACTAAATAATATTTCATGCAAGATGATCTATATAACCTTGATGCTAACTATATGAGGATAACTAGACTCTAAATATTTAATGTGGATGGTAATGGGGTAACATAATTAATAAGACATATTAGGATAATGAGGATAATTCCAATTCAAAGAAAATTAAAAAAAGAAATCTTGACAGTTAAATATAACTTCAAAATTGTATTCCTTGAGTCCTAGACAATTAGGATGTCAAGTTTTAACCCAATTGGATATTGCTAGCTATCCTATTTTAATTAGAGAGGATAATACTTAAGAATGTACTCTGAATGTAAATTAGATTATAGTTGTTTTGATTGAAATTGAGGTAATGCTTTTGTTTTTTTCTCAAGCTCCTAAAGTTGTTGTGTCACACTGGGATTCTTACTTGGGATATACACATGTATCTATATGATTTGTTGGATTTGCAATGTACAACTCTCAACCTTTATCATACCTCGTCTCTACGAGTTCCTAGACTCTAAATTCCATACAACCTAATTCTCCTACTCCCTCAGTCTCACTCCCTCCCCCTCTCCTTCTCACCTTTTTGTTTTCCTTCTCTTCACATTCCTCTCTCTATATAGAACTTAGAGACACCAAATCCATAATTTTTCATCTCCCGACCATCCTAACAAAACCAATTTCCATGGTTCCCCTATTTCCTTCTCCACATGTGAGTCTTGCCATTGCTAGTCAAAACACACACACACATGCACACACACATGCACATACACTATATATATATATGTGTGTGTGTGTGTGTGTGTGTGTGTGTGTATCCCTTCCCTTATGGCCTCCACCACATTTACAAAAATTGATTCCTAATGCTCACTTGGCCTTGATTGTTCGAAGGCATAGTCACTAAACTCAACCAATTTTTGGGCACTGTGGCATGGTCAACACAAATCTTTTGACCTTGGGAGACGTAATCACACAAGAAGCTTCAAAGGGGTCATTTGAATCTAATGGACTCTTTCTTGCATTTGATTTGCAATAATCATCATCTTCCCTCTTTATATTCATTGATTCTTTCTTGATTTTGTGACGTGAATCACTATGTTTACTATGTGTTTGAGTCATTTTCATCACTATTGACCTCGCATCTTCGTCATCTTGGACTCTTAGTGTTATCTCAACTTTTCTTCCTTGCTTGAATCACTTTCTTTCTATGGTAGTCATGGCCTTTTCTTGATTGTTGTGTATCCCATAACCCTCTTCTTGGGCTCGCCTAGTTAGCATTGATCTTGGGTATTTTGACTTTATCCCATCAATTTCAATATTTGGTTGTTTAAGTTTTTAAGTAGGTAATCTGACCTGTAATTCCCTGTCAGGTTTGATGAGTGATGCATGGGTACTGAGGTCATTGTACATTTAGTTTATGTGAGTAAATAAGTAATTATTATTATTTTTTAAAATTCATAGCTAATTCCATGTTAATCTACTAATTACAAGTAAGTACTCATTGCAATCAAAAAAATATTCTCTACCTACTTATATATAGTTCATAATCAAATTACAATGATACTAATAGTTCATAATCCAGGTTTTGAATAATACACATTAATTGATGATATATATTGAATGTGATAATAGGTGAAAGATACCATACTCATACCTAGGGTTTGAACTTCATCTATTTGGACATAGGTTGACACATGTCAAATATGTATTATGTCTACATTGTAAAAGTTACCTAACTTATCTCTTTCTTGATGTGATTGATGTGTTTCTCCTTTAAAGTACCTTTGTTCTATTAGTTTGATATTGATTGTGAATCTTCTATTGAAATCGATAGAGATTTATCTCTAAATTATTGGTGAGTGCAAATTGAATCATTAGATTATGTAACATGCTTATAGTTATTAAATTTGCACCTAATCATATTATTTCAATAAATTATTCCATTTCATATTGGAAATCGTAAATTGGTGATCTTCTTTACATTGAACTTATCTTGCCTTCTTATTATATGCACGACAGATTTTACTCAACTATTAGTGTCTAGTTGTACCCGTGCATTCTGGAAATGGGTCTACAAACTATTCCCTTATATGGGCGACTGGTGCTCTCACCTAACCCCAAGTTCTCTTATATAACATTTTAGGATTTGATGCTTGAAGTAAACTGATCTTAAAAGGAATGACTAGAATACCCATATCACCAGGGTTCATCTCCTTTTCATAGAGCTCGTCACTAGGAACTCTATGGTTAAGCATGCTCTGCCTAGGGTAGTACTAGGATGGGTGACATATAGGGAAGTTGATCAATGGATGTGTGTGAGTGAGGACGAATCACACAGTCAAGGCCAATGGCTGCTTGTGGGTCCATTTTTCATTCACAAAATTCTACTAGAGCATTGAATAATAGGCACAAGCATTGCAAATGCTATCAGAGTGAATTCCCCTTGAATAGGTGGGGTCTAAGTGGACATGTGGTATTGTAGTCTTAAAGTATGCGGTCTAGGCATAAGAAAAGGGCTACTGAGGTGATATGGAACCACTATTGTGCTGGTAGTCATGGATGGGAGCACGGTGTGCATGGGTCATTCAAGGTCTACACTAAAATGGGGAAGAAGTTGTGAGGCCATAGCCTTGACAAGGACATCAAGAGTCTAAGTGAGGGAGGTTGTAACATCCCAAAATTTGAGGCCTTGAATAAAATGATCTTAAAAGGATCGATTGGACTACTCATATCACCAAGGTCTACGTCCTTTTCAGGGAGCTCATCATTAAGAAGCTCTAAGGTTAAGAGTTCTTGGCCTAGAGTTGTACTAGAAGGGGTGACCTTTTGGGAAGTTGATCATGGGATGTGTGCGGGTGAGGAAAATGAACAAAAATAAGGCCAATGGTGGTCTATGGGACCAATTGTCGTTCCCAAAACTCTAGTAGAGCCTTGGGTAGTGGGCTCGAGTGTTACATCTAACTTGAATTATAAACCAATGTATAGAGGATTGAGGCGCTCTCACCTCTTTCCTAGGTATGGAATGTGGAGGTGTTCTGGCCCAACTTTTAAGTGATTGTAGTATGCTATATAATCTATATGCAACTCATTGGATTGATTCCATTATTGTTCTATGTATTTTGTTAAGGCAATAATTGATTATTGTACTTTATGGTTTCTTCATATAATATGTGAATTTCACTACAGGAAGATCCTTTTGGCTTCCAATTGGGTATTCTACCTCCCTCTTCATTGGGAACCTTGTTTACATTAACTTGTCATGCTTCATTCTTGTATATTGTCCAATATTAATTTTGAGCACACATTGACTTTCCATTAAT
The DNA here is from genome assembly GCA_963693085.1 of Alisma plantago-aquatica. Taxonomy (NCBI): domain Eukaryota; kingdom Viridiplantae; phylum Streptophyta; class Magnoliopsida; order Alismatales; family Alismataceae; genus Alisma; species Alisma plantago-aquatica. The sequence goes on from OY856412.1 coordinate 1,115,527,808, forward strand.
AATATTCCATCTATTCTTCTCTTGTGGGGGTGTACCCAACCCCTTAGGTGGAGAATACCCTAGTGTAGCTGAGCCTGAATCACATCTTGCTTAAGAAGAGTTGGAATTTTGGAGACAAATTAAAGTAGGTACATTACCCTCTATGATTCATTGGAAAATATATTAGTTGCTTTAGTTAATCATTATATATACCTTATGCAGTAAAGAACTACATTTAGATTGATAAATGTAATAGTCAGGATTTTTTTTTTTCGATTGCTAAACCTTTTGTGGTTTGAACATACTGCTTGAACGAAATAGATCGTTACCTTTTATAAAATGTTATTTGAGGGTTTGGCATTGGGTATATTTTCTTTTGTTTGGATGATCTAATGAGTGTATACACTATCAGTTCACACTCCTTACAATTATGGTATCAGAGACAAGGTAGTCAATTAAGCTGACTGTTTCAATCTTATCTCCCTTAGGTTGTTTACCTCTACCATAGGTTGCTTACACAATATACCCTTGCATTTGTAGGCACATGAATGTGATTGGAAATAAATCCACTATGGATGACCAATCAGAACTTGAGACACATCATGACCCAAAGTATGGTACGTCAAGAGTGGATCCTCCTATTATGACTCCCATGTATCAATCTCCTCTGACAATAGATAGTCAACCCATAGTGATGTAGTCTACCTTAACACTGGTTTTGACTACTCTGAGAATGAGTATTCCCCCAAGTTAGGAGCCGATTGTTCTTTCAAGACTCCTTTCCTCAACATTAATTAGGGACCTTACTTCTCTTAAGAATCTTACTAATCTTAAAGAGAGTTTTCTCATATAATTCTCGAAGATTCATCCTATGCACATTCATTTTGAGGATGAAGATCAAATGGTGAATAGATCTGATGATTGGATTCTAGCCACTAACAAACTTTTATAGGCATGGCTTGCCCAGAGCATCAAAAAGTTTGTTTTGCAAGTATCTCCTAAGTGGAGCAACTCTTCACTAGTAGAAGAGTATGATCAAGTCGTTCAACGTGTCTTCCTTGATGTGGGAATATTTCATTGTTTTCTTTAGAGAGAAGTACACATCTTCTACAAATCTAAGAAAGAAGGAATCCGAGTTTTACAATCTACGTTAAGATACCATGACTGTTGTAAAGTATGTGCAACAAATCGAGCATTATTCTTAGCATTTGATTGAAGAATGAAAAGCTAACCTTTTTCTTGATAATTTTTCTACAACTTTGGACAAAGGTTAGTCCCTTAGTTGTCATTGAACTTCTCAAAGATGATGGATAAGGATATTTATATATATTTTTACCCATATTATCAAGATAAGAATATCATTAAGTGGAAGAATGGTGAAGAATATGAGAGTGATAGAAGTTCTAGTTTTCATAAGAAGCGTCCACTAAGAAGATTCCCTCATAAACTAGACGGTTTGATTATATGTTATCATTGTGGAGATCCTGGTCATATCAAGCCTTGATGCCCTCGATGACATGAAGAAAGACCTGATGAGAGTCATGCTGGACATGGTGAAAAATTTCATGAAAACATTGATGAAGGAAGCCCTATATTTTTAGTTAAATTTACTTAATAATTACATTTCCTTTGATCAATGTTGCTTGATATCTGGATGAAGAATGATTTATGATATAAATGGTTTTACATGTGCTTTAGGTAGAATCATCTTTGTGACTTTAGTATTTTTCACTTATTAGGTTAAACCTTTTTAGGGGTGGAGTGTAGTAGCTTGGTAATATATTGATATGCTGATTTTAAGGAAAAAATACTCTTAAAGGGACGTCGTATTGTAGCATACCTAATCTACCTATCGTGACTCTAAAAACCCTAATCCCATGATTAAGAAGTTACTATGATTTTATCTTTAGGAATGACTGACCCATGTTAGATCTATACCTTGATACACTTGGTTGTACCCTAATGAACATTTAATTCACATATAATGAGTAACTCCAGTATAAACCTTAATTATGCATGCCTTGAAAGGATAAACCCTAATATGATGATGATATAGATATATGAATCTTAACTGGAGACTTTCTACATGTCTATGATGTGTATTAGATAAATAATAATCATGTGGACCTAAACATTAAGTTTTAAATTGATTAACCTTAACACATAAATCCTTGGTACCATTTATAAGATATGAATGACATTGAGAGTCCTAATCACATGAAATACATTTAAGACACTTAAGATGGACCTAATAGCCACCCATCAGTTGGCACAACTAGTTAAAGGGGTCGCTCCACAACCAACCACTTGAGTTCAGACCCCACTAATGGTGGACTTAGCGCAAAAATAAAAAATGAAAAAAGCTTGTGAACACTCTAACTAAGTAATGGCTTTGATGACGTAGCATGCTATTGGGTGTGGCATGGGGTTGAGCGCCTAACACACATCTATCTTAGGGTTTAACCTACAAGGGTGAGAATTAGTGGCTCTTCTTAGGAGGGGTTAGTCACAAAAAGATGTACCTAATAACCTAACACAGTTTAATATGTAAGTGAGCTTTAAATATGACACACATTTTCAGTGTTCATTATTAAATACAATTACTTAAATGTTTGTAATCAATGTTGTGAATATGAATAAATGATTGATGTGGTTTATACTTTGCTTAATATATATAAGGGGATAATAATTGAACTTAATGTGTGTAGAGATAGATAATGTGCCTTATACAAGTCAACAATGTACTAATAGAGATAATGGAATTACTAAGGAAAAAATAATTTTTAGTGTAAAATAATCTAATATAACCTTGATGCTAAGTATATGAGGATAAAATGAATTTAAATATTACTTGTTAATGATAATGATATAATATAATAAGACATACCATGATAATGAGGCTAAAACCTAATTCAATATGAAGTCATAAAAATTTATGAATTTTTAAAAGTTAAATATCACTTCAGAATTGGAATCTTATGGCCCTAGTTAGCTAAGATGTCAAATTTTACCCAATTGGATATTGGAAACCATCATAATTCAATTAGAGAATATTATCCTTAAAAATGTACTCCTAATGTAAATCAGATTATAATTGTTTTGGTTTAAATTGAGATCATACTAAAATTTATTTATCTCTGGCTCCTAAAGTTGCCTTGTCATGCTTGGATTCATGTCTTGGTTATATGTAGGGTATCTGAGCCGTTGGATTTGCAGCATATGACTCCCAACCTTTCTCTTACCTTGACTCCATGAGTTCTTGTCTATATAGTCCTTGCGACCTACTCCTCTTCCTTGATATATCTCCCTCTCTTCTCTTCTTCTTGGCTTTTATTTTCCTTCTTTTCACATTCCTCTCTCCATCTAGAACCTAAAGATCCTAAATCTAGTAGGTTTTTATCTCCCCAACCATCCTAATGAAACCATATTCCATGATTTCCCTATTTCCTTCTCCACATGCGAGTATCACCATTACCGGTCAAAACACACACACACACACACACACACACACACACACACATATATATATATATATATATATATCAATCTCTCCTTCACCACATCTACAAAAACTAATTCCCAATGCTTTCTTGGCTTTGATTGCTTGAAGGCATAGCCACCAAACTCTACTGGGGTTTGGGTGCCATAGTATGGTCAACACCGAGCTTCTAATCCTCAGAGGAATTTTTGACCATGCATGAAGCTTTAGAGGGGTTAACCAAAGCTACTCGTCTCATTCTTGACTTTATTTGTGGTAATTAATGTTCCCCATATTTTATATTAATCGACATGTTGTTCTTAATTTTGCTATGTGATTAGATGTGTTGATCACGTGCTTGAGTTGTTTTCCACTCCGTTGACCTCGCCTAAGGTTGGGAGTTTTCTTAGTCATCTTAGTTTCTTGGTGTTGTCTTGATTTATGCTTCCTCATTTGCTACACTTTCTTACCTTGGTAGTCATGGTCTTTTTCATGACTATTATGTGTCCCACGACCCTCTTCTTGGGCTTGCCAAGTTCCTATCAATCTCAAGAAGATGATGAGGCTGCCTCTGTGCACCAATTTTGGCTAAATATGATGTCTAGTTTTTGGATTTGTGAACAAGCTTCTATATTTCACTCTCATGCACAAGTAAAGAGAGGAATATGACAACTTGCCTCACTACTACTTTTCCATTGTTCTATTTTAATGTATGTCACGTTTGGATTGACATTTTTGAATTTCTCACTTTGATTTCAATGTTTGGTAGCATGAACTTTTAAGTAGGTAATATGACCTATAATTCCCAGTTACACATCAATCTTTGATGCATCAACGGGTACTAAGGTCATTGTACCTTTAGTTCATTTTGTTAAGTCAATAATTATTTTATATTATAAATATGTAACTAATTCTATGTTAATCTAGAAATAAAAAAGGTACTCGTTGGAATAGAAAAAGTATTCTCAACATGTCTTGATATAATTCGTAACCCAAATCCAACGATAATTATAGTTTATAATCTAGGGTTTGAAGTACACACACACACACACACACACACACACACACACACACATATATATATATATATATATATATATATATATATAGATATATAGATAGAGAGAGAGAGAGTCAGGCTAGAATACACTCGAGTGTACAGATTGCACAGATCACCCAAGTGTGTCTGTATATCTAAACTATTTTTTTCAAGGTGTAAACCATTGATCTTCATTGTCATACTATAATTAGGCTACATACAAATTTTGAGCCCATTTGGATGAGTGTAAGTCACTCATATGAGGGCAACAAAATTGACGCACGAAACTAATTTGAAATGCATAATGTGCTCAAATTTTTTATATGAGTTATTCACAAGATTATTAAGAAGATCAATGGATTATATTTTTGAAAAAAATATTGCATCATGAAAAACTACTTGAGTGTATTCTGCTCTGAATACACTCGAGTGTATTCTAGCCTGACTCTCTCTCTCTCTCTCTATATATATATATATATATATATATATATATAATCAGGGGAGAATGCACTCGAGTGTACGGATCATGCTGTACACCCAATATTGTTTGCCTATCTAGACCATGTTTTTTTTAAAATATAATCTATTGATCTTCATGGTTATAATAATAATAGGCCACATACAAAATTTGAGCTCTTTTGGATGAGTGTAAGTCACTCATCCAAGGACAACAAATCAATGCACAAAACTAATTTGAAATGCATGATTTTTGCCTCCTTTAGATGCATGACCTATAAGTGTCAAAGTGAGATGAAATTTATTATATAGTATGTTCTTAAGATATTTAAGAATATCAATAGGAGGCCTATAACACCAATATTAGCCCCGAGATCTCTCCCCACACTCACCCTAGCGCCGCTAGGGTTTCTTCTTGTATAGGCGGCTGGCTGGGGGGAGGGGGTTTGGCCGCCGCAAAGCGGTGCCCCGCTCCCCCTCGGCCTCTTCTCGCCCGTCATCAGTAGGGTTTCTTCTTCGGGAGGTGTGTGGACGTGGTGTCTTTGGAGGCAACGATCTTCTTCCCCCTGCCGTTGAGCCCGGCTGCGACGAGTTTCTTATCCCTTTCTCTTTTATTGGCTTTCTATTTAGATTGTTCTCTTGTTTTGTCTATCTCGCTGTTAATCAGCATTGCTTTCTCTTCTCGAGGTAGATTTTTCTTTCTCGATCAATTTTGTTGTGGAGTTTGTATGGCAGCAAGTGCGGGGAAAATATCCTTTTAGAACACTGATTTGGTGCAGGTACTCTACCACATATACATACTCAGGTGGAAGGTATTCCTCATAGAAAGCTGCCTTAGCCAGCAAAGGAGAAGAGGAATATATACATCATTGTCCTTATCAGATTCCGATATGAGTTTTTGTGGTGGTTTGTATCTGTTCTTGATCTTTGTGTGGTCTTTTAGTTTGTTTTTCACCTCATGTAGATGTCGTATGGCCCCTCCATAATGAAATTTGTCTGATTAACTTAAAAAAAAAGATATTTAAGAATATCAAGGGTTTAGATTTTTCAAAAGGTTACTTGAGTGTATACTAGCTTGACTCTCTCTCTCTCTCTCTATATATATATATATATATATATATATATATATAGGTGAAGGATACCCGACTCAGACCTCAGGTGTGATGGTGATCTTCTAAGATGCAACTTGAGCTATGTCACATTTGTCTTGAGTCTACATTGGAAAATTCACCTAATTTATCTCTCTTGATATGGTCGATGTATATCTCTTTAAAAGTACCTTTGTTCTTTTATATTGATCGTACCTTTGCTCTATTAGATTGATTTTGATTGAGAATCTATAGGGAAATATGGCTACAAAATAGGCAATGGAAACAAATTTTTTACAATCATATTTACCATAAACCAGCAGATCACGTCAATAACTATAAGACGGGAAGGATGGTTTTGAGGATATACCTAGTCTTGGAGAAAGTCCATCGACATCTCCTCATTGTTGTAGTTGTGAAACACTCCTAGTTGTACTGGGACTCATCTATAGCTCCTCCACATACATCAGACTCGGAAGATCTCTTCAACAACTCCTCCATGGACTATAGGCTAACGTTATCCTCCTAGCGACGAGCAAAGGCCACCTTGACTCTATGGAAGTCCACACAGACTGCCTAGAACTCTTGTTGTCCTGGTAGTATATATAGGAAGGAGTTGTCCCTCCCGTTGATGTACTAGTCACCAACTTACTCTCCCACAATTGTTTCTCCCTTGCTATCCCTCCCTTTATCAGGTAAGACTTGCTGACATGAATTTACCATGCGTAAAATGCAAGTGCAAGCGCCAAAGTAATATAGGCCTTTGTGAGGCCCGAGTCGAACTCAGGGAACGGATTTTTAGTAGACTACTACTAACTGTTTACAATCATCTAGACCGTTTAAAATAGTTTGAGAGTTGATTGAAAAAGAAAAGAAAAAGAAAAGAAAGCAAAACAATCGATTAAATGGTTGGTTTAATCAATTAAAGATAGAATCTTTAGGATTGTGGTTTCACCGTAGGTTCTCATTGTACTAATTCCTACACAATTATCCTAATTCGTCTCCTACTCTGGGTAGTGGCATGTAGTCAGAATTGTTCACTGTCGGGATACAATTCACTACCTAAATCTAGGTCGGTTCCACGGTAGTAGTAACCTATACCCTAGATCAGGTGTATGAAGATCATACTCTGGGTTTCCACCATTAACTGTACATCGCCTTGTTCAAAGGATTTATTAGTTAATATGATATCAATCTCTTTTCAACCGTTAATTCTTCTTTTAAAGTAATTAAAGGTATTAAATTATCATTAGGGTGATCAATCATAATGATATAATGGAGAAAATGAAATCATACCACAGATTTTAGAGACAAATTATGATAACTATGTCAAAACTATCATACAACGATTACCCGGGCTACTCCCAGTCCTAAAGATAAAGGGGATTAGCCTCGCATGTTCATCTCAATGAAAGACATGATGAGAGAAAGGGAAAACATATGGAAGATGTGGATAGATGTGATGTAAACCCCTAAACAGAGGAGATTCGGGCATCCCCCAACATAGGATGAGCGATCTACAACCTTTCAGTAGTGGGAAACTCCTTCCACGACTCTTGGAACGATTGGGGTGTGGCTCTGGGCTCTGTTCTTCTCTCCTTCTCCTCCTCGAGACTTGTGCAATGGCTTCGGACGTGATATATTGCTAAGGGCCACCGTAATTAGGTATATGCACCACTTTTGATTTCCAAAAGATCACCACTGTATGATTAGACACAATCTTTAGCAAAACCTGATCTGATGGCGTCAACCTGCATAAGGCACTGGCGCTTGCGCAATTCTTGGGTTCTCTCTGATTTTGCCTCAATACCATCGACTGTGTGTCGATGGTATCGACGCCTTAGGCGTCGCTTTTCTATGGAATCCGACGCTGAAGCTGATTTTACTGAGGCGAGGTTGATAATATCGACTTTGGGTCGATAGTATTGACATTTGGAAATCTGGCTCACTAACGCTCTCTCGATACCATCGACAGTCCCATCGATGGTATCGACTTCTGGTTGCTCTTCTCCGACAATGCACTGTGACTAGGTCGATGGTATCGACCATCTGTCGATGGTATCGACATATTCAGATATCCGAATTGCCTAAAATGAAGAGAAGAACACCAATCAAATCCAACAAATATGATCTTTTATACAGAATAAGATGAAACAAGGTAAATTTGATGCAAAATGAGATTATAGACTAAAGGTAGTGACTCATGCGATATTAATCACAAATATGATCAAAATACACATAAAATGTATGCAAAACCAGTCTATAAAAACGACTCAAAACCCCTGCATCAAACTCCCCTAAGCTTGAACATTGCTCATCCTCGAGCACAAAACTGTAGAATAGAATTGCGAGAGTCAACTAAATAACATATTAGCATAAAAGACAACTCAATATGACTCCCACCTGTCATGCACATGCCGTCCCTCACTGACCACAGAATGATAACTACCCTAGAGGTGACAATGATCGTCCATAAGAAATGTCCACCCCAAGATCATCAAACACTACCAAATAAAGTAGTTGATATAATGAATTCCTCTGGTTCAGACTTAGTGCATCTTGTGATCTCCTATCTACGTTGCTCAAGTCCTAACTACCATCTAAATGGAAGCAGATCTCCTAGTATACAATAATGAGGAGATAATCATGGATGGCCTACCATTTTGAGCAACTGGTGGATGAAATGGGCGGCTGTGGAAGAAAGAGAAGCACCAAATAGTTTTATCATGCAAAATCAACAAAATGACCTAAATGATGCATATGCATATGAAAATGACCGAATGCCTAAAATTTAGGTAGAATGGTGCATGCACTATCATTCCGTCTCAAGATGAGATGGAATGACTACTAATACTACATTATGTGCTTATTCCTATTTTCTTTATGTATACATGCAGGTGAAACAAGTTCCTTTCTCCCTCTCATTTTTTTTTACATTTCTTCTCTTTTTTTTCAAGCCCTCATTTTTCAATTGACTAGAAGAGCATTCATAATATTTTTTTTATTTTTTTTCGGGCTTATTTCCACTTAGCTAACAACATTGATGCCTTACAAATTACTTTTCAGAGGGTATAGAATAATTTTCCTATTTTTCTTATTTTCCAGAAGAAATAAGGCACAAAAAGTCCTATATGCTCTAGAGTATGCAAATTGCAACTATAATGACATGCACTTGAGAATGTGTGAATGCATAGATGCAAAATCTAGCTACAATGAAATCCTATCTACATGTCATGCAATCAAGAGATGAAAAACTATAAGTGCTTCCAGTTCTTATGGTGGATATTGAATGAAATGAAATGAATAGATCACAAGACTAATGTACAAAACCATTGGAATAGATTATATTTCCCTCTTTACTGACCTGTGTACCAATAAATCAAAGGGTTTCTATCTCTCACTTTTGATTAAAGTCCCATTACCGTTTGGTCAGTTTAGGCTCAACATCCATGTCTGTCCACATTTCTTGAATCATACGACTGTACAGTTATGATCTTATGTTTTAAAGTTGACAAACCCAATTATTTTCATAGGTTAAGTGCTCAATTTCAAACAAGTTCAACTTACAAATTCTTTAAAAATTTTCAATCATGCTTCGATTTCAGATAATGGCATCCATAACTCTGATGTGAAAAACATTGAGATGACACATTAACATTAGACATCCACGGATACACTAGATAGCATGTGGATCCTAAAAACTAAGAAAATTGCTAAAATAAAAGAAAATGAAATAAAAGATAGAATCTGTTCCATCTCCCCCCCAAGCTTGAATTCGACTATGGCCTCATAGTCAAAAACAATCTCAGCAGGTGGAACAATGATACCATTTACTGCTCAGGTGGTGGGTACTGTGGGGCACTGGGATCCCATGATAGATATTGCCCCTGGAAGTTTGGATCATATGGGGGCATCAGTGGTGGCTGTGTCACTCTGTCGATACCATCGACAGGGTGTCAATGGTATCGACACATGTAGCATAATCTGCTACTTCACGATCATCGACAGTCATCGATTGCTGGATGCGGAGGCCCGAATAGGTGACGTGTCGATACTATCGACATGTGTCGATGGTATTGACCCATCCCACAGATTGACTTCTTGATTTGGCGGGCTCTGTTGATATCTTCTCACGGATCAGTGACGTGTCACGTCGATACCATCGACAGGTGGTCGATGGTATCAACCCTTTCTGTTTCAAATACCCTCGCGAGGCCCGAGTGCCGCTTCCTCACTGCTGCCGTGTCGATACCATCGATAGGGATGTCGATGGTATCGACTTTATTGAGACAGATGTCTCTGAAAATCTTCAGGGATCTCGCGAGCATCGACTTCTTGGTCGATACTATCGACCCGATGCTCTTTTTTTATTTTCTTCTGATGTCGCTGATGGTAGGTCGATACCATCGATGAGGCCGTCGATGGTATCGACTCAGAAATTTTTTTGTAGTCGCTTTTCTGCACCCACATCGCTACCATCGACATTGTTGTCGATGGTATCGATTTTTAAACAGTACTGCACACTGAGCAAACTTATTAGGGTATCATTTTTACACTAAAAATGAAATTAACCAAAACTAACTTGAAAACACGACAGAAAATAAAATAACTAGAAAAATGTGAACTACCAATGGTTGGGTTGCCTCCTAACAAATGCCCTACTTTAACGTCTTAGGCTAGACACAATCAAGCTCATCATTCTTAGTGCCATGAGTTTTGTAACATCCTTGACCTGGGTTATGCCTTAGACCTAGGTGTTTTTCTTAATAAAGTTAATTATATGCTTTCTCTTATCTTTTGAAAAGTAATTAAGGCTCAAGAGGAACTTATGTTTCAATTTTAGTCCTTTCTGAACAATGTTGAAATAATGTTTTGTCTATTTTGGACTAAAGTGCAAATTACACAAGTCGAGGGGTTAAATTGCAAATGTTGCATGATAATATGTTCCTCAAGTGTTTAAGAATCATAAGGATGAAAATTATGTAGTGGTATGGATTGTGGTAGCCTGAATAACAAGAAAGAGCTTGTTGAACAATGTTTGTGCATTAAAACCTAGTTTTGGTGTAATGTGTAATTTACCCAAAACCCAGGGTTCAATATGCAAATTACCACTTCAAAATAGTCCCTAATGTTTCTTGGAATCATGTATAGAAAGGAAAATGAGAGGGGCGTCTCATTTGTATCTCTTTGGAAGAGAGAGAATCTTGATATTAAAATAATCAAGATTTAAGCATAATTGGAACTTTACTTCAATTTAATGCAAAAATAAATATATTAATTAAATACCCCTTCAATCAAAAGGTGAGGGATGAGTTTGCAAGATAATGGACGACCATGTGCCTTGCAAAGGCACGAAATATCCAAAGGAAGTGGACAACTCACCCACATTATTATAAGAAAAAGAAATATCCACTCACTTATGGATATTAGTATAATATGATTTAAGGTGCTTAATTTGCTTTTCTTTAAATCATGGATAATTGAGAGGAATAAGAGGCAAAGAAGATAGACTCATAACCAAGGAAGGGAAGGGGGAAAGTGGCAAGGAAGTGGAGGAGATAATCCCTACTTTCTCTCTCCTAAAATGAATTTTTAATAAAATGCATATATGCTCCTTTATCCATGAGTTGAAAGGGTAATTTCGAAACCCCTTTCACTTATTACTTTAAAAAATGACCAAGGGAGCTTGGAGCAACAAGAGGGCGACCCCCAACCTGTTGGTAAGCTTCTTGACCTTCTTTGACCATGATTTCATGGTGGAAATCGAAAATAAATGATGGATTTCTTCTTTTCTCCATGCAATCTTCTATCCTAGCCATTTCTTTTCACTCAAAAGCTTGAGGACGAACTTGGGATAGTTGAGAAAGCTTCTTCCACCATTAAATACGTGGATCTTGGAGTTTTGAAGCTCAATTGGAGGCAGGTTTTATAACTTGAGCCCTTAATATTGTTATTGCATTCAATTCCTTATCAATTGTTGATCCTTTCTTCATTCTCGAAATTTTATTTGGTTGATTGATGCAATCACCATGAAAATCATAGAAAGTTTTGTGGGTTTAGAGATTGATGATGATAACATCATCATAAGCACACACCTCCCCAAATATCTATTGCAAACGATTTCAATAATAGAGTCCAATCGGTTTCACCAAACCATTTGGTGACTAAACGGTTTGCAAACCGTTTGGAGGTTTGGACCCCAAACCGTTTGTATGGGTTGACCGTTTGAGGTCAGGACCCTAGTACATGTTGGATGATGATCCAATGGATCCAATTGATTAATTCAATATATGGATAATCCTCCAATTAGAAACCCTAATCGGGTTAAGTGCTGAAATTTTAATTGATTGATTTAAAATTTTGGGTTGATTAACCCAAACGGTCTCAAGACCATTTGGAGGTCAATCAAGATCGTTTGGAGGATTAGGGTTGAGTATGGTTGAGTAATTGAAGGACCAAAGATGGTAAATTTAAATGCAACCAATTGGTCAATTGGTGATCAATCTAATGACCTAAACCCTAATTGAATCTCACAAAATTTTAATGATGGATGGGGCAAACAGTCTCCAGACCATTTGGAGGTTATCCAAATGACCTCAAGACCATTTGAGGTCAGGTCATATCATTATTTGATGATGATTCATTGATTTCAATAGAATCAATTTCACAATGTAATTCATTGAAGGTTCCTCAATTTCAAAACCCTAAGTGATGGTTTCTTGATTATAAATCCTAGTTCAATTGGGTACAAAACCCTAATTGATGGTCTAATTGAAGGGTGATTCAATAGTTCAAATTGATGAATGAATCAAAGACTCAATTGATAGTCGGTTCATTGATTGAAACCTAGAATTGATTAAATGTTGAAAGACCTTTTTGGTCCATTCGGTTTTGAGAGGGTTTGGACCAAACGGTCTCAAGACCCTTTGGGTCCAAACGATCTCAAACTGTTTGGAGACCCAAGTCCATTCAGTTTCAAACTGTTTGGAGCATCAATGGTCAAGAACGTTTGGATGTTTTAATGTGATTAAATTAATTGGGAACCTAAGGTGGTGAAAGGTTAAATGAACCTATGGTTGTTACTGATGTATCTCAAAGATAATCACTAGCGTTGTACCTTTAAGGTACTAAGTAATTGGTAACCCTAGATGAGTTAATCCCTGAAGCTTAAGTAAGCAATATTTCAATACACTATGTCAACCCTAATAGAATGTATTTAACTAAAGGGTTGGTTGACTTAATTTATCCAAGTTTGACATAGTCAACATCCTAGAGAGGATGAGAGAGAGAGGAATCCATACATGTAGGATAATCATGTAATGGATAAGACTCAAACACTTCCAAGATGAATAAACTAAGATTTTAGGGTATGATCTTTGATGAAGTGATCATGAAAAACTAATTAAGAAGATTGATGAACAGTAACCCTAATCTAGGGTAATGCTAGGTGTAACCCTAATTTAGGGTGATGCCATGAGAAACCCTAGTTGAGGGTGATTCCATGAGAAACCCTAGTTGAGGGTGATTCCTAATTGAGGGTGATTCCATGAGAAACCCTAATGAAGGGTGATGCCATGCGAAATCCTAATGAAGGGTGATGCCATGTGAAATCCTAATTGAGGGTGATTCCATGAGGAACCCTAATTGAGGATGATGTCATGTGAAGCCCTAATTGAGGGTGATGCCATGTGAAACCCTATGTAATGGTATGATGAAGAGCCCTAATATAGAGTGAAGCTATGCAAAACTCGAATTTGGAGTTATAATACACAAAGCCCTAATCTTGGATAATATAATGATAAACCAGAATCCTAATAATAAAATAGTGGGTAAAGCCTTATAAGGGTGAGATATCTCAAATGGTTGATTATAGGCAACCTTATAGTAAGCAATGCCTTAACCTGAGATGAGTCCATATTATTGAAGATAGTTGGACCATTCTTGTGTGTGACCTATGCACTTCATGGTAAGAGTGATAGGTTAGTAAATGAAAGTATTAAGATGCGAAATACCTTAACCCAAGATAAGTTGATAACTCAAGAAAGCTGGAAGTGATGAGGAAAGTGATACATCAAGATATGATAGATATCGCTATTAGCATTCCAGGGTTGATATACCTTGATGCACCTCAAATCCAATATACTTGGATAAGAAATACATGAAGTGTGTTATGTAAATGGTTACAATGAAATGTAATGAGATTGATATACTTTGAAAGGTATAGGCTAATATACCTTGAGAATGGGGTTAAGCCAAACTAATGAGTATGATGTAATCATACCATGATAAGGATGAGAAATGAACTCATACCTTGTATTGATAATCATTTAATGATAAATATTAAGAGTAATAAACATGATTGAATACTCGAGATGTTAATGGATGCTCCTAGAGGTGTGGAGCAATATATTAAGGTTGAAATCCTAATTAATGTGATATGGAAAACCCTAACCCTAAATTGGGTAAAGGGATATGAGAAACTCTAATGTGTTGTGAATAGTAAGCCCTAACCCTATTGAGGGAATAGTGGTGTTACTTTTGTTTTACACGAGGTAATATGTTACTGTTGCCTAGTGAGAGGTGACAAGATGAGTAATGACCTTGTGAGCAATATGATTAGATGTTGCCTAGTGAGAGGTGACAAGATGAGTAATGACCTTGTGAGCCATATGATTAGATGTTGCCTAGTGAGAGGTGACAAGATGAGTAATGGCCCTATGAGCCATATGTTTAGATGTTGCCTAGTGAGAGGTGACAAGATGAGTAATGACCTTGTGAGCCATATGATTAGATGTTGCCTAGTGAGAGGTGATAAGATGAGTAATGGCTCTGTGAGCCATATGTTTAGATGTTGCCTAGTGAGAAGTGATAAGATGCTTTATGGGCCTTATGAGCCATGAGAACAAATGTGGCATAGTTAAAGGTACCAAGATGATTATAAAAGTCTATTGTAAGAAATGATAACATTTTAATAAACTTAATAAAAGGAACAATTGCATTCAATAGAGAATGTGAAAAGTTATGAAAGCTAACCTCAGGGTTCAAAGCCTAGAGAAGGATGTGATGATCAATGATGAGTTAAAGGAATTTATATTCCATGACCTATGAACATGAGCTATGTAATCATGGCTGGTAGTGTCCAATGCCTGGCGGTGTAATCATGTTTGGTTAAAGAGCAATACCTGGCAGAGGCATGAAGCTTGTAATCAGGGTTGGTTAAAGTCCAATGCCTGGCAGTGTAATCATGGTTGGTAGAGTCCAATGCCTAGCGGTGTAATCAGGTTTGGTTAAAGTCCAATACCTAGCAGAGGCATGAAGCCTGTAATCAGGGTTGGTTAAAGTCCAATGCCTGGCGGTGTAATCAGTGTTGGTTAAAGTCTAATGCCTGGCGGTGTAATCAGGATTGGTTAGAATCCAATGCCTGGCGGTGTAATCAGGGTTGGTTAAAGTCCAATGCCTGGCGGTGTAATCAGGATTGATTTGAGTCCAATGCCTGGCTATGTAGTCAGGGTTGGTTTAAGCCCAATGCCTGGCTGTGAAATTAGGGTTGGTAGTGTCCAATGCCTGGCAGTGTAATCAGGTTTGGAAGAGTCCAATACCTGGCAGAGGCTAAATGCCTGTAATGAAGACATAGGATTGGTAATAACCCAATGGATGTAATGATGACACATGATTGGTAATAACCCAATGCCTGTACTGATGATATAAGAATACATGGTAGATATAATCCCATATGTGTTTAGCAGATTGGCTAAGGCCAACAGATTGAAACAAGAATGTCACATGGGTGACATACCAAGAGAATGAGTGTCACAAGAGAAGTTTGACATGATAGTATAATGTGATGGACAAATGATATATATATATATATATATATATATATATACTTCCTATTCCTTACTAAGAGAATAAATGATCTATTGTTCTATCATAAATAGTTGCAATGCTTTAAAAGATGAGAATGCTTTAAACTACTTATCCTCTGCCCAGTTTTATATCATAAACTGAAATAATAATGTTTTTGGCGGAGAGTTATATCTCCCATTGGGGCAATTACAATTGTCTCACCCCCCTGGGATCCAACATTTTTAGGTGGACAAGCACAGAGGAGACTGAGAACATCTTTCCGGGGAAGTACATCAACAACAATAGGGACAACAGTGACAACTCAGGTGGAGTGTACTGTCTATCATGTCTTGTAGAGTTAATAGTTAGTGTTTTTAATGAATCGTTTTGAGATTTTGGCTTGATGCCTCGAGGTTCTTAGGCTGTCTGTGTTTAGATTTTAACAAGGCAGTTGATGTTGTAAACCTCGAGAAGAAAGATGGTACAAGATATGTACTTATGAATCAGAATGTAAATGTAATACATTGGTTCTTGTTGAAAGATTTTTCCATAATTGGATCTCTTTGAAAAAGGTTTTAATTTTTAGTGATTTTTCAGTAATCCGCTGTTAATGATCGCTTCCGCTTAAGTAAATGTTGTTTTTGTGAGTTGTTCGCCACAATTTAGTGGTATCAGAGCTCTAGGTTCACTGAGTCTATAGAGACATATGACTAAGGTATCGAGTCTGTTCTTAGTGTACCTCAGCGTATCTTATTGTGCCTTCTGCTTATGCAGAAGAAGGTATATAACTCCAAGATGTCTGGAGAACATGAGGAACACGTTGTTGAGAGCAATGTTGCTGCACCAGTGGGAGGTGCAAGGGATCAGGTAAGGGAGGAACCAACGCCTGGAAATCCCCATGTTGATGAAGTCATGAGAGGAAACCCAGATGTTCATAATCTTTTTGGGCAACTCATGACCACACTGAGGTATATGACAGACTATATGCCAACACCGACACCTAGGCCACCCGTTTCCTATGAGGGATATGGGTCTGGTAAGACCTTTGAACGACTACGTCGTGTGGGAGCCATAGAATATGCCGGGACATCTGACCCAACAAATGCAGATTTATGGATCACTGAGTTAGAAAAAGCTTTTAATATCCTTAGTATCCCAGAGGCTGACAAGGTTAAACATTCTGTATACCTTTTGAAGGGTAGTGCTAGACACTGGTGGGCTATAGAAGAAATAAAAAGGAATGATGAAGAGGTTGGATGGGAGGAATTTCGTCGAGAATTCGTCAATAAGTATTTTCCAAGGACTTATTTAGATGAAAAGATCTCACAGTTTGAGAAGATACGACAGAGAGCCATGTCAATAAGTGAATATGAGGTTAAATTCATGGAGCTTTTACAATTTTGTCCTCATATGGATGCTACTGAGGAGGAAAAGATTCGATGTTTTGAGAAAGGATTGAATGCTGAGATGTGTATTCCAGCATCTGTCCTAGAGAGTAGAGAGAGGTTTGCCACATTTGTGGAGTCAATTCGAAGGATAGAAGGGTCTATGACAAAGAAACATGAGATAGACCTTAAAAGGAAGTCTAAACAATCACATGAACAAGGAATTAGTGGTACTAAACAATCAAAGATTTCAGTAGTACCAACTCAAGTACAATATAGTGCACCTAAACAGTAGTCACCTAAAAGGCTTTGAGCTTGCTATATATGTGGACAGAGAGGACATCTGAGGTGGCAATGTCCAAATAGAAAGTGATGAGGTGACTCAATAGACAAGACAATAGATAACTTGTAATAAGTAGACATATCAAGATAGAACTTTCTATTTTGAATTATCTTGCACTCTCTACTATAAGAAGGGTAGTTGTTGTTCAGTTCATCTATATAATCCTTTGAGAATATGAGGAAGAGATAAGTAGGATGAAAACTTGTGTTTAGTTTAATATTCTTTTATCTGTTTTGAAATTTCTATTTCTTCATTAAGGAAGGGAAGAAATGTAAGAGAAACTCAGAGAAAATATGAGATATTAAGTATATCAATTTTAAAGAAATAAAACAAAATAAAAGCATACTACCTAAATTTAGTTCTTGAATACCCTGACCAGGTATTCATTTACTGAAGGCAAGGTAAGTATGACATACCTAGATTGTTATCTTTTTGATTACTCTGATCAAGTAATCATTCTGAAACAATCCAAAGAAGCCTAATGAAGAAGGAGATGTGGCATGGATATTTCTACCACATTCTAATTGATATACGAAGGAATTTGATTTAATTATAAATCAACTTATAAATAAAAGATGAATATGATTCTTTGTTTTCTTTCCTTTCAGGGACATGACAATCAAGTGGGTATTAGGACACTTGATGTGCACAATTAAAAATGTTTATTTGATGGATACTTAGAAAAAGTATCAGTTTGTCTTGGACTTGGGTTACAAGAAAAAGATGTGTGTAACAAGTAATGTCCCAGGATAAAACAAAGATGAATACGTGATGTGTTTCCAACACATGTAATGGATACCAAGGTAAGGGATTCTGGTATCAGATAAAGTATGTTGACCACCTGGAGTGGTTAACTGTGAAGTTAGATCGGTTGTATAATGTAGTATGGACATCATATGTTAGGGGTTTATGCTTTGCATAAACATAACATTGATGAGAAAGAACTATTTGAAGGAATAATTGTAAAATTATTGTAAGAAAAGTTTATCAAATTAAATTAACAAATAACCTCTATCTAAATAAGAAAAGTGTTACCTGACACAGAGTTAACTCCACAGTTAATAATGAAAGGACGGTGGAGTATGTGTCCTGTGTGTTTGATTCTATGAGAATTTTGTGTGGAAGAACTTTATATTGATCAAAGTTCTATGGCGTCTCCATAACAATGAGTTGTTATGTGGAGACTTGATGATATAATGAATGAGTAATATCTGTCTCCTTTTATCTGGGATTTCGGGGATGAAATCCTTGTTAGGGGTTTATAATTTGTAACATCCCTGACATGGGTTATGCCTTAACCCTAGGTGTTTTGCTTAATAAAGTTAATTATATGCTTGCTCTTATCTTTTGAAAATTAATTAAGGCTCAAGAGGAACTTATGTTTCAATTTTAGTCCTTTTTGAACAATGTTGAAATAATGTTTTGTCTATTTTGGACTAAAGTGCAAATTACCCAAGGTGAGGGGTTAAATTGGAAATGTTGCATGATAAGATGTTCCTCAAGTGTTGAATCATCATAAGGATGAAAATTATGTAGTGGTATGGCTTGTGGTAGCCTGAATAACAAGAAAGAGCTTGTTGAACAATGTTTGTGCATTAAAACCTAGTTTTGGTGTAATGTGTAATTTACCCAACACCCAGGGTTCAATATGCAAATTACCATTTCAAAATAGTCCCTAATGTTTCTTGGAATCATGTAGAGCAAGGTAAATGAGAGGTGTGTCTCATTTGTATCTCTTTGGAGGAGAGAGAATCTTGATATTAAAAATAATTAAGATTTAAGCATAATTGGAACTTTACTTCAATTTAATGCAAAAATAAATATATTAATTAAATGCCCCTTTAATAAAAAGGTGAGGTATGAGTTTTCAAGAGAATGGACGACCATGTGCCTTGCAAAGGCACGAAAATATCCAAAGGAAGTGGATAACTCACTCACATTATTATAAGAAAAAAAATATCCACTCACTTATGGATATTAGTATAATATGATTTAAGGTACTTAATTTGCTTCTCTTTAAATCATGTATAATTTAGAGGAATAAGAGGCAAAGAAGATATCCTAATAACCAAGGAAGGGAAGGGGGAAAGTGGCAAGGAAATGGAGGAGATAATCCCTACTTTCTCTCTCCTAAAATGAATTTTTAATAAAATGCATAGATGCTCCTTTATCCATGAGTTAAAAGGGTAATTTCGAAACCCCTTTCACTTATTGCTTGAAAAAATGACCAAGGGAGCTTGGAGAAATAGGAGGACGACCCCCAACCTATTGGTAAGCTTCTTGACCTTCTTTCACCATGATTTCATGGTGGAAATCGAAAATAAATGATGGATTTCTTCTTTTCTCCATGCAATCTTCTATCCTAGCCATTTCTTTTCACTCAAAAGCTTGAGGAAGAACTTGGGATAGTTGAGAAATCTTCTTCCACCATTAAGTACGTGGAGCTTGGAGCTTTGAAGCTCAATTGGAGACGGGTTTTATAACTTGAACCCTTAATATTGTTATTGCATTCAATTCCTTATCAATTGTTGATCCTTTCTTCATTCTCAAAATTTTATTTGGTTGATTGATGAAATCACCATGAAAATCACAGAAATTTTTGTGGGTTTAGAGCTTTATGATGATGACATCATCATAAGCACACACCTCCCCAAATATCTATTGCAAACAGTTTCAATAATAGAGTCCAATCGGTTTCACCAAACCGTTTGGTGACCAAACTGTTTGCAAACCGTTTGGAGGTTTGGACCCCAAACCGTTTGGATGGGTTGACTGTTTGAGGTCAGGACCCTAGTACATGTTGGATGATGATCCAATGGATCCAATTGATTAATTCAATATATGGATAATCCTCCAATTAGAAACCCTAATCGGGTTAAGTGCTGAAATTTTAATTGATTGATTTAAAATTTTGGGTTGATTATCCCAAACGGTCTCAAGACCATTTGGAGGTCACCCAAATGGTCTCAAGACCGTTTGGAGGTCAATCAAGACCATTTGGAGGATTAGGGTTGAGTATGGTTGAGTAATTGAAGGACCAAAGATGGTAAATTGAAATGCAATCAATTGTTCAATTGGTGATCAATCTAATGACCTAAACCCTAATTGAATCTCACAAAATTTTAATGATGGATGGGGAAAATGGTCTCAAGACCGTTTGGAGGTTATCTAAATGACCTCAAGACCGTTTGAGGTCAGGTCATATCATAATTTGATGATGATTCATTGATTTCAATAGAATCAGTTTCACAATGTAATTCATTGAAGGTTCCTCGATTTCTAAACCCTAAGTTATGGTTTCTTGATTATAAATCCTAGTTCAATTGGGTTCAAAACCCTAATTGATGGTCTAATTGAAGGGTGATTCAATAGTTCAAATTGATGAATGAATCAAAGACTCAATTGATAGTCGGTTCATTGATTGAAACCTAGAATTGATTAAATGTTGAAAGACCTTTTTGGTCCATTCAGTTTTGAGAGGGTTTGAGTCCAAACGGTCTCAAGACCATTTGGGTCCAAACGGTCTCAAGAACCTTTGGGTCCAAATGATCTCAAACCGTTTGGAGACCCAAGTCCATTTGGTTTCAAACCGTTTGGAGCATCAATGGTCAAGAACGTTTGGATGTTTCAATGTGATTAAATTAATTGGGAATGTAAGGTGATGAAAGGTTAAATGAACCTATGGTTGTTATTGATGTATCTCAAAGATAATCACTAGGGTTGTACCTTTAAGGTACTAAGTAATTGGTAATCCTAGATGAGTTAATCCCTGAAGCTTAAGTAAGCAATATTTCAATACACTATGTCAACCCTAATAGAATGTATTTAACTAAAGGGTTGGTTGACTTAATTTATCCAAGTTTGACATAGTCAACATCCTAGAGAGGATGAGAGAGAGAGAGGAATCCATACATGTAGGATAATCATGTAATGGATAAGCCTTAAACACTTCCAATATGAATAAACTAAGATTTTAGGGTATGATCTTTGATGAAGTGATCATGAAACACTAATTAAGAAGATTGATGAACATTAACACTAATCTAGGACAATGCTAGGTGTAACCCTAATTGAGGGTGATTCCATGAGAAACCCTAGTTGAGGGTGATTCCATGAGAAACCCTAGTTGAGAGTGATTCCTAATTGAGGGTGATTCCATGAGAAACCCTAATGAAGGGTGATGCCATGTGAAATCCTAATGAAGGGTGATGCCATGTGAAATCCTAATTGAGGGTGATTCCATGAGGAACCCTAGTTGAGGATGATGTCATGTGAAACCCTAATTGAGGGTGATGCCATGTGAAACCCTATGCAATGGTATGATGAGGAGCGCTAATATAGGGTGAATGTATGTGAAACTCTAATTTGGAGTTATAATACATGAAGCCCTAATCTTGGAAAATATAATGACAAACCAGAATCCTAATAATAAAATAGTGGGTAAAGCCTTATAAATATGAGATATCTCAAATGGTTGATTATAGGCAACCTTATAGTAAGCAATGCCTTAACCTGAGATGAGTCCATATCATTGAAGATAGTTGGACCATTCTTGTGTGTGACCTATGCACTTCATGGTAAGAGTGATATGTTAGTAAATGAAAGTATTAAGATGGGAAATACCTTAACCCAAGATAAGTTGATAACTCAAGGAAGTTGGAAGTGATGAGGAAAGTGATACATCAAGATATGATAGATATCACTATTAGCATTCCAGGGTTGATATACCTTGATGCACCTCAAATCCAATATACTTGGATAAGAAACACATGAAGTGTGTTATGTAAATGGTTACAATGAAATGTAATGAGTTTGATATACTTTGAAAGGTATAGGCTAATAAACCTTGAGAATGGGGTTAAGCCAAACTAATGAGTATGATGTAATCATACCATGATAAGGATGAGAAATGAACTCATACCTTGTATTGATAATCATTTAATGATAAATATTAAGAGTAATAAACATGATTGAATACTCTAGATGTTAATGGATTCTCCTAGAGGTGTGGAGCAATATATTAAGGTTGAAATCCTAATTAATGTGAGATGGAAAACCCTAACCCTAAATTGGGTAAAGGGACATGAGAAACTCTAACGTGATGTGAATAGTAAGCCCTAACCCTATTGAGGGAATAGTGGTGTTACTTTTGTTTTACAATATGTTACTGTTGCCTAGTGAGAGGTGACAAGATGAGTAATGACCTTGTGAGCCATATGATTAGATGTTTCCTAGTGAGAGGTGACACGATGAGTAGTGACCTTGTGAGCCATATGATTAGATGTTTCCTAGTGAGAGGTGACAAGATGAGTAATGTCCCTATGAGCCATATGTTTAGATGTTGCCTAGTGAGAGGTGACAAGATGAGTAATGACCTTATAAGCCATATGATTAGATGTTGCCTAGTGAGAGGTGACAAGATGAGTAATGGCCCTGTGAGCCATATGTTTAGATGTTGCCTAGTGAGAAGTGATAAGATGCTTTATGGGACTTATGATCCATGAGAACAAATGTGGCATAGTGAAAGGTACCATGATGATTATAAAAGTCTATTGTAAGAAATGATACGTTTTAATAAACTTAATAAAAGGAACAATTGCATTCAATAGAGAATGTGAAATGCTATGAAAGCTAATCTCAGGGTTCAAAGCCTAGAGAATGATGTGATGATCAATGATGAGTTAAAGGAATTTATATTCCATGAGTTGTGAACATGAGCTATGTAATCATGGTTGGTAGTGTCCAATGCTTGGGGGTGTAATTAGGTTTAGTTAAAGACCAATACCTGTCAGAGGCATGAAGCCTGTAATCAGGGTTGGTTAAAGTCCAATGCCTAGCGGTGTAATCAGGGTTGGTAGAGTCCAATGCCTGGTGGTGTAATCAGGTTTGGTTAAAGTCCAATACCTGGTAGAGGCATGAAGCCTGTAATCATGGTTGGTTAAAGTCCAATGCCTGGTGGTGTAATCCGGGTTGGTTAAAGTCCAATGTCTAGCGGTGTAGTCAGGATTGGTTAGAGTCCAATGCCTGGCGGTGTAATCAGGGTTGGTTAAAGTCCAAGGCCTGGCGGTGTAATCAAGATTGGTTTGAGTCCAATGCCTGGCTGTGTAATCAGAGTTGGTTTAAGCCCAATGCCTGGCTGTGAAATTAGGGTTGGTAGTGTCCAATGCCTGATAGTGTAATCAGGTTTGGAAGAGTCCAATACCTAGAAGAGGCTAAATTCCTGTAATGAAGACATAGGATTGGTAATAGCCCAATGTATGTAACGATTAGGGTTTCCGAGAGTGTGGTTTAGGGTGACCTAAAGAGGTTTACCCTTTTGAGAGTGGTTTAGGGTTTCCGAGGTATCAAGCTTGAGGAATCATAACGATACAGGAGGACATGATATACCTTGGTACTACAAAGATAGTAAGTGATGGTAGCATTCTGGATGCTTAAAACAAAGTTGCATGTAGCATGTGGCCATGCAAGCTAGGAGGTGAAGGACGAACACCATTAACCCAGTGCATGGATATAAAGAGTTCCCGAGAGGGAGTGGGAGTTCATCATTATGGAGGTTGTGAGTTTCTCCTAGACCAAGAAGGTCAAGATACAATATGGGTTATGGTAGATCGCCTTACCTAGATGACATGAGAAAGGAAGAGTTCTATCAAGGGACAGATCTGGTTGAACTACATATGAAAAAAGATGGTTCAACTACACCATGATACGAATTCAAAGGTTCTTGATGTGACCTAAAGGTTCACTTCCATGAGGTGGAAGTAGATACATGAAGAGCTCAGTGGTTGTATAGTTTATCACCCCATACTAATGGTCAGTATGATCCGGACTAGAGGGTCTGATGAGAGCATGTGTGCTCATTTAGGGTGATACATAGAGACAGTTCTTAAGATGTGATGTTAACCACCATAACCTTTATCGGGATGCAAGAAGTCTTATAGAGAGGTTGTGTTGGTCACTACTTCATTAAGATGATGTTGGTGAAGGAGGCCTCGCAAAGGTCAGAAAAGAACCATAGTGTGTGCAGATGAAGTCGCTTTGATCATGCAATGGATGAGAGAGAGAGAGAGAGCCCAGAGACGACATGAGTCGTGAGATGATGCAAGCAGACTAACATGCCGTTCACTATAGGAAATGAGAAAATCTGACCCCTCTAGGCTACAGCTGAGGAAGCTGAGTCCCTGATATATGGGTCCATTTGAGATGGATTGGTGGAGATGGTTGTGTTTAGCCTTGCCCCTTAGGATAACATGATGTGTTGCATGAGTCCGATCTAGAGCACTATGTGAGGTACCCAAGCCATGTGTTGAGCCCTGAACCTATTCAACTTTTGAGAAGCTGAAAAGTCCTGAGTCACCTATGAGGATACGATATACCAAGGTAAGAAAGAACTTAGATGGAAGAATATGAAATGATGAAGGTTCTTGGGAAGCACCATGGAAAGGGGTGAAGCCACATGGGAGCCATGATGGACACATGAAAGGCTTATCCTAATTGTTTGCTTGCTTGATGGAATTTTGAGGGCAAAATTTCTATAAGGAGGGGGGATGTTACAATGACACAAGATTGGTAATAACCCAATGCCTGTAATGATGATATAAGAATACATGGTAGATATAATCCCATATGTGTTTAGCAGATTGGCTAAGGCCAACAGATTGAAACAAGAATGTCACATGGGTGACATACCAAGAGAATGAGTGTCACAAGAGAAGTTTGATATGATAGTATAATGTGACGGACAAATGATATATATATATATATATATATATATATATATATATATATATATATATATATATATGTACTTCCTATTCCTTACTAAGAGAATAGATGATCTATTGTTCTATCATAAATAGTTGCAATGCTTTAAAAAATGAGAATTCTTTAAACTGCTTATCCTCTACCCAATTTTATATCATTAAACTGCAATAATAATGTTTTTGGCGGAGAGTTATATCTCCCACTGGGGCAATTACAATTGTCTCACCCCCATGGGATCCAACATTTTTAGGTGGATAAGCATGGAGGAGACTGAGAACATCTTGCCAGGGAAGTACATAAGCAACAGCAGAGACAACAATGACAGCTCAGGTGGAGTGTACTGTCTGTCATGTCTTGTAGATAGAAGTCATATGTGTCATGTCTGTACTCTCAGGTCCTCGGAGTTAATAGTTAGTGTTTTTAATGAATCGTTTTGAGATTTTGGCATGATGCCTCGAGGTTCTTAGGCTGTCTATGTTTAACTTTTAACAAGGCAGTTGATGTTGTAAACCTCGAGTAGAAAGATGGTACAAGATATGTACTTATGAATCAGAATGTAAATGTAATACATTGGTTCTTATTGAAAGAGTTTTCCATAATTGGATCTCTTTGAGAAAGGTTTTAATTTTTAACAATTTTTCAGTAATCCGCTGTTAATGATCGCTTCCGCTTAAGTTAATCTTTTTTTTGTGAGTTGTTCGCCACAAGTTTAGCCTCATGCACCTTTCTCATGTAATCCTCCCCATAGTAGAGATTCAATCTTTGACCGTTCACTAAGAACGTTAGCTCTCTGTCTCTCACCATAATAGCACCATGTGGTCGGACATCTTCCACCACAAAAGGTCCACTCCACCAGGATTTCAGTTTCCCTGGATGCAACTTTAATCTTGAGTTGAACAATAACACACGATCACCCTTTTTGAAAACGCACATTTGAATGTGGCGGTCGTGGAGTTGCTTTGTCTGTTCTTTATAGATCCTCTGGTTCTCATAAGCATTCATCCTAAGCTCATCTAACTCATTGAGCTCTAACATTCTCTTCTTTCCTGCATCATCATAGCTCATATTAAGCTTCCATAATGCCCAATGCACTTTGTGCTCTAACTCGAATGACAGATGACAAGCCCGCCCATAAACCAGCCTAAAAGGCGTAGTGCATATAAGTGTTTTAAAGGTGGTCCTATATGCCCATAAAGAATCCGGTAGTAGTGCACTCCAATTCTTCCTAGAAGATGCCACTATGCGTTCCAATATCTTCTTGATCTCTCGATTGGAAACCTCGACTTGACCTTGCATCTGCGGGTGATACGGGGTACCAACATTGTGTTTGACCCCATATTTACTCAATAGTATAGCAAATTTCTTGTTCGTGAAGTGGGTGCCTCCATCACTTATAATCATCCATGGCACACCAAACCTGCAAAAAATATATTCATTCATAAACTGTACACTACCGCAACGTTATTAGTCCTTGTGGGTATTGCCTCTACCCATTTCGACACATAATCAATGATAAGAAAAATATATAAGTTGGATTTTGAGGACACAAATGGTCCCATAAAATCGATGCCCCATAAATCAAATACCTCAACATCTTGAAACATGTTGAGGGGAATCTCTTGCCACCTTGAGATGTTACCCACCCTTTGACACGAATCACATCTTTTCACAGTCATAGGCGTCCCGAAAGAGTGTAGGCCAATAAAGGACACACTCCAACATTTTGGCCGCTGTCCTTGTGCTCGCATGATGACCGCCAGTGGGTAGTGTATGACAGTGACTGAGCACACTATCATATTCACCTTCTGGTACACACTTGCGTAAGATGCCATACCTGCATTGTCTCAACAAAATGGGGTCATCCCAAAAATAATATATTAAAGAATGGAAAAATCTCTTCTTTTCTTGATAAGTCCAATCGTCCGGTATTTCCTTTCATGCAAGATAATTCACAATATTCAAAAACCACAGATCCTTAGATTTTATTGAAAGGATTTGCTCATCGAGAAACATCTCGGTAATGGGTATATTGATATCTCTCTCATCTATCCGCTCTAACCGAGACATGTGGTCCGCAACCACATTTTCAATGCCCACCTTATCTTTAATTTCGATGTCAAACTCTTATAAGAGCAAGACCCACCTAATCAATCTAGGCTTGGCATCTTTCTTTTCAATTAAGTATTTGATGGCAGCGTGGTCCATCCAAACCACAACTTTTGTCACTAAATATTGCCTAAAATTTTCAAATGCAAAAACCACGTCAAGAAGCTTTTTTTCAGTGGTGGTATAATTAAGTTGTGCATAATTTAAAGTTTTAGATGCATAGAAAATCACTGCGGGTTTATTCTCAAAACGCTGCCCAAGAACAACCCCTACAGCAAAATCCAACGCATCACACATAAGCTCAAAGGGCTTAGTCCAATCTGGCATTTGGACAACTGGCGCAGAAATTAATTTTTCTTTAAGGACATTAAAGTCATGTATGCATTTCTCATTGAAATCAAACAAGACATCCTTCTCAAGTAATTCATACAATGGTTTAGTAATTTTGGAAAAATCTTTGATAAAATGGTGATAGAAACCCTCGTGACCAAGGAAACTCCTCACTCCCTTCACCGAATTTGGTGGAGGTAATTTGGCAATAACCTCAATTTTTACTGGATCTACCTCCAGTCCTTTGCTAGACACCTTGTTTCCAAGCACGATTCCTTCGCTAACCATCATATGACACTTTTCCCAATTTAGGACTAGATGCGTGTCCTCACATCTTTGTAACACTTTATCCAAATTATACAAGAACTCATCAAACGATGCACTGTAGATGGAAAAGTCATCCCTAAAAACCTCTAGGCAGCGCTCCACCATATCAGAAAATATGGCAAGCATACAATGCTAAAAAGTGGCCGGTGCATTGCATAAACCAAACGACATGCGGCGATATGCGAACGTCCCATAAGGACAAGTGAAGGTGGACTTCTCTTGATCCTTAGGGTCTATAGAAATCTGATTATAGCCAGAATAGCCGTCCAAAAAGCAAAAATAAGAGCAGCCAGCCAGCCGCTCTAAAATCT
This sequence comes from Alisma plantago-aquatica, assembly GCA_963693085.1. Classification (NCBI taxonomy): domain Eukaryota; kingdom Viridiplantae; phylum Streptophyta; class Magnoliopsida; order Alismatales; family Alismataceae; genus Alisma; species Alisma plantago-aquatica. Next base: position 1,115,556,257 of record OY856412.1, read on the forward strand.
GATCAATAAATGGGAGAGGGAAATGGTCTTTTAAAGTGGAAGAATTGAGGTGACGGTAATCAATGCATACTCGCCACCCGATTACCAATTGGGTGGTGACAGGTTCATTCATAAGATTCTGAGTTACAGTGATCCCCCCTTCTTAGGGACTACCTATGTTGGGCTTACCCACGTCGAGTCTAAAATGGCATATATGATGCCTACAGAAAGGAGCTTGATCACCTCCTTCTTAATGACCTCCATCATGCTCGGGTTGAGTCAACGTTGTGGCTGAATCACAGACTTAGCTCCTTCCTCGAGCCGAATCTTGTGCTGGAAAAGAGTAGGGGAAATCCCCTTAATATCAACAACTAACCACCTGAATGCACCACGGTGGTTCTTCAGCACAATCATCAATTGCTTTTCTTCATCGACACTCAGATATGCTGAGATAATCACCGGTAGCTTTTCACCATCAACTAAGAAGGCATACTTCAAGTGAGGGGGCAGTGGCTTCGGCTCTAATTCCAGTGGATAGATCAATGATGATTGAAGTAGTGGTGGGAGCGGTCCAAGATCCTCATAGTGCTTGGCATAATAGCAAGGGAACACTTGAAGCATCTTGATACATTCTTGTAACGACGTGCTTCTCATCCAATCATGCATGATGTTGATAAGGCAAGCTTTAAGGGGCAGTTTTGGATATGAATCAAGCATAGAAACTGCTACTGCATCATCCTCCATAGATAGAGGAATTTCCTCCTCTTCATCATTTGGATAACCCACAACTTTACAAAGAGAAACAACTTTTGTTTGTTCCATGATATCCACGGCCAGTGTCCCCTAGTCTACCTTAGTCATCACATGAGCCATATATAGAAATGGCTTCCCTAAACAAAGAGAAATGTTCAGATCAAAGTGCTTCACCATACGACATTTCTCCTTTGCCTGTGATTGTTTTGTACTTGGTGGCATAACCATCTCAAATATATCATCCACTATACCCAATGTCAGACGGCCTCTACCCATTTCCAGTATCATATTTGTAGTAGCCTAGAAGGGTCTTCCTAGGAGTAGCTCATTTCCTTGCTCATCTTGCATCTCCATTACTACAAAATCAGCTGGAAATACAAATCTGTCAACTTTTACCAAAACATCCTCACAAATACCATATGGTCATACCACAGAATTATCCACGAGTTGAATTGTCATGTTGCTTTGTCTAGATTCCTTAAGACCCAGTTTCTTGAAAGTAGAAAGGGGCATCAAGTTTATACTTGCCCCAGAATTGCATAATGCTTCGCCGAATTTCACCTTACCAATGTAGCATGAAATATTGAAGCAACCCAAATCTTGTCGTTTTGGTGGTAAAGTGCCCAAAATAAAGGCACTAACCTACTCTTTAAGAAATACCACCTCAGTATCAGGAATCTTCCTCTTCTTGGTAATTACATCCTTCAAAAACATACCATAAGAGGGTATCTTCTCAATAGCCTCTAATAATGGGATGTTAACCAAAAGTTTACTAAAACTATCTAGGAACTTTTTGAACTGAGCATCCACCTTCTTTGCCTTCAGACTATTTGGATAAGGAATTGGGACGGTTTGTGCCCTTTGATGTGGTGGCACATATGACATCCTCTTTTCAGTCTCTTCCTATGCAATGGGCTCTTCTACGGCCTTCTCTGTAGCATCCTCCACTATCTCTGTGATTGTGTCTTCCTCTGTGGCCTCACCTGTGGCTTCTGGTTGGGGTGTGCTTGGTTCATCGGCCTTAGAGTTTAAAGTCTTCTTTCCACTCCTCAACATAATTGCTTTGGCTTGTTGATTCCCTCCTGGAACATTTGTATTTCCTGGGAAGCCTTGTTGTGTTGGTTTCTTTAAACTTGAAATCTCTGCTTCCATCTATGCTAAAGACGTCTCAAGTGTCCTCATTTGAGCCCCATGAATTTGCAGAGTTTGCCCAAACTGATTCATAAACTCCCCTTATTGCTTGATTTGTTGACCAAAGGTGCTCATCAGCTCGTGATTCAACTTTATCACCTGGTTGAGCAAATCATTGCTCTTATCCTCTGCCGTGGGCTGTGGCTTAGTATTCAGATCCTGGAGAAAATTATTTGGATCCTTCCATGAGAATTTCTTATCTTTCCTCCAAGAGTAATCATTATTCCTGTACCCTTGTTGTTGACGCATGTATTTAACTTGCACATCTTCATCCGTTTCCTCCTCTTATGCAAGTAGCCTTTTAGAAATTAGGTCCATATTTTCATTGAGTTCTTTGATGGCTTTGGCATCTCCCGCAACATTAACTTGTTCCGGAGCATCTCTATCACCCCATGACTGCTTTTTAGCCATGTTTTTCAGAATTTCCCAACACCTTGTATCAGTGTTATTCAGGAAGAACCCCGATCCTACTGAATCTAGATTACTTCTATCATGCTCAGAAAGAGAAAAATAGAAAATCTTGACTTGCTTTTCTTTGTCCAGCCCATGATGTGGGCATTTCCTCAACATTATCTAGAATCTCTCCCATGTCTCGGAATATGTTTCACCAGCTTTCTGACTAAAGTTATGGATTTTTCTTATGAGATCATTTGTCTTCTTAGACGGGAAAAATCTCTCAAAGAAAACTTCAATCATGTGGTCCCAAGATTCCACATACTCATCGTCTAGATTATGTAGCCATTCTTGAGCATTCCCCGCTAGAGAACTGGGAAATAACTTCAAGTAGAGCATCTCTTATGGAAACGGGTCTATCTTGACCATATCACAATTCTCCACAAACTGGCTGATGTGGGTCACTGGATCTTCATTTTTGAGCCCGTGAAACACATTAGACTTGACCAAATTGATTAGACCTGGGTCAATTTTGTAGTTAGGAATGTTGATGGCCTACTTCTTAATTGGCCCCTTAGATGCAGAAGAGGACGATGCATTAATTTTCTCCCAAATTGTTTGTTCCTCAGCCATTGCTTTGGGTTCAGAATATGAATTCTCGTTCTTGAGTTGATTTTGGGTGTCGTTCTCCTCATAGTCTGATCCCAAAAATGGGACCTCCGGTGATGACTGTGCGTAGTCTGTGCTACGCGTACTCACCATGCACTAGTACCTGCACAGTAATAAATTTAATTAGGCACAGTGATAGACGATTACAGATTATAAAAGATAGACGATTAATTTCCAGAATTTAAAATTTAAAAAAAATGTGGCCTAGAGTGGCTGCTTGCAGCCTTCGTAGTGCTGAAAATTGCCGTTCCCCGACAACGACGCCAAAAACTTGACACGAATTTACCGTGCGTAAAATGCAAGTTCACGTGCCAAAGTAATATAGGCCTTTGTGAGGCCCGATTCGAACTCAGAGAATGGATTTTCAGTAGACTACTACTAACTGTTCGCAATTAGCTAGACCGATTAAAATGGTTTGAGAGTTGATTGAAAAAGAAAAGAAAAAATAAAAGAAAGCAAACAATCAATTAAATGGTTGGTTTAATGAATTAAAGATGGAATCTTTAGGATTGCGGTTTCACCGCAGGTTCTTGTTGTACTAATTCCTACACAATTATCCTAATTCGTCTCCTACTTCGGGTAGTGGCCTGTAGTCAGAATTGTTCGCTGTCGCGATACAATTCACTACCTAAATCTAGGTCGGTTCCACGGTAGTAGTAACCTATACCCTAGATCAGGTGCATGAAGATCATACTCTGGGTTTCCACCATTAACTGTACATCACCTTGTTCAAAGGATTTATTCGTTAATGTGATATCTGTCTCTTTTCAAACATTAATTCTTCTTTCAAAGTAATTAAAGGTATTAAATTATCATTGGGGTGATCAATCATAATGATATAATGGAGAAAATGAAATCATACCACAGATTTTAGAGACAAATTATGATAACTATGTCAAAACTATCATACACTGATTACCCGGGCTACTCCCGGTCCTAAAGATAAAGGGGATTAGCCCCGCATGTTCATCTCAATGAAAGACATGATGAGAGAAAGGGAAAACATATGGAAGACATGAATCGATGTGATGTAAACCACTGAATGGAGGAGATCCGGGCGTTCCCCAATGTAGGATGAGCGATCTACAACCTTTCAGTAGTGGGAACTCCTTCCGCGGCTCTCAGAACGATCGGGGCATGGCTTTGGGCTCCGTTCTTCTCTCCTTTGCCTCCTCGAGACTTGTGCAATGGCTCCGGACGTGATAGATTGTTAAGGGATGCCGTAATTAGGTATATGCACCACTTTTGGTTGCCAAAAAATCACCACCGTACGATTAGACACAATCTTTCACAAAACTTGACCTGACGACGTCGATACCATCGACGCGGGTCGATGGTATCGACCTGCATAAGGCACTGGCACTTGCGTGATTCTTGGGTTCTCTCTGATGTTGCCTTGATACCATTGACTGTGTGTCAATGGTATCGACGCCTTAGGCGTCACTTTTCTCTGGAATCTGACGCTGAAGCTAATTTTGCTGAGGCGAGGTCGATAGTATCGACTTTGGGTCGATAGTATCGACTTTGGGTCGATAGTATCGACATCTGGAAATCTAGATCGCTGACACTCTCTCGATAGCATCGACAGTCCCATCGATGGTATGGACTTCTGGTTTCTCTTCTCTGACAATGCACTGTGACCAGGTCGATGGTATCGACCATCCGTCGATGGTATCGACACATTCAGATATTTGAATTGCCTGAAATGAAGAGAAGAACACCAATCAAATCCAACAAATATGATCTTTTATACAGAATAAGATGAAACAAGGTAAATTTGATGCAAAATGAGATTATAAACTAAAGGTAGTGAATCATGCGATATTAATCACAAATATGATCAAAATACACATAAAACGTATGCAAAACCAGTCTATAAAAATGACTCAAAACCCCTGCATCACTTTCTCAAGCTCTCTATTGGTTACAACAACCAGAGAGGACAACAATTGTCAGAAGCAACTGAGTTGTGCTCTGGGAAACCCCTAATACCCCTCTATTTATAGGAGGGTTAGGGTCTGGACTGTGTGGGAGTGGAAAGGACTAGAATATCTTGAATTTTCACAACCTATAAGTGCTAAACCGATCATTTGACAACTGAATCGGTTAGTTCACATGTGAGTTGTCGTTTCACACATTTCTCAATGGCATATGAATTTGGTATTTCATTTCCAATTAATGCTAAACATTAATTCCTAGCACTAATCGATTTGAGCAAGTGAAATGATAAAATTTTCTCACAAATTCGGGAAAGTCACTAGAACCTTCCATTGACATGACCGAGCCGATCAGTTCACTAAGTGAATCGGTCATCTCACCCAACCTGAGCCAATCGGTCCACCCAATGAGCCAATCCGTTGCTGCCCTGATTCATGCACAACTCAGCCAATTCAATACCCAATCAACCTGACACTCCAACCGGCCATTTCATCACATGAGCCAATTGATTGGGAGTCCAGTCAGTTGATTTGTTGCTTTAGTTGAATACCTAAACACTTTAGTAACCAATCCGATCATTATTAAAAATCAAATCCTCTTCTAGGTCATGACCTATGCGTGTGACCCTATAGGTCCCATATCATGTTGGTAGTGAATGTCCATAACTAACTTATGACATCACAACAAAGAGTGGTGCCTAGTCACACATCAGTTCTACCCAAGTGAATGGAAATTTGAAGAACAACTTCAACCTACAATCTATGTATGGCGTTATCAAGTTTGTATAGTTCCCCTTTGTCACTAATATCTAGATTGAACTCGAGGCATGGAGTAGTCATCCTCTTCAACATTCAACCTTGTTCCTTGAATCAGAGTAGACAGCCTATTATATATGTAAGCTCAATATCACATATTGAATCACATGTGCATGACCATGCTTTTCTCAGTCTCTCTAATCAAGAGGCCTTGGATATCATACTCCTGTAGGAGGGAAAAATCTCATCTACATCACTCAGTCAGTCTCCATGTGCCACAGTCACCCAATCATCACCTTTATAGTAACCCTGATTTAATATTACATTTGATGATGTCAAAGCATATCGAACGATATTTTATGAGTGTAGTGACTTCAGGTCTAAGAACCACAATCACCAAAAACACTATGATAGCCGAATATGACTACCATGGTAATGGCTTCCATGTGTCAGTCTCATGGTGGGTCGGCCCAATACACTATTCTGTAACATGTATCTCTGTTCTTGGTTTGATATCACCATATCATGACTAATGATCATCTGTCATCAGCCAACTCACACTCTGATATCATGTGTTACTGCTGTCTATCTACCTTCCACAATAACAACTGATCAAGGACATAATGAAAACATATATACTCTTAACATTCATATGATCTCATTGTTCAAGTCACATACTTGAAGAAATACGTCATTAAGTAGTATCATTCTATATACATTTATAATGTTACATCATTATCTCATAACTGAATGAAACAAAATAAATTGGAAGCTTGCCTTTTATTAATAATCAATTCATTTACATATTTTTCCATTACAATCATCATATGATTGGCTCTCTGGGACCAACAAAATCTTCTACTAAAATTTATATGGATTCATTTCTTTATTATTGATAAGTGTAAATTGAATCCTTAATATTATGTCCCATGCTGTTTTTATTAAATTTGCACCTAATTACATTATTTCAATACATTGTTCCATTTTATATTGGAAACCCTAAATTGATGATCTATTTTAGATGAACTTATCTTGCCTCCATATTATATGCATGATAGATTTTTCTTGGATATTATTATCTATTTGTACATGTACATACTTGGTTTGGGTCTAGTGTGCAAACTATTCCATTATATGGGTGATTGGTGCTCTCACCTCACCCTGTGTGCTCTCACCCAAATTATATACCATTACACTTAGGATTGCAAGTGCTCTCACCTCCTTTCTAGTCACAAAATGTAGATTTGTTCCGGCCCTTCTTGTAGATGATTACAGTCTACTATATAATATTCATGCAACTAAAATTACAGTGAATTGATTATTGTTCTCTATATTTTGTCCAAGAAAAAATTGATGATTGTACTTTATTATTTCTTCATAAAATATGTTAATCTTACTATATGAAGATCCTTTTGACATCCAATTGGAGATTCTACATCCCTTTTCATTAGAAACATTTTTTAGTTCAACTTGGCATACTTTATTGATATGTGTCGTCCAAATTATTTTGTAAGGATATATTAGCTTTCCTACGGTAATCTTCCATCTATTCAACTCTTGTGGGGGGTGTTTCTGACCCCTTAGGTGGAGAAGACCATGGTGTAGCTGAGCCTAACTCACATCTTGCTAAGAAGAGATGGATTTTTGAAGAAATATTAAAGTATAAGATTACCCTCTATGGATGATTAGCAAATAGATTGGTTGCTTTAGTTTTCTGCACATACATCTTGTGTGGTAAAGAAAAAAATTTATATTGAGAAATGTACTAGTCAAATATTTTATATTCTGCTACTAGATGTTTTGTGCTTTGGACATATTTGAGTGAATGAAATGAATTATTAACCTTTGCAATATTTTATGATGGTGTTTGGCATTGAATGTAGTTCCTTTTGTTTGGATGAGTAAGTGAGTGGTTCCCATATCGTATCCATTCCTTACAATATGAAATAAAAAACTGATCAACACTGGTCAAGTTATGGTAAAGTTTGATTGGGGATTGAAATTTTATGAGTAAGTATATGTGTCGATATCCTAAATTAGTGAACCAACCATATACTAATAGGTAAACATGTGAAGTAGGTTGGGTAAAACCTCTCCCATTGCCTACCCATTTTGGATACATGCAAGTAGGTAATGGATAAACATATGGTGGGTGAAATACATGTTTACCCTACCATACCCTATAGGGCATGGGTGGTGGGTGAAAGGGTTGTACCCCACCCATTAACAAATAATATTCCATACTCATTTTGTTCTTTATCAAATACACATATGTAAAGCAGCTTATACTTTCTTCATTATTTCATATCTTTTGATTTAACCCAAAACACCTTGTTTTTTGCCTCTTTAGACATCACACTAAGAACCTTGTCAATATTCTAAGACCAAATTTGGGTTGAGACTTTTAAAATCACAAAAAATGAATGGAACACAATAGTTCATATTAAAAATTGTTAGTTTATGTGATAGGAAGGTAAAATAGGTGGTGGAATAGGCAGAAATTAAAGGTGATACATGATCACACATGTTTTGATAAGTATAATAGGATATCATGTTTGTATCAATTATCAACATAATCATATTCGTTTTTTCATCTAGATCACAAACCTTTGACTTATAGGATGCAAAAATTAGACCATTACATAGGTATCCAACTATCAAGATTCCAAACTCTCCCAGTCAAACAACCCCTCCAATATCCAATAAATATAAAATGCACCTTGATAAACACCACTATCCTCAAGGAATACTCTTCTAGACCCAATTTCTAATCCACATATGGAGAAGGATTTGACTCTCCAAAACAACCAACTTTCAAGATCCACCACCTCCTACATATCCTCCTACGTCTGACTTCCACATTTTAAATGAGCAATTTACGGGTTATGATGGAACAAAGCCAACATTTCTGGCCAACTCACAATCTATTTTTATCAAGATCAAATCCACATACAATGTCTCTAACACCATCATGAAACACATAAACCTTAATTGCCCCTCATCCTATCCCTTCACTACTATGGTCCTTATACGACCTTACTTTCTTCCACATATTTTTGTAGACATGCATACACCCATCATAGCCGACAATCTTGTATTCCTTCTTCTTCCTATCAAACATTGCCATATCCACCCATTATAATAGATTTATCCCCTATACTAATGACTAGCATATTTTATGACTATGACTGTTCAAATTCACAAGCTAAGGCTCTTGTCTCTCAATGCCTTATGATTTTAAATACATAAACAAACAATGATACAACCATAAGATAAAAATTGAGCCTAGGAGATAGAGAACATAGAAGAAGAAGGATATTACAATAAAAATGATGAACAAGAATAGGAAGGTGATGATTATTTGAATACTCATATCTTGATGATCCATATGATGATGTACCTACTCCTCTTCCATTAGATCCAGACGAGGATGATCCTAACTTCCCCCCCTCCATTGATTAAGTGTATCTAAAGTTAAGGAGACCATGTCATTAAATTATATGTTAGATCTGATGTAAAATTGGCACATGTATCTATGGTTTTTTTACTTATGTTTTGTTCCAATTTGCTATATCTTTCTCATTTAAAACACAATGTAGTTCATATGATGTATTCATCACTATGTAATTTTATGAAAATCAATTTAATGGTGAGAAAATGTCATCATTATAATACTTTATGATGTTTGCTTAGTATGAAATAAATAAAATATTAATGTAAAAATAAATGCATTATTTGGTCTTCAATACTTTCATGGTTATATCTTATTGGAGTACTCTTAACCCACCCACTTTTTTGATAGCATAAGGGGAAAAACATGAGATTTGCCACCATACATGTCTATGCGAACAACATACCAATATTGTATCATTTAATTAAAAAAACAATGGGGTATATGAATCAATTAAGGGTGAGATTAAAATTCTTGCTTCATCTCCTATTTCTCCTAAGGTACAATTTTTTTTACATGTGTTTAATGTATTATAATTGCAGTCTTCAAAAGGAATGAAAATGTTGTACCAATTCTACAGTTACAATATGATGATGAGTATTACACATAATTTATCTTTGACAGATCTATTTGAGATATTGTTGTACAAGTAAACATATTCTAGAGTCAAAATTGGAAAATCCTAATTCAGATAAATCTCAAGACATACAATGAAAACAAAAGAAATGAAATTAGATATTAAAATGTTAGAAATTCAATATAGACTCATTATTTAAAATGTACGTCATGTATTAAAATTTAAAAGTTTAAACACGTGATTTAAATGAAATGACACAATATATACCAAAAACCCTAAAATTAAGATAACCAACTATTTTTTCTTACAGAAAACCAACTTTCAAAATCATGTTTTTTGTGTGGAATTGGTGTCGTCTAGTATTCTCTCGTAGAAAACAAATAAAACATGACCCAAAATATAGAACCTAAACCAACATAGAGTATTTTTGTAAGTTAAGTGTATTGATGAATTTGTTACTTTTGGTTAGCAACTTTTTGATTAGTTTTCTTTCAAGAAAATCCATATGGGCCATGCTTTTGGTAAAAAATACAAACTATGCAGTTTCTTAGTTTTCTAGGAGAAAACTAACCAATGAAGTCTCGAATTTCAGTTAGTGAGTGTCATCACTTATTTTATGCCATGGAAAATCAACCAACCATATTAGTTGTACACTCTAACAAATACCATCAGGAGACTCGGTCAACTAAAATTGTAACAAGTGGGATTTAAAGCTCATCACTTATTACATATATAGTATTAGTATGTATCCAATCACCAAAACAAAACATAAAAAAGTTTGCACAAAGGAAAGGATGTGATACCATAGATCAAGTATAGTGTATCAACACTTATAACATAAAGAAAAACTACAAAGAAACCTAACTATAAGATAGTTCAACAACATAAAAGAGTTCACACCCACATTGGTGGCCTAGAAGAAACATAATTGCATAATAGAAATCTAGATAAACCTAATTGTCAAGAAGAACCTAACCATCTCAAGTGGTCCTCCAAATATCTACTACTTCTACATGGGTTACTCAAAAAGGTCTTACTCTCTTGGAAAATATCTACCTATGTGGTTGGTGATCAAGACCCAAATAAGAGAAAAAGTAATGTAGGACATCAATGTAAGTGCATATTTTCATAACATAAAAATATGAGGATTATAATTGGGGGATGATCAAATATTAAACACAACTATGACTTTTCATAAGAAGAGATAAAAAGGTGTATAACAAATAAATTTGAAAAAAGAGTGTCAAATGAAGTTGATGAGACATATTAAAAAAAGGTTCTTGACTTTATTACAATATGAAACAATATAAAAAAGTAGTAGTAGGTTTATAAAATTAGAATAAGTTAGAAAGTAGGGTTGAGGCACCACTATCTCAAACCAATGAGGAGTGACTCCACAACCTCTATCTCTATTTGTAGTATATATATGATAACCTTGTTTATTCTTAGTAGGTAATCCACAATTCGAGAAACCCTAAGTTTGATTTACTCCTCTAATACAAGTTTCTAATGCATATTTTTTCCCATATGCATGTCTATTAGTTTATACAGTTAAAGATAGGGTTAGCAGTAAAATCTCAATTTGAGATATTTGAGCATAAAACCTTAAATATGATTGACATTAGACCAAAAATATTTTAGAGACTCACAATAAGAAATATACTATATAACTTATTATAGATTAAGTTAGCCACAATCTGAGTTGGTGAATGGTAGGAGTATGTAATTGATATAATAAATGGATGCAATCCATGAGAGTGATTGAATATTGTTAGAACACTCAAACACATTTTGGTATGTTGGTTTGGGATTTGATCATATAAAGATGCATTCTAAGTATGTATGTTAATCCAATTTTTGTGTAGTAGTCAAATGACTTCTTCTATGGTCATACTCACTTGTGGTATAATAAAAGAATATTTCAAATGTGAATTCCAATTTGGTTACTAGAATGGAAGTGATTACTCAACCAACTAACCATGAGTCTGATCTAATATTGGTGGATAACTATTATAAGTTGACTAACTAGATCACACTAAGTGACCTTAGTTGACTTAATTATTAAAAAAAGTGACAAAAATTGGTTGACAAATTGAAGTATGTAACATCCTCATTTTTGAGAAATTTATTCTAATTTCTTACATACTAACTACTCATGGTCAACACTAAGAGAAAAGGGTATTTTGATTTATTAACATGACTATTTTGTTTCCTATTAATAGATAATGTGTAAATAAGTTAAGACCCAAAATTTCAACATCTGATTCTTTCTAGAGTTATGTATTATTTAAGATTTATCTTATTTTAATCATATCAATTTTTTTAGTTGTCTAATTGGAAAATGTAATGCAATAGAATATGCTAGATAGATCAAATTCTGGACTGAATTGGATTTTATTTGACTAGGTAAATGGTTTATACAAGATAATGACAATTTAAATGAGATAATGCCTTTTCCCCCAAACTTCTATTATGTTGGATTTTGTTTGAGCCATTTGATCAGAACCCATGTTGAACCCCTAGATCGTAGTTGTTAAACTGTCTCCTTCAACCTCTCGATTCTCACCAATAGAATCCTCTACCAATCAAACTCCAATTTCTCACCGCTTTCTTGACTGTTTTGGAAACGATTTTCACCTACATCTTTGAGAGATATCCTTGCATTATATAAACCCCTATTTGAGCCCTAACTTTCCCTCAGTAGGAGATGCCCAAAACCTCCCTCGTCCTCCTACTATGTGGCCATCCGTGGTGGCTATAGAACATCCATCTTGTTCCTACGGGTGTCCACATTGATCAAGTAGAGAACCTATAGGGTTCCTCTTCCCTCAATCAGTCACCTTCAACCCCCAGGTATACCCCCATCACCTTATTCAACATACAACTATTCACCACCACTCTCCACCTTTGAACCACCTTCAATGAATTCCTCATGGCCTCACCATCTCCAAGGCTCCATAAACTTGATCTAAAGCCTTATGTGGACCGCGAAACAGTGAGGCGGCCAGTCGACAAAATCACCTTTGACTGCTCGATGTGGAGTTAGCCACTAAGAGGCTCCTGATGTGCACAATTCGAGGGGGACCTTCAAGAAAGTATTCTAGGAACCACTGAAGCGTCTTTAGATCATGTGAGGCTATCAAGGAAGGTACACTTGTGTAATACCCATGACTTACCATTTAATATGTGCCATGCTTAATGACGGCCATGAGCCCCGACTTCCATGGTTTTGATTGTGCAAACCATCATGTGACTTCATGATGATTTGATGAACATATTTAGAAGGTTGGAAAGGACATGAGCTCCTTTCTTTCTTTCTTTCTTTCACCTTTCTTGGTCTTCTTCCCACATGTCCTTGTATTTCACGGCAAGCTGGAGTTTCCACTCCAGCTATTGACCTCCTGCAAGTGTTGTTTGACTTTTCTAGTCCAAGACAATGCCAACCTGATATTTTGATTTACCTTACTTCTCCTCTACTTGAGATCATCAATGAAGATCTCACCTGTGGAAAGCAATGTCTAGTAGTTTGAATAAGAAGGACATAGTGAAGCTTTGTCTATATTTGTCTTACAACTTTGACCCTGACACTTTTTTTGTTTTTCTGTTAGGATTATTTAGTCTTTTGGCTTAGTATATTGTTAAGAGGAGCAAGCCTCAACCTCTTCCACTCGCTATTTTTTTTGGTTATTTATTTAATCATATCCATGGTGATTGGTAAAAACTACCTAAACTTGTGCAAATCTCTAGTAAATAACCTAATAATAAGAAAATGATCAAAATTAGTCATAGTTCCATAAAGTAATTCCGATTCTATTGAAACTCTTACGTTAATTAATTTCTTACCGTATATTATGATCTATAAGTATTAGATTATTGACTACAATACCATGTTTCAATTAGGATCTAATACCAATTAGTCATATATTGAGTTTTGGAAGCTACTGAAACTGCTTAATAACTGAAATAGTGACCTAATCACATTACTTTAAGATCACTAATTATTAAGATAAGACATTAAGGTACTATCTTATGTGTAATCCTATATATATGGAAAGTATGCACTAAGGAGATATTGATAGTACATGTAAAATGAGATAGAGTAAGATATTTAAATCCCTTACAAATACTGTGCAGTGGAACTAATAAACCTAATGTTGTTGTGACAATGAGATTAATTGAGTTAAAATATTACATGTTGCACAAAAGTAACCAAGAGGAACCCAATTATAAAATAATGGTAGGGCTATCGAGCTGTGCTATGATGAAGTACACATGATCAATAACCTAAATCTAACTCATAAAACTCATCTACTACAAAGGATAATATAAAAGATCCAAGTAATCATTAGAACATTGTATCATGGTTATGATCCTAGAATTCACTCAAGAGTAAATACATGCACCTAGAAATCCAGACTGATAACACTATCAACCCTATATGTCTTGACCCTAAGAGAAGACATGACAATTGATAAACACTTTAAATTTTTAGGAGAAGATTAGAAACGAGCCTTGAAGTAGTATCTTCAGATAACACTTAGCTTATAATAGGTAAGTGAGCCATGTCCATTGAGTTTCAATATTCATATGATACAGATCTTGTAGACATTCTTACAATTTAACTTGGAGATTAAGTTACTTTCATACATTCAATGTTTCATGTTTATTTCATATCCATTCATGCTTTTAGCAATAAAATTTCATTCACATTGAGTCATGTTACCCGAATGGCAGATTTCAGATATTTTATATTTATGTTACTTTTAGATAATTAATATTTCCATGCTCAGTTCAATATATTTTCTCTAGCAGTTGGACTCAAATATATGTTTTTGTATAATTGATAAGTTAAAGAGATTTAGATTAGGATTTATCCAGATAATATGAATATCAGATCTCAAAATTCATAATTAGATAAATCATTTGTGATAGGAAAATATTAGTTCCATACACATGTTAAGAGTTTCAGATTCAAATTTAGATCTCATTTAGAGATAAAGAGCAGAGATACAAATTTGGAGATTATAGAAGATTATAGATAACAAATTAAGAGAATAGATAGTAAAATAACATCTGAACATTAACTATATACATTTTAGGATAAGTCCTCACTAAAGAGTCCCGTGACAATTTAGAGGGCGCATTGTAGCAGACAGTGCGGGTGTCACAGAGAGCACAATATGCCGAAAAAGGGTGTGTTGCACCATAGAGGAAACTTTGATGTCAATAGAGGGTGGGTTGTGCCAATATAGGGTGTCTTGCACCATAGAAGACACTTTAGTGTCACAGAGGAGGACATATCATATAATGGTGGCCATAAAAAAAGAAAAGACATAAATAAAAGACACATTAAAGTAATATCAATTTTCAACTTTAAGATCTTAGTTCAACTTTTTATTATAGTGCGATCATGTGTATCTTATTAGAATTTCAATGCCACTTACTCTATCAGTAGTTTCCCTATTTTTGCATGGCTGGGGATGAGATGTTCACATGTACCAATCTTTAGGAAGATAAGTCAAGATAGAGGACACAACATAATTTGAAGAGGTTTTTGATATGCGTCGTTTGCACACCAGTTCACTAGAATAATTATCCTAGAGTTCAATCCTTTTTTACTTTCCAGTTAAGGCTAGTATAGAAGGGTCGATTCCAGAGGACTACATTTTAAAGATTCATTTTATTTTAATTCTATTTTTTTTTTAAATTATTTCTTTTTGGTATTTTTGAAAGATTGACAAAAAGTGAAATCTGATATGAGGGGGGTTGATTAAACTAATGCTAGAATTTAAAGTGCAAAAAAAAAAACAAAGGATTGCACTAAAGCAAGGAAATGGAAAGATTAAACTAAGCAAGAAAAGTAAATGAATAAGATGGTTATTATAGTATAAAAGATTATCTATGGATGAGAATAAAATTCCAATAAATAAAAAGGAAGCGATTGAAACATCATTGAAAGAAACAGTTGAAATCAGATGGGGAAAACATTGAGGCTTTAGGGGTTTTCACCACCTTAGCCAAAGTGAGGACAAGATCAAAGAATATACGTTAATTAAAGATGGAAGTGGGTATGCAAATCCTTCATAAACAAAATACAAAAGGCAAACTCCACATAAACCAATTGGTCCTGGTGTTCACACTTCATAGTTCATCATCCCAATGGGGATTTTTCCACGACTGCATCCAAATCCCCATGCAACTGGTTTATTCATTCTAAATTCTCAGTTCCACGGTCGCATCTTCCAGTATTAACTCATGATGAAAACTAGAGATCACTTCATCTAAATCAATGATTTTCTAAACCAAAATCCATATGTATAAAGAAAATCATATAACTTAATCCAATGAAAACAATGGCCAAGGGGCTATTCCCTTTGCCACGATAAGGAGAATACTCACTAGTCATAGTGAGGAAGGGGAAACAAGGAGTAAAAGAAAGAAAGCCATAGACCACAAATCTGAAATCTCCAAAGATACCATGGTGGTGACAATTAAATGGCTTAATGTCTTTATCTCCCGCTCCAAGAAGAAAAGCGATAAGAAAGAACGAGAATAGAAGAAATCCAGATGTAGAAGAAAGGAACTAACTTTATTGCTTGAATGTAAAAATTACATTAAAATTGAAATTGACAGAGTTTCACTACAACTTGAGTACAAAAATTGAAACCCTTTTCTTAGTGGAGTCGCCCTCCTTTTTATGGGGAAAGGAGGGGTGGAAAGCCTAAAGGGGGAAGACAAGAAATGAGTGGTGGCTGCTGAAATCCACTATTCACGTGCCACGAAAAGGCCTTCTTGCTAAGTAGGATGGTAGTTTGGAGATGACTTGGCGTGGGTCTAGATTGTTTAGATCAAAACCCTAAAGAGGGTTGTGGCGGTGCCATGTGAGAGAAAACTTGAACTTGAAGCAAAGTTTGAGATGGTCGTTTGGATGAAGTGGGACACCTATCTTGATTGTGACATGGTGTGGATTTGGAGTAGTGACCGAGCCCTAGTCAATTGAAGTGGCAGTGACATTGCTTTCATTTCTTAGTCTCGAAGTAAAACCTCAAAATGGTCATTTGGGTAAACTGAGACGCCCGTTTCCCATCGCCGTGCGTGTAATAAAAGGGTTGGGACCCTAATCAAGTGGCAGTGCGCTTGAGCATTGGTGCGATTCTAGGTCAAGTTGACCTAGCCATTTGGGCTTGTTTGGGTGCTCATCTAGCTCCATGAGACAACCGTATCGCTGAATTGAGATGCCTGTCTGGTGTGTAGAGTAGGCTGGTTGAGCCGAGGCCAAGGTGGCCGTTTGACTCTGAAACGTGGGGTCTCAAGGAGTGAGCCGACCGTTTGGGCTTGGTGAGACTGCTGCCTCGCTGGCTCAGTGGGTAGAATCAACTTTTGATAAATGGATAAGTATTTGCAAAAGTAAATCAAGAAGAGGGTAAATTGCAATTTGGTCCAAAAACTTACTTAAAAAGGAGAAAATCTAATGAAAATGACTAAGAAGAATATGAAAAAAGATAGACGAATATGCATTCATCAAAATACCCCAAAATTGAATCTTTTCTCATACCAAGCAAATTAAATTACAAATAAATTCTAATTTATTCTCCCAAAATGTCATCCTCACCTCTTTAACATCACTATAGTCGTCACCTCCAAGTTCTGGCCAAGTGACCCAATTTCCTAGAACCACATAGCATAAAGTTCTACATTCCCTATCAAAACAAATATCACATTTTGCTTCTAAAACAAGAATTTGTAGAAAAATAGGTTTCCTCTTACTTTCACTTTGACACACTCAATTTTTAATTTTTTCTTTGTAAGTTGTTGCGCAAGAACAAGAAAACTTCGAGGGGTGTGGAAATAAAGAAGGAAGTGATACTTTTTTTTGATCCCTCCTCTATTTGACTCGGGATTTGAATTTGTGGAGTTGTGGCTACATTGGTCAATTTTTTTTCATGTGCACTTTTGGCATCTTTTGATGGTACACCCCATTTTGGGGTATGGAATTTTCATTTTGGGAAGCATGCCACCCTGGACTTGATTTTTGTCTGGTGGTGGTACTTTTCTTCTCTTTTTTAGAAGAAAAGTAAAGGGAAGAAAGAGATGTTCTTGTGCTTTAATTTCAAAAATTTTCCATATTTTTTTCCAGAGAGTGTCATTACTCAAGTTAGAACATTCCTATAAATCACATCATGCAAGTTTTATAATAAGATAATACATTTGTATAAAAATAGGGAAAAATATGCTTGGTTCTGATTGAATCCTTATGACTTGCCAACTATTCTAAGAAGTGATGTTATTAGGGATCCTAGGTGACAAAATAGTTTTAGACACAGAAATTTGTAATAGATTTTGCAAAATGTTTAAGTAAATTCAAAGGGGTCCAATGATAGATGCCTACTCAATGGGCTGACTAGATAATGGCCATTACAACTAAGTAAAATATAAAGGAATGCCCGATTAGATAAAGACCAAAAACTAAAAAAATACATGCAAAATAATAAAAAGGAAAAATAAAGCAAATAAAGGAAAATATAGGGTGTGGAATATAATCGTACCACCCACCTCCACCCCAGACTTAGAGTTGTATCCCGAGCAAAACCTAAATTAGAGATGGAGAGAAGAAGACCACTCTTGCAATGGATAATAAAGTGGTGGAGGAGCGGAGAGGAGGGTATGGTTGCAGTATTGATTTCCTAGAAACCACTCCATCATCCTTGGTTGAGTGCTTTGAAACGTATCCTGGAATTCTTGACGTACATCTCTATACCAAGGAAAAAAATTTGAATCAATCTTATTAGATTCCCATAGTTAAGGATGTGATGGAGGATAGTTGTAGGGAAGCAAAAGATGATTATTTATGGGAGGTGAGGATGTTCTTACGTATGAATCTTCATTTATTTCCCTATAGTGGCCACTAATGTCAATGGAAGATGGGTTGTAGGGAGGAGAAGGGAAATATCCATCGAAAAAATTTGGATGTGCCACTTGGGTTGTGATTTGCAATGATGAATCAGAAGGGGTTTGATGAGTATCACAAATCGGTGACTCGAAGGGAGAGGGAGGAGAAGAAATGACTATGTTCATAGATGCAAGAAGGGGAATGTCCATCTTGATAAGACTAGCAGGGGCAACTTGAATAACAACTTGATTGTCCACTAGAGAATTTGGGTTTCAGTAACATGTGGTGGTTCAAAATTCAAATAACATTGTTGCATTTGATTGAACTAATCCATGCAGTTGAGGAAATAGACTTCTTCTTCTTGAGTATACTTCATTCTACCGCAGAGGTTTTGAAATTGATGAATTATGTTCCCACACATAGTGTGAGAAGTCTTGCCTCAACATCGATGAGTGCCTTGGAAATGGTAAGGAAGGGCCTTCCAAAAATGAGAGAACGACTATATTCTTTTATATTAAGCACCACAAAGTCATAGGGGATGCAGAAATTTCTGACTTTGACTGGCACATCATCAATAATTCCTAAAGGTTTGGTGATGGAGGAATCTGCAAGTTGAATATGCATAGGAGTGTGTCTAGCATTTGTTTGACCGAGCCTCCTACACATGCTCAGAGGAATAATGGATATACTATCCCCATGATCAATTGATCCTGAATAGCTAGTTGAATCTCCTACAAAATAAGTGATCCCAAAAGATCCTGGGTTTGTGCATTTGTTTGGCATCTTGATCTGAATAATGTCAGATGTGGTTCTTTCTAGTTTTATAGTTTTAGATTCTTCAATCATGCGCTTACGTCTCAAAAGGGCCTTGTAGATTTTCTTCCACTTAGGTGGGTCAGTCATGGAATCTAGAAGCAGGATGTTGACACATAGTTTCTGATTAACACCCAAATTTAGGCATTTATGCTAAACATTTATTTATGGTTTTGTGTCATTATAGCCTTAGTATGCCCAAAATAACCATAGATTCTTATCTTTTAGTTATTTTTATATTTTCATAGATAGAGTTGCTCAACTAGTCAATTTTGGGACTTGTAGGCACCGAACCTGAAAAGACATCTATTTTTCAAGATTTCTCCTCAACACATGGTTTTTGCAGTAGTTAGGCTTCCATCAATCACGACCACAACACCTGACATGATCGAGATACCCGAAACGATTGTGCTGAGGACAAGGGTCATCTGCACCTACCTTGACACAACACCCGTCTCTCCCGCAACACCTATCTTGACTGTGTCACCTATCGTGACCACAATACCTGTCGCGACCGTGACACCTGCCTCGACCGCGACGTCTACCTCTACCACAAAACCTATTGTGACTGGTACGTGGCACGGCCGTGCCAAGGATAAGGGTCAACAACACCTACCTCGACCGAAGCACATGTCTTGTCTGCGACACCTGTCGTGGCCACGGTACCTGTCACATCATGACACCTGCCTCTACCATGACACCTATCATGACCGATATGCTCGGCATGGCTGTGCCGAGCCTGGCACGGCCGTACCGAGGAAAAGGGTCAGCTACACCTACCTCAACTGCGACACCTACCTCGACCGCAACGTCTGCCTCGACCATGAGTCTGCTTCGACCACTACAAACATCTCGACCGTTACAAACATATCGACTGTGACATCCATTTGACTGCGACCCCTGGCATGACCATGTCAAGACAAGTGTAGCGACTCAGACATGTTCTGCAACCAATCATTACATACACTCCACCTTCACCTATAAATACCCACCCCTCACTGCCTGGAGGGGAGTTTTGAATTTTTGGAGGTTTCACATTTTAGTTCCGACCTGTTTTGGTTCCCAGAGTCCCATGGGAGAGTTTAGAGATCCAAAAAGGCCGAAGTGCTCATCCTACATCCATCCCTCTAATTTGTTTCAATCCACCATCATTTTCCACCACCATTCACCCATATCCTACCATTCCCAATCATCTTCCACCTCGATACACCTGTAAAGATGTTGTTTGGGGAAAAATGAAAGAGTAAAGAGGTCAAGGAGTCCATAAGGCCAAGGAGGATGGTCCAAAGACAAGATCCATCCTATACTGAGGTTAAGGAGCGAGAGCCACCTCTCCTCAACGGGCTAAATCTCTTCTTCTTCTCTTTTCTTCTACCGTTCTCCTTTGTTTCTGTACAAATGATGTTCTTCCATCTTTGTTCGGTGCCAACTATGCATGTCCATGGCTAGTTGAGCTCCTTCTTAGCCATGTAGCCCATTTTGGGCATGTTTATGTACATTTACCTTAAGCAAATAGTTTTATTCCAGATCTAGTACATTTTCTATTCTATCTTGAGGAGATCTTCAATGTCATTAAGTTGGCTAATGTAGATAAATCACCGGGCCCCGATGGTTTTAATGCACACTTTTATTTGAAAAATTTGGATATCATTGCAGGTGATGTTACTAGAGCAGTGAAAGATTTTTTTTCTTAAGGGGATATTACTCAAGGAGGCAAATAAAGCTTGCATTACCTTAATCCCCAAGGTAATGCAACATACTAAAGTCATGGGGTGGAGACCAATATCACTGTGTAATTTTGTGGTGAAGATAATCATAGAAATTATGGCAAACAGGTTGAGGGATATTATGCCAGACCTGAGTAGCATTAACCAGAATGCTTTTGGGAAGGGGAGAAAAATATCAGATGCTATTTTAATGGCAAACGAATTGCTATGTGATTTCAAGGTGCAGAATGGAGGAAATAATATGTGCCTTAAGGAAGACCTGAGAAATGCATATGACACTATTAGAAGAGACTATATACTGATGATTATGTCAAAAATGGGCTTCCCAAAGTGTTGGTTGTCGCGGGTCAAAGAATGTCTCAACATGATCTCTTTGCAAATACTGGTGAATGGATCACCTACCCCTTTAATACAGACTTCAAGAGGTATCCGACAAGGGGACCCATTGGCCCTGTATCTATTTGTGCTAGGTATGTAGGGTCTTACTGCTATACTTGACAAAGTAGTGAAAGATAAGATCATCACTCCAAGGAGGGCTGGATATATGCAAGTGTCCCATATTCTTTTTGCGGATGACCTGCTGTTATTTACCAAAGTCGATAAGGATACCGTAGCTGGAATTAAAGCATGTCTCAAGGAATTTAGTAAGCACTCTGGACTGAGCTTGAATGCAAGCAAAAGTAAGTTATTTCTGAGTAGATCGGTAGAACATTCCCTTATGGAGGGTATGGGAGTGGAAGTTGTGGATATGCCAGTGAGATATCTTGGTTTGCCACTCTTTTTGGGGAGACTCACAAGAGCAATGTGTAACCCACTAGTTGATAAGATAAAAAATAAATTAGAGTCGTGGAAGACCAGATTATTGTCTATGGCAGGACGTATGGAATTGATTATTTCTACATTATTTGCATACCATTTATTTTGGTCTGGGACATTTCCTATTCCAAAATTGGTGGAAGAAGAGATAGAGACTCATTAGAAACTTCCTTTGGGGGGATATAGAGAAGGACAAACATGTACATACAGTTGCTTAGGATGATGTATGCTTACCAAAGACTGAAGGCGGGTTGGGCATAAGACCAGTGGCTGAATGGACAAGAGCAGGATTCATCTGTAATCTATGGGATGTCATGAATATGAAGGAATCCCTATGGTCCAAATGGATTCACATCAAGTATATTAAAGGTAGTTTTGTATGGACCTGCGTGGCAAACTGATCTCAGAGTTGGTACTGGAGAAAGCGAATGAGCTTTAGGGACACAATACAACATCTTGTTTGACTGAGAAGAGGTGATGGGGAGAAAATTTCACTATGGAATGATCCATGGATTAAAGGGGAATTTATGAGCATGTACATAAAAGAAGGAGCTAAGCTAAGAATAGGGCTTGAAAGCAAACAGAAACTGAGTTGCATTATTAAGGAGGGGGCCTGGAATATCCCAAACAAGAGAGGATTGGACGGCCTGGAGAAAATATGTAACACCATCTGTATAGAAGAAGGGGGAGACAAACACTTATTCGAAGGCATGGAGGTCAGAAGTTTAAGGGAAGCTTGGGAGTTGATCTGGAGTAGAAAACAAAAAGCTAACTGGGCGACGTGGAGTTGGAAAGCCAAAGTGCCTAGGAGGTATGCTATGCACACATGGAAGATTTTCAAGAGAGGTCTACTTACAGATGATAGAAGGAAAGAGAAAGGGGTTCAACTTGCATCAAGGTGCCCGCTTTGCTGTGAAGAAGAAGAAGATATGAATCATTTATTCCTGGAATGTAGGCTTTCGACTGTGGTGTGGATAAATGCAATTGTAACTCCATCTGAGTTTGAAAATTTTCTAAATGTCAAAGATAGAAGAACCCAAGAAATGTGCCAATCAATTTTATACTAGATATGGAGAGCTAGAAACCAAGATATATTTGAAGATAAAAAGAAAAATGCAAAGAAAATATGGCAAATAGTTCAGAATGAAGTAGATAGCTTATACTTGTACAGTTAGTTCTTCCCTACTTCATGTCTGACGACAAAAAATACACTTGTACTTAGATTTTTTGTTTGACTAATGAGAAGTAGCACGCTTAACGACCAAAAAAAATCTTCTCTTTCTGGTTGTGATTGCTAGTTTGGTTGATCTCTTTCTTGCTTGATCTTCTATTTCTGCCTATATCGAGAGATTCATTGTAGAAATAGATAAGAGATGGTAGTTTGGATTGGAATCTGAAAGGAGGATGGTTCAAGGTGATCTATGCAGAACCGTAGCCTTGGGTATGGCCGGTCCCAACCCGGCATGGTTGGGCCCAACTCGGCATGGTCAGGCCCACTACCAAGTTCTGCCCAAATCACACATGTTCCTAACATCTCAGAATATTCTAGACCTAAGAGGGTATCTAGAATATTCTAGGGTGTTGACTTGTCATCCTAGAGAGGGGTTTCATATCACTGATGGGTTTTAGTCACGCTGCGCAAAAGCGAGTGGGAAGACCCCACATGAATAGATACCACAATACGTACCATGTTTGGATGTAGGCTGCTTGCTGAGGTGTTCGAGGGTTGTCTACGCCCGAGAACGGTTGCATAGACTACCCAACTTGTGGTTACATAGCCAGAAACTCCTTCTCTTTGATTAGTACATCCTACATACTCTGTTTTGTTTTGTTTACTTTGTTTTGTTATACTTCGTGACATTTTGCTAGACTAGTTCTAGTTCCATAATTTTATCAACTATTAGATTGGCTTATCTGACTTAAAAGTGAGATGTTAAGCATCCTAAACGTCCCTATGTTCGATCCCGTATATCTACTTCGACCCCATAATAAAGTTTTGGGGGTCATTGAAGGTTTCAGATTATAAATTTAAAGTCCGATCCTTCTAAGTCCGCCTCCTTTCAGACGTGTGATTTTGGCCGTATCAAATTTTGGTGCCATTGTCGGGGACGTGGTTTTCCACATTTACACACCTAAATATTTTGTTTTGTCATCCATAAGCCTATACATTTATGCATAGTTCCTATTTTGTATTGCACATACTTGTTCATATATACTGAATAGTTTTTGTTTTCTTATACTCTTCAGCCATGGACCTTGCTTCTGCAAGACAGGTCATCTTGTCCACCAATCCTCCTTAGTTTTTCCGTAGTCCCGACTACTGGCAAATAATTGAAAGTCGTGCCCTACAGCTAGTCGAGCTATACTCAAACCCGCCATTGCCATACTTAGAAGTTTCAACAACGGAGATTGCCGATCAACCCTCGACTTCCATGCTATCACGGGATCAAGAACTGATTAGAGTAGTGGAGCTGACTGAAGAAAGTGTCAATGCACTCACCTCCTCCTTAGCTCTGTATCTCTAAGAAAAAGTCGATCCACTCCAGTAGCTACTAGAAAAGCAAGATCATCAGCTTCAAGTAGCCACTGAGATTGCAGAATAGTAGAAGTATACTTCAAACTGTTGAACAAGGATTTGTCTAAGGGAATCAGTCTAATACATAGGATTTCTAGCATAAGTGCATGACGAAATTGATGAATCTTGAAAGCAATGCTGCTCAAGTCCAACAACTTCATGATAAGGATGTTGAACAAGGCAAGAAACTTTAAGAGCTCATTGATTTGGTTAACATCCAATTGTAAATGCTATCACATAACTGTGAAAATTACAGTCATTAGAACCATTCCATAGGGCCAGAAGTGGAACTTGCCTCACCATCATATTCAGAACATCAACTAGATTCACCAGGATTTTTTTGTAAAGACCAACCCATCTGGGGAAACCCTTCATTCTATCTAGATGATTCGACTGATCAACCAATGGAAGATAAAAGCCAAATGCATAAATGGTTATATGATGACGATAAATCCTATCCTCACCAGGGCAGTCAAACAACCTCACAACAGGGAGATCAATTTGAAGGACCTGAACCAGATGTTGATCCAAACAGAAGTGATACCTCTCATATTGAGACTTGTCACTTTACTTTGAGCAGTACACCAGTCATGGTTTGGAACAATTTGTTTGATGAGGATGGCGACAACAACTGCTCAAATTGGAGCAGTGAGTATACTGACGACGGCGAGCTAGAACAACATGAGATTACATATGCTACCATTCCCTTACAAGGCTTAGTAGACATTGATGGAGTAGGATAGACAATCCACTAAAACATGACTACTGAGCATGAAGATACCCATAACCCCATAAAAGTTGACAAGCTTGGGGTTGTAGAACTAAAAATAAATTCAACTAGGGATACTTCTTGTTTAGAAGATGATTGGATGACTTAGACTGTACATGAAAATTTATCTGAGCACCCAACCTCAAGATCATAGGAGGAGAGAGAGGAGAGGAATCCTCTAGAAAACCTTCAGCCTCTCCCCTCCATCTCATCCTGTGTCAACATCCTAGGGCCTACCTATTCAGATTCGTACATTGAAAGGTACCTTGAGGATGATTTTCTGAAGAATTTATTTTGGTGCAATTCAAGTCAATTCCAGCATGAGGATGAATTCACTGAGTCATCAGATTATATTCCTCTACTTTAGACTCAGAAGGGCCCACATATCCACCTATTCTACTCTTATTATATGGAGGAACCCGTCGGAAAGACACAAGTAACATTGGTCCCAAAACTTAGCATTTGGGATCCCAATGTCGGTATCATGGGACAGACACCCCTTTCTCTTGCTCCTTTTTTTCTCTTTATGTTAAAATAAATTCCTTTTTTGTTTAGATAGTTTTTTTCCTCTAACTGCTTAAATATATCCTTGCATACGTGCATCATTTTAGGACTTCAATAATATTCTTACCCTTACATCCATGCATTCCTTCCCTACTACTCCCGAGTTTAGGTCTTGCTCGAGGATGAGCAAAGTTTTAAGCTTGGGGTGGTAGAGCTATTCACCCTTCTATCTCTTCATTTTTCACGCATGCATGTTTACTCCCTGCATTTAGTATAAATTTTGAAAATTTTGTAGAAATTTGTTCTGTAATTTTTAGATTTGTAATTAAGGCTATGTGATGTGAATCTAATACCTAAATGCTTATCCATGCGTCTAAATGCACATTTTTCATCTGAAAAGTTGTCTGATCTCTTACCTGACTTTCTCATTGACTCTTTCCTTAAGTTTGGTAATAAATCTTAGTTTATGCACCTTTTTCATAGCTTAAAACATTATTCCCTTGATCTATGTTGTGAGTGACAAATCCAAGATTAGGACCGTTGGAAAGAGCTAGAGCATCATCAAAGACTCCAAGCTGTGTTTTCCACGAACTTGCCTCTACTCTAAGGATCCTTGAATCACAATTACTATCTTTTCATACAGGTATCAAGAGGATAATGATGAGTTTTGAGCTATACTCAATTTGAAGTGTTTTTCATTGATGGTATGCACACCCTCTCACCTGAGATTGAGTAAAAAATATGAAAATTAAAAGTATGAAAAAGAGGCTTGGCCGCCCACAAAATCCCAAAAATATCAAAATAGTTCTCACCCAAGCCTATAAAATAGAATGCAGAGAATAAAAGCCTGAGTGTGAATAAATGAGCATTGTTTTATCTTTTAGGAGAGTTGAGGATGGTTCCCAACTGGTGTATGACTGCACTCGTGAACACGGGTATGTCATGCCTGGTAGTTCCACCTTAAAAGCTCATTAGAGAGTCACTAGGAATCCCTAGGAGACCTATGAGATCATCCCAGTAGCAGAGTTGGTTCGAGCACAATACGAGGATTTCGTGTCACTGCTCTGGGCCAACTGGCTCAGAATGCAAGGACTGTTTCTTGTTACATGGTCCAACCTGACGCTGACCAGGATCCTCAGAAGTCATTAGAGTCTTCTTCTTTTTGTTGCTTCTTAGGAATGGAATAAGTGGGAGGCTCATTGTCCTCGATTGGTCTACATGAATACATGATGGGGGCTCGTTGATCATCACCCATGTGATCACAAAGGTGATAATGATTTTATGTTGTATAATTATGATTCAAACCCTCATGTAAATCGACAGGTTGTAGTGAATTTGCTTAATCTTGCCTGGACACTCTTTGATCTTACTTTAGCATGATTGTGCTCGATTGGTGGGGATTTGTTCTGAAATGACATGGGTCAGGAGAATCAATGTTTTAAACTATTTTTATTAACCTTAGCATTCATCGCCATGCTTAATTTGGATGTTATCTTTTTATTCTTTGAGCACAATCTTGCTTGAGGACAAGCAAATATTTAAGCTTGGGGTGGTTGACTAACACCCAAATTCAGGCATTTATGCTAAGAATTTATTTATGATTTTGTGTCATTATAGCCTTAATATGCCCAAAATAACCCTAGATTCTTATTTTTTAGTATTTATATATTTTCATAGATAGAGTTGCTCGACTAGCCAATTTTGGGATTTGCAAGCACCGAACATGAAAAGACATCTATTCTCCAAGATTTCTCCCTGACAAATGTTTTTGCTGTAGCTAGGCTTCCATCCGTCACGATCATGACACCTAACGTGACTGAGATGCTTGGCATGGCCGTGCCGATGACAAGGGTTAGCTGCACCTGCCTCGACCATGACACCTATCTCACCCGTGACACCTCCCTCGACTGAGGCACCTGTTGCGACCGCGGTACCTGTCATGACCATGACACCTGCCTCGACTGCGGCGTATGCCTCTACCATGAAACCTATCATGATCGGTATGCTCAGCACAGACGTGCTGAGGAAAAGGGTCAGCTGCACCTGCCTCGACTGCAAAACCTTTCTCGCCTGCAATACCTGCCTCGATCGTTGTACCTATCGTGATCATGAAATCTACCTCTACCACGACACCTATCGTGACCGGTACACTCAACACGGCCGTGCTGAGCCTGGCATGGAGTACTGAGCCCAGCATGGAGTATCGAGAAAAAGGGTCTTCTTCATCTACCTTGATCGTGGCACCTACCTCAACCATGACGTATGCCTCGACCGCTACAAACATCTTGACCGCGACATATATTTGACTGCAACCCTTGGAACAACCGTTTCAAGACCGGTACGGCCGTGCCGAGACAAGTGTAGCAACCAAGACAAGTTGTGATTTCTAGTTTGGTTGATCTCTTTCTTGCTTGAGCTTCTATTTTTGCCTATATCGAGGATTCATTATAGAAATAGATAACAGAAGGTAGTTTGAATTGGAATCTAAAAGGAGGATGGTTTAAGGTGATTTGTGTAGAACCATAGACCTGGGCATGGCCGGGCCCAACCCAACATGGTCGAGCCCACTACCAGGTTCTTCCCAGATCATACCTATTCCTAACATCTCAGAATATTCTAGACCTGAGAGGGTATCTTGAATATCCTAGGGTGTTGATTTGTCATCCTCAAGGGGGGTTTCATATCACTGATGGTTTTAGTCACGCTGCGCGAAAGTGAGTGGGATGACCCCACATGAATAGATACCACAGTACGTACCATGTTTGGATGTAGGATGCTTGTTGAGGTGTTCTAGGGGTGTCTATGCCTGAGAACAGGTACATAGACTACCCAACTTGTGACTCATTTTCTTTGAATAGTAGAATCCTATGGACTCTATTTTGTTTTGTTTTGTTTTCTTTATTTTGTTTTACTTTGTGACATTTTTCTAGACTAGTTCTAGTTCCATACTTTTATCAACTATTAGATTGTCTTATCTAACTTTATAGCGAGATCTTAAGCATCCTAAACGTCCCTACATCCCTTTGTTCGACCCCTTAATCTACTTTGACCCTGTAATAAAGTTGCGGGGGTCATTGAAGGTTTTGGGATATATATTTAAAGTTTGACCCTTCTCAGTCCGCCTCCTTTCAGACACAAAATTTTGGTCATATTAGTTTCCTCATATATCCTTGAACTTGTTGAACCTAGAGTCCAACTGGATGTTCTTCAACCGTCTAACAAAAGGTATACATGCTTATACTCAAGCAACTCTTCTTAAGTGGTGGGAGTAGTCAAGGGTTGTGGCACAATAACCTCATCATATTCCCCTTGGTCAAAATCTATGAGGGGGGAAGTGTCCCTTTCTTGTGTGGTAAGGCTAGATACAGTAGTAACAGTCTTGAGTTGTTCCACATGCTTGGGATTGGGTTCAGGTTGGCCGAAAAATGTGCTCGTAGGAGGTTTTTGTTGAGCAATGAGGCGGGCAAATTGAGCATCAGTGGACTTCTGATGTGCAATTATGATTTTCTCTAAGGAAGAAATCCTATCATTGATTACATGAGTGGGGGAATTCTGTTGAGGTGGATGTGGAGGTTGATGAAGGTTTTAATATTGTTGTCCCTGGAAAGGTCCACAGTTTTGGAAATTCCCCCTATAATTTCCTTGATTCCCTGAATTCCATTGGTTGTTATAATTGTTGGGAAAACCTAGTGGTAGATGAATGCTAGCTTGAGGATGAGGTGGTCCTTGGGGGGATTTGAGAGGAATTTGGCTCCTGAAGGGTTTCCATATTAGAATCCAGGATGATTTCTAGCTTGGTTAGGAGTGTAGTAAGCTTGACCCAGAATACTATGGATGGAGTTTGGGTTTTCCACTGGCTGACCAACTGTCGGATGCATAGGAGTGTTGTAGAGATATTTACATTGAAGAGTAGAATGATCATACCCTTGGCATATCCTACATAGAGATTCAAAAACCCTAAGTTGTTGAGGTTGCCTCTCATAAGAATTGAAAGAAGATTCTAGGCAATCATGTTTCAAGGAAATCAGCTTAAGGGCTTCATCAATATTTTGAATGTCAGGATTTACCTCTGCCTTGGATACCTTGAGGACTCCACTAGTTCCTCATCTTGCCTTAGTTTCAAAGGTGCATTTTACAACCTCCCAAGTGCTACTAAAGCTCTAGAACATGAAATATCCTCTAGATGAGGAATCAAGAAAATTCTTGGTGTCATCATCAACACCACAATAAAATATCTCAATGAGTTGAGATTGAGAGATGTCATGATGGGATCAATGACGTAGGAGTTCCCTAAATCTTTCCCAAGCTTCTCCTAAAGTTTCTCTTGGGACCATAGAAAATAGAAGGATATGTCCCCTAATTTCATAGGTGAGGGAATAGGGGAAAAAATATATCAAGAAACTTGGTTTGAAGTGCTTCCCAAGGGGTGTCAGGGTCTTCACTCTCCATGGCATTATACCAACTGCTGGCTTGTTGTGATAGAGAGAGTATTTGATAACCTCCCATTTTGCCATGTTATCTTACTAGTTTTCCTTATTTTTCCATAATCTTTCTTAAATAAATTAGACACAATCTTTAATTTTCCACTTTATTGTAAATATACCATCAGACTAACTTTTCCCCTTTTATTTCTTACATAAAAGCACAAAAAAATTACAAAAGCACCAAACGGTCCCAAGACCGAATGGACATCAAATGGTCCCAAGACCGAATGGTCATCAAACGGTCCCAAGACCGAATGGACATCAAATGGTCCCAAGACCGAATGGACACCAAACAGTCCCAAGACCGAATGGACATCAAATGGTCCCAAGACCGAATGGACACCAAACGTTCCCAAGACCAAATGAAGGCCAAACGGTCCCAAGACCACGTAAAACCAAATAGTCCAAAGACCGAATGAAGGCCAAGCGGTCCCAAGACCATGTAAAGTCAAAATGGTCCCAAGACCGAATAAAGGCAAACGATTCCAAACCATGAGGACTCAAATGGTTTCCAAACCGAGAGAGTCCAAATGGTCTCCAAACTGAGAGAGTCTAAACGGTCTTCAAACTGAGAGAGAGTCCAAACAGTCTTCATGACCATTTGGGCCCAAATCTCCCAAACTGTTTGAGTCCCACTTAAAGCCTATAAATAAGACCCGAAGGGTCCTCACAAAGGACAGAGTTTTTCAGACGTCCAAAGGCTGCCTCTATTATTCCAGAGCCATTCCATCCTTCACCCACTGCCCCAAGGTTGCCAGTCTGAGATCCATACTCCATCTCCAAGCTACTTTCTCTCTCATCGACAAAGAAGGTGGGAAGAGGAGGATTCATCATCAAGCAAGCTATAAAGTGTGAAGATCGTTGTTCTCTCTTTCCAAGGGGTCGACCTTCCTCCCTCCTTCATGGAGATGATGCTCTCTCTCTCTTCTCTCTCCCTTCTTTGTTCTTGCCATGAGCGAGTAGCCTAATACACTAGGGTGGGGGGAGTAGCCCTGCTACCCATGTTTTCATTTCATGCAATGTAATTCATGAGTTTGTAATAGAGTTATGCTTTCTTTTCAGTTCGACATCAATCGTTTAATGAATGCTTGTTACTTGATCACCAACTTGTGTTACTTATTATCTCTTAGTATGAATTGTCTATGTTTGTACTATTAGATTTGAATCTCGATTGGATGTTGGTTCTTGATGCATGTAGTCACCATGCATCTGTTTTGGTATCTAGGAGTGTTTTTCGAGGAGTGGAGTAAACTCACTTCCATCATTGTACTTTCATACTATGAAATGGAATCAGTTGACGTATAAAAGTACAACCTTGATAAGTCGAGGAACACACTGTGCGAAGGGAATGATGCAAAGTAAGTGACCATTCGTTTGGGGATGGCTGGCTTTGCAACATTCATGTGCTTCTCGTAGTTAGTTCTCTGAAAGGAAACTAAATCTACAAAGATACTAACTGTTTAGACTCTTATTGCAGGCTATATTACTATGTTGCATGCTTTGATCCATGTGTAGTGGTGGTGAAAGCTGATCACATCCTAGTGGTTTCTTAACATTGTTTATGTAGCGATCGATAAACAAATCGTTACTGATTAAGATAAATTAAACATTAGCAGCGGCTTGCTAAAAATCACTAAAAATTAAAACCTTTTTGCAAAGAGATCCAAACATAGGAAAACTCTTTCACCAAGAACCAATGTATAACATTTACATCCTAGTTCATAAGTACATAACTTGTACCATCTCTTCTCGAGGATTACAAACATCAACTGCCCTATTAACATTATATACAGATAGCATAAGTGTAAGGACCCTGACCTGCGTTTAGGGTTTACCCTGTTTGTTTTGCTTGATCTTGGTGCTTTGGTGCTTGCTAATCACTTTTAGTGGTGATTAGGTTTTGGTTGTGCTTTGTTGAGAGTTCGAGGGGCTACTTGCAAATAACCCAAGTCTAGGGTTTTGTGTGCAAGTTTGCCATCTTGTGAGATGTTTTCCCTCTTTGCTTCCTCTAGGGTTGAGAGGAAGGTTTGGGCTTATTGTTTGAGTTCTTTGGGCCTGAGTTGATCTTGTTTGGGCCTTGGAGTTCCTTGTTTGAGCTTGCTTGAGCCTTGTGTCGCCCAGGGCAGGTGGTGTGTCGCCCAGTTGCTTGGTGTGTCGCCCAGTAGCTCTTGTTGTGTCGCCCAGATGGCTTGGCTTGGTTGATGGACACATGGTGCACATCTTGGACAAGTGCCTTATGGCTTGCATGAGAGGTGGATTGAGTTGGTGGACATGTGTCCCTTGGGTGGGTGACACATAGCATGGTTGTACCTTGGTTTCTCCTCCCCTTCTTCCTATATAGGTAGCTCTTCTCCTTGCCTTAGTCTCCTTTGGTCCTTTGGTCTCCCCTCCACCCTTGGTGCACGATACCCCTCTCCCTCCTGCTTGTGTGGCCGATACACTTCCTTGGAGCTGAAGTGGTGGCCGATACACCTCCCTGGAGCAGCCTGGTGGACGATAGCTTTGGACCTTGGAGTGCTTGGAGCTTTGGTGGCCGACAACCTTGGAGCTCAAAGTGCCTCTTCTTCCTTGGAGCTTAAGGCGGGTTGCATAGTTTCTAACCTTAACTCTCTTACCTCTAGCTTTAACCTTGTTACATGTTAGTAGACTAGCTCAGTTCCTTTCTTGTGCACCTTGCTTATATACCTTAGTGGCCGATATCCCTCTCCTGGGTTTAGGGTTCCTTGTATACCTTGCTTTTTAGGGTTTGTGCTCCCTTGTGTTGGAAGTTGAAGATGACCTAGGGTTGGACGATATCCCTTCCTTGTGGGTGTGCTGGGCGACACCCTTGTCCTTGAGTTGAACGATATCAGTGTTCTTGGTGTTGGGAAACACCCTTCCTCTTGGGTTGGACGATAGGTTGACCTGGTATGGATGTTGGCTGACATGGTGACCATGTTGGGCGATATGGTTCCTTGGGTTGAGAAACACCTTTGTTTTTGAGTTGGACGACATGGTGTTCCCCTTGGTGGACGACATGGAAGCTGGTGTTGGGCGACATGATGAGTCCTTTAGGTTGGCCGATACCCTTGCCCTTGAGTTGGGCGATAGGGTGAGCTAGGGTTTGTTGGCCAATATGGTGAGTACCCTTGGAGATGGGCGATACTCTCTCTCTCTCTCTCTCTCTCTTGTTGGACGATAGGCTATGTGCCCTGATGGCCGATACCATGATGTCCGATACCATGATGGCCGATACCATGATGGCCGACACCATGGTGGGCGATACCCTAATGGCCGATAGCCATGTTGGTTACCCTATGTGCATGAGTGTGTTGGCCGATAGGGTTAGTAGAGTGTGTTGGCCGATAGGGTAGTAGTGGGTGATGGTCGATAGGGTTAGTGAGGTTGGCCGATACCCATGTTGGATGATAGGTTTTAGATGAGGGTTGTGAGGCTATAGTGAGGGTATGAGTTTCTTTGGTGACGGTCCCTTATGTGATAGAAGTGGATGTTTATACTTTAACCAATAAAACGATGGTGGTGTTTGTGATACCATCAATATGTAATATGTTGCCTTGCAACAATAAGGATGCTAATGATAGTAATGTATATGATGTTAGCCCTCATGTATTAGATGCATGATGTGACCCTTATGCTTAATTGTTAATGATAAAGAAGATGATGATAACTACTCTAGTAGTTTGTTTAATGATAATGATGTTGGTAATAATGATGCTAAGTGACAGTTATATTAATGGTTGCTTCATGATAAAGATGAAAATAGTTGATGGCAACAATAATGACATTGGTAATAATAATGTTGGTTCTGTATACTATATACCTTGATTGTTTGTATAATCCTGAGATTTAGGGTAAGCATCAGTATAGTTTGTTAATGATGTACTTAACATACTTGATTACCAAATAAGTGTCATATTGATAAGTAGATTATCTTGAATGATATTTCATGATAATGAGCATATTCCTTATGATTGAATCTATGATTATTGTGTACCCTAACCATGCAGGTGATGACTTAGCCATGAAAGGGCTATGTGACATATGTAATGAGTAACAGTATTTTGATAATTTCTCTATAAGAGTATGCATGTGATATGTCTGTCCCATGATGATGAGGTGAGCCTTAAGAGACAATGGCAGTGCATGATGAAGGGTTGAGACCCTGTGGTATGTGATGATCCTTGAGATGGATCTGGATGGTTGGCAAGAGGCCAAGTGATAACATGTGATGTTGGATCCTTAAGATGGATCAGGTTGATATGAATAGATCATAATATAATGTTCTTTACTTTATGTTATACCTTGCATGTCATACAACTTGGCTGAATCTTGCAATCCATCTAAAAGATACTAATTAAACACAGTGAAACACATCATGTAGTTGCCCTGGCCATAGATCCATCATCGTCAGGACTTGGTGATGGTGAAACGGGTTTTCCTACGGGTTAACCTAGAAGCGCATATTGTTGAATATGTGTAGGTTTCTCCTAGCCTGAAAATGAGGAGGTAAGAGTGTAACTTCGGTTGCAGACTCAAATATGTGTGTAGAGCATGGTGAATAGGCCCATGGCTCAGGATATGTGATGTATGGAGCATGAATGCGTTCATGGCTCAGAGCACGGTGATCAGGCCCGTGGCTCAGTTTTACCAGCGCCATGACCTGTACCAAGGCGGGCTAGAGAATGGGTAGCCTATGGAGCTAACCCTGTGGCTTAGACCACTTCAGCATGTGACTGCGGTCCTGCTTGTGTTGTACTCATGTACTGACCATGAGGTGGGAGGTCGTGGAGTCCGGCTCTTCCATTGACCTTGTATGGCACCGGCTTGGGTTTCGTAACCGAAGGTTGGATTTGAACGGTACGGTTCAAATCCTCAGGGCATAATAAAATGTAATACAGCCGTTTAGCATTTACTAGTCATATCAAATACGAAACATTGGTTGAGGCCTTGTTTGTGTAATATTCCGTTATACCTTGCAGGTCATGTGGTAATCTACCTTATCTTGATAATCAGGTTATATGGAATTATACCATGTTCTAATAATCCGGTTACATGTTGATATATCTCATCTTGATAGTCATGTTCCTTTGAAATACATCTGGTTTTACGCTTTAGTACAACTGGTATGCTTACCGGTAAGAATGATCTTGCTATATATATATAACTGCTTCTGATATATCTGCTCATGTTATAATTGCTATTATGGTTTATCTTGCTGAGGTTCTATAGTTGCGGTGGGGAGCTATGTTTCCCGCTGGGACAATTGTTCAATTGTCTCACCCCGCTGGTTTACACCCTTTTTAGGTGGTCGAGGTAGACGTGGTCGTGGTTGTGGTGTTGCGGACGAGCAGCTTGAGGAACAGTAGAAGGCAAGCATTGGACATGCTGCTGTTTTGGATGTTTTGTAGTAGAGTCTAGAGTCATCCCTGTACTCTCAGGTCCTTGGCAGTGTTTTGACGATGTTTCACGAAGATCGTTCGATGATATCTGTATATCCTGCTGTTGGCCGGATGTGGGCCTTTATGTATATATGAACAGGTGGTGAACTCATGTGATGGATGGACAGCTGTTCCTGAGCTGTGGACACATGTCAGATCTTGTGTATGTACATATTTATATGACATGTTTCTATGCAGGATGAGGACTGGAAAGTAATAGTTTCACAGTTTATCAGTTTTCCGCAATCAGTTTTAATTAACCCGTGTTTTTGATAATCTGTGGTTATGGTGTTTTCCGCACGTTTTCGCGTAACACCTCGTTATCTGTGTGATAATGGGATGTGTTGCCACAATAAGGACCTTGAGGCATCAAGCCAAAATCTCAGATCGGTTCATTAAAAGCACTAACTACTAACTCCGAGGACCTGAGAGTACAGAGACGAAACATAGGACTACTATCTATATGACTTGACAGACAATATCTCCACCTGAGATCTCATTGTTGTCCCTGCTATTGCTGTCCTTCCTCTACTGTAGGGATTTCTATTTCTTGTCCGCATCCACCTAAAAATGTTGGATCCCACAGGGATGAGACAATTGAAAATTGCTCCAGTGAGAGATATAACTCTCTGCCAAAACATTATTATTGCAGTTTATTAAAATAAAGCTGAGTAGGGAAATCTTTTATATTTAATAGCAGATGGATCACTGTATGAACAAAGTAAAGTAATCTCCTTTCCTAAGGAGGACATTGTATCTACCCATGGTAGAGTTGTAATTCATTCATCTACTTGCAATGAATGTAAAGAGATATAAATAACACCTATCAACTAGAGATGCATAAAATAAATGTAACATCATCCAGTAAATTTCCGTATTCAATTCTTAAGCAAACATGCTATACGGCTGATTACATTTTACAATCACACTTATATCCTGAGGAGATGAGGTATACCACTCATGCTCCAACCGACCATTGCGAAGTCAAAATCGGTACCATATAAGGTCAATGGAAGAGTCAGCTTCCATGACCTCCCACATCTCAGTCAATGTGAGACCACATGCAGGACATCTTGTGTCTCTACTACATAGCTTTCCAGGGTATACTGGCAACTTCTCTATAGAGCTACAACGGCGGATGCACTCTCTTCGCGATTGAGAGATTTCATGTTTACCTCCATCGATCCGACATTAATATTATTGGGAGATTTGTGATACATCTATCCCAATCTTCGAGAGATTCATGATACATCCATCCCAGTACAAATAATGAAGGATTGAGAGGTTTAATATTTACCTTCCATCAATTCCCCCATTAGGACGTAAGGATATGTTCGCCCATCAACCCCCACATATTCAAAAATATGCATTCCGGGTTTTTCCGCGGAGCAACTCTTTCGCAATCACAAAATTACTGACGATGATGGATCTATGGTTAGGGCTCTACATGATATGATTTCACTTGATTAATTAAGTACATTAGAATATTCTTTTAGCATCAGTCAAGTTCTCAAATAGGAATTATTATGACAATTGTTGCAAAGAAACATGTACTATTATCATCAATTACTTCTCAGTCTTTATAAGACATTGGGATCTCAGTCCCTCATTTCATTACTTGAAAGTTCACATCTCTCAATAACATAATTATTATACTTATCAAATCTGGGTATTCATACCCTCAGTTCATCACTAATCACTGTTACCAACTATTAGGTAACTATTACCTCTAGGTCCTCAGACTAAGGTATACATTATACTTGTTACACAAGCATCTCATATGACTCACAAGGTCATAAAGTGTCTTGTCACCTTTCACTAGGAAACAACTTGTTCATATGGCTCACAAGGCCAATCAACATCTATATCAAATAATAATCTTAGATCATATTTGGCTATGCTTATCATATCATGATACCTGTATGGTTGATACACGTAATAACAGCCATAAAAATCACTTATCACATCATGTAATACAATAGTAACACCACCATTCCTTTATCAGGAATAGGGTTTACTATCAAAATAGGATTTTCCATTCCATAACTCAATTTAGAGTTAGGATTTCCCATTTTACATTAGTTAGGGTTTCATGTTCACATTATTGGTCCAACCCTAATATATTGCTCCACACCTCTAGGAGCATCCATTGACATCTCAAATTTTCACTTAAACTTATCACTTTCATCAAATATCATTAATAATTATTAATACAAGGTATGAGATCATTTCTCATCCTATCCATGGTATGATTATATCATACTCATTAGTTTGGCTTAACCTTTTTCTCAAGGTATATAGCCCATGCTTATCAAAATACATCAAACTCATTACATCTTATTGTAACAGTTTACATAACACTCTTTATGTATTTCTTATCCAAAAATATTGGATTAGAGGTTCATCAAGGTATATCTACCCTAAAATGCTAAATGTAATAACTATCATGTCTTAATGTATCACTTCTCTCATCACTTCTAACTTACTTAAGTTAATCAACTGACCTTGTATTAAGGTATTTTCCTCTTAATACTTTTAACCACTAACCTATCACCTTTATCATGTAGTGCATAGGTCACCCATTAGAATTGTATAACTATCTTTAATGATATAGACTTATCTCAAGTTAAGGCATTGCTTACTATAAGGTTGCCTAATATCAACTACTTAAGATATTTCACCTTTATAAGGTATTATCCCTTATTTTATCATTAGAGATTCTCTCATACCATTAGGGTTATGGTTTATCATCATATTGCCAAAAATTAGGGTTTCACATACTATCACCCTATATTAGGGTTTCACATGGCATCACCCTTAATTAGGTTTCACATGGCATCACCATAGATTAGGGTTGATGTTCATCAATTTTCTTGATTAGGGTTTCATGATCTCTTCATCAAAGATCATACCCTAAAATCATAGTTTATTCATATTGAAGGTGTTGAGGCTTATCCATTACATGATTATCCTACATGTATGGATTCCTCTCTCTCTCATCCTCTCTAGGATATTGACTATGTCAAACTTGGTTAGATTAGGTCAACCAACCCTTCAATTAAGTACAATCAATTAGGATAGACATAGTATATTGAAGTATTACTTATTTAAGCTTCAAGGATTAGCTCACCTAAGGATACCAATCACTTGGTACCTTAAAGGTACAACCCTAGTGATTATCTTTGAGATAAATCAGTAACAATTATAGGGTCAATTGATCCTTTATCACAATAAATTTTCAATTGATATGATCACATTTCACTAAACGTTCTTGACCCTTTACTCTCTAAACGGTTTGAAACCATTTGGGCAAGAAGTGTGTTGAAACCAATTGGACTTGGGTCTCCAAACGGTTTGAGACCATTTGGACCCTAATGGTCTTGAGACTGTTTGGACTCAAATGGTCTTAAGACCATTTGGTCCAAACCCTCTCAAAACCGAATGGACCAAAAAGGTCTTTCAACACTTAAACAATTCAAGGTTTCAATCAATGAACCGACTATCAATTGAATCCTTGATTCATTCATCAATTGAACTATTGAATCATCCTTCAATTATACCAAAAATTAGGGTTTTGAACCCAATTGAACTAGGGTTTTGTGACGTCCCCGGATTTTCTAAAACTTAATCTGGTGTGTGACGTCCAAATTGAAACCCTCACCTCAGCGAGCATTCCAATTTAAACATCCCACACTAGGCTAAGAAGAAGAAAATCAGAGGGAGTCAGAAGGAAACAATCAGTAACACATGTACATTAACAATAATAAAACCATACACACATGTTCACCATTCAACATATAATTACAACATGAATTGTTACAACATTTGATATTACATATTGAACAACAAACACTACATATACATGTACTACAACTAAACTACAGGATCTTAAGACAACAGGTCCACCTGTACATCAGCTCGCCACACAAATCACAACTATCCTTTATCTTCAAGAGCATAACCACAACCTAAACAAAAGATTACATGCGGTACACGTCAACACAATATTTCATGAATATTGTACTGAGTACGCCTACGTGTCTTTTTATATACCTCTCAACATATCTTGGCAATAAGATAAAACTAATACTTGGCAGTAACTGAAGAATATAAGAAAAACATATACTTGCACAAGGATATTCATTAACAAAAGAGAACACATATTTTTAGCACATTTTCCATTATATATCAAGGCCTTTATGATCACTACCAAAGAGTTAGATCATTTGTATAAGGTGACCACTACCAAAGAGTTAGGTCAGACCACTACCAAAGAGTTAGGTCATATGTACAATGTGACCACTACCAAAGAGTTAGGTCACTTCCAAGCACACTACCAAAGAGTTAGTGCTTTCATATAATGGAACAGTTATTTTATGTTTCATGTGTTCATAGACATAACTATGGAAAATCGAGCAACATATCATGCAAGAACAATCATTTCAATCAATACCATATGCCAAGTCTTTACTACCATATAACACAAGCATATTGTATAATAAGCCAAGTAAGAGGTAATGGCGTACCTTAGATCAAGATATTTCTAATCATCAGATATCCCTCATGTCAACTATATCTTGGTCAAACCCCTAGTTAAGACAGATCACATACGATCATCAGGTTCTTATCATCTTACATCTCATTTTAACCCTATCGTTTCCATTAGGGTTTCTCTTATCTCCTTAGTATATGTACTTTATTACTTCTCTTATCATCTTGTAATTAGGTTATTGATCATATATTACAGATTAAGATACATAATCTGATCATTATCTTCCATACATTTTAATGTACATTAATTAACCCTAGATTACATCATTAACATAAATTAGGGTTTCATGACATGTATTAAGGTTCACCTTCATATAACATAGATTTTATGCATAATCATGATCTCATAATTAAAACTGAGGTTTCATATACTGATACGAGCTTACTCTATGAATTTCATCATTTATTGGGCATGTATGCATTAATTATATTTTATTTAGGGTTAAAAGCCCTAAATGGTAACATTAAGTAAATTACATAATTTCGTACATCAACATCATGATTACATACATCAGGTGCATTATAAACATTATTATGGAGTTACTGACATTTTTCCATAATTTTATGTCATAATTCGCTATTTATTATCCACTAAACAAGCATTACACATCTTTCGTGATATCACTGAGATTTAAGCATCAAAAGCCTGATATTATAGTTCCAGGTTGTTCTACGCATTTTTTTGAATATTTTGGTACCTTATTTGTATTTTTCTGAGCATCGAGCTATTTTATACGAATTAAACAACATCTGGGAATTTCTGAGTGTTTTACCTTTTCTGGCCAAACATGTTGGGCCACGTGGCCACTAAGGTCTAGCGCAGCTCCTTGCTTGCATCGGCCGGTTCTTTGGTTGAGCCGGTCTGGTTCACCGGCTGGACCAACCGGTCCTCCTCCTTTCTCTCACGCACGCGAGGCATGACCCTGTTCTCCCGCGAACAGGTGCCGCCGCCGTCTGGCTTCTCTCCGGCGAGTGAGCATACACACCCTTCCCGCCAGGGCACCGCCGCAAAGCAGAGTACAAAGAGGACAACGGTCGAAGTCTCCTCAGTGCAGCACCACTCGACATCTCAGATATCTGGGCTCAGTCGTGGAGCTCCTTCTCCGTTTCCACAGATCTAGCACGACGCAACCGCTTCCACAACTGTCTTCTACTCCTCTCGCATCCTGCTCATCCGTGATCTGTGTGAGTTCCCAGCGGGACTCCGTTCTCATAGGTCTGAATCCGTAGAGGGGCCTATGCTCCTCTAGTATAGAACCACCACCGCAGCTAAGACTCTAGCTAGTGGCCACTGGGCAGGCTCGCCGCCTCTTGGCTTCTCACACCGGTCTGTGCGCCGCCGACCTAGTGCTTCCTTTCTCCAGATCGCAGAGACGCCACTAGTTTTTCTCGTCCATAGACACCAGCGTCACTGCTCTAGGCAGAGCCATGGCTGCCGCGAGCTACTGTGCTCTATGAGCAGCAACTACTCCTGTCCTCCTTGCGACTTGCGGTGGAGATATGATAGGAAGTGGGAGTCTGGCTCAGACTGTTCCACGTTAGTACCCAGGGATCAACTGCTCATCAGCTGGGTTGTCTCCCCACGTTCACGTCATGGGGAAAAAGGAAGGAACACCAACTTCATCCTCCACGATCTCCATTGACAGGAGTTAAGGGGTCGTCCACAACCATCTAAGGGTCCCAGTCAAAGAAAACACTGTGCCAATACGTGGCTCCTCAAGCCTATGTGGGGTGAGTGACACAATCAATCCTAGGGTAGAATATTAGACTTTAGTCCACCAACAAACAATAATGCCCATTACTTCACAAAGATCAAACCTATATATCTCTAGGGAGGAATATTGAACCCTAATACAATTGTGTCCACAACTTTATTATCATCTAAGATATATTCCATTCACTTTTGGTGCCAAGTTATCACTATTTGACCGATCAACAACTTAATTCAAAATAGCACATACTTAAGAGTATTACTCATGCAATTAAAATCAAACAACTTTCAACTTATTCCCAACTAATGAAAACACCTTCCTATGAATCAAACATATATCGCATATTTGAACTTCAAATCCATGAATATGTTTATCTAAATGGTTACTCAAGAACATCAAAAGTTCACTCTATCACAGATTTATAAT
The DNA here is from genome assembly GCA_963693085.1 of Alisma plantago-aquatica. Taxonomy (NCBI): domain Eukaryota; kingdom Viridiplantae; phylum Streptophyta; class Magnoliopsida; order Alismatales; family Alismataceae; genus Alisma; species Alisma plantago-aquatica. Next base: position 1,115,598,668 of record OY856412.1, read on the forward strand.
CAAGAAACCTTCTATTAGGGTTTTGAAATCGAGGAACCTTCAATGATTAACATTGTGGAACCGATTCAATTGAAATCAATGAATCATCATTAAATTATGATATGACCTGACCTCAAACGGTCTTGAGGTCATTTGGATGACCTCCAAACGGTCTTGAGACCATTTGCCCCATCCCATCACTAAAATTTGTGAAATTCAATTAGGGTTTAGATCATTAGATTGATCACCAATTGAACTATTGATTGCATTTCAATTTTCTATCTCTGGTCCTTCAATTACTCAACCATACTCAACCCTAGATCTCCAAACGGTCTTGGTTGACCTCCAAACAGTCTTGAGACCGTTTGGGTGATCTCCAAATGGTCTTGAGACCATTTGGGTTAATCAACCCAACAAGTTAAATGAACCAATTGAAATGTCAGCACTTAACCCGATTAGGGTTTGATAATTGATTAACCTTCAACTGATGAACCCTTTGAAACTAATCAATTGAATTTAATGGGTCATCAACCATCAACATCAGCCTATGAGCTCTACACGTTCAACCATTGCAAATGGTCAACCACTCCAAATGGTTTGAAACCGTTTGGTTTCTAACAGTTTGTTGAAACTGTTTAACCAATTTCAATGAAACCGATTGGTTTCCAACTTTTGAAACCGTTTGCCTAGGATATTTTTGAGATGTGTTCTTAGGATGATGTCATAATAATCAAGATACTATCCTTCATATATTTCTGTAATTTTCATGGTGGTTCCATTGATTTGATCAAGTGAATTTCAAGAAGAATAAATGATCAACAATTGATAAGGAATTGAATGCAATAACAATAGTAAGGGTTCAAGTTATAAAACCCACCTCCAATTGAGATTCAAAGCTTCAATATCACGTCAACAATGGTGGATGCAACTAATTTCACTATTCCAAGGATCGTCCTCAAGCTTTGAGTGAAAAGGAATGGTTAGAATTGAAGATGGGATCGAGATATGAAGAAATCATGCATTGATTTTCGATTTCCACCATGGAATTAAGGTGAAAGGAGGTCAAGAATCTTACCAACAGGTTTGGGGTCGTCCTCCTGGTCCTCCAAAGCCCCCTTGGTCGTTTTTCAAGCAAAGAGAAGAAGTGGATTCGAAAAAACCTCTCAATTGAGTTGAAAAAGGTGTTTTTATAAGAAATTCAATGAGAGAGAAAATGCCTTATAAAAATCTTTTAATTCCAAAATAGGTGCCACCTCTCCACCCTAAATTCCTTGCATGCAAAGATATCTTCCTCACCTCTGAATTCCTCTCCATTATCCATGATTTAAAGAAAAGCAAATTAAGCACCTTAAATCATTTAATACTAATATCCATAAGTTAGTGGATATTTCTTTTTCTTTTCTTAATGTGAGTGGGTTCTCCACTCACGTAGATATTTCCATTTCCTTTGTAAGGAACAAGGACTTCCACACTTGTTGATTTTAAACCAACACAATTTTGGTTGAAGGGCAATCCAATTATTTTATTTATTTTTGCATTAAATTGAAATAGGGTTTCAATTATGCTTAAATCCTAATTATTTTAATATCAAGATTCTCTCTCCTTCAAAGTGATACAAATGAGACGCCCCTCTCATTTTATTTGATCTAAATGTTGCCAAGAAACATTAGGGACTCTCTAGAACAGGTAATTTGCATATTGAATCCTAGGTTTTGGGTAAATTGCACATTACACCAAAACTAGGTTTTAATGCACAATGATTGCTTTATTAGCTCTTTCTTGGTACTCAGGCTTATGAAAGCCATACCCCTGCATCATATTCATTCTCATGATTCTTCAACACATGAGGAACATTTAATCATGTAACATTTGCAAGTTAACCCCTCAACTTGGGTAATTTGCATATTAGTCCAAAATAAGCAAACATTTCTTCAATATTATCCAAGCGGGACCAAAATTGAAACATAGGTTTCTCTTGGGCCTTAATTATTTTTCAAGAAACAATAATAGGCATATAATTAACTTTATTAAGCAAAACGTTTAGGGTTAAGGCATGACCCATGTCAGGGATGTTACAAATTATAAACCCCTAACAAGGATTTCATCCCCGAAATCCCAGATAAAGGGAGACAATTATTATTCATTCACTATATTATCATGTCTCCACATAACATCTTAATTTCATGGAGATGACATAAAACTTTGATCAATACAAAGCCCTTCCATACAGAGGTAGTATAGAACTTGTCGATGTTATGTTTATGCAAAGCATAAACCCCTAACATATGATGTTCATATTATTTTATGTATAATTAAACTAATTTCATGGTTGACCATTCCAGGTAGCCGACATAAACCATTTGATATTTTTCAGATACCAGAATCTCTTACCTTGGTATCTATCACATGTGTTGAAAACATATCGCATATTTATCTTCCTTTCATCTTGGGACATTACTTGTTACATATATCTTCACCTTGGAACCAAAGTCCAAGATAAAGTGATACTTTTGTAAGTATCCATCACATGAACATTTTTATCTTATGCACAACAAGTATCTTAAGACTTACTTGATTTCCATGTCCCTGAAAGGAAAGAAATCAAGGGATCATATTCCTTTTATTATTTCATGTGTTTTCAACTATTCATGAATCATTTACTCTTTGTCTCATCCTAGGTTCCTTTCCCTCAACATGGGAATTTATAAGGATGATTACATGAAATTATTCCTTTCTTTGTTATTATCTAACATGTTCATGAGCATCTTATGATCTCATCATATTTCCCATTTCCTCATTATGGGAAAAGATCTTTATTATACACACAAACTTTATCGAACATGGATCACCTCCCTTGTTCTCATTCTTACCTTATGAGGAGTATACTTTTTACTTCCTCATACTCACATACTGATCTGGGATTATTTCAGATTTCTCTTTCTTATTCTTAGGATATGACACATTTTTCCATTCCATATTTCTAATTTCATGATACTCGTTGGATTGTCTCAGAATGACTACTTGATCAGAGCAATAAAAAAGATAACAATCTAAGAGTTTCCATACTCACTTTATCATCAATAGTTGTATACCTGGCCAGGGTATATAAATAATGAGATTAAGTAGTATGCACTTTGTATACTATCATATTCCTTCCTTTTCATATTATCACAAGCATAAGATTTAACATTCCTGGATTTTATCCAGGCATCTCTTCTATACCTCATCTTTTTTTATAGAGGTAAGAACAATATGAAACATCTATAATATTACTGTACAAAATGTAAGTCCTCATAGGACTAATCAAGGAAAACTCAATCAATTACTTTATCAATTTAACTCAGGAAACCATAAAAAGACATATTAGAATGACAGTATTTTATCTGACCTGTTATGATTTGTGGATGGTCACTGCCTCAGGTTGACTCTGTCTCAGAGGTTGATTCACCATAACATTTTTGGCTGAGCAATATCTTGCCATATGTCCTACCTATCTACATTGGTAGAAAATTTTGGGCTTTAGATATGGTCTAGAAGGTTCTTTACCTTTTCCAAGTAGCCATTGCCTTGGTGCACTAGGCTCTGGTTGTACTGGTGGTACCAAAAACTTCTTCCTTTTGGAACTACTAGGCCTCTGTTCCTTAGTTTGGATAGGTCTTTTCTCAATCATCACCTTATTTTTCTTCTCTGGGAAATACCTTCTGATATGTCCAGGTTTCCTACACTTTTGACAGACCTTGATTTCAGGTTGTATCCTATTCCTTCCATTACTATTTATTGATTCAACAGGCTGAGGTTGAGCACAGATTCAGTCTAAATACATAATTCCATCATTGGGGGCTGGTAATCTAGGTTGTATTGCCAATGCTTGATCCACTAAATACATCATAGTTGCCTTAATTTGCCCAACTGTGATACCTAAAGAAGGGTTTCTTATCATAGTTAGATTAGCTTGAGGGTTCTCAGGCAGTTGTTCCTTTCTTGCCTGATCACATGCACCTCTTCTTGGTGCAGCATTGCTGCTTTCTGCAGCACGTTCTTCGTGTGACTCAGCGATCTTCAAGCTTTACTTCTTTCTCCTATGAGAAGAAGTCACTATCAGATAGACTGGAAGACACTAGAACAGACTCTACTACCTTAATCCTATGTCTCTGTAGACTCAGAGAGCCTAGAGCTCTGATACCAAACTTGTAGCGACCGATAAACAAATCATTACTGATTAAGTGAAATTAAACATTAGCAACGGATTGTTGAAAATCACTAAAAATTAAAACCTTTTTGCAAAGAGATCCAAACATAGGAAAACTCTTTCATCAAGAACCAATGTATAACATTTACATCCTGGTTCATAAGTACATAACTTGTACCATCTCTTCTCAAGGATTACAAACATCAACTTCCCTATGAACATTATATACAAACAATATAAGAACCTTGATGCATCAAGACAAAATCTTAGATCGATTCATTAAAAGCACTAACTACTAACTCCGAGGACCTGAGAGTACAGAGACGACACATAGGACTACTATGTATATGACTTGACAGACAATATCTCCACCTGAGATCTCACTGTTGTCCCTACTGTTGTTGTCCTTCCTCTATTGTAGGGATTTCTATTTCTTGTCTGTGTCCACCTAAAAATGTTGGATCCCACGGGGGTGAGACAATTGAAAATTGCCCTAGTGAGAGATATAACTCTCCGCCAAAACATTATTATTGCAGTTTATTAAAATAAAACTGAGCAGGGAAATCTTTTATATTTAACAGCAGATGGATCACTGTATGAACAAAGTAAAGTAATCTCCTTTCCTAAGGAGGACACTGCATCTACCCATGGTAGAGTTGTAATTCATTCATCTACTTGCAATGAATGTAAAGATATATAAATACATCTATCAACTTGAGATGCATAAAAGAAATGTAACATCAGCTAGTAAATTTCCGTATTCAATCCTTAAGCAAACATGTTATACGACTTATTACATTTTACAATCACACTTATGCCCTGAGGAGATGAGGTATACCGCTCATGCTCCAACCGACCATTGCGAAGTCAAAATTGGTACCATACAAGGTCAATGGAAGAGCTGGCTTCCATGACCTCCCACATCTCGGTCAGTGCGAGACCACATGTAGGACATCTTGTGTCTCTGCTACATAGCTTTCTAGGGTATACTGGCAACTTCGCTATAGAGCTACAACGGTGGCTGCACTCTCTTCGCGATCGAGAGATTTCATGTTTACCTCCATCAATATGGCATTAATATTATTGGGAGATTCATGATACATCTAGTCCAATCTTTGGGAGATTTGTGATACATCCATCCCGGTACAAATAATGAAGGATTGAGAGGTTTAATATTTACCTTCCATCCATTCCCCTATTAGGACGTAAGGATATGTTCGCCCATCAACCCCCACATATTCAAAAATATGCATTTTGGGGTTTTCCGCACAGCAACCCGTTTCACCATCACCAAATTACTAGCGATGATGGATCTATGGTCAGGGCTCTACATGATATGATTTGACTTTATTAATTAAGTACATTAGCATATTATTTTAGCATCAGTCAAGTTCTCAAACAGGAATTATTATGACAATTGCTACAAAGAAACATGTACTATTATCATCAATTACTTCTCAGTCTTTATAAGACATTGGGATCTCAGTCCCTCATTTCATTACTTGAAAGTTCACATCTCTCAATAACATCATTATTATACTTATCAAATCTGGGTATTCATACCCTCAGTTCATCACTAATCACTATTACCAACTTTTAGGTAACTATTACCTCCAAGTCCTCAGACCAAGGTATACATTATACTTGTTACACAAGCATCTCAAATGACTCACAAGGTCATAAAGTGTCTTGTCACCTTTCACTAGGCAACAACTTGTACATATGGCTCACAAGGCCAATCAACATCTATATCAAATAATCATCATAGCTTTATTTGGTTATGCTTATCATATCATGATACATGTATAGTTGATACACATAATAACAACCATAAAAATCACTTATCACATCATGTGATACAATAGTAACACCACCATTCCTTTATCAGGATTAGGGTTTACTGTTAAAATAGGATTTTCCATTCCATAAATCAATTTAGAGTTAGGATTTCCCAGTTTACATTAGTTAGGGTTTCATGTTCACATTATTTGTCCCACCCTATTATATTTCTCCACACCTCTAGGAACATCCATTGACATCTCAAGTTTTCACTTAAACTTATCACTTTCATCAAATATCATTAATAATTATTAATACAAGGTATGAGATCATTTCTCATCCTATCCATGGTATGGTTATATCATACTCATTAGTTTGGCTTAACCTTTTTCTCAAGGTATATATCCCATGCTTATCAAAATACATCAAAATCATTACATCTTATTGTAACAGTTTACATAACACTCTTCATGTATTTCTTATCCAAAAATATTGGATTAGAGGTTCATCAAGGTATATCTACCCTGAAATGCTAAATGTAATAACTAGCATGTCTTGATGTATCACTTCTCTCATCACTTCTAACTTACTTAAGTTAATCAACTGACCTTGTATTAAGGTATTTCCCTCTTAATACTTTTAACCACTAACCTATCACCTTTATCATGTAGTGCATAGGTCATCCATTAGAATTATACAACTATCTTTAATGATACAAACTTATCTCAAGCTAATGAATTTCTTACTATAAGGTTGCCTAATATCAACTACTTGAGATATTTCACCTTTATAAGGTATTATCCCTTATTTTATCATTAGGGATTCTCTCATACCATTAGGGTTATGGTTTATCATCATATTGCCCAAAATTAGGGTTTCACATACTATCACCCTATATTAGGGTTTCACATGGCATCACCCTTAATTAGGTTTCACATGGCATCACCCTAGATTAGGGTTAAGGTTCATCAATTTTCTTGATTAGGGTTTCATGATCTCTTCATCAAAGATCATACCCTAAAATCATAGTTTATTCATATTGAAGGTGTTGAGGCTTATCCATTACATGATTATCCTACATGTATGGATTCCTCTCTCTCTCTCTCTCATCCTCTCTAGGATATTGACTATGTCAAACTTGGTTAGATTAGGTCAACCAACCCTTCAATTAAGTACATTTAATTAGGATAGACATAGTATATTGAAGTATTGCGTATTTAAGCTTCAAGGATTAGCTCACCTAAGGTTACCAATCACTTGGTACCTTAAAGGTACAACCCTAGTGATTATCTTTGACATAAATTAGTAACAGTTATATGGTCAATTGATCCTTTATCACAATAAATTTTCAATTGATATGATCACATTTCACTAAACGTTCTTTACCCTTTACTCTCTAAACGGTTTGAAACCATTTGGGCAAGAAGTGTGCTGAAACCAATTGGACTTGGGTCTCCAAACGGTTTGAGACCGTTTGGACCCAAATGGTCTTGAGACCGTTTGGTCCAAACCCTCTCAAAACTGAATGGACCAAAAAGGTCTTTCAACACTTAAACAATTCAAGGTTTCAATCAATGAATCGACTATCAATTGAATCCTTGATTCATTCATCAATTTAACTATTGAATCATCCTTCAATTGGACCATCAATTAGGGTTTTGAACCCAATTGAACTAGGATTTATAATCAAGAAACCTTCAATTAGGGTTTTGAAATCGAGGAACCTTCAATGATTAACATTGTGGAACCGATTCAATTGAAATCAATGAATCATCATTAAATTATGATATGACCTGACCTCAAAAGGTCTTGAGGTCATTTGGATGACCTCCAAATGGTATTGAGACCGTTTGCCCCATCCCATCACTGAAATTTGTGAAATTCAATTAGGGTTTAGATCATTAGATGGATCACCAATTGAACTGTTGATTGCATTTCAATTTGCTATCTCTGGTCCTTCAATTACTCAACCATACTCAACCCAAGACCTCCAAACGGTCTTGGTTGACCTCCAAACGGTCTTGGTTGACCTCCAAACGGTCTTGAGACCATTTGGGTGATCTCCAAACGGTCTTGAGACTATTTTGGTTGATCAACCCAACATTTTAAATCAATTGAAATTTCAGCATTGAACCCGATTAGGGTTTGATAATTGATTAACCTTCAACTGATGAACCCTTTGAAACTAATCAATTGAATTTAATGGGTCATCAACCATAGACATCAGAATATGATCTACAAATAGTCAACCATTGCAAACAGTCAACCACTCCAAATGGTTAGAAACCATTTGGTTTCTAACGGTTTGTTGAAACCGTTTAACCAATTTCAATGAAACCGATTGGTTTCCAACTTTTGATATCGTTTGCCTAGGATATTTTTGAGATGTGTGCTTAGGATGATGTCATCATCATCAAGATACGATCCTTCATATTTTTCTGTAATTTTCATGGTGGTTCCATTGATTTGATCAAGTGAATTTCAAGAAGAACAAATGATCAACAATTGATAAGGAATTGAATGCAATAACAATAGTAAGGGTTCAAGTTATAAAACCCACATCCAATTGAGATTCAAAGCTTAAAGCTCACGTCAAAAATGGTGGATGCAACTTCTTTCACTATTCCAAGGCTCATCCTCAAGCTTTGAGTGAAAAGGAATGGTTAGAATTGAAGATGGGATCGAGATAAGAAGAAATCATGCATTGATTTTCGATTTCCACCATGGAATTAAGGTGAAAGGAGGTTAATAAGCTTAGAAACAGGTTGGGGGTCTTCCTCCTGGTCCTCCAAAGCTCCCTTGGTCGTTTTTCAAGGAAAGAGAAGTATTGGATTCGAAAAAACCTCTCAATTGAGTTGAAAAAGGTGTTTTTATAAGAAATTCAATGAGAGAGAAAATGCCTTATAAAAATCTTTTAATTCCAAAAAAGGTTCCACATCTCCCCCCTCAATTCCTTGCATGCAAAGATATATTCCTCACCTCCGAATTCCTCTCCATTATCCATGATTTAAAGAAAAGCAAATTAAGCACCTTAAATCATTTAATACTAATATCCATAAGTTAGTGGACATTTCTTTTTCTTTTCTTAATGTGAGTGGGTTATCCACTCACGTAGATATTTCCATTGCATTTGCAAGGCACAAGGACGTCCACAATTGTTGATTTTCAACCAAAACAATTTTTGTTGAAGGGAAATCCAATTATTTTATTTATTTTTATCATTAAACTGAATTAGGGTTTCAATTATGCTTAAATCCTGATTATTTTAATATCAGGATTCTCTCTCCTTCAAAGTGATACAAATGATACGCCCCTCTCATTTTATTTTCTCTAAATGATTCCAAGAAACATTAGGGAATCTCTAGAAGAGGTAATTTGCATATTGAACCCTAGGTTTTGGGTAAATTGCACATTACACCAAAACTTGGTTTTAATGCACAAGCATTACTTTATTAGCTCTTTCTTGATACTCAGGCTTATGAAAGCCATACCCCTACATCATCTTCATTCCCATGATGATTCAACACATGAGGAACACTTAATCATGTAACATTTGCAAGTTAACCCCTCAACTTGGGTAATTTGCATATTAGTCCAAAATAAGCAAACATTGCTTCAATATTATCCAAACGGGACCAAAATTGAAACATAGGTTTCTCTTGGGCCTTAATTACTTTTCAAGAAACAAGAGCAGGCATATAATTAAATTTATTAAGCAAAACATTTAGGGTTAAGGCATAACCTAGGTCAGGGATGTTACAATTTACAACCTTAAATTTACCTTCCTGCTTACTTTCCTGCTTCTACTTTACTTGCACTTAGTTTAAACAACCAAACCAACTCTTTGATCTAAATACCAACGGTTAAGGAGTTAAATGAAATTCTAACATTTTCTATCTTGTTGATCTTAACAAGACCGTTGTCCTGTGGATTCGACCCTTAACTATACTACGATAAGACTTCCACATATCCTAGCATACGTGGGTGGAGTTTTTAATCTAGTATAAGCAAGGCTAAACCTAAAAGATTTACTATCTTTAGGATTTTTAGTGGTGCACGCAACTCCATGCAAGTGGAAGCTCCATCAAAAATTGGCATTGTTGTCGGGGACAACAGAACGTTTTAATTTCATTTATCAACTTGCTAGTTGGTTATGGTTTTACACTTTTCCTTTAAACATTACTCCATATTCTCTTGATTTCATCATATCTCCTGCATCGTCTGAAAAGTGTGTTTCTTTCTCTACTCAGGTAGAAGACGTGTATGCAACCATCGCATAATCTAGGATTCTCCCCTGATCTAGAGTACGACTATGAGGTAGAGAGAAGTTTCCACTGTCGCATTAGACTTAATCGTCAAAGAGCCAGACAAATGGCCGAAGATTAACGCCAAGATGCAATAGTGATGGAAAGGGTCAACGCTGCCATAGTAGCCCAGTGAGTGCAACTCATCACTGACACGCGCGCCCAAGTTCAGGCTGAAGTACGAGATGAAGAGCAAGCTTGCATCCATGCCGAGAATGAAGCAGCCAAGGCTACTGCACAACTGTTGATAAGGAGCAAGCAACTAAGGGACTACGCTATTCCCAAGAACTATGAAGACAACCATCCAGTCTAACCACCACTCATCGACATGCCTAATTTTGATATTAGGACACAATGGATCCAAATAATGCATGGCATCTCGTTCTATGGAAGTGCCGGAGATGACTGCATGGACCATTTGAAGAGGTTCAAAGCTCTCTGCAGGTTGGTACCACAAGCTGGAACAACCATGGACGCAGTCATGCTTATACTCTTCAATTTCACCTTGTCCGAAAGAGTACTAAGTTGGTACAATTCTTTGGACAGGGAGCCAATCACCACATGGTCTCCCTTAGAAGAGAAGTTCTTGGAGAAATTCTTCCCCCCTTCACTAACCTACCAAATCAGAGGACAAATCAACCAATTCCTTCAACTACCGGGAGAGTCACTGGCTGACTCATGGGAAAGGTTCAAAGAACTCTTGAGGAAATGCCCTCACCATGGAATCTCACAAAATCAACTCATAGAAACTTTTTATAGGGGAGTAAGTGATGAAATCAAAAAGTTATTAGATTCCTCATCTGGAGGAAACTTTATGAGATAAAACTACAAATACGCCTGGAGGATCGTCACTCTCGGAGCCGAAAATCAATCCAATTGGGGGAGGGCGACCACAGGAGGAGTTCTAAAGGTTTGTAAAGCTAAAGAATCTACATAAATGAAAGCCATAGTCGAAGTTTTGAAGACCATAGCCAACAAACAACAAGCCCTCGAAGCATCATTTGGGGAGTCTGATAGAAAGAAGAACCCCCAACAAGTTAAAGCAGCCATAGGAACTTACAAGGCCTGTCATGCATTTGATCATCCCACATTGTCATGCGGTCTCCTATATAATGTAATGATGGATTTGCAACCACCTCAACCACAGTATGAGCCGATCATTGAACACCCTGAAGATCAGATGCCCGAACAAGTAAATTCCATTCATTCCATACCAGAACAAGCTTACTACAATCCAAATCAATTGAGAAATCATCTTGGCTTTCAATATGGAAATCTTGCGGGGACTGCTAACCCAAAACATCAAACACAAGGTGGATCCTCCAACAGACTACCACCTGGATTTCAAAGCAACTACAACCAAAATCAAGGGAATCTTAGAAACAATTTCCAGAGATCCAACTACCCAAGAAATCCCTCTGCATACTACCAATATACTCACCCTCCTCTGCACCCGCAATTACAACAAACTCAGCTGCAACAGCTGCAGCAACCTCAGTTACCAGCACCTCAACAACAACCACCTCAAGGGCAACAACAACTCACTCAATTTCAATAGAAGAATGTCCCACCACAGTAGATTGATGAAATGTCCTTAATAAGGAAAATGCTACAATCACAGCAAACCATGATGGCTAACCAACAAGCTCAGCAAAAAGCTGTGGAAACTCAGTTAGCACAGATAACAGCTCAGCAAAAACCTCCAGTGGGCACTATTGCTGGCCATCCAGAAGCAAATCCAAGACACGATCAACATAGACCAGAATAATTAAATGATGTTACAACAAGGTTTGGTCGTGCTCTTACTGAAGCCATCTCAATTAATCAAGAAGACAAGGATGTAACTGAAATCATCCCAATAGAAGAATTAGGTCAAGAAGCTGAAGAAAGGAAAGAAAAGGAACAAGGTCCCAATGAACCAGAGGTTCCACAATATAAGCCAAGGATACCCTATCCTAGCAGGCTAAAGGAAACCAGACTAGACTCTAGATTCTAGAAATTCAAAGAGGCAATGAAGAAACTTTATGCTGATATTCCCTTTCTCGATGCCTTACCTGAAATCCCATCCTGGTCCAAATACCTGAAGACCTTGTTGTCAAAGAAATATATGACAGATGAGCATGAAACTTTCAAGCTAGCCCAAACCACTTCTGATATCATTTTGAATAAAATGCCAAAAAAGTAGAAGGACCATGGCTCCTTTGGCATACAATGCTCTATTGGGAACACTTCTTGTAAAAATGGATTGGCCGACTTGGGAGCCAGCATATCAATTATGCCATTTTCCATGTGCAAAAGATTGGGTTTTACTGACTTGTTTCCTATAGCAATGACCATCCAGCTCGCCGACTCCACCATTACTTCACCCTTGGGAATCATTGAAGATATTCCAGTAAGAGTGGGGAGGGACTCTTATGTCCCTTGTGATTTCGTCATTATGGATATAAAAGAGGACCTAAGGTACCCGATAATATTCGGTAGACCCTTCCTCGCCACAGCTAGAGAATTAATTGATGTCGAGGCTAGCACAATTACCTTGAGGTTGGGTAAAGAAACTGTTCAATTCAGGGTTTTCAATAGCCTGAAGAGCCCTAGTATCCATGAAGAGGTTATCTTGCTTGAAGCTATTGATAAAATGTTTCAACTCAAGAAAGCAAATTCAGAACCAGCAGATGCCCTAGAGGACGCTCTAATAAATCCGGAAGCTAAATTTTCAACCAACAAGTTAGTTCAGCAATGCCTGCAATACTTGGAGCAGGCTAAAAAAGCCCCTGAAGCTACTTTTGAAGAACTGAAATTTGTCACCATATTAGAGACAACAGAAGTACTCAAGGCCCCAGAAATGAAAACTCTACCAACCAGACTGAAACATGTCTTCCTAGATGAAGAGAAATTATGTCCAGTTATCATTAGCTCCTCTCTGGTTGGCAACCAGGAAGAAAGGCTTCTCACCGAATTAAGGAAGCATAAGAAAGCAATTGGGTACCAGATGACTGACCTAACAGGCATTAACCCAGCTTTGTGCATGCATAAACTACCTATGATAAAAGAGTTCAAGCCCTCGAGGGAGCACCAAAGAAAACTGAACCCAAATCTGAAAGAGGTAGTTCGCCTTGAAGTTCTTAAACTCTTAAAAGAGGGTATTATTTATCCAATTTCTGACTCTCAGTGGGTTAGTCTTGTCCAAGTGGTCCCTAAACAGGGGGGAACCACTGTTGTCTTAAATGATAAGAATGAACTAGTACCTACAAGGACCGTTACTGGTTGGAGAATGTGCATAGATTATAGGAAATTGAACAAATCAACAAGGAAAGTCCTTGAGCGGCTAGCCCACCAAAAAAATTTCTATTGCCTTGACGAATATTTTGGGTTTTACCAAATCCCAATTCACCCCGAAGACCAAGACAAAATGACATTTCCTTCCCCTTTGGAACATACGCCTTCAGAAGGATGCCCTTCGGGCTATGCAACGCACCTGCAACCTTTCAAAGGTGCATGACTGCTATCTTCGCTGGATTAACCGAAACCATTATGGAGGTGTTCATGGACGATTTTTTTTGTATATAGAGACTCTTTTGATAACTGTCTGCTCAACCTAAGTAAAGTCTTACAGAGATGCGAGGAAAGAAACCTTATCCTAAACTGGGAAAAATGTCACTTTATGGTGACCGAAAGTGTTGTCCTCAGACATCGAGTGAGAGAAAGAGGAATCAAAGTAGACAAGGAAAAAATCGATGTCATCTCAAAGATGTCACCATCCAAAGACATAAGGGGAGTGCGAGCTTTCTTGGGTCATGCCAGGTTCTACTGAAGATTTATCAAAGACTTCTCAAAAATAGCAAAACCTATGACATACCTATTGACCAAGGATGTTGATTTCAACTTTGACCAAGAATGCATGCGTAGCTTTACAACTTTGAAGAATGCTCTAATCTCAGCACCCATTCTAAGAGCGCCTGACTGGTCACAACCTTTTGAAATAATATGTGACGCTAGCAACTATGCCATAGGGGCTGTGCTGGGGCAGAGAATAGACAAAAAGACATATGTAATATACTACACATCCAAGACGTTAGATGAGGTGTAAAAGAATTATACTACTACTGAAAAGGAATTCTTAGCCGTCATCTACGCTTTTGAAAAATTTCATTCTTATCTAATTGGATCAATGGTCGTAGTATATACAGACCACTCTACCATCAAATATCTTATTCAGAAATAGGATGCAAAAGCTAGACTCATCCGCTGGGTATTAATGCTGCAAGAATTTGATCTTGAAATAAAAGACAAGAGTGGAGTGGAAAATGTCGTCACTGACCACCTAAGTCACATCGAATATCAAGACAATGACAATGTACCTATCTGAGACTCCCTCCCTGATGACCAGCTTATGAAAATTACCATCGGATTTCCCTGGTACACTGACATAGTGAACTATCTGGCTACGGGAATCATCCACCCTTCTGCCTCTCACCACGATAAAAAGAAATTCCTCCATGATGTTAAGCAATACTTCTGGGACAAGCCCTATCTTTTTCATCTATGTGCAGACGGACTTTTCCGTCGATGTCTACCACAAGAGGAAATTACCCCTGTCTTAGAGCACTGTCATTCTAGCCCCATTGGGGGGCACATGAGTTCGAAGAAGACCACTCTAAAAGTTTTACAATCAGGTTTCTTTTGGCCAACAATAGCAAGAGATTCCTATGATTTTGTAAGATCCTGCAATAAAGGTCAGCTCTCTGGCGGTATAACTAAAAGGAATGAAATGCCTCTCACTTTGTGACAAGAAATTGAACTTTTTGATGTATGGGGAATAGACTACATGGGATCCTTCCCCTCATCTTATGGATTCTCTTACATATTGGTCATTGTGGATTATGTTTTGAAATGGGTAGAAGTTATACCCACCGTATCCTGCGATTCCAAACCGGTCATCAAGATGTTCAAAGATATCATCTTCCCCAGATTCGGAGTCCCCCGCACTATCATATCAGACAGAGGAACCCATTTTCTGGAAAGAAGCTTCGAAGTCCTCCTGAGAAAATATGGGGTCAACCACAAGGTCGCCACACCATATCATCCACAAACTAGTGGCCAAGTTGAAGTTTTAAATAGATAACTGAAAGCAATTTTAGAGAAAATAGTCAATAGACATCGTACCGACTGGTCCACCAAGCTTCCCGATGCCCTTTGGGCTTACCGCACAACTTATAAAACACCAATTGGAACAACCCCGTTCTAACTGGTATATGGGAAATCATGCCATCTTCCAGTTGAACTGGAACATAAGGCCTGGTGGGGCATCAAACAGTTGAACTTTGATCTCAAAAGTACCGGTGAATATAGAAAACTTCAACTAGAAGAACTTGAAGAACTTAGAATGACAGCTTACCAAAGTGCCAGAATCTATAAAGAACAAACAAAGATGTGGCACGACGGCCACCTCAAAAGAAAAGACATTGTTGTCGGTGATAAGGTCCTCCTCTTCAATTCCAGACTTAAGATGTTTCCTGGAAAACTCCACATGAAATGGTCTGGACCCTTCACAATTAAACACATATACCCCACCGGAGAAGTCATCATCTTTGATAATAATGGGGGAGAACGGACAGTTAATGGCCACAGATTGAAGAGATATTACACACCAGCAGAAAAAATACCAAGACAAACTATCGAGATCCACGATCCCTCAGCATTGACATAACCAAACCGGATTTCTGTCGAGCCAGCGACGTAAAACCCAGGCGCTACTTGGGAGGCAACCCAAGATCCGAGTATCACCATTTTTATTTTTGCCTAGTTTTTTTTTCTAATCTCTTCGATTTAGGTTTATCATCTTTAATCAGAAAATATACAAATTCACATAAATAACCAAAACAAACATAAAAATATAAAATCCAATTAAATCTTAACCTAACGATTTCGAAACTGTTTGGTCCTAAACGGTCTCAAAACCGTTTGGAACCCAAATGGTCCCAAAACTGTTTGGAACCCAAATGGTCCCAAAACTGTTTGGACCCCAAACGGTCTCAAAAACCATTTGCCTTTGGGAATTTGTAACACCCCCCAAATCCTATAAATATAACCCCAACCCCTCCCTTTTTCCTCTTCTAAAATCTTGAACTCCCTAAACCCTCATGCGAGCACTGTTTCATCCCCTCCGTTTCTCGCTCCCACACATCTCATGACGCCTACTCTCTCTGCCACGATCTCTGACGACACCGCCATCTTCCCCGTGTGTTTTCACAGAGTTTTTCACTGTCAGCGTCACCGTCACACAGCAAGGCAAACCAGCAGTTTGACACCATCACCACTTCCGCCTTCACTGTCACCACACCACACTTCACATCCACCTTGTTTTCTCCGTCTCTAACATTGTGTCGCCGATGGGGTTCTCGTTAGCCGCCGACGCGTGCATTGCCGTCGTCATTTGCTGCTTTTACCTCCTTTTCAACCAACCATCGACGACCCCGACGTTCCACCTTCCTCACGGTTTTGACCGTTTGGAGCCAAACGGTCCTGAAACCGTTTGGAGCGAAACGGTCTCGAAACCATTTGGAGCCAAACGATCTTAAAACCGTTTGGGGCCAAACTATCTTGAAATTGCTTGGAGTTAAATGGTCTTGCAATTGTTTGGAGTAAAAACTGTTTGGGTTCCACCAAAACCTAAAAATATTAACACATACATAATGTAACTTTTTCTTTTAATAAACTTGTTATCTTTGCAAATTTAAATCCTTTTAACACACATTTTTTTCTAATTTTTCAGAAATGACCTCCCCTGTAAAAGAAGCCACCGGAACCGCTGACGTTCCCTTCTGGACAATAGAGCAACTGATGGAGGACTGTGCCAAGCTCCAAAAGGTCGTAGACATCTATGACAAGACTAGAAAAATCCCACCGAAATTCAACCTGCTCATGGTCTTGAATAAAATTGACCGCATCAATATGTGTTTAACCGAGGAGCCTATCCAAGATATAGAGGAAACTTCTTCAAGTGATGAAGGCTCAGAATACGAGCCAAATTCTGAGGACGAATCCCCGACCATAAAGTCCAAGGGGAAGAGGAAGGCCCAGGAAGCTGCCAAAGAACAACCTACAATGAAACGGGCAAGGAAGTATGTCCACCCCACCACTGCAAGGGAACACTATTCCATCAACCACTACCGCCACCACCATTCCCACTCCCGCTACCACCACTATTCCTATTTTCTCCACCATCACCACTACAACATCGCCACCAGCAAACCTATTCATCCACACCCTCCTATCCTTTGACAAAACGCTGAAGCCGAAAAAGTACGTTTGTTCCAACTTACTGGAAAAAATGGGGATCTATGATAGAATCCTCACCTTGCTCAACAATGCCAACCTCGCAAGACTTTGTTTTGTCACAGAGTATTCTTATGTTGAGCCAACAATTGCATTTTTCACCTTCCTCAACAAAGAAGCAGTGGACATAATGGACAGGTCAAGAGACGGAGGCGACCGCAGGCTGGTCACCAAACTCTTTGGCAACAGAGTTGTCATAATAGAAAACCTACTCAATAAAATCTTTATAGACAACAAGGAGCAGTTGGAAAAATCCAAAGTTGTAGGCATTGACAGCTCCCATTTCAACAAGCATGCCTTCTGGAAATCCCAGACAGGGATCCCAACCTATGAGGCAAAGACCTGCAAGGCCTCAAATATTCATTTCGGGTTGGTGCACACACTACACAAAATCCTCACAGGCGCACTCTTCCCCAGGACATAGGGCAAAAATGTTAGCATTTATGATCTTTCCGTCCTCTGGTCTATCCTTAATGGGCTGCCGGTCAATATAGGATGACAATTGATACACAAGCACACAACTTACGCCCTCGGAAAAAAAGTATGTGTCAGAGGACACATAACCTCAATTATGAATTATCTCAAGATGGACAGACTACTGTCCAGATGCACGAAGATCAAGGGCGACATCCTTACCAACGAGAAGACTTTAAAGAATTCATACATCATTAAGGAAAAAGATGCTAAGCTACACTACATTTTCTGTCCCACAGTAAAATCTTCTAGAATGTTGCTCCTCTACCGGAGCTCGCAGATTATGACAAGGATAAGCTTCTCTTCATTGAAGAGGAGCTTACTAACCTCCTCGCATTAGTCCAAATAGCAGAAAAGAAAGCAAAGGCAGGTCAAACGAAGCATAGCATCACTGCCCTGACAACTAGAATAACAAAAATCCCGGTGAAACGACCATCCAAAGGGCATTTGCAAACACAACAGCTATCGGGGACGCCGACATCACGACCAAATCCAAAAGTAGAACCTCCTCTCCCTGAATAACACATCACCACCTCATCACTAGACTCCTTCATCATGAGTCTAAATGTTGAGCTTACCTCCACCACCACCCCCACCATGCTACCATCCTCCACCATTCCACAATCCACCACCCTCCCATCATTCTTCACAATAATTCCACCTAAAAATCCCTTCCCCACATCCGCACCTCCACCCGCATCCTCCGCCTCAATACCCTTCTCATCGGGCATTCCATTCACATCAACGCCCGACCTCGCTTTCACCTCGTTCGCCTCCACCTCCATCACTTTCCCATCGACATTTACAGATCACCCTTTTCTCCCAGAATGTCACCACCCTTTGCACCCGCCACCACCCCGACATTGTTGGTGACTCCATCTACATTCACCACGCAGTTTGCAGAACCATCATTAGTGTCTCTTTCGCAAGACACTACCACCCTTCCACCCCGACCCCAGCCATCCCACATCCTTTTCTGGGGTCCCTTTTTCAAATGTCGATGAGGAATTCGGACGCCAATTTGACACCATCTGAAACCTCCTCACCGACCCTTCTAACATAATGCAATCTATTTTTTCTTGTGTGCAAGGTCTTACTAAACAGGTCGCCAATATTGATGAGCAAAACTGCTCCTTACCTGGAATCCTCTCAAGCATCAACCAATGGCAGGAAGAAGTGGCCACGCAAGTCGAACACATCGACGACCGCCTACAACAATTGCCACAGTTGGTGCTTGAGGTGAAAATCCAGCAAGCAACGTTGTCTCAACAAGTCGATATGATCTCTACGCAGACTCAACCTCTGCCAGAGAGCCTTCACGAGCTTAAGCAGTAGCAAACTGCTTTCATCATGTGTTTGGATGACATCACTAACATCCTTGGACAGCTCAATAGTCGCCAAGAGGAGTCGTCACATAATGAAATCAATCACCTACGAGCCCAAGTCACAGACCTTTCTACACGACTCCTCTCTATCGAGGCATGATACTATGATCTTAAGGAAACCCACGGCGCACTGCTTGTGACACACGAGCATGTGCAAGTGGCTCTCGATGAGTTATAAGCACTTCACCGGCAGTTCAAGAAAACAATGCCAAAACAAATAAAAGATAAGGCAGAAGACGACAAAGAAGAAGAAGAAGACGAAGATGAAGAAGAAGATTCTGACTCCTCCACTGACTCCAACAATGACACCTCCTCTTCAGATGACAAGCCTGATGACCCAGGACATGTTGGGGAGGGAACTAGCTGAGGAACATAACCTTCAAAGAAGGTAGCAGACAAAGACCACCAAGAAGGTGGACAAGCTCCAAATCCTTCGATCACAATGAAAATATTAACATGTCATATGGGGATCAGTTCCTTGACTATTATGCCATGGGATCTATGGGGGAAGCTGCCAAAGAAGTGGCTTTTGATGAGTTCCAGCAATGTATCCTAGGAATCAGCATTAGTCCACCAACATCAACACCTCATCATTCCTCTGCACCAGAACAATCAGTGCCTTTACCCCCAGAGCAAGAAGAGTCAGACAGAGTGAGTCTAGACACAGATGATGAACTAGACTCTGATTCTGAATCAGAAAAAGATGAAATTCTACAACACTATATGGATGACCTAGAGCAGTCTTCTTTTCCGTCGCTACAAGAGCTCCCCCTGCCGCCACCTCTACCTAAGAAGATGCACGGCCTAGACATGGCGGCCATCTCTACCCTAGATGTCCAGGATATCTTCATCCTGAACACTATCATAGACGACACCAAATAAGGGGGGGGACATCATCTACACAAATATAAAGACTAAGCGCAAGATGACACGTGAAGATTTCTGCATCATCCTTTGACCTCAATCAAAAGTGAAGATGGCAATCTTCCATATCCTTCTTGCCAACACTATCGAAACATACAAAAGCTCAAAAAGGCTACATCCAGTTCTCAATGCTTCACCTGCTTTGGCTCTAAGTCTACTATACAAGGACTTACACAACAAGACTATCGAGCGGCTACGTAGGGGGATTGAACGGAAGGTACAATATATCACAATACCCTTCCAAGTTTCTGGCCACTGGCTGCTCATGATCGTTGACACCGAGGCTCATGACGCCAAAGTGTACAACTTCTGTGCCAGTGAGCTTAAAGTCGGAATCATCAATTTTACTGGTCTAGGAGCCAGGGAGTCAAGATGCATCCCTTTCCGGCTTCTAAAATTAATTTGGGATGCAAAGCCATCACTCCGATAGGGTTGGAACCAACCATGGTTCTGAATCATAAACCCACAAGTCCAAATGCAAGAAGGATCTAGGGATTGCACTTTCTGTACTATAGGCCACATACAAGCACTTAATCAACAAATCCCCTTCACCGAGCTGGCCGAAGAAGATTTTCACTCTCTATGAGGGTGTTATGCCATGGAACTCATTTGTGACAGAAGGTTCTTTATGGACCCGACTATAGCACTAGATGATGTCCCTCGCTAACTCTACTTGGCCATCCAACATCCACAGAAACAGTCGTTCCAGCAAACATTACAGGAGTTGGAGAAACAACAATTCACCACGGTGCCCGAAAAAAGACAATGGGACCCTTACAGTTTCGATATGGCGAAAGTCAAAGGGGACATCGAGTTATTAACAGGGGTCACCATCAACAGACCTTCCACACAAATGGTGCCCCTACCTGCCATTGAACCGACATTTCCTAACTTCGACCTTGTAGCTTGCAAGAGTCTTTCTAAAAATGAACTTCGACTCATCATGTCTAGGCTATATGCCGAGAAAGATGAGCTCATTTTTCTAGCGGGAGATATTTTAGTCATGGAAGATACCCTATGTGAAACCATACAATTACAAGGATCCCTATCCGTGAGCCTGATGACTACTTATCAATATCTCATCGGATAAAACCATCCTACGGTTTACATGGCATCAGCTTACATGAAGGACAACCTTCTCAAGTTAAAAAACTTCAGAACCACAGAGGCACTTATCTCTTTTCTCCATCATACAACTCTGAAGTTCATTATGCTCCCTTTCCTTCATTCAGAGCACTAGATGTTAATGGCGACAAATCTTCCTGAAGGAACAACCACCATCTATAACAGTTCTGACAACCAATTTGATCCAGATAAAAATAGTATGATGTGATAGAGAAGATGCCCACAGAGGAAGTGGCGAAGGAGTGTGCCGACAAGCTATATGATCTTTTAAGCAAGCACACAAGGGTGTACGATAAAGCACACTTTCATCACCCAGCCTTCAGCCACAGATGCCCCCAGCAGATCCGAGAATCTAACGAATGTGGTTTCCACATCCTCTACTGGATGTACACCCTCGTTGTTCTTGGAAGACCAGTATAGGACATGACGGACGTGGATTACCACGCTCTACATGTAAAGTTCACAGCTAATCTTCTCCGAACGCATGGAGCTAACAAAGGACTAACAGCAGCCTAATGCCCTTGTCCATGTACTTCTCAACCTATCACTTTGACACTCTGAGGACAGAGTGAGTGATAAGTTAGGGGGGAGGTACACTGGACAAGGGTGAGGTATCATTTTTTTTCAACTCTTCTCCCTCTGCTCTTTTTATTCACTCCTATTTTATCTTTCTTTTCACATTTAGACTCTTTCAGTAATTTCTTTTTGTGCATAAGTATAACATCACTTTTGGAAAAGGTCACCCCCAGCTAAATTTAGAATCAAACTAGTCCTCAAAAAACAATAACAGAAAAAGCACTTAGGCTTGTAATGGTGAACTAATAAATTTCTTTCACACCTGATTTCCATGATTTTGCTTCAACTCTGCTCCAGACTCTCCACAAGTTAACATCATAGCCGAAGCCAGCCAAAACTCTCACAAGGACGGGAGGGAACCAGGTGATATCCAAATCAAGGAACCTCACAAGCAGACCACCAAGTACAAAATTGAAATAAGTGCATGTCAGGAGACTCCAAGAACAATTTTCTTCTTTTCAAAAGAGGCCTGGCAGCCCAAACAAAATCCCTAAATATCCAACTCCTAAGCCTGTGAGTACAAGAATAAAAGCCAGAGTGTTGATTAAAAACATGAGAGTTGTGCCACGCCTAAGGACCTATATGAAGAACCAATAAAGGTCTCACCCAGCCAACACATTTAGCTGCCCTCACAAAGGCATATGTGTCATGCATGGTAATGAGATCCTAAGGTCCCTAAATATATGAAAATTCTGATAAAGGACTCTCTCGACTGGCACATTCAATTGCCCTCACAAAGGCAGATGTGTTGCGCCCGGTAGTGAGATCCTAAAAGTTTAGATAAACCCTCACCCACTAAAAGGGGGAGTTACACATCAGCCTTTAGCCAACCCTCATGCCTATCTTAGTTTCCAGTAGGTTATTTAAAGAAGTATATAATTCATTGGGGTTGCAAGTATGAACATCCAACTTTGGGAGTGTCAGCATGCTTTCTCTCTCTAGAGGTACTCTCATCCATCTCTAGATCCCTTCCCCTCCCCAACCATCCGCCACCCCCTCGCCATGGAGAGTGGGGTTGGCAACCACCACACTAATGTCTCTCCTCCCACAGTTACTACACCACCACCACCTATTGAAGCCTCAACTCAGCCTCAACCCATTCCCCCCTTCCACCCTCCAACCCCCTTCCCTCAGGGTCTGATCTTCCCTAGTCAAACCCTAGAGAAGATGTCATGAAGGCACGGTCTTGGGCAGACACAGTGCAGGGCGAGCCTCGTTTTTTCAGAAGCGGTAAGCCTTGTGAGGTGGCTGATGACCCAAAGATCCCTTTCTTTAAGGAGGGGGACTCCATGACCTTGACCAAGTTCTCAGAACCAGTGGTTAACGAGATGGATGATTACCATAAGCTCACCATCATCGTACAAATCCTGGGATAGAGATGCATCTATGAGTAGCTGTTCGGATGGATGATAAGGAATTGGAAACAGAAAGGTGAAATCCAACTCTTCACCCTGAATGGCGGCCTATTCCAGGTGAGGTTCGCTAACACAGCAGATATGAAGGTGGCCTTGGAAGTAGGCCCCTGGTTCTTCGACAACAAGCTTGTGCTCACCAGGAAGTGGTGTCCCTTATCTGACTTGTGGAGAGTCACACTTACTTCGGCCCCTGTTTGGATCAACCTGCCTAAGGTGGGTCACCACTGGACCCATCGGGCACTGACCATCATCGTCTATGCTATCAGTGTTCCCAAGGCTTTCGATCTGGCTATTGCTGGAAGGCACATTGGGGCGGCGAGGATCTGTGTCAAGATACCAGTGAAAAAGATACCCCCCAAGGTGGTGGTAGAGATGCCTGATGGCTCTGCTCTGGAGGTGAAGGTCATCTACAAGGCCTTACCGGACAGATGTGAGAGTTGCCAGGTCTTCGGACATAACCATGGTTGCTGCCCGACTCCTCGTGTTGAGGGTGATACTACCGTTCGTGGTCACTCCACCGGTAGAAGACCGAGGAGAATAAGGAAGAGAGCTAGCACCAAATCTACTACACACAAGGTGATTGAAGAATTGTCGAACAGTGTGGAGGAATCTGGAGATCTGATCACGATTCCAACATCTGAGGTGAACTCCATGGAGCTAGCTAGCCATTCTGCTATTGGGGGTACCACGGGTGAGGTCCAAACAACTAGTGTTGATGCTGAAGAAGGGGAAAGGCTTGACCTGGGAAACACATTCTCCGTCCTTTAGGACCTCGAGAATGAGGATCTGGGGCACAACAATAGAAGGGAGACCAGAAGCATGGTGGCTTTAGTTAGAGGAGGATGTGGAAAAGGTGGGACCACCCAGGCCAGGGGTGGAAGAGGACGCCCCCGATGACCATCCTCGGATGGAATGTGCGGGGGGCATCTCAGTCGGACAGACAACATAGACTGAGAAAGGTGATTCAGGAACAGATGGCTACGATAGTGATCTGCTGTGAAATAAGAATAAAAAGAGAGGTCGCTGATAGAATGTAGGGCTTGTTTCCTCCTGCTTGGGATTACGCTTCTAACATAGACCATATACAAGGTGGTAGGTTGGTGGTGGGATGGAACCCAGCTGTGTGGGATGTCCAGCCTATCCATTCCATGGATCAGATGATTAACCTCAGCTACATCAACCAGGGTGGTTTCCACTGCATCATCTCGGCAGTGTATGGGCTCTCTTCTGAGATGGAGAGGAGGAGGCTATGGGAAGTGTTGGTGCAAACTGCACATAATGATATTCCACAATTGGTGATTGGTGACATCAAGCACGTCAGAAGAGCAGGGGAGAAGAAAAGGTGGCTCCCTATACCAGCCTATGTTCTTAGAAGGTTTAATGAATCCATAGATGTTGCCAACTTGATAGAAGTGAACATGCGGGGTGGTATTACTACATGGAGCAATAATAGAGTGCCTGCGAGATGCATGGCCACTAATCTTGATAGGGGCCTGGTTAATGCTTCTTGGCTGGATGTGTTCCCTGAGGTTGCTATTGAGCTAGGGGGTCACCCTAATAGTGACCACGCCTGGCTTAGAATGCAGCTGACAATCAAAGAAAAGGAAGCTAGAGCTTTCAGATTCCTAAACCATTGGTTGACTTGGCCAAGCTTTGAGGGAGTCATTATGGAGGCTTGGAATAGATGAACCGTGGGCAATCCTCTTTTCATTGTGATGGAAAAGCTCAAGGGTGATAAAAGTATGCTGAAGAATTGGTCTAGAGAGATCATTGACCTTCCACATCTCATTGTCGAGGCTCATAATAATTTTGAGAAGGAGGCTACTGCTCTGAGATTAGACCCTCTTGATGAGGGTAAAGTTGATGAGGAAAGAATGAGTGCTAGTAGACTCCTACAACTTGAGAAGGCAGAGGAGGTGTCTTTGTGGCAAAAGAGCAGAATGAAATGGATCAAGGACGGAGACAGAAACACAAAGGTTTATCATGCGGCCTTGAAAAGGAACAACATGAGGGATGAGATACACAATATCATTGATGCTAATGGTGAGATCATTGAAGGTACTGAGAAGGTTGCTGAGAAAGCCGTGCAGTTCTTTTTGGAGATGTATAATCAGCCCATCACTAAAAACCTTAGGGAGTTCATTCTTCCGGACAGATGAGTCATTGAGGAGATGAATGCTAAATTGGTGGCTACCCCTTCTGAAGATGAGATCAAAAGAGCATTGTTTTCCATTAATGCCTCTAAAGCTCCGGGACCCGATGGTTTTAATGCCAAGTTCTTCCATTGGGCTTGGCCGATTATCAAGGAAGACATGTGCAATGCTATGAGATGGATGGTGGTGGGAGGTAGAATGGTTTGTCAGGTGAACCATGCTTTCATCGGACTCATTCCAAAGAAAAACATGACGGCCAATATGAATGACTTTAGGCCAATTGTCTGCTGCTCCATTCTTTATAAAGTGTATGCTAAGATCCTTGTAGGTAGATTGAAGATGATCCTACCTAGTATCATATCTGACAACCAACTCACTTTCATCAGAGGTTGTAGTATCTCTGATGGCACCCAACTTGATACTGAGTTTCTAGATGAATTTGGGGACAAGTACAAAACAAAGAAAGCTTGTGTCAAGCTTGATATCAAGAAGGCTTATGATCTTGTGAGATGGGAAGCCTTATGGAGAATCATGGCTAATATGGGGTTCAGTAACAGATGGATCCAGATGTTGAAACAGTGTGTCGAAACAACTTCTTTTTCGGTGTTGGTTAATGGTAGTCCCAAAGGACTTTTCAGGGCATGCAATGGCCTTAGGCAAGGCGAACCTCTCTCCCCTCTTTTGTTCACTATTATCATGGAGGGGCTCACTACTATGATAAAGAAGGATGAGGATACAAACTTGTTGAAAGTCTTTAAAGTTAGGGGGATTCCTGTGCGATCCCACCTAATCTTCATTGATGACGTGATGTTCTTCCTCTCGGGGCACACTAAGCACCTTAGAAGGATGAGATTGATTCTGAATGAGTTTGGTGACCTCATTGGTCTATACATCAGCCCTATTAAGTCGAATGTATTCCTCTCCAAATCTTGTGATGGAAGGAGGGGTAGACTTAAGGAGGCTGCTGGGATTGAAATTGGGCAGTTCCCTACCAAATACCTTGCCATACCTCTGTCAAGGGGCAAGGGGAAGAGTGGTGACTTCGCTGGTTGCCTTGATGACCTCAGAAGAACTATTAAGAAATGGTCCGGTGTTAACATTTCCATGGCAGGCAGGGTCTTCTTGATCAGGTCTGTCCTACAGAGTAAAATACATTACTGGTGTCGACAGGTTACTCTCCCGCCATCTATTCTGCTGCAGATGCGTTCTTTGGTGTCCGGGTTCCTTAGGAGAGGTAGGAATCATGCCATATCTTGGGAACCGTTGCAAGATCCTTATAGTGTGGTGGTTTGGGGATTACTGATCTTTCTGATCTGGCCACTGCTATGATAGCTAGGAAGTTGGATTCCTTTCTCCAGAACATGGTCTCCCCTTGGGCGAAGTGGATGCGTTCTCATTATGATGTGACACCACAGCAACCTGATGATCATCAGAGGAGTTGCGGTTCCAGAAACTGGTCTGCCTTGGTTGAGCGATGGAAGCATGTGGGGACCTATTATTACTTTGACAGAGGCGGTTGGTTGCTCGTTAACCATATTAAACCATGGGAGATCAACTACCACCAACCACATGTTCAATGGAATATGCTCCTTTGGGGGAAATTGCACACTCCCAAGTGGAGTTTTTGTCTGTACAGAAGCCTCATGAAGAAGCTGCCCATGACTGATAGAATTAGAAAATGGGGCCTTGATACGAATCCCATATGAAGCCTGTGCAATAGGTTTGAGGAAAGCCATGAACACTTGTTTTTTGAATGTGAGTACTCCATATACTGCTGGAGCCGAGCTAGTATAAAATGTGGCTGGGGTGGTCGGCCTCCTAACAGCCTTGATGAAGCTATAACCTGGATTTTGAAGGTATCTAAAAAGCAAAAGAAGATGTCTGTCCTTGGGGGAAATATCCTGTGTCTTCTGGTTTTCTCGTTGTGGAATGAGAGAAATAGGAGGATTCATGGTAAGAGTAGCACTGAGTCCCTCGCCTTTTTTGATAACCTTGTAAGAAGTTTGAGGGGTTTTTATAGAGCCTTCCCCATGGCTTTGGGGGGAATGGAGACTTTGGCCCTTAAAAATTGGGGCTTGGTCTAATGTTGTGTAGTATACGAGATTTTGTGTGACCCTATACTTTTTGGTTGGAATACTATTTTACCTTATCCAAAAAAAAAATTGATTGGGGTTGAAAACATGCACAGAATGCGATCGAGGAAAAGGTGGTCCCAATGTGAGCTACGTGATAAGGAAGAAATCTGAGATCCACACAACTCCCAATACCTGAAAGAGTTAGTGCAAGTAGAAGCCCGATAAAACTCTAAGAGATTTCTGGTTTAGAATTGAGGCAAGAGTATGGAAATCTTCACCAAATAAAATCGCCTCACCACTACATGCCTCATCTCTATCTAGCTTGAGGACAAGCTAGACTCTAAGTTAGAGGGGTTGATAACCTCCCATTTTGCGATGTTATCTTACTAGTTTTCCTCAGTTTTCCATACTCTTTCTTAAATAAATTATACACAATCTTTAATTTTCCACTTTATTGTAAATATACCATCAGACTAACTTTTTCCCTTTTATTTCTTACAAAAAAGCACAAAAATTTTATAAAAGCTCCAAACGGTCCCAAGACCGAATGGACACCAAACATTCCCAAGACCGAATGGACATAAAATGGTCCCAAGACCGAATGGACACCAAATGGTCCCAAGACTGAATGAACATCAAATGGTCCCAAGATCGAATGGACATCAAATGGTCCCAAGACCGAATTAACACCAAACGGTCCCAAGACCGAATTAACACCAAACGGTCCCAAGACCGAATGGACATCAAACGGTCCCAAGACCAAATGGACACCAAACGGTCCCAAGACTGAATGAAGGCCAAACGGTCCCAAGACCGTGTAAAACCAAATGGTCCCAAGACCGAATGAAGGCCAAATGGTCCCAAGACCGTGTAAAGTCAAAATGGTCCCAAGACCAAATAAAGGCAAATGGTTCCAAACCATGAGGACTCAAACGGTTTCCAAACTGAGAGAGTCCAAACGGTCTCCAAACCGAGAGAGTCCAAACGGTCTCCAAACCGAGAGAGTCCAAACGGTCTCCAAACCGAGAGAGAGTCCAAATGGTCTTCACGACCGTTTGGGCCCAAATCTCCCAAACCGTTTGAGTCCCACTCAAAGCCTATAAATAAGACCCGAAGGGTCCTCACAAAGGACATAGTTTTTCAGACATCCAAAGGCTGCCTCTATTGTTCCAGAGCCATTCCATCCTTCACCCACTACCCCAAGGCTGCCAGTCTAAGATCCATACTCCATCTCCAAGATACT
Source organism: Alisma plantago-aquatica (assembly GCA_963693085.1). NCBI lineage: Eukaryota > Viridiplantae > Streptophyta > Magnoliopsida > Alismatales > Alismataceae > Alisma > Alisma plantago-aquatica. The sequence continues at coordinate 1,115,627,624 of OY856412.1, forward strand.
TTCTCTCTCATCGACAAAGAAGGTGGGAAGAGGAGGATTCATCATTAAGCAAGCTACAAAGTGTGAAGATCATTGTTCTCTCTCTCTAAGGGGTCGACCTTCCTCCCTCCTTCGTGGAGATGACGCTCTCTCTCTCTTCCCACCCCCTTCTTTGTTCTTGCCATGAGCGAGTAGCCTCATACACTAGGGTGCGAGGAGTAGCCCCGCTACCCATGTTTTCATCTCATGTAATGTAATTCATGAGTTTGCAATAGAGATATGCTTTCTTTTCAGTTCGACATCAATCGTTTAATGAATGCTTGTTGCTTGATCACCAACTTGTGTTACTTATTATCTCTTAGTATGAATTGTCTACGTTTGTACTATTAGATTCAAATCTCGATTGAATGTTGGTTCTTGATGCATGTAGTCACCATGCATCTATTTCGGTATCTAGGAGTGTTTTTCGAGGAGTGGAGTAAACTCACTTCCATCGTTGTACTTTCATACTATGAAATGGAATCAGCTGACGTATAAAAGTACAACCTTGATAAGTCGAGGAACACACTTTTCAAAGGGAATGATGCAAAGTAAGTGACCATTCATTTGGGGATGGCTGCTTTGCAACATTCCCATGCTTCTCATAGTTAGTTCTCTGAAAGGAAACTAAATCTACAAAGATACTAACTGTTTAGACTCTTATTGCAGACTATATTACTATGTTGCATGCCTTGATCCATGTGTAGTGGTGGTGAAAGTCGGTCAGATCCTAGTAGTTTCTTAACATTGTTTACAACCTTAAATTTACCTTCCTGCTTACTTTCCTGCTTTTACTTTACTTGCACTTAGTTTAAACAACCAAACCAACTCTTTGATCTAAATACCAACTATTAAGGAGTTAAATGAAATTCTAACATTTTCTATCTTGTTGATCTTAACAAGACCGTTGTCCTGTGGATTCGACCCTTAACTATACTACGATAGTACTTCCATGTATCCTAGCGTACGTGGGTGGAGTTTTTAATCTAGTATAAACAAGGCTAAACCTAAAATATTTACTATCTTTAGGATTTTTAGTGGTGCACGCAACTCCACACAAGTGGAAGCTCCATCAGTATTTGAAAAGCCTAAGACTAATGGCATCTTTAGAAACATCTGGGATCTTGGTAAAGGAACTAAGGCCAGTGAAACATTGGAGGTGATCTTGAGAATCTCACCATTGTTCCCAGAAAAAGGGTTGGCCTGGAGCATGGTGATCCAATGAGTGCGGATCTCAAATTGGCTGCATGCAGACTGGCTTCGTGTGTTGTGTGTTCAACCATCATAAGTTCTCTTTGAGACGAAAGTGCCTACTCAATCATACAGGAAACCTCCTCTTCTTACATCCTAAGTTAGTTTTGTTGATTTAAGCGATGGAAAGTTCTCTCTGGCTCGGGATCAAAAATTGGCGACGTAGAATTATTTGGCAGGCGGTGCATGCACAATTATATAAGCATATTCGAGTGCAAAAAAATGTAATGCTTGAATGAAAGCTCGAAAGAAAGAGGAGATGACACTTCTGGAATGTTACTCGAAATACATAAAAAATATAAAAAATCAATTTTTTGGGGGGTTTAAGAAAATGATCATGTGTCCCCGACAACAAAACTAAAATTGATACACGTCGTTTTCACACCCATTCACTAGAATAATTATCCTAGAGTTTAATCCTTTTTTACTTTCCAGTTAAGGAGAGTATAGAAGGATCAATCCCACATGACAATGTTTTTAAGATTCATTTTCTTTTATTCCCGATTGTTTTTGAAATTATTTCTTTTTGGTATTTTGGAAAGATTGACACAAAGTAAATTCCGATTTGGGTGGGGGTTGATTAAAATAATGCAAGAATTTAAAGTGCAAGAAAGCAAAGGATTACACTAAAGCAAGGAAATGGAAATATTAAACTAAGCAAGAAAAGTAAATGAAGAAGATGGTTAGCACAGAATAAGAGACTATCTAAGGATGAAAATAAAATTGCAAGAATTAAAAAGAAAACAATTGAAACAACATTGAAAGAAAAAGTTGAAATTAGATGGGGAAAACATCAAGGCTTTATGGATTTTCACCACCTTAGACAAAATGAAAAAAAAGATTAAAGAATATATGATAATTAAATTTAGAAGCAGGTATGTGAATCATTCGTAAACAAAACACAAAAGGCAAACTCCACGTGAACCCATTGGTCCTGGTGTTCATGCTTCATAGTTCATCATCCTAATGGGGATTTTCCACAGTCGCATCTAAATCCCCATGCAACAGGTTTAGTCATTCTAAATTTTGGGTTCCACGGTCGCATCCACAGGAATTAACTCACAATGAAAACAAGAGATCACTTTGTTTATATCGACGGTTTTCTAAACCAAAAGCCATCCATATAAAGAAAATCATATAAATTAATCTGATCAAAAAAATGTCCAAGGGGCTATTCCCCTTGCCTCGATAAAGAGACTACTCACTAGTCATAGTGAGGAAGGGAGAAACAAGGAGAAAAAGAAAGAAGGCCATAGACCACAAATCCAAAATCTCTGAAGAGACCAAGGTGGTGACAATTAGATGGCTTAACGTCTTTATCTCCCACTCCAATAGCAAAAGCGAGAAGAAAGATTGAGAATAGAAGAAATCTAGATGTAGAAGAAAAGAACTGATTTGGTTGCTTGAATGTAAAAATTACACTAGAATTGAAATTGATAGAGTTTCACTACAACTCGAGTACACAAATTGGGACCCTTTTCTTAGTGAAGTCCCCCCTCCTTTTATAGGGGAAGTAGGGGTGGAAACCCTGAAGGGGGAAAAGTAACAAATGAGTGGTGGTTGCTGAAATCCACTATTTGCATGCCATGAAATGGCCGTTTCACTAAGCGAGATGGTCATTTGGCAATGACTTGGCCCAGGTCTAGAATGTTTGGACCAAAACCCTAAAGAGGGTTGTGGCAGTGCCATTTAAGAGAAAACTTGGGCTCAAAGCAAAGTTCGAGATGGCCGTTTGGCTGAAGTGGGACACCTATCTTGATTGTGATGTGGTGTGGCTTTGGAGTAGCGGCTGAGCCCTAGTCAATTGAAGTGACAATGCCCTTGCTTTCATTTCTTAGTCTCAAAGTAAAACCTTGAAATTATTGTTTGACTAAACTGAGGCACTCGTCTCGCACCACCGTGCGCGTAATCAAAGGGTTGGAACCCTAATCAAGTGGTGGTGCACTTGAGTGTTTTTGTGATTCTAGGTCAAGTTAACCTAGATGTTTGGGCTTGTTCGGGGGCTCGTCTGGCTCCATGAGATGACTGTCTTGCTGAATTGAGACGCCTATCTGGTGTGTAGAGTAGGCTAGTTGGGCCGAGGACAAGGTGGCTAGTTGGGCCGAGGACAAGGTGGCCATTTGGCTCTGAAACATGGGGTCTCAGGGAGTGAGGTGACTGTCTAGGCTTGGTGAGATGGTCGTCTCATTGGCTCAATGGGTCAGAATCAACTTTTGAGAAAAACCCTATAAAATTTGAGAAAATGGATAAGTATTTGCAAAAGTAAATCAAGAAGTGGGTAAATTGCAATTTGGTCTAAACATTACTGAACAAGAGAAAATATAATGAAAATGACTAAGAATAATATGCAAAAAGATAGATGAATATGTATTCATTAGTTTTTTTGGTGGGACTCCATTTACACAATCAAGGAAATTAAGACAGAGTGTAGGCTTTTGCATCATGTATTTATAATTTTATTTAAGTTTGAGGTTGCCATGTTTCTTTTCTAAGAATTTATGATAATACATTTAATACACTAGTCTGTGATTGGTTTCTTTCTATTATTGTTGTGATGAGTATATTGTTTGTGGCACTCCCATGTTGAGAAGAAGTTTTTAGATTCTTCTCATGTGATATAAAAATGGGGGATGTAACAATGTGGTATCAGAGTAATAATGTAGATGTCCATCAGGAAAATTCTCATATTCTTAGTCTAGACCACCCACTACATCCTAGAGACCAGAACATATAGATAGGTCGATGCTAGTGACCATTGTTATAGAAGGAATCATACAAATATAGTAGAGTTTGAGATATAGGTCTAGTTAGATATGCATTAGAGTTAGTTACATGTCAATTTTATAAACCCACACCTATGTCATTACCGCTATGTCCCTAGTGTGTGTTGTTCGGAAAACATATCATATGGAATTGTGGAGGGAATGTCATGACTATCTAAAATCCTCATGATGTTTGTCTCACCCTTTCAAGTTCATGTGGTGTGGGACATGTGCATGGTGAGGAGTTGAGAGAACCATTATAAGATAGGTCATGTTCAGGTATATATGCGACTGATATATATTGAAAGGTGTCAAAAGACATAATTAATTCTAAACACCCTAGTCGTATAGTTACTTGAGCTTAATGACATTATAAGTAGAGACATCATATACCCTAATTAGATGATGTAAAAGTAGCATTATGGTGTCAAATTTTGTAGATTTGTTCCAAGATGAGTGTGAGTAGTGATTAAGTCAACAAGTGTTTCCTTAGAAGAACATACCCTACATTTGGCACCATTATAATAAGAAATAATGACTACCCTAAATATTGCGGCAAGAATCCAGGATTACAATTTATGTTATTCAAAATTATAATCAGATTATGATAGGGTTATACATAACACTTACAACCTCATAAGATAATACATATGTGGAAATCCTAAAGGTTGCATCCTACATAAGTCAACTTGTAGGATTAATACCTTTGTTTTAGTGGAATAGTGATTCGAGAAAGATGAGGTCTTTTTCCTAGTATAATTGATGATAATTAGGGAAATATTAACGTTCTTAGAACCTTCAACCCAAGTAGGAATTATAGTAGCAAGTCTAATCATGATGGTTGTTCAGGAAAATACTTAAGGATAATAGAATTGATGTTATGAATCAAGTTTAACCTTAAGGTATGATGATTGCTAGAGGTGACTAAAAGTATTTAAGGTTATACATAAGGATGGTTTAAGCATTTAGTGATACAAGATATGTAATAGTATGGATCAGTGATCTAGGATCACTACAATATTGGGTTTTAGATGATTTTCACATGAGATAAAGCCTAGAGAAGTTGCTAGACTAATGTTTGATTCAATATTCCTAGGGATAAGAACAGTTTCATGAGAGAGTAGTGACTATTAGTACCTTGGATTCATGCTACCTAAAGAACCATGATAAGATGAAGAAAGTCATTACAAGTAATATTAAGATAAGACATGCAAGTAAGATATTGTGTAATTTTATGGCTATATCCTTATTGTGCCTAATATCTCAAGTAGACATATGTGTATAAGATTTCTTAGAATGATAAATATCTAAGAATTAAATACATGATAATATTGTAAGTTTTTAATGCATTAAGTCATGATTATATTTCCAAGATAAGATCCATGTATTCAGATTTAAGATTTTGGTAAGACCACGAGGTCAGAATGCACTAAGATTCATATAAGATCATATTCAATGACTCCTCATGCACATCAACTCAAGAGACATTACCCATGCCCTTATCTTAGGTCATGTGGCCTAGGCCCTTAGTGTAGGCTGATTCAGATGCATAACTCAAGCCCTATGTACAAATTATGTGACCCATGCACTTAGTGTAGGTCATAAGACCCATCTACCAGAGTACATGTATCTAGAGAACAATATGTAAAAAGTAAGAATTAGGAGTAAATAAAGAATAGTTGTTTCTGCTTAACATTTCCCTACACATTTCCATGTGGATTGTACATGATAGTTTGATAAGGTTGTTAGACATATTTAATTATCCATAAGAAGTTCATACTCTGAAGGTGCTTACGAATTTATGATAGTCATCAAGAGTTAGTGTATGTGAAGTATGTGAAAACCTAAGGTGGGTAGCCTACTGTATTTTAATCAAATTTCAAGGATGAAATTTATCCAACGTGGGTAGAATTGTAACATCTACATTTTTGAGAACTTTATTTTAATTTCTTAAGTACATACCATTCATGGCCATGAAAAAGAGAGCAAGATATTTTGATTTACTAACATGCACTAATTTTTTTTCTATTAAGATATATTGTGTATATAAGTTAAGACCTAAAATTTAAGATTTAATTCTTTTTAGATAATTAGTTATGTAGTATTTAAGAAATATTTTTTAATCACACTAATTAGCTTAGTTACCTAATTGGAAAAGGACTGCACTAGAATACTCTGGACACTAATGTGATCAAGAAGTCAAAGTTTGGCCTTAACTAAATTTTATTTGAATAGGTAAATGATTCATACAAGATAATGCCAAATTAAATGAGATAATGCCTTTCCCCAAACTTTTGTTTTGTTGGACTTTGTTTGAGTTGTTTCATCAGATCCCATGATGGACCCTTAGATCACATCCATTCAACAATCTCCTTCAACCTCCTGACTCTCAACAACATAACCCTCTCCCAATCATACTCTAATTACACATAACTCTCTTGACTATTTAGGAAAAAAATTTCATCTACATCTTTGAGAGATCACCACACATCACATAAGCCCCTATTTGAGCCCTAGTTTTCACTTAGTAGAAAATGCTCAAAACCTCCTTTGTCCTCCTTCTGTGTCTCCATCACTAGTTTCTATAGGGAATCCATCTCGGCCCAGTGAGCATCCACATTGATCAAGGAGAGATCCCATAAGGTTCCTCTTCCCTAAAGGCCGCCTTCGACCCCAATGTAGACCCCCATCACTATCTTCAACCTCCAGTCATCCACCTCCACTCTCCACCTATAAACCAAAATTGATTCATCATGGCCTCAACATCCCCAAGGCTCCAAAAACTTGAGCCAAAGCTTCATGTGGACCACGACACAATGAGGCAACCAGTCGACAAAGATGCCTTTGACTGATCAGTGCAAAGTTTTCCACTGAGAAGCTCCTAACGCGTGTGGATTGAGGGTGAACTTTAAGTATTCCAGGTTCCACTAAAGCTTCTTCACCTCATGTGAATCTATTTCAAAAGTTAAGCCTACATAATACCCATGATTTACTATTTCATATGTGCTCTTCTTAACAACAACCTTGAGACCCGACTTCCATGGTTTTGATTGTACAGTCTGTTGTGTGACTTTGTGATGATTGAACAAACATATTCAGAAGGTTGGTAGGATATGAGCTCCTCTCTTTTTCTCTTTAAGCTTGCTTGGTCTTCTTCCCCTGTGTCCTTCTATTTCACAACCAGCTGGAGTTGCCACTCCAGCTATCGACCCCACACAAGTGTTGTTTGACTTTGCTAGTCCAAGACAAAGCTAACCCAGTACTTTGGTTGGCCTTACTTCTCCTATGTTGAATATCATCCAAGGAGATATCACTAGTGCCAAGAAGCGTCTCACATCTTGAAGAAGAGGGACAAGGTGATGTGTTGTCTGTATTTGTCTTACAACTTTGATCCTAACATGTTTTATTTTGTTTTTTCATTAGGGTTCTTTAGTCTTTTTTGCTCAGTATATTGTTAAGAGGTGTGAGCCACAACCTCCACCACTCTCTACTTTTGTTTCTTGGTTATTTATTTCATAATATCCATTGTGATTGGTAAATATTGCCTAAAGTTGTAGAAACTCTAGTAAATAACCCAGTCATTAGCAAATTGTCAAAAATTAGCCATAGATTTATAAAGTAATTCTAATTCTAATGAAACTCTTGGATTACCCAGATTGTTATCCTATAATCTGATGTATAAGTATTGGATTATTGATTACAATAATGTGTTTTCAATTAGGGAACCAATACCAATTAGTCATATATCAAGTTTTAGAAGCTATTGACCTAACTTTATAACTAAATTAGTAACCCTAATCATGTTTCTTGAAGATAAATAATTACTAAGATAAGACATTAGGGTACTATCTTATATGTAATCATAAATATATGTAAAATATGCACTAAGGAGATATTGATGGTGCATGTAAAGTTAGACCAAGTAAGATACTTAACTCCTTTACAACTACTAGGAAGTGGAACTAATAAAACTAATGTTGTTTCACCAATGAGATTAATTAAGTTATACTATTACAAGTTGCACTAAGTTGACCAAGAGGAACCCAATTAGAAAATAATAGTAGGGATAGTTTGATGTGCTATGATGCAGTATACATGATCAATACCCAATCGCTAACTCATAAACTCATCTACTACAAAGGGTAAGATAATACATCCTAGTAATCGCTAGAACATTGTATCATGGTTATGATCCTAGAATTCAATCAAGAGTCAAATAATGCACCTAGAAATCTAGATTGAGAACACTAACAACCCTAGAAGTTTTGGACCTGAGAGAAGACATGAAAATTGATAGACCCTTCGATTTTTTTGAAGAAGGTAAGAAGCAAAACTTGAAGCAGTATCTTCAAATAAGATTTGGCTTACCACTGGTAAGTGGGCCATGTCCATTGAGTTTAAATATCTATATGATACATATCTTACACACACTCTTATAAAGTAAGTTAGAGAGTACATTACTTTCATACATTCAATATTCATGTTTATTTCATATCCAATAATTTCTTTGAGCAATCAGATTTTGTTCAAATTAGTCATGTTGCCTGGTTAGCATATTTTAGATATTTGAGATTTATATTAATTTAGAAACTAAATATTTATATGCTCAATTTATTTTATTTTCTCCAGTCCCTGGAGTTAGATATAAGTTTTCATATAATTGTTAAATAAAAGAGCTTCGGATTAAGATCTGTCCAGATAGTATATGATATTAGATCTTAGAATTCAGAATTAAATTACTCATTATGTGAGTAGCCAAATATTAGATCCAAATACTTATTGAGAGTTTTAAATGTAGATTTAGATTTCATTTAGAGTTAAAGTGTCAAGATAAAAATTTTGATATTATAGATTAAGATCAGAGATAAGAAATTAAGAATGTTGATTGTAGAATGACATGAGAACATTAATTGTATACACTATATGATAAGTCTTGACTAGAGAGTCACATTATGATTTAGAGGATGCACTAAGACAGACATTGTGCATGTCACAGAGGGAACATTGTACAAATAGAGGGTGTGTTGCACTATAGAGGACATGTTTGTGTCAATAGAGGGCCCATTGTGCCAATTGAGGGTGTATTGCATCATAGAGGAGACTTCAATTTCACAGAGGAGGACTTATTGTATAATGGTATCCACTAACAAATAAAAGACTTAAATAAAAAACACATCAATAATATAAGTTTACAAATTTCATAACTTAGTTCACCTTTTAGTTATAGTATATTTATGTTTATCTTATTAGAAATTCAATGCCACTTACTCTAAGAATAGATTCCCTATTTGTGCAAGGTTAGGGATGAGATGTTTGTAGGTACCAATCTTCAGGAAGATCAGTGAATATAGAGAACACATCAACAGTTTTAAGAGGTTTGCATGGTGGGGGAACCATCTACACGATCCAAGATATTACGACAGAGTACGAGATTTTACACAATGTATTTTGACTTTTATTTGAATTTTTTGTAATCATGTTTCTTTCCTAAGAATTTATGAGATTGCATTTTATGCACAAGTCTATCATTCGTTTCTTTCTATTATTATTGTGATGAGTATCATGCTTGTTACACTCCAAAGTTGATAGAATTTTTTGCTTCCTATCATGTGATATAAAAATAGGGCATAAAAAGTCACTCTACTAGACATAGAGAGATAATCTAGGGTGAGTTGGTTGGATGACTTGTGTTACTCAGACTAATTATATATATATCAAACACCTTATGATCTATGCAAGACAATGTTATGGAGTGAATTCAAATGAGTAGTTAACTGAATTATAGACTGAAATTATCCATGAAACTTGATTTTCAACTCGTGTTTCACCTTTTCTTCTGATTCCAAACCCTACATTTCACATGTGGGTTATTTTTGGAGTGATTGTGGAGTTATGTCAAAAAGGAGGTATTCTAATAGTATATATTCCATTTTTTCATTTCTAGGATTATTTGAGTAGTTAGTGGATATTTTATATCTATTTTTCTTCATCCCATAATATAACCTAGTGTATCATCTTTAATTTCTTATATTTATTATCAATCTAGTTTCTTGATCAAAGAGTTGGAAATGATATTTTCTAGTCTCCAGATAACATTCTAATAAAAGCTTGGTAATTTTCGATTTTTTGGGGTAAGTACTTAGATTTTATATTTTAATAAATTAATTTAGAGGTAAGTGGTTGTTTCAATTTAATAATATAATACCTTACACATTTCAAGTTAGAAACTCTTCCACTTCCTTATTCAAAATCTTAAACTCACTGTTCAATTCTTTATATAAACATGACCTACCAGAAATCTAAAGCTTTATCACTATAGTAGAAAATTTTCATATTTTTTTCATAATATTTGAAAAATATAGAAAGAAACACCATGTGTTCGTTTGTTTTATGATATACTTATATGTAGATAATGATTGAATTGATTTTGCTTATGAATTTACATGTTGAATTAGCTATAGTTGATCAATAGAGATGTTGTTTTTTCAATTAGGGTTTTATTTGAATCATTCATATATTTGTGAGATGTTTGTAAACAATGTGAAATCCTTATACAATGTCATCCTATAAATAGAAATGATCATCTAGTGAAATCAACTAAATAGTTTATCAAATTGTGGTGAGATGAATTGTTGATGAAGTGAGTTAGTAAAAATTTAAGTGTGATGGAAATCATTATAAATTAAACTTAACAAGTGAAGTTAGTAGTACCATTTTCCATGAACACTGTATAAACTTTTCTTTGAGATCAGTACTAGGAAGGGTGAAAAGGGCAATCAACTAGTGTTGAACATGAGTGTAACACTTGGAGAATGACTTAGTTGGATGGAACCAATAGTACTATTATTCCCAACAGATAGTAAGTACCCAAAGATAACCATATAGGTAAAATGATACTAGTTAAATTTTGTTCTTTAGATTGTACTTTTTTTTAACTTTGTTATCCATTTGCGGAACTACTTTATGTGAGTTTACATGATTTTAAGATAGGGAATCCCTCCCAGAGAAATTAGGACACAAGGTCATTTCTTTTGTGATGCTTTTTAGCCACCATAAGGCCATACATGTAAATCTCATTTTATATCAATGATATAGTTCATTGAAAAGTCTTAGGGTCTCTGTGTAAAACCTTAAGACTTACACAACAAGTCATGCTTTAGTGTCTTCTATTAAGATGGTATGATCCCACTGAGTTTAGGGTTATTTAATTCAATAATTTAGGTTGTAATCAATGTTAGAATATTAACCATGTACATAATTGAGGTCAATGTTAACATAAGTCAGTGTGTATGCGGAAAATAAATATGAATTAGTTCTTCATATCCAAATTCGTTGTTTGTATCTTAGATCTTCATGAAGTACATGCCCAACTGTTAATGAATTCAAGCTACCTGAATACTGGATTTCATAAATAAAGTTCCTAATTTGCTTACTAATTATTGAAGTTCATTAGACTACTACATAAATATCTTCTCTAGGGAATGCAGTTTACCCCTATACTAACAATTTTTTATAAGTTACAAGAAAGGTTTTGATACTCCTCCTACATGAGAAGGAGAATATTAGGCTTAGAGATAAATAATTTCCATTTACTTTCAAGTTAGTCTATTAATATATCAGGGTTCTAAAAAAGGATGAAAAATGTGTCCTAGTTAAATGAACTTACTATAATAGTTAATTATTCAAAACCCAATTCTATTTCATCTTCAATTAGTATATCTATATTCCAATTTAAATATTGTGTTATCTACTATGTTAGTTTATTATATGTTTGTGTGAACCTAAGTTGTGAATGTGGTTATCTAAATGGGAAAGTTTTTCAATGGTATTATGGTCCAGTTAAACATGTCACACATGACGCACTATAATCTCAAGGTTTATCGGAAATATACGATTGGGTATGCCTCAATGTCTGTGTATGTATTTGGTATGGGAAACACGACTCCACCACCTAGGCCCATATATTTTTTTTACTATGTAAACTAGGAACCACCACCTACATGTACAACTTATATTACATTACACGAGTTAACTTTGATATATATGGGAATATCTAGGTCTCCATGTGTGAGATTTTTTTATATTGGACTCACTTGAATGCCCAAGGGAAAAATAGCATGTAACAAGAACCAGACGAAGAGGTGATTACCTACTGTGAGAGGGAGGCCTCACAATCAAGGATTTTTTAGATGAGACCTTCTAATGAAGCCAAGTCAATTTGGGGTAACCAAACCCTGAAACTAATGAGAATGATCGTAGAAGTGTGTATGTTGTCGCATTCCCTACCTTCCAAAGCTGCCTAGAGGATGTGCCAAACACAATAGAGCGAGGACCCCAGATAGGATCCCCACCAACATATGCACTTTATATGGAGGAAACATCATGTTTAGTCATTAAATTTCAAGAAATAAGAGAAAAAGTCCAATTGATTTTGTCAATTGTCATGAATAAATTTAGACAAGGAAATTTAAAAATTTAGGGAATTAGAGTGCATTTTGGTTTTTTCAAAGGGATAATGCAAAAATATGTTGACCTTAGCTGATATTAGCCTCATCACTATACTAAGGGATTGAGTTGGAGATAATCGATCAAATAAATAGTAAGAAGCAACATACCTTAACTTTTGAAGCTAAATAATTCCAAGTAATCCTGGTTCTAAAGTTTATCATTTTTTTGAAGTAATTAAGGTTCTAAGGCCACACCATTGAGTAAATGTCATTTGAGGTTTTTCTCATGTTTCATCAGTGTTGGTTAGTTTCCCTTTTAGCTATGTAATTAGGGTTAGTTAATAACCTTGGTGACATGTGCTACAAGTTGGTCTTAGGGCTTAGCTCTAGTGAATTAGTGTGGTTTTCATGCCTTTTAGAAACCAGAATAGTGGGAAATTTGAAAATAGAGTTTCCGCCAATTTAGTAAGGGAACTAAGGAATAATGTAGAGTTTCAAAATGAAGTGGGATGAAACATAAAAGAGTTTCATAAACTATTAGGATAAGGTATTGGGTTATGATGGTGAATGTGTTAAGCACACATACAATGCCTGAACTCAAATTTGCCAACCTAGTAAGGTAAAATTGAGTTTTGAATTTGTAGAATTAGGAGTAGATGGACAATATATAGAAACAAATAAAAGAGGGTTTGAAAAATAATAGTATATGCAAAATTGAAAATCCTTGGTCTCTATCAACACACTATGCTTAGATTTGAAAGTGGGGAGGGTTGGATTCAAGTATATCTACATTGTGGCTATAGCCAATCTACCTTTATCAGACATTGTAGGAAGTGAAAGGGGATTTTTTAGATTCCTTCACCTAAAGGAATGGATTAAAATCACCACAGTTGTTTATTTGTAGGCATTTGTGGGTTGGAGATAGATTTTATGGGTATTCAAGGGGTGGTATTCAAGTTGTAACTAGGATTCTTGTCTCTCTCTAGTTGCCAACCTAAGTAAATAGGTTTCAAATTGGAATCCTCTAGGATTTACCTTCGAAATGATGTATAAGAGGATATTTATATAGGGGATAGGGGGTTTCTTAGGTTTAGGGTCTAGTTAAGTCCAAAATTAAGAAAAGAAGGGTTCAGAGAGAGGTGAGGCATGTGACTGGTCAGTGCCACACATTCCAGATTTTATTGGAGGTATTTTAGTGGAAGATTATTGACCATTTCAATGGGATAAATATGGGACACATGCCTAGCATGTAAGATGCTTTCCTAGTATTATAAGAGTGCTTTGATGATGTATTTTTGACCATCCCAAAGGTGGAAATATGGGGAACGTGTCTGATGCACAACCCACTATCTTTGTATTCTGGATGTTTCTCTACATATGATTAATTGAAGATCCCGAGTGGGGTTTGACCCTCCAAAGTGGGACGTGCTTTCTTGGTGCCCTATCCTACCTCTTTGTGAAATTGATATGAAAAACTAGTCTCTATTTGAATGGGATCAAAAGGGGTGCAATTCACGGGTGCAATGTGATGGTTGTAAATGTTAAGGGTTTGAGTTGAGTAATTGGTTTGAGTTATCAAGACCAAGTTATGAAAATGGCTTGGGTTAGGGTCCTGGTGACAACATTCAAACAAAGCAGCATGTGGTAACCATCCATTGATTGGATGTCCATTCCATTTTCGTGTCTAACCATTATTGGAGATTATTCTATGAATCACAAGATTATAACCCTAAGACTGTGATTATTTTCAATTAAACCAAGAAACTATTATAAATAATGGTTGTAGGATCATATCTAGATAGTTTGTCACTGATCTAATTAGAATTCTTATGGCTTATATTTGTTGAGCATTTCATTGAATCATCTCACTATTTTTTGACATCCCTTATGATGTTACTCATGGACCTAAGATGTTTGTATTGCTTTTTGTCACTCTAATATGAACACTAGTGCCTCGCATACAAATTTGGGTGACTATTGTTAGCCCATATTTCCTCACCAAATATGTTTCGATTTCAAAATTTGTTCAAGTATCTTGATTTGATTCTTCAATCTTATTGTTGATATTTTCACAAAGTTAACTCCTTCAACAACCAAACCGGAGTGAAAAAAAATGGAGTACCAGTAGTTTGTAGGGACATTGAGGACATATGAGCGGAGTTTGATTTGATCAAGAATAATGATGTCCATATGATGATATTGTGGTTGATTGACTCATCCAGTTAGAGTTGAGTGGTGTTCGTTTCTTATTTGAGTTGTCATTTCAGATAGACGTATACAATCAATTCTTCTTATTTCAAATATGGATAATAGTAGAGGAACTTAGAAAGAAGGGCAAAAAGATGGTCCATTCTGGGATGATGTGAGAGCATCTTACCCTAATCATCACAAACACATAATGCATCCCTTTAACCCCATGATGATGTTTCTTGAGAAGTTGATGGATGCATGGATGACAACAATAGCTACTAAGATACCTTAGTTGATGGATTAGAAGGATGTTGGAAAGACCTATAAGCGTCTATGGTGTTTGGGATATACAAATTCTAGATGAAATGTTGATCTGATTGAATATAATCTATGGATGGTTGAGTTGGATAAATCTTCCATATCTTGAAGATCCCTAAGTAGGATAAGATTCTTCAGTGTTTTCTATATTTTTAAGAAAAGTAAAAATCACTCATGGTCCACGAAAGAGGACAAAATATCGGTTCATTATTTGATGTGGGCTCATTTAAAAAGGATAATAGATCTCATTTCCTTTCCAATTCCTTTTCAAGGGAAACTATTCTATAGGTTTGTAATGGGAAAGGAGACATAATTGACAATGAATATGAGTTGTGTTTTCTTTTGTTGTTGAGGTTCTATCTTTAGTTGGTAGAAAAAAAAATAGGATAAGGTAAGACGATCCAAAGATGGATCAACAACTAGATAGAAATTATGTAATCTTGTGAGAATCTTTCAACTATTTTGGAAGCTTCCAAAAGGACAAAAACATCTTTTTTTTAATCATTAAGTGTGCTCCTTCTATTACTATCAGAAAGAGACCAATAAGCAAGTTAAGCGTGATATTGATACAAACACATATAATGCTCTTTGTTGAAAGGTGAAGTTTGTTACATATGTTGTGTTGGACCAAGATCCGGTTAGTGTAATTAGAGGTAATGGTGGTGCAACATTTGATTCTCTTCTTTCTAGTGGTGTCTTGATCATTAATAAAAATTGGTTAGACCTTAGTGCTCCATTATGTTGGGGAGCTAGTTTTTGGGGTTTCTTTTTTTTGGTAGTTTTGGACATATGACGAAGGATTGACGAAAGAAGTTCCTTTAGGAAATTGAGACCGAGTCAATGGGTGGGATAAAATTTCTCCACCTATAATTGAATTTAAGGGGGTTAGATTGATAGCAGCGGTGTTCATGTTTATTACTAAACTGAGTTGAGTGTTCTTGACCCATTTTATTGATTATTATATATATTGATATGTTGACTAGTTAATGAATGTTTTTGGATTAATAATAAATAAATAGTTGGCATTTGAATAAAGTACCCAAGTATTACAAATTACAATTACACCATGAATTTGTAATAGGGCCATAATATACAGAATTGGGTAGGTTTTAATATAAGATGGCGATTAAACTCTAATATAATAATGTGATACACATACAAACTTGTTAAGAGTGTAGATATGTTTTTAGAAGTGCTTAGAAAGGCATTTGGTTCAAACCAAGATGGCCCAACTGCTCTAGGGAAAAGAATAAAAAAATCATTGACTCCTCCATGCCTATAGATAATGTTTTTAAGCCTTAGGATAGAGTTTTGTCTTCTAGAAAAGATAAGTAGACTGACTTCCTTGCAAGTTATCTGGACTTGTTGCTTAAAGGAGTCAGGGTGGTTGAATTTTCTAAGGATGGTTATGTAGAGTTTTATCCAAAAGAAGCCAATAGTCACTCTTACTTAGTGGATTCAAGGACCAGAGATGGTTCAACATTGAAGATTGGGTTTGAAGCAATGGAATTGAATCTGACCTCCAAGAAGTCAGTTGGATATTCTGTGTAGTTGGGGATCATGTTAGATTTTTAGAAACAAGTTGACCAACCCCCATGAAATATGTCTAACCTTCCTAAAAGTTAACCATCCTTCCCAAAAATCAGACAACCTTTATTAAGAAAAATCAAAAGTGAAAAAGTGATGTTTTGGTCACAATGGTGTATATATGGATCTTTATTTGTGGGTTAAAAACATAAGGACGACCTAGAGAAGTAGTAGAGAGTTGATTTTGGGCAATAACTATGTTTTAGGCCCTCGTAACGGGTTGTAGGCTGATTTTGGATTTATTGTGGCAAAGGAACTCGCCTAATGCTAGTCCCTCTTCTTTTTTTCATATTTCTTCCACTTCTTATCCTCTTAGACACTATGGTAAACCTAGGGAAGGCTTGGTACAGTGATGGATTTTTTTTGTCTTCTTTTGATACCTCTTTCATTTTTTGTTTTTGTGAGGTTTTAGCTAGAAGGAGGCATTGTTTGAGTTTTTTGGTGATCCTTTATCTCTTTGACAACTTAGGGGAGGTGTCTTGCTTATGTCCTCTTAGATCCTATGTTCAAGGTGAGTGGATACTCTATTCCACTTATTTAGTGCAAAAGGGGATGAGGGAGTGAGAAGGCACCTAAATGATGGTTGACTATCATCAATTCTTATTGATATCAAATATATGTTGTCTAATTAATCTTCAAAATTTACATTAAGAAATAGGATATTCTAGTATGAGAATCCCCCTTTCATCCCATCTAATAAACAAATGATTAATCATGATATATCCATGTGATACATGACTTCTACATTAATATCATACTAATCTATTGAGTGAGGTGAAATGGTAAGTGTCTGATGAATGAATGCAATTCACTCTTTGAGTTGCATCATTAGTTTATTTTTGCAATCATTATCATCATTTTTATTTATAATTATCTTTCGATTATTTTTCCTAGGTTTTATGTTAATTTGTAATTTTTTGATCCAATTTGTTGGTTTACATGGTAGGTTTAAACTTCAAACCAATAGACACATCTAGGACCGGTGGCCCTACTGAATGACCATTGGTCCTAAAGAAATTTTTGATAATTGATAGGAATTTCATCGATCTACCTCTTTATCAACTAACATTTCATTGATCAACAACTTTATACATCCACGGCCATTGACCTATTCCAAGATCCCATCCTCCATAATCCACATCATCCAAGAATTCCATCATCCTATAATTTCATTAATTGATGAGACCATTAACCAATGAGACATATGTATGGAACCCCTACCCAATAGATTGATGAAAGTAATGCAAATGTTCCATCTAGTTGCATTCTCATATGTCCATGAAAATTGGTGATCACTAACTGATGGGCAACTAGTAATGAATTTCTTGCAATCATTGATTAATGATAATTCTAAATATCAACTGAGGAAACAATTAATGACATTCCTACGCATGTCACCAATTGAAGAAAATGCTAATGCTACCAACTAATGGAAATCAGACCTCTCCTACCAAAGAGAAACCTATGCTCATACACTAATATGAATCATGCGACCATCAACCAATGACACCACCAACCACTGAGATTTGTAGGCACTCAAAATTGATGAAATTTGTGCACCAATGGGAAGTCTAAACACAGAGCGACACCTCTACTTCCTTGCACAACCACTCCTTTACGCTCATGGAAACCAATGGCTTAATCATAGATGGGTATGAGAGTCTGAAACATTAAAAAATCTCTATATAAATAATTTCTAGCCGCCATGCAAATGGGATCACATCTTGATGTTTCTAGGCTACCAGTTTCCATTGTGAGCATCCATATCCAACTTCAATATGTGGTTTCTTCAATTGATCACCCAAATTAACTGATGATTCCTCAATTTCCATCAATGGTCAGCTCCCTACCACCATCATCGTCCACCTTCTCCACCCTTACAACAAACTGATCCAATCTATGAAGAAGGAAGACAACAACCTCAATACCATCTTTGATGAAAGTCAAGGAGTTATCTTGTTACTGTGTCGACCACCATTATTGCCAAGGTCAAAGACAGGTACCCTAAATACCAAGATTCTCCTTTATTGTCTATTGTGATGATGTCTCTCTTCCCTTCCTCCAATATTAATATTATTATTGCTTCAATGAGTAGTAATCCCCTTGCTGGTGTGCATGGAGGATCCCTGCTACCAAATTTTGTTCCCTATACTACATGTACTTTTGTATAATCCATTATATGTTATGGAGAAAATGTTTTGTGCTTATAGATCTTGTTTTTTTCAATTGTCTTGCATGTTTATCAACTCTTGGATGTAGAGAACTTTGAACCTAAGATCTAGGGTATCATTTATTTTATGTTAAACCATTGAGGAGAACTTCAAATAGGTGTTCTCTTAGGCAATATGTAAATGATCTAGGTAATGCAACAATGATCTTAGAATAATATGTGTCAAGTTTTAGTTAACACTAAAAAGGAGATTTACCCAGTGTCAAAATATGTATGTTCATGATATTTAATGATACAAAGAGAGGGTGAACAATAGGTAGCACTAGTGAAACATGTTCACCCTGTTATTTCCACACATTGATAATTGAAACCTTAATCCATTCCTTTTAATTATTACAATCTTAGCATAGTCAAACAATCAATCTCTTGTGATAGATACTAGTTCTTGATTAATTACATTGATAAGATAATGGTTAAATACAATTTATGTTGGGATTGATCCTAGTGATATTGTGTGAATATGAGAACAAAGAATTTTCCTCTCAACCTAAGTGTTTTGATCCTAGATGATCGTTCCTTAAACCAATTGGCCATACCCAAACGTCAGATCTGGAGGGTAAAGAGTTTAGTGGAGTTCCCAACTCAATGGATTGAAGCTCTAGCCTCCTCAAGGAATTGGACTGATCTAGGGAGACCATAGGGAAAGGTGGCATGTATTAAAGGAATATAGGAACCAAGTCATTTTAGATGTGGAAAGAAAAAGGAGACAAGATCCTCTCCATCAAATGCCAATTAGTGTTGAGCACGACCAGTTTATCTATCCTTTATATGAGGTAGAGCAAAATGTAGTTTGTTGGCATTATTGCTTTGCTGGTTATATCCTTGACTTTGTCCTTGATGTATATATCTTGCAACAATACTTCATGGAGATATGGAAACATATGGAGTGGAGGTTATATATGAAGACAATGTCATGTTGATGATTAGATTCTCAAATCCCTCTAATCTTGAATTTGTTTTGGAACAAAGTCCATGGTTCATCAAGTACAAACTCATGATTCTCATGAAATGGTGGTGTAGTCTCCCCTTGAAGAAAGTTGGTTTAGTGATTGTACCTATCTGGGTGAGAATCTTTAAGCTACACTTAGAGCTATGGGATATAAGAATCTTTGAGAGAATTGGTTCCTATTAAGGCACCCCTCTATGCACTGATAGATATACAAAGGGTCTTTCTTAGTTTTTGTATCCTTGAATACAAGTTACTATGAATTTTAATTATGTTTCCATGTTTCTATTGACATTAAAAGTGATGCTAGAGAGTGCAAATGAATCTTTTTGGATTATGAATGGTTCCCTGATTTATGTAAGAAATGCAAGTTTTTTGGGCATGAATCATCTCTCTATCTTGTTGAACCTTCTCATATTCTTGAAAGTTTTGGCAAAGACTAATGGTAAGACTTCTCTTCCTCTTGTACCCCTAAAACCTTCTAAATGTCGATCCATTTTATCCACCTCAATTTAGATATTTGATAATATGCCTAGATATCCAACCATATAATTGAATATACCTTTTAAATATTCTCTTGAAATGTGAGATGTATCAATAAGAAAATCATTAGCGTCAAGGGAGTTAAAAAGGCTGGCTAGCCAACTTATTATTTTCAATGACTCAAATAAGGAAGAAGAATATTTCTGGTTTTCTTCCTAGATATTCCACTACTTACAAATTTATCTCAAATCATGGTTCCTATACTCTTGGACGCATTTTGGTTATTTGGAACTCCATTGTGTAACATTATCAAAATATCTAATTTCAATCAACATATTCATTTTGAGGTCCATGTAAACATCATGAATTTTAGTGTTACTTTAGTGTATGGATGCAATGATGATTCTAATAGAAGTTTGTATAGGATTCCATTGTGTGTATATATAGTTCCAATATTTTTCCTTGGCTCATTCTTGGAAATTTTCATGCAACAAGAAGAAACTTTGAGAAGTAGGGTAAGCTTCCTTTCTCACAAATCTGTGAGTGAATTCAACTCATGTGTCTTAAACTATGGCTTATGTGAACTTGACTTGAAAGGCCCCTTCTTCTCAAGGGACAATTATTGGTAGGAACTGGATTTTGTTACTTGAAAATATTAATAGGGTCTTATATGATGAATCTTTTTTAGACAAAGTAAATATTTTTCCTAGTGAACTTGTTTCTACTACTATCAGTGAGAACAAAATTATCATTTCAATATTGGTCATTTAAGAGTTATAAAATCTTCCTTTTGTTTTATAAATTCTTGAGGTTTAGGGGATGATTTTATTTATATTGTGGATAAATCTGAGAGTTATGGCATTGATTTACATGCTAGGTTAGAATTAGTGGGATTTTAGAAATATTTCTGATACAGTGAGATCTGTCAAATATAATTTTCTTTGTGCTTAGGTTTTAAACTATCTTAGATCCTCTAACTATTGATTTGAAAAGTAAAGGAAATAGACTGAGAAGGAGTTAAAATTATATGAAGATAATGATGAATCTCCTAAGGAAAAGACATACATTGGCTTAAAGAGGGGGATCAAAACTCGAAATTCTTTTATGCATTGTTGAAGGCCAGACATATGAGAAAACTATTAAAGGCAACAATATTGTTGGTAGTGTTACACATGATCAGTTGGAGATTAAGAACTATGTTTTTTATTTCTATAACGACCTATTCAACAATGGTGCTAGTTGCAAGGACTTATTGGACTTAAAATGGGAAGGTATAACTCATTCTATCTCTCATTTAATTGAGCTTATTACTAATTTATCTTAACAAGAAACAAATAATTTTGTGGCTAACTTGGAAATTGACAAGGCCCCAATGCCTAATGGATTTAATGCCTATTTTAACAAGAAAACTAGGCCTATCATTGGAAAAGACATTTCAATTACAATCAAGGATTTCTTCCTAATAGAAAACTCCTAATGGAACAAAATAACTCATTTATTACCCTCATTCCAAAAGGCATGGATAGTTATGACATTAAAAACTAGATTCCTATCACCCTATGCAATGATGTCTATAAGATCATCTAAAAAATCTTAGCAAATAGCCTTCAACGTGTGCTTCCTAGGATCATTAGTGAAAGTCAATGTGCCTTCAAAAAAGGTGGAAACATTAAAGATGGCATACTCTTATCTAATGTAATCCTTCATGACTTCAACAACAAAAAAAATTGGTAGCAATTTGTGTCTAAAGATTGATTTTTCCAAATAATATGATTTAGGAACAAGAACTTTCTTTTCTCAATCATGTTTAAATTGGGATTTCCTCCTATTTAGGTTAATTGGATTTCTAGTACTTTTATTCAACCTCCTATCAAATTCTACATAATTTTGAACCTACTGATTCATTTAAGAGTTCAAATGAAGATGAAAGATAATGAAGAATCTCCTACATAATGGAAGATGGCCTTATCATTCCTATTAAGTATTTAATTTTATCTTTCCCGTATTATTTTTGTTACGACTCATTGATTTTCCTTGAAGAAAATAATGAAAATGTTGTGAACATTATGAGTATTCTTCACAACTTTGGTAACCTCTTTGGCCTGAAGGCTAACAACTTGAAAAGTGGAATCATTTTGAGTATAACAGCTCCAAACTCTGATGTTAATGATATCCCACATTTAAAAGTTTTTTGTCTGCCTACTAAGTATTTGGGGATTCCCATTTTTGTTGGAAAATAATTGAAGAAACCTTGCTTGCCTCTTATGATATAGTGAAATCAAATTTGGAAGGACAGAAATAAAAAAAAACATTTTAATGGTAGCAAGGTTAGAGATAACCCAATCTACTCTCAATGCTATCCTTCTTTATTGGAGTTCTTCCTTCCCAATTCCTAGTTTTATTATGGAAAATATGGAGAAAATCATAAGGGATTTTTTTCGGGGGTAAAGTTGATGGTAAACCTATGCTCCATCTTGTTAAATGGGACAAAATTACTACACCAAAAAGGGGTTGGTCTAGGTAGTAGATGTTTAAAAGGCATAAATCATGCTTATCTAACCTTGAATGGTTAGAATATTGTTTCCAAGAAGGATATGCTCTGGGTTAAATGGATAAATGAAAGGTACTTATCTAAATCTTCTTTTTATGTAGTTTCCAACTCATCCTTGATGTCCTAGTTTTTCTTTAAGATTGTTAAGAACATGATGATAGTTTGAATTTAATTACCTTCCATATGGGAAATGGCAACATGACTAAATTGTGGATAGATCCTCGAATTCTTAAGAAGAGGTTTCCACATCTATTGTTAGTTCTGGTGTTATTATGAATTTGGAAATTTTGGTAGATAGTAATATCTCTTGCATCATTTCATATAACTAGTGCAACTTTCCAACAAATAGAAACAATATGAAGCTTGCTGACTTATTCAAATCTATCCCCCTCCTTCAAATGTTGAAGACTTCATTTCTATCTACAATCAGAGGAATCTAAAAATGAAGGATATTTGGAATACTATTAGGGAATCCAATCCTAACATTGAAACCTTCTCCTAGATTTGGAATCATAATTTTCCCAAGAGGTATTGAATTCATATGTGGAAAGGCACCCATAACAAATTGATGACCTATAATTATATGAGAATGAGATGAATTCAAGTTGCATCTATGTGATTTTTTTGCAAAAATGCTTATAAGAATACAAATCATATTTTACTTACCTACTCTTACAAGTCTTCTCTTTGGTGCCTTGCTTGTGCTTATTTTGATTCATTTGGAGACTTTAATTCATGGAATGATCTTTTATCCTGCAAATCCATTCGAATGAAGTGTATGATTATGTCCATTCACTATAATGTCTGGTGGGAGAGAAATAGAAGACTTCATGTTGATAATCACATGTCTTCTACCAATCTCTAGAATGTAATTAAGTTTGTCATCTATGTACTTGACTTTTCTTAGGTTGTCATTTTCTTGAATGCACGTATGCATCTCTTGACATGGTTTCATAATAGTCTCTAGGTCCCTGGTTTTCTATTTCAAGTTAATATTTTGAGATAGAATGCATCAGTGACAATGTTGTATGGCCTGAATTTGGTTGTCTGATGGTAGTGATTTATTTCTTATTTTATTTTTCTTTCTTAAAGTCTTGAGGTGCCTTAGTTACACTTGACATGCACGGGTTTGATGTGATCCTAGGAATGGATACCTTGGAGAAGTACAAGGTGAGGATGGACTACAGTTCCAAGGTAGCGACGTTCCATGATGGTGATGTCTTGTGGACCTTTCAAGGTGACATGAAGATTCTTACCACGTGTTTGATGTCATATATGACAATAGAGAGGTTGATGAGACAAGAATGTGAGGCTTCCTTAGCAGATGTTGTGGATACCAAGGCGAGAGGTAATAATATCTAAGAGGTACCAATGGTGTGAAAATTTGAGGATGTCTTTCCTAAAGAATTTCCTAGAGTTCCCCCTCCAAGAGAGATTGATTTTGAAACTAATCTTGTTCCTTGAACACAACCCATAGCACGGTCACCATACAGGGTGGCAGTGACAGAGATGCAAGAGTTAAAGAAACAGTTGCAGGAACTATTAGAGAAGGGTTTTATCAGGCTAAGCATTTCTCCTTGGGGTGCTTCTGTGTTGTTTGTCAAAAAGAAATACAGTTCCATGAGGTTATGTATAGACTACAAATAGTTGAACAAGGTGACAATAAAGAATAAGTTCCTTTGCCAATGATTGATTATTTTTTTGATCAGTTGAGAGGTATCACCATGTTTTCAAAGATAGACCTCAGGTCAGGTTATCACCAGTTGAGAATCAAGGCAGATGACATACCCAAGTTAGGATTTAGGACTATGTATGGTCATTATAGTTTGTGGTTATGCCATTTGGGATAACCATTGCACTTGTATCCTTTATGGATCTGATGAATAGGGTGTTTAGACCTTATCTTGATCAGTGTGTGGTTGTGTTTATAGATGACATCCTGATATATTATAGGAATAGTCAGCAACATGAGCAACGCCTTCGCTAGGTTTGACTTTGTTGAGGCAACATAAATTATATGCTAAGTTCAACAATTGTGAATTCTGGTTATCTGAAGTGTCTTTTCTAGGACATATTATATCTGCTAAGGGTGTTTGTGTTAACCCCAAGAAAGTGGAGTGTGTATTAGAGTGAGAACAGCCAAAGACACTGATAGAGATTTTCAATTTCCTAGGTTTGGCTGGATACTACAAGAGGTTCATCAAGGACTTTAGTTTTGTAGCATTACCCCTAACTAGGTTAACCAGGAAGGATGTTCCTTTTGCTTGGAATGACAAGTTTCAGTGTTCTTTCCAATCATTGAAAGAAAAGTTGACCCATGCACTAGTATTAGTGATGTCAGATCAGGGGAAAGGCTATATTGTCTTTTATGATGCTTCAAAGAATAGGTTGGGATGTGTGTTGATGCAAGACAAGAATGTGATTTCTTTTTCTTTGCTACAGCTTAATAAATATGAGGAGAACTACACAAAAAATGATCTAGATCTTGCAGTGGTAGTATGGTGTGATTTTTCATGCACATGTGGTCTTTCAATATTTATAAGATTTCCCCTAGCTAGGTTCACTCACAACACTAAAATATGCTCTCGCAAGCGCACGGGGTCATGTTACAGTATAGGTGAGAGGCAAGTAAAGGGGTTCGAACCACAAGGATAGAGGGGGCACTAGAGCTTAGTCAGCATTGGCTATGTTCCTAAAGTGGAGACTAGGGTTGAAGGGTTTAAAAGGGGTTTTGATTTTATTACATTACGTGAGCAAGCAAGTAAAGGAAACATGAAAACTAAATTACCAAAGACTATATTATCTTAAGCAAGTTAAGTCTAAGCAACTAGAGTAAGCAAGCAACTAAACAAAAGAAAGATGATCTACACTACTCTAGCAAGGCAATGAGCAACTAAGAACTAAACTAAACACTAAAGCAAGCAAGAAACTAAGTTAACCCTAGCTAGCAAGACTAAGAAATTGACTAGAAGAAACAAAGACAATTAAGCTAACCTAGCATTAACAAGCAAGACAGCTAAGGTGGGTTTCAAGTAATGGATTAGGTAGGTGGGCCGTTTGAGAATGTGATTTGATATTAATTGGGGGTGTCAACACAGCATGCAATTATCACAACTCAATCTAGATTACCAAACCAAACAACAAGGCAAGTGCTATTAGAATGTACCTTATAATACTAGTTGGAGAACTAGGGTTATGTGTAATTCTAGTAGGACTTGTCAAGTCTAGGTTTCTAGGGTAAGTGGTATTAGGGAAATTGAGAACCAAATGTAGGAATGGGAGTAGAGATGAGGGTTTTTCACCTCATGCTACTAGCCATCTAGCCTTTAGAAAGTCCTAGGCAATTTCACTAATCACACTTACACTAGCTACTTAGATCTCACACTCACTTGTAGAACGAGGGATGTGTATGTAGGAACAAAGGGGGCTAGCTAGGGATCCACTAATTGGACCTAGAGACCATTCCTAAGATTTCTATATACACTCCATTTCCTCCTAGAAGTTAAGTGTCATCAAACATCACAAAGCAAGTAATTTATGTTTAAAATCAAAAACCACATGCAAGATAATGAGAAATGAGATAGAAGCAAAGGCAATCATCATATAATGAAATTATATTCATTACAAATTATTCTCCCCCAACATGGTATCAAAGTCACATTTTTACCCCAAACATCCCACCAGTAGGGGCTTAGCTAGACATAATCAAAGAAAAGGCAAAAGAAATGAGAAGAAGGGGATAGGACTCCATGGAGCTCAAAGTAGATCTTCCTTCACCTCCTAGATGTTGTAGGGTGACCTCCTTCCTCCAAGGTGGATTATGGGCATGAAAATGGAGGGGGTTATGGTAGAAAACCTAGAAATCTAGGTTTCTATGGTGGAAATGAGGTGGAAAAGGTGAGTGGAGAGCATAAATGTAAGGGAAGTGCAATGAATGCTCAAGAGTGGGTGGAGAGAAGTAATGGCAGCTAACCTAGTGTTGTGGCCGTCATCCATGTATATATAGGTGGTGGTCGAAGCACTAGGGTAAGTAGGGGTATTGTTGGAAAAATAGTGCAGAAAATGGTAGGGTTTAGGTGGTAGCATGGCCATGTTGGGTAGCATGGCTATGGTGGGTAGAGGTCGGAACGATCGTGGTGGTGGGGAACGATTGTTCCAAGAAAGTGGAAAAATCATAGGTTGAAGTGGTGAAATGGAGGTTGGTAGCACGGTCGTGATGGGCAGCACGACCACGGTGGAGGCTAGGTAGAACGGCCGTGTTGGCTAGCACGGACATGGTGGTGGAGTTGGAGAGGAGGTCATTCCCTCTAGCACGCCCATTATGTTTTCAACTAGCATGACTATGCTGGATAGCATGGTAGTTTTGGGGTCTTCATGGCACGGTCAAGCTGGGTAGCACGACCGTGGTGGCTAAGTAGTTGTAGCTTGCAAATCTTGTGAATTTCCATGTAACTTGTGCATTAGTGAGGACGGACGTCCCTTGACACCATGGCTGTGTTGGGGTCTTCAGTGGCAAAATTAACTTCAATCTTCATCATCAATGAACTTCTTTGTTTGATGTTGAATCTTGGCCATTAGGGGTAGGTTGAGGGAGCTTTTGGGCCTTCTTTGGACCCCTCCATGAGTGGAGGAATCCTAGAACTCCTTCATTCTCTCTCATCCCTCCAAAGTATGGTCTAAGAACCTAAAAATAATGCAAAGAACGTCCATAAGTGCATTTGATAATAATACTCACATTGGGGAATTTAACTTGCATTCTACTGTGTTTAGATGTGAATAAAGTACAAAATGGCACAAGATGGAGCCCTAAAATAGGGTTCCATCATAGTCCATGCCTTAAAGATCTAGAGACACTACCTTTATGGAGAGAACTGTCAGGTCTTCACCGACCACAAGGATTTGTAGTATATCTTCTTGAAGCAGGAGCCAAATATGAGGTAGAGGAGATGGATGGAACTAATCAAAGATTATGATTGCACGATAGAACACCTTGTGGTTCCACATGTTTATTCAACAAACAGTGGTCATCAACTGATGGAACATCTGATGCTCATCACTAGAAGGTTCTAGGTCAATGGTTATTGTTAGTTGGGTTCACTTACAAGGATGATCAATCGATGGTTCAACCACCTATTGACCTAGACATGAACAAAAGATGGTCACCACCCCTCAACAGCTAGTGGTGGACCTGGGAGGTCATCAGCCAATGGCCTAGCAATCTCCAACAGTAGGTGGACCTGCTTCTTGCTTGTCCATGGAAGCTCTAAGCCATGGACACATGGAGAGCTTCTTAGACACCTCATGTTTCTTCTCTTCCTTATCCTCAAGCTTTATATACCTATCCTTAAGCTCCCAAATGAAAATTTTAGTCTCTATCACTTCTCTCCTACTTATATCCTTGTCTTTTCTCTATTTTATGGTGAAGGATCTGCCCAAGGTTGAAGAAGGTGGCTGACCTTCTTGCCATAGCAAGTAAAGCTTAGATCTACCCATTTCTAGGGTTTTTGAAGCTTCCTTTTGGTGTTCTTGACCAAAACGAGTAAGTTTCTTCTTCTCTTTCTCATTTTTCCTACTTTTCTTCTTCATCCTATCTTCCTGTAGGTTAGAACTCTACTTTTCCATGGTAAAAGTTGCTCTAGAGCTCAAGAACCTATCTTTCTTACTTCTTCTATCTAGGGTTTGCTCTTTTTGTGGAGAAAGGTGATACTTGGCCGAGTTTAGAACTTCTTCTTGGGTTTTCTACCTTCTTGCTCGAGTTTTCTTACTGCTAAAAGTCTATTCTCCTCCCTAGAGGTGAGTTTTATAACCTTCTTCACTTATAGCTTGTTAGCTCATGTTCTTGCTCAAAAATGATGATCTAAGCATTTAGAAGCTATGCTTGTTTAAGATTTTAATTTCTATGGTGCTCCTTGCTTAGTTTCCAGCTTTAGATGGAACTGAAACTCTATATATGACCTTCATAAGGTAGAAGATGATTTGGATCAGGTTGGTATTGTTGGGTTTTGTGGGACAGAATAGGCAGCAGATACAAAAATTTTATCTAACCACAAACCCATAACCAGAATATCACATCAACAACTATGCAATAGGAAAGATGATTTAGAAATATGATTTAGGAAAGATGATTTAGGAAAGATGATGGTCCCCTGGCTTAACTAAAAAAAAAAAGGAAAGATGATTTAGAAATATATACTTGGTCCTGAGGCTTTCTTAGCGACAATACCTCACAACTAGTGTGGCCTTCAACCACCTAGTCTTCGATGGTGTCTATACAGCTCCTGGTCTTGATCCGGATTGCAGTTGACAGTCGTCCTCCTGAGCGGCAGAAATCTCCCACAATTGACTTTCCTTATTCGTTTCTAATTAATGCAAAGATTAATTCTTCTCACAATTGAATTGAACAAGTGAAACGAGGATCTTTCTCATGAATCGGGAAACCCAACACATGCTCGTTTGGTCCATGTGAACTGATCGGTTCACTAGAGTGAATTGGTCATCTCACTGACCATGAGCCGACTGATTCACCCAATGAATCGGTCAGTTGGTGGTCAAGGTTGTGCAGAACTCATTCAATGCAGTTCTCAATCAATCTAACACTCTAATCAGTTGGTTCAACACTTGAACATGATTATTATGAGTCAAGTCTATTGATTGAATGTTTAATTGAGTACCTAAACACTTTAGTAATCAATCTAAACAACATTCATGGATAAACTCCTCTTCCAAGTTGATCCCATGTGTGTGACCCTATAGGTTCCATTTCACATTGGCAGTGAATGTCCATAACTAACTTATGACATCACAAGCAAAGAGTGGTGCCTAATCGCACATCAGTGCTACCCAAGTGAAGAGGAAAGTTGGAGAACAACTTTCAACCTACAATCTGTTATTGGTGTTACAGTGAATGTATAGTTCCTTTGTCACTGATATCCAGATTGAAATCGAGGCATGGACTTGTCATCCTCTACAAACGTTCAGTCCATGTTTCTTGATTCATAGTAGACTGTCTGAGATATATGTAAGCTCAATATCATATATATTGACTTACATGTGCATGGCCATGCATTTCTCAGTCTCGCTCCTCAAGTGGCCAAGATATCACACTCCCTTAAGAGGGACAAATTCCATATCTATCATTCACAGTCAAGTCCCCATGTGTCAAAGTCACCCAATCATCACCATTATAACAACCCATGTTTTAGGATTGTGTTTGATGATGTCAAAGTGTACCCAACCACATATAATGAGTGTAGTGATTTCAGGTCTAAGAACAATAGTCACCACCAATACTATAAGAGATGATCCTGACTAACCATGTGTGGTTTCCATGCATCACTCTTATGGTGGGTCTGTCTGATACACTGTTCTTTAACATGTATCTATGTGCTTGGTTTGATATCATATATCATGACTAATGAGATTCTATCATCAACCAACACACTCTAGTCTTTTTTGTTATTGATGTCTATGGTTATTTCCATAATAACAACCGACTAGGGACATAACAAGAATGTATACTCTTAACATCCATATGATCTCATTGTTCAGGTCCTTAACCTGAAGACATACATCATTGAGTATTGTAATTCTTTAGACATCTAACATGTTATACTATTATCTCAAAATAGTTAAAACATACAGACGGAAATTGCCTTTATTATTATCAAATTAAGTATCACATGCATCATTGCAATCATCGTATGATTGACTCTCTGGGCATACTATACCAATAGACTCCCACTTGCACTTAGAGCCAATCACCCACGAATCATATTCTAAGTGATCTTAACATGTCATCATGTTTCTACTGCACAAGTGCTTTTATAGCGGGTAAGTAACATTTGCTTCAAGTCAATATATTGCATGTTTCACATCCCCTCACTGTATGACAGCTCGTATGAGATGGAAGTGTCATAGTATGCTATTTGAAATTCATTTGCCTAACTCGTAGCTCCATTGTTGTCACAATATTACTACTGAGTCACCAATGGTTGGAACCTCCCATAAGTTCATCCATATGAACTTCTAGATCCATATAGTATCCTTTACAATGTTCATAACACTAAGATACTCAACTTCTTATTGTATAATTAATCAATTGTCTTATGTTTGGAACATTTCCAACCAACAATTCTTATTTCAAGGTCAAACACAAATTTTTCATTTCAAAAGCTTGCATCGGTGTAACTCTTTTACACTCAACTCTTCCTTATTACCATAATTAAAGAACTAGTACTTCACAAGTACATAAAGATGTTCTTCATGGTATTCCAGTAACTCTTACTGGATTTCGACAAATATCCATTCGTCATGTCTAGTACATACGAAATAACTAGATTCCATATCTTCTTGTCATGTCCAATACATACAAAATGATGAGTTCATATATTCTTGTTATGTCCAATACATACAAGATAATTAGCTCATATTGTCTTGTCATGTCCAATACATACAAGATAATGAGATGAGTTCATACATGATAGATACAATTGTGAATGCATATGGCATCTATTCACGTGTTCCTTATTCTTTATAAGAATTGGGACACTTGGCTCTTGAGAGACTAACTCCATGGAACATGGATAGGTTTTCTCTCATCATGTTGAACCCTTTCAGCATCTTGCCGATGTATGTTCTCTTTCTTAGGTCAAGAAGCCCTCTTGATCTATCTCTATAGATCTAGATTCCTATCACATAGAATGCTTCTTTAAAACTTTAGAATGCACTTTGTTTCTAGGTCTTAATACTTGCAGTATAAGGATGTTATTCCCCATCAATATGTGGAATATACATATGCTCATACTAAATTCTTGTAATCACACGTTACTTCTTTATTTTGACTCAAGTCAAACTCTTTGACTATCTTATCAAATAGAGGATCCCAGTTCTGAGGTGCCCGCTTCAATCCAAAGATTGATCTATGCAGCTTCATGGACTCTATTTCCATTAAGCTACAATAGCAAGCATTATCCTGATGGATTTATCCTTGGTAACTATTGAAAAGATTTCATTATGTTCAACACCTTGAACTTGTTAGAAACTCTTTGCAACCAAATTACCCTCCATGTCAGTCTTCTTCTGGAAGACTCAAAAGTACCCTATGGGTTTTACCCCTTCAGGTGGATCAACCGAGGTCATACTTTGTTGATGTACATGGAGTCCATCTTGGATTTCATGGGTTCAAGCCATATCTTAGTTTTTGGCTCTCATTAGCTTCTAGGTAGACTGTCGACTCATCATATGATCAACTCACCACCTTCTTGTCCATAAGATATCATATATCATTCAAGCTCTAGGCATGTTCTACCAGAACCATGAGTTTTGTGTATTACTTGAGGAACTTTGAGATTCCATAACATTTTGTGATTCTCTTTATTCCCATTGTACCTCTTTAAGTTCAATATTTTCTTGTTTGTCTTGAACATTTTGAGTTCCACTTTCTCTCCCACTGATTCCTTTAAAACTAGGTTCTCCTCTAGGAATGAAGCCATCCAAAACACCTTTGTTATTAGATTTGGATATCAAAGTAGTATTCACCAAAATAACATTTACTCAATTTGTGGACAAAACCTTTTAAGAAAAAAATTTCTTATATAGCCTTTTAATCCTAATCTTTATAAATACATATCGGGACACTTCCCATTCCATATCTCATATGGTGTCTTTTGAACTAATGGTACATTGTTTTAGTGTTAAGCATTGCCCAAAAGGAAATTTGAAGTTTAGCTAGTAATCACACTCTAACTTATCAAGGTGTGATTCCTTCTTTTTGATACACTTCTCATGATACACTATCATTGTGTTGCAGGTGGAGTCCATCATGATACATTATCATGATCTTCCAGAAGGTTCTCAAACTTGTAGTTCAAAATATTTCCATATCGATCATATAAAAATTTAATATTAATACCAAGTTTGTTATGTACTTCATTTATGATCTCCTTGAACACTTCAAGAGATTCATGTTTGTATTTATTAAATACAAACTACCATATCTACTGAGGTCATCAGTAAATATATTGAAGTAATATTGATTACCTTTAGCATTTATTCTAAAAGGTCTATATACATCAATATGTATAATCCTTAATAGAGTAATCGTTCTCCCACTACATATAGTGAAGAACCTTTGTCATATTGCACAATGAATGAGATTAGCATGTATCTATTAGTTCAATAACTAGAATGAGTCTAGATAACCATCATATGGATTTCTAGACATGCAATTCTCATTTATGCACTACAGATGACTATGCTATAGGCATTCAAGTTTGATTTTTCATGTCATTCATTACATGTGTCACACACATTTGTCTCTTTAACTATCAAGTATAGTTTATGAGACATAAACATTGCCATCAAAGATTATTTCTTTGAAATAAAACATCAGTTCATCACACTCTTGTCCATACAAGATGTATGATGATTTCATTGATGGAAGATGTATAATAGAAATTCGCTAATTCTATTATATGTCCATGAATGTCATATTGTAACTGTATCGGTAGCAACTCTTTCTCTACACAGTTTCCAGCTTACTTCTTCTTAGGTCCTAAAGTAGAGATCTATATATCTTTTCACCTTCTTGTTATCCTCTATAAAGAGGTTATTTCCCTTTCCTTCTTACTCCTCTCTGTATCTTGAGTGATGAAGACTTGGACCTAAGCTTGGCTTCAGAACACTTCTTGACCTTGCTTTAGTCTATGTACTTCACTCTATTGATCATTATCATAGGTTTTTTCCTTTCTTCATTTATGCTTTGGCATCAGCATGCCAAGCACTTTAGACAATGGTTTGGCTAAGTTTCTCAACATTTGATAAACTGGCTATTTGATTCACACAACGATTTTTAGAATCAAATGTTTGGTCAACTTTTGACCTATAAGAAATCACAATTGATCTATATACACAACCATATTGAGCATATGAGATTATACTTTATCTCCATCTATCTGATTATACTCAAATATTGCTTTGAAGGCATTATACCTTTCATGCTTTACATGATTCCTAAGATGTATAACCATCTCAAGAATGTCCATGCTTCAATCTATTTATACAACTCATAGTTCATATAGCTCAACATAAGGTTCTTGATGTCTTAGGAATCATTGGCATACTTCAAGTAAGCATCCAATTTTAGCCTTAGGGGCATTTGGAGGTGTTCTACTGGCTCTGGTCTTTCAAGGACTTTAGAGTTTACACTCACTATTGAGAACACTTCTCAAAGGTCCCAAACTAGATTTAAAGTTTATCCCATTTATGAATTGATCGCAACAATAATGTATATGTGTTTGTCATTTGCACTCTACAAAATAATTTTGCAACATTTTCAAAACATTTTTTATTTGCTTGATTTGATAAAGTTGATAATATTAATTAGGTCTTTAATTAATTATTGCTCACACTATTTTGATCAAATTGATAAACCTCACCATCAATTCAGAAGATTGTAGCGTACAACCTTGTAGTGAGCCAAGATCCAAAACAATTGAGTTATTACCCTGCTAACGCTAGCGTCCATAATCAATTATTAAGGTAGGTAACATTTACCAATTGCATCTTATGCAATTCTTGGATAGATGATTTGCACAACTCTTTGCCATAGTCATATGCATGCCTCTAAGTGTTTAATCTCATTAAGACCACTTAGTTAAGCCTGACCCAAAAGCCAACATGATAGGAGTGCACCCCGCATGGCGGGCCCACACAACTGTCATCACACTTCCATGAGATAGACAACACACCACCCTTAGGATGCCCATGTTTGTCGATCAAGCTTTTCATGTGTGTTGCTTATAGAAAGCATCTAAGACTTAATATTATATTGAGGGGTTGGTATTTATATACATATACATATCCAATCACCACATATATAATACATATCATATACATGTTATATCCCATAAGAAAACAAGTGAAGCGATAAAGCGATGATTATGGCCATCCTATTATAACTCCTTGAGCCACAAGGAATTATGGTCATCTAGGTCTACATCATATGCAACAACCTGTAGTTGATGAAGATCTATGCTTGAGCCGTTCTGGGTTGATTAGCTCATCCTATGACTGATCAGCTCACCTCTCGGTCGGTCAGTTGGTTGTCACCAACCGATCGTCTAGCACCTCCGGACAGTCAGTTCATTGGGTCATCGTGCTCCTCATTAGGCCACCAGATGCTCATCTCGCACCATCAACCAATTGTCTCAGTCCTCCAATCACTCATCTGGGCACCCATTGTTCTTTGACATAACAGGAAATAAAACTATCCTACGTTTACATATCTCTTTGGGAAAACCCGAGTTACATTGGGGGGGAGAAAAGGTAGAAGAGAAGGCTCGAGTTATCTCGAGTTACATCTGGAATAGAAGAAAGGACTCTAGTAAAACCACAACCAACCAAGCACACACATAGGGGTTTATAGGCCATAACCATGCTACACATCCACCATCAAAACCGTTTTAGGGTGACACATATTGATTGTATATATATACCATATCATATATGTATATAGGGATTTTTGGTGTTTAATTGGATATGCACATTACCCAGTTAAAGTATTCACATCGCATGCAATAAATAAATGGTGAAAAACCAAAATCTGATCATATTGATTCATCCTAAAACATAGTATGTTGATGTGGTTCTGATACCACTATTGGGTTTTGTGGGACAGAACAGGCAGCGGAACTGATGGTCATACCATGGTGACAACCGATGGTCAACAAATGGTGACAACCGATGGTGTCAACAAATGGTGACAATTGGTGGTGTCAACTGATGGTCACAACTTAGGTTAGGTTTTGGGTTGTTTGGAAGCTCAATGGTTAATGTTTTGGTGCCCTAATGATGATATCAACCAATGGTGACATTAGTTCAACACTGGATGGTGGAAAATGATAGTAGTGTTGATCCTATCAACCGATGGTGACCCAAGATGTCACAACTGATGGTGGATAAGATCACCACAACCAATGGTGAGTCAAGGCTTTAAATGTAGCTTCAATTAAACCCTAAATCAATGGTTTCTTGGTTCAATTGATCTAATGGTTAGACCTATACTCAAATTGATGGCTTTGAATTATGAACCCGGTCAGATGGTTGAGATTGGATGCTTCAACATCCAATGGAGTAGAATGAATCCTATAGTATAATAAGTTAATTCTAATAATGAGAATGTGGTGGTTTAATGCCTTTAATTTTTATTATTACCTTTTCCCTCGTATGAATGTATTTGATAAATCACCATAACAAGTGGATGTGTATTCCTGATGAATAATGGCTTGTTACACCAATTGTAATGTGGCTAAGTCATAGTGATTGATTGTAATGAGCTTTCTTATATGGTTAAAATGTGATAACAAAATACTCTCTTATTGTGTTGGAACCTTAATATGATGATATTTGAACATCATAGTTCTTGCTATGTTAATCCTATATGTCACATGTGTGATTGATGATATGTTGAGCCTTGTTCTAAGGCATTGAAAGACATGATGATCTTGCGGGGATTGATGTGATGGTATATAAGACTTTGGGCATGTTTGAAGCCCTCATTGCAGTGAAATCCTCTTCATGTTCCAATAAGGGTTGAAACCTCAGAACTTGTGATAAGAAATCGGTACCTTATAATGCTATGATGACAAGTGTTCTTCATTAATTTGCAATGAATGATAGCATGTGGTAATTTGTTTAAGATTTACACCTCAAACATTTTAGACCTTCTAATTGACTTTCCTTATTCGTTTCTAATTAATGCAAAGATTAATTCTTCTCCCAATTGAATTGAACAAGTGAAACGAGGATCTTTCTCATGAATCGGGAAACCCAACACATGCTCGTTTGGTCCATGTGAACTGATCAGTTCACTAGAGTGAATTGGTCATCTCACTGACCATGAGCCGACTGATTCACCCAATGAATCGGTCAGTTGGTGGTCAAGGTTGTGCAGAACTCAGTCAATGCAGTTCTCAATCAATCTAACACTCTAATCAGTTGGTTCAACACTTGAACATGATTATTATGAGTCAAGTCTATTGATTGAATGTCCCAGACTTACCCACAATTGACTTTCCTTATTCGTTTCTAATTAATGCAAAGATTAATTCTTCTCCCAATTGAATTGAACAAGTGAAACGAGGATCTTTCTCATGAATCGGGAAACCCAACACATGCTCGTTTGGTCCATGTGAACTGATTGGTTCACTAGAGTGAATTGGTCATCTCACTGACCATGAGCCGACTGATTCACCCAATGAATCGGTCAGTTGGTGGTCAAGGTTGTGCAGAACTCAGTCAATGCAGTTCTCAATCAATCTAACACTCTAATCAGTTGGTTCAACACTTGAACATGATTATTATGAGTCAAGTCTATTGATTGAATGTTTAATTGAGTACCTAAACACTTTAGTAATCAATCTAAACAACATTCATGGATAAACTCCTCTTCCAAGTTGATCCCATGTGTGTGACCCTATAGGTTCCATTTCACATTGGCAGTGAATGTCCATAACTAACTTATGACATCACAAGCAAAGAGTGGTGCCTAATCGCACATCAGTGCTACCCAAGTGAAGAGGAAAGTTGGAGAACAACTTTCAACCTACAATCTGTTATTGGTGTTACAGTGAATGTATAATTCCTTTGTCACTGATATCCAGATTGAAATCGAGGCATGGACTTGTCATCCTCTACAAATGTTCAGTCCATGTTTCTTGATTCATAGTAGACTGTCTGAGATATATGTAAGCTCAATATCATATATATTGACTTACATGTGCATGGCCATGCATTTCTCAGTCTCGCTCCTCAAGTGGCCAAGATATCACACTCCCTTAAGAGGGACAAATTCCATATCTATCATTCACAGTCAAGTCCCCATGTGTCAAAGTCACCCAATCATCACCATTATAACAACCCATGTTTTAGGATTGTGTTTGATGATGTCAAAGTGTACCCAACCACATATAATGAGTGTAGTGATTTCAGGTCTAAGAACAATAGTCACCACCAATACTATAAGAGATGATCCTGACTAACCATGTGTGGTTTCCATGCATCACTCTTATGGTGGGTCTGTCTGATACACTGTTCTTTAACATGTATCTATGTGCTTGGTTTGATATCATATATCATGACTAATGAGATTCTATCATCAACCAACACACTCTAGTCTTTTTTGTTATTGATGTCTATGGTTATTTCCACAATAACAACTGACTAGGGACATAACAAGAATGTATACTCTTAACATCCATATGATCTCATTGTTCAGGTCCTTAACCTGAAGACATACATCATTGAGTATTGTAATTCTTTAGACATCTAACATGTTATACTATTATCTCAAAATAGTTAAAACATACAGACGGAAATTACCTTTATTATTATCAAATTAAGTATCACATGCATCATTGCAATCATCGTATGATTGACTCTCTGTGCATACTATACCAATAGACTCCCACTTGCACTTAGAGCCAATCACCCACGAATCATATTCTAAGTGATCTTAACATGTCATCATGTTTCTACTGCACAAGTGCTTTTATAGCGGGTAAGTAACATTTGCTTCAAGTCAGTATATTGCATGTTTCACATCCCCTCACTGTATGACAGCTCGTATGAGATGGAAGTGTCATAGTATGCTATTTGAAATTCATTTGCCTAACTCGTAGCTCCATTGTTGTCACAATATTACTACTGAGTCACCAATGGTTGGAACCTCCCATAAGTTCATCCATATGAACTTCTAGATCCATATAGTATCCTTTACAGTGTTCATAACACTAAGATACTCAACTTCTTATTGTATAATTAATCAATTATCTTATGTTTGGAACATTTCCAACCAACAATTCTTATTTCAAGGTCAAACACAAATTTTTCATTTCAAAAGCTTGCATCGGTGTAACTCTTTTACACTCAACTCTTCCTTATTACCATAATTAAAGAACTAGTACTTCACAAGTACATAAAGATGTTCTTCATGGTATTCCAGTAACTCTTACTGGATTTCGACAAATATCCATTCGTCATGTCTAGTACATATGAAATAACTAGATTTCATATCTTCTTGTCATGTCCAATACATACAAAATGATGAGTTCATATATTCTTGTTATGTCCAATACATACAAGATAATTAGCTCATATTGTCTTGTCATGTCCAATACATACAAGATAATGAGATGAGTTCATACATGATAGATACAATTGTGAATGCATATGGCATCTATTCACGTGTTCCTTATTCTTTATAAGAATTGGGACACTTGGCTCTTGAGAGACTAACTCCATGGAACATGGATAGGTTTTCTCTCATCATGTTGAACCCTTTCAGCATCTTGCCGATGTATGTTCTCTTTCTTAGGTCAAGAAGCCCTCTTGATCTATCTCTATAGATCTAGATTCCTATCACATAGAATGCTTCTTTAAAACTTTAGAATGCACTTTGTTTCTAGGTCTTAATACTTGCAGTATAAGGATGTTATTCCCCATCAATATGTGGAATATACATATGCTCATACTAAATTCTTGTAATCACACGTTACTTCTTTATTTTGACTCAAGTCAAACTCTTTGACTAT
The DNA here is from genome assembly GCA_963693085.1 of Alisma plantago-aquatica. Classification (NCBI taxonomy): domain Eukaryota; kingdom Viridiplantae; phylum Streptophyta; class Magnoliopsida; order Alismatales; family Alismataceae; genus Alisma; species Alisma plantago-aquatica. The sequence continues at coordinate 1,115,666,996 of OY856412.1, forward strand.
CTTATCAAATAGAGGATCCCAGTTCTGAGGTGCCCGCTTCAATCCAAAGATTGATCTATGCAGCTTCATGGACTCTATTTCCATTAAGCTACAATAGCAAGCATTATCCTGATGGATTTATCCTTGGTAACTATTGAAAAGATTTCATTATGTTCAACACCTTGAACTTGTTAGAAACTCTTTGCAACCAAATTACCCTCCATGTCAGTCTTCTTCTGGAAGACTCAAAAGTACCCTATGGGTTTCACCCCTTCAGGTGGATCAACCGAGGTCATACTTTGTTGATGTACATGGAGTCCATCTTGGATTTCATGGGTTCAAGCCATATCTTAGTTTTTGGCTCTCATTAGCTTCTAGGTAGACTGTCGACTCATCATATGATCAACTCACCACCTTCTTGTCCATAAGATATCATATATCATTCAAGCTCTAGGCATGTTCTACCAGAACCATGAGTTTTGTGTATTACTTGAGGAACTTTGAGATTCCATAACATTTTGTGATTCTCTTTATTCCCATTGTACCTCTTTAAGTTCAATATTTTCTTGTTTGTCTTGAACATTTTGAGTTCCACTTTCTCTCCCACTGATTCCTTTAAAACTAGGTTCTCCTCTAGGAATGAAGCCATCCAAAACACCTTTGTTATTAGATTTGGATATCAAAGTAGTATTCACCAAAATAACATTTACTCAATTTGTGGACAAAACCTTTTAAGAAAAAAAATTCTTATTTAGCCTTTTAATCCTAATCTTTATAAAGACATATCGGGACACTTCCCATTCCATATCTCATATGGTGTCTTTTGAACTAATGGTACATTGTTTTAGTGTTAAGCATTGCCCAAAAGGAAATTTGAAGTTTAGCTAGTAATCACACTCTAACTTATCAAGGTGTGATTCCTTATTTTTGATACACTTCTCATGATACACTATCATTGTGTTGCAGGTGGAGTCCATCATGATACATTATCATGATCTTCCAGAAGGTTCTCAAACTTGTAGTTCAAAATATTTCCATATCGATCATATAAAAATTTAATATTAATACCAAGTTTGTTATGTACTTCATTTATGATCTCCTTGAACACTTCAAGAGATTCATGTTTGTATTTATTAAATACAAACTACCATATCTACTGAGGTCATCAGTAAATATATTGAAGTAATATTGATTACCTTTAGCATTTATTCTAAAAGGTCTATATACATCAATATGTATAATCCTTAATAGAGTAATCGTTCTCCCACTACATATAGTGAAGAACCTTTGTCATATTGCACAATGAATGAGATTAGCATGTATCTATTAGTTCAATAACTAGAATGAGTCTAGATAACCATCATATGGATTTCTAGACATGCAATTCTCATTTATGCACTACAGATGACTATGCTATAGGCATTCAAGTTTGAGTTTTCATGTCATTCATTACATGTGTCACACACATTTGTCTCTTTAACTATCAAGTATAGTTTATGAGACATAGACATTGCCATCAAAGATTATTTCTTTGAAATAAAACATCAGTTCATCACACTCTTGTCCATACAAGATGTATGATGATTTCATTGATGGAAGATGTATAATAGAAATTCGCTAATTCTATTATATGTCCATGAATGTCATATTGTAACTGTATCGGTAGCAACTCTTTCTCTACACAGTTTCCAGCTTACTTCTTCTTAGGTCCTAAAGTAGAGATCTATATATCTTTTCACCTTCTTGTTATCCTCTATAAAGAGGTTATTTCCCTTTCCTTCTTACTCCTCTCTGTATCTTGAGTGATGAAGACTTGGACCTAAGCTTGGCTTCAGAACACTTCTTGACCTTGCTTTAGTCTATGTACTTCACTCTATTGATCATTATCATAGGTTTTTTCCTTTCTTCATTTATGCTTTGGCATCAGCATGCCAAGCACTTTAGACAATGGTTTGGCTAAGTTTCTCAACATTTGATAAACTGGCTATTTGATTCACACAACGATTTTTAGAATCAAATGTTTGGTCAACTTTTGACCTATAAGAAATCACAATTGATCTATATACACAACCATATTGAGCATATGAGATTATACTTTATCTCCATCTATCTGATTATACTCAAATATTGCTTTGAAGGCATTATACCTTTCATGCTTTACATGATTCCTAAGATGTATAACCATCTCAAGAATGTCCATGCTTCAAGATATTTATACAACTCATAGTTCATATAGCTCAACATAAGGTTCTTGATGTCTTAGGAATCATTGGAATACTTCAAGTAAGCATCCAATTTTAGCCTTAGGGGCATTTGGAGGTGTTCTACTGGCTCTGGTCTTTCAAGGACTTTAGAGTTTACACTCACTATTGAGAACACTTCTCAAAGGTCCCAAACTAGATTTAAAGTTTATCCCATTTATGAATTGATCGCAACAATAATGTATATGTGTTTGTCATTTGCACTCTACAAAATAATTTTGCAACATTTTCAAAACATTTTTTATTTGCTTGATTTGATAAAGTTGATAATATTAATTAGGTCTTTAATTAATTATTGCTCACACTATTTTGATCAAATTGATAAACCTCACCATCAATTCAGAAGATTGTAGCGTACAACCTTGTAGTGAGCCAAGATCCAAAACAATTGAGTTATTACCCTACTAACGCTAGCGTCCATAATCAATTATTAAGGTAGGTAACATTTACCAATTGCATCTTATGCAATTCTTGGATAGATGATTTGCACAACTCTTTGCCATAGTCATATGCATGCCTCTAAGTGTTTAATCTCATTAATACCACTTAGTTAAGCCTGACCCAAAAGCCAACATGATAGGAGTGCACCCCGCATGGCGGGCCCACACAACTGTCATCACACTTCCATGAGATAGACAACACACCACCCTTAGGATGCCCATGTTTGTCGATCAAGCTTTTCATGTGTGTTGCTTATAGAAAGCATCTAAGACTTAATATTATATTGAGGGGTTGGTATTTATATACATATACATATCCAATCACCACATATATAATACATATCATATACATGTTATATCCCATAAGAAAACAAGTGAAGCGATAAAGCGATGATTATGGCCATCCTATTATAACTCCTTGAGCCACAAGGAATTATGGTCATCTAGGTCTACATCATATGCAACAACCTGTAGTTGATGAAGATCTATGCTTGAGCCGTTCTGGGTTGATTAGCTCATCCTATGACTGATCAGCTCACCTCCCGGTCGGTCAGTTGGTTGTCACCAACCGATCGTCTAGCACCTCCGGACAGTCAGTTCATTGGGTCATCGTGCTCCTCATTAGGCCACCAGATGCTCATGTCGCACCATCAACCAATTGTCTCAGTCCTCCAATCACTCATCTGGGCACCCATTGTTCTTCGACATAACAGGAAATAAAACTATCCTACGTTTACATATCTCTTTGGGAAAACCCGAGTTACATTGGGGGGGAGAAAAGGTAGAAGAGAAGGCTCGAGTTATCTCGAGTTACATCTGGAATAGAAGAAAGGACTCTAGTAAAACCACAACCAACCAAGCACACACATAGGGGTTTATAGGCCATAACCATGCTACACATCCACCATCAAAACCGTTTTAGGGTGACACATATTGATTGTATATATATACCATATCATATATGTATATAGGGATTTTTGGTGTTTAATTGGATATGCACATTACCCAGTTAAAGTATTCACATCGCATGCAATAAATAAATGGTGAAAAACCAAAATCTGATCATATTGATTCATCCTAAAACATAGTATGTTGATGTGGTTCTGATACCACTATTGGGTTTTGTGGGACAGAACAGGCAGCGGAACTGATGGTCATACCATGGTGACAACCGATGGTCAACCAATGGTGACAACCGATGGTGTCAACAAATGGTGACAATTGGTGGTGTCAACTGATGGTCACAACTTAGGTTAGGTTTTGGGTTGTTTGGAAGCTCAATGGTTAATGTTTTGGTGCCCTAATGATGATATCAACCAATGGTGACATTAGTTCAACACTGGATGGTGGAAAATGATAGTAGTGTTGATCCTATCAACCGATGGTGACCCAAGATGTCACAACTGATGGTGGATAAGAGCACCACAACCAATGGTGAGTCAAGGCTTTAAATGTAGCTTCAATTAAACCCTAAATCAATGGTTTCTTGGTTCAATTGATCTAATGGTTAGACCTATACTCAAATTGATGGCTTTGAATTACGAACCCGGTCAGATGGTTGAGATTGGATGCTTCAACATCCAATGGAGTAGAATGAATCCTATAGTATAATAAGTTAATTCTAATAATGAGAATGTGGTGGTTTAATGCCTTTAATTTTTATTATTACCTTTTCCCTCGTATGAATGTATTTGATAAATCACCATAACAAGTGGATGTGTATTCCTGATGAATAATGGCTTGTTACACCAATTGTAATGTGGCTAAGTCATAGTGATTGATTGTAATGAGCTTTCTTATATGGTTAAAATGTGATAACAAAATACTCTCTTATTGTGTTGGAACCTTAATATGATGATATTTGAACATCATAGTTCTTGCTATGTTAATCCTATATGTCACATGTGTGATTGATGATATGTTGAGCCTTGTTCTAAGGCATTGAAAGACATGATGATCTTGCGGGGATTGATGTGATGGTATATAAGACTTTGGGCATGTTTGAAGCCCTCATTGCAGTGAAATCCTCTTCATGTTCCAATAAGGGTTGAAACCTCAGAACTTGTGATAAGAAATCGGTACCTTATAATGCTATGATGACAAGTGTTCTTCATTAATTTGCAATGAATGATAGCATGTGGTAATTTGTTTAAGATTTACACCTCAAACATTTTAGACCTTCTAAAGTTGTTATAATTATACTCTTGCTAGAAAATGATTTGGGTTTGAATGTCCATTTGTATGATGAAGCCCTAATTCACTGAATTGACAATAATTATTCAAGAGAAACTCTAATCATGTAAAGCCATGATCCATAGAGACATTTTTAGCATCAAAACTTATTGGATGGTGAAACGGGTATTCCTAACGGAAATTTGGAGCGCATATTTTTGAATATGCAGGGTACTTATTATCCTGACCCCAAGTGTTAGGGAGGATGATTGTGGTCATACCTAGCCCTCTTTTTTAGAACAGTTGTGGTCGTGTCTTGGTGAATACCATGTGATAAAGGTTTTGCTTTACATACCTTGGTTTCTAGCGCTATAACCTGTACCAAGGTGGGCTAGTTGTTTACAGGACTATATGTCGTTGTTTTGCAGTTTGACTAAGATGTCACTAGAGTCAAACTCGTACTGACCAAGTATGGAGAAGATCTTGGAGTCTGGCTCTTCTTACATCTTATATGGAACTGATTACGACCAAGCGGCGGTCATCTGGACTTTGAATGGTACGACTCAAACTCCCGAGGGAATAATAAAAGATGTAATACAAGTTGTGTAGTGTATTTGTTAGGGTTAAATACATTTCATAATGGTTGAATTATCCCTTACCTTGACTTTATACTGCATAGTTCTTACATGATGTAGCCTTATGAAATCTGAGTAATTCTTCTTGATGCTAAAGCTTATTTTCTTAATTTCTTAATATGCTTAAACTGTTCAATATGCTCAATTTCTTATTTAGTACTCCAATCTCTTAGTTTATTTATTATTAATTAATCTATTGTAATCAATATTGGTTAGAGAGAGTTATATCTATTACTGTGATTGGGTCTCATCGTGGGTCACCACATCTTTTTAGATGGTTCTGAGCAATGTGGTTGAGGTCGTGCCATGGAAGAAGATCAACATGGTGATCAATAGTTTCAGAAGTTTGGTCAGTTGTAGATGTTAGTAATAGAGTCCTAGTGTCATCCCTATACTCTCAGGTCTGGGTATGGGATGTGTTTTATAGATGATATACTTGTATCAACACGCGATTTGGTAGTATGCCAGTGTTTGTAAAATATGACATGTACATGTGGAATATCTTTTGTATATAGGATGTGGATGAGGTTAGTAGACACAGATGTAAATACCTATTATGGTATATGATAAATGGAAAAGATGAACCTTTATGTAAATATTTCAGAGCTTGTTTATAATGTGAAATTTTGGTTTTAGTTATTCCACATTTTTTACTATGTGATTAAATAGTAGTTGATCATGTTTTGTGTTTTGAGTAATGTCATTTAGTGTGACAAGGTATCACACTCCTTATCTAGCAAAATGTGTTATTTTAGTTCTTTTCTAAACATGTTTGAGTCCTTTGTATGTATGGCTGGTTGTAGTGATTCACTGTGACTCTTTTGCATTACAATATGAACAAATGTTCATTAGTTTTCTTTGTCATTTTTCTTATTTTATACTTATATATAGATAGCTTGTTATTGATATAATATTTGAATATGAAGATATTTGTAGGAATCTTTATATAGTATAAGATAATTTTCATATGTAACAAGAAAACTTTTGTTTAGTGACTTCTAGTTGGAAGACTTAATGGATTTCAATGGAATATGTCATATTTGTTTTTTCTAGGGTCTCAAGTTTCTTTGTATTAGTTTTTGAGTTGTATCCTTTTTCTTTTAAAGTGAATCTTTTTTGAGAGACATGGATGCTATGTTGTTATGAGGTTTCTATCTTGCTTACTTCTAGCTTTATTGTTTACGGCTATAGGTTTTGTAATGATCATGGTGTTGAAAAGTTTGCTCTACATGGTATTCACCTGATGATTTCTATTTATAAGGAAATGTATTTTGGGTTCCATCTATGAAATGGAGGCTCCATTATTTTGTATCTATGGATATTTCTTCTGAAACTAGTTTTGGTTGGCCTTATATTCTACGACAATGAGTATATTTGGTTTGTTGATTCGATTATGATCAAATAAACAAAGAGGTCTAACCCATGACCTATTTGGTTATTTTATTTGTTTTGATCCTATTCTTAAAAGTATCTAGATGTTACCATGTAAATCCAAGTCTCTCCTTTTATCTTTCGCATTTGTTCTTATGGGATTGTGTGACCTATCTTTGTTTGTTAGAATCCTCTCCTTTATTTTTATGCTTGCTAATTGTGTGTATGTAAATATGTAAAGTTATCCAAACTTTGTTTTTGAATTTCAAAAAATAAATGAAGTGTGGATGACACACTTGGTTCATCACTAAATATATCATTTGTGGATGAATCCAAGTTTGAGTCTCAATCATGGACCCAAACTTATAGTGAACTTCAACTTTCATAGGTTTTGGTTAATTTATAATCATGCTAGAATCTACTTGACTTTTGCCACATAATGACTAGTTTGTGAACCTTAATTTCTAATACTATATAAGTAAAATCTATGATTGTATGAGTTGACTTTCAAGCCAATAGCATAAGCTTAGAAGAGGTATGGAAGGAGGGACAACTCCCATAAGAACCCAACTATGTCATAGTAGTCATTATGGGCGGAAAGGACCCCTTAAACAAAAATAAAAAAACTAATAAATTTGAAAAAGATACTCAAAAATGAAGATTTCCATGCATGATTTTTTTCCTAGAGGTGCTAACAAAAAGATATATAAAATCAAATTTTATGAGGTTGCATTATAGATTCTATGGTTCCAAGTTAGATGAGCACCAAGACACATTAATTGTGAGATCAACTACAACCATGTCATATAACACTAGCCTTCATGTCTAGCTTGAGTATCTTGAATCCTATCCTTCTAGGGACCCTCCAGATTTCATGACTTCCTTTTTGTTCTATGGTATTATCATAATGTTTTTTTCAACCCATGAAGATAATCTAGACAAATATTCCAATCAATGACAAGACAAGTAAAAATGGTTAGTAACAACATTAGTTGATGTCTGATATTATACTAAAATTTTATGTAACCAAGTCTTTCAAAGATAGCATGAGATGGAAACAAGCCAATTATGACTTAATTTCATGAAAGAGAATTGTTATTGATTTCTCTAGAAAATCTCATGAGAATGTTCATTTGATAGTGCAACGCTCTACAAGATAACCTTTGAGTCTCATGAGAGGAGGGAAGATAATTAACATGTCGTGTCCCTTAGTAATTATAAGAACGTTGGATCCTTATTTTATTCAAGTCTTGAAATAACAATTACTTTGATTATACTATTCATCCATTCACTTAAATATGTACACATAATGACAAAAATACATTATTGGTACAGCTAAAGAATCACCTATAATATTGGTATTTTGATACAAATTGAAGAGAGTGATTGTGCATTGTGTCCCTTGGGGGTAGGATGGGGTGGCCATGGTAGACTGGTATCTGGCCATGGAAGGGGAGGGAGAGGCTTCTTGAATGAAGGTTTAGACCTTTCACCCACTACCGATACTTTTCTCACTGAAGAGATTACTAATATAAAGGTTGTTTGAGACCTTTTTACATTGTCTGCAAGATGATGAATTAGTGATGGATGATAGAGTCAATCAAGATCCTTTTCATTCGTGAAATCCATCCGAACAGATGCACAATAATGCCTAAATAAATTTGGAAGTGCTTGTTTACAACAAAATGAAGAACACATACACTTGTGATTCTGGGCTTGATGTCACGATTGATTCACAAAATTCAGATTCTAATCACATCACATATGATTATTTTAGATGGTTACATAATCAATACTCTTATTCATTTTGAAATAATGTCTCCTCCAACCATCTCTATGAAAAGTTTTCAAGACCTGACTTCCAACATTTCACAGTCATCATCTGCAACCTTCTTAGAAGATATTCTAACTGATAGTATCTCTTCATATGATATCTATCTGGTGCAAGGTAAAGGTTCCTCTGAAATTCACATTACTTCATAAGTGCAACCTATTCTGAGTAAACCTTGGTTTGTCATGGCCAATAAATTGGTTGGTCATTTTGTGGGTTATTCAAACTTATGTTATCATCTAAAACTATTATGGAAACTTGTTGGATGATGGTAGGTATATGAACTTAGTATAAACAACTTTTTTGTACAATTCACATGCAATGTAGATTATGAAAAGGCACTCACTAGTGCTCTAGGGTCTATATATGGATGTTGCCTCATGGTTTGGTGATGGTCTTCAGACTATCTTCCTTCATTAGGTATCCTATTTAAAATTGTTATTTGGGTGTAGATACCAGACCTACCGATTTATCTATATCAATGTTATGTTTCAATGAATTGGCAAGGTTCTTGGGAGTTTATTCTAGGTTGATGAACACATTGTCAAGTGTACTCAAAGCCATTTTGTAGGGATTTCCATCAAAAGTGATACTTCTGAACCAATATTATTGGAAGTTATGATAGATGATATTGTCTATCAAATTGAGTATAAATCTCTTCCCCTTCTTTATCACTCTTGTGGAAAATCAGGTCATTTGCAAAATGATTACCCATAGAATGCAAAATTGACATTGTTCCAAGTGAATCAGATCATATTTCCAAGATTGACTCATAGAACGATACATTGACCGATCAAGCAGTAATGAAATGACTATCTAAGAGGCGCTTTGGGAGATTTTTTATGGAAAGAACATAGATCCATGTTGTCCACAATGACAAGATCTGTCTAAGAAGTTATGTGGGAGAACCTCACAACAATCTGATGTTAATAGATTTGATATGTTGCAAAAAGTATTGATATGTACATGGAAACACAAGATTTGAATCTCAATGTCCCTATTTCTATATACTAAATAGTGAGATCCAAAGGTCTGGAGGCACAATAGGAAACATGCATCTAATATGGCACCTACAAAAACTTCCAAAGTTTTGATTAAGGCACCATCTGAGTTACAAAACCAAGCTCGACATGTTCCTACTGAGACTACTGAAGATTATGTTGGGCTAATAGTAATTTCATCCCAATTGGGCCTGAGAACCTAAGCCCATTAGGGCTACTTGATGTTGTTGCAAAGGGGTATATATACCCATCACACAGCCATGTCTAAGCAGGCCAAAAGAACGTGCGCAACTGCTAATTGCCCAACCGCCAATTGCTAAAGGCAAAGAAAGAAAGCACTATTTTACTATTGTTCATCACTACGGAGAAGGGTGGAAAGGCAAACAAGGAATAAGGAAGAAAAAGAAAGGGAAGAAAGAAAGGAAGCAGGGCAGGACTACCAAGGCATCTGGGTTGTCTTCTTCAGGTCATCGACTACTATGCACTTAGTGGAAGAGTGCATCTTCCTGGGAAGTTTTGTTGTGGTAGAATTGTAGGGATCTCTCTAACGTGTGGTATCTTCTTATTTATCCTTCTTGTTATATTATCTTGTATTTGGGTTAAAATTCGAGAGGTAAAAATTATATCTTTGCTTCTTATAGTGGATTTGCTCGTGGTTGGTGAAATAAATAAACTATACGTGTAAAATGCAAGCGTACACGTCGAAGTAATACATGACAAAGAGGTCTAGATATCGAACACGGGGAAACATAATTGAAGAAACTACTACTAACTGCTTTTTGATCAGCTAAGCTGAAGAAAACTTTGATTTAAGAGTTATTAAACTAATTGCAAGAAAGAAAACTAATTTTATGGGTTGTGATCACAATGAGAAGAAATATTCTAGGACTATGGTTTCACCATGATTGACACTGCAATTTTAATCTAAGATTAATATATTTTCCTCCCACTCCTGGATAAAGAGCCTATAGCAAGAACTACCTGCTCCCACAGTGTAGTTCACTACCTATGCTAATGCCATTCCCATTTCCATAGTAATTGGTTGATTAGTTAGTTGCTTTACAAATAATCTTTGGATAATCTCTTCACGTTCACAAGCCACCTTTCTCAAAGGGCGATATAAAATGTATGTTACTATGGATTTCCAATCCTTAATCATCCTCCTGAAGTTATTAAGGATCTAATTAATCACCTATGGTGCGCAACATAGACAATTCAATATGATTTCATAGCAACATGCCCAAGAATAAGGAAAAAACAATATACTAATGCAAAAGATCCATATACAGTATACAAGCAGGCTACTCCCGGTACCTAAAGAACACGGGGATTAGCCCCTCATGGTTTCCATGAACAAAATTATGCTAGGAAGAAGGGAAAATGTGGAGAACATAGAAAACTGATGAACCCCCTAGAGAAACATGATTATGACGCTCCATGTTAATGAACGAATCTGCAATCTGCAAATTTTGCCCACCGAATGTGCCCGGAACCTCTCAATCGTGAGGTTCTCCTCCTCATCTCCTCTCCCATGTCATCACTATCTTGTAATGGAATAGAACGTGATTTCTTTGGTCTGGTCGAACTCCCCTTAAGTCATAGAAGTGATTAGGGTGAAATAAATCTTCAACTGTTGGATGAAACTTGATTTTTCAGACTCCCTGATCGTGCAGACTCGGTAGTACTGACTTTTGGACTCAATAGTACCAAGTATGGAAGTCAAATCTGCTTTGTCTCTATCAGTAGTACTGAGTCTGTGAGACTCTTGTGGTACCTGAAATTGCACAAAAATGTACATAAATACTTGAAATATAATAATTCATTCAAAAACATTAAAATTATGATTATTTGATGCAATTGAGTAATACAGGCTAATATTAAATAATCATGCAACAATTAATATGAAAATGAATAGTAAGTGCAGAAAAAACAATATAAAAATAGCCTGTGAAAATGACAAATATACAGTGCATCAAACTCCCCTATGCTTAAATGTTGCTCATCCTTGAGCAACACACTCTCGGATCTATTTAAGACTAGTCAGCAAAAGGACAAGGAATATGAACTTCATTTCTCAACTACTCCCACTTGGCAGTCCCAAACTGGCCTTCACTGATCGTTGAACAATCAACTGTTCCATAGAGACCAAAAATTTCCATAAAAGTTGTCCGTCGTTAGATTAATGAACACTATCAAGAGAGAAGTTAACATTATAATCAATCAGGTATTCGCTTGGTGCATTGTGGGATTCCCTATTCTACATTGCTCTTTCCTAACTACCAATCTACTTGGAAGCAGTTCTCCATATAAAAATGAATGAGGAGAATAAATCATTTGAGTAGCCTACTAATAAGAGCAATGAACGGTATGAAATGGGCGGAAATTGAAGAATCACAAGTACATCTAAATCATTTATGCAAAATAAAGCATGATGGACCTATATGGTGAAAAGAATGAGAAATGCATGAGTCCTAATGCCTACTTTCTTGGTTGAATGATGCATGAGTCAAAAGATGTTGTCAATTTGACGAATAAAAATTCAAAGAAAAGAATGCATCATGTGTATGTTTCCCTCATTTTTGTGAAGAGTTGAGGGCATCCTTTCTCCCTCTTAACTTTAAAACATAAACAAACTCTCTTTTTTTTTCTTCTTTTGGCCCATTATTTTAGCATGATGGAATGTTATGCTTGGGCTTTACTACATATCATTCATTCATTTTTTTCTTTTTTTTCTAAGGATACAGATGTGTATCCCTACACTCAAATTTTGAAGGAAAAAGATACCCACATGATATAGCAATGAATGATGAAAATGCATGCAATCTACATGTAATTGTTTATGCAACTAGAATGATATGTACATAAATTGTTGAAGTACACAACTTGGTTTTTTTTTTCATTTTTGTAATGAATGCAATAAAAGCAAATTAACTTATCATGCCACCTATTATGCCATGCAATGCAACAAGAAGAAATAATTTGGAGTACTTCTTCATCTTAAGGTGGTGAGTCAATAATGAGTGGAGTATGGGTGGAATCACATAACTAAGAGACAAAGCCTTTCATGAATTTATGATATTCCCACTCTTATGACCTGTGTACAGGGTAACCTTAGGGTTTCTTTCTTAAAATTCAATTTAAGGTCACGTTAACTGTTTGATTAATTCAAGCTCAAACACCATCTTCATCGACATTTTATTAATAATTAAAATTTCCATTCATGTCAAATGTCCTTAAGCTAACTAACCCATACACTTCCTCTAAGTGAGATTACTCAAGTACTCACAACTAAGCCCACAAAATGATTTTCAAATTCTATTGCAAACTTGAAAACATGCATGATAATTGTGAGGAATAAACAAAATTTAAGCTCCACTTTACGCTAGATAGATTGTGGATCCTAAAAATTTCAAAAATAAAAGCTAAAAGCAAGTAAAAAGGGGAGATAAATCTATTCCAACACCTACCTCCCCTAAGCTTGAATTTGACCATGTCCTCATCGTCAAAAATCCAAACCTAGAGGTCAAACGGATATACCAGATGCTCTAAAGGGTGGTGGAGGTGGATGATTGGTGGCTCTTTGGATCAAGTTGTGCTAGCATATATCCCTCTTTTCGGTGCCACTAATTTGTGTCTTTTTGGCATCAGAATATGACATTCTCTCTCCTTCTTTGAGCTTTGAAAATCGGTGCCCACGACATGTGTATTGGTGGTTCAGACAGCTTCTTCTTGTAGCTTTTGTCACCTTTTTGGTGAAAAATTTTGGTAGTACCGAGTATGGACTCAGTAGTACCGACTTTGGTTCAGGGTTTAGGTGATTTTTTGGGAAAAATTATAGTAGTATCGAATTTGAACGTTGATAGTACTGACTTTCTATAGAGAGTGCAGAATTTTAACTGATAAGGAGTCAGTAGTACTGAGTATGGACTCGGTAGTACCGACTTTGGCCATGTCTGCACACCAAACAAAAGCATCAAGGTACATTCTTTACATAAAATAAAAATCTAACAAAATAAGATGAAATGTAACTAAGATAAACACCTAAACAAATAGTAAATGACAAAAATAAAATTAGGTTGCTTCCCATAAACGCCCTTGTTTAATGTCCTAGGCTCGACATGAATGATCCTCCTTAGCCTGGGTTGTCTTGAGATGGTGGTGACAATTCATCCGGAAGTGTGAACTCCACTCTATCATCATCTATCTCGAGTGTCAAATAGCCTCTACCAATGGCAGTGATCACATCTTTCGTATCTTGGAACGGCTTCCCCAGCAACATCTTAGACCCTTTCATTTCCTTCATATCCATCATCACAACGTCAACTGGATAGATGAACTTGTCAACTTTAACCAACATGTCCTCGCATATCTCGTATGGCCTCACAATAGAGCCATCTACCAAATCTATTGCCATGGATGTTCTTGTTGGTTCCTTCAATCCTAAATTTCAAAAGGTGGTAATAGACATGAGATTAGTACTCACTCTTGAATAACATAGTGCCTGCTTGAAGTGTTTACCACCGATAGTACATGGGATGTAGAAACATCCTAGATCCTTCCTCTTCCTTGGTAGCTTCCCATTGATCAGTGCACTCATCACCTCATCAACCTGTAAAATATTTGTGTCTTTAATCATCCGCTTCTTGTTGATGATATCTTTCAAAAATCTCCCATAAGCAAGAATTTTCTCTATCGCCTCCACCAATGGCAAATTGATGTGGAGCTTTCAAAAGATGTCCAAGAACTTTTTGAACTGTGCTTACTTTTTCCTCAGCTTCAGACTATCCGGGTGTGGCACATCTGACTTTTCTGCTCTCTTTTGTGGGGGAATATATGGCCCTTGATGAACTTCCTCCCCTAAGCTTGCTTCAGCACCACTGCTTGGAGTAGAAATAGGTACATCCTTTATGGGTGGTGTTACCGGTGGTTGTTCCTTATGAATTGTGGGTGCCCCTTTATTGACTGTGACTATTCCACTGCGTAGTAAAATCTTCACCTGCTCTTGTTGAATAGGTACCCTCTCAGGAACTGTAGTCGGTGATTTAACAGGAATGGGACCTTGAAGTTCACTGTCCACTAGCATTCTGCATCCTCCTGGTAATCCAAATAGACTATGAGGAAATGGTACTTTAGGAATATACACCCCATCAGACTCCTAAGTGTGTTGCTTGGGTGCCTCCTCAATATGATGTTCTCTCTCTTCGACAACAAAGATGAATTTTTCTTAGTGATGTTGATGGGTTACAGCTGCATTCCCAGGTGCTCCTTGTTGAATGGACTCCTTCAAGGAAGCTACTTGTACTGCCAACTAAGAAATTTGATATTCAATGTTGTAGATCTGGGCACCTTGGTTTTGCAACTCCCTCTGTGTTTGACCTGTAAGTGCTTCATTTTGGCTCACCAGCTTTCCTAACATGTTCTCAATTTTGTCAATCTTGCTAGAGCCCATGTCCTACTGGTGCATATACATACAATTCTCTTATTCACCCCCTGATAGTGTTACATCCTTCTGGCACAACTTCATGGCAATGAGGTCAAACTTCTCATTCAATGTCGAGGTGGCTTTAGATTCTTCAACCCTTTTAATGGTTGTCGAGCGTTCTCTTTCTTCACCCCACAACTGATTCTTATCTATGTTCTTCAGGATCTCATGGCATCTAGAAGGCTTGTTGTTCAAGAAAAATCCAGCTCCTCCACTGTCCAGGGTGGTCCTCTCACCCTAATGTAGGCCATAATAGAAGGTCTTTGCTTGACCATATAAATCTATACCATGGTGAGGCACCTTACGCAACATATTCTGAAATCACTCCCAAGCCTCTGAGTATGACTCTTCAACATGTTACTTGAAGTTGTAATTCTTCTGTGTCAATTCATTCGTCTTCTACGGAGGGAAATAATGCTCAAAGAAAGCATCTATCCTCTAGTCCCATGTCTCTATGGACTCTGGCTGGAGGTTACAGAACCAAGACTTAGCATGATATGCCAAGGATGATGGAAACAGCTTCACGTATATCACAGTGGAAGGAACCTTGTCTATCTTCACCATGTCACAACTTTCAACAAAATTACTGATGTGAGTCATTGGGTCTTCAGTACTGTGGCCATGGAAAGCATGTTGCTTAACCAATGCCATCAGCCCAGGATCAATCTTGTAGCTTCCCACATTTATCACTTGTCACTTGATTGGCCCAAGCTGAGCTATTGAGGATGACGCCTTGATCTTCTCCCAGATGGTTTGTTCTTCTTTTTCATCACCCATACCTTTCGGTTGTGGATTTGTTGTGGGAGTGTAATCAGTAGTTTGTGTTTGAACCATGTACAAGTACCTAAAATTTATAAATTTAATGTGAGAACGAGATACTAGTGATTGAATTAATAAAATATTTGCAATTCATCTTTGGAAAAAATAAAATAATAAAAAATAAAGAAGGTGGCCTAGAGTGGTCGATTACAGCACTCATAGTACTTGAATATGTCATTTCCCCGGTAACGGCGCCAAACACTTGACACGACTAAACTGTACGTGTAAAATACAAACGTACGCATAGAAGTAATATAGGCCAAAAAGGCCCAAATATCAAACACGGGGAAACGTAATTCAATAAACTACTACTAACTGCTTTTTGATCATCTAAGCTGAAGAAAACTTTGATTTAAGAGTTATTAAACTATTTGCAAGTAAGACTAATTTAATGGATTGTGATCACAATGAGAAGAAATTCTCTAGGACTATGGTTTCACCACGATTGACACTGCAATTTTAATCTAAGATTAATATATTTTCCTCCCACTCCTTGACAAAGAGCCTGTAGCAAGAACTACCCGCTTCCACAGTGTAGTTCACTACCTATGCTAATCCCAATCTCATTTCCATAGTAATTGGTTGATTAGTTAGGTGCTTTATGAATAATCTCTAGGTAATCTCTTCACGTTCATAAGCCACCTTTCCCAAAGGGCGATATAAATGTGTATTACTATGGATTTCCAATACTTAATCCTCCTCCTGAAGTTATTAAGGATTTAATTAATCACCTATGGTGCACAACATAGACAATTCAATATGATTTCATAGCAACATGTCCAAGAATAAGGAGAAAATAATATACCAATGTAAAAGATCCATATACAATGTACAATGGGGCTACTCACGGGTCCTAAAGAACACAGGGATTAGCCCCTCATGGTTTCCATGGACAAAAACATACTAGGAAGAAGGAAAAATATAGAGAACATAGAAAATTGATGAACCCCTTGGAGAAACGTGATTAGGACGCTCCACGCCGATGAATGGATCCACAATCTGCAAATTCTGCCCACCAAACGTGCCTGGAACCTCCCGAACGTGCGGTTCTCCTCCTCGTTCTCCTCTCCCACGTCGTCGCCATCTTGCAATGGAATAGAATGTGATTCCTTAGGTCTGGACAACATCCCCTTATGTCATAGAAGTGACTTAGGGAGAAATAAATCCTCAACTGTTGTATTAAACTTGATTTTCCATACTGCCTGATCGGGCAAACTCGGTAGTACCGACTTTTGGATGTAATGTCGGTAGTACCGATTTTTGGAGTCGGTAGTATCGAGTCTGTGAGACTCTTGTGGTACCTGAAATCGCATAAAAATGTACGTAAGTACTTGAAATATAGTAATTCATTCAAAAAATTAAAATTATGTTTATTTGATGCAATTGAGTAACACAGGATAATATTAATAAATCATGCACAAATTAATATGAAAATGAATAGTAAGTGCACAAAAAGTAATATAAAAATAACCTATGAAAACGACAATTATACATAGCATCAGTTGACCCCATGGTTTTTCCTTCACACACCATGAAGGTTTTTCACGTAAAATCCGGTCTTTTCTCTTCTATCTACTTGCAATTATTATCTTGGATTTACACGCTCGTTAGTAACGCTTCCGTATATATTTCTTTTTTGTTACATCGTGGTTGCATATTATACGTGTGCATATTCTCCCATCAAACAAAATGCACCAATTGGTATTAGAGCCCAGTTGGGAAGATACAGATCTATATGGGGAAGGATGATGATGCAATGATAGTAAAGTTGATGCAAAAATTGGCAAATCTGGAGACCCAATATGGAAGATATTTTTTATTGCAAGGATTTGTATGATCCGATAGAGGGACAAAAGCCAAGGAATATATCTGATGTAGATTGGAAGAGACAAAATCGAAAGACTGTGGGAGAAGTTAGAAAGTATATTGATATTTTTGTGTTCCACCATGTCTCAGAAGAGACAGATGCCAAAGATATGTGGGAAAATCTCAAGAAATTATATGAGTGGAAAACTATCACAAATAAAGATTTCTTGATCAGGAAGTTGGTGAGCCTAAAGTACCAAGATAGTACAAACACTTCCGAGCACAATAATGAATTTTAAAGCCTTGTAAATCAAATGGGGTCCGTGAAGGTGGTTCTTGGTGATGAACTACGGGCTCTACTTCTTTTGGGATTATTACCTAATAGTTGGGAGATATTTGTTGTGACTGTCAGTAATTCTGTAAAAGAAGGCAAGATGACACTTGATCATGTGAAGAACAGTCTTCTAAATGGAGAGACTCTACGATGAGCCTCATACAACAACGGGTTAGAGGTGCACTTCACATAGAGTAGGGGCACTGATAAAGTGAAAAATTATGGTAGACCTCAGAGTCGCGGTGAGTCTCAGGACCGTGGAAAATCTCATGGTATATCCAAGTCAAAGAGTAGAGGGTGATGCATTGTAGGAAGATAGGTCATTTCAAGAAGGATTGCAAGGTTTGGAAAAGAAAACATGGGTCTGAAGCCAAAGATAAGAAGGATGACGATAAGAATACTATAGCTGCAATTTCAGATGAAAAGGGATGATGATGACAATGTGGTCTTGACAATCCAGGAGCAGTGTTTGCATGTTGAGGATGATGATTCTGAGTGGGTTGTGGATACTGCAACTTCTTATCATGCTTCACCAAGTAAGGATTTCTTTACTTCACAGAGTAGGGGGGACTTCATAAGAGTGAACATGGAAAATTCTAACTTCTCTAGAATTATCAAGATTGGCAATATTTGTGTTCAAACAAGTGTCGGTTGCACACTCATACTCAAAGATGTGTGTCAAATTCCAGATTTACGGCTCATTTTGATATCTGGTTCTTTCTTTGATAGAAAAGGTTGTCATTGGGATTTTGGTGGTGATAAAGGTAAGATCACCAAGGGGGCTTTGGTTATTATTGAGGGCAAATTATGTCGCACATTGTACAAGACTCAGCTTAAAGTGCTTAAAGGTGGCAGTATCAATGCGGTTGAGGATCATCAGGAAGATCTATGACACAGACGGCTAGGACACATGAGTGAGAAAGACTTGCAGCTACTATCAAAGAAGGGGTTGATTTCTTTTAGCAAGGACACCAGTCTCAGCTCATGTGATTCATGTCAGATAGGAAAGCATCGGCGAGTTTCTTTCAAGACAAGATCAAAGGTGAAGCCAGATGTTCTATAGTTGATTGATTCGGAAGTCTGTGGTTTGTTTGAGGTTGCTTCACTGAGTGGAAATAGGTATTTTTTTACATTCAATAATGATGCATCTAGGAAGGTGTGGGTCTACTTGTTGAATACCAAGGATCAGGTCTTTTAGTATTTTCAAAAATTTCATGCCATGGTGGAGTGGGAGACAGAGAAAAGGTTGAAGTGTCTCCGCACAGACAATGGAGGAGAGTACACCTCCAAGGAGTTTGAGGATTACTACATGAAGCATGGGATAAGGCATGAAAGGACAGAGCCCAACACACGACATCACAATGGTATAGCTGAGAGGATGAACCGTACCATTGTTGAGAATACATGTTGAAGACTACAAAGTTGCCATAGACATTCTAGGATGAAGCAGTGAGTACTGCTTGCTATTTGATTAATCAATCTCCATCTCCTTTGGGGTTTGACATACCTGAGAAGGTATGGATATGAAAGTATGCTTCTTATTCTCATTTGTGAGTATTTGGGTGCAAGGCTTATGCACATGTTCTAAAGGAAAAGAGGCAAAATATAGATGATAAAGTGGTGTCTTGTATCTTTCTTGTCTATGGAGATCAGTAGTTTGGCTACAGGTTATGAGATCCTATAAAAAGGACCATGAGAAGACACAGAGATGTGACTTTCTGTGAGAGTCAGACAATGACAGAGTCTGAGAGTGATGATGTAGAGGCTACATGTTCAGGTGATAGTTCTTCTGATGATGAGTATGAGGATGTTTCATCTTTTCACCAATGCAGTCTTCAGATGATGAAGAAGAGCAACATGATCCCGCTGAGCAGCAGAGTGAGAGAACGGCGAGTGTTCCTATTCCAGACGTGTAGTCGAGTGATTTAGATTCACAGTCAGAGAGTTCTGGGCAGGGGGAAGAAAAAAGCCTGCTGTTACGGAGGAGAAAGATGAGTTTAGTTCTTTTATAGATATAGGCAAACACCTTCTAAGCAGCTCAACGTGTGTTCTAAGTGCTCAAATCTGTATAACGTTTTCTCCTTTCATTGCTTAGTCTAATAAGCCAATCCGAAATGGGCGAGCCGGTACTTGCCACTAGGCAAAGTCCTCGGAGAAGCAGTTGAGGAGGTCTAATAGAGTTTGTCATCCTCCATCCAGATATCTGGCATCTCAATATATTCTCCTTATTGATCAGGGGGATCCAGAGACTTATCATGAGGCACAAACTCATAGACATAGAGCATGATGGCATCAGGAAATGCAAGAGGAGATGTCTTCTTTACAGAAGAATGATACCTATGAGATTGTGGTTCTTCCCAAGGGCCGGAGAGCACTGAAGAACAAGTGGATATATATGATGAAGAGAGTTGACAGTAGCAAGGATATCAGATACAAATCCAGACTAGTTGTCAAGGGTTTTGGTCAAAGACCAGGGGTGGACTTTGATGAGATATTTTCTCTTGTTGTGAAGATGACTTCTATTAGATTGGTTTTGGGCTTGGTTGCTAGCCTAGATCTGGAGCTTGAGTAAATGGATGTGAAGATAGTGTTTCTTCACAGTGACCTAGATGAGGAGATCTACATGGAGCAGCCAGAAGGCTTTCATGTCAAGGGGAAAGAACACTTAGTCTGCAGATTAAATAAGAGTTTCTATGGTTTGAAACAAGCTCCTAGGCAGTGGTACAAGAAGTTTGATTCTTTCATGTAGAGTCACGAGTACCAGAAGACAAGTGCAGATCCATATATTTACATCAGGATGTTTACCAATGGCAAGTTCATTATTCTGCTACTCTATGTGGATGACATGTTGATAGTGGGACATGATGTCAGTTTGATCAAGAAACTGAAGACAAAGCTTTTCAAAGCCTTTGAGATGAAGGATTTGGTACCAAGCCGATAAATTTTGGGGATTCAAATCACACGTGATAGAAAGAACCACATGTTGTGGTTGTTACAAGAGAGCTATGTTGAACGATTATGGAGCGGTTTAATATGAGCAAGTACAAAGCCGTGAATACTCCACTATCAGCTCATTTCAAGCTAAGCAAGAAGGCATGCCCATCTACTAATGACGAGAAGGAGGAGATGGCCATGATTCCTTATTCTTCTGTTGTAGGGAGTTTGATGTACACAATGGTGTGTCTCGTCCTGATATTGCTCATGTGGTTGGTGTTGTGAGTAGGTTTCTCTCAAATCCTGGGAAAGATCACTAGGAGGCATCCAAGTGGATATTCAGATACTTACGAGGCACAAGTAGCACGTATTTGATGTTTGGTGATTCTGAACCAATATTTCTAAAAGGCTTCTTTGATGCTGACATGGCAGGTGATATTGATCATAGGAAGTTTACCTCTAGGTATGTTTTCACTTTTGTATGAGTAGCCATATCTTAGCAGTCCAGGTTGCACAAGTGTGTTGTACTTTCTATGACAGAGGTTGAGTACATTGCACCAGAAGAAGCAAGAAAAGGAATACACTGGATTGTGAAATTTCGGGGGGGGGGGGGTATGAATCAGGTTGACCTGACTATTTTTTGTGATAGTCAGAGTGTTATTAACTTAAGAAAGAGCACAATGCATCATGTATGGATAAAGCACATTGATGTGAAATATCACTAGCTTTGTGATGTGATTGACAAGAGGTTGCTAACTCTGAAGAAGATCCATATTAAAAAGAATGCTTCTGGCATGATGACCAAGGTGGTGACATGAGATAAGCTAGAGCTCTGCAAAGAGCTCAGTGGCTTACATTCCCAGTGATGATTATGTGATGATAGTCTCCTCCTTGGACTGGAGGGGGAGATTGTTGGGCTAGCAGTAATTTCATCCCAAGTGGGCCTGTGTACCTAAGCCCATTAGGGCTACTTGATGTTGTTGCAAAGGGATATACATACTCGTCACACAATTGTGTCAAAGCAGGCCAAAAGAACAACCATTGTTGCTAATTGCCCAGCCGCCAATTGCTAAAGGCAAAGAAAGAAAGCAGCATTTCTACTGTTGTTCATCGGTGCGGAGATGGGTGGAAAGTCAAAGAAGAAAGAAGGAAAAAAAAGAAAGGGAAGAAGAAAGGAAGTGGGGCAGGACTTCCAAGGCATCTGAGTTGTCTTCTTTGGGCCATCTATTACTATGCATTTTGTGGAAGAGTGCACCTTTCTGGGAAGTTCTAGTGTGGTAGAATCGTAGGGATCTCTCCCTACGTATGGTATCTTCTTATTTCTCCTTCTTGATATATTATCTCAGATTTGGGTCAAAATCCGAGAGGTAAAAATTGTATCTTTGGTTCTTATAGTGGATTTGCCCGTGGTTGGGCCCGTGGTTTTTCCTTTACACATCGTAAAGGGTTTCTATGTAAAATCTGATCTTTTTCTCTTCTATTTGCTTACAATTATTATCTTGGATTTACATGCCCGTCGGTAATGCTTCCATATATATTTCTTTTTTCATTGCATCATGGTTGTATATTATACGTGTGCATATTCCCCATTAAACAAAACCATTAGATTCAACCATCTCCAATACAGTAGTGAATCTAGATCTTTCATATTTTGGTTTCTTAGTTTCTCATTCACATACCAATCTTGAGTTTTGCATGAAAGACTTGATCGTGCGTTAAAAAACTCTCATTGGATCCTATCGCATGAGCACTATGTAGTTTGGCATATTCCACGTATCAGGTCCAATCATTATCCTATTCTTCTTCATAATCAACAATGTAGAATCTCTCATTCAATTTTCAAGGAAAAAGCAAGTTGGAATGGGAACATACTTTTTAAACAATTACTTATTCATAATTGGAACTACGACCTAGACTTTGGATATGCCCTAAATCATGTTAAACATGTTATTATTCAATGGGAAAGACATTCAATGTGTAATGGCCAACTCTCTAAACATAACATTTTGTAGCAAATTGACATCTATAAGTTGTTATCTCTGATTAGTAATCTATTGAACTTGATACTCAGTGCAACCTTCTACAACAACAATATGAATCATATTCTATTAAAGAGGTTCATAATTTAAGGGAGAAAATCCATGTGAACTAGCTTGAGAATGGTGATTCTAATAATGCCTATTTGATGCATATGTTAAGTCTAGACGACAAAGGAGCACTATCACTTCTCTATTAAATGATGATAATGATTAGATTTTGAATCCATTTGAACTTAAATGTATTGTTATGGAATACTTCAAAGCACAATTCAGATCTCCATTTCAGTCTTCTCATTTCCATATTCAATGCATTCGTCAAATAGAGCATCCTCTTTCATCTAATTAGGTTTCTCAAATGTCAATACTACCCACTGAATCTAAAATTATGGATACATTGCAGTCTATGGGCAGAAATAAAGTACCTGATCGCAACGATATTGATGTCGAGTTCCTGATTAATCACTAGACCATCATTAACTCTTCTCTTGTTAAGACTATATATTCTGTATTTTGGGGATATCCTTTACCTCATGCTTTTTGTAATGAGATATTGGTACTTATTCCAAAGGTCCCACATCCGCAATCTTGTGATAAATTGTGACTAATTTCTCTGAATAACACAAACTTGAAGCTTCTTTCTAAGATTATTGTCAAACGGCTGAAACCTTATATGAACTCGTGGATAAGTTTGTCACAATCAAGTTTTGTTCATGGACATCGTATCAATGATAATAAAATCCTTACTCAGGAGCTTGTTTACAATATGAGGCAACCTTCTGCTGGTAAATATACGGTCATTGAAATGGACCTTGCTAAAGCTTATGACCGCATGTCCTGGGAGCTTATACTAGACAAAATAACTAATGTTGGTCTGCCCTCTAATATTGTAAACTACATTATGATTTCTATTACATTGATCACATAAATATTGCATACAATGGAGAAAAACTACAAGGTTTTAAAGCAACTAGGGGACTACGTCAAGGGGATCCCTTGTCCCCATATATTTTTGTTATGTGCTTAAACCATTTGAGCATTCTTATTGATATGAAGATTGCAAATAGACAATGGAAACCGTTACGGTTATCTCAACAAGGACCTGATATTTCACATGCTACTTTTGCCGATGATATCATCCTCTTCAATAACTGCTGACATCAGCAAATATTTGGGTGTATCTGTGTTCCATGGAAGGGTTACTAAACAATTTTATGAGCTAATCCAGGATAAAATTTAGAACTATATCTCTACCTGGGTTTCGAGAACCCTAAACCTAGCTGGTAGAGTGTGATTAGTCCGTTCAGTACTATAACTGTTCCAACATATGCCATGCAAACATCAGTACTTCCTATATCTCTTTGTGATCAGATAGATGCTATGATCAGTTGGTTCATATGGAGATGATATCAAGGGCATAATTTGATTTCCTTAGTAGCATGGGAGCAATTATTATCATCTAAATAGCATGGTGGTCTGAGTATATATGTATGCATGAACGGAACATGGCACTTCTAATGAAATCTTCATGGGAACTATTACCAGGTAGAAATTGCACCTGCTCTGACAGATTGAAATACAAGTATAAATCCTTTAGACCACAATGTGGCCATAGATGTATTGCATTCTAGTATGATCGCTTCAATACAAGATTTTATGATGTTGAATAGTTTCAGAGCTATTCACAGTGAACAACCTACATCTGTGTAGTTTGGCAACTGGATTCCAGGGACTTCAAATCAACTGGAAAGGATTCTCCAGCCTATCCTAGATGATATCTAAGAGTTAAACGTATCATCGATGATTACTGATACAAATGCATGGGACTTGACATTTATTAACTCTTTTTTTTTTCATTAAGATAATTCTATGAGAATATTAAGTTTAGAAGTTGTCTCAATCTTTAACTCTGATGATGCTTGGGTATGGAAACTATCCAAGAATGGTAGCTTTCAGACCAAATTTGCTTATGAAGCATTGATGAGCACCAAAACCAGGAAGAAGGCTGGCCCCTAGAATATCATTTGGAAACTCAAACTAGAATATCATTTGGAAACTCAAACTTCCTACAAACTGAAGATATTTATTTCGTTATTAATGCGTGAAGCTCTGTTGAAGAATTCTAGAAGAGTACAACGGCATATGTCTTTAGATCCTTGTTGTTCGCTTTGCGATAATATTTCTGAATCAGTCTACATGTTGTGAGAGACTGCTCAATTTGCTTCTTCATTTTGGAAACAAATGTGAATTCAAGACATATTATCCCTCATTTCCTTGCTACTACTTTTGGTCCCTGGTTATCAGTGGGGATTTCCGCTTCTAGAACAACTGTTAATATTACCAATTGTTATCATCTATGGCTATTCAGGAATGATCGGATTTTTAATGACAAGCAATGCCATATTGAAATGTTAGTCAATTCAGTTCTTTCTTATGCTTCTATATTGTCCACCGTTTTCTTCACAAACCACACTATCTCCAATCATAATTTGATAGCTGAGTATAACCTTTGGCGTAATACTTTACCTGGGTATATTCTAATCACTACTGATGTCCTTATCTGAGGTGGTGATGCTACTATTGGAGTGGTAGCTCGATCCGGTTCTGTACAGTGGTTATGAGGATGGTCACGCAGGATTTATACTAACTCTGATTGAAGCTGAATCGTCGGATATTCACTTAGCTATGGATAAGGCATGGGCTGAAACTTGAACATCCATTTTTATAACCACAGACAACAGTTTAGCTTTAGTAGCTCTTCCACCGGTTGCCATACAATCCAAGATTGCATACTTGGATTTATTCAGTTACAGACTACTTACGGAGGGCTTGGACTGTGCAATATGTCAAGGATCCAAAGTCTCGGATGGAGGAAGCCGATATATCCGCAAAGTTGCATCACATTTCCCATGAGTCTTATATTTACGATCTCCCACCTCCTAAGATTCCTAATGTAATTTCAGTTCAACCTATTTAATTTATGTAATAACTTTGTGCCTTAGGACATAATTTATAATGAAACTCCCCAAGTTTCCCAGAAAAAAAAATCACCAATAAAAGGGCATATAATGGAACCTCACGAACTGTCCTTGCATTTTCTTCTAACACCACATCCCATGATTTATGCAATTATGAGAACAAGTGTCACCCACCCCGCTCTTGTTACTCCCCGAAAAACATAAATATAACTTAATTAGGGCCAACATTTGCACATCATGAATCACTCCGACGCTGTGAGATTATAGTTGAGAAACATGCCATCGCTTTTCCTAACTCGTTTTTATACCCTATACCCGGCAAACACTTTTGCTGCTAGCCAAACAGCGATAATAGACCAGAGGCAACACCCTAAAGGTCAAGCTAGAGCGATGATTGCCATGCACAAGTATTCAAAACAGACGAATATACTGTGTTAAACAAAATAGAAAAATATACACAACGCCTACTCTATACTTACTTTTTATACATGAAAACACACACACAGTCCGTATTTTACACATAAACACTACATTAATACACACCAGGAAACAAAAGAAATACAGTTGGAAATCTTTTTGGATACCATTTTTACATTAAACGTTTATAAATGGGGCGGTAGAAAAATACACACTAGAAGGGAAAAAAATTGTTATCTAATAATACAACATTTTACATTTTACATTATGCATTTATACAAAGTGATGTACTTGTCAGTTAGTTCAAATGGTAAGTTTAATCGGTCTGTTAGTCACAAATTTGTGGGTTTGACACGTCGTTGAAGCATCTGTAGGGAGGTTTTATAACAAAAATTAAAAGCTCTCTTTCATGATTCTGATAGAGCCGGATTTCTCCTCACTATGAAAAAAAGAAGCTTATACAGAGTGGAGTACAAAATTGTCTATGCCAATACAAAAATTTGACATTGTAGTAAAAACACGGTTAATGATTGTCATATTTAGTCATGTTTACTTCCAATTTTTTCAAGTTCTAAAGTTTACAAAGCCTAATTGTTTACCGTCCAATATACTTTACATCTTTTGCTATCATCTTCAAGTTTGTTTAAAAAATATTTCAAACAGAAAGCCCAGTTTATTTGATATTTCTCAAAAATCTATAGAACGAATCGCATCTGACTATTACATGGAGACTGTATCTCCATGTACATTTTGTTCACGACCTCTATGCTAGTTTATCAAAGGATCCGTGTCAAAAACCAAACTTTTCTGCTATTTCAGACTCTCACCAATCATTGTGTAGGTTAGTGTGTACTTAGTGACACTTGTTCTAAATAACTTAATTACATGCAACATGGTTAGTGTGCACTTAGTGATACTCGTTCAAAATAAATTGATTGCAAGTAACATGCAGTAAGACATCTACAATAAGGTGGACATGATTCTTGTTCCGTCCCTTTTATTTGTAACGAAGGCTTCAGTCTAATTGGGCTGTAAATAAAAACATGCTGTTGTAACTCACCACGTTTCTAATTTATTTGTTTAGTTTATGTAATTACAACCCACCGTAAACCAACTGCATGCACAGAATGCATGAAAAGGTAGTGCGTCCGCTTTGAGCGCAGTTTCTTTTCTGCTTGCCTCTCAGTCAAACAGCTAGCTGCTATGATGGCGTATATTCACTCACAGTCGCCCACAACATTTCTTCATATTATGCATTGCTGCTACCGGTTTCTAGGTCGGATATGATAAGACTAAGCAGTGATAAGTGCCGCCATTTGAATTGTGAAAGCATCAACGAATACACACAACCAAACAGAAAGCAAACCGAACAAACAAGTTCGGTCTACTTTCAACCAAACTAAACTACTAAGGTTGCAACTCAGCATTCTTATTCCAGTTTTTAAATCAAAGCGCAAATTGGCTTGTCATACAACAAAACAAGCCCTAAGTTATTACTGAAATAGCATTTTTTCAGCAACTACCCGGACAATATCTTCATGAATCAAACTTTATCTAATGACCTGTTAACAGTCAAATTTATGGTGAATGACCGCTAGAAATATACAAACAGATATCACATAGGGAATTTCACTTACGGACATTGGCTTGAGATCAGCATGAGTCAACACACGGAGCAAGAAAGGATGTACAAAATAACAGAACATGGCACCGTCATACACAAGCCTAACAAAACGTTCAAGCAGCTTCTCTCCTGATACAAAGTATATAGTACACAGAAGCAAACGCAAATCATAAGTTTATTACACTCAGAAGTTCAAGAGAATAATTTCATTGTTTAGGTGTTGATCAAATGAGCCAAAGCTTTGTCTGTGTCATTATCGAACATGGCCAGCGCCTCTGCAGCATTATTTGATTTGAAGCCCATTTCACGCAGAATGTTGAAGCCTTTGACGAACTCCTGTACCTGGCAACAGAAAAGAAGAAAACATTTGCTGAAATCCAATGTTTCGTCACCACATACAAGCTTAAAAGGAAACGTAACAAACTAAAGCTAGGATGCCATAATGTATCCTTTTACTGTCAGTAGCCTGTCAAACGTAAGCTGATGACGTTTATACATATGTCCCACATAAATGACCAAAGCAAAATATTACTTTGACAATCAAAACAGCAGTTTACTTGGACGTATTAGTCATCCATCATCATCGTCGTCATCAGTATCACCCTCTAAGCCTCAATCCCAACCATGTTATTGTCGGCCACAAAAGATCCTTCTTTTCCAATTAAAACAGCAACTTGTTCAAACTTATCGAAATGATTAGATTAAATCACACTGACCCCAGTCAGGCAGTTTCAATTTGCCACCCCAAAGTGCCAAACATGACGGACTTTGTGTGTAAATATATTAAAGATACATTCGTCTATTGTTTCTCGTGTGCTGGTCATATGAGCCTAAACCAGAGTGGGGCCAACATAGTACTGCAGTCATCGTTTACACACACAAATATAGGCATTTTTAACTTTTTTTATTTTATACAATTTTCATTTTTATATTTGATATATATAAGCACAATGAAAAGAAGTAGAGGCAGACCTAAAATAACTTGGGAAGAGCTTATAAAGAGAGATTTTGAATATTTACATCTTGATCAGAGTACAACCCATAACAGAGATGATTGGAAAAGAAGGATCCATATAGCCGATGCCAACATAGCAGGGATTGAGGCTTAAGATGATGTCGATGATATTTTATATATATACATACATATACATAATTATATATCAACCTATGGCAATATATGAATCAATAGGAATTAGTAAGAGGAGGAAAGAAAAGGAAAAGAGAGCATTGGTTGACATGAGGAAGAAGAATATCTTCAAAAAGAAATTAACAAGGAGGTTGGGGAAGATGATGAACAAAGAAAGAATGAAAAAAAAAGTGAAATATCATGCAGTCGCAGCCTTACGTATGGTGAAACCGTTTAGAAAAAAATAAAGCAGAAGAAGATTGGTAGATGAAGAAGAACAAATAACAAACTGAAAGTAGAAAGGAGGTCAAAAAGATGAGAAACAATATAATGGCTATATGTATAAAGATGAATAATTGAATCTAATATAGGAATGCTAGAGTAAGAAAACTAAAAATGCAAGCAAAGAATAGCACTGTATTAATGAGTACATTCAAGACAGATTACAGAAATAGGAGGATAAAGAAGAAAAACAATCATGTAGTATATAGTAAATTGGCAAGTGGAAGAACAGTAAATGGTTAATACCATAATAGTACAGCAGCAGTAACTCTGTAACAGAGCAGCAATTTGCTGCTTGGTAGAGCAACAATAAGAAACTAAAATGAAGAGGAAAGCTGTAACATTGCAGCAACTTTGCTGCTCGATTAAGGAGGAAGAACAAATATCAGAAGAAATGAAAAAGAAAACAAGAGGACAGATTAAGGAGGAAGAACAAATATCAGAAGAAATGAAAAAGAAGATAAGAAAAATACTGCCCAGATTTTAGGCCCAATTAGGCCCAGTAGGTGCCTAGGCGGCCGCCCAGTCCGCCCAACAACCTAGTTAGGCTGGGCGCTCAGGTTTTGGAATCTAGGTAGCCGCCTAGGCGCGGCCATAGTGACAAATTCGGGATTTGGCAATTTTTCGGCTGGCCATAGAAGATCGCAAAAGCATTTTAAATCGGCAATTTTTTTGTCAAAGTTTGGTCAACTATTCGAAAACAATTGAAAATAAGTCGGCATATAATTAAATATATATATATATATATATGTATATATATGCATACATATCAATTACACATGTAACTATTAAGCTTACAAGAGATCCAATGTTATTGAGTGAAAAAGTAGGAAAATAATTAAAGATTAGTTGAGCCTAATAATGGACTGTCGGGAGAGTGGGGGTTGGAGGTTGAGTGTATATCAGGAGTTCTATGTACATTGTTTGGTAAAAAAGAGCAAGCGACTTAAAAGAGAAAATCCGTAAAAGTCATGAAGAATCGCGAAAAATCGGGATATTCGTGAAAAGTCGTGAAAAATCGGCGACTAACGTATTAATCATGATGAACATTCGGGAGCCTATAAAAGCATGAAAAATTGCCGATTTTTCGTAAAATTCGGAGACATTTGTTACTATGGGCACGAACATGGACGCCCGTATGACTACGTAAGAGAGTGAGCACGCCATTAGATCTTGATGGTGTCAGCAATGTATGTGGTGACAACATAGATGGCAATGTAGGTGGCAGCATCAACATAGATGGCAATGTAGGTGGCAGCATCAACATAGATGGCATGGGTAGCAAATCTTCTTAGTGGCAGCATCATAAGTGCGGGGGACTACAGCAACTCCGCAAGCAGCAACTTCGATTTTGAGATGGATGTGGATCTATGGAGACACTTCTAAAGGAAGCAGGGGTTGGGCATCCCTGTGGGCAGTCAAACGTAGCATGGCACTCTTTCTCTCTCTCATATATGGTTATGTAGGATCATCGCTCTGATATCATGTCAGAAAACAAGATAACAGGAAAAAATCAAGAATATTGTTATTGGGATTATTATTAGATGGGTCGACCCCTCTCCTATATATAGGAGGAGAGGCATGTAAAACACTAGAAATCCCTGATGGACTAAGTGTCAAAACACTAATGTACCAAATAGACTTGAGCCCATTTAAATAATAAACCAGAAAACCTAATTATGGTTATACCCTAACACCAATTGCAAAAGTGTAAAGTTCTGTTTCATAGGGTGACAAGGTGCATGAGGCTTGCTTAGTGGGACGCCAGATCAAACTCTTGGCATTTGGACATTGGACAGCTTGGTAGTAGTTCTACACTCGCACCGTAATCAGTTGCCGAAGAGGTCAGGAAAGCCATTGTTTGTGGTTCACCAAATCTTCAAGAGATACTGAACAAATATAGAAGCAAAGCTGATTATCATGGGAAAGAAACATTGGTGAAGCACGGTGGTTGACTTTTATACAGGAAGAGAGCAGAGAATATGGTATGTTCTAAAACGCCTCAGTTATGAAATATATATTGCTTAAAAGTCTAAACAATGTTATTGTCATCATAAGGAAAAATTAAGTAAACCATCTCCATCTAGGATCTTATGTACTGTAGGTGCAGGTGGGCAATGCAAAAAATGGGAATTCTGATTAGAATAGACAGACACATTTCTTACTAAAAAAAATAAAGTTACCTTTGAAGGATTGTCGCCATAATTTGCAACTGCAAGAGAGACAGCTTCATAGCTAGCTATAGGAGATACATACTTACTGATCACAGAATCATTTCCACCCTAGAGGAAAAGAAACGTGTGTTATTGCTGATTATCAAACAAATCAGCCCTTAATTGTATGCTTATAATATATGCACAGGAGAACAACACGAGAGTGGAATGTTGCATATGTAAATACCGATAAAGAATTTGGAGGTTCTATCCTCAGAGGTTGACTCTCTGCAGCAATTCTGGTCCAGTTCTGAGACTCCTTTTCAGCCTCTTCCAATACCTTCCTCTCGAATTCAAAATCAAACTGGAAGGTAGACTTGGGTATCTCTCCCATTTGTGGTGAAAGTTGAGGCTGACATCAATATTTCACGTAGATTCTCAATATCATATTCTTAGCATTTCTATAAAAATATGAATAATGGATATCTAAAAGAGAGAACAATAATGAAAAGACTTAAACAGGTACATCAGCAGATACTAAACAAATTCAGGAGTTCAGAAAGAAATTTTTAGAACCTAGGAAAAAAGATACCTTTCCAGAAAGAATGATATTGGGTATCGAAACAGATTGCATAGTGTTTTAAGAGTTTTCCCGTCCAGGAAACCACACAAGTCCCTAACTTCAAATTCGTCTCATATCTGTTATTGAATATTTCTCAAAATAGAAAATCATTATAGTTCCAAAAATTCCAGGTACTTCTTGTTCTGCTCAGAGTTACCGCATAGCCATTGATGATAAGCCATATTTGCTAAAATATTTGAGTAGTCAAGATTTTTAAGCAAATGTAAGGAACTTAATTAATTTTTGGATCTAATGAGTAATGTACTGCTTCATGGATTTGCAACTTTTAAATGATTCAATTATGGGTTTGTTTGAAGTCCCATAAACTTAAAAACTTTCTAAGTGTGTTTGCAAGTGAGCAATTGAGACATGACAAACTTTGAGGAGGTCAAAATACTCATGTGCTTGATAAGTTCCAGATTTACATGTATAGTGATTAAACAAGTCATAAATACATGGAAAAATTGGGAATTCAAAAGGTATCTCCATGATACATAAACATCCAAGGGACGGTAACATCATGTACGGATTTGCAATTTTTGGGAAATTTGTGAATGACAGAATTTTTAATCAATTGCTTTTGCAATCCCACCCAGCATCCTATATTACCGTGTTTGGTTAACACATAGGGTTCAGAAAAGGATCATCTTTCCTCTGCAGCTTTAAGTAAGAATACATGTAGTGTCCTAAGGTAGATATAGAGAGCTGAACAAATATACATCCCATTATCTACTTCATGGTTCACCGGTGCACACAATATAAACTCATAACATAAAGAAGTTTACATCGCATTATTTACTTCATGGTTCACTACCGCACACAGG
Source organism: Alisma plantago-aquatica (assembly GCA_963693085.1). NCBI lineage: Eukaryota > Viridiplantae > Streptophyta > Magnoliopsida > Alismatales > Alismataceae > Alisma > Alisma plantago-aquatica. The sequence goes on from OY856412.1 coordinate 1,115,700,123, forward strand.
TTAGACTCGTACGGATATGCAACCGGCACCAATTTGTCTTAACAACATCATTACAACAAATCTGATTAAAATTTGAGTTGTCGCGTTGTTTATACTATATACCCAGCTAGTTATGCAAATAATGAAACCATAAGGTGTCTATGGCTAAATTTGACACTGGTTGCATCTCCATAAAGTATGAAAGTAAGAAAATATCAAACTTAGCACAAATTATTTACAAGAAAGCTAAAACTTTTTGTGAAACAAAACTAGGAATTATCAGATTAAGTAATTTTTAACCATTGTTTTATTCAAAGTCAAGATGGCATGCAAGCTGAAGTTTAAAAATAAGAAGAAAATACATATTATAACTTACAGGAGGTTTGATACAATATTCTGGCTTTATTGCAACTCTGATGCCAAGTTGTGCTGCAGAACATGACGTGTAATAACAGAGGTGTCAGTATACATTTATTAAGCACGCCCCAGGCATTACTGAAATCTTTAAAATCACATCCCAATAGCAGTGACAAAGTAAAACAATGTGGGACTTGTTGCAACTTTGAAATTGCAAGAACTATTCAACAATCTTTAGAAAAAGTGTTTTCAATAAATTTCATAAAAAAAATTAAAGAATATTGGATAATTAGAAGAAATCATTGGCTATCATGTAGGCAAATTGAATGTTTGGGCACACAGCTAGAACCGATTATTAACTGTGTTGTATCTACAAATAATAAATGAAATAAAAAGTATGTTTATTCCTGCCAAGATATCCAGGTATCCACAGTTATATAATTACTTAGTTCAGGCTACCTCGGGCTCATCAACATGAACATGGTGAACAAATAAGAATTTAATAATTTCAAGATCACTGTGGATGCCCAGTTAGCAGTGGCATTACAGCGTCTCACGTGTTGATGCAAGACCAAACGACTCTTAATGCACGCCTACAGGCCGCGTAGCAACTATAGGACCAACGCCTCCAGGACCATAGCTGCGGCGGCTGCTCGCCAACCCCCATAACAGGGTTACCATTCGGAGTGTATCATCAAGTTAGACGTACCCAATGTAATTAAAACTGGGTTGAATAAATTGGGCCGGAAACCAGCGTCCAAACCAATCTGGTTAGGCCCGAGACCTGACAGACACCCCAGAACCGGATAGAGGCGGCCAACCGACTGGTTTGACCGGCAACCAGTGGAACCGGATCGGTCAGCCAGAACTGGTCAGTTACTGCAGTTTGCATTATTCATAGTTTTATTGTGTTTTTTAGTGTTTTCTTCCCGGTGACCATACAGTTCGTTCCCGTATGTATGCTATTGCCATCGTCCTCGTTTATCTCAGCACCTACTAGTTAATATTCAATGTAACATGCATTTTTAACTGATAATACAAACACTAAAATTTTCTGAATTTCTATAATTCGAGCACGAGCTTATACTTTTTATATGAAATACAAATTATAATGTTTGTATTTTACTACTCGTTTTCATATTTTGGATGCATGAGGTTATGACTTGTTGTGTGTTCTATGACTTTGACTTTTCACCTCATCATACTCAAATTGGATCATAGTCTTCTTATCTTCATATCTTGTGTATATTTCAAGCATGCCAAATTTATATAGGACCTCACTGTTGACATCACCGGTTAACTAAGAACCAGTAGTCTCACCGGTTCAATTACTAGTCCGGTCCTAATAGCATTTGAGCATACATGATTATACTGGGGATTGTCGCCCTAAGATACTTCTTGATTGGTTCCCACGTCATTGAGAAGTACTTCTAGCTACAAGATCAACTGATACACGCTCAAAATTTGCTTTTTGTGACGTCTAAGCTAAAGGGTGGCACCCTCGCATGGTGTAAATCCCTATGACACCCTCTTGAGGCCTAGGTTGTTCTACAAGTATGCCATCAAGGAGCTATTCTTGCCACGTGACTACCGCCAATGTTCTTACGTCCATTTCACGGAGTTGAAGCAAGGCACCAACTTGCAATCCGAGTACCTATAATGGTTCCACGATATCTTCCACCATTCTAGAGTCTACAGCAATGAAACGGTCATGATCACCAATTTCCCTCGAGGGCTCAATTACAAGATCACAAAGAAGTTGGTGATGTCCATCGTTAGCAAGCTTTAGGACGCAATACAGGTGGCAATGCAGATCAAGGACTAGCTACAATGATGGCCTCCAATGACGACTACACCAGCTCGTCGTGCTCTTCACCTCCACCAGTGGGGTTCCACGAACTCCACCATGACACTGACAACGTCGTCTTATTGACCCATGGTACAGACTATACTTCAGTTCTTCACATGCCAGAGTTATGGCCATCATTTCACATAGTGTCCCAACAGCCCCATGACAACTACTACAAGGACCGAGGATAACATCGAGTGCGAGGATGTTCTCTTTGCCAATGAATCCATCAATGACAAGGATGAGCCTGAGCAAAGCTCCTAGTTTCCTAGCATATGGGGATCTTGATACTAACTGCAACGCTTAATTTGTTTTACTCTTACGTCAAGAGCCAGGGCCACATCCTTGCTCTTACTATTGTTGGTGGCTGCACTACCAACCTAGTCTTAACAACACTAGTGGACGCAATCAGCCTGCAAATCGAGCCGCTCCTCGACCTTACCGCATGTGCTGGTTTGACAACACCATGTACCATGTCATGCATAGTTGCATGGTCCACTTCATGTATTACAATGTCTACAAAGATGTCGTGTTGGCAACTTCATAACTCTATAGGTCGCCTATATCGTGCTAGGTTGCCCTTAGCAGTACAATACGCATGTTCGTCATGACGTGGTCCACAACATCTACATGTTCCATGTATCAGGACATTCCTACAGGTGTTTCACGGTGCATAGTGTTGATTCTAGGTCAATGTTGACTCAAGATCTAAATTGACTAAACCCTCGTTTTGATGATGACTAAACCATTCCACTTATTTGTGTAATGCTTCTACTTGAGTGATTTCAATTAGGTATAGACACACTCCAAATGCCCTAACTTGCGCATCCTATCTTGGAGAAAAGACAAGTCAAAATCAATGTAAGTGCACTTTTGTGGAATATGATGTAAATCCATTAGAATCATGTTGTAAATCACTTGTAATGATTGTATGACTTGTAGTTAAGCTCAGAAAAAATCAGGAGCACTTAAATCGAATATTTAAGCATTTTAATGACATTTTCCAAAATTCATTACAGGTTGTTTGTCGGAAGAGTTACAAACTCAACCGATCCCTTGATGGATCTTGAAAATGTCATGGTTCGGTTGAGTTGCACACTCACAGAACTCGACCGATCCCTGCACTGAGCAAAACTGATTTAATCGATCGGTCAAGTTTCATCCAGGATAAACTCGACATATGGTTCAATTGGGTTTTGTCATATAGTGCAATTGGTCCAGTTACCTTTACCAAAACTCGACCGATCGCACTGTACGAAAAAGTGCGGAAAAGAGTTTCTAACTGTTGGTGGGTTGCAAAACTCGAAAAAATATATGTTACAACACCCCAAACGACTAGAATTCGTCCTTAAGTGTTCCTAAAAGTTTCTAGGCATCCTCAACTATAAATAGGACTCCTTGGACTTCATCTATGATTAGCCAAGCACTATGAAGGTCCCTATTCTATAGTTGAGTGCATCCTACAGCCTCCTCTCTTTCTCTAAGCTTAATCACTTGCATCATCCATTAGAGTGAGTAGGAGATTTGTAAGAGAGCTAGTCCTACATGTATGTCTTGTGAGGCTCTCATTTCCACCACCTCCCAATCTCTCATTCATCCATGAAGATGAAGCTTCTCTCTCTTAGCTAAGAGAGGTGAAGAAGAACAAGGTAAGGAGTCCCTTGGTGAAGAACAAGGTAAGGAGTCCCTTGGTGAAGAACAAGATTGAAGACTTGGAGCAAGAGTGGGTAAGACCTCAGTGAAGGCAGAAAACTCCTTGCTCAAGTGGTTAAGTCCTTGGTAAAAAAATTTCTTTGGCGAAGGTGAAGTCAAAGGCTGAAGATCCAAGAAGAGGGGGTAATTCCTTCAAGGCCGAAGACTTTTGCAAGAGTGGGTAAGTCCTTGGTGAAGGCAGAAGACTCTTTGCAAAGTGGGTAAGTCCTTGGGTAGGTTGAAGACTCTTGGCTTGGATAGGTAAGTCCTTTGGAAGGTCATGTAATTGTATGTCTTATGATGAATATAAGAGTGCAATGGTTAAGAAATCCTAGATGTCGGCATCTCTAGGTAGTGGACTAACATACTTCTAGATTGAAGTATGGAACCACTCTACATAGCTTGCTAATTGGTGCATGTTCAGTCTCTCTCATCCTTAGTATGTATGTTTTAGTTGCACTCAAATTCTCATATTAGCAACCTTATCTTGTGATATATCTTGAAGGTCTAATGAATTTTGTTTAAGTGCATTCAGCTCTATTCACCCACGTTAGAGCAAATCGCCCATCCTAGGATCCAACACGCAGTTCCTAGCTCAAGTAGGTGTTTAGCAAAATCCCTCCAGCAGCCACATGTGAGGCCTTCTAAGGCCAATATCTAACTCACTAGTGGCTCGTCTTTTAAATACAAGGGACTTGATGTAAGATGAATGGTAGCTTCTTTTTGTGTTACTTTGATATGTAGGGACCAAAGTGAAATCTATCTAGCTATTATACTTAGTCACACATTTTCTAATATTATTGTAAGCTTTTGTATTATGTTTTAATTGCCAATCTTATCAATTGTTTCAGATTGGGAGTTCACATTTTGTTATAAATACCAGACTTAACGGCTTGTCCCAAGTTGTATATTTTTGAGAAATGTAGTTACGTGGTCCTCCAATCTTCTTGATGTATTCTATATCATTGCCTTCCACTTTTTATTAAACTTAATGGAAGCAACCACCTCCAATGGATGAATGTAGTCCACACGCTCCTAGAATGACGAAGCATGCTCAAATTTATCATGGATAATCCACATGCCAATCCAAAGGACAATGCAACATGAGTGACCTAAAATAACTAAGTTCTATATTAGCTTTAGGGCAACATGGAGCCCCTTGTTGCAATGAAAGATATGTTACATTACGATGCCAAAACTATGTGGGAAGAAATGAAGTTGTTCTACACACAGAATGTGAATATCCTTCACTTATACAACATCATGGACATATAGTTTTTTCAGCCAAGGTGATCGAGCACTTGAAGGCCACTATGATCTCCATGCTAGCTCTGAGAAACCAACTCAAATTATTCTCACCTACTACATCCAAAGAGGCCAGTAAGAAGCGTGACTATTATTTCAAGGAGGTCATTGAATGGTCTCCCTCTATGGCCCCATTGCATTGTCATCTGACAACTACTTCTGGGAGGAACAACTATGCCTAACATGGATCAAGAGACTCTAAGTCCAACATGTCACCAGCACGCATCACACACATTGAGTAATCAAATTAAGTCGTGTAAGGCTCAAGCAGTTGTGGTTATTGCAACATGAGGCCGTAGACACCATTGTTCTTGTCGGTTGTTCATGAAGAAGACATCTTCATCCATGTGATACTTGCCTCCATGCCATAATAGTTCTTGTTGGTTCCTCTGGATATTGATCATTTCCGGCCTTTCTGGCACCTCAACCACTATAGTTTAATCCATAGTTGCAAAGATGCTCGCCTATAGGCACTGAGCAGGGCGTCTAACCCCTAAGTTAACTTAAGTGGCCGCCTAAGGTTGCTTAGACCCAAATTAAGCCACTTGAAGGCAAAACTTAAGTGGTCGTCTAAGGTTATTTAGGCCCAAATTAAGCCACTTAAAGGCTAATTTAGCATTTGTAGCATAGTTGATTAGTTGGACTTAGGCCCATTGTATTTTCCTTATTTTTCTTTCTCTATTAGCTTGTGTATTCCCTGACTCCTATATATAGGAGACATGGTTCTCTAATTATGACTGTTGAAAGCAAACCTTTTTACATAGTATCAGGAGCAGGTATCTAACCCTACTCCGCACTCTTTTTCTCCCCCCCCCTCTCCCCAACATGGCGGCCGCCCACACCGCCACCACCATCACCACACTCGTCCGCCACCCCTTCCTCTCCAACACACTACCCCTCCACCGCCACCAACCACCCTCCCCCTCCTAGCCCTCCCGTCTCTGTACTCGCCCGCCCGCCCGCCCAATTGCAACAGGAGTGTCACGGTCATCCACCACCACTAGTTGGCGGTTGCATGGCTTCCCTAGGCACAGTCAGCCAGGGCCGACCGCAAGGCTACGCCGACACCATCCTGGGCCATCGCAGGCCATGATTCTTCATTGGTGGGCGTTTAGGAAGACTTCTCCGTCAGTTTCCTCCCTCATTCTTTATGTTATAATTCCAGCAGAGTTCTATCTATGTATCAATAAAAATAGGAATCAAAAGGCTATGTGTTGATCTAAAAGGCACCAAAACAAACAAGCGACATAGCATTATTTTCTTCTTCCTTTTGATCTGGTTCTTATCCCACATGGTTGAGTGTTTCTGCTTGAATTAGGGCTCTTTATGTTTCTCTCACAGTACATGTAGTTCTGTGATGCTTGTTGATGTATCCTACTGTGCTTTAATTCCGGTAGTGCTTCTCGTTGTTTACATTCATTATTTCCTACCTTTGCTTTAATTCTAGTAGTGCATCTTTCTTATTCTTGTACAGTGCTCCATATTTCGGTATTGTTATTGTCTGATCATGGGTGACTCCGCCAAGCCATCGCATACCATTATATATAATGATGTGCACCATATTATTGTTGTCAAACTTAATGATGATAATTTTCTGCTATGGATGAATGTTGTTCAGACATTTTTGGAGTCGCGAGGAAGACTCAAGTGTATCATTGAAGATGCCCCCGTCGTGCCTGATACTGCCTAGACGCCTGGACTACAGGCAACAACTAGATTCTCTCCAGACTCAAGGGGGTGCATAGAGCTTGATATTGCAGTCAAGTACATGTGGCACAAGAACGCAAAGGCCATGTGGGACGAAATGAAGTGAATCTTCACTCAGGATGAAAATTATTTGTGCATCTAGAATGCCATGGACAAGATCTTTTCTAAGCGGCAAGGGGATCGTCCCTTGTCGAAATACTATGATGCAATGAAGGCTATATCAAACCAGTTGAACTTCTCTCCAACAACCTTTGATGAGGTTACCAAAGAGAGGGAAACTCTTCTAAACTTAAATTGTTTGTCTTTCACTTTGTGTCTAACTTCCCATATAATCTCATGTCAGTTGCTTAAATTATTGATTCTCCTTGATGCTTCGTGACCTTTGGTCCTTCCAGTTTTGTTTTACAAAATTAAAGGTGTGAAAAATAATGATGAATGATTGTATTGATTCAATTGAATAAAAGAGGTACAACCCTGTCCTATATATAGGAGCAAGGGAGAAACCATGAGACTTGGGACTCGAGTAATCTAGACCTAACTACCGAGTCGCCGGTCTGCCAACATGTTGGTACTACCGACAATATCTCGGTAGTACTGAGATCTACAATCTTCAACACTCCCCCTCAAGTTGGAGCATGGGTGAAACACATGTCCAAGCTTGGATTTACAGGACTCGATAAAATGATAAAAGAAAGACAGAAATGAAAGAAGATAGATATCACTCCCCATACAAAATAGATACTCCACCTTAAACAATACTCCCCCAGAATCATATGATGACGCCTCTTTTCTTTGGAATTGTATTCTACATGCTAGAGACCCACGAGCTTTGATGAAGGTCTTTGGAATGCATCTGGAATGAACAACATCTGATGACCTGAATATTGCAGGAGTAATTCGCCACTTTGAAGCAGACGATCATCAGGACCACGACAACACCATCTTCACTGGAATACATACTTAACGAGGTACGAACGCGGATACAAAGTGTCGATGTAGTGGTAGTGGAATCTTCAAATTGTCTGGGAAGATGTGCACAACGTGGCACGAACACGAACAGACGATGTGCACGTGATACGATGCAGGTACCATAACTTTGGCACATGAACCTTGGGGCTTGATGGGAAAGGAGATCATCCATCAAGGAAAGTCCCAAGTAGATCAGCAGAAGGTGATGCCATAAGAACAGAAATAGCTCGGAAAAGACGTGATGAAGCAACTCGGCGAAGATAAATCTGGATGAATCAACCTTAGAGATGTAGACTTGGCAGGCTAGAAATTGCTAGCTTTCTAATATCTGGAGAAGCACCCAACTGCCTCTCAAGAATGCAACAAGAGTGATAATGTTGTCTGAAAGTGGAGAACATGTGTGTTGAACAATGCACAACTCCATGAAGATAATAGCCTGGAATATGAATATCATCTCTTCTCATACTCTCTCTCCCATACATATAATCTCGCATGCTCTCTCTCTTCTCATACTCTTCTTGTCCTCTCTATCCCCCCCCGCACACCATATACGACAAGAGTGAGTATACGGTGTGGAGGAAAGGATATATGACTCCCTCGCACGTAGAAAAGGGGATACACACATGATGGGTGGGTGGGAAAGGAATTGGTGGAATTGAGAGGAATATGTGATCTCGAGATGTATATGTGGAGAAGGAAAACCGATAACCGGAGAGAGAAATGCTAAATGGGTCAATGTAAGATCCGGGTAGAAAAATTAAATGGATCTAATCCCGACTCGAAAAGGGGATTTGTTTAGCCCGGTAGGGCAACAAATATGGGGGTGCAGGGATGGAGCCCCTGCAAAAATCCGATTAGGCTAAAACAAGGATCCAAATAGGCAAAAAAAAGATCTGATTAATCCAAATATGTAGAGTAGGATCTGATTATCATAAGCATTGGAAGAGATAGATCACTTGGGGGTGATGGAGTGGTTGAATATAGTGGAGTGAATAGCAGTAGCAAGGCGACAGTAATAGGACAACAGGTTGAATGGACAGAGATAATGGGTGGCGATGGCATGATGAATAGCAGCAGGGCAGCAACATGGAGCAACGACCTATGGGCATGGATGATGGCGACGGTGGCTGAAGAGTGTGATCGTCGGTCGGGGATACAGTTGCTGGATAATGAGGTAGCAACTTTGTAGTAGACGGACACGGAAGATGGCGATGATTATGTTGCTCAGTTGATGTAGCACTTAGTCGCAACGAAGGAGATGATATTGGTCTCCTGTACGACTCCGGAGATATTGTATGCCATGAGGCTGCATGCGGAGTCAAGTGTGGAGCCTCTCCATGAGTGGCGGAGAAGGCTGGTGTTGAGGACTTCAGGGCTATGCGGCGGTAGAGACGATGACTATGTTGATGTATTGAAGATATCTCGGTACTATCGACCTGTCTGTGGGTAATACTGACAAGGTCACAGGTTGCAGTCATCGAGGGAGTCGGTAGTACCGACATCCTGTCGATAGTATCGACCCGGCGGTGCAGCAACAGATGTGATGGTTGTTGTTGACGGCACTGATTGGTGGTTGGCCGCGGTGGCTGCTGCTACTGCTTTCTGACTGTTGTCTTGACCGGCGGCAACTGTGGCTGGTAGCCGGGGATCGACAACTACGTAATGTGGCGGCGTGATGTGGCAACGTGACTGATGGTGACTGCTGTCGACGACAGCTTGATGATGGTGGTTGATAGCGTCGGGAGATGACAGATAGATAGGAGATAGCAGGGAAGGATAGCCTTGGCGTACAGAAATAAAAATTAAATCTTTAAGAAAGAGAAGGAGAGTCATGGAGGCCGAGATGTGTCTGCCCTTGATAGAGCGATGTTGCATAAACAAGTCTTAGTGTGATCGCCGGCTTGTTGTATATAGCCTTAGCGTCCACCTCAAGGTTTTGCATAATGGCAATCATCCGATTATCTGGAAGAGTAAAAAACAAGTTGTTGTTGCTTGCTCTAGCACCGAGGTGGAATATCAGACTGTGGCCTACGCATGTTAAGACCTACAGTGGGTCTGGTCCATCTCAACTAAATTTGGGATCTCCTTTCAAACTCCAGCTATTCTATATTGCGACAACCAGGCGGCTATACACATAGATAATAATCCGGTCTTTCATGAAGCACAAAACATATTGAACTCGACTGCAACTTTGTGCGAGGCCTGGTTAAAGCTAAGAAGATTATTACTCCTCCTATACGGAGAGGAGATCAAGTTGCATATATTCTCTCCAAACCTCTTACTCCTGGGTGCCAAACTGGGACTTTACAATGTTTACTCTCCATCTAGAGGGGGTGTGTTAGCATAATTGATTAATTGGGCTTAGGCCCATTGTATTTTCCTTATTTTCCTTTCTTAATCAGCTCATGTATTCCCTGGCTCCTATATATAGGAGACTTGCTTCTTTGTTTATGACTACTGAAAGAAAACCCTTTTACAAGCATAAACCGGGTCTTGGATGTAGTCACATTTGATCAAGTTGACTCAATTTAGGTTGAAATGTGTCTGATTTAGATCACATCATGTCAAATTTGGGTAAATTAGATCTGATTTGGGAAATATAGCCCTGAACTAGGGAAAATAAGTCTGATTTGGGAAGTTAGATTTGAATTTCGACATAGGGAAAATTAGGGGTAGTTAGATTTCATTAGGTCATGTTATGCGAAATTAGGTTTGATTTGATCCAAATCATGACAAATTTGGGCAGATTAAGTCTGGTTTGGGGAAAATAAGTTTTATTTTGGGAAAATTGGTTTAATTTTAGGAGACTATAATTGATTTGGCCAAATCAGGTCTCATTTAGGTCAATGTAGGAAAATTTTGGGGAAGTTAGGTCTAATTAGGTCACGATATCCACATTAGGTCTGATTTAGGACAAATTGGGGCAAACTAGCTCAAAATTAGATCCAATTAGTTCAAATTAGGCCCAATCAGGTTTAGTTTAGGTCATGTTAGGTATAATTTAGGTCAAGTTATGTTTTTATTAGCTTAGATATAACCATTACAATATATATAATAACGTATATATTTTAGTATGGTCATACATATGAAAATTTAACTATATACATGCACAAAATTTTAAAAAATAGAAATGCCTAGGTTCCCGCCTAGGCACCCCTTGGGAGGGGAGCAACGCTTAGCTGCCTAGACGACTATGGTTTTATCCCAAGGTGTCTCATAGGAGATTGGTAGTCAATCCTCAAGCGGTTACTCTGTCTTCATCCTCTACTCCAATAAAATCCTACATGCCAACAACCCTCCACAAAAGAAACGCTCATCTACTTCTAAGCATCCTATCTCTAAAACTTGTTGTCTTGCCTAACTTTCTTCTACAACCGAGCCCTTGTAGCTACTTTTAACAACAATATTGTTGTCATAAGGATGCCTATTAGCACCCAAGGTGTAAAGCTATGATGATGGATGACCTGGAGGCTTTGAGGAAAAACCATATGTTGGATCTTGTTACTCCGCCCTGCAGCAAGAATATACTTGGTTGTCATTGGGTCTTTTTGGTCATGCATCGTTCTAATAGCTTCATTAACTGATTAAAAGTTTGCCTAGTTGTCAAGGACTTCACTCGAACTTTGGTGTTGGCTTCTTCAATATAATCTCACACGTCAGATTAATTGTTTTTTATCGTATTCTCCTATGTCTAGACTCTAGCTACTCACCTACACCGATCTCTATCAGGTAGACATTAAGAATGCTTTTTATCCATGGTGATTAACCAAAAGAAGCCTATATACAGCAACCCTGAGCTTTGTTACTAAGGGGGATTGTTCAACCAAGGCTTGTCACCTTCAGCGCTCTGTGAACATGCTCAAAGAGTCTCATAATGCTTGGTTCATCAAGCCTAGTATGATCCTTGAAAACCTTACATAATAGAGACATATCAGCAAGCATTGTGTGTTCTTCACTAATACATTGCAAGGTCACTTTGTGTTGACTCAAGGTCTAAATGGAAACCCTTGTTTCATTTGACTAAATCCTTGTTTTGATGATGACTAACCATTCCACTTATTTGTGTCTAATGCTTCTACTTGAGTGATTTCAGATTAGGTATAGACACACTCCAAATGCCCTAACTTGCGCATCCTATCTTAGAGAAAAGACAGGTCAAAATCAATGCAAATGCACTTATGTAGAATATGATGTATCTCTATTAGAATCATGTTGTAAATCACTTGTAATGATTGTATGACATGTAATTAAGTTAAGAAAAAATCAGGAGAACTTAAATCGAATATTTAAGCACTTTAATGATAATTTTCAAAATGCATGGCAGGTTGTATGATTGGTCGAGTTTCCCTCTTAGAAAATCGACCGGCGCCTATGATGGGTCTTGGAATTTGTCAGGTTTGACCGAGTTTTCCCAGGGACAAACTCGACCAACACCCTGCACTGGCAAATCACATTTAAGCCATCGGTTGAGTTTCATCCAGGATAAACTCAACCGACACTTCAAATTTGACTTGTAGGCTTGTAGCATAGTGCCATCGGCGGAGTTTTCCAAAAGTAAATTCGACTGATAGCGTTGTATGGAGTGTGCAAAAAAAAGCATTTCTGACCATTAGAGTGTTGCAAACATCAAAAATAGATCCGTTGCGACACCCCAAACAACTAGAATTCGTCCTCAAGTGTTCCCACTGGCTGGTAGACATCTCCAACTATAAATAGGACCCCTTGGGCTTCATCCCATGGTTAGCCAAACATTATGAAGGTCCATATATTATAGTTGAGTGCCTCCAAGAGCCTCCTTCCACTCTTAAGCTTAATCACTTGCTACATCCATTAGAGTGAGTAGGAGATTTCTAAGAGAGTTAGTCCTTACATGTATATCTTGTGAAGCTTTCACTTCCTCCACCTCCCAATCTCTCATTTCTACCATGAAAATGAAGATGAAGATTCTCTCTCTTGGCTAAGAGAGGTGAAGAAGAAGGGGAGTCCCTTGGTGAAAATTTCTCCTTGGCAAAGGTGAATTCAAAGGCAAAAGATCGAAGAAGAGTGGGTAATGCCTTCAAGGCAGAAGACTTGTTGCAAGAGTGGGTAAGACCTTGATGAAGGCAGAAGACTCCTTGCAAAAGTGGGTAAGTCTTTGGTGAGGTTGAAGACTCGGTCTTGGATAGTTAAGTCCTTTGCTAGGTTGTTGGCTCTCTTTTTCTTAAAGGGAAGGTTGGGTATCTTTTGTCCAGAAAAGAAAGGTCATATATTATATGTCTTATAATGGAATATAAGTATACAATGGTTGTAAAATCCTAGAGTTTGACCTCTCTAGGTAGTGGACTGATTTTTTCCTGTTTGGAGATTGGAACCACTCTATATAGCTTGTGTTCTTGTGTTTGTTCAATCTCTCTCATCCTTGCTACGTATATTTAGTTGCATTCAAAGTTCACATTTGCCATATTAATTTAGAAATATCTTGAAGGTCTAATGAATTTTGTTTAAGTGTTTTTAGCTCTATTCACCCTCCTCTAGAGCCCTTTGATCCAACAAGTGGTATCAGAGCCAGTCTTCTCCAAGCATACTTTCACAAGTCGGAGAAGATGGGCGATTATCAAGGTGGGAGATACCTCATCAACATTCCAATCTTTGATGGGAGCAATTTCCTCTATTGGAGTAGAAGGTTACAATACTACATCCAATGATCAAGTCTTGAGCCATCAACATTCTCTATTCCTCCATATATGTCGTCGAGTTCAACCGGATTTCTTCATGTGACACAGCCCATGAGGTATGGAGAAAGTTGTGTCACTTATGAGGGAACAAAGTGAAGGAAAGCAAAGTCTATATGCTCAAAGGGCTTCTTGAAAACTTCAAGATGGGAAAGATGGAAAGGGTAGCCAACAAGATGTACTCAAGGCTCAAAACCTTTGTAAACGGTCTTGCCGTTCGAGGTCATCCTATGGATAGAGGAGAGATCAACTCAAAGATCCTTAGAACTCTCCCCAAAAGGTGGGAATCCAAGGTGACTTCCATTAAAAAACAAAGTCTCTTGGTGATGTTCCATTGAACAACTCATAGGAAATCTACAAGCCCATGAAGTTACACTTGACAAGCAAGAGAAAGAAGAAAGAGAAGAAGAGAAAGAGCTCAAGAGAATGAAGAAGGCTGAAATCAGGCCCAAGTTGAAGCTTTTATTAATCAAGCATCTCCGTTGTTTCAAGTTGAAGAAGATGTCATGTACTCTAAGGGTAGACTCTACAAAGGCAAGTACTCCTCCACCCGGTTCTTCAAGTGTGGAAAGAAGGATCACTTCAAGGAAGATTGTCCACAAAGCAAAAAGACTCATCATCACAAGAGAAGAGAAGAGAAGTAAAAGAAGAAGGACAAATGGCACAAAAGCTCTAGTGACTCCTCCAACTCAAACTCAAGTGAAGAATCTAGCTCTAGCTCTAGCTCTAGTGAAGATGGAGAATGCAATTTTGCCCTCATAGCCTCAACAAGTAAAGACTCAAATGAGGTTGGTATTAAAGAAGGATCTGAAGTTGATAGGTCTCAAATCTCATGATTGTCACACCTTAATGCAACAGAAGGAAAATCATAGAAAACATTTCTTGATTAAGCGAAATACGTCAATTTTATTCATTTTCCTAGATGAGTTGCTTGACAATTTTAAACAAACTTTCCAAGTACTTAAATATTTTTTCTACCCATGTACTCGACACCTTGTGTGTTGATTCGTTATTTCACGTATGTTTTAGGTTCAGAGCTACCATGGGATAAAAGAACAAGATGTGAGCAAGATGTACAGGTTGTACCTATTGTGATTAGATCCTATTAGCATACATGTTCATAGACTTATAAATCTTCTTTCAATATGTAATTGTAATTCATGTTATAATAAGTCATCTTGTAATAATTTACATGTTGAATGTTGAGAATGTTATGGTGTATGTTATCGTTGTATGTTCATGTATGTGTATATCGCTTCCGCATCGCTCTCTGAAACAATTAGTTAACGTTTTTCAGGTTTGTCATCTCGAGCCTTCTAAGTTTCGAAACGGCAGAATCTGGGGACGTTACAAGTAATAACTCAACTTGAATGGTGAAGAATGAAGAACTCAAAGGCAAAGCAATCAAGTAAAATAATGGAGAATTGATCGAGAAACCAATCGGTGAATTAATCACTGTAAAACGTCGTTGCCTCATGAATAATTGATTCTAGGAAACAACTCCCAGACTATTCGATCACGGATTTAACGAATGGGGTTGTGTGTGTCCACTGATTTAATAAATGTAACATGAGACACGTATAAAAGGAAGAACTATAGGTTAAATGTGATTCATTGATGAAATTGACATTAAGGCTAGGTCAAACTATATATAAACCTTTCAAAATCAATTTGAAGGGTAAAACATTGCCTAATTAACTTCAAATTTGGACCATAGGCTAATTTTAGTGTCTAGAATATTCCTATGTACTTAGATTTCGGTTTTGAACATGTTTTGGCTCTTCATTCTAATATTGGTCATTAATGTGTATAAATGTATAAAAAGGGTGAATTCATGGAAAAGATTTTCCGAATTACATTTTGAATGGGAATTCGAGGTGGTCATCACACATTACCTCAAGTGTCATCACTAACCTATATATTTCCATCTTTATTCTTTATTTCCTTCTAAGAGGAGAGAGAAAATAAAAGAGGATCATTATTCTCATTAACTAACTGGCCACTGGAGAAAAGGTTTCATCATAGTCAACACCATGAACTTGTTTGAAACCCTTTACTACTAATCTGCCCTTATAGGTTTATACTTTTCCATCCATGTTTGTCTTGTTCTTGAAGACCCACTTGCACCCTATGGGTTTTACCACTTCAGGTGGGTCCACCAAGGTCCATACCTTGTTGAAATACATGGATTCTATCTCAGATCTCATGTCCTCAAGCCATTTCTCAGACTCTAGTCCCTCAATAGATTCTAGATAGGTTGTTGGCTCATCAAACTCTTTAGATAAAGAATCTTTAATTGCAATTATTCATGCTACTCGTGCCTCCCTTAAGCCTTCTAAAAAAAACTTACTAGAATTGTTGACAATTTGCATGTAGAAAAAGATGGTCTTGAATATGCTAATATTTGCTTGCTAGATTAAAATGATGCTTATTTTAGTCAAGTAGACTCTCTTAAATTTGAAAATGCTAACTTACTTGATAAGATTAGATTTCTAGAAGCTCAACCTCATATGTCTAGTTCGAATGAAGAGCATAGTAAAATTGTGAATTCTTTCATGTTTGACATTGATGTTCTTAAAACTGAAAATGAGGACAAGAATTTGTTTTGCAAGATATAGAATCTGAAAATAGTGTCTATCTTTCTAAGATTGTTTTTCTTGAAAAAGAAAAAGCTTCCTTGCTTGCTAAAATCAATGTCCTTGAATCTTGTTCTAGTACTACTAGTAGGGAGAATAATGTTGTCGCTCTTCATATTGATAGAGATTCCTATATGACCAATGCTCTTTGCTTAGAAACCGATCTTTTGCATGCTAGAGATAATATCAATCATTTATCTTCTACTATTACTTCTCTTATGCATGACAATCATAGTTTGAGGTCTTCTATACAAAGATTCTTAGATGATAAAAAGAATCTTAATCAAATCCTAGATCATACTACCAAACAAATGGGTAGAGATGGTTTTGACTTGATTGTAGCCAAAGGAACAACAAAGACAAAGGACTTTCAATTTTCAATGAAGAATCTTCTAGTTCTAAGGCTAGGAGATCATATAATCGTTGCAACGAAACTGGTCATTATTCTAAATACTGTCCTTTTAGGAAGCACCCAAGAGTAATAGGACTTGGGCTGCTAAGTTAATCCCTCCGGACTTAAAATATGATTGGGGACCATTTTATGTTTCTTCTTGTAGATTACTTACAATTGGACTGGCATGAGCTATTGATTTGCAAATTGGTTTCTCAATCCACATAAAAGAAGAAATGTGAGATGTGTATGGGGTGGCAACAAGTGAAAAAGCAATGGTAAGAACAAAGGTAAAGACACTCTTGCTCACATCCAATCATAGCTTGTTTTTGTCAAGTTAGTATGCACTATACATATGGTTTTTGAGTCAAATTGGTATATTGGGATTCTCATCACTTTCTTGCTCAAAAATTGTTCTTGATGCTTTCATCGTGCATTACTAACTTGCTTATACATGATTGGATATGGTTTATATTTTTATAGTGTCCCTAGATATGTTTTTCTGAACAATGTGTTTTTTGACAACAGTTGTTGTCGGCCGAGTTTGTCCTGAAAGAAATTCGACCGACAAACACAAATAGGTGTTGACAATAGTTGTTGTCGGCCGAGAAGTTCCAACCTAGAAACTCGACCGACAACACTATGCACAGAATACACAGATGGTTTTTTGGATGAGAATTTTTCTTTCAACAACCTAAATGACCAAGATTTAAGAGGTATATGTTTGTTTTACTTATGGATGTCTAAATACATTTTTTATCATATTCGCCGGTTTATGTTGTAAACCGATAATTGCTAATAGACTAAAGATAGTAAATAAATAGTGTTCTGCACTGCAAGATGTCAATCTAATGGTGTGACTATTAATCAAGTTAGGTATGTGGAATGCAGGATCTAAACTGCAATAAATTTTACGAAGGCCTCATTATTCAACTAAAAATGAAGTGCATGAGGAAGCATCTCATAAGATCAAAGTGGGAAAGATGAAATGAACATATATGACTGTTTATGATGAGAAAATCCAATTAGAGTGAAAATAAGGTTCAGTAGAAGAGTGGTATTTAGAGTGGTGGAGGGGCATGTGTGCCACCCTGTTGCTTAAATATCCATTGACTCAGCTAGCAGTGTTCAATGTTTCAGATATACAATCCCTTTTGTCGCCCTGTCCAGTTCCTAGTCTATTTATTACATTATCATGTTCCCCCCTTGGCATAAAATCATAGGTTCGTTGCTGCAGGGGTTGATAAAGAACTATAAAACCAGCCATGTTCCAAGGGAGTAAGTTTTTGCTGAGAAGAAGAAAAATGTTTACAAAAAAGGTGCAACAGAAATGAGAATATTGCAAAGCAGTGTGAATTCTGGAAAATATTTATTAGAAATGGTTATGAGTGGAATAAACATTGTAATGACATATAAAAAAGATAAAGTCTCATATTGTTTAAGCATCTTCAACACAGATCAACAAAATCGCCCATGTTGGGAATGTTTAAGTGGCCAACATAGAGAGATTACGAACAGGAGCCAATGTAGCCAGAAGACTCAAAACACATATGGCAGTTACAAGCCATAACTGAGTGATGGCAACTGTCTAGTTGTCACCAACTTTTACTGCTGTTGCTTGTGACTTAGGGTTGACACCTCGTGAAAGCATCACATCCCTGCACCCTTGGTGTAACTTAAACATTTTTTATTCACTGGCAAGCTAGTCAGTGCACCCTGCTAAGAGATGCCTAATTCCACTCTATATGGTAAAGGAACGTCTTCTAAGAAACCACTCAATAAAAGTCATCTATATTTGTAATCAAATTACTACTGATGAATATTTACTGATAAATATGCTATAAGTAATATTTCAATAACAAATGTCATTGTACAAATAAATAAGTAAACGAAAAATCAAGTAGGCATATTCACTCAACCATTCATAATCGCCAAACTGGCAATACTAAAAAGAAACACATCTTTAGCAGGAATTATGTCGACACTTGCACCATAAATAGCTACAACTAATGCTCATCTATCAATGATGCTTGCAATGATGAATTAAAAAACAAATACTCACATTTCACATGTATCTTCCATTAATCTTTATGTATTAAGCAATCAAGCACTCAGAAAATATAATTATTTGACCAAATGACCTTTATCAAATAATTAACGGTCAAAAGATAATTTTATTCAATTTATATGACACTTATCAAATAACTTCACACCACATACAAGACATAGACTAAGTAATTTATAGCCGCAAGCATTCTTTCAGAAATCGGTCTGCACAGCCGCATATACTACCGTATATACCTAAGCGGCCACCCTGCATATTGCTATGGTCCAAAAAGCGATCATGGGGCTGCAGGGCCTAGGTGGCTGCTTGACCGACTAAACTCCTGCCGACATATACACTTGTCACTTTACCATTATAGGTTACTGAAAAAAGGAGTATATAAGTCACAGCATTAATCCTGATGAAACAAGGACACTAAGAATGGAACATCAGCCAACATAATGAAGAATGGTCATTATCCTTGAGCCTCGGAGGTAAAGATGCCAGCAAAAAAAAAATTGAACAGCTACCATTGGCGGGAGGTTAGAAACGACTAAAGGTATCATGATTAACTAAGCAAATGACACTAAACAACAAAGACCTATGTGCATTAACACAAGAAACCCTTTTCCTACTCTCATTGGAACCAAATACGGAGTGATCAAGCAAGTCTATGTAAACACACCATTCATTTAATATAAGCTAGCGTACTAGAACAACGCTGCGATCTCAGTCACCGATCACGCTATAATAACCTGTGTGCAGCCTCGAAATAGCAGATCGCAAAAAACAACTGAACCGATGAGAAGCTGTAGTCATATAAAGCGAAACAAAAGTCGCCGCAGGGAAACAAAAACGAAAACATCAATTTCCAGTAATTAAAGGCTAGAAACTGCCAAGGAAAAAAGGAAATTTGGCTGTAAGACTAGAAACAAGCTCATAATGGATCATCAGAAGCTAAGGCTATTGAAAACGCGAGCGATCGAGAGAAGAGGGGGAAATGATTTCTTACACGAAGAAGAGGGCGGTGCACTGCTCGACTGGTAAGAAGTTCTACCGGCGGTCGGAGGCGGCGGCCCGGTAGGGTTGACCCGGGGATAAAAAGAGGACGCCCCAGAGCCCGCGGAGGGCCTGTGGCCGTGAGCCGGGGCAGGCCGGTTACGGTAATCGTAATCCATGCCGAAGCGAATTGCGCTCAGGGGGCAGGTGAAGCAGCGGGAACGTAACGACTGGCGTTCAGTTGCCGGCAGGGGTGGACTTTAGATGCTCAACGGTTCGACCAATTGTGGCCGGTGGTGGGAATCGGAAGAAGGTGAAGCTTGTCCCTGGCAGTCCAGCGACTCTCGCGCCGGTCGTGACTGCTGGGTTGGGGAGACCGAGAGGCGCTGAATTAGCGTGACATGTACCTATATGCGACTGCTTCGAAATTACTACTTGGGCAAAGAGCCAAAGATATGCGTTACTCTATTTTCAAATATATATATATATATATATATATATAGTCAGGCTAGAATACACTCGAGTGTACGGATCGCATGAATACACTCAAGTGTGTTTGCATATCAAGACTATTTTTTGCAATACTATAACTAGGCTACATACAAATTTTGAGCCCATTTGGATGAGTGTAAGTCACTCATCCAATGGCAACAAAATCGACGTGCGAAACTAATTTGAAATGCATAATTTTTGCGGTCTTCATAACATGAGCTATACATATCCAAATGTGCTCAAATTTTTCGTATCAGTTGTTCACGAGATGTTTAATAAGATCAACGGATTAGATTTTCAAAAAAAATATTGCATCATGAAAAACTACTTGAGTGTATTCTGCTCCGGATACACTCGAGTGTATTCTAGCCTGACTCTCTCTCTCTCTCTCTCTCTCTATATATATATATATATATATATATATATATATATATATATATATGTGTGTGTGTGTGTGTGTGTGTGTTTTGAGAATACTTATTACCGTATAGGTTTTGTTTTGAAAATAACAAGGCAAAGGAAGGAAAATGACAGAAGTTTATCAAAGATGTGTCACCCAGTTGGTAAAAGTTGGTAAAAGTACTGATGCACGATCAAGAGATGCATGTTTGAAATCCCCATTCACGGGTGGAATGAATGGCCAAATTTGAATTTAAACAAAACTTCAATGAAAAATTCTACATCATGCATTTGTGGTATTATGCTTCTTGCTGCAGCTGAAATTGATTGGTCATTTTGGCTATTATAACTATCATTTAAGCTAGAAATTTATGATTAGTGTTGGTAGTGGTGTTGATGTTGAGATCATTGTTGAATTTATTCCTCGTCTTGTTGCCAATAATTTGGGTCGCTCTTTCTTATTGTTAGTTAGTACGTAAGATAAGCTCTCAAGTTAGTCATGGCTAATGAGCATATTTTTCTCTCGAGCGTTGAGAAGTGAGTAATTATATGTGTTAATCATGGAAGTGAATGAGCAACGATCTTGCATCAGTCATGGCCAACGCTATAGTGATTAATCGTGAACATGCTACACTGCTCAATTGTGAACAGGGTGAATAAAATATGTTGTCGAACATAGCCATTTAGTTGATAAACTCTAATATGAGTCATGGCCAATGAGTGGTCTATTGTGACAACTTGATTTTTCTCTCTCCTTTATTGAACTCTTTCTTTCTCTCATCAAGTGAACTTCTTACTCAAGTTCATACCAAAATTATAGTTTGGGTGTCGTGGTATCCTAATTCAATCACATCAATGACGAACTTTACTATATGTGACATTAATTTGCAATTTTCAAATATGCATCATTTCTTATATGCCACCGTCTTGCAAATGAAATGGAACCTAATCGATGTGATCACCTTCCTCCATAATGTATATAATGTTGTAGATATTTCAATTATGAATCCAGTGGCGCAATAATCACCTCAACCGGAGTTTCATATCCCAAGTTATAAGATTTCGAAGACACCTGGGTTTACTTTGATTTAATTCTAATTTGATCCCGTGCTTTTGTTTTGGGTCATCGCAACAAGGCGCACGAGAAGGCACAGTTACCTCTCCCACTTCCAGACCCTTAACTGTGTGCAACCTCAAATTTGGATGGCGGGAGCATGGATCTAATAGTCCCGAACTCATCTTCTCTGTGCTTACGATGCCCCAACGCCAATGGTGTTGCACCACTCCCAAATTCACCTACCAACGCCTCTATCTCGTTGATTTCTACAATCGAGCACGAGTTTCTCCTCATTTCTTCTTTCCCTTTCTTTTCCCCCTATTTTCCCAATGGACTGTGCCCTCTCGCACCTCCTTTTCCGGTGATATTCTACCTCCAGCCCTAAGGTGTTGCCACCATAGATCTCCATTTAGAGGTCGCTCCTTTGTACCTTGGCCATTGGGGAGTCCAACACCGACCTTGTTGGGTCTTATGGTGGCAGACCGACTCTTTTGTGCAAGACTCCAATGCCTACAACTTCACAGTGCCAATCTCTAGTGAACTCCCAATGGCATGTGCAATGTGCTTACAAAAGGGGGGAGTCATGCATGTGTAGGGAAGAAGGGTCCCCAGTCGCAGACCTTGGTGTGGAAGGTCAAATCTCACATCCAATGTCTCTCTCAGTTCCCCTCTCTTCTCTTGGGTTGACTGGGTCAAATGATCTATGTAGCCTAGTGGTGATGTGCCACGTGGGCAGTTAGGTGCCGCTTGGCACCGATCATAGGTAGAGAGCACGGTTAGCTACAAGATTGTGGATTTGTGATAGAGAATAACCATATGAGGATGGTAATACTCTAGTCAATTTTCTATATAGTTCTTATTACAAATTTGCAGAATTCATAAATACCTCCTCCTTTAACCAAATGGGATGAACCAATATGTCAAATGGATTAGCTCAACAAGACCTATGAACTAGGCTTGGTTTCACGACTTGAACATGATCCTAGATATATTGATTTACTAAAGATGCAAACTTTAATCCTTTCTACTATAGTTAATGTACATACATGTAGAAGATTGAATCTTTGAGACTCAAACTACTTATTACACCTCAAGTCAGTGATTTCAATGAAACTTGATCACTGTGTAAACCCAAATTATCATCCATGTACCCTGAATGGCCCTTATGTGCTAATATGACCTGTTTTT
Source organism: Alisma plantago-aquatica (assembly GCA_963693085.1). NCBI lineage: Eukaryota > Viridiplantae > Streptophyta > Magnoliopsida > Alismatales > Alismataceae > Alisma > Alisma plantago-aquatica. The sequence goes on from OY856412.1 coordinate 1,115,722,898, forward strand.
TTACTTTAATGTATAACATTGAATAGAGTTGTAATCTTGACCCAAAATGACATTGAATCTCACCATAACTTTGAAATTAGTAACTTACACATCTTGGCAATAATAATATATGTCCCTAACATCCCTCTTGCTAGTTTTGATACATGTGATGTCTTATGTGTGAATGTGACCCTTTGTGGTGATGTATGCTTATACCCTAATCAGATGTGGTGTTTGACTTCATTGTTCCCCAAGCTCATTTCTATTCTTGGATTCAGTAACACCATGAAGATTATAGACCCTAATGTCCAAGTTCACTATATGACATGATAGGTTGGTGTTTGGGACTCTTAATATGCTAGTGATGACCTAGTTGGACACATATGACTTGATTTATATGTTTGTACCCTAATCCCAAAGTGAATCTTATTATTATGCACTCCCCTATCTAATAAGAGTTGGTTTTATTATTCTCGAGTCGTTGTATGTGGGTGTTCACATAAATTCTATGTTGACCTCTACTGGCATATGTGATCCATGTGATATTTAAGTTGGTTTTGCTTTGTACCAATGCTTGATATGATGCCTAGACTTGGGGACACCCACCTTAACATTGATTTGTGTTTCTTATGTCCTTATGTAGCTGACCTAAATTATCTTTTATGTATGTACCCCTTGATTTGATTGGTCGTGACCTTGTTGCTCTATTATGAGTCTTTTGACCCTAAAATGTACATAAGTGACATGAATATTGATATAACCATTTAAAATGAATAAACCTCACAATGATGTGAAATTTGAACTGTGACTTTCTTTACAAACTGTAAATTAGTAAAGATCATACAACAGGTTAAGAAACTTGTATCATAACTTGGCCAAAATTCTAAAAATGGAGCTAATTAGGGTTAATGGTGAGATTCTAATACATGCATGATATCTTGTTATTAACCAGGTGTTGCTTGAAATCTATATGGTAGAGGATAGGTTATAAATCTCTAAATTAGGTACGGACTTTAAATAGTTATATGACTATGAATTTCTTGCTTGAAAACTTGATATGTATGTATGTGTGTTTACTTGCTCAAATATTTCCATGTAATAATGTATTATCACACTCAATGCTTTTTCTCGTTATTTTAGAATTTGCAAACATAAATAGAACTCTGTTACACAAATCTTGTGCATCTACATGTATTCTTAGGGTAAGGACACGAGGCCAATCTCCCTACTTAAGTTGTCAAGATAGGGCCAACCATGTCGATAAAAAAGGTTAGCTTATCGTGAGCACCCTTACAGACCCTTCTGATGGGAAGTTAGTCAAAGGCCTAATGATACATGATATTTTTGGTATAATTGGAGTAAAATGACATAAACATGGGCTCTCATTTTGTTAAGAACTTAATTTTTTTATTCTTATTCATTTATTTATGCAATCTTTTCAAATTATCAAAGTGTTATATATATATATATATATATATATATATATATATATATATAATATGTGTTTGTGTTTGTGTGTGTATCTTTTTGTCATGTACTCAACACCTTGTGTGTTGACCTGCTTGTTTCACGTATGTTTCAGGTTCCAAGATGGCTAGGGAGTTGATGACTTGGTAAGATGTGCTCAAGTGTACTTGTCAAGAGATGATATCTTGTGTACATGAGCAGGCTTGTAAAATTATACTCTCATTTTGTAATAGAAATTATGTAATAAATAGCGTAACTTAATTATGCTTATTTTTTAGGTCTTTGTTGGTGATTTCATCTTGTTGCTTGTTCATGTATGCTAACCTTTTATGCTTCTGCACTCGCACTTTGATAATACCATGCTAGAGACGAACAACTTGGTCCTATTGACATTGGCTTTCTAGTCATTTATAGTTAAGATTTGGGTAATAAATAGTTCCATGATAGATGGTATCATAGCATGAACAATAATGGTACTAAACGTTACTCACATGAAACACTAATTAACTCAACCTCACATCTCAGGCCTAGAAAATTGATAAGATGTTCTTTTTCGATTAAATTGACTTCGCCTCTAGGATAAAACCTAGATGTTTTAGAACTAGGAGAAGACTTGCATAATCCTTAGAACATTTCTTTTCTCCTCTTTCTATCCCATAGTATGGGTTGTAGGCAGACGAGGGCGAGAAAATATAGATCTTAATACAACACTAGACACATGTTCACAACATGTGCTCTGTGTAGATACACAAGCGTTCACCATGTTCTTACTAGTTCTCTAGGTGTTCATGGTACTAGACTATCTAATCTGTGTGTTAAATTATTTTGGTTTTGGATATCATTCAAAGGAGTATTTTGGTTTTCTAGATTTCCTATTTTAATGACAGAGAAAATCCATTTCAAGTGTTAGCATATATGTGCGTTTGAAAAATGTTACCACAACACAAAAAGGCAATGAGTTTCCATTCAACCTAAGAGAAAGAGACTTAACATCAATCTAGGTGAGAGTGTTTAGATGATAGTTGTAGTCTCTACAGCTGTCTTAAGTCATGATAAAGGTTAGACTAGTAAGTATCCTAGATAACCTAAGTTGTTGTTGATGATGATGATGATGATGATGATGATGATGATGATGATGATGATGATGATGATGATGATGATGATGATGATGATGATGATGATGATGATGATGATGATGATGATGATGATGATGATGATGATGGTGATGGTGATGGTGATGGTGATGGTGATGGTGATGGTGATGGTGATGGTGATGGTGATGGTGATGGTGATGGTGATGGTGATGGTGATGGTGATGGTGATGGTGATGGTGATGGTGATGGTGATGGTGATGGTGATGGTGATGGTGATGGTGATGGTGATGGTGATGGTGATGGTGATGGTGATGGTGATGGTGATGGTGATGGTGATGGTGATGGTGATGGTGATGGTGATGGTGATGGTGATGGTGATGGTGACACCCCGCTATCACACAGACAACGAAATGCCACGTGAAAACGTGCGGAAACACCATAAACCACATATTATCGAAAACACAGGTTAATTAAAATCGATTGTGGAAAGCAGATGAAAGAGAACTATTACATCCAGATCCTGCAAGGAACCATGTTATACAAACATTTACAAGCCTTGATATATGTTCACAGATTATCGGAACCAGCTGTACTGTCAGCACCAGAGTTTATCACTTGTTTATACATACATAATGGGCCACGTAAGGCCAGCAGTAGGATATACAAAATTACAACAGCTAGTCACCGTGAAACGTCGTCAAACACCTTCGAGGACCTAAGAGTATAGGGATGACTCTAGGACTCTACTACAAAACCACCAAAACAACAACATGTCCATCTCTTGCCTTCTACTGCTCTTCTTGCTGCTCGGTCGCAACCCCTCGACCACCACCACTTCTAGCGCGACCGCCTAAAAAGGGTGTAAACCAACGGGGTGAGACACACAGTCCCAGCGAGAAACATAACTCCCCGCTAAAACTATAAAACTCTAGAAAGCTTAAAGCAAGTAAGGCAGATAACTGATATAAGTGGATTATATGAGCAGCATACTGAGCAGAACTTACTATATCATCCATCTTACCAAGATTACGGGAGGCATATAACCTGATTTTCTTTATGGAACATGATTGATAAGATAATATTTATAAGATCTTATCACAAAACATAAGGAACATATAAGTAACTGCAAGGTATAACAAGATCAACTACACAAGCAAGGTCTCAACCAATGTTCTATATTTTGTACTTGGAAATAAACACTATTTGGCTAAATTATGTATTATTATGCCCTGAGGAAGTGAGCCGTACCGCTCAGATCCAACTGACGGCTGCAAAACCCGGAGCCGGTGCCATACAAGGTCAATGGAAGAGCCGGACTCCACGACCTCACCACCTCGTGGTCAGTGCATGAGAACCAAAGTAGGACCGCAGTCTCATGCTTAAGTGGCCTCATCCATAGGGTCAGCTCCGCAAGCTACCCATAACCCTAGCCTGCCTTGGTACAGGCCTCAGCGCTAGTAAACCTTGAGCCACAAGCCTGTTCACCATGATCTAAGCCATGAACGCATTCATGCTCTATCACATATCCTGAGCCATGGGCATGTTCACCATGCTCCATATATCCTAAGTCTGCAACCACAATTGTACTCAAATCCTCCTATTTTTGGCTAGGAGAAACCTCACATATTCAACAATATGCACTCTGGGTTAACCCACAGGAGAACCCGTTTCACCATCACCAGCTACTGACGATGATGGATCTATGGCCAGGGCAAACTACATGTTTAGTTCCACTATAATTAATTAGTATATTTTAAGTGGATTGTTGAGGCAACCAAGTTGTAAAACACACAAGCAGTGAGTTATATTATTACTGTCATCATCACCTTATCCTGGGATCTCAATCCCTCATCACAGGAAACTACTGCCTCTCAAGGCATCATCATTATCTTACATCATCACTTGGGATAACAATCCCTCATCACATCATCAAGAGGATAACACCTCACTGGGTACTCGGCCCTCATCAGGTCCTCAGACCTATCTTCTTATATTGGTAATGCATGTTATTTCATCAACAAGAGTTATCATCATGATACAATGTTATTCAAACACATATGCCTCATAGCTCTTACCTGGCTATGAATTCATCTGGTACACCTGCATGGTTAGTATGCACATCAAGAGAGATAACTTAAAATCACCAGACATATCTCTTATTGATTATCATGTTATTAGGGTTTGCAGATGCACATGTCATGATCATAATCATATGAAGCATACACTGTATCAGTTATATTATTGCTATCAAATCATGGGCATCCATTGAGCTTATAAACTAGCATCTTATCTTATTAATAGGTGTCATCTTCACACATTAAACATAGCATTGGTTTACAAACCATCATCCATAACCCATAATCAACAAAGATGCGATTACATGATAAAGGATCACTAGGTAGGGTTTTCGGGTCAGACATGACCCTCAGCAAAGGTGACTTCTACCCTCACTAGAAGTGTGACGGGTAGGGCAACCCTCACTACAGGTGGTATCGGGTAGGGTAACGACCCTCACTAGAGGTCTATCAGCCAACCCAAAGGCAAGGTATATCGGGCAACCACTTCATGGTGTGTCGTGCACCTAGAGAGCAAAGGTGCTAAAGTGCAGCTCAGATGCAAGGACTACATCGTGCAACCAAGACCAAGAAGTATATCATGTAGCTGGGGCCCATGGGCATATCGTGCATCCAAGGTCAAGGTGTGACAGGCAGCTATGTGTATCAGGCAAAGCTCAAACGGCTAGGTAGGGTTAGGGTTAGGGTTGTGTCGGACAACCATCACCACCCTATCGGCTAAGATTGTGGCGCCAAAAGCCAGCACCATATCGCCCATCAAGGTACACATCAACAACTGATACAAGGGCACTACAGGGAAGCCTATCGCCCAACAAGAGAAAACACAACCTATCGGCCATCACAAAGGCAAGACCAGGGTTCTCCATACAACACTGTATCGGGCAACACCTAACTTGTGTATCGTGCATGGCATAAAGCTCATCCTGACATGGTCATCATCAACCTCAAGATCACCATCATCAAAACCCTAAAAGATCAAGAGAATTGGCTCACCTCTCAACAACCAAGAGAGAGGGGTTTTGCTCAATCTCCATCACAAATCAGGCATCATGATGGATCATTTCCATACCGGCCAAGGTCTCAACCACTACTAGGTCAACACTCAACCAAGGCTCACCTCTCAAATCCAAGGTGAGAGAAGAGTGTTTCCCAAGCAACTAGAGTACAGACTCGCCTCTCAACAACTAAGTGAGAGGGGTGTTGCCTATATCACTAGAGCCGAACTCACTTCTCAAGACCAAAGGGGAGAAAGGGGTATTGCCCAAGAAACTCTACCCATAAGATTCAGCCACCAAGATCAAAGCACATCTACAACATATCCTTTATAGAAACAAGATCATATATCCAACCAGATCAAAGGTGCAAACTAGAGCAAGAAACATATCTAGCAAGGAGTATGGCCGATCAAGATGAAACATATTATGCAACAAGAAAGGAAGTAATATAGCTAGGGTTAGGAATTATGTAACCTGCCTTAAGCAAGCTACAAGATCCTAGCACCAAGAAACACCTTCGGCCACCCCAAGAGGAAGAAGAAGAAGACTCCAAAGAGAAGGATCGACCACCAAGCTTAGCTCCTCCAAGGGTATCGGCCACCAAGGTTGCAAAGGAGAGGTGTCGTTCACGAAGGAAGAGGGGAAACTAAGGAACTAAAGGGATCCTTAGCAAGAGAAAGGAGATACATATATAGAAGAGGGTGGAGGAGAAAACAAGGCAATGTGCCACCCACCTAGGGACACTTGTCCATGGGTAGTGCCACCTTCTCATCCCACCTCATAGACATGTCCAAGGCAATTTCCACATGCAAGCATCATGCACCAAGTGTCCACTAGAGTGGTGACACAAACAAAGCTAAGAATCAAAGATGGTCCATGGCTGACACACTCACTTCTTTGCCCGACACAGCCCCATGGGAGACACACCCATGGCCGACACAAAGCTCTCTTGTCCGATACAGGGTCCAATAAGGCAAAGCAAGACCCAAACAAAGCAAAACAAGGGCCAACAGAGCTCAACAAAGCCCAAGGAAACTCAAACAACGAGCCCAACCCTTCCTCACAACTCTAGAGGAAGTAAGGAGAGAGAGAAACATCTCTCAAGGTGACAAACTTGCTCATCAACCCTAAACTTAGGTTATTTGCAAGTAGCACCTCCAACTCTCAACAAAGCACAAGCAAACCCTAATCACCACTAAAGGTGATTAGCAAGCAACTAAACACAAGGTTTAGGCAAAGCAAATAGGATAAGCCCAAAATGGAGGTCAAGGTCCTTATAGTGATGGTGATGGTGATGGTGATGGTGATGGTGATGGTGATGGTGATGGTGATGGTGATGGTGATGGTGATGGTGATGGTGATGGTGGTGGTGGTGATGGTGGTGGTGATTGTGATGGTGATGGTGATGGTGGTGGTGGTGGTGGTGGTGGTGATGATGGTGGTGGTGGTGGTGGTGATGGTGATGGTGGTGATGATGATGATGATGTTGATGATGGTGGTGGTGGTTATGATGATGACAATGAAACGAAAACGATGATGATAATGATGATGATGAGGATGATGATGTCGATGATGTAGGGAAATACGACGATAGAATAGACAACAGAAATAAAAATTTAACTGACATATTTTCTTAAACCAATGAAACACATCAATAACCATATAATGGGAATGATGGTTTATGAGGTCAAACCTGGTCCTTGAGAAAGTCCAGTGACTATTTCCTCATTGTAGTGTGTGGCAAGTCACAATCTAACACCGTCTGCTTTGGCCTACTTATTAATCACCATGGATAGCAGGTTGATGTTTTCCTCCTAGCGAGAAAAGCTCCATGCCTCTAGAGTAGTCCACACGGATACCATGAACTTTTGTCATTCTAAAAGAACAGATAAGAAGGATTTGTCCCCTCATTTTGGCGTACAAGTCACCATCTTGCTCACTCACAATTGTTCTCCCTTGTTATCCCTCCCTTCAGTGGGTAGGACTCGCTTGGGTTCTCTTAGTTACCACAACCAGAGAAGACAACAATTGTTAGAGGCAATTGAGTTCTGTCTGAGAAGCCCCTAGTACCCCTTCATTTATAGGAGGGTCAGGGTTAGGGTTCCCAGTCTGAGTGGGAGTGGAAGGGACCAGAATTTCACAAATTTTTGCAACATGTGAGAAGAAAAATGGTCAGTTCACAGGTGAACCGATTGGTTGGCATGTGAGCCGATCAGTTTAACCCTTGAACTTGTCATTTCATCATGTTTCCCAATCACAATTGTATTGGCAATTAATATCTAATTTAGTGCACAACATGACATCGCCACAAATCCTTGAATCGATCAAATTGATCCACCAACTACTCGATTCACAACCTAAGATGATCAGTTCATGGGCCTGAGTCAATTGGTTCACTTCTTGAACTATTCAGTTCACTGTCTACAATTACCAAAGTTGGTTCAATTGACTAGACACACTAAAATGATCGGTTCACTTGTCCAGTCAGTCAATATTCAACCAATGTCGTGAATACCTAACTCTTTAGGGATCAAGGTTAAGCCATATTCATGAAAGAACTCCTATTCCAAGTGTATCCTATGTGTGCGGCCCTACAGGTTCCAATTTACGTTGGTAGTGAATGCCCATAACTCACTTGTGACATCACAAGCAAAGAGTAGTGTCTAGTAGCACATCATTTCTACCCAAGTAATCAGAAAGTTGGAGAACAAAATCAACCTACAATTTGTGATCGGTGTTATAGTGATTATATAATTCCTTTGTCTCTGATATCCAGATTAAACTTGAGGCATGGAATCATCATCCATTCAATGTTCAATCCATGTTACTTGAACTAGAGCAGACAATTTGAGATATATGTGACCTAAATATCTTATATTGATCCACATGTGAATGCACATGCGTTTCTTAGTTTCGCTTATCTAGTGGCCAAGATATCAAACTATTGTAGAAGGGACAAATCCCATCTACATCACTCATAGTCATCTCAATGTGTCACAGTGCATCCAATCATTACCTTTATGGCAACCTGTATTTAAGGTCACGGTGGATGATGTCAAAGTACACTAAATGACATGTGATGAGTGTAGTGATTTCAGGTCTAACAACCACAATCACCACCATCACTATGAGATATGATTACGACCACCAATTATAGTTTCCATGCATCACTCTCAAGGTGGGTATGTTTGCTACATTGTTCTCCAACAAGTATCTATGTGCTTGGCTTGATATCACACATCATGACCGATGAGATTTTGTCATCAACCAACCCACACTCTAGTCTTATATGTTATTGTTGTCTATCAGTCTTCCATAATAGCATTCAACTAGGGACATAACAAGAATGTATATACTTTTAACATCCATATGATCTCATTATTTAGGTCATCAACCCGAAGACATACTTCATTGAGTAATGTCATCCTTTAGACATTCATTATGTTTCCTCATTATCTGATAAATGAGTGAAATAGAAAAAATAAGAAGATTGCCTTTATTATTAATCAAATTCTTTACATAATTATGTCATCACAATCATCATATGATTGGCTCTCTGGGCATACATACCAACAGAGTCTCATTTGCACTTAGAGCCAATCACCCACGAATATCATTCCCATTGATCTAAACATGTCCATCATGTTTCTACTGCGGAAGTGCTAATCCAGCGGGTTAGCAAAATTTTACCTTTAGTCAGTATATAGTATTTTTCACATCTCCTCACTATATGATATTTCATATAAAATGGAATTTTCATGGTATGCTATCTGATATTCCTTTTATAACCAATATATCCATTATTGTCATAGTATTTCTACCGTGTCGTTAATGGTTAGAACATCTTATAAGTTCATCTATATGAACTTTTAGATCCATACAATACTCACTCATGTGTTTGTAAGACCAGAACATACAACTTCTATTGTAGAATTAAAATAATGGTTTGTAGTTTGGAACCTTTTCTAACTTATAACTCTTCTTTTAAGATTAAACACAGTTTTATATTGTGATCATTCTATGTCATTTTAGAAGCTTGCATCAGTGTAACCCTTTACACCCAACTCACCCTTATTACCAAAGGCAGAAATTGATCCTTAGTGATTCTCAAGTACTAATGGATGTTTTTCGTGGCATTCCAATGACGCTCATTGGAATCTGACTAAAGTCACCTTGTCATGTCCAATACATACAAGATAATTGTGACGTCCCCAGATTTTGGCTTCTCCATGCCCTATTGGGAATGAGAGGTCAGAATCTGAAAACATCATCCAATCATATCAGAGAGCGATGCGGAAGTGAAATATGCATACATGAACATACAACCATAGCATACTCAACATTCACATGTATATTTCTACAATATGAATTATTACAAAATGATTTACAATTACATATTGAATGAAGATTCTACAGTCTAAGAACATGTATGCTAAACTAGGATCTACACAATAGGTACAACCTGGACAACTGCTCACTTCCTTTCTTTTTCTCCCATGCTAGTACTGAACCTAAAACATACGTGAAACAACGAATCAACACACAAGGTGTTGTGTACGTGGGTAGAAAGATACATACTAATATGTTTGCATAATTGAAATAACTTGAGAAAGAAAGAGTAAAAGAAAACATTATTTAAAGCGATAATCAGGTAAACATTCCTTTTATTGCTTTCACTTTGATGCGGTTGTACTACACATACTTGCACTTGACTTACATCTAGTGTGGGCAATATAGTATCATCATACATCTAACATGGTCCAAGGAATCTTACATCCATGTTAGGCAACATACATCCACACCAGGCTATGTGCTCTAGTAGCTACAACCCATCATACTCATTTATGTTCTATTAGATTTGGCAAAGTGTAACTCATACTAGTTCAACCAAGCAATCATATCCAAATACGAGCATTCAAGATATCACATATTATAGGCAACCAGAAAACTAGTCTTATACTTAATAAAAACCCACGTACCTGAGTTCAGATATTTCTAATCATATCCGTGATCATCTAGATAAATTGGTCAGCACCTGATTAATAACAAAATCATATACTAGCATTAGATTCTCATCATCTTAACCCTAGTTGTGTTCATTAGGGTTTATATTATCTCATTAGGATATTCCAACGTTTACTTGCCTTATTGTCTTATATTTATCCTACTGATGTCATTTTCCAGATTATGATTCATTATCTGAATATTAGGTTCCATATTCTTTTTGGTGCACATAATAACCCTAGGTTACATCATTAACCCAGATTAGGGTTTTATAGCATGTATTAAGATTCATCTTCATATAACATGGATTCTCTTCATCATTATGATCTCATAATTAAAACTGAAGTTCCATATACTGATATGACCTTACTCTGTGAATTTCATCATTTATTGAGCATGTATGCATTTAATACATTATCTTTAGTGTTATTAGCCCTAATTAGTCATATTGAGCAAATTATAGGATTTCGTACATCAACATGATCATAATTGATATTCTATGCATTATAAACATGAATATAGACTTACTGACATGTTATCATAATTTTAGAGTATCGTTTGATATTTATTGTCCATCATATGAGCATTTCACATCTTACATGATATCACTATTATTAGTGCAACAAAAGACTGATATTATGGTCCCATGCTATTCTACTTATTTTTTTGAACATTTCGGTACCTTATTTGTATTTTTCTGACAAGTAGACTATTTTCTACAATTTATTGAAGAACTGCATATATTCTAGGTTTTTACCTCTTAGTGGCCAATCAAATTGCGCCATGTGTCCTGGCTGGCATATGTAGGCGTTGGACTTTAGCAGCCGGTCCAGCTCACCCGACCTCCCTAGCTTGGCCAGTCTGTGATTTCCTTGGGGTTGAGGGCTCGGTCTGAGTGAGGTCACACCTCACACCCGTGATCGCCCTTCTGCAATCATACGGGACTCTTCCTTTCTACAGAAGAGCACCGACGCTGCATAGGACGAGCTAATATCCTTGATTTAGCTCTCTGCTCGGGCGGGGAAAGGTTCGTGGAGCTTCGAAGATGCCTCCAAGAGCTCAATCCAGTCCTTAGGAGCTCGACCTACTACCTCGCGAATGAAGGGGGGAAGGGGCGCTGGTGTTCTGCTGAGAGTGGTCATCGGCCTGCCGTGGTGGAACAGAACCTGACGCCGACTGGAGAGTACAAATGGTTGGAGGGGAGAGCATGGAGGAGGAGGTGCGATGATGGAGGTTTGTGGGTGAGCACCAGGTAGGGAGGGTGCTACCGGTCTTGGCGGGGCAGAGGGAGGTCGAGTACCACAGTTCAGGAGGGCGCCATCGGGGTTGGGGTTTGCTGGCGAGAGATCGACCAGGGTCTTGCTCCGGTGGGGGAGCAAATAGCATCACCTCCTACCTTGGCACCGCCATCGTGAAGCTCGACTCCAGCATGCAGGTGATGGCACAACGATGCTCCTCATCCGCACCTAAAGCCACCATCACATTCGGAGTCTCGCCCCTGACCTCCGCAGAAACACGACCCTTGGGTTTCGGCTGCGGATCCCGCTCTCCGTGAGATCACCATCGTCTGGGTCTGGTTGCGACGGAGAGAAGAGGCAACACCTACTCGAGCGTGAGGGCTGGGTTCTCAAATGTAGCGCCGCTGCCTCTTGCTCTCGTCCTTCCCTTCTCGCCGAAATGCTGCGACGTGTTCTGTCCGTGTGGGTCCACAATCTAGCTGAGTCCACGGAACTCAGATTCATGGCCGTCGGTGCTCCTTCGTATGGTTGTGGGTCTTCTTCTCCCAACGGCTGAGACACTGCACAGGTGTAGCCACTCCAAGTTGGTCCAGATCCGGCGAGCGTTCTTGGGTTGGGTTCTTAGAAGAAGCAACAACTGAGTCTGTGTGAGGGGTCACATGGTAGATCTCGGTGAGTCAGGGCTAATACTGCCACCAGTATATCACTCTGATCCACAATTTCCGTGCTAGGAGATCGGGAAAGTATACCGGCCTGGTCCTCCTTCACCACCGTAGTTTTTAGAGGTTGAGGACGGGTTCCCTTTGTCAGATATACTAGAACGATTCAGAATTAAAAAAATACATATCGTATTCCTTAATGCCACTGCAAGCTTGGCCGTGTGATATGATTTGTCACATGCCATAATCTCTTAAACAAGATATGACTAAGGTTTGGCAGGACATTAAAATAAAATATTAATAACTTCAAACTCTTATAGTATCTAGTAGGAACTTAAACCTCTCATCATGATAATTTTAGTATAGTCTCATCATATCTTGAGTCATATTCTCTCCAAGTCTCCAAGTTTGGGACATAAAATCTATTATTTGGCCATGTAAAATAAATTTCACAATGACCTAGTAATTTATTATATAATCCTTGTATATAAGTCATTTAATCATGCATTATTGATCAAATAGATTTTTACATACATCACTTGACAACATCAAACCTCAAGGTACATCATTAGATCATTCTTACTAGCTATACCTTCAACTAATATATTACATAGTACATTCCTAAACTTTTGGGTCATCACAATAATGGGATGAGTACACTATTTATGATAAATCCAAGTGTGAATGCATATGGCATCTCCTCACAAGAATTGGAACATTGGATACTTGAGAGACTGATCCCATCTACATGGACATATTCTCTTTCATTGAACCCTTCATGCTAAACCCTTTTAAAATCTTGCTAATATATGTGTTCATACTCAAGTCAAGAAACTTTTCAGAACTATATCTATAGATCTCAATTCCTATCACATAGGATGTTCCACCTAATCCTTCACAATGAAGGTGATATCCATGCGAGGTTTCAATACTTAGTATTGAGATGTTATTCCTCATTAATATGTGGAATTTTCATACGATCCCACTAAATCTTTTGTAATCACTATTTTCATCTTTATTTTTACTAAAGTCAAACTCTTTGACTATCTTGTCAAATAAAAAATTCCAGCTTTGAGATGCTTGTTTCAACCTCTAGATTATTCTTTGTAGCTTATAGACTTTATTTGCATTGATGGAGTTATAAAACCTTCAGGCTATGTCATGTACACATCCTCTCTATTATTCCTATTAATGAATGTGGTTTTAATCTCCATATACCAAATCACATAGACTTATTAAGAGGCAATAGTAAGCATGTCAATTGGTGAAGGGATTTCATCATGTTCAACACTTTAAGCTAGTTTGAAAACCTTTACAACCAATCTGTCATTTTGTGTCATCCATGTTGGTCTTCCTTATGAAATCCCAATTGCACCTTGTGGGTCTTACTCCACCAAGATCATACCTTGTCGATGTTCATGGATTCCATCTTGGATATAATGGCCTCAAGCCATTTTCAGACTCTGGTCCCTCAATATTAGTTGATTGTTGGCTCATCATCTTATGACCAACTCACAATCTGTCTGAGTTATAGAATTCACAATCTTTTAACCTCAAATGTGTTCTACTAGAACTATGATTTTGTGTTGTCGATGGAACTTGAGATTCCACAACAATTTGTGATTCTCCTTCTTCTCATTTTACCTCCTTTGGTTTAGTGTTATATTGTTGATCTCGAACTTTTTGAGTTCTACTTTACTCCCACTGATTCTTGTGGAATTCAACTATCATAACAACAAACACTTACCAGATTGAGATAAGTAATGTTAAAAAAACTAACATATATGTGATTGAATCTTTTCAAGAAACTATTTTCTTGTATAATTTTCAATCCTTAAGACATATTAGGACGTTCCCATACCATATCTCATATGATGTCTATTACAACCATTTTAGATGATACATTGTTTTAGTGTTAAGCATGTACTCAAAACAAAATTAGAAGATTAGATTAAATGATAATCACATCATGACTCATCAGCTTGTGATTCCTTCTTTCTGATACATCATCATGTTTCAGGTGGAGTTGATATATGATACACTATCACATTCTTTCCAGAAGGTCCTCAAACTATTCCTGTAACGTATTTCAACTTTGATTGTACTCAAAGTGACCATACCTCATCCTAAACATTGACTTTGGTATGTCGTCCGCCTTAATCCTCAATTGATGATATCCATACCGTAGATCAATCTTTGAGAACATTGTAGCGCCACACAACTGATCAAACAAGTTATCTATCCTCGACAATGGGTACTTGTTCTTGATCGTGACTTTGTTCAACTACCGGTAATCTATACACAACCGCACCAACCTATCCTTCTTCTTTACAAATAGGACTGGAGCACCCCCAATGCGATGTACTTGGTCAGATGAAACCCTTATCCAACAACTCCTATAACTACTTCTTCAACTCTGCCATCTCAGCTGGAGCCATCTGGTATGGTGTCTGAGCAACTAACTGTGTCCCTAGCACCAGATTGATCTCAAAGTCAATCTCTCAAGGTGGGGGAACACCAGGGAACTCATCTGGGAACACATACACAAACTCTCGGACAACAGGCACCTCCAAAAGGCTAGGACCTTTCGCCTTGGTATCCACAACATGAGCTAAAAATGCCTTACATCCTTGCCGCAACAACTTCTCTACCACTATCGCTGATACTAAACACGTCGGAAGAATCTTCCTATCACCTTGGAAGATCCATTTTTCACCATCGTCATCAAACACTGCTTGCTTGGAACCACAGTCCAACACAACCTTATACTTCTCTAAGGTATCCATCCCAACGATCACATCGAATCCATGCATATCAAGTGGTATAAGATCCACTTGTATACTCTGTCCTGAAAAAGATAAGACACAAGATGGACACTCTTCTCGAAGCATTGGGGAACCATCAAGAGGGGTTTCCAACAACATGCTATCTTTCTTACAGCTAACAGGTAAAAGACAGTTTTCAAGCATAGTTTGTGCGATAAAAGAGTGCATAGCACCCGGGTCAACCAGAACAGATATAAAGTAAGAAGAAGACAAATCAGAATGAAATAACTCCATCTGACCCGCCACAACTCGCGGGTTGACTATCGCCTCCGGCTAACTCATAGCATAGAATCGAGTCGTTGCTTGCTATCCACATCCTCTGTTTCCTTGAGCAGACGATTTCGCTTATGACGCTTGACCACGTCCTTTCCCTCTGCTACCACTGGGCTGCTGTCTATCTGACCCCTGCTGATTCTGCCTTGGTTGCTGTGTCACTTCAACATCTCTCTTTGGGCAATTTAACTTGAAATGCCCTGTCTGTCCACAGATATAGCATGTCCTATCCTCAAACTGTGGCCTAGATGGCCCTGTCACTACCATTGAAGCTGTACTATGCGCCTTCAATGGTGAAGAACCATAACCTCTTCCCTTACTCGGGGACCATTGTGATGGTGCACTAGAACCTCTCATCATGGAAGGTGCTGAAAACCTTGGCTTCTTGAAGACACCAGACCTCTATCCTAGAAACTGAGCAGGCCTCTTCTTGGTCATGGACTCTCTCTTCTATCTAACCGACCGTTCTATCCTTCAGACAAACTCCACAAACGTGGCAAACCACTCCTAGTTCTCCAAAGTAGCAACAGGTGTTGTCTCAAACTGTCTGATCCGCTCATCATCTGTCACTGCCATGTGAGGACAAAACCTCAGCAGGTCCATGAACTTGGCTTCATACTCGGTGATGCTCATTGTTCCTTGGCGCAGATTCTCAAATTGGTTGATCTTCTCATCCAGATACGTCTTCGGGAAGTATCTACTGATGAACTCTCACAGGAAAACCTCCCAACCGATCACCTCACTGGGTCGCTTCTCCTCCTCGATGGCCCACCAGTGGCTAACACTACCTTTCAAAAGGTAGACAACGTGCTTGACTTTGTCTTCTTCGGGGATGTCGAGGATCCGAAAGGCCTTCTCGAGACCTATCAACCACAGATCTACATCCGCTGGATCAACTGTTCCAGGATAATCTGAAGCTCCGACTCAGTGAAGCCGCTCAAAGGTTTTCCCAATACCTGATGTTTCACCATGGGGAGCCTGTGCTCTTGGCGGAGGCACTGGCAATCTCTCTACAATGAGATTCATTGTAGCCATCAACTGCCCCATAAGATGTTGGTAGGAAGGGTTTTCAAGAATGGCTGGGTCAAGTTGGGGGACCTCAGACACCCGATCTTCATGTGCCTACACTCTAGCTCCATCAACTGATGCAGCCTCGCTGCTCTCGACAGCATGTTCTTCATGGTTTCCAGACATCTTTAAGCTTTTTCTTCCGCTGAGGGAAGAAGATTATTGTAAGAAAATCTGGAAAACTCACAAAAATAGACACAAACCTAGTCCTAGATCCCTATAGACTCAGCGAACCTAGAGCTCTGATACCAAACCAACTATGACACCCCACTATCACACAAACAACGAAATGCCACACGAAAACGTGCGGAAACACCATAAATGTAACATCCCTGACCTGGGTTATGTGTTAACCCTAGATGTTTTGCCTAATAAGGTTGAGTAGATGCTTAATATTATCTTGGGAAAAGTAATTCGGGCTCATGAGAAACTTATGCTTCAATTTTGGTCTTGTTTGAACAATGTTGAAGCAATGTTTGCCTATTTTGGACTAAAGTGCAAATTACCCAAGTTAAGGGGTTAAATTGTAAATGTTGCATGATAAGATGTTCCTATGATGTTTAGACATCATAAGAATGAATATGATGTAGTGTTATGGTTTTCACAAGCTTGGGCACCAAGATTAAGCTTGTAAAGCAATCCTTGTGCATTAAAACCTAGTTTTGGTGTAATGTGCAAATTACCCAAAACCTAGGGTTCAATATGAAAATTACTACTTCAAAAAGGTCCCCATGTTTCTTGGCATCTTGTAGAGAAAATAAAATGAGAGGGGATCCTCATTTGAATTAAGTTGGAGGAGAGAGAATCTTGATATTAAAATAATCAAGATTTAATCCTAAGTGAAACCCTAATTCAATTTAGGGCAAAAATGAATGTATTAATTAAAGGGCCTTCAACCAAAATTAAAATGGTTGGATTCAGATGTGTTTGGATGATATTAAAGCCTTGCAAAGGCACGAGCATATCCTAAGGAGGTGAAATTCCACTCACCATTATAATAAGAAAAAGAATTTCCACTCAAATATGGATATTCTTATTATAAGGGTTAAGGTGCTTAATTTCTTTTCCCTTAATTCATGGAAAATGAAAGGGAACTAGGTGGGGATAGATATTCCCTTGCATGCAAGAAACCAAGGGGGAAGTGGTGGCAACAATTTTGGAATTAAAATACTTTTATAAAGAATTTTCTCTCTCATCAATTTTCTTATAAAAGTACCCTTTCTAAGCTAAAACAAAGGCTTTTTCGAATTCTTTTCTTTCCCCTTGCTTGGAAAAAGACCAAGGATCTGTGGAGGATCATGAGTACGACCCCCAACCTGTTGGTAAGGTTCTTGACCTCCTTTCACCTTGAATCCATGGTGAAAATCAAAAATCAATGCATGAATTCTTCATATCCCGATCCCCTCTTCAATTCTAACCAATTCTTTTCACTCAAAGCTTGAGGACGACCCTTGTAATAGTGAAAGGAGTTGCATCCACCATTTTTTCCGTGAGCTTGGAGCTTTGGAGCTCAATTGGAGGCGGGGTTTATAACTTGAACCCTTAATTTTATTATTGCAATCAATTCCTTATCAATTGGTGATCATTTCTACATTTCCGAAATTAAGTTTGATTGATTGATGCAATCTCCATGGAAATCACAGTATATTTCGTGAGTTTGGAGCTTGATGATGATGACATAATCATAAGAACACACCTCCCTAAATATCTAGGGCAAACAGTTTCAATGTTGAGACCAAACAGTTTCACCAAACCGTTTGGTGGTTTGAGTTCCAAACCGTTTGGAATGGTTGACCATTTGATATGGTTGACCATTTGAAGATATATGCTGTGGTGCTTGGATCTTGATCCAATGGTTTCAATTGGTTTGATCTTGAAGGTTTCAATGGTGAATGATTCCTTAATTGCAAACCCTAATTGGCTAAGTGATGATTTTGAAATTGATTGAGATGTTGTTTTGGGTTGATAGACCCAAACGGTTTCAAAACCATTTGGGGATCACCCAAACGGTCTCAAGACCGTTTGGGGGTCACCCAAGACTATTTGGAGGTCTAGGGTTAAGTATGGCTAAGTGTTTTAAGGTCCAAAGGTACCAAATTGCTTTGCAACTAAGTGCTGATTTGATAATCAATCCAATGGTCCAAAACCCTAATTGGATGTCATGGATTTTGATGATGGAATGGGAAAACGGTCTCAAGACCATTTGGAGATCAACCAAACGGTCTCAAGACCGTTTGGTGGTCATCCAAGACCATTTGAGGTCAGGTCATATCATGTGATGACGATAGTTGATTGATTTCAATTGGTTTGATTCCACAATGTCAACCATTGATGGATCCTTGATTTCAAACCCTAAGTGATGGTTTCTTGATTATCAAACCTAGTTAAATTGGGTTCAAAACCCTAAATTGAAGGTATAATTGAATGGTGATTCAGTGGTCCAATTGATGAATGCTTTAGTGGTTCAATTTATAATTGGTCCATGGATTGAAACATTGAGTCGATTGAGTGTTGAAGTGCCCTTTTGGTCCATGCGGTTTTGAGAAGGTTTGGTCCAAACGGTCTCAAGACCGTTTGAGTCCAAACGGTCTCAAGACCGTTTGATTCCAAACAGTCTCAAGACCGTTTGGGACCAAACGATCTCAAACCGTTTGGTGACCCAAAGTGCAAATGGTTTCAACATCTATTTTGTTCAATTGGTTTCAAGTACAACTTGTTCAAATGGTTTTCAACCAATTGGTTTATGAGAACCAAGATCATTGAGGGTCTAAGTAATTAACTTTGTGAAGATCAACATGTTAATCCATTTGAACATCTCATGTAATTGAAGGTCCAATATGGTGAACCTATTTAGATACTTAATGCAATTGAAGATTTCAATGGTTAACCCAATTGATCACTTTGTGGAATTGAACGTTTAATTGGTCAATTGTTTTGAATTCCTTATATAATTGATGGTTTAATTGATTATACCATTTGGACATCTAATATGATCGAAGGTCAATCAGCTATGTGATTATTAAAGATGTCGACCCATGATGATTGTGAAGGTTAACCCTAGCTATGTGTACTCAAGTGAAGAGTTGACCTAGACCAATCTTGGAGCATTTAACATCCTAGAGAGGATGAGAGAAAGAGAGAATGAGAGAGATGGATGCTTATATAATTAATCCCTAATTCTCTCATTATGAGTAAACTACGTGATAAGGGTTGATCCATAATAATGAGATCATGAAACCCTAATCAATGAGCCCTAACCCTAATTAGAGCAATGCTATTTGTGAAACCCTAATTATAGCAATGCTATGTGTGAAACCCTAATTAGAGCAATGCTATGTATGAAACCCTAATTAGAGCAATGCTATGTGTGAAACCCTAATTAGAGCAATGCTATGTATGAAACCCTAATTAGAGCAATGCTATGTGTGAAACCCTAATTAGAGCAATGCTATGTGTGAAACCCTAATTAGAGCAAAGCTATGTGCAAAACCCTAATCTAGGGAAAAGTTGAGTGTCATCATAAATCCAGGGTGATGGTGTAACCCGAACTGAGTGTAACAATGAAGGAAATCCTAATTTAATGGGAATTGTACATCCTAATCCCTAATTTGGGTATGAGGTAAGAGAAACCTTACTTGGATGTGAATAGAAAACCTTAATCCCTAAAATGGGGTAAGGTGCATGAAACCATATTATAGGGTAGTGCCACTAATCCTATGTGAAGACCTAGCACTGGGTGATGTATTGTGAAATCTTAATTTCACATAATACTAGGTGAAACCCTGATATAGAAGGATGATTATATGAAACTCTATTGAATAGTAATACTATGTGAAATCCATAAATGTATGGAATATTCTATGTGAATCCTAAAATTATAAATATGGAGAATACTATTCCTAATAATGGAACCGTGATTAATGTTATGACAAATGTAACACCTAGAGAGGTTGATAATGAATATCCTTATATTAATAGTTCCTAACTCAAGGATGAGTCCATAGTATTGGCAATGGTTGTATATTCTAAGTGAGTGATTAATGACCACTACTTTACATGATAATTGTGATGAACTGGTGCATAAAGTATTAGGATGGGGAATACCCTAATACAAATTTAGTGTATGAACTCAAGTAACATAAAGCTGTTGAGGGAAGTGATACATAAAGATATGATAGATATCACATCCAACACCCCAAAACTGGTATACCTTGATGTGTTATAAGTCCAATATAATTGGATGAATGACACATGAGATGTGTCATGTTAATGGTCACATTGAGGTGTAATGCACCCTATTGAATGTAGGCTAACATGCCTTATGAAAAGGTTAATCCAAACCTATAAACTATGATGTAATCATATTCTGGAAAATATAAGAGATAACTCATGCTATGTCTTGATAATTCATTTAATGATGAATGATGAGAATAAATAAGTATGATTGAATACTTATAATTATCCATGTTGATTCCTTGCTATGTGATCCCTAATACAGGGTAATGCTATGTGAAACCCTAATACAAGTTAATGCTATGTGATCCCTAATACAGGGTAATGTTATATGAAACCCTAATACAGGATGATGCTATGTGAAGTTCTAACACAGAGTAATCCTATGTGAAGCTCAAATACAGACTAATGGGTTATGAATGTAATAAGATAACCTTTTTATTGCATGTTACTGATATGTAATTGTATCATGATTACTAATCATGTAGATATGTTGAGATGACGAGCATAGCCAGGTATGAGCTATGATGTTCTGTATATTGAAAATGTTCTATAGGCCTTATAAGCCTTCATATGCTTTGTTGCTTAGCGAGAGGTAACCTACAATTAATGAGTCATGTGTGTCACATGATGTGCTAATTATCTTAGATTGTTTATGAGCTTCATAAGCCATAACATGCCTTATTTCCTATTAAGGGGTAATAATAGGTGGTATGAGCTTCGTGAACGATGTGCAATGCTTTGGGTAGCAAGAATTATAATTGTGGCGACCGAATCGATAAATCACGATGTAAACTCAGCGGAAGTGATTAACTAGCAGCGAAATTATCAAAATCACTAAAAATTTAAAACTTTTTGGAAAGAGATCTTTAAACCATAAAACTCTTTTATAAGAAAACAAGATGAACTATTTACAACATGGTTTGACATTACATCTCTGTGAATTCACATCTCGAGTGATTACATACATCCATTGCCCTGTTACCTGTATAGGCAAGATACAAAAATCTCGAGGCATTAAGCCAAAAACCTCAGATTTACTGACTCCTAGGACCTGAGAGTACAGAGACGACACATATGACCTACTATCTACAAGACTTGACAGTCAGTATCTCCACCTGAGATTCACTGCTGCCCCTGGTGTTGCTGCTGCTGTTGCTCATCTCTAGATGGATTCCTTCGTCCTTGGCGTCTACCTAAAAAGTCGAATCCCACGGGGGTGAGACAATTGAATAATTGTCCCAGCGAGAGTTATAACTCTCCGCCAGAAGCTTTGTTATTGCAATAAGGAATAACAATAAGCAGAATAATTATTAACATTTAACAGCAAGTTTAATGTCAAGTAAAGAAACATTTCAATTATAACTTAATTGGATATCAAAGCATATCTCATTAAAGAATATGGAGAACATGTATACTAGTTATTTAACTAGAACATTATAAACAATGTAACATCAATCATTGTTTCTCGTAGTTCAACCTAAGCAGTTATGCTACACGGATGATTATGTTTTCCAAACATTATTATGCCCTGCGGAGATGAGGTATACCACTCATACTCCAACCGACCATTACGAAATCACGTCGGTACCATACATAGGTCATCAAAAGAGCCGGATTCTTATGACCTCATCTTCCTCAGTCAGTATGAGGATTTACATGCAGGACATCTTGTGTCTCTGCTATGATAACTATCCAGGGTATTCTGGCAACTTCACTATTAGAGTCACAGTGGCATTCTGTACTCTCTTCGTCATCGAGGGATCTCTTATTTATCTCTCATCGATGCAGCATTAATGATTCCCTCGGGAGATTAATGATACATCATCCCAGCATAGACATGTAATGAAGGATTGATAGGTTAAAGATACATCCTACATCAATTCCTACATTAGGACGTAAGGATATTCGCGTCCATAATCCCCCATATACTCAAAAGTATATGTTCCAGGAGTTCCCTTAGGAAAACCTATTTCACCATCATTTAGTCTCTGACAATGATGGATATATGGTCATGTCCCTACATGATATGATCATACTTGATTATTTAAGTACATTTTAGCATTCTTTTAGCATCAAACATGTTTTCAAGCATAAACAATTAAAACATCTGCTATAGAAGAAGAATACTAAATGTATCAAGTTTATTTCACATCAGTTATCATTTCTTAACCATCTCATCATTATGGTTCAAGAACAGGGGTGTTCAAACCCTTAAATCATCATAAATCATCTAATAGCATGACCTTAATTGTAACAATGTAAATAATACTCAAGGCTCTCACAGCCCATCATTCTCATATGTTACCTCTTAAACCAGGCAACATAGTATATCATTTATTCATAAAGCTTATAACATGCTTTCAATGAATAAAACATCATAACTCTTACCTGGCCATGATTACCTCTTGCTAACAACCTGCATGACTAATATAATTGAAGACATGCATATATAACAATATCAGTACAATACCAATTCTTTTCAATTTATTCATAGAACACCACGGCCGTGCAAAGGGAAGCTACCACGGCCGTGCTCCATAGCATGGTCATTCTATCAACATCATACCATGACCATGTTACATCACCATGGTTGATTTCTAGGGTTAGGGTTTATTCAACTCAATTAGGGTTATTAAACCCCTTTGACTTATAAGGCATAAGGATTCCTCATATTATAATTCATTCAAAGGGTTTCATACTTAAAAGCATAACCCAAACTTAGGGTTAAAATACCCTACCTTTCATTAATTAGGGTTTCCTGTTCACATTATCAGTTCAACCCTAATATAATACTCCACTACCCTTGGGAGCATTCAAAGATGTTATAAGTGTTTGATTTCGGTTATTGTACTCATCATGTATCATTAATGATAATCACTTCTAAGTATTAGCCCATTCCTCATATGATGCATATATCATATATCAGAATTATCCAATTATCTATAATGATATAGATTTCAACATTGTTGATATAGGATAAATCATCAACTATTCTAGGTATCTTCATATTCAGGATGTTATCTACATCATGCTTTAGTATACATCATTTCTAAGAGTTTGATGCCCATTATTATTGTAAGGTGTAAAATCTATTACTCATTCATAGGGATGTTTGGATCTAGGCATCTTACCTCTTAAATCCTTATTTATTGAAATTACCACATTTATCATTCACAGGGTTCACTAACCCTAATCTATATGTTTATGACATAATCATCTTATTTAATTGATTTAGCTACACCTCACCTTATTGTACTATCCAGTAAACCATTTCAAGGTTTTCATGATTAATAAGCCATAAGTTAAGCTTGTTATTCATCTTAATAAGGGTTTCCCATAACATCACCTCCAATTAGGGTTTCTATTCATATCACATCTCCCCTAGATTAGGTTTATTATTAATATCCCACCATTAGGGACTACTATTTCACATCATGTTATTCCCCTAGAATTAGGGTTTACTATTCACATTACATGATTTACCCTAAAATTTGGGTTTACTATTCACATCACAGTGAATTGAGGTCTTACCATCATTATTTATGAATATTACTTCCATTAACACCTTCAAATTAAGTTAAGATGCATAATCTCCATAATTAGGGTTTCCATGATCTCCTTATGAAGGATCATACCCTAATGGTGTGTATTGATACATTTTAAAGGTATCTTATTTGATTGTCATTGATATTAGGAGTCTTCTCTCTCCTCTTACTAATAGATGATGTTTACATCACTCTTGATTAGGTTAAGTCAACTCAACTTTGACTGACATAAGTCAAGTCATCACCATTAAGGTCATTAGGGTTTACCTGATCGAGGGTACTAGTCACACTAACCCACTAAGGGTACTTTTGTAATCTTCACCATTGACCCTAACATACATTAGTTCACTAATTACTTAACCCCTTAATGACTTTATGTGTCTTTAGGGTTTAGGTTAAACAACCATTGAACCATCTAAGTCTTTAAAGCATTAAACATTCTTGACCTTAAAAGTTCCCAAATGGTTTTGCACTTTCAACCTCCAACTGGTTTTGAAACCGCATGAATCCAAACAATTTTGAAACCGTTTGGTCCCAAATGGTCTTGTGACCGTTTGGTCCCAAACGGTATTGAGACCATTTGGTCCAAACCTCCTCAAAACCGCATGGATCAAAGATGGTCTCAACTACACCAATCGGTTTAGGGTTCTCAATATTGATTCCTTAAATCATTGAATTCATGGAACCAATCATCAATTGGACCTATCCTCATACTTTAATTTGACCCTTAATTGACCCTCAATTAGTCCTCAATTAGGGTTTGAATTAATTGAATTAGGGTTTGGAATAGATGATCCTTCAACACTAATCAATGCAAGATTAGTTACTTAAAAACCATTGAACCATTATCCAAATTGAACATGACCTGACCCCAAACGGTCTTGAGGTCGTTTGGATGACCTCCAAACGGTCTTGAGACCATTTCCCCATCAAATCATCAAAATCCAAGTCAACCAATTAGGGTTTGGATCATTGGATTGATCACCAAATCAGCAATTGATTACACTTTAACTTAGTATCATTAGATCATCAATTGCTTAACCATACTCACCCCTAGACCTCCAAACGGTCTTGGGTGGCCTCCAAACGGTCTTTAGACCATTTGGATGAGTTCCAAACGGTCTTGAGACCGTTTGGCTCATCCAACCCTTGGATTCTAGTGAAAAACATTAGGGTTTGAGCTATTGAGTTGATCATCGAATCAACACTTGATTGCATTTCAATTTGGTATCTTTAGACCTTCAATACTCAACCATACTTCACCCCAGACCTCCAAACGGTCTTGGGTGACCTCCAAACGGTCTTGAGACCGTTTGGGTAATCCCCAACGGTTTTGAAACCGTTTGGGCTCAATCACCCAAAACATCATCTCAATACTTACAAAAATCAGCACTTAGCCGATTAGGGTTCATGCCATATCTTTGGATCTTCAAACACTTAACCATATCCAACCCTAGACCTCCAAACGGTCTTGGGTGACCCCCAAACGGTCTTGAGACCGTTTGGGTGATTCCCAAACGGTTTTGAAACCGTTTGGGCTAATCAACCCAAAACTCTCAAATCAACTCATTGGAATTTCAGCACTAATTTCAATCAGGGTTTGCCCAATTGATTAGCATTCAACTCATGATTCCTTTAGAACTAATCCATAAAATTTGGTGAGTTATTAAAAAATATAATTAGGAACAGGAATATCAAATGGTAAACCCTTGGTCAACCCTCTCAAACGGTTTTGAAACCGTTTTCCCAAAAAGGAAAATTAATCAAGTTGAAAATCAGCACTTAATCCAATTAGGCTTTGCCTAATTGATTAGCCTTCAAATCATGATTCCTTTGTAAATAATCCATAAAATTTGGTGAGTTATTAACCAATATAATTAGGAACAGGAATCTCAAACGGTAAACCCTTGGTCAACCCTCTCAAACGGTTTTGAAACCGTTTGCCCAAAAAGGCAAATTAATCAAGTTGAAAATCAGCACTTAATCCAATTAGGCTTTGCCTAATTGATTAGCCTTAAACTCATGATTCCTTTGGAAATAATCCATAAAATTTGGTGAGTTATTAAAAAATATCATTAGGAACAGGAATCTCAAACGGTCAACCCTTGGTCAACCCTCTCAAACGGTTTTGAAACCGTTTTCTCTAAAAGGTCAAGTTAATCAGGTTGGAAATCAGCACTTAATCCAATTAGGTTTACCTAATTGATTAGCCTTAAACTCATGATTCCTTGGGAGTTAACCTATAAAATTTGGTGAGTCATTAAGAAACATGATTATGAACAGGAATATCAAACGGTCAACCCTTGGTAAACTCCCTCAAACGATTTTGAAACCGTTTTCCCCAACCGTGAAACCGTTTTCCCTTCAAACGGTTTTGAAACCGTTTGCCCCAAACGGTTTTGCAAACCGTTTGGACAAGGGGTGCAAGACCGTTTGCTAAAGTAGCATTGGTATTCATGCCGCCTTCTTCTACCTCCAGATAAAGGCCTGTTATCCACGGTTTTGCTTGCAAGAGTGCAAAGAAGGATGGAGGGAAGAAGAACAAGCAACGTTTGCAAGAAAGAAAGATGCATAACAAAGTTTAAGGGTTTAGAGTTATAAAACCCACCTTAGGATCAGCTCTAGAGCTCCAAGATTCGTAGATTTAATGGTGGCTTGAGCTCGACAGGTCTTCCAAGGTTTCTTCTTCAAGAATTGGTTGGAAAGGATGACTAGAAAGAAGAACTAAGTAAGAAAAACTAGCAAACCAACCTTGTATCATGATTTCCTCCATGAATCCGAGCTAGAAGATAACCAAAGCTTACCCAAACCTACTTGGCCGTTCTCCTCTGCTCCTGAGCTCCTTCCTTAGTCGGTCCAAGCAAGATATAAGTGAAGAGAGGAAGGGAAACGATCCCTTGGTTGTAAAAGAAAGGTGTATATATACTTTGGGCATGTTTTCAAGATAAGGACAATCTTTTCTTCTATTTCTCATATGGGTCCTTCTCTCCTTCTTGGCCACGCCCCTCCTTTCTATACTTAAGCAAAACTCCTTTATTAACCAAAATCTAGTGAAAAGGAAGCCAAACATCCACTAAGTTGCACACATATAAAAGGGTAATTACGCTTACAACTTGGTTATCTAGTTACAAGGGTTATCCTTCTTATTTGATTATTCAAATGAAGCACCCCTTTCATCATTTTTACTCTAATTGATGCCAAGAGTCATAAAAGATACTCTAGAAGGTATATTTTACATGTTGCACCCCATGTTTTGGGTAAATTGCACTTTACACCAAAATTAGGGTTTAAAGCACAAGAATTGCTCCACAAGCTGCATTTTGGTGCCCAAGCTTGGAGAATCCATAATACTTCATCAAATTCATTCTTATGATGTCTTATCATCAGAGGAACATCTAAACATGTGCAATATGCAAGTTAACCCCTATAATTGGGTAATTTTCACATAAGTCCACTTTTAACAAAACAATATTACAATATTGTTTAAAAAGGACAGAAAGGGAAATATATGTTCCTCAGAATCTATAATTACATTATCAACATATAACCATAAGCATTTAATCACATGATTTAAGCAAAACACCTGGGGTTAGTTCATAACCCAGGTCAGGGATGTTACAATAATGTCCTTGGGTCAGATGATATGAAGGTATGAAGATACCTAATAAGTGGTAACAAGTGATCTATGGTGATTTATGGGTTCAAATACCCAGATTCTATAATCACGATAATGAACTTGTTAAGAAGTGGAAATGTACTTGATGAGTTGAGGGACTAAGATCCCAACACTTTGTGAAAAGAGTATGGCTATAGGTCATGACTCCCCAATGACAATGCCAGGCGTTATATATATGATCTAAGCCTGAAGAGAGTTAATGTTGTGGTAATAATTCTATAGTGAATAAATGTTATACATGTTCTTTATATTCCTTAAAGGATAAGTGACATGTTGTTCTATCAAGTTATAGCTGCAATGCTTTTGATAAGAATGATGTTCTAATCTGTTAGACATTGAATTAATTGCTGCCAAACAAATATGATTCCTTAGTGTATATTTATCTTCTTAAGCTGCAATAATAATGTTTCTGGAGGAGAGTTATATCTCTCGCTGGGTCAATTTACAATTGTCTCACCCCCGTGGGAATCACATTTTTAGGTGGACGCAGACGAGGAGGCAGGAATCCTTCAGTAGGTGAAGGGCAGCAACAACAGCAGCAGGGACAGCAGCGAAGTCTCAGGTGGAGACACTGGCTGCTATGCCTTGTATAGATATAGATAGAGTCCTATGTGTCGTCTCTGTACTCTCAGGTCCTCAGAGTAGTAGTTAGTGCTTTTGAGATTTTGGCTCAGTGCCTCGAGATTTTATACTTCCTGTGTTTGGCTTGACAGGATAGTTAATGCTTGTAATTCTTAAAAGGAGATGATACATAATATGTACATGTGAACAAGAATGTAATTATGTTACTTTGGTTCTACATGAGGAAGTTTTCCTTTGATGGATCTTTTAATAAAAAGGTTTTAATTTTTAGTGATTTTTGGTAATCCGCTGCTTAGTGAACGCTTCTGCATTAGTTAATTATGTTTTGAGAGTTGTATGCCACAAATAAGTGGTATCAGATCTCTAGGTTCGTTGAGTCTACAGAGACATAGAACTAAGGTTGTAGAGTTTGTTCTAAGTGTCTTCTAGTTATCTGATAGTATCTTCTGCTCACATAGGAGAATAAGAACTTGAAAATGACTGGAGAACATGAGGAACACATTGCTAAGGGCAATGTTGTTGTACCAGAAGAGGGTGAATGAGACCAGGCAAGAGGAGAACAAGTGCCTGAGAATTTCCACCTTGACCTAATCAGGATAGAGAATCCTATGTTATGCTCTTGAAGGGCAGGATAGGACAACAATAATGCATATAGAAGACTGGATACTAGTATTACAACCTAAGTTACCAGTCTTTAATGCATAAACTTTGGGCTTTAAAAGGATTCCTGAGTGACATGGTCATGTTAGAACAGTGGAAATGTGGGAAAGATTAATAAATGGCAAGAAAGTAGACTCTGCCATAAGTCTGGACAAATAGTACATCTGTGATGGTAGTGCCCAAGGAGGGGCCATAAGATATGAATTAAGGTAAGGTCTCTATAATTCTAGAGACATTTGCCTAGATATTCTGAAAAGCCAAAGTTTTTGGTGTCACCAGTGCAATAAATGCCTAGTGCACCAGGGCAGTAGCCACTAAGTAAAGGCAAAAGCAGCAACATGAAAGAACTAGACACTATGTGTTGAGTCAACCTAAAGTGGTAGATAACCATGAGGGGTAATAGTCAAATGAAATATATTCATCCTGATACTTCATTTCATGATTCTATGTGTTAAAGATACGAAAGTAGTTGTTTTTGAACTTCCTTTGACTAGTCCTATAAGGACACAAGGAAGATGAGAATTTACATTTTACTCAGTGCTCTTTAAAATGTTTTATGATTTCTCTTATCTTTGTGATATAAGATGAAATATAGAAGTGGTGCTTGGAGAAAATCTAGGAATGGAAAATCATGTGTGTATAATGATATAAAAAGTGAGGAATATGATAGTAAATAAAGTTCATACTACCTAATCTCAATACTTATATACCCTGGCCAAGTATATGATTATTGAAGATAAGGCAAGTATGAAACTCTTAGATTGTTATCTTTTTTATTACTCTGATCAAGTAGTCATTCTGAAACAATCTAGAGAGTATAATGAAACTAATAGGAAGAGCTAAGTGAACATTCCTAATTAAAAAGGAAAATCTATGTGAACATTCCCAACTTGAACATTCCCAACTAAAAAGGAAAAGCTATGTGAACATTGTTGGCTAAATGGACATCTATAAATCCCTTTGTTTTGATTATGACAAACATTTCATTCTTATTGATCTAACGAGCTACTTGAGTGTGCAGGATTAAGGTGGATGCCAAAGAAACTAGGGAAATCCATTTGCTTACATTTATGTTTTCATGCAATGTAATCGCTTTGTAAAAACTTGTACAAATATATAATGTACAAGTACTTAGATTGCATGTAAATCAAGCGTTAGATCTTCCCTAGCTAAACATCACATTTAGATAAGTCATCCCCTTCGAATAGGATCACATATGCACACTCATACATATAATTAGTGCCTAAATTGAAACATTGAAACAGGATCAATCTCGGTCGACAAACTCCTCGACCGAGACACTCTCGGTCGACAAACTTCTCGACCGAGAAAGATCCAAAGTAGCCGTTAGACACAACAGACAAGTTAGTTGGCAGTTGGAGAAAGACGTTGCAAATCACTTGTTCCAGAGTGCCTGTTGGTCGAAAAAAGTTCGACCG
This sequence comes from Alisma plantago-aquatica, assembly GCA_963693085.1. Lineage (NCBI taxonomy): Eukaryota > Viridiplantae > Streptophyta > Magnoliopsida > Alismatales > Alismataceae > Alisma > Alisma plantago-aquatica. The sequence continues at coordinate 1,115,753,713 of OY856412.1, forward strand.
AGTAGGTGTCTCGGTCGACCATTCCTCGACCGAGATTGTCTCTGACAGCAACTGCAGAATTAATTAATTAGCCGTTGTTAAAGCAACAACTTTGTACCTAACGGCTAGTTAAGCACTTAGAAACCCCTAGAAGTTATCTAGAACGTCCTTAAGCATCCTTAGACCATTCCTATAAATAGGACAAGCCATAGGACACTCAAACACACTTGCTACACTTGAGAAATCCTTGAGCATACTTTGAGCAATCTGTTTGTGAGCAATTTGAGCTTTGTGACAATTGGCTACTTCCTTCCTTAGCTCATAATTCGTGTCCTATAGGCTAGTATCTCCTACCCACTGCAATCACAAGTTCACACACTTGGTTAGGAGATCTATACGCTTGATCTAGGCAAATCAAGCCTTGGGCTTCAAAGGATAAGTTGTAATTTCCTTTTTCCTTTCTTGTTCTTTATTACTGTTTGTACTCTCCGTGCTACTCCTAGATTGGAGGCTGCGGATTGGAGAGGGTGGAGTTCTTCTTGGTGAAGAAGGTGACTTTGAGCTACTTCAGAAGGCTGGTGCAACGGGAGGTTACTTCTAGAGAGGAAGGCTACTTCAAGGGGGAGCTTGGAGTTACTTCAAGAAGGCTACCTCAAAGTTGGTGCACCTACTTCAAGTGAAGGCTGTTCAAAGGGTGTAAAGGAAAGTATTGTATTTTGTATAAATCCTTGGGAAGGTAATAAAATAAATACTTTCAAAATCCCGATTGGGTAAGCAACCGGGTAGTGGACTGACAACTTTAGTAGTTGCTAAAGTTGGAACCACTCTAAACACCTGTCTCCTTCTTCAAATTTTCAATTGTGGTTGTTTGAGTTAAATAAATTGTTAAAATTATTTAAAAACTATATTCACCCCCCCTCTAGTGTTTTTCAAACATTCCCAACTAAAAGGAAAAGCTATGTGAACATTCCCAACTAAAAGGAAAAGCTATGTGAACATTCCCAACTAAAAGGAAAATCTATGTGAACATTCCCAACTAAAAGGAAAAGCTATGTGAACATTCTCAACTAATAGGAAGAGCTATGTGAACATTCCCAACTAAAAGAAGAGCTATGTGAACATTCTCAACTAAAAGGAAAATCTATGTGAACATTCCCAACTAAAAGGAAAAGCTATGTGAACATTCCCAACTAAAAAGGAAAAGCTATGTGAACATTCCCAACTAAAAGGAAAAGCTATGTGAACATTCCCAATTAAAAATGAAAAGCTATGTGAACATTCCCCACTAAAAGGAAAATCTATGTGAACATTCCCAACTAAAAGGAAAAGCTATGTGAACATTCCCAACTAAAAGGAAAAGCTATGTGAACATTCCCAACTAATAGGAAGAGCTATGTGAACATTCTCAACTAAAAGGAAAAGCTATGTGAACATTCCCAATTAAAAGAAGAGCTATGTGAACATTCTCAACTAAAAGGAAAAACTAAGTGAACATTCCCAATAACATAGAGTTTACTAAGTGAACTTTATGAATAAATGATTACTGAGTGAAATTATCTCTGTTATATGTATATGTTTTTCCTTTTGATAAATATTCTTGGATGATGATAAAAGTATGCTCCTTTATGCTTTTTCCTTTCAATAATATGGACATCATATGTTAGGGGTTTATGCTTTGCATAAACATAAACATTGATAAGGTTGAACTAATGAAAGTAACATTGTGTGGATTACAGATCCATGATACCTCCATGATATTAAGATATTATGTGGAGACTTGAGAGTATGACAAATGAATAAATCCGTTCCTCCTTTTTCCTGGGATTTCGGGGACGAAATCCTTATAAGGGGTGGATAATTTGTAACATCCCTGACTTGGGTTATGTGTTAACCCTAGATGTTTTGCCTAATAAGGTTGAGTATATGCTTAATATTATCTTGGGAAAAGTAATTAGGGCTCATGAGAAACTTATGTTTCAATTTTGGTCCTGTTTAATTAATGTTGAAGCAATGTTTGCCTATTTTGGACTAAAGTGCAAATTACCTAAGTTGAGGGGTTAAATTGCAAATGTTGCATGATAAGATGTTCCTCTGATGTTTAGACATCATAAGAATGAATATGATGTAGTTGCATGGTTTTCACAAGCTTGGGCACCAAGATTAAGCTTGTAAAGCAATCCTTGTGCATTAAAACCTAGTTTTGGTGTAATGTGCAAATTACCCAAAACCTAGGGTTCAATATGCAAATTATCACTTCAACAAGGTCCCCATGTTTCTTGGCATCTTGTAGAGCAAATAAAATGAGAGGGGCGCCTCATTTGAATTAAGTTGGAGGAGAGAGAATCTTGATATTAAAATAATCAAGATTTAATCCTAAGTGAAACCCTAATTCAATTTAGGGCAAAAATGAATGTATTAATTAAAGGGCCTTCAACCAAAATTAAAATGGTTGGATTCAGATGTGTGTGTATGAGCTTAAAGCCTTGCAAAGGCACGAGCATATCCTAAGGAGGTGAAATTCCACTCACCATTATAATAAGAAAAAGAATTTCCACTCAAATATGGATATTCTTATTATAAGGGTTAAGGTGCTTAATTTCTTTTCCCTTAATTCATCGATAATGAAAGGGAACTCGGTGGGTATAGAGATGCCCTTGCATGCAAGAAACCAAGGGGGAAGTGGTGGCAACAATTTTGGAATTAAAAGACTTTTATAAAGAATTTTATCTCTCATCAATTTTCTTATAAAAGTACCCTTTCCAAGCCAAAACAAAGGCTTTTTCGGATGCTTTTCTTTCCCCTTGCTTGGAAAACGACCAAGGAGCTGTGGAGTATCAGGAGGACGACCCCCAACCTGTTGGTAAGTTTCTTGACCTCCTTTCACCTTGAATCCATGGTGAAAATCGAAAATCAATGCATGAATTCTTCATATCCCGATCCCCTCTTCAATTCTAACCAATTCTTTTCACTCAAAGCTTGAGGACGACCATTGGAATAGTGAAAGGAGTTGCATCCACCATTGTTTCCATGAGATTGGAGCTTTGGAGCTCAATTGGAGGCGGTTTTTATAACTTGAACCCTTAATTTTATTATTGCAATCAATTCCTTATCAATTGGTGATCATTTCTACATTTCCGAAATTAAGTTTGTTTGATTGATGCAATCTCCATGGAAATCACAGTATATTTCGTGAGTTTGGAGCTTGATGATGATGCCATAATCATAAGCACACACCTCCCTAAATATCTAGGGCAAACAATTTCAATGTTGAGACCAAACGATTTCACCAAACCGTTTGGTGACCAAACCGTTTGCAAACCGTTTAGTGGTTTGAGTTCCAAACCATTTGGAATGGTTGACCATTTGAGATGGTTGACCATTTGAAGATATATTCTGTGGTTCTTGGATTTTGATCCAATGGTTGAATGATTCCTTAATTGCAAACCCTGATCGACTAAGTGTTGATTTTGAAATTGATTGAGATGTTGTTTTGGGTTGATTGACCCAAACGGTTTCAAAACCATTTGGGGATCACCCAAATGGTCTCAATAACGTTTAGGGGTCACCCAAGACCGTTTGGAGGTCTAGGGTTAAATATGGCTAAGTGTTTGAAGGTCCAAATGTAGCAAATTGATTTGCAACTAAGTGCTGATTTGATAATCAATCCAATGGTCCAAAACCCTAATTGGATGTCATGGATTTTGATGATGGAATGGGTAAACGGTCTCAAGACCATTCGTAGATCAACCAAATGGTCTCAAGACAGTTTTTTGGTCATCCAAGACCGTTTGATGTCAGGTCATATCATGTGATGATGATAGTTGATTGATTTCAATTGATTTGATTCCACAATGTCAACCATTGATGGATCCTCGATTTCAAACCCTAAGTGATGGTTTCTTGATTATCAAACCTAGTTAAATTGGGTTCAAAACCCTAAATTGAAGGTCTAATTGAATGGTGATTCACTGGTCCAATTGATGAATTCTTTAGTGGTTCAATTTATAATTGGTCCATGGATTGAAACATTGAGTCGATTGAGTATTGAAGTGCCTTTTTGGTCCATGCGGTTTTGAGAACGTTTGGACCAAACGGTCTCAAGACCGTTTGGGTCCCAAATGGTCTCAAAAGGGACCAAATGATCTCAAACCGTTTGGTGACCCAAAGTACAAAAGGTTTCAACATCTATTTTGTTCAATTGGTTTCAAGTACAACTTGTTCAAATGGTTTTCAAACAATTGGTTTATAAGAACCAAGATCATTGAGGGTCTAAGTAATTAACTTTGTGAAGATCAACATGGTTAATCCATTTGAACATCTCATGTAATTGAAGGTCCAATATGGTGAACCTATTTAGATATTTAATGCAATTGAAGATTTCAATGGTTAACCCAATTGATCACTTTGTGGAATTGAAAGTTTAATTGGTCAATTCTTTTGAATTCCTTATATAATTGATGGTTTAATTGATTAGACCATTTGGACATCTAATATGATCCAAGGTCAATCAGCTATGTGATTATTAAAGATGTAGACCCATGATGATTGTGAAGGTTAACCGTAGCTATGTGTACTCAAGTGAAGAGTTGACCTAGATCAATCTTGGAGTATTTAACATCCTAGAGAGGATGAGAGAGAGAATGAGAGAGATGAATGCTTATATAATTAAGCCCTAATTCTCTCATTATGAGTAAACTATGTGATAAGGGTTGATCCATAATAATGAGATCATGAAACCCTAATCAATGAGCCCTAACCCTAATTAGAGCAATGCTATGTGTGAAACCCTAATTAGAGAAATGCTATGTGTGAAACCCTAATTAGAGCAATGCTATGTATGAAACCCTAATTAGAGCAATGCTATGTATGAAACCCTAATTAGAGCAATGCTATGTGTGAAACCCTAATTAGAGCAAAGCTATGTGTGAAACCCTAATTAGAGAAAAGCTATGTGTGAAACCCTAATCTAGGGCAAAGCTGAGTGTCATCATAAATCCAGGGTGATGGTGTAACCCTAATTGAGTGTAACAATGAAGGAAACCCTAATTTAATGGGAATTGTACATCCTAATCCCTAATTTGGGTATGAGGTAAGAGAAACCTTACTTGGATGTGAATAGAAAACCTTAATCCCTAAAATGGGGTAAGGTGCATGAAACCCTATTATAGGGTAGCGCCACTAATCCTATGTGAAGACCTAGCACTGGGTGATGTATTATGAAATCTTAATTTTACATAATACTAGGTGAAACCCTGATATAGAAGGATGATTATATGAAACTCTATTGAAGAGTAATACTATGTGTAATCCATAAATGTATGGAATATTCTATGTGAATCCTCAAATTATAAATATGGAGAATACTATTCCTAATAATGGAACAGTGATTAATGTTATGACAAATGTAACACCTAGATAGGTTGATAATGAATATCCTTATATTGATAGTTCCTAACTCAAGGATGAGTCCATAGTATTGGCAATGGCTGTATATTCTAAGTGAGTGATTAATGACCACTTTACATGATAATTGTGATGAACTGGTGCATAAAGTATTAGGATGGGGAATACCCTAATACAAATTAAGTGTATGAACTCAAGTAAGATAAAGCTATTGAGGGAAGTGATACATCAAGATATGATAGATATCACATCCAACACCCCAAAACTGGTATACCTTGATGTGTTATAAGTCCTGTATAATTGGATGAATGACACATGAGATGTGTCATGTTAATGGTCACATTAAGGTGTAATGCACCCTATTGAATGTAGGCTAACATGCCTTATGAAAAGGTTAATCCAAACCTATAAACTATGATGTAATCATATTCTGGAAAAGATAAGAGATAACTCATGCTATGTGTTGATAATTCATTTAATGATGAATGATGAGAATAAATAAGTATGATTGAATACTTATAATTATCCATGTTGATTCCTTGCTATGTGATCCCTAATACAGGGTAATGCTACGTGAAACCCTAATACAAGTTAATGCTATGTGATCCCTAATACATGGTAATGTTATATGAAACCCTAATACATGATGATGCTATGTGAAGTTCTAACACAGAGTAATCCTATGTGAAGCTCAAATATAGATTAATGGGTTATGAATGTAATAAGATAACCCTTGTATTGCATGGTACTGATATGTAATTGTATCATGATTACTAATCATGCAGATATGTTGAGATGATGAGCATAGACAAGTATGATCTATGATGTTCTATATATTGAAAATGTTATATAGGCCTTATAAGCCTTCATATGCTTTGTTGCTTAGTGAGAGGTAACCTACAATTAATGAGTCATGCGTGTCACATGATGTGCTAATTATCTTAGATTGTTTATGAGCTTCATAAGCCATAATATGCCTTATTGCCTATTAAGGGGTAATAATAGGTGGTATGAGCTTCGTGAACGATGTGCAATGCTTTGTGTAGCAAGAATTATAATGTCCTTGGGTCAGATGATATGAAGGTATGAAGATACCTAATAAGTGGTAACAAGTGATCTATGGTGAGTTATGGGTTCAAATACCCGAATTCTATAATCATTATAATGAACTTGTTAAGAAGTGGAAATGTACTTGATGAGTTGAGGGACTAAGATCCCAACACTTTGTGAAAAGAGTATGGCTATAGGTCATGACTCCCCAATGACAATGCCAGGTGTTATATATATGATCTAATCCTGAAGAGAGTTAATGTTGTGGTAATAATTCTATAGTGAATAAATGTTATACATGTTCTTCATATTCCTTAAAGGATAAGTGACATGTTGTTCTATCAAGTTATAGCTGTAATGCTTTTGATAAGAATTATGTTCTAATATGTTAGACATTGAATTAACTGCTGCCAAACAAATATGATTCCTTACTGTATATTTATCTTCTTAAGCTACAATAATAATGTTTCTGGCGGAGAGTTATATCTCTCACTGGGGCAATTTACAATTGTCTCACCCCCGTAGGAATCACATTTTTAGGTGGACACAGACGAGGAGGCAGGAATCCTTCAGTAGGTGAAGGGCATCAACAACAGCAGCATGGACAACAATGAAGTCTCAGGTGGAGACACTGGCTGTTATGCCTTGTATAGATATAGATAGAGTCATATGTGTCGTCTCTGTACTCTCAGGTCCTCGGAGTAGTAGTTAGTGCTTTCGAGATTTTGGCTCAGTGCCTCGAGATTTTATACTTCCTGTGTTTGGCTTGACAGGACAGTTAATGCTTGTAATTCTCAAAAGAAGATGATACATAATATGTACCTGTGAACAAGAATGTAATTATGTTACTTTGGTTCTATGTGAGAAAGTTTTCCTTTGATGGATCTTTTGATAAAAAGGTTTTAATTTTTAGTGATTTTTGGTAATCCTCTGCTTAGTGAACGCTTCCGCATTAGTTAATTATGTTTTGAGAGTTTTATGCCACAATAAACCACATATTTTAGAAAACACGGGTTAATTAAAACCGATTGTGGAAAGCAGATGAAAGAGAACTATTACATCCAGATCCTGCAAGGAAACATGTTATATAAACATTTACAAGTCTTGATATATGTCCACAGCTTATCGGAACCAACTGTACTATCAACACTAGAGTTCATCACATGTTTATACATACATAACGGGCCACGTAAGGCCATCAACAGGATATATAAAATTACAACAGCTAGTCATCGTGAAACGTCGTCAAACACCTCCGAGGACCTGAGAGTACAAGGATGACTCTAGGACTCTACTACAAAACCACCAAAACAGCAGCATGTCCATCTCTTGCCTTCTACTGCTCTTCTTACTGCTCGGCCACAACCCCTCGACCACCACCACTTCTAGCGCGACCGCCTAAAAAGGGTGTAAACCAACGGGATGAGACACACAATCCCAGCGAGAAACATAACTCCCCACTGAAACTATAAAACTCCAGAAAGCTTAAAGCAAGTAAGGCATATAACTAATATAAGCAGATTATATGAGTAGCATACTGAGCAGAACTTACTATATTATCCATCTTACCAAGATAACTTGATGCATATAACCTGATTTTCTTTATGGAACATGATTGACAAGATAAGATTTATAAGATCTTATCACAAAACATAAGGAACGTATAAGTAACTGTAAGGTATAACAAGATCAACTACACAAGCAAGGTCTCAACCAATGTTCTGTATTTTGTACTAGGAAATAAACACTATTTGGCTGAATTACATATTATTATGCCCTGAGGAAGTGATCTGTACTTCTCAGATCCAACTAACGACTATGAAACCCGGAGCCGGTGCCATACAAGGTCAATGGCAGAGCCGGACTCCACGACCTCACCACCTCATGGTCAATGCACGAGAACCAAAGCAGGACTGTAGTCCCATGCTTAAGTGGCCTCAGCCACATGGTTAGCTCCGCAAGCTACCCATAACCCTAGCCCACCTTGGTACAGGCCTCAACGCTAGTAAACCTTGAGCCATATGCTTATTCACCATGCTCTGAGCCATGAACGCATTCATGTTCTATCACATATCCTGAGCCATGGTCCTATTCACCATGCTCCATATCTCCTGAGTCTGGAACTGTAGTTGCACTGAAATCCTCCTATTTTCGTCTAGGAGAAACCTCACATATTCAACAATATGCGCTCTAGGTTAACCCGCTGGAGAACCCGTTTCACCATCACCAGCTACTAACGATGATGGATCTATGGCAAGGGAAAGCTACATGTCCAGTTCCACTGTAATTAATTAGTATATTTTAAGTGGATTGTTGAGGCAACCAAGTTGTAAAACACACAAGTAGTGAGTTATATTATTACTGTCATCATCACCTTGTTCTGGGATCTCAATCCCTCATCACAGGAAACTACTGCCTCTCAAGGCATCATCATTATCTTACATCATCACTTGGGATAACAATCCCTCATCACATCATCAAGAGGATAACACCTCACTGGGTACTCGACCCTCATCAGGTCCTCAGACCTATCTTCTTATACTAGTGATGCATGTTATTTCATTAACAAGAGTTATCATCATGATACACTGTTATTCAAACACATATGCCTCATAGCTCTTACCTGGCTATGAATTCATCTGGTACACCTGCATGGTTAGTATGCACATCAAGAGAGATAACTTAAAATCACCAGACATAGCTTTTACTGATTATCATGTTATTAGGGTTTGCAGATGCACATGTCATGATCATAATCGTATGAAGCATACACTGTATCAATTATATTATTTCTATCAAATCATGGGCATCCATTTGAGCTTATAAACTAGCATCTTATCTTCTTAATAGGCATCATCTTCACGCATTAAACATAACATTGGTTTACAAACCATCATCCATAACCCATAATCAACAAAGATGCAATTACATGATAAAGGATCACTATGTAGGGTTTCTGGGTCAGACATGACCCTCACCAAAGGTGCCCACTACCCTCACTAGAAGTTTGATGGGTAGGGAAACCCTCACTACAGGTGGTATCGGGCAGGGTAATAACCCTCACTAGAGGTCTATCAGCCAACCCAAAGGCAAGGTATATCGGGCAACCACTTCATGGTGTGTCATGCACCTAGAGAGCAAAGGTGCTAACGTGCAGCTCAGATGCAAGGACTACGTCGTACAACCAAGACCAAGAAGTGCATCATGTAGCTGGGCCCATGGGCATATCGTGCATCTAAGGTCAAGGTGTGACAGGCAACTATGTGTATCGGGCAAAGCTCAAATGGCTAGCTAGGGTTAGGGTTTGGGTTGTGTCGGACAACCATCACCACCCTATCGGCTAAGATTGTGGCGCCCAAAGCCATCACCATATCTCCCATCAAGGTACACATCAACAAACCAATACAAGGGCACCACAAGGAAGCCTATCACCCAACAAGAGCAAGCACAACCTATCGGCCATCACAAAGGCAAGACCAGGGTTCTCCATACAACACTGTATCGGGCAACACCTAACTTGTGTATCGTGCAAGGCACAAATCTCATTCTAACATGGTCATCATCAACCTCAAGATCACCATCATCAAAACCCTAAAGGATCAAAAGAATTGAATCACCTCTCAACAACCAAGAGAGAGGGGTTTTGCTCAATCTCCATCACAAATCGGGCATCATGATGGATCATTTCCATACCGGCCAAGGTCTCAACCACTACTAGGTCAAAACTCAACCAAGGCTCACACTACTACAGATATGTCCTTTGGCATTAGTTATTTAAGCCCTTTTAGTGTCGATTTCCAAGCGATGCCTTTGTGGGCGCTGCTAAAAGTCAAACCCTTTCGGCGTCAGTTTTCCAACCGACGCCAAAACTGTAACATCCCTAACCTGGGTTATGCTTTAAACCTAGGTGTTTTGATTAAGAGAGGTGATTATATTGTTAATATTATCTTGTGAAAAGTAATTAGGGCTCAAGAGGAACTTATGTTGCAATTCTAGTCCTTCTTGAATATTGTTGAAATCAATGTTTTGCTTGTTTTGGACTAAAGTGCAAATTACCCAAGTTGAGGGGTTAAATTGCAAATTGTGCATGATAATATGTTCATCATGTGTTGAAGCATCATGAGAGTGAAAATTATGTAGAGGTATGGCTTATGGAAGCCTGAGTACCAAGAAAGAGCTGATAAAGCAATGCTTGTGCATTAAAACCTAGTTTTGGTGTAATGTGCAATTTACCCAAAACCTAGGGTTCAATATGAAAATTACCACTTCAATAAGGTCCCTAATGTTTCTTGGCATCATTTGGAGCAAAGAAAATGAGAGGTGCGCCTCTTTTGAATTAATTTGGAGGAGAGAGAATCTTGATATTAAAATAATCAAGATTTAAGCCTAATTGAAACCCTAATTCAATTTAGTGCAAAAATAAATATATTAATTGAAGAGACCTTTAACCAAAAAGGTGAGGGATTAATTTCAAAGGATTGGACGAGATTGTGCCTTGAAAAGGCACGAAAATATCCAAGGGAGTGGATAACTCACTCACAATTTTATAAGAAAAAGAAATATCCACTCACATATGGATATTAATATAATATGATTTGGGGTGCTTAATTCGCTTTTCTTTAAATCATGGATAATTTAGAGGAATAAGAGGCAAACAATATAGCCTAGGATCCAAGGAGTTGAGTGGGAAGAGGCGGCACTATTTTTGGGATTAAATGAATTTTTATAAGGCATTTTCTCTCTCATTGAATTTTTATAAAAAGACCTTTTACAAGCCAAAACAAAGGCTTTTCCGATTCCACTTCTTCTCCTTGCTTGGAAAACGACCAAGGGATCTTGGGAGGATCAGGAGGACGGCCCCCAACCTCTTGGTAAGCTTCTTGACCCTTGTTCACCTTGAATCCATGGTGGAAATCACAAAATCAATGCATGAATTCTTCCTATTTCGATCCCCTCTTCAATTCTAACCATTCCTTTTCACTCAAAGCTTGAGGATGAGCCTTGGAATGGTGAAAGGAGTTGCATACACCATTGTTGACGTGATCTGGGATCTTTGGAGCTCAATTGGAGGTGTGTTTTATAACTTTCACCCTTAATTTTGTTATTGCATTCAATTCCTTATCAAATAATGATCCTTTCTTCATTCACGATAATTGATTTGGTTGATTGATGCAATCACCATGAAAATCGTTGCAGGTTTTGTGAGTTTTGAGATTTATGATGATGACATCATCATAAGCACACACCTCCCCAAATATCAAATGCAAACGGTTTCAACTTGTTGATCCAAACGGTTTCAAAACCGTTTGGTGATTTGAGACCCAAAACATTTAAGGGAGTTGACCGTTTAGGAGGGTTGACCATTTGAGGTCATAACCCTAATTCATGTTGGATGATAATATAAAGGATCCAATTGATTAATTCAATGTATAGTTAATCACCAAGTAGCAAACCCTAATCGGGTTAAGTGCTGATTTTGTAATTGATTGAGTTGAATCTTTGGGTTGATTAACCCAAACGGTTTCAAAACCATTTGAGGATCACCCAAATGGTTTCAAAACCGTTTAGTGGTCAACCAAGACCGTTTGGAGGTCCAGGGTTGAGTATGGTTGGGTATTTGAAGATACAAAGATACCAAATTGAAATGCAATCAATTGTTGATTTGATAATCAATCCAATGATCCAAACCCTAATTGGATGTCATGGATTTTGATGATGAGATGGGCAAATGGTTTCAAAACCATTTAGAGGTCAAGCACCTCAAGACCGCATGATGTCAAGCACCTCAAGATCGTATGGATGGTCAAAGGTGGTAATTTGAAGGATTAAAGATCCAAGGGTCAATAAATGTTGAACCTCAATAACTCAATTGATTGAAGGTTCTAATGTTGCTAATCATGACCAACCAATTGATGAATGCACCTCATGAACCCTTGTGGTTTTGGGACTGATTTGGCCCAAATGGTCTTGAAACTTTTTGGGGTCAAACGGTTTCAAAACCGTTTGGAGGTCAAACAGTTTCAAAACCGTTTGGTGATGAAACCTCAAAACTGTTTGAAGGTTGTTGGTGATTCAATCACTTGGTAATGGAAGGTAATGCTTGTTCCAATGATCCAATGATGAATTTTTATGGTAATCAAAGATGGTACAAAGGCTAAAGACCCATAAGTACCTAAATGATTAGTACTATTGAAGGGGTAAACCCTAATCACTATAAGAACAATAATTTGGTACACTATGTGAATCATAGTTGTATGTACTTGATTGAAGGGTTGAGATGACCTAATCAAGTTGAGAGGATGAAAGAATAGAATTCATACATGAATATGATTCATGTTGTGATTAAGTGTATGATCCTTAGTAAAGAGATCATAAAACCCTAATCATGAATATAAACCCTAATTGACAGGGTTATTGAGCTCCGACCCTAATTGAGGGCAATTCTAAATGAAACCCTAATCCAGGGTGAGGATGTAACCCTAATCCAGGGTCATGATATGTATAACTCTAATTTAGGGTAATAATATACAAAACCCTAATTTGGATGAATAGTGAATCTCTAATTATGGACAATTAAATGAAATCCTATGGAGATGAATAGTAAACCCAAATTGTGGGTAACTATAGTGGAAATCCTAATTAAGGATGATTCCATGTGAAATCCTATTCTAGGGTAATTCCATGAGAAACCCTAAGTTAGAATGATGTATATGGAATGTTGATGTGATGATGGGATGTGAGAATCAAATCTAGGGTGATGTCATGTAATGATATATGATACCCTAGTTGAGGGCTATTCCATGAGAAACCCTAGTTGAGGGTGATTCCATGAGAAACCCTAGTTGAGGGTGATTCCATGAGAAACCCTAGTTGAGGGTGATTCCATGAGAAACCCTAGTTGAGGGTGATTCCATTAGGAACCCTAGTTGAGGGTGATTCCATGAGAAACCCTAGTTGAGGGTGATTCCATGAGAAACCCTAGTTGAGGGTGATTCCATGAGAAACCCTGACTAAGAATCAATACCCATGATGCTCTAATACTATGTTGTGATGAGAGGCCCTAAGAAGGGTGAAGGTATGTGAGACTCTAATTTGGAGTCATAATACATAAAGCCCTAATTCTGGGCAATATGACAATAAATCATAATTCTAATTTTAGGTAAGGGTATAAGAAAACCCTAATGATGAGATGGAAGGAATTACCTTATAAAGGTGAAATATTTCAAGTGGTTGATTATAAGCAACCTTATTGTAAGCAATGTCTTTATCATTAGACAAGTCCATATCATTAAAGGTAGTTGGACAATTCTAATGTGTGGCCTATGCATTACATGCTAAAGGTAATAGGTCAGTAATTAAAAGTATTAAGAGGGGAATACCTTAATACAAGATAAGCTAGTTAACTCAAGAGAGTCTGAAATGATGAGAAGAGTGATACATCAAGATATGATAGTTATCACATTTAACATTTTAGGGTTTATATACCTTGATGCATTTTAAATCCAATATATTTGGGTAAGGAACATATGAAGTGTGTTATGCAACTATTGCAATGAAACATAATGAGTTGATGCACTTTGATAAGTGTTGACTAATGTACCTTGAGAATGGGGTTAAGCCAAATTAATGAGTATGATGTAATCATACCATGATGAGGATGAGAAATGAACTCATACCTTGAATTGATGATCATTAATGCTATATGATGAGAGTAATGATCTTGAATAGTTATTTATGATATCTTTGAATTCCCCAGAGGTATGGAATAATGAATTAAGGGTTGGACAGATAATATAATAATGAAACCCTAATTAATGAGAAATGGGAAACCCTAACCCTAACTTTGGGTAAAGGGAATGAAAAGCCCTATTTGGTAGTAAACCCTAATCCTGGTAAAGGAATAATGGTGTTACTATTGTATCACATAATGTGATGAATGACTTGTATGACTGTTATCATGTATAATAACCATGCAGGTATCATGAGATGATGAACATAGCCATATTTGAGCTGTGACATTTATATAATAAATGTCGATTGGCCTTATGTGCCTTAATGTTGTTGTTTCTTAGTAAAAGTAACAAATGTGCATGGATTTTATGAGTCATATGAGTAAGTTGTTGCCTAGAAAGAGGTGACATGATACTTTGTGGCCTTATGAGCCATGTGTGATGCTTTTGTAACAAGTATCATGAATGCCTTGGTCAGATGACCTGAAGGTGATAGTTACCCAATTGATGGTAATGATGCTCAATGAGGAGCTAAGGGTTTGAATACCCAAAACCATATGATTAGGGTGATGAGATTGTGAAGGGATGATAATTCCCAGTATTGAAATGAGGGACTGAGTTCCCAAGGTCTTTTAAAGACTGATAAGTAATTGATGAAAATAATACATGTCTCTTTATAGCATTGTTGTAATAAGTCATGCTTGAGAACTTGACTGATGCTAAAAGAATATGCTAATGTATTTAATTAATCAATTGAAATCATATCATGTAGAGCCCTGATCATAGATCCATCAGCGTAAGAATTTGCTGAATGGTGAAACGGGTGCTCCGTGGCAAAACTCGGAACACATATTTTTAATATGCGGGGGTAAATGGGAGAACATATCCTTACGTCCTTATGAAGAGATTGATGGAAGGTAAACATTAAACCTCTCAATCCTTCATGCTTCCGGGATGGATGTATCACTAATCTCCCGATGATTAGGATAGATGCCGTACACATCTCCCAATGATACTTAATGTCGGGTCAATGGAGATAAACATTAAATCTCTCGATTGCCGATGAGAGTGCAGTTGACACTGTAACTCTATAGTGAAGTTGCCAGTATACCATGGAAAGCTATTTTGAGCAGTCGACACAGTCCTACTTGTGGTCCCGCTCTGACAGGGATGTGGGAGGTCATGGGAATCCAGCTCTTCCATTGACCTTGTATGGTACTAATTTCGACTTCGCAGTGGTCGGTTGGAGTATGAGTGGTATACCACATCTCCTCAGGGCATAAGTGTGATTTTAAAATGAAATCAGCCTTATAGCATGTTTGCTTAAGGATTGAATATAGAAAATTATTAGCTGATGTTATATTCCTTTCATGCAACTCTAGATGATTGATGTTATTCATATCTGTTTGTATTCATTGCAAGTAGATGGATGAACTCTGATTCTACCATGAGTAGATGCAATGTTTTCCTTGGGGAAGGAGATTACTTCACTCTGTTCATACAATGATTTATCTGCTGTTAATTATATATAAATCCTTTTGCTTAGTTTATTTTAATAAACTGCTATAACAATGTTTTGGCGGAGAGTTATATCTCCCGCTAGGGAAATTTATAATTGTCTCACCCCCGTGGGATCTAATGTTTTTAGGTGGACGCGAACGAAGAGGCAGAAATCTTTTGCAGGAAAAGGACAACAGTAGTAACATCAGAGACAGCAGTGAGATCTCAGGTGGAGATACTGTCTGTCAAGTCATGTAGCTAGAAAGTCCTATGTGTCATCTCTATACTCTCAGGTCCTTAGAGTTTTTAGTTACTATTTTTAATAAACCGTTCTGAGATTTTGGCTTGATGCCTCGAGATTATTATGCTGTCTATACAAAATGTTAATAGGACAGCTGATGTTGTAATCATCGAGAAGAGATGGTACAAGTTATGTACGTTTGAACCAGAATGTAAATGTTATACAATGGTTCTTGATGGAAGAAACTTCCTATGTTTGGATCTCTTTGCAAAAAGTTTTAATTTTTAGTGATTTTTAGTAATCCGCTGTAAATGATTTGCTTCCACTTAAGTAAATCTTGTATTTTGTGAGTTGGATGCCACAATTAAAGTGGTATCAGAGCTCTAGGTTCGCTGAGTCTACATAGACATAAGACTAAGGTAGTAGAGTCTGTTCTAGTGTCATCCAGTGTATCTGATAGTGTCTTCTGCTCGTATAAGAGAAGAAGAACTTAAAAGATGACTGGGTCACATGAGGGGGTTGCTGATGAAAGCAACAATGTTGCACCAAGAAGAGTTGCATGGGAGTAGGCAAGAGAGAGACAATTGCCTGAGAATCCCCTAGCTGATCCAACTATAATAAGAAATCCTTCTTTAAGTATTACTGTTGGAGAATTTAGGGCAACAATAATATATATAGTGGATCAAGCATTGGCAGTGTAACTAAATTACCAGCCCCCAATGATAATTTTTAGATATCAACAAGATTTTTTATCAACATCAGTAGGTTGAAGCAATAAGGAATGATGAAGTTCTGGACTTAAATTGAGTCTGTGCTCAACCTCAGCCTGTTGAATCAATATATAATGATGGAGGGAACATATTACAACCTGAAATTAGGGTCTGCCCCAAGTGTAGGAAACCTAGACATACCAGAAGATTTGCCCAGAGAAGAAAAATAAGATGATAATTGAGAAAAGGCCTATCCAAATCCAGGAACAGAGGCCTAGTGGTTCCAAAAATAGGATGTTTTGGTACCATCAGTACAACCAAAGCCTAGTACACCAAGGCTATGGATACCCGGATAGGGTAAAGAATCTTCTAGATTACATCTAGCACCTAGAATTTTCTACCAATATAGATAGGTAGTACTTCTGGCAAGAGATTGTTTAGCCAAAAATGTTATGATGAATCAACCTCTGAGGCAGAGTCAGCCTGAGGCAGTAAATAATCCACGAATCATGACAGGTCAGACAAAATAATGTCATTCTAATATGTCATTTTATGAATTCCTGGATTAAATTGAGAAAGTAATTGATTGAATTTTCCTTGTTTAGTCCTATGAGGACTTACAATTTGCTTAGTAAAACATTACAAATGTTTAATGTTGTTCTTACCCCTATGAGAAAAGATGAGGTACAAAATAAATGCTTGGATAAAATCCAGGAATGTTAAATCTTATGCTTATGATAATATGAAAGAGAAGGAATATGATAATATACAAAGTGCATACCACTAATCTCAATATTTATATACCCTGGCCAGGTATACAACTATTGATGATGGAGTGAGTATGGAAACTCTTAGATTGTTGTCTTTTTGATTGCTTTGATCAAGTAGTCATTCTGAGACAATCTAATGAGTGACAGGAAATTAGAAATATGGAATGAAAAATGTGTCATAAGCATAAGAAAGAGAAATTTGAGAGAATCTCAGATGAGCATGTTGGTATGAGGAACTAAAAGTTTACTCCTCATAAGATAAGAATAAGGGAGATGAACCCTGTTCAATAAAGATGTAAGTATAATAAAGATCTGTCCCATAATGAGGAAATGGGAAATGTGATGAGATCATGAGATGATCATAAACATGCTAATAATAATAAAGAAAGGGATAATGTTAAGTAATCATCCTTATAAATTCCTATGCTGAAGGCAAGGAACCTAGGATGAGATAAAGAGTAAATGGTTCATGAATAGTTGAAAATACATGAACTAATAAGAGGAATATGAATCCTTGTTTTCTTTCCTTTCAGGGACATGGCAATCAAGTGGGTCCTATGACACTTGAAGTGCATAAGATAAAAATGTTCACGTGATGGATACTTAGAAAAGTATCAATTTATCTTGGACTTGGGTTCCAAGATGAAGAAATATGTAACAATTAATGTTCCAAGATGAAAGGAAGATAAAAATGTGATGTGTTTTCAACACATGGGATAGATACCAAGGTGAAAGATTCCGGTATCTAAGAAATATCAGACAGTTTATGTTGGCTACCTGAAGTGGTCAACTAAGAAATTAGTCTGATTATACAAAATAGCATGAACATCATATGTTAGGGGTTTATGCTTTGCATAAACATGATATTAATAAAGAATGTATGATGTTTCTCTGAACAAGAAAAGTGTTACTTGACACAAAATGAATTCCAAAGTCAATGATGAAGAACAGTGGAGTATGTGTCTTGTGTGTTGATTCTATGAGAATCTAGTATGGAAACACTTTGTGCTGATCAAAGTTCTATGGTGTCTCCATAATAAGGAGATGCTATGTGAAGACTTGATAGTATGATGATTGAATAACATCTGTCTTCCTTTATCTGGGATTTCGGGGACGAAATCCTTGTTAGGGGTTTATAATTTGTAACATCCCTAACATGGGTAATGCTTTAACCCTAGGTGTTTTGATTAAGAGAGGTGATTATATTCTTAATATTATCTTGTGAAAAGTAATTAGGGCTCAAGAGGAACTTATGTTGCAATTCTAGTCCTTCTTGAATATTGTTGAAATCAATGTTTTGCTTGTTTTGGACTAAAGTGCAAATTACCCAAGTTGAGGGGTTAAATTGCAAATTGTGCATGATAATATGTTCCTCATGTTTTGAAGAATCATGAGAGTGAAAATGATGCAGAGGTATGGCTTATGGAAGCTTGAGTACCAAGAAAGAGCTGATAAAACAATGTTTGTGCATTAAAACCTAATTTTGGTGTAATGTGCAATCTACCCAAAACCTAGGGTTCGATATGCAAATTACCACTTCAATAAGGTCCCTAATGTTTCTTGGCATCATGTGGAGCAAATAAAATGAGAGGGGCGCCTCTTTTGAATTAAGTTGGAGGAGAGAAAATCTTGATATTAAAATAATCAAGATTTAAGCCTAATTGAAACCCTAATTCAATTTAGTGCACAAATAAATATATTAATTGAAGAGTCCTTTAACCAAACAGGTGAGGGATTAATTTCAAAGGATTGGACGAGCTTGTGACTTGCAAAGGCACGAAAATATCCAAGGGAGTGGATAACTCACTCATAATTTTATAAGAAAATGAAATATCCACTCACATATGGATATTAATATAATATGATTTGAGGTGCTTAATTTGCTTTTCTTTAAATCATGGATAATTTATAGGAATAAGAGGAAAACAAGATAGCCTCGGATCCAATGAGTTGAGGGGGAAGAGGAAGCACTAATTTTGGGATTAAATGAATTTTTATAAGGCATTTTCTCTCTCATTGAATTTTTATAAAAAGACCTTTTACAAGCCAAAACAAAGGCTTTTCTGATTCCACTTCTTCTCCTTGCTTGGAAAACGACCAAGGGAGCTTGGTAGGATCACGAGTACAACCCCAAACCTGTTGGTAAGCTTCTTGACCCTTGTTCACCTTGAATCCATGGTGGAAATCACAAAATCAATGCATGAATTCTTCCTATTTCGATCCCCTCTTCAATTCTAACCATTCCTTTTCACTCAAAGCTTGAGGATGAACCTTGGAATGGTGAAATGAGTTTCATTCACCATTGTTGACGTGATCTTGGAGCTTTGGATCTCAATTAGAGGTGGGTTTTATAACTTGAACCCTTAATTTTGTTATTGCATTCAATTCCTTATCAAATAATGATCCTTTCTTCATTCACGATAATTGATTTGGTTGATTGATGCAATCACCATGAAAATCATAGAAGTTTTCATGAGTTTATAGCTTGATGATGATGACATCATAATAAGCACACACCTCCCCAAATATCAATTGCAAATGGTTTCAACTTGTTGATCCAAACGGTTTCACCAAACCGTTTGGTGATTTGAGACCCAAACCATTTAAGGGAGTTGACTGTTTAGGAGGGTTGACCATATTAGGTCAGAACCCTAATGCATGTTGGATGATAATCTAAAGGATCCAATTGATTAATTCAATGTATAGTTAATCACCAAGTAGCAAACCCTAATCGGGTTAAGTGCTGATTTTGTAATTGATTGAGTTGAATCTTTGGGTTGATTAACCCAAACGGTTTCAAAACCATTTGAGGATCACCCAAACAGTTTCAAAGCCGTTTGTAGGACAACCAAGAACGTTTGGAGGTCCAGGGTTGAGTATGGTTGGGTATTTGAAGATCCAAAGATACCAAATTGAAATGCAATCAATTGCTAATTTGATAATCAATCCAATGATCCAAACCCTAATTGGATGTCATGGATTTTGATGATGAGATGGGAAAACGGTTTCAAAACCATTTAGAGGTGAATCACCTTAAGACCGCATGAGGTCAAGCACCTCAAGATCGTATGGATTGTCAAAGGTGGTGATTTGAAGGATTAAAGATCCAAGGGTCAATAATTTTTGAACCTCAATAATTCAGTTGATTGAAGGTTCGAATGTTGCTAATCATGACCAACCAATTGATGAATGCACCTCATGAACCCTTGCGGTTTTGGGACTGATTTGTCCCAAACGGTCTTGAGACCATTTGATTCCAAATGGTCTTGAAACCGTTTGGAGGTCAAATGGTTTCAAAACCGTTTGGTGATGAAACCTCAAAACCGTTTGAAGGTTGTTGGTGATTCAATCACTTGGTAATGGAAGGTAATGATTGTTCCAATGATCCAATGATGGATTGTGATGGTAATAAAAGATGGTACAAAGGTTAAAGACCCATAAGTACCTAAATGATTAGTACTATTAAAGGGGTAAACCCGAATCACTATAAGAACAATAATTTGGTACACTATGTCAATCATAGTTGTATGTACTTGATTGAAGGGTTGGTATGACCTAATAAAGTTGAGAGGATGAAAGAATGGAATTCATACATGAAAATGATTCATGTGGTGATTAAGGCTATGATCCTTAGTAAAGAGATCATGAAACCCTAATCATGAATATAAACCCTAATTGATAGGGTTATTGAACTCTAACCCTAATTGAGGGCAATTCTAAATGAAACCCTAATCTAGGGTGAGGATGTAACCCTAATCCAGGGTCATGATATGTATAACTCTAATTTAGGGTAATAAGATACAAAACCCTAATTTGGATGAATAATGAATCTCTAATTATGGACAATTAAATGAAATCCTATGGAGATGAATAGTAAACCCAAATTGTGGGTAACTATAGTGGAAATCCTAATTAAGGATGATTCCATGTGAAATCCTATTCTAGGGTAATGACATGAGAAACCCTAAGTTAGAATGATGTGTATGGAACGTTGATGTGATGATGTGATGTGAGAATCAAATCTAGGGTGATGTCAGGTAATGATATATGATACCCTAGTTGAGGGCAATTCCATGAGAAACCCTAGTTCAGGGTGATTCCATGAGAAACCCTAGTTGAGGGTGATTCCATGAGAAACCCTAGTTGAGGGTGATTCCATGAGAAACCCTAGTTGAGGGTGATTCCATGAGAAACCCTGACTAAGAATCAACACCACATGATGCTCTAGTACTATGTTGTGATGAGAGGCCCTAAGAAGGGTGAAGGTATGTGAGACTCTAATTTGGAGTCATAATACATAAAGCCCTAATTCTGGGCAATATGACAATAAATCATAATTCTAATTTTAGGTAAGGGTATAAGAAAACCCTAATGATGAGATGGAAGGAATTACCTTATAAAGGTGAAATATTTCAAGTGGTTGATTATAAGCAACCTTATTGTAAGCAATGTCTTTATCATTAGACAAGTCCATATCATTAAAGGTAGTTGGACAATTCTAATGTGTGGCCTATGCATTACATGCTAAAGGTGATAGGTCAGTAATTGAAAGTATTAAGAGGGGAATACCTTAATACAAGATAAGATAAGTAACTCAAGAGAGTCTGAAATGATGAGAAGAGTGATACATCAAGATATGATAGTTATCACATTTAACTTTCAGGGTTTATATACCCTGATGCATTTTAAATCCAATATATTTGGGTAAGGAACATATGAAGTGTGTTATGCAACTATTACAATGAAATGTAATGAGTTGATGCACTTTGATAAGTGTTGACTAATGTACCTTGAGAATGGGGTTAAGCCAAATCAATGAGTATGATGTAATCATACCATGATGAGGATGAGAAATGAACTCATACCTTGAATTGATGATCATTAATGATATATGATTAGAGTAATGATCTCAAATAGTTATTTATGAAATATTTGAATGCCCCAGAGGTATGGAATAATGAATTAAGGGTTGGACTGATAATATAATCATGAAACCCTAATTAATGAGAAATGGGAAACCCTAACCCTAACTTTGGGTAAAGGGAATGAAAATCCCTATTTGATAGTAAACCCTAATCCCGGTAAAGGAATAATGGTGTTACTATTGTATCACATAATTTGATGAATGACTTGTATGACTATTATCATGTCTAATAACCATGCATGTATTACGAGATGATGAACATAGCCAGATTTGAGCTGTGACATTTATATAATAAATGTTGATTGGCCTTATGTGCCTTAATGTTGTTGTTGCTTAGTCAAAGTAACAAATGCGCATGGATTTTATGAGTCATATGAGTAAGTTGTTGCCTAGAAAGAGGTTACATGATACTTTATGGCCTTGTGAGCCATGTGTGATGCTTGTGTAACAAGTATCATGAATGCCTTGGTCAGATGACCTGAAGGTGATAGTTACCTAATAGATGGTAATGATGCTCAATGAGGAGATAAGGGTTTGAATACCCATGACCATATGATTAAGGTGATGAGATTGTGAAGGGAAGATAATTCCCAGTATTGAAATGAGGGACTGCGTTCCCAAGGTCTTTTAAAGACTGATAAGTAATTGATGAAAATAGTACATGTCTCTTTATAGCATTGTTGTAATAAGTCATGCTTGAGAACTTGACTAATGCTAAACAAATATGCTAATGTATTTAATTAATCAAGTGAAATCATATCATGTAGAGCCCTGACCATAGATCCATCATCGTCAGAATTTGCTGAATGGTGAAACGGGTGCTCCGCGGCAAAACCCGGTGCGGGGGTAAATGGGAGAAAATATCCTTACGTCCTTATGAAGAGATTGATGGAAGGTAAACAATAAACCTCTCAATACTTCATGCTTCTGGGATGGATGTATCACTAATCTCTCGATGATTGGGATAGATACCACACACATCTCCCAATGATACTTAATGTCGGGTCGATGGAGATAAACATTAAATCTCTTGATTGCCGATGAGAGTGCAGTTGACACTGTAACTCTATATAGAAGTTTCCAATATACCTTAGAAATCTATTTTGAGAATTCGACACAGTTATGCTTGTGGTCCCGCTCTGACCGAGATGTGGGAGGTCATGGGAATCCAACTCTTCCATTGACCTTGTATGGTACTGATTTTGACTTCGCAGTGGTCGGTTGGAGTATGAGCAGTATACCTCATCTCCTCAGGGCATAAGTGTGATTGTAAAATGAAATCAACCATATAGCATGTTTTCTTATGGATTGAATATGGAAAATTATTGGCTGATGTTATATTCCTTTCATGCAACTCTAGATCATTGATGTTATTCAATCTGTTTGTATTCATTGCAAGTAGATGGATGAACTCTGATTCTACCATGAGTAGATGCAATATTTTCCTTGGGGAAGGAGATTACTTCACTCTGTTCATATAATGATTTATCTACTGTTAATTATATATAAATCCTTCTACTCAGTTTATTTTAATAAACTGCTATAACAATGTTTTGGCGGAGAGATATATTTCCCGCTGGGGCAATTTATAATTGTCTCACCCCCGTGGGATCCAATGTTTTTAGGTGGACGTGGACGAAGAGGCAGAAATCTTTTGCAGGAAAAGGACAACAATAGTAACATCAAAGACAACAGTGAGATCTCAGGTGGAGATACTGTCTGTCAAGTCATGTAGCTAGAAAGTCCTATGTGTCGTCTCTGTACTCTCAGGTCCTCGGAGTTTTTAGTTAGTGTTTTTCATAAACTGTTCTGAGATTTTGGCTTGATGCCACAAGATTATTATGCTGTCTATACAAAATGTTAATAGGACAACTGATGTTGTAATCATCGAGAAGAGATGGTACAGGTTATGTACGTTTGAACCAGAATGTAAATGTTATACAATGATTCTTGATGGAAGAGACTTCCTATGTTTGGATCTCTTTGCTAAAATTTTTAATTTTTAGTGATTTTTAGTAATCCGCTGTAAATGATTCACTTTCGCTTAAGTAAATCTTGTTTTTGTGAGTTGGATGCCACAAAAATGCTTCGTGCCACCGAAAACGCACCAACAGGGCCCCCATCAGCGTCGGTTATATGTAACTAAACCGACACTATAATCATCCGCGCCACAAAAAGGGCGCCATCTAGGACACTATCAGTGTCAGTTTTCTACTAATAAGTGACGCCATATCACCTGCCACCACGGCCGTGCTGTCTGGCAACATTAGGCGGCGGTTTTTTACTATTAACCGACACTGTAAGCCTTTGTTGTCGGTTTTAGACAAATAACCGACGCCTATGGTTTAAAATTTTTTTTTTCCGTATCAGTTTGTAGGCCTACTGTGGCTGGTCAGTAGGATGTAGAAACCTACAGTTCAGTTCTGAACTGCAAGTTTACGACATCCATTGATATCAACCAACAAACATGCCACAAACCTATAAAATCAACAAATATTCTTTTTACACATTCACACATAGGTAGATACATTCAGACATCAATTCAATTTTCACATTCACACATGTAGAAACATTCAAATACATGTAGAAACATTCAGACATGTAGAAACACATGTATAAACATTCATTTACAAAATATCATTCATCATTGCTATCAACATCCCAATTATATCTTACAGTCCCCACTGCTTGTATGGCTCTTGCCCATTCTTCTCTTACGTCATTTAATACTTCCATCGTATATAGAGCATGTACATATACTAAGGCTTTACCTGTAGTGGGGTCAGTTTTAAACACCTACAAAGAGAATGATGTATATATATAAGTAATAATATATAAATAAGATTGATATATTTCATACTATCTAATGAAACTATATATAATACCTTAGATATGGCATTGATTTCATCTGCATGTTTGATAATCATGTCCATAAACCGCATCACATAGTATGCACATGCCCATCCGTTGTCTTGTGTACCACACTATAAAATGGATACAAAATATTAAAAAATACAAATAAGCACAGTTCACATAAATAACATATACATTGGAGTCGGGAACTTACTTTCATATTCTCCCTAATTATTGGCTGGTTCTTTTTACTGGGGACCTTTCCTCCAGCCTTTTTGAATGCATCTAAACTCCTACATGTTAATGTAACACAGTAAATTGCATAATTAAATAGTAATGTAATAACAATGTTAACGTATATAAAAATGAAATATTTCTCACCAGAATAATGCCATTCTCATTACGTGTCCAATTTTTAGATTCAATGTACTCCCCATAAGATCTAGATAATAGACAGTGAACGTCCTGGGGAGAATAACTAGTAACTCCCAATGCTTAGCGCTAGAGGTAAAAAAGTTAAAAATTAATAACTCAAAATCCACAATAAAAATGTAATTTTATTAAGTCCAAATTATAAGTAAAGCAAACTTACTTCACATTGAATGGATCTATTATTATCATCTTATTTTTTTGACCGAAAATTGTAAAAGCATCACAACAGTATTGTTGAACACTATCAGGGTCTTTAGCTACCAAACTAATCAATGATGGAATAAAAAATCCCACATGTTCAAATCCAAATTGTTTACATTGAATTTCAACTAAGTAGCTGCAAACCATGTATTACGTATGAACTAATATATAAGAAACCAGATCACCAGATCCTACACAAGGTATATGGATGTATAAACAAGATCTCACCTTATCCATGCCTCTATCATTGATGTATTCAGCCAATCATAGATAAACAACTCAATAATATCTTGTATAAATAGAGAGCTTTCGTATGATTGACCTGCATAATTCGCTTCTAAAGAAACAACTATAGGGAAATGTATATTATGTATGCGTAGCCATACTGCCATTCCCTTACAAGCAGGACCTAACGGGAATTTTAGGTCAGTTGGAACCCAACTTGGTAATGTAGTAAGTGGAGGTGGAGGCCTAGATGCTCTGGGTGTCTTCTTTTTAACATATATATATAATTTTAGATCAATTGACCTCATATATACACATTAAAAATTTAACATAATGTAAAATTATCTTACAATTTCAGTAATGTAGATGACATCTACTTTGGGCCACAATATCACCCCACCTTCTGCCTCAGTAAGTGTATCAATATCCGGGTGGGCATATGGCAATGCAGCTTCCCTCCAATCGGGGAATACACATATCGGGCTCACACGAACGTACCCCTGTGGTATTGGAGTCCTATGAATCATTTCCATAGGAAGGGGTGAGTAAGCCTGTGCCTCTGCAACCATATAATCTTCAATTTTTAAGTGACATGGCTTCAACACCTACAAATTTACGTAAAGAATGTTATACATATATACATATCATCTTGAAAACATATCATCTTGAAAAGACTATCTACTATGTCATAAACAATACTTACATCAGATGTGCTAGGTGGTGGGTCTACAAGATTACTCTCAGCATGTGCATCAGAAGAAGAGCGGGCTGCCATAGGCTGATTGGAAGCCTGAGATGCCTGCCACCGCAACATTTCTTCCCGGACCTTCTTAGCAACTATATCCTCGACTCTCTTATTATCATATACATGGATAAAAGAAACATTAGCTTCTTATTATTGAATTCCCTTTTGCAGTAACATTCTAAAAAAAGAATAGGTTACCTCTTCTTGTGAAAGTCCTGCTCTTGGGACATGTTTGTGCTGGGATGGTCCAAAGAATGCTTTGATGCCCATACCAACGCCTGCACCCTTAACACATCCAGGATGCTCTGGGTTACCCAAAGCATCTGTCAATTCATCCCTTGTGCCCTAAGGGATGAACGTGCCCTGTTTCCTCTACTCGTGCATCTCTCGCTAATCACCATCAATAGAAATTGGTAAGTAAACATCACAAATAATCAATATTTGAATGATTGCTCTAAGAGTTGTATTTTACCATTTTCGTAGCCTCCTCAGCAGTTACGAGCTTCATTATTTCACCCTTCTTATTTTGCCTCCCAGTTATCCAGACATTATGGTGAGGCATGGGTGTGGTACATGTAGTAGAGGACTCCTGAGTAGCAGTAGACTCCTCCTGTAGTCTTTGACGAACACCTGCATAGCCCTTTGGACCCGTTGTGTGGTCATGCACATTCAATGTACACCTTTCTCTTTGCACCTCACTAATAGCCTAGTTAGTATGCACATTGATTTGGTTAGTAACACTAAAGGTTAATCTTGAATAGGTGAATACAACATATATTAATTAAATTGGGAGTGATGCTTAATACCTTGAATTCTTCAGTTTGTCTTGAAGTAACAAACATGTCCCAATCTGCTTTGTCCAGGAAGTTCCACTATTCAAGGGTTGACTTCTTCTTCTTATCACCATCTTTTATGTATTCTCTGTTGAGATTTGTCCTATAGTTCCTTAGCATCTTTCCAGCACGTTGCATCACACTTTTACAATGCAACTTATCATCTAATACAAATAGATCCTGTAAAATAGAATTGCTATTAACTAGTATCCAAAAATAGAATTGCAAATAATAGAATTTGTAATCTACAAAATAGAATTGCAAATAATAATAACTCACGCATAAATCCTTCCATATCAAGTCTTTCTTTTCCTGAGGGGCTTTATGCCAATTATCATACTTAACACCACAATGGCTTCGAATGACAACCCCAAGATAGTTTACAAAATTATTGCGGTTCACTCCAATTGCATTTCCTGCATTATCAAACTCCACAACCAATCTGGATCCATAGCCCCTTAGCACTATGAACTTCTTCAGCAGAGTGATTCCCCTTTTCTTGTTAAGTTTTTGGTGATGCGCATCAAGTGAAAACCTCTAGAGGGGGGGTGAATAGAGTTTTATAGAGATTTTAAAATAATTTAAACTCAAACAACCAAAGTAAAGATTGAGAAGAGGAACACAGGTGTTTAGAGTGGTTCCACCTTAGCAAATACTAAGGAGTCAGTCCACTACCCGGTTGCTTACCCAACCGGGATTTTGAAAGTACTAAATTTTATTACCTCTCAAGGATGTTACATAAAATTTACAATACTTTCTAAACACCCTTTGGACAGCCTTCACCCTGAAGTAGTCTTGCCAACCTCGAAGCAGCCTTCCTTGAAGTAACTTCAAGCTCCCCCTTGAAGTAGCCTTCCTCCTGAAGTAGCTTCCCGTCAAGACAGCCTTCCGAAGTAGTCCAAAGTCCTCCTCTTCACACGAAGAGCTTCAACCTCTCCAATCCGCAGCCTCCTACCTGGAGTAGCAAGGAGAGTACAAGTAATACAAAGGAACGAGAAAGGAATAAAAGAAAATACAACTTATCCTTGTAGCTCAAGGCTTGATTTCCCTAGATCAAGCGTTTGGATTTTCCTAGCCAATATGATGGACTTGTGATTGCTAGGGTTAGGAAAATCTAGCCTATAGGACGAGCTTGAGCAAAGGAGAAAAATGGCCAATTGATCACACAGCTCAGTTCACACAGATTGCACAAGAGGGCTCAAGTATTTTCTCAAGTATATCAAGTGTAAGAAGTGTGTATTAGTGTCCTATGGCTTGTCCTATTTATAGGAATGGCCTAAGTATGCTTAAGGACATTCTAGACAACTTCTAGGGGGTTCCTAGTGCTTAACTAGCCGTTAGGAATAAGTTAGGTGCATTAGCAACGGCTAGTTAATTAATTCTGCAGTTGCTGTCAGAGACCATCTCGGTCGAGGACTTGTCGACCGAGATGTCCAGTCGGTCGAGGATTTGTCGACCGACAGGCTCTTTGGATTAACGTTTATTTGCAACTGTTAACTGCTGTGTCTAACGGCTATTTTTGGTCAATCTCGGTCGAGAGGTTTGTCGACCGAGAGTGTCTCGGTCGAGGAGTGTGGTCGACCGAGATTGACTCTGTTTTCAATCTTTCAATTAAGATACTAAGTGTGTGCATGAGTGTGCATTATGTGATCCTATTGAATGGATGACTAAGGTGTTTAGCTAGGGAAAATCCAATGCT
Source organism: Alisma plantago-aquatica (assembly GCA_963693085.1). Lineage (NCBI taxonomy): Eukaryota > Viridiplantae > Streptophyta > Magnoliopsida > Alismatales > Alismataceae > Alisma > Alisma plantago-aquatica. Next base: position 1,115,783,008 of record OY856412.1, read on the forward strand.
TGATTTACATGCGATTCTAAGTACTTGTACATTATAATTCTGTACAAGTTTTTACAATGATTACATTTGCATGAAAATATAAATACTTCATGTTGGATTTCCCTTATAGTTGTGTCATCCTGCACACTCAAGTAGCTCGTTAGATAAATAAGAATGAAATGTTTGTCATAATCAAAACAAAAGGGATTTTATAGATGTCCATTTAGCCAACAATCTCCCCCTTTTTGAAGATGACAAACATTTCCAAAATATGAATAAAGGAAATATAAAACATATAAATGCCATACCTTTAGATTGCCATTTGGAACTTTTCCTCTTATTTATAAAATGTGTGCTTAGTATCCCCAGTGAATTATGGAACATGAAATCCAGTTCATTTGGGAATATAGCAACTTTCAATGTAAAGCCAAGAGTATATTTATGAAACTCATTGATTGAGTTTGTCATAAGTATTAAGTTATAGTTTTATATATCTCTCCCCCTTTGTCATCTCAAAAAGATAACCGTTTTATTTAAAAACTCCCCCTTAATTAGATATCCCAACAAAAATGAACGGAAAAAAAAAAGATGTCCATTGAATAGCCAAAATGTAAAGCAATGAGGTGTCTAGCCAAGAGGCAACAATTTGCAAATTACCAATTGAAACGTTCATATCAATATTGATACAAATCATAAAAGCATAAGTAGTCGTTTTTAAGAACCGCAGATATCAAAGAAAACATCCTCCAACGTAGTAATAAGTAGTTGCTTCCTAATGTTGTTGAATTGATCTAATGGAAGCGGTTTTGTAAAGATATCAGCTAATTGATTTTCTGTATCAACATGATGAAGGGAAACATGATTCTTTGAGATGTGATCCCTTAAGAAGTGATGACGGATTTCAATATGTTTGGCCCGGCTGTGTAGAATAGGATTGTGTGCTAAGTTTATGGCGCTTGTGTTGTCACAAAAAATAGGTGTAGATGAAAGATGAAAACCATAATCGCTTAAAACCTGTTGCATATAAAGCACTTGAGCACAACAAGACCCAGCTGCCATATATTCAGCTTCGGTGGTAGATAGGGCAACCGTGTTTTGTTTCTTGCTAAACCAAGATACTAAGGCTCTACCTAATAAGAAACATCCACCACTAGTACTTTTGCGATCAAGTCGACAACCGGCATAATCCGCATCAGTATATGCTTTAAAATCCAATGATTGTCCTTTTGGATACCATAAACCAAAACAAGTAGTGCCGGCTAGATATCGAAGGATTCGTTTAACCGCAAGAAAATGAGATTGCATAGGCTGGAATTGAAATCGAGCACAAAGACCAACGGAAAACATAATGTCCGGTCGGGAAGCGGTTAAATATAGCAAACTACCAATCATGGCTCTATATAAGGAATCATCAATAGGTTCCCCATTTTCATCCTTATCAATTTTAATAGAAGTAGCCATAGGAGTAGTAGCATGTTTGCATTGATCCATCCCAAAGCGTTTTAACAGTTCTTTAGTGTATTTTTCTTGGCTTATAAAAATTCCGGCAGGTGTTTGCTTAATTTGAAAACCAAGAAAGAATGTTAGTTCACCCATAAGGCTCATTTCAAATTCTTTTTGCATAATGTCACTAAATTGTGTGCATAATGATTCATTTGAGGCACCAAAAATAATGTCATCAACATATATTTGTACAACTAAGAAATCAGATGCATATGTTTTGAAAAATAGAGTAGAATCTGAATTTCCAATAGAGAAACCATTATAAAAAAGATATGTCTTGAGCCGTTCATACCAAGTCCTAGGGGCTTGTTTTAGACCATAAAGTGCCTTTTTAAGTTTATAAACATGATCGTCCTTTTCTGGGATTTCGAAGCCAGGTGGTTGAGCAACATAAACTTCTTCTTGTATGATACCATTTAGAAATGCACTTTTGACATCCATTTGATATAACTAAATGTTTTTATGGGCAGCAATAGCTAATAACATCCTAATAGCTTCAAGTCGAGCTACGGGTGCATATGTTTCATCAAAGTCAATTCCTTCTTGTTGATTATATCCTTGTGCAACTAACCGTGCTTTATTCCGTATGACTTCTCCTGCCTCATTAAGTTTGTTCCTAAAAACCCATTTAGTGCCTATGATAGTTTTATCTTGTGGTTTAGGAACTAAATCCCATACATCATTTTTAGTGAATTGATTTAATTCCTCTTGCATGGCTATTATCCAGTAATCATCCTTAAGAGCTTCGGATATTTTCTTAGGTTCAATGATAGAGACAAAAGCCATGTTTGCAACATCTTGGAAAGAGGACCTAGTTTTGACTTTATCATTTGGATCTCCAATAATTAGCTCTTGGGGATGATCCTTGATCAGCCTAGGTGTAGGTTGTGGTTCGACCGGAGGATCGGATGTGGGAGTTTTCTCATTATCATTTGGAATGGTTATAGTTTCAAATTGATTTGTGAGATCAATGATATCTAAATTTGTAGATTTTGATTCCTCATGAAAAGAAACATGAATGGATTCCTCAACTTTTCTAGAGATAGTGTTATATACCCTAAACGCTTTGCTAGAAGTAGAATATCCCAAGAAGAATGCTTTTTGTGATTTAGAATCAAACTTGTCTCTATCATCCTTGGTGTTTAAAATATAACATGTAGAGCCAAAAGTATGAAAGTAGTCAACTCTAGGTTTCTTAGAGTGTATTATTTCATATGGAGTTTTCTTCAAGTGAGAGTGAACCGTGACTCTATTTAGCACATAACAAGCTGTGTTTACAGCTTCAGCCCAAAAGGTTTTAGGTGTGTTGTGTTCAAGCATCATGGTCCTAGCCATTTCTTGTAGAGATCGATTTTTCCGTTCCACAATACCATTTTGTTGTGGGGTACGTGGAGCAGAGAAATTGTGAGTATATCCCTGAGATGTACAAAAAGTTTCAAAAGTATGATTTTCAAATTCGCCACCGTGATCACTTCTAATGGTACATATTTTATGTTGTAAAAGATTTTCAATTTTAGAACAAAATTGCATAAAGACATGAATAGTGTCATCTTTTGTTGCAATAAAATGTACCCATGTAAATCTACTATAATCATCAACAATAACAAAACAGTATCGTTTACCACCAATAGATTGTGTTCTCATTGGTCCAAATAAATCCATATGAATTAATTCTAAGGATCTACTGGTGCTAAGTACATGTTTTGATTTAAAAGATGTTTTGATTTGCTTTCCCATTGTACAAGGTTCACAATTTGCAACTTGATCAAAAGACAAAACAGGTAATCCACGAACAAGATCATATTTTACTAACTTTTTAATAGCATGTGAACTAGCATGACCAAGCTTTTTATGCCATAGTTGTAAGGTGTTTTCATTTGCAAGTAAGCATTTACCTACTACTGATTTCATAGAGTTTGGTTTAAGGATATAAAGATTTCCAACTCTATTTCCTTCATAAACAACAGTTGTAGTATTTTCTATCAATAACTTGCAGCAGGTTTTGTTAAATAACACATCATAACCGCTATCACATAGTTGACTTACACTTATTAAGTTATGATGCAATCCATCAACTAGTAGAACATTTTTGATTTCAAGATTTGTTCCAACATTACCTATTCCAACGATTTTGCCCTTACCATTGTCTCCAAAGGTGACCGTCCCACTTTTCTTTTCTTCAAAAGTTGAAAATGCATCCTTGTTTCCGGTCATATGTTTGGAGCAACCACTGTCAACGACCCATTCCTCTTGAGATTCTTCATCTTCTCTTGCCATTAGACATTCTATCTTGTCTTCTCCGCTTTCACTTTCACTCGTTTCATCCCATGCTGCTTTATAAGCTTTTTCTTTCTTCTTATGTGAGCTTTTCTTTCCCTTCTTAGCTTTGGGACATTCATTTTTGAAATGTCCTTTCTTTCCACATTCGAAGCACCTGGGAGTGGAAGAAGAACTAGAAATTTTATTAGATTTAAACCTTCTATATTTCTTACCATTGACTATCAATGCTTCTTCTCCTTCTTCTTCACTAGATTCCTCACTTTCTTGTGAGAGAGCTTTTGATGCTTTGAGAGCCACGTCTTTCTTTGGCCCACGTTGATGTTCATGTTCTCTTCTCTCTTCCTCTTCTAGGTCTGCCTCATGAGCTTCTAAGTTTCCGATGAGCTGTTCCATTTTGAGGCGAGTGAGGTCGTTTGCTTCTGCAATAGCTGTCACCTTTGGTTTGTACTTTGGAGGAAGAGATCGAAGTATTTTTGATACCTGATCTTCCTCAAGAACAGGTTTCCCTAAAGCACTTAAACCATTGACAATAGTAGAAAATTTTGAATACATTTCACTAATAGTTTCGTTTGGATCCATACGAAAATGTTCAAATTTGGTTTTAAGCAAACTAACTTTAGAGTTTTTAACTTGAACCGTACCCTCATATGTTATAGATAATCTATGCCAAATGTCATATGCGGTATCACAGTTTGATACTCTATTAAATTCACCTACTGAAATGGAACAATATAAAATGCTTACCGCCTTTGCATTCATTTGTGCCATTTTTACCGTATTAGCGTCCCATACTTCGAACTCGTCTTGTGGAAGTGTGTATGGTGTAGATACCATTCTCCAAAGATCCCAATTGATTCCTTGGAAGTAAAATTGCATTCTTCTCTTCCAGTATTGATAGTTTGTCCCGTCAAATGCCGGAGGTCGAGCAACGAGCGTTCCTTCAATGTTGAGGTTGTTGAGCACTCCATCCCCCATCTTTTCTTCAAGACTTTGTTAGGGCTCCTTGAAGCCTGCTCTGATACCAATTGAAAACCTCTAGAGGGGGGGTGAATAGAGTTTTATAGAGATTTTAAAATAATTTAAACTCAAACAACCAAAGTAAAGATTGAGAAGAGGAACACAGGTGTTTAGAGTGGTTCCACCTTAGCAAATACTAAGGAGTCAGTCCACTACCCGGTTGCTTACCCAACCGGGATTTTGAAAGTACTAAATTTTATTACCTCTCAAGGATGTTACATAAAATTTACAATACTTTCTAAACACCCTTTGGACAGCCTTCACCCTGAAGTAGTCTTGCCAACCTCGAAGCAGCCTTCCTTGAAGTAACTTCAAGCTCCCCCTTGAAGTAGCCTTCCTCCTGAAGTAGCTTCCCGTCAAGACAGCCTTCCGAAGTAGTCCAAAGTCCTCCTCTTCACACGAAGAGCTTCAACCTCTCCAATCCGCAGCCTCCTACCTGGAGTAGCAAGGAGAGTACAAGTAATACAAAGGAACGAGAAAGGAATAAAAGAAAATACAACTTATCCTTGTAGCTCAAGGCTTGATTTCCCTAGATCAAGCGTTTGGATTTTCCTAGCCAATATGATGGACTTGTGATTGCTAGGGTTAGGAAAATCTAGCCTATAGGACGAGCTTGAGCAAAGGAGAAAAATGGCCAATTGATCACACAGCTCAGTTCACACAGATTGCACAAGAGGGCTCAAGTATTTTCTCAAGTATATCAAGTGTAAGAAGTGTGTATTAGTGTCCTATGGCTTGTCCTATTTATAGGAATGGCCTAAGTATGCTTAAGGACATTCTAGACAACTTCTAGGGGGTTCCTAGTGCTTAACTAGCCGTTAGGAATAAGTTAGGTGCATTAGCAACAGCTAGTTAATTAATTCTGCAATTGCTGTCAGAGACCATCTCGGTCGAGGACTTGTCGACCGAGATGTCCAGTCGGTCGAGGATTTGTCGACCGACAGGCTCTTTGGATTAACGTTTATTTGCAACTGTTAACTGCTGTGTCTAACGGCTATTTTTGGTCAATCTCGGTCGAGAGGTTTGTCGACCGAGAGTGTCTCGGTCGAGGAGTGTGGTCGACTGAGATTGACTCTGTTTTCAATCTTTCAATTAAGATACTAAGTGTGTGCATGAGTGTGCATTATGTGATCCTATTGAATGGATGACTAAGGTGTTTAGCTAGGGAAAATCCAATGCTTGATTTACATGCGATTCTAAGTACTTGTACATTATAATTCTGTACAAGTTTTTACAATGATTACATTTGCATGAAAATATAAATACTTCATGTTGGATTTCCCTTATAGTTGTGTCATCCTGCACACTCAAGTAGCTCGTTAGATAAATAAGAATGAAATGTTTGTCATAATCAAAACAAAAGGGATTTTATAGATGTCCATTTAGCCAACATCAAGTGCCTCCATTGCTTCAGAGGGTACATGTGCATCATCAACCTAAAATTTGACAAAATAAACACACTGAATTAGCCTAATATAGAAATATAGGATATATGACATAACTAGAAGATAATGAATTTCTATAGAAATATAGGATATGTTTTTAAAACTTACATTGGTATCCTCTCCATGCTCATCATGGACATCATCCTCATCATGGACATCATGCTCATCATGGACATGGTCAACCATATGAAAATGTCATTAAAAAGGCAAACATTTAGCATTTGTATTAACTAGAAGATAATGAAACATTATATCTGAAAATGATATTGATATTAAAAAAGCAAACATTTAGCATTTATATAGTTCACATATAAAAATGAAACATGTAAAAAATATAAACATGCATGCCTCTAAAATTGCGATCTTTTATCAATTAACAATCCTTCATTGTGATCTCCGCGCACATATAAGTCATCATTAGCTTCAATATTTTGTGGAGTTGGCAACCCAACTGAGAATGGACTAGAGTCATCATACTTATCATAGTACTCTTCTTCATCTATAGGATCTTCAATGAACTGTCTTTTACCATGAAGAACAATCAACCATTTATCATTTGCAGGATCATCGATATAAAATACTTGTTTTGCCTGCGATGCCAATATGAATGGTTCACCCTTCTCGCCAATCTTTTCAAAGTTCACTAAAGTGAAACCCAATTCATCCACTATAACTCCTTTGGTGTTATAAACCCAATTACATTTGAAGAGAGGAATTCTGAAATCTATGTAGTCAAACTCCCATATGTCTTCAATGACACCGTAATATGATAGTTTAGGTTCATGTGGAGTCTTGTCCTTTGCATTTGCAAAATACATATTCGATGCTTGAAGGGTGATCCCATTGTTTTGGATGACACTCTTATCATCTTGGCGCTTTGTGTAATATGTGAACCCATTAATGTCAAACCCTTCATAAGACATAACATTCGATTTTGGTTTAAAGGTGAGGCATTTGATAGTTTCTGTAATATCATCTGGTGTTTGAGATAGTTGATGTAAGACTTTATCTTCAAACCACTTAGTAAAAGTCTTGTTATGCTCTCTAGCAAGCCACATTGAACTGGCCCGAGGATGTTGTCACTTGATGAAATTGGTATGTTCCTCGATATAAACACTCACTTCGTCCATGTTGTGTAAAATATACAAGTGACCTTATTCCAACTGCTCACGACAGATTACTTTTACCCATGATCCCAAAATTCCTTTGCCCTCCTCAATATTCTTGTCATTAACGGGAGTGTCATTACCACTCAGAAAGTCATTGCAAAAATCCATAACCTCTCTGGCCACATAACCCTCAATAATACTCCCTTCAGGCCGATAACGGTTTCGAACATCACCTTTAAAAATGCTCATGTATCGTTCAAATGGATACATCAAATGCAAGAAAACTGGTCCCAACATTTGCACTTCCCTAGTCAAGTGGACAACAAGATGTACCATGATATCAAAGAATGAAGGAGGGAAATACATCTTAAGCTGACATAGGGTAACAACCACTTCTCTTTGCAAATTATCGAGAGTATCAGGGTCAATAACTTTGCTGCACAAACTGTTGAAAAAGAAACAAAGTCTGGTGATTGCAAACCTTACATGCTTCGACAATATAGATCGAATTTCCACGGGCAATATTTGTTGCATTAGAGTGTGACAATCATGAGATTTAAGACCTATCAACTTCATATCTTTCATTGATACCAATCTACAGACGTTGGATGAGTAACCCTGTGGCACCTTAACATTTGCCAAACATTCACAAAAAGTTTTCTTCTCCTTTCTAGACAACGTGTAACAAGCGGGAGGTAAGTATGTTCTTTTATTACCCATTTCTTGTAATTCTGTTAATTCTGACCTTATTCCCATTTCACGTAGGTCCAATCTGGATTTTATCCCATCTTTAGTCTTACCTGGTATATTCAACAGAGTACCAATGACGCTATCACAGACATTTTTCTCAACATGCATGACATCGATACAATGCCTGACTGTCAAAGAACTCCAATAAGGAAGATCCCAAAATATTGACTTCTTCTTGAATGAAGAATTGTCACTCCGTGTGGCCATAGTACATTGTGATCTCTTATTAAATTCATTTACAATGTCTTTTACTCTTTCATAAACAACATCCCCTGGTATAGCTTTAGGTGCACTCTGTTCCTCATTCCATCCATTGAATTCTTTGCACTTCCTACGATACAGATGGAATTTTGAAAGAAACCTTCGATGACCAAGATATACAGTCTTTCCGCCATGTTTTAGTCTTATTGAATCAGTGTTCTCTTCACATATAGGACACGTTTTAGCTCCTTTGACACTATATCCAGACATTTTCCCATATGATGGAAAGTCATTAATAGTGCAAAACAACATAGTGTGCAAACAAAATGTCTCTCTTCGTGAAGCATCATAGGTCATCACACCTTCACCCCAGAGTTTCTTTAAGTCATCAATCAAAGGTTCAAGATAAACATCGATATCATTTCTAGGTTGTTTAGGGCCCGATATCAACAACGACAACATAACGTACTTATTTTTCATACACAACCAAGGAGGAATATTGTATATAACAAGCATGACTAGCCAAGTGCTATGTTGGCTGCTCAATGTCCCGTACGGATTCATCCCATCTGTTCAAAGCCCAAGTCTTAGATTCCTATCTTTTTCATCAAATTTGGGGTACAATAGATCAATCTTCTTCCACTGTGGGGAATCAGACGCATGTCGTAGGATCCCATCATTATTTTTCTTAACATCTGCATGCCACCTCGAATTCTTCACATCTATCGGATTGCAAACAAGCATTGGAACCGTGATATTATAGGTAGATACCACATCACCTTGGCAGGAGAACCAATTTTGGATCCCCCCCCCGAAGTCGTCAATTTATACCGTGACGCACCACATTTTAGACAATCTTTCAAATCCACATAGTCCTTTTGAAATAATACACAATCATTCAGGCATGGATGTATCTTCTTGGTCTCCATTCCCATTGGGCACAGCAATTTCTTTACCCAGTATGTTGAGATTAGCAGCTCGTTTCCTTCAGGAAGCATTTCTTTCAACAAAGTCAACAATGAAGTGAAGCTTTTGTCTCTCCATCTATTGTTAGCTTTCAAGTTATACAATCTCAACACATCACTAAGCTTTGTAAACTTAGTACAACCTGTGTATAAAGGTATCTTAGCATCATGCACAATGTTTCTAAAGATGGGAGGTGGATCGGTGTGCTCTACCCCACAACTATCCAACATCACATCAATGATGTCTACTGGAACTAGTTCGTTCACATCTACATCATCAGAGACAATTTCTTCTTCCACCCAAGCACTACTATCAACATCCACTGGTTTTGGGTTTGAAATCTCTCCATGCCAGTGCCATTATGTATAGCCTTGTACAATCCCATTGCACATGACATGACTTTTGATTTCGTCACCAGTGCCGACTTTCAAGTTGTTACCGCAATGCCTACATGGACAGTAAAACCTATCTCCAGGTTGTTTCTTATGTTCCTCGGTAAATCTAATAAACTAATCAAGACCAGATATAAACTCTGGGGTGTAGCGATTGCGAATGGACATCCATGATCTATCCATTCTATGATAAAAAAGAAAACAAGTATATATTAGGATAATATTAGGGTCTAGGGTTAACAAATACATGTGATGTCATTCTTATATATAATAAATGTACATGTACCACCTATCCCATCCTTGAACACCTAATCTCACTAGTAAGTGTATAATGTGTATTGGGTTTTCAAGAAAATTTCGACAGCATTTCCCCACTATTCTCCAAGTACATATGTACTTAGAGAACAAATAGGGAAATGCTACCGAAATTTTATTGAAAACCCAGTACATATTATACACTTACATCCTAAGTGAGATTAGGTGTTCAAGAACAGTCCCAAATCGGGGACTATCCAAGATTGACTCCTAATGAGTAAATCTTGGACGGGTTTCTAGGCCAACAAATACATGTATGTTGTCATTCCAATACCTACAATCCCAATTTCATCATTCATATCCTAGGTTTCATGTAACATCATTTAATCTAGGTATCATATTCTATAACATTGATTTCAACATTTCAAGTGTCCATGCATGTTCATCATCTTGGATAGATATGTAGATGTTAGAGTTTCATCACAATTGATGTTAGGGTTTCATCAAAATTTTAGGTATCATATAGAGTATGTAGATGTTAGGGTTTCATCATGCAATAGGGATTCATGTAGATGTTAGGGTTTCATCACAATTGATTTCATCACAAGTTTTGAACATAATTGATTTCATAATATAATTGAATATAATTGATTTCATCATATAATTGAACATAATTAATTTGAATATAATTGATTTCATCACAAATTCATAATTGATTTCATTTGAATATATACCCTCTTTTCTTCCTTCTCCCTCCTTACCCACAACAAGCATGACCGTGTGGACTGGCCACAACCATGGCTGTGTTGGCTGAGCATGGCCATGCTGGGCAGCATGGCCATGGTCGACCAACATAGCCACGACCGTGCTTGCCATTGGTAAGGAGGGAGAAGGAAGAAAAGAGGGGCAACGAGCAAGAAGAGGAGGAAGAAGGGTACCTGCAGGAGTAGTGAGCGGGTGGCTGGAGAAGCAAGGAGGCAGTGAGCGGGTGGCAGCCAACGGCGGTGAGTGGGCGGCGGCCAGGAGGCGGTGAGAGGGTGGCGACCAGGAGCAGGAGACCGGCAAGCGGGCGGCGACCAGAGCAACCGACGACAGCGTCGGCGAGGAGAGCAGCAGTGAGCGGCGGCAGCGCGGAGGAGCAACGACGGCAGGATCAATCACCAGACCTAAATGATTGACCAATGAAATAGAGATAGTGGGGAAGAGTCTTTTGCGTGGGTGCTATTAACTGTACCATCGGCGTCGGTTGTTTAAGAAACCAACACCTAAGAACCAATAGCGTCGGTTGTTATCACACGAAAAATGACGCCCATATTGGAACTTTAGCACGAAATTTTATCTACTTTAGGCGTCAGTTTTGAGGTAAACCACCGATGCTATATGTGACACTTTGGGGGCAATTTTTTTTGCTCAAAAAATTGGATTTCATGGGCTATTTTAGGCGTTGGTTTCTTTTCTTCAGCCGATGCTGAATTAGAAGCGATACCCATGTCTGGATGGCCTTCAAACATAGACTTCGGTTTTCTTAAAACGCCGACGTTGAAGGTTTCCAACATCGATTTCTATAAATAACCGACGCCTCTAAAAGTGACATTGAACGTTGTTTCTATAGTAGTGTCACCTCTCAAATCCATGGTGAGAGAAGAGTGTTGCCCAAGCAACTAGAGTATAGACTCACCTCTTAACAACCAAGTGAGAGGGGTGTTGCCTATATCACTAGAGCTGAACTCACTTCTCAAGACCAAAGGAGAGAAAGGGGTATTGCCCAAGAAACTCTACCCATAAGATTCGGCCACCAAGATCAAAGCACATCTACAACATATCCATTATAGCAACAAGATCATATATCCAACAAGATCAAAGGTGCAAACTATAGAAAGAAACATATCTAGCAAGGAGTATGGCCAATCAAGATGAAACATATTATGCAACAAGAAAGGAAATAATATAGCTAGGGTTAGGAATTATGTAACCCTCCTTAAGCAATCTCCAAGCTCCTAGAACCAAGCAACACCTTCAGCCACCCCAAGAGGAAGAAGAATAAGACTCCAAAGAGAAGGATTGACCACTAAGCTTAGCTCCTCCAAGGGTATCGGCCACCAAGGTTGCAAAGGAGAGGTGTCGTTCACCAAGGAAGAGGGGAAACTAAGGAATTAAAGGGATCCTTAGCAAGAGAAATGAGATACATATATAGAAGAGGGTGGAGGAGAAAACAAGGCAATGTGTCGCCCACCTAGGGACACTTATCCATGGGCAATGCCACCTTCTCATCCCACCTCATACATATATCCAAGGCAATTGCCACATGCAAGCATCATGCACCAAGTGCCCACTAGAGTGGTGACACAAACGAAGCTAAGAGTCAAAGATGGTCCATGGCCGACACACTCACTCCCTTGCCCGACACAGCCCCATGGGTGACACACCCATGGCCGACACAAAGCTCTCTTGCCCGATATAGGGTCCAAAAAGGCAAAGCAAGACCCAAACAAAGCAAAACAAGGCCCAATAGAGCTCAACAAAGCCCAAGGCAACTCAAACAATGAGCCCAACCCTTCCTCACAACTCTAGAGGAAGCAAGGAGAGAGAGAAACATCTCTCAAGGTGACAGACTTGCTCATCAACCCTAAACTTAGGTTATTTGCAAGTAGTACCTCCAACTCTCAACAAAGCACAAGCAAACCCTAATCACCACTAAAGGTGATTAGCAAGCAACTAAACACAAGGTTTAGGCAAAACAAACAAGATAAGCCCAAAACGGAGATTAGGGTCCTTACAGTGATGGTGACGGTGATGGTGGTGGTGATGGTGATGGTGATGTTGGTGGTGGTGGTGGTGGTGATGATGATGATGATGATGATGGTGGTGGTGGTGGTGATGATGGTGATGGTGATGATGATGATGATGATGATGTTGCTGATGGTGGTGGTGGTTATGATGATGATGATGACAACAAAATGAAAACGATGATGATAATGACGATGATGATTATAATGATGAGAATGATGATGTCGATGATGTAGGGAAATACGACGACAGACTAGACAATAGAAATAAAAATTTAACTGACATGTTCTCTTAAACCAATGAAACACATCAATAACTATATAATGGGAAGGATGGTTTATGAGGTCAAACCTGGTCCTTGAGCAAGTCCAATGACTATTTCCTCATTGTAGTGTGTAGCAAGTCACAGTCTAACAGCGTCTGCTTTGACCTCCTTATTGATCACCATGGATAGTAGGTTGATGTTTTCCTCCTAGCGGGAAAAGCTCCATGCCTCTAGAGTAGTCCACATGGACACCATGAACTTTTGTCGTTCTAAAAGAACAGACAAGAAGGAGTTGTCCCCTCATGTTGGCGTACTAGTCACCATCTTTCTCAATCACAATTGTTCTCCCTTGCTATCCCTCCCTTCAGTGGGTAGGACTCGCTCGGGTTCTCTTAGTTACCACAACCAAAGAAGACAAAAATTGTTAGAGGTAATTGAGTTGTGTCTGAGAATCCCCCAATACCCCTTTATTTATAGGAGGGTCATGGTTAGGGTTCCCAGTCTGAGTGAGAGTGGAAGGGACCAAAATTTCACAAAATTTTGCAACATGTGAGTGGAAAAATGGTCAGTTCACATGTGAACCGATTGGTAGGCATGTGAGCCGATCGGTTCAACCCTTGAACTTGTCATTTCATCATGTTTCCCAATCACAATTGTATTGACAATTAATATCTAATTTAGTGCACAACATGACATCACCACAAATCCTTGAATCAATCAAATTGATCCACCAACTGCTCGATTCACAACCTGAGACGATCAGTTCATGGGCCTGAGTCAATTGGTTCACTTCTTGAACTGGTCAGTTCACTGTCCACAATTGCCAAAGTTGGTTCAATTGACTAGACACACTAAAATGGTCGGTTCAACACTTGAACTAGTCAATTCACTTGTCTAGTCTGTCAATATTCAACCAATGTCATGAATACCTAACTCTTTAGTGATCAAGGTTAAGCCATATTCATGAAAGAACTCCTAATCCAAGTGTATCCTATGTGTGCGGCCCTATAGGTTCCAATTTACGTTGGTAGTGAATGCCCATAACTCACTTGTGACATCACAAGCAAAGAGTAGTGTCTAGTAGCACATCATTTCTACCCAAGTAATCGGAAAGTTGGAGAACAACATCAACCTACAATTTGTGATCGGTGTTATAGTGATTGTATAATTCCTTTGTCTTTGATATCCAAATTAAACTTGAGGCATGGAATCATCATCCATTCAATGTTCAATCCATGTTCCTTGAACAAGAGCAGACAGTTTGAGATATATGTGACCTAAATATCTTATATTGATCCACATGTGCATGCACATGCGTTTCTCAGTTTCTCTTATCTAGTGGCCAAGATATCAAACTATTATAGAAGGTACAAATCCCATCTAAATCACTCATAGTCATCTCAATGTGTCACAGTGCATCCGATCATTACCTTTATGGCAAACTATATTTAAGGTCACGATGGATGATGTCAAAGTACACTAAATGACATGTGATGAGTGTAGTGATTTCAGGTCTAAGAACCACAATCACCACCATCACTATGAGATATGATTATGACCACCAATTATAGTTTCCATGCATCACTCTCAAGGTGGGTATGTTTGCTACATTGTTCTCCAACAAGTATCTATGTGCTTGGCTTGATATCACACATCATGACCGATGAGATTTTGTCATCAACCAACCCACACTCTAGTCTTATATGTTATTGTTGTCTATCATTCTTCCACAATAGCATTCGACTAGGGACATAACAAGAATGTATATACTCTTAACATCCATATGATCTCATTGTTTAGGTCATCAACCCGAAGACATACTTCATTGAGTAATGTCATCCTTTAGACATTCATTATGTTTCCTCATTATTTGATAAATGAGTGAAATAGAAAAAATCAGGGGATTGCCTTTATTATTAATCAAATCCTTTACATAATTATGCCATCACAATCATCATATGATTGGCTCTCTGGGCATAAATACCAATAGAGTCCCACTTGCACTTAGAGCCAATCACCCACGAATATCATTTTCTTTGATCTAAACATGCCCATCATGTTTCTACTGCGGAAGTGCTAATCCAGCGGGTTAGCAAAATTTTGCCTTTAGTCAGTATATAGTATTTTTCACATCTCCTCACTATACGATATTTCATATAAGATGGAATTTTCATGGTATGCTATCTGATATTCCTTTTATAACCAATATATCCATTGTTGTCATAGTATTTCTACCGTATCGTCAATGGTTAGAACATCTTATAAGTTCATCTATATGAACTTTTAGATCCATACATTACTCACTCATGTGTTCGCAACACCAGAACATACAAATTCTATTGTAGAATTAAAATAATGGTTTGTAGTTTGGAACCTTTTCTAACTTATAACTCTTCTTTTAAGATTGAACACAATTTTATATTGTGATCATTCTATGTCATTTCAGAAGCTTGCATCAGTGTAACCCTTTACACCCAACTCGTCCGTATTACCAAAGGTAGAAACTGATCCTTAGTGCTTCTCAAATACTAATGTATGCTTTTCATGGCATTCTAATGATGCTTATTGGAATCTTACTAAAGTCATCTTGTCATGTCCAATACATACAAGATAATGGGATGAGTACACTATTTATGATAAATTCAAGTGTGAATACATATGGCATCTCTTCACAAGAATTGGAACATTGGATACTTGAGAGACTGATCCCATCTACATGGACATATTCTCTTTCATTGAATCCTTCATGCTAAACCCTTTTAGAATCTTGCTAATATATGTATTCATACTCAAGTCAAGAAACTTTTCCAAACTATATCTATAGATCTCAATTACTATCACATAGGATGTTCCACCTAATCCTTCACAATGAAGGTGATATCCATGTCGGGTTTCAATACTTAGTATTGAGATGTTATTCCGCATCAATATGGGAATGTTCATACGATCCCACTAAATCTTTTATAATCACTGTTTTCATCTTTATTTTTACTAAAGTCAAACTCTTTGAGTATCTTGTCAAATAAAAAATTCCAATTTTGAGATGCTTGTTTCAATCTCTAGATTATTCTTTGTACCTTATAGACTTTATTTGCATTGATGGAGTTATAAAACCTTCAGGCTATGTCATGTACACATCCTCTCTATTGTTCCTATTAATGAATGTGGTTTTAATCTCCATATACCAAATCACATAGACTTATTAAGATGCAATAGTAAGCATGTCAATTGGTGAAGTGATTTCATCATGTTCAACACTTTAAACTAGTTTGAAAACCTTTGCATCCAATCTGTCATTTTATGTCATCCATGTTGGTCTTCCTTATGAAATCCCAATTGCACCTTGCGGGTCTTACTCCACCAAGGTCATACCTTGTCGATGTTCATGGATTCCATTATGGATATAATGGCCTCAAGCCATTTTTTGACTCTAGTCCCTCAATATTAGTTGATTGTTGGCTCATCATCTTATGACCAACTCACAATCTGTCTGAGTTATAGAATTCACAATCTTTTAACCTCAAATGTGTACTACTAGAACTATGATTTTGTGTTGTAGATGGAACTTGAGATTCCACAACAATTTGTGATTCTCCTTCTTCTCAGTTTACCTCCTTTGGTTCAGTGTTATATTGTTGATCTCGAACTTTTTGAGTTCTACTTTACTCCCACTGATTCTTGTGGAATTCAACTATCATAAAAGCAAACACTTACCAGATTGAGATAAGTAATGTTCAACAAACTAACATATATGTGATTGAATCTTTTCAAGAAACTATTTTCTTATATAATTTTCAATCCTTAAGACATATTAGATCGTTCCCATACCACATCTCATATGATGTCTATTACTACCATTTTAGATGGTACATTGTTTTAGTGTTAAGCATGTGCTCAAAACGAAATTAGAAGATTAGATTAAATGATAATCACATCATGACTCATCAACTTGTGATTCCTTCTTTCTGATACATCATCATGTTTCAGTTGGAGTTGATATATGATACACTATCACATTCTTTCCAGAAGGTCCTCAAACTATTCCTGTAACATATTTCAACTTTGATCGTACCAAAGTATCTTAATACCTTTAAGGAAATCAGTAATCCATACATGACATCTACTTGAACACTTCAAGAGATTTCTATTTTACTGAACACATATCACCATATCATCAGTAAATGTAATGAAGTATAAATAATTGTTTGTAGCATTTATTCCAAAGAACTTTGTACATCATTATGCACATGTCCTTGTAGAATGCTTATTCTCCCAGTACACCTACTGAGAGGTACTTTTTTCATGTTTCTCATATATAAGACTTGCATATATCTTGTTGGTTCACTAACATAAAGAGTCTAGATAAACATCAATATGGATTATAGAAATGCATTTCTCATATGTGTGCCCTAGATGACTATGATATAAATATTGATTGTTTGAGTTATCAATTATAATCCTTTAGGTATTTATGTTATAAACATTCATCTTTAGATCCTTCATACAAATATCACAAGACATTTGGGGCATTTCCATACAAGATCACGTCTGTGAAATAGAACCATTAACAACTCTTTATTTATAATCATCCTTGTCCATACAAGATGCATAAAGCAAAATGTTTATATTATTGGTAGAATGAAATAACAGTTCATTTAACTCTATTACATACCCAACAAGCTAAGATAAATTCTAAATGTAAACTGAAGTGGAGAAACTTTTGCTCCACATAATCCATCCTTGTCCTTTCATAAATATTTTCTTACCAGATGCTGCACATCAATGTGTGTCATATCTACATTCGATATCACATACCCAACATGAAGAAATAATCAAATTTATCTTATTACATATATACCTGAAGTAGAGGTCTCTAACCCTTTATTATTCTTCTTTGGTTCCTCTAGGTAGAGAGGAAAATTCCCTTTTTAGTGTCTAGGCTGGTGATAGTGGTGATAATTTCCTCCATTATTTACTCCTCCCTTTACCTTGAGGGTTGGAGACTTGGTCTTCTAGCCAACTTTAGAAGACTTCTTAGATTTTCCTTTTTCTTTGGTTTGTTGATCATCATCACATAGTTGGGCTTGTATTTCTTCATTTGTGCCTCAACTATTCTCAACATGCCAAGCAACTATGTCAATGACTTGTCAAAGTCCTTCATGTTGTAGTTCATGACAAATTGACTGTATGACTCTGGCAGAGACTACAAAATCAAATTAGTGGCCAATTCTTGACCCAAAGGAAATTCCAGTCTAGAAAGGTTCTCCACACACCCAATGAGTATGAGCACATGAGGACCTATTGGATCTCCTTTTTCCATGTTACATTTGAACAATGCGTTAGAGACATCAAATCTCTCGTGTCTTGCTTGATCTTAGAACATGTTCTTAAGATGTGTGACCATCTCAATAACATCCATGTTCTCATGTTGTCTCTACAACTCATAGTTCATGGACCACATCATTAGGCATTTGACATCAATTCCATCTTCAATATGCTTCTTTTAAGCATCCCTATTAGCCTTAGGTGCATTGAGAAGAGGTTCTTTTAGCTCCGGTGTCTCCAAGACATAGAGCTTGTGCCATGTGTGTGAACAATTCTCAACATCCTAAACTAGTCGTGAAAGTTATTACCATTTAACTCGTCCTTCTCAAGGATCAATCGCAAAGAAAATGTGTTGTTATGTGTTGCCATTTGATTCTACAAGAAAATTTTGCATTTTGTCAAAAACCCTTTTTGATTTAATTTGATTTGAAAATTGACAACATTCAATTAGACCTTTAATTAATTGTCGTTCCCACTACTTTATTCAAATGGATAGCCCCAATGTATCAATATGGAAGATTGCAGTGTACAACCTTCTAGTGATCCAAGATCCAAACTAATTCAATTATTACTCGGACAACACCAGTGTCCATAATCAATTATTAAGGTAGGAAACTTTTTCCAATTACATCACATGCAATTCTTGGATAGATGATATACACAACTCTTTTCCATAGTCATATGCATGCCTCTAGGTGCTTAATCTCATTAAGAACACCCAATTAAGCCTGACCCAAAAGCAAACACGATAGAATATGCATCCTACTTCGGTAGAACCTACATATCTACCATCATACTTCCACGAGATGGATGGTGCACCACACTTGGGCATAACCTATGCTTGGTCGATCAAGCTTTTCATGCATGTTGCTTATGGAAAGCATCTAAGACTTAATATATTATTGAGAGAGTTTGTATTTATAAATACATATACATTATCCAATTACCACACATATGTATAGTATGTATCATATACATTCTATATCCCACACCAAAACATGTAATAAACATAAGTGATGGTTATGGCCATTCTACTATAATTCCTTGGAGCCACAAGGAATTACCACCTCCTAGGTCTACATCTCATGCAAAAACTTGTTGTTGATGAATATTTGTGTTTGCCAATCTGGATTTATCGGTTCAACCCTTAAACCGATCGGCTCGCATCCTGGCCGATCGGTTGTTTGTCACATCATACGTCTAGTCTGCGGTCCACTATTTTTTAGATCTTCCAGTCGATCAGTTAGGTCCACCAACTGATTAGTTCAGATCGTCCTCCTTCATCCTCCAGTCAGTCAACTTGCATTCTGAGATAGTCTGTTGGCCTGGTGCTAAGCGTCTTCATCTTCATCATAACAAGAAATTAAATTATCCTAATGCTATTACATATTACATCATAAATGAGAAACTTCGAGTTACATTCGAGAGGAGAATTGCTAGGAGAGAACAATACTTTTACAATTGGATGATAAGATAGAGGCTCATTATGCAAATTGAGATAAAACCAATCATACAACCATGCACAAAAATATAGGATTATTTTCAATAACCATACTTCACATCCACTATTAAAACTCGCTTTTAGGGAGGCCAGTGTAAATTGCATATACATACATACATATATTTATATATATATATATATATATATAGAGAGAGAGAGAGTCAAGCTAGAATACACTCGAGTGTATAGATTTCACACTATACTCAAGTGGTGTTTGCATATCAAGACTTTTTTGCAAAATGTAAACATTTGATCTTCATTGTCATACTATAATTAGGCTAGATAGAAATTTTGAGCCCATTTGGATGAGTGTAAGTCAATCATCCGAGGGCAACAAAATCAACACACAAAACTAATTTGAAATGCATAATTTTTGTGGTCTTCATAACATGGGCTATAAATGTCCAAATGAACTCAAATTTTATGTATGAGGTATTCACAAGATATCTAAGAAGATCAACAGATTAGATTTTAGAAACAAATGTTACATCATGAAAAAAATACTTGAGTGTATTCTGCTCTGAAGTGTGTATTCTAGACTGACTCTCTCTCTCTCTCTCTCTCTATATATATATATATATATATATATATACACAAATTGGGATCTTATGTCATGTTTAATCAAATATGCACATTAATTAGTTTAAGTATTTGCATCATATGTAATAAATAAATGATGAAAACTAAAAATCCAATCATATCGATAATCCCAAAACATAGTAGATTGATGTAGCTATGATACCACTGTAGGAAAATATGGTGACATAATAGGCAGCAGAAATAAATTTAACTGCCATATTCCCTTAAACCAGCAGAATGCGTCAATAACTATGTAATGGGAATGACGGTTTATGAGGTCATACCTTGTCTTGGAGCAAGTTTAGTGACTATTTCTTCGTTGTAGTGTGTGGCAAGTTGCACTTTGATAACATCTGCTTTGGCGACCTGGTTGATCACCATAGATAATAGGTTGAAATTGTCCTCCTAGCAGGAAAAGCTCCACTTGTTGTTCTAGAAGAATGGACAAGAAGGAGTTGTCCCCTCATGTTGGTGTACTAGTCACCAACTTTCTCTCCCACAATTGTTTTCCCTTTCTATCCCTCCCTTTAGCGGGTATGACTTGCTAAAATTCTCTCTGTTACCACAAACCAGAGAAGACAATAATTGTCAAAGACAATTGAATTGTATCTGAGAATCCCCCAGTACCCCTCTATTTATAGGAGGGCCAGGTCAGGGTTCCTAGTCTAAGTGGGAGTGGAAAGGACCAGAATTACATGAATTTTTGCAACCTACAAGCGACAAAACGGTCGATTCACAAGTGAACTGATTGGTTGGCATGTGATTTGATTGGTTCAACCCTTGAACTAGTCATTTCATCATGTTTCATAACCACAATTGTATTGGAAATTAATATACAATTTAATGCACAACATGACATTATCACAAATCCTTGAATCAATTGAATTGATCCACCAACGGCTCGATTTACAACTTGAGACGGTCAGTTCATGGACCTGAGCCAATCGATTCACTTCTTGAACCGGTCGTTTCATTGTCCAGAATTGCCAAAGTTGGTTCAATTGACCTGACACACTAAAAAGGTCAGTTCACTTGTCTAGTCAATCAATATTCAACCAATGTTAGTTAAAACGAATACCTTACACTTTAGTAATCACGTTTAAACTATATTCATGAAAGAACTCCTATTCTAAGTGTATCCCATGTGAGTGGCCTTATAGATTCCAAGTTACGTTGGTAGTGAATGTCCATAACTCACTTATAATATAACAAGCAAATATTGACATCTAGTAACACATTATTGCTACCAAGTAATCAGAAAGTTAGAGAACAACTTCAACTTACAATCTGTGATCGGTGTTACAATGATGGTATAATTCCTTTGTCTTTAGTATCCAAATTGAACTCGAGGCATGGAATCATAATCCTTTCAATGTTCAATCCATGTTCCTTGAACTAGAGCAGACTGTTTGAGATATATGTGACCTCAATATCATATATTGATCCACATGTGAATGTGTTTCTCAATCTCTCTTATCAAGTGGACATGATATCAAACTCATGTAGGAGGGATAAATCCCATCTACATCACTCACAGTCACCCCCATGTGTCATAGTACATCCGAACATCACCTTTATGGCAACCCTTATTCAAGGTCATGATGGATGATGTCAAAGTACATTAAATGACATGTGATAAGTGTAGTGATTTCATGTCTAAGAACCACAATAACCACCATCACTATGAGGTATGATTATGACCACCAATTATGGTTTCCATGTATCACTTTCAAGGTGGGTCTGCCCATACACTATTCTCCAACAAGTATCTATGTGCTTGGTTTATGTCACATATCATGATTGATGAAATTCTGTCATCAACCAACCCAAAGTCTAGTCTTATGTGTTATTTCTGTCTATCATCCTTCAACAATAACATCCAACTAGGGACATAACAAAAATGTATATACTCTTAACATCCATATGATCTCATTATTCATGTCATCAACCCGAAGACATATGCATTGAGTAATATCATTCTTTCGACATTCATTATGTTTCCTCATTATCTCATAACTGAGTAAACTAGAATAAATTGGAAGCTTTTCTTTATTATTAATCAAATCCTTTACATAATACGCCATCACAATCATCACATGATTGCTCATTGGGCACACATACCAATATATGATTCAGACGATGATGATGATGACGACGACAACGATGATGATGATGGCAATGATGATGATGGTGGTGATGATGATGATTATGACGACGATGATGGTTAGGCCACCGGTGATGATTATTATTATATTATTATAATTATATTATTGTTATTATTGTTATTATTATTATGTTGATGTCAATGTTGATGCTATGGTCTTGTATCAAGATGACCTAGATTTGTTTCTGGAAGGGTCAAGTATGCTTTTATGACATGAGATTTTTATCATAAAGCCCTAGTTAAACATAGCACCATGTATGATACATATGACTTGGTTGATGTGCTTAACATAGCTAGTGGGTAGGCATGCTTGCTGGTTCCTAGTCTTGTATATCTTTGGATACAATATGTGAGATACAGTTTTGACCAACATGTGTCTCAATCTCTTTACAAAGGAGGGCCTCTAGCATGAGACATGCAATAAGGGTGAAATCTTGATATGGATCAACCAGACACAAGAGAAGGTCAGAGTACCTAACCTCCAAAATACGTGTAAAATGTTGAACATATGAACAATGAAATACATGATGATGAGTCCATATATAGACTACTTGACAGTATATGAGTTGAGTGATCTAGTGTGTGGTTCTATTGAAAATGTTGAAAACTAGATTTCTATGAAAAGATCAAACCCTAGAGAAGGATGCCATTGAATATATGTATGTTTGCATCTAGGTGATGGAGATGTCCCAAAACCCTAAGGCAAAGTATATGATGTTTGATGTCCATGATGAACCTCATAATCGGGTTAGTGGTTTTATGTGAAGGATTCTAGTAGTTTCCATTGTTTTGGAATTTGGGTAAAAGTGTGATATGGGTAGATGTTATTAATTAGTATGTTTTGTCTTGACATGGATGGGTCTTAGATTGAGTGTCTTGAGCTTTAGAAGCTTTTTTAATGACAAGTGAGGTAAGTACAAAACCTTGATTTTGATGATATTGGTGTTTCTCAAATGATGCTTGATACATGAAATAATCTCACTTGAGTTATGACTTGATATGTATGATAAGTCACTCTCATAAGCTAGACCTAATGTGAATCATACCATACATGAAAGATGTAAGCTTGAAATCATGAGCTTGATATGAAGATGACTTGAGATTATCTTGAATAATCACGAATACAATGCTTAATTTTAGAACAAAAAATGAAAGTTAATCAACCGAATCGGGGATAGTTGGTAGAATATTGGAGAAAAACTAATTTCTGCATGTAAAATGTAACTTGATAAAAAGTATAGGTGTGATGAAAATCTTGATTGAAAGTTGCAACAATGAACATATCCCTTGAGAAATTGATAACATGTATTCTGATCATACACCTTGATATAGTATGAATATATATACCAAAACCCTAATGTGACGGTAATAAGAGACGAGAAAACCTTAATTTCAAGATGATGTCATAGTATGATAAAACACTAAGCAATATGCATGTAATTAGGTTGTAGACCTTTGATGGTGGCAGCCTAAGTATGAAAACCATGATGGGGGGTTCCTTAACACTTAGGATTGGTTGCATATACAATGAATATGAGCTTTGACCTTTGACTATGATCTTGGGTGGATTTTGAGGACAAAACTTATTTTGAGGAGGGAAGGATGTGATAACATAAATTTTCTTTCTCCTTTATTAAAATCTTTCTCTCTTGCTCATCAAGTGACCTTATTACTCAGGTTGATACAAATTTCATAGTTTGGATGTTGTGATACCCTAATTCAATCACATCAATGACTAACTTTACAATATGTGACACTAATTTGCAATTTTTGAATATGTACCATTTATTATATGTAACCATCTTGAAAATTAAATGGAACCTAATCAATGTGATCATGTTGATCCCTAATGTATTTCATGTTGTATATATTTAAAGTGTAAATACAATGGTAAATGAATCACCTCAACTGGACCTATCATAGCCCTAGTTATAAGATTTCAAAGATGAAATTGATTTACTTTGATTAAATTCTATTTTTATTCATTGATTCTCTTTTGGGCCAGTCCAACAGGGCCCGTGAGACGTGCAAACCAACTGCCACCTCTCCCACTCCCAAACCCTAAAAAACACATTCTATCCTAATTGTTGGATTGCAGGAGCAGGGATCTAATGATCCTCAATGCATCTTTTTTGTCTGTATGCTGCACCAGCACCAATGGTGCTGCACCTCCTCTATCTCATCTACCACCACCTCTATCTCACCCCTTCTTCTATGATTGAACACTCATTTCTCCCCATTTCTTCTTTCCCTTTCTTCTCTCTGATTTCCCCCTTGATCACACCCTTTTGCACAACATTTTCCATTCATCTTCTACCTCGAATCCTAGGGCGCCGACACCATGGACCTCTATTTGGAGGTTTGTGACAACCTAGATTTTCTCACTCCTCGCATGTACTATTTATCTCTCTATTATCACTCAAACAACTCAAGTGCATATTACTTCAATAGTTGAAGTTTTGTGATTCTCTATATCTATCACAAATGACCAATTTCATTCTTTAATGATTCACCACCTTGCAACTAACTTTGAACTTTATTCATATGATCATATTACTCTATGATATATTTTATAGATAGAGGATTCAATTAAATTTTCGGTGGTGCAAAAATCACCCAAATCAGGTCTTTATAGCCCAAGAAATGGCCATATGTATATTTCTACTTGAACCTTGATTTTAACTCGAATTTCTTAGATTGTTGGGCCAAATGGGCCCAATTCGAGGGCAAACGGCCCAGAAGCCACCACCCATGCCTTGAAAACCCTAGTGTGCTCCATCCAAGCTGTCAAATTTGGGATCTAAGATCCAAGGGTCAAGAACCCACCCCCACCTTTGATCGTATAATGTAGCTAGAGTAGCTACAGACAACCTGACACTACCTAACCACCCCGTCTCGTGCCTCTGTTTGATTCTATTCTTTGCCCCGAGTCTTTGCCCCTTGTTTTCACTTCTTTTCACACCCCTAAACACCCCCTTTCCCCTCCTTTCTCCCTCTAGCCATGGCACCGCCGCTGCATTTGGCCTTCAGCACAGTAGTGCCTTGGCCCCTTGGGCAACCTTTGAGTGCCTCTTTGTCCACGTTGCGACCTAGAGGGATGAAATGACATGTTGGCACGAGCTCACAAATACCAGGGCATCACAGAGGGTTTGCTTCGGCGAGGCTTGCCGCCCTGGGAGCCCCCCTCCTTTGCACAAATAGGTCATGAGGAAGACAATGGGATCGCCATCTGATCCCTCACTAATGCTCTAGATCGTGCCATGTGTGGCTGTAGTTGTAGCGGGTCTGGGGCCAGTTGACAATTGCTGCCAGTCCCAATAGCGCTCGAGAGTGACTACGAGCTAGGAAATGCGGCGATCGCAAGCGGGCAGGGGCGATGAATAGATGCACAATGGTGGTGTAGAGCGGCCATCGACACCCTAACTCTGAGGGCACTACGCGTGCCTTAGGATCAGATCTCAATGAC
The DNA here is from genome assembly GCA_963693085.1 of Alisma plantago-aquatica. Lineage (NCBI taxonomy): Eukaryota > Viridiplantae > Streptophyta > Magnoliopsida > Alismatales > Alismataceae > Alisma > Alisma plantago-aquatica. The sequence goes on from OY856412.1 coordinate 1,115,808,992, forward strand.
TCAAGGGACTGCATGAATGAAATGTAACATATTAAGCCCTCTTTCTATATAGTTCTTGATGCAATACTTCAAAAATGCATATCTTCCTCTTCCCTTGTCCAAATATAGCAAAATTATATATCAAATTGATCAGCTCGACGAGCCCTACACAATTAACATTCTTTCTGACTCTAAACGTGCTTCTAGTTTTCCTTATTTACTAAAACACGAAATTTGACCTCCTTTGACCACAATTAATGCATGATTATGATTAAATCTTAGATCTTTGATTCCAATATACTCCCTACACCTAAAATCCATAATTTTTATAAAAATGGAACATGCAAGATGTAATTACCATTCTTGCTTCTTGAATGACCTTGATGCACTAATGTGACATTTATGTGAACTTCAACCCTAGAACTCTGATCACTTGCTAATCTTGACCCATTGATACATGAAAATCATTATAATCTCTAAATTCAGTAACCTTTTAATGCTATATATAACATACAGGTCCAAGATCACACTTCTTCTTGCTTGTTTACCTCATATGACACCTAATGCATGAAAATATCCCTTTGTGGTGATGCATGAGTATACTCAAATCAATGGTGGAATCTTGGTATTCCTATGCATACAACTCTTTTAGAATCTATTAAATCTATAATCTCATGATGTTTAGTGACTTTAATTCCTATGATCAACCCTTGTGCACCGTAGTAGTGTTTGTGCCCCTAATTTGCCAAATGTGACCTTTATGACTCGTTTATCTTTCTTGTGCCCCAATCATGGTATGGATCTACTTATTATGTCCTCCACTATCAAATAAAGTTTTGTTATGATATTTGTGACCCTTTTGAGGTGGATGGTTCATCTAAGATACATGTTGAATCTTAATTCTATAAGCTATGTATGTTGGAATGTTGAATATAATGATGAACCTTATGAGGCTAGACTTAGGTGGCCATCCACCCATCTTTGAGATATGATAATATTGGCTTTAACTTGCTGATCTAAACCCCTCTCGTTTGTCTATGTTCCTTGACTTGATGAATCATGACCTAGTTGCTCTATTGTGAGTCATTTTGACATAGATTGTACATCCGCAACATGAATCTTGAAATAATCATATAAAATAGATGGAACCTCTAAATGACATGAGACTTGAACCACACCCTTATGATGGACCCTAAATCACTATAAGATCATCTAATGTACTAATAAGCAACGTGGAACCTAACTTGGCCAAAACCCTAAAATGAAGCTAATCAGGGTTAATGATGATTCATGTATGTAATCTTATGCTTAACCAGGTGTTGCTTGAGATCTAGATGGTCAAGGATAGGTTATGAAATCTCTAAAATGAGGTACGAGCTTTAAAAATTATATGACTATGACTTTCTTGCTTGAATGTGATACATATGTATTCTTTTTTACTTGCTTACATATTGCATGCAATACTCTAGTATGTACTCGATGTTTGTCTCGTATCGTTGTTTTATAACTTGCAAACATAATATAAAAACTCCATTATACAAACCTCTTGCACCTACCAAAATTTTTGGGGGTAACGACATGAGGATGGGCGTCCTACTTGAGTTATCAAGATAAGGCGGATCATTGATAGAAGGGTTAGCTAATCTTGAGCACCCTCATAGACTCTTCCAATGGGAAGTTGTCCATAAAAGGCCTTACGAATACATGATATTGATAAATGAACTAATAATGGTACAATTGGATTGAAATGACATAAAACATAGGCTCTCACTTTGCTAAATACTTACTTGTTTATTTCTTATTTGATATTTCTGCAAATCTTTTCAAATTATGCAAAGCTTATGTATATGTACCTTTCAGCCCTGTACTCGACACCTCGTGTGCTTGACCTACCTTGTTTCACATATTTAGGTTCAGAGGTGGCTAGCAATTGATGGGATTGGTGAGCTATGTCAGGTGTACTTGTTGTAGATCCCTAATATCCATGAGCAGACTGGTAAAATTGTACTCTTGAACATGTAATTGAAGGCTTGTAATAAACAATGTTGCTTAATAATATTGTTCAATGTTGAAATTATGATTGGTGATTTTATCGTGTTATTTGTTCATGTATGCTAAGCATTTCACGCTTCCACGTGTTGTATTTGGTATTCATTTGGTTCATGGGACTGAGATTCCAGTTCTGTGACAAGACCACTCCTTTGTGCTTTGGCCAATGGGGATTCCAAAACCAACCTCATTAGGTCTCATAGTGCTTTGGCACTCCTTTATATTTTTTATATGTTTTATTTTTATGAATGTGAACTTTACAATGTGAATTACAATATTTCCTGTGAATGTGAACTTTACAATGTGAATGTGAACTTTACAATGTGAGCTTTACAATATGAATTGCTATACAATGTGAATGTGAACTTTCAGATGGCTGAGCATTCTCTTGATGACTGTGCTGATGATTACCGTGAGGGTGAGGACATAAATGCGCCGCCTCACAATGTAAGTTTTAAAAATATATATCATATATTTATATCTATATGTCCATTTCTAGTTATATCCTGTAAGTGTGTTTATTTTGTCAAATTTTAGGTTGATGATGCAAATGTACCCTCTGAAGCACTTGAGGCACTTGATGAGAAGCACCAAAAAGTTGACAAGAGAAGGGGCATCACTATGATGAAGAAGTTAATAGCGCAAAGGGGCAATGGACCCAAACTTGTTGTGGATTTTGATAATGTAGGAAATGCACTTGGAGTGAATCACAATTCATTTGTTTCATATCTTGGGTATGTTACTCGTAGCCATTACGGTTGTAAGACAGATTCTTGGCATAAAGTTCCTAAGGAGAAGAAAGACGTAATATGGAAGGATTTATGCATGAGTTATTATTAATTTGCAATTCTATTTGTTAGATTACTATTTTTTTGGATACTAGTTAATAGCAATTCTATTTTGCAGAGTATATTTGAATTGGATGAAAAGCTGCATCATAAATGTGTGATGCAATGCTGTGGGAGAGTCCTAAGGAACTATAGGACAAATCTCACCTGAGAATACATAAAAGAAGGTGACAAGAAGAAGAAGACTGCCACAGAACAGTGGAACTTCCTGGACCAAGAAGAATGGGATGCATTTGTTGCTTCAAGATAAACTGATGAATTCAAGGTATTAGGCATCACCCCCAATTTAATTAATATACGTTGTATTCACCTATTCAAGATTAACATTTAGTGTTACTAACCAAATCATTAATGTGCATACTAACTAGGCCCTCAGTGAGGTGCAAAAAGCAAGGTGTGCACTGAATGTGCATGACCACACAATGGGCCCAAAGGGGTATGTAGGCATTCGCCAAAGACTACAGTATGAGGCCAATGCTCAGTCTGCTGCTACTCAGGAGTCCTCTAGTATATGTAGCACACCTCTGCCTTCCCATGATGTCTGGATAGTTGGGAGGCAAAATAAGAAGGGAGAAATAAGGAAGCCCGCAACTGTTGATGTGGCTGCAAAAATGGTAAAATACAACTCTTACAACAATTGTTCGAATATTGATTATTTGTGGTGTTTACATAATTACAATTTTTTGTTTTGGCGATTAGCGGGAGCTGCACGAACTGAGGAAATAAGGAAAGTTCATCCCTGAGGGCACAAGGGATGAATTGACAGTTGCTCTGGGTAACCCAGAGCATCCTGGACGTGTCAGGGCTGCAGGCGCTGGTGTGGGCATCAAAGCGTTCTTTGGGCCATCCCAATGCAAACATGTCCCAAAAGCATGACTTTCACAAGAAGAGGTAACCTATTCTTTCTTTATAATGTTACTATAAAAGAGAATTAAATAATCAGAAGCTAACATTTCTTTTATCCATGTATAGGTAGATAAGCTAGTTGATAGGAAACTCGAAGAAGCACTGAGCAAGTGGCATGCATCTCAGACTGCCACTCAGCAGATAGTACCTATGGTGTCCCACTCTACTCCTACTGTAGAGGTTGGGAGTAATCATGTAGACCCACCACCTAGCACATCCAATGTAAGTATTTTTATGACATAATAACTAGTCTTTTCAAGATGATATGTTTTCAAGATGATATGTATATATGTATATAACATTCTTTACACAAAAATTTGTAGGGGTTGAAGCCATGCCGTCTAAAAAGTGAAGAATTTTTCATTGCAGAGGCGTCGACTTACCCATCCCTACCAGGGAAAATGTTTCATGGGTCTCCATTACCAGATGGTTGGGTTCGTGTGAGCCCGCTACATATATTCTCCAACTGGATGGATCTTCCATTGCCATATGCCCACCCAGATTGTGAAATTCTTGGTGAGGCAGAAGGCAGAGTGATATTGTGGCCAAAAGCGGCTGTCCTCTATACTGAAACTGTATGGGAAATTTACATTACTTTAAATTGTTAGTGTGTGTATATGATGTCAGTTGATCTAAAATTATATATATATACAGTTTAAAAAGAAGACACCCAGAGCACCTAGGCCTCCACCTCCACCTCCTACATTACCAAGTTGGGTTCCACAGGATCTACCTGTCTCGTTAGGTCCTAATTGTAGGGGTATGACAATATGGTTAGGAGAACATGATGTAAATTGCCCTGTAACTATTTCTATAGATGCGGATGCTGCAAGTCAATCATACAAAAGTAACCTATTTATACAAGATATTTTAGAGTTGTTTCGATATGATTGGCTGAATACATCTGTGATAGAGCTATGGATAAGGTGAGATCTTCTTTATACATCCATATACCTTGTATAGGATCTGGTGATCTGGTTTCTTATTTATTAATGCATACGTAATACATGTTTTGCAACTACTTAGCCAAGATATGTGCATATTTTTCATTCGAACATGTAGGATTTTTGATTCCATCTTTGATTAGTCTAGTAGCTAAAGACCCTCCGTCAGTTCAACAATACTGCTGTCATGCTTTTACAAGTTTTGCTCAAAATAAGAAGACGTTGATAATAGCTCCATTCAATGTGGAGTAAGTTTACTTTGCTTATAATTTGGACTTAAGAAAATTACATTTTTATTGTGGATTTTGAGTTATTAATTTTTAACTTTTTTACCTCTAGTGGTATGCATTGGGAGTTACTAGTTATTGTCCCCGAGACATTCACTGTCTATTATCTAGATCCTAAGGGGACTAAATTGAATTCAAGATATGGACACAAAATGAAAATGGCATTATTCCGGTGAGAAATATTTCATTTTCATATCCGTTAACATATGTTATTACATTACTATTTAATTATACAATGTACTGTGTTACATTAACATGTAGGGGTTTAGATGAGTTCAAAAAGGCTGGAGGAAAGGTCCCCAGGAAAAAGAACCACCAAATAATTTGGACAAACGTGGAAGTAAGTTCCCGACTCCAATGTATATATTATTTATGTGAACATTGCTTAATTAGTTGTATTTTTAAATATTTTGTATGTTTCAATTTATAGTGTGCTACACAAGACAACGGATGGGCATGTGCATACTATGTGATGCGATTTATGCACATGATTATCAAATATGCCACAGTGGACATCGATACCATTCCTGAGGTATTATATATAGTCTAATTAGATAATATGAAATATATCACTCTTATTTATAGCTCATTAATTATATATATACATCATTCTCTTTGCAGGTGTTTAAAAGTGACCACACTACAGGAAAGGCCTTACCAGATGTACATGCTCCCTATATGATGGGAGAATTAAATGAAGTAAGAGAGGCAACAACCATACAAGTAGTGGGGGGTTTAACATATAATTGGGATGTTGATAGTGAATAATGACTAAAGAATGATACTTTGTAAATGAATTTATGAATTATAATATGTGTGAATGTTTCTACATGTCTGAATGTTTCTACATGTGTCTGAGTGAAAATGAATGAAACTGCTGGTTTCTATATAAATGTTTCTACATGTACTGGCCAGCACGGTCGTGGCAGCAGGCCAGACACTACGGCCGTTCTGGCCAGCACGGCCATGGCAGCGAGTGAGATGGCATCAGTTATCACTAATAAACCGACGTCGATAGTGCCCCAGATGGTGCCCTTTCTGTGGCGTGAAGGTATATGGCATCGGTTTCAAAGCTAATAACCGATGCATATACCCCCTGCTGGCGCGTTTTCAGTGGCGCGCGAAGGGTTGTGGCATCGGTTTGAGAACTGACGTGTAACGGTTGGGCTTTTAGAGGCGCCCACATAGGTGTCACTTAAAAACCGACACTAAAGGCCTTAAATAACTGACACTAAAGGCTGGTTATGTACTAGTGGTTCCTTTATGCGACCCTCCAGTGCCCTGAACCCCACTATGTCAATCTCTGATGAACTCCTGGTGGTGGAGTTTGTGGTATGCTTACAGAAGGGGGGGACAATGCATGCGTGGGTAAGAAGGATCCCCAACTATAGATCTAGGCCTGGACGGTCAGATCCTGCATCCAGACTCTCTCCTAATGATTATATCTTCACCCATATTAACTGGGTCAAAAGATAAATGTGGCCTAGTGGCAATGTGCCACATGGGTAGTCGGGTCTCGCTCAGTGCCATCCATAGGTGAGGGTGCATGTCAGCCACAATATCACAAATCTGCCATGGAGATTGACCAAATGATAATGGTAACACTCTAATCGATTTTATGTGTAGTTAATTCTACAAGCTTGTAAAAATCATAAAATCCTCCTCCCTAAACCAAATGGGACAAACCAATATATCTATCAGCTCGACGGGATCTACAACCTTGGATTATTTTCATGACTTGCATATGCTCTAGGTGTCCTGTTTTCCTAAAGATGCAAACTTTAATATTTTTTTATTATAGTTAATGTGTGTACATATTAAATATTGAACCTTCAAGGTTCAACCTAATTCTTACATCTCAAGTCACTAATAAATGAACCTTGAGCACTATGTAAACTGTAATCATAATCCATCTACCTTGAATGGCCCTTATGTGTAATATGATTTGTTTTTAGGACTTTAATGCATAGCATTAATAAAAGTTGTAATCATGGGAAAAATGACCTTGAATCTCCCCCCTAACTTCTAAATAAGTAACTCACACCTCTACATGACACAAATATATTCCCCTAACATCCCTCTTTCTAGTTTTGATACATGTGACATCTTATGCATGAATGTGACCCTCTATGGTGATGCATGCTTATACCCTAATCAAATGTGGTGTTTGACCTAATCGTGCCCTAAGTTCCATTCTATTCTTGAATTTAGGAAAACCATGAATATTATTGACCCTAATATCCAAGTTCACTCTATGATAAGACAAGTTGGTGTTTGGGACTCTTAATCCACTAGTAATGACCTAGTGTGACACATATGACTTGCTTACTATGGTTGTGCCCTAATCTCAATGTGAATCTAAACATTATGCACTCCCCTCTCTAATCAGAGTTGATTGTATTATTCTTGACCCATTGTAATGTGGGTGTTCACCTATGTTCTATGTTGACCCCTGGTGTCATATGTAATCCATGTGATATTTGAATTGTTTTTGCTTGTTAACAATGCTTGATATGATGCCTAGACTTGGGGACACCCACCTTAGCATTAATTTGTGTTTCCTATGTCCTTATGTTGCTGACCTAAATAATCTTTTATGTGTGGACATCTTGACTTGATGAGTCATGACCTTGTTTCTCTATTATGAGTCTTTTGACCCTAAAATGTACATAAGTGACATGAATATTGAAATAATCATATAAAATGGACGGAACCTCCTAATGACACAAAACTTGAACCACAACTTCTTGTTGGCCTATAAGTTAGTAAACGATAATCAAACATGTAATTAGGTAACTCATAACCCAGACTCACTTAGAGATATCTGATGGGGAAGCAAGGGGGATGGAGCGATGGTAGAGGCACTAGGGTTCCACCGACAATGTCTGACTGGGGGAAAAGTTGATACTCCAGTGATGGTTGTGGCTTGAGAGACCGAGATCCTCCAGGATCAGTAGGAGGGGATAGAGGGGGAGGTGTTGTAGTAGGGATTAGTATGGAAGTGCTGCATACATGAGTTTTTTCCATTATGCAAAGATGAGGGTAACAACCAATGGGAATGAGACTGAGCAAAGAGAAAAATACAGAGAAGGCAGAGAGGATGCGAGGATGGAGACTTATAAGTCAAAGACAACTGAGGGTCCTCCATCAGTAGAAGGTGATTCTAAAGAAAAAGAGGCCCTAAACCCTAATGGCAAGAACATGGGAGGAGACATATGCCAAGGAGTACAGGTGGATGGCATCTATGGAAACATTATACAAGGCAAAGATTCACAAGGTCAGGATACCTTCTTTCTAGACAAGCTCTTCGTGGTACACCTGGCGATGAAGGATGTCTCCTTTAAAGTAGTAGAAGGTAGACCTATAATTTCCATTGATCCGGACGCAGAGGAGGATCTCGTAAGATGTTGGAAGTATACTGTGATTGTTAGACTAATTGGAACGGATGTGGGATACATGACGCTCAAAGACTGGTTGAAATTACTATGGAAGATGTCTGGAAGATTTAATATCTTCGAGCTAGACATAGGACACTTTGTGGTGCAACTGTCATGCATAAAGGATTATGAGGCAACCATGTTTGGAGGACTGTGGAAGCTATTGGGGCATGAGTTAGTAGTCTGGGAATGGTATCCAACCTTTACTCCTACAGAGGAGTTGACAAAGTATATCGTTACATGTGTTCACATTCTTAACTTACCTTTACATCCTTATGTCTCAACTATGTTTGATTACATAGGAATGGCCCTGGGAAATCTCAAGAAAGTGGATGAAAACATAATTATCTGTACCAGAAGTAAATTTGTAAGACTTGATATTGAGATTGATACCACAAAGGAAATGATTACATCTATTGAGATAAATGGACATGAATATTTGGTAGACTATGAACTATGCCCAGTCAGTTGTGTAGTGTGTAGGAAGGTAGGGCATGGGTCGAAGGACTGTTTGGATGCCAAGATGGATATCAGAACAAATCATCATACACAAAATGAATGGGCCAAGGAGAAACAACATGGAAGCAAAAAAACTAATGACTGGCATATGTAGAAAATAAGAAGAAGAAATGGGAAGGAAAATGAAATAGATAAATGTAGTTCTCAAAAAATAAAAGGCGGTAACAATTCATCAAATCATTTTCTAATTTAGAGAATGAGGATGACACAGGTGAACACGAACAAGAATCAAGAAGTTCTGAAAAATCAACCAGGAAGGAGCAAGAAGCCCGAAAGTCTGGAAAAAGAAAGAAAAAAAGAAAAGTGGAGAATTTGAGGAGAATGTGAATACTATCATGAGAGATAAGACAAAATAGGTTGATTTAGGTAATATCTCTCATGCAAAAACCTAGGAGAACAATATAGAGCAGGATCATACAATTGAAAAGTCAGAGGTAGACGAGGTTATAGAGGTGGTTAATGTAGACAGTGAAGAAATATCATAGAAACAAGATGGTACTACTCAGTCAGATGCACATATGGAGGAGGAGTCAATTGAACCTCACAAAAGTGATGGTAGGGGAAAAGAGCATGGGTATACGACCAGAATTAGCATAAAAGGAAGTAGTACAAAGATGAAAAGGAGTGGAAAGCTAAAAACTGGTAACTGAGCCATGCAGGAAGAGCCAAAGACTTGCTGTTAGCCAATATCTTTGAATTTTTAGAGGAGATAGCGATGAAGAAGGGAGAGGGGAATGAGGATAACATAGTACCTAATCAAAACTAGGTACTACAACATAATCCAACTCTCCTTATTAGTGTTTAATGTTTTTACACTGGAATGTGAGAGGGATAGGTAATAAAGATACCTGTTGAGTCCTAAAAGAACATATAGCTATGCATAGACCTTCTATTGTAGCTATCTGTGAGCCATGGATCAACGGTTACAAATCTACTCAAACAATAAAGAACTTGGGATTCTCTAATTCTCATATATTGAAAGCTAGGGGGTTCGCTGGAGGCATTTGGGTCTATTGGAATGAGAGGGCCTCAAGGGTGGTGATCATCAACACACATTGACAGTTTGTATCCTATAGTGTGAGTGACAAGATAATAGTCATGTTTGTGTATGATAGCCCACACATTGCAATGAGGAGTATGTTCTAGAAACACCTGATATCCATGGGCAATAAATTCCCAAAGCCTTGGCTAGTAGTTGGAGATTTCAACACCATGGTCGCACCTTCTGAAAAGAACAGAAGCAACATGTTCAATTCTAATGAGGCTACAATGTTTAGGGAGACCTTGTTGAATGCATGGCTATCTGACCTAGGTTTCTTGGGCCATAAATTCACTTACAGACATGGATGATGATATGAACGTTTAGACAGGGTTGTTGCAAATGATGCACTTATATCTACCTATCCAAATATAGTGGTTGAGCACCTTACTAGAATTGAATTTGACCACTGCCCCATTCTCATAAGAACCAAAAGAAACAACGCTCAAGTCTCAAAATTCAAGGCATGAGCATCTTGGTACGAGGAGGATGATAAGGTCTTCCAATTTGTCTTGAAAAAAAACTAGAATACATATATCGATTTCAATGAATCTCTTAGTCAGGACAAAACTAAAATAATGAAATGGGAAGGAGACTTGCAAAGAAAAAGATGAAGGAAGAAGGATAGACTGATCAATAACATCACAAACTTCAGATGGACCTATATACTCAGTTCAACAACAAATTTGATCATTTGTGCATGGATATGCAAACTGAATTGAATGTAATTCTTGAGGAGGAGGAGGAATAGAAAGAGAATAGTCATATAAAATGGTTAACAAATGGAGATAACACCTCACTGACAACATATCTATTGTTTAGGAGATCATACTCAACATGAATAAGAAGAAGGCAGATAGGTATATGGCCATCAAAATAGACTTAACAAAAGCATATGATAAACTGTCATGGACATATATCCAAAATACACTAACCTGGGTGAAGATGCCTCACAATATCAAGCAGTATATTATGAACTCAATCAAGGGGGACTATGATACAGTCTATGGAATGACAAGAGTTCAAAATCCTTCAAAGACTCAAGAGGCCTTAGATAGGGTGATCCAATGTCACCTTATATTTATGTTATGTATTGAGAGATTAAGTCAATTGATTCAACAATGGGTGCGGGTACCTATGAAACTACCTGGAAGTTATATCAAAATCACACACCAATGCTTCACAGATGATATAAGTTTATTTTCATAAGGTATACAATAAAAACATAGAATATGTAATGGAGTGCTTTGAAAAATCCAAAGAAGCTTCAGGAGAAGCATTTTCAACTGAGAAAATGAGAATGTTTTTTTGCCAAAAGTGTCCCCAGAGAGATTATAAATGATATTTGCAATGCTAGTGGCTTTAAGTGGACATCTAATTGGGGAGGTGTAATGTCCCGTAATTTTAGGTCTCAGATAAAATGATCTTAAAAGGAATGATTGGACTACCCATATCACCAAGGTGCACCTCCTTTTCTAGGAGCCCATCACTAAAGAACTCCATAGTTAAGTGTGCTTATCTTGGAGTAGTACTAGGATGGATGACCAGTCAGGAAGTTGACCCCGACTTGTGCATGAGTGAGGACAAAGCATGCAATTAAGGCTAGTGGTGGTATGTGGGGCCATTCATCATTCCTAAAACTCTACTAGAGCCTTTGGCATGGGCATGAGTGTTACAAATTGTATCAGAGCCACTCCCTCTCCAGTAGGTGGGGCCTACATGGGCCTGTGGCATGCCGGTCTTGAGCCATGCAGTCTGGGCATGTTAGAAAGGGCTATTCATGGTGATGGAGCCACCCTTGCGCTGGTAGCCATGATTAAGAGTTGGGTGTACATGGCCATGTTGGGTCTGCATTGAAATGGGGAGATATTATGAGGTCATATAGTTGAGCCTTGGTGAGGACATCAAGATTCTAATAGGGGGAGATTGTAACGTCCCAGTTTTTGAGGCTTCAAATAAAATGATCTTAAAAGGTATGATTGGACTTCCCATATCACCAAGGTGCACCTTTTTTTCCAGGAGCCCATCAATGAAGAACTCCATAGTTAAGAATGCTCATCTTAGAGTAGTACTAGGATGGGTGACTAGTTTAGAATTGACCCCAGTTTGTACGTGAGTGAGGATAACATGTGTAGTTAAGGCTAGTGGTGGTCTGTGGGGCTAGTCATCATTCCTAAAACTCTACTAGGGCATGGGCCTGGGTGTTACAAGAGGTATCTGAGTGTACCCCTGTTACACTCTCAAGTAAATCAGAAAACATATGAGAGTATCTTGGATAAATTAAGCAATAAGATAAATGCTTAGTCCTCTTGATGTTTATCATTGGTTGGCCGAGTGTGTCTAGCAAATGCCACTCTAACACCAATTCCTACTTTTGTTATGCAGACTGCAACAACCCCATTGAAGGTCTGCAATGCAGTGGGCAACACCATATAAAGTTTTATATGGGGAGGAGGTAGGAAGGAATGATCTGTGTCACTGGTGGTTTGGGACAAGGTGACTAGTTGTAAGGAGAAAGGAGGTCTAGGCATCAAATCGATGCAAGAGTGGAATAAGGAATTGACCGTGAAGAATGCTTGGGATGTCATTCGTGGGAGAGATATCTTATGGTGTAAGGCCATGACTACAAAATACAAGAAGCATAAAGATAGACCTACGACTCAATACTCATGATTGTGCACATCAATACTGAGGAGTAAGAAGTTTATACATGAGAATTCTTATATGACAATACTGAATGGGATGAATACCAATGTCTAGGACGATAATTGGGTTGAGGGCACATGATACCTACACAAACATAGCCACAAAGACATTCCAATAGAACTAGAGGACCTGTTGGTACAGAGCCTAGTGAACTTGGAAGAAGGAATGGTTCACAGACGACATGATCTCAAATATTATAAAGACTAAGCTTCCCATTGGAGGGAATGAAATCAATGTCCTTGTATGGAATCATATGAGACATGGACTATATACAACTAAACCAGCTTATGATAAGCTCTAGGAACACAAACAAGTTGTTTTGGAGAGGGAATGGGAGGTTATCTGGTCATCTAAACTACTAGTCAAGATCAAGATGTTTGGCTGGATGATGAGTCATAATGCGCTCCTCATGAACCATAAAAGATTGACAAGGAGGATGACAAATGATGATAGGTACAGTAGATGTGGGTTTGCATCTGAAACATTATTTCATGCACTAAGAGATTGCACCTAGGTGAAAGATATCTAGAACCAACTCTTGGATCAATAATTCTTACCGATGTTTATGGATGAAATGAATGACATGACATGGATTAAGTTGAATCTAAACAATACCAAGGAAAATCGATAAAGGTTTCTTATTGCCTGTTGGTATATTTGAAGATGTCACAATGAGATTATTTTTTAGAACAAAACCTTTACAATAATAGACCATCAACTAAGCTGCATCAGAGGATGACTCTTGTCGTGCACCAAAGCTTGGGCAACAATCTGAAATGTAACATACCACTTTCTGGGGAGGTATAACCTAGGCCAGAGCCAGTATGGATGAAGGTAAATGTGGATGCAACTTTCAAACCTAGGAAGGGTGCCGTGGCAGCTGTGTGTAGAGACAACATCGAAAAATGGCAAGGAGGATTTACCAAAGTTACAAAAGTTCCGGAAAAACTTGAAGCAATACTACTCACACTGAGAGTATTGAAAGAAGGAAATATGCAAAATGTATTAATCAACTTTGATTGTCAAATGGATACACACATGATTCAAGAGAGTTATACCAGAAATCCGACTCAAGCTCATCGTGTGATATGTATCTAAAGGCTATTGAGGGAAGGCACAAGCTAGATGATTATGTATGAGAGAAGAAATACCAATAGAGTGGTAGATTGTCTTGCCAAGAAAGCATACAAGGACAATGTAGGTGTGAATATTTTCATCAAGCCACCCAAATACCTTGCTAAAAAGGTTCCATTATGAAATTGCCACATAATATTGTTCTAAACAATGTACTAGCTATGTACTTTGCAATGCTTTAATTAGTTTACTTGAAAAGGGAGGGTAAGATGAATGATCGCCTCTCGGGGTGTTTAAAAAAAGTAAATCATAACTCAACTTGGACAAAACCCTAATAATAGAGATAATTAGGGTTAATGATGATTAATGACGAGAATCTAATACATGCATGTAATCTTGTTCTTAACAAGTTGTTTCTTAAAATCTGGATGGTCAAGCATATGTTATGCACCTCTATATCTGATATGGGTTTAAATAGTTATATGACTACATATTTCTTGCTTGAAAACTTGATATGTATGTATACTTGTTTACTTCCTCAAATATTGCCATGTAATGTTGTAATATCATAACTTGCAAACAAAATATAGAACTACATTATACAAACCTTGTGCACCTTCTTGTATTCTCCAAGTAGGAACATAAGGCCGGGTGGCTCACTTGAGTTGTCAAGATAGGGAGGACCATTCTGTCAAAAAGTGTTAGCTAATATTGAGCACCCTTACGATGGGAAGTTAGTCAAATGCCTTAGGATACATGATATTGTTGTTATAATTGGAGTAAAATTACATAAAATATGGGCTCTCAATTTGCTAAGCACTTAGCTTATTTTTTATTATTTGTTTACTTCTGCAATCTTTTTATACTATACAAAGCTTATATATATGTATCTTTTTGCCAATGTACTCACCACCTAACTATGCTAACCTGCTTGTTTTACATATGTTTTAGGTTCAAAGATTGATAGGGAGTTGACAGTTTGGTGAGATGTGTTCAAGTGTACTTTTTGTAAGATCCTAACTAGTGTACATGAGTGGGCTTGTAAAATTGTACTCTCAATCTGTAATTGAAACTATGTAATAAATAATGTGGATTTATGTAATTGAAACTATGAAACAATGTGGATTTTTGTAATTGAAACTATGTAATAAACAATGTGGATTAATTATACTTGTTGAGAGTTCATATTTATGTTGGTGATTTCATCTTGTTATTTGTTCATGTATGCTAAGCTTTTATGCTTCCACATTCACACTTTGATAATACCATGCTAGGAACGAATGCCTGAGCCATGTTGCCATTGAATTTCTAGTCATTTAGAGTTAGGGTTAGGGTAGTAACGGTTCTGTGACATCTGCTCACGTGTCATAATTGAAAAGGACTGGTTACATTCTCATGTCAGTCAAGACAGTTGAGTACTTAATTTTTTATGCCAATATTGACATATAAATTAACTATTTGTTTTGAACTAGCATATTCACAAAAAAAACATGCCCTGATGTGTGCTTAGAATTGTTTGACATGTTCAAGTCTTTAAAGTATGCCCTTTATTTGTATTTTATGATTAATTTCCATCAATTAACAATTTTATTTATTTTTATACAAGGCACATACCCTTTTATTGATGTAGGTTGTATCATGTTATAATGCAGGTAAGTCATGTGACAAATGAGCTTCCTACTATAAAAGGGCTCCTGACCTTTGTGCAATATTGATATTTTGAGATCACATTTCTTATTTTAGCTATAATATTGTTTTTTCACATTAAGTATGTGGTACACTTCTTTTTAGAATCAAATGATGATAATCTTGGTTTATGTTTCATACACATGCTAGGCATGTTTTAGAGATTCTAAGTTAGGATTTGGTATGTATGCAAGCTAACTACGAGTATTTTGAGTTCCAAGGGCATGTTGCTCTATTCACAGTATAAAACATGGATAAAACTAACCTAAGTATGACACTTGTTGTTACTCTAGTTTATTGGATATGTATGGAGGATTTCTAATCCTTGGTTTGAGTTTGGAAACCCTTAGGATCTCTAATGAGACCCTCCTAGGTCTTTAGCTAACTTTATCTAGGATTTGATGAGCTTTGACCCTTAATTGACTAACTTGGGTGATTAGTCATATGACTAACCTAGTTTGGGTCAATAACAACCTTCATTGGCATGCCATTTGAGAAATTTCCAATCAGAGTCATAAGTTGGTACATTAAGGATTAGTCAGACCTACTAACATTCTGACTAATAGTGGGTGGGGGGCTTGGTGCTGCTATTTAGGGCCACTATGCTTTGTGTCATTGATGATATGGCTATTATTCAGATTGACTAATTGTCACTAGAAGTAGAAGGTAGGGGTCACTAGTCGTCTGTTGTTTCCAACTAAGTGGGCAAGTTAAACCCATATTGACTAATCATTAATCGACATGTGAATGCCATAATGTGCTAAAATTATGTAAATGGAGTGAAAATGATTTTTTCATGTTACCAAACACCATATATGTTTACCTAGTGACCCAAAGCCTTGTTCAACATCATTTTAGATGTGAAGAGGTTGAAGTTCATAAAGATCAAGTACACAGTGCACATGTTGATAGATTTTTACTAGAATTCAACCTTCGAACCTAGTACAGACCTGATCTTGGCAAGTTGTCTCTCTTTTTTATCTTCTAATCATCTTCTTTCTCTCTTATCCACCCTATTGGCTGAGAGTTCTATAGAACCCATTGGACCTCTAAACGGATCGAATACGGAGTGGATACTGCTATATCTGATAGATATTGTTTGATAACATCTGAATCTGATCCAAAGAATAATATCCGTAGTCAAATAAATGTCTGATACAAACTAAAAATCATACAATTAATGCTAATAAATATAATATTAATAGAAAATATTGATATTACATTAAATATATAGGATAAAGTATCTATATTTTCATATCTATAAATATAAATAATACATATTTAATAATATATGTTGTATTTTTCGAAATTGTATTTTTTATACAACAATATTCGATATTCGATCTAAATTTTTGGATCTAAAATTTGATTTCCAAAATTAGATACCAATTTTATCGATGTTGATTTTTTTTCTTCTAAATTTCATAACTGAATGTGGGGATTTTGAATATCCATTTACACATCTAGGACCTATGGAGGACACCATGTCCTTTTTGTAATTCCTTCCTTTTCTCATTCTTTGACCTTGTTGGAGGCTTTGCATGCAAGTTTTTTGGTTGGAAATTTTGTTGTGGAGCTTCTATAGCTACAATTATTGCTTCCATGACTATGAGATATATAAGCTTTGTTCTACCTTTAGGTGAGTGATTTATCTTGTGTTCTAGGTATCTTTTTGATGTAATTTTAGCCTTAATCACCCAAATTCACTCACTTGCATGTGAGGACCTACCAATGGGATTCTAAGGTGGTTTTGGGGTGCAATATATGGAGGTTGAAATTTATTTTTTTATCTAAAATAACTTGTTGTCCTAGTAAGAAATTTATGGTATTTTCTTATTGTATAGCCAAATTTTATATGATTTACATAGACAGTCGTCCAAATTAGATATTCTAGTGCTATATGCAAGCAATGGTCATTCCAAGCTCATATGTTGGAATTTCTTCATGAAACCTTTATAAATGTTTCCTATGGCAAATGATGATATTTTAGTGATGGATTTGATCCAAATACATGAGATGACCTATTTATAGCCCAAGGATTGAAATTGTTGGCTATGTGTGTGCTTGGTGAACTATAAATTAGGGTTTGCTTTCCTTAGTGCTTTGATATTTTGAATCTTTATAGGAATATGTTATCTTAGACCTATTATCTTGAACATGAGTAATTAGATGAATTAAAAATTGAAAACATAATCATCTTAGATCATCATGTTGACCGTTGAACTCCTTAGTGTTTGAAATTCAGAGAAGTAGTATATGTATACTTGAAGAGATATGTGGATCTTGTCAGAGCATCCTCTGACTAAACACTAACTAAAAGTATTAATATGAGTCCCTTTTATAAATACAATATTAAATATCGCACAACAAAAGCTTCATAGTGAAGAAGATTAAAATTTGAGTAAAATATTTCATACTGAAATTCTACATACAACTTAAAATTTAGAATAAAAAGACATGTGATATTTGAGTCCCAAGCTATATAACTTTTGAGTAGATGAGTTATGTCACCTAATGTGGTTTTTTTAATCGTACTTTAATTGTAGACTTCCTACATAAGGGCCTAACTCCAGAGATAGATGTGATTAAATATAAGTGAAAATCCATTTGGGTGAGGGAGAGTCACAAAAACCTAGAGAAGTATATGAGACACAATCTCCATGAATGAGCATCATTCTAATGTTGTTGGTTCCATGTGAAAGAAGTTTTACACACACAAAATAAAGTTGGGAAAAATTATGATATTCTTATAAATCATGTGGTTATAAGTCATGTTTTGACTTATAAAGGTCTTTCTTTGAGTCACTAGTGCTTATGAAGATCATATTGAACTACGAGTGAGATAATTATGAAGCCCTAATTTCTAGAATAATATTTCCACTCATACAATATATAGTGTGATAATCTCATTTGAGCTATAAATACGATATATCTGTGTTAAGTCATTAGATAATATTGGCCTACTATGTAGCCCATACCATACATGTAAAAGTTATGTTGATATATGAATCATGAATTAAGGGAAAATCTTTAGATAATAGATTACATGATCATGATACATGATGCATAACCTCTATGATAATGAAAGATAATGAATCCCATATGGCAGTTAGTGATGACTCACATATGTTTTGGGTAAAACTCTTGAGATGCAAGTACGAAGAGTAGTCACCTTAAATGATGAAAACTAGTATTACGTTGATGATGATCCACCTTTATGGTGTATAATGAGATAATCTAGTAAAAGTGATCCACGAACAAGGGAACTAATAATAAGTGCTAATAGCCCTTTAATATGAGGTTTATACCCTTATTTGATTATTTGAACCTTGAATATATTTTAATGTCATGATGAGTCTTTGTCATATATTGATTCTTGGTCATATATTGCATGTTGCAAATTTAAAATGTGGCCTAAAGAAAGTGGAAATATGACCTTACAATCACCAAGAGTATGGGATGACTCCAATTTGAAGGATGAACTTATATTTAATGTGGAAAAGATGTAAAATAATGACTTTTTAGGATTTTATCTCAAAATAACCTTGATATGGAAAATAATGAATTATAAAATAAATTTTCCTAGAAGATATTTGTAATCATTCTAGAGTGGATGCTCTTAAACATATGGGTGGTAATTTTTATATATTTTGGAATGGATTTTAATAAAAGCAAGTGATATTCATGCATTGTGTGGATTTATTCATATATCTAAGGTTTATTGAAATTTTGATAATTTGGTTACCCATTTGGTTGTTAATGAATAAGATAACGAAACCAAATGTATTTTATGAAATAATTTGTGGTTATGGGAATATTTTTTGTAGAGAATTAGTGAGCATTAATGATGACTATCAAGTATTATACATGACTTCTTTGAAGAATCAATTTAACATCAAACTTCATATTTTAGGTTCCTTTTTCTCAAGATGAAGATTTAGTAGTAATAAAGGGCTAGTGAAAAATCTCACTACATTTAAAGTTTTGAACAGAAATTAGGGATTTTTGAATGAGGACAATAACTTTTAGAATATAATATAATTACTTGATGATTTTGAACGATATTTTTATTGACCTATTGGTTAAGGGTCCTAAAGTTATTACAATCAATTAGTTTGAACCATGGACATGGTTATAACTATGAATACCATTTTGGGCATATCATGTGTGTTTCTAAGAAGGCACTATGGACTTAGGATGTCCATATGTCAGCCACCAATAATCTTCCAACTCTAATTTTCACAAATTGGATAATGCGTGAAGGCAGAGGAATCATATCCAACTTGTAGAGAAAACCTCAGAAACTTTGATCCCGATCATCATCCTTCCCACCTCCTAAGAATCTAAGGGACCCCACTTGGTGGTCGACTTGTGATGTGTGAGAGAAGATTTATATAATGCTCTTGTCACCCTCTCCATCAATTCTTATAGTGAGTATTAGGTGGTCTATTAGGGAGACAGATGGCACATTGTTGTAGGATGACTATCCTTGAAGCTACATGAGGTTGAAGAAGGTGTATTTTGGTCAAGTTTAGAGTGTTGCCATGGAAATTGACTTACAAATTATCTAGGGATGTTGATGAGCTTAGGATAAAATATTGAGATTATCTCCACCACTTTATAGAGGTGTCTCCAAGTCATGGGTGTCCTCTCGATGCTTTGCGACACCACCGTAGGGGTGAGAACACATTAATGACATAATAGTTGTTCCACCATGATGTGGAGGAGATTTTTAGATGTTAGTGAATCACATATAGATTGCACTCTTATCATCAATTCCTTGTTTCTAGACTATGAAGATGTGGAAAGCTTTAGTTCATGAAGACCAGATGTGGAGGTTGGAGTGTTTTCTTGCCAGACTTTCAATTTAAAATTATGTTATGTTCTTTTAGTGTTGATGGGAGGCAATTTAAAGGGATGTGGATGGTATCAACCTGAAATTCCCTTTTACCATGATACCAAGAGAGGACCGTCTTACACACTAGAGCATATTAAACAAAGGTACAAATACTTACTATTTTCCAAAAAGTTGTTAAATCTTGCAGAAAGCCTAGAAAATTTTGGGATGGTACAATGTATGCATGTTATATGTGAATTTTGATCATTAAAGAAGTCCTACAATCCTATTACTTGTGATCATGTTTTTGAGATATGTATTGAATTGATATTTGGGAATGATTATACATGTTGATAAATATTGGTACTACTGATAAATGCCATGTTTGGTTGATGATATACCACAATTATATCTTTGACCTTGTTGATGTATAGAAAATGTCTAACATATCTGAATTTATGTACTTCTAAAATTTTTGCATGAATCATCTCAAGATCCCAACACATTATGTTGTAAACCCTGAGTTGATGATGACTCAAATAATGTTTATGGTGCATTATAACAAATTGGGTTAAGGGACGAGTTAGGATGACCCTTATCATATAGGAAACACTAAATTGACACCTTTCCTATGGATATAATCTATGCCGTGGCTTTAAATTTGATATAAATTATATTTAAACCATAATCTTATATAATGGAATGAAATGGTTAACATGTTAGTTTGATCAAAACTACTAGCTAGCACGAACAAGCATATTTCTAAGACATAAAAGTGGACGTGCATCATAATATTGCGGAGAAAGCCAGCTGCATGTTGAAGACTATATAGTTGCCAAAGACATTCTAGGGTGAGGTAGTGAATATACTTGCTACTTGACTCATATATCTTTGTCAGTTCCTTTGAGATTTTAGATATCCAAGAAGGTATGTCTAGGCAAGTATGCATCATGTTCTCATTTGTGAGTATTTGGGTGCAACACATATGGACACACTCCCAAGAAAAAAAGGAAAAAGTAGGGTAGTAAAGCAGTTCAATGTGTCTTTCTATATGGAAATCAATAGTATGGTTACAAGTTATGCGGTCTAGTAAAAAAGACCATGACTAGACAAAAAGATGCGACATTTCAATGAGATCCAGACAATGATAAAGCCTAAGAGTGAAGATAAAGAGGCTATGGGATCAGGTGACCGTTCTTTTGATGATGAGTACAAGGGTGATTTAGCTTCTTCATAGGTGCAATTTTTGTATGAAAAAGAAGAGAAGCATGATTAACCTGAGCTACAAAATTATTAAACATCATATCGTCTTGTTCTAGATGTGTAGGTGAGTGATTCATATTCACATTCAAAGACTTTAGACTTGGGGAGAAAGATCATCACCAAGTAGAGTCCTTATATAAGCAATTGAGGAGGTTTGATAGAGTTTACCATCCTTCATCTAGATAAATATCAATATATTCTCCATACTGATAAGGAGAGCCAAAATTTTTTAAGAGGCACTCCAACACGCACCTCTATGGTTGCTTTGCCATTCTGATCCACATACCCTATTCTCCACACTTGTCCCCCCCCGTAGGGGGGAAGAACTGCTCATAGAGACAGAGTACATTGGCATGAGGCACTATAGAATGATATGACTTCTTCATAAAGGAATAATACCTATGAACTTGTGGTGCTTTCCAACGACTAAGGGTGTTAAAGAACAAGTGGATATGCATGATGAAGAAAGACGACAACAACATGCATGGATATCAGATAAAAAGCCAGACTAGTTTTCATGGGCTTTGATCAAAGAGTAGGGGTGGATTTTATGATATATTTTATCCTATTTCATAGATAATTTAGATTGGTTCTTGGCCTTATTGCTATCCTAGATCTAGGCTTGAGTAGATGTATGTGAATACATCATTTCTTTAGGAGGACCTAGCTAGTGATGGGAAAAAAATCATGCACGCTAATTCACTATGGATGAAAATTTCTAGGTTTTACCATAAATGGATTTAAGTTCTAAGATATCAGTTGATGGAAGAATCAGGGTGGATGGCTTTTACCACTGCTACTTATTGTTCATTCTCTCACCGCATAATAATAAGCATGAACGTGCACATGTTGAGGTTAGATGAATCCCCCCTTTCAGAGTCAGGATAGAGACCAGAATAGATATTACTCTAATCCCGTTGTCGTGTTACCTAGAGATCATTTATCTGTCTGTCTGTCTTGTAAAATACTTATCTAAAGTTTTTGTCAAGGTTTTAGTATGACACAAATGATATCATGGACCTTAGATCCAAAATTCTCTACATTAAGATCTGATAAATATGCAAAATAATTAATTAAATCATAAAATATTTGATCCACAACAAGTAATGTTCATACAGGAATAATAGCATGAGAAAAATGGATTGTGGGACTACTCCCCACACCCTAACAAGAGGACTACTTGCTCATGGAAGTAATAACAAGTTGTACGAGTAAACTAAATTGGATAGCCATCGTCACAATAGAAGTTGGATGTATTATATGAAGACTCTTATTATTAATCTAATAGAAAACCGATAGAATTTCATTATAAAACATGATTATGATTTTTTGATCTATGACTCTTTTGAGAGAGTGCGTTTTTGGGAAAGAAACGTTTACATTATCATTGGTGTATTCCTGAAAAAAATATAAGAGACCTCTTGAATTACTATTTCCTGGCAAAACTGGAGATGGATACTACGTTTATTTAGGCAAACCGGCACGATACTAGACTTGCGCAGGAGCAAGTGAAGATGGAGTCTTCGTAAATGAGCATCAGATCAGTAGACAACAATTTATACCTAGCAGGAGGACCTCTGAATAGTAGCACGTCAACAAACTAGCTAACTCATAAGAAATCTGCGGACGACATATACGAGATTTATTTTGACGTCTGTCCGCTATAAGCTCATGCGCTAGCTAGCTAGCACTGGGACGGCCAGAGGAAAGCGGCAATAGCAGACCCTCTCTTGTCGCTGACGTCGCCGTGGGAGGGGAGGCCGTACTCGGCCAGCAGCAGGTCCAGGCGCCACTCAGGCATCTGCTCGTAGTCCGCCCTGGTGTACCGGGGGTAGTGCAACGGCATCTGAAACCCGCAGCCGCCGGAGCACCTCGTCAAGCCCGGCTGCTTCAGCTGGAAGGAGATCATTCCGGCCGTCTTCCCCACAGATGGGGCAGTTGAAGACGGCGCCATATTTGAACTGGCTGAAGCGACAGCACTAGCTCCCAGCTGCTCCATCCCTACTGTATTGCTGATTAGTGAGCCTAACGCTGGCCTCTCCGAGATATTAATGTGGGGAGCCATGGCGGTGATGGGCAATGTACGGCGTGCGTTCACTGTCCCTGGGCGGTATAGAGAGAGAGGTCGAAGGAAGGGGCTGGAAGAGCGCAGTGCCCGCTGGAGGACGGCACGGCAAGGGTGACCCTCTCGTTATGGCTCGAGATGATCGCTACATAGAGTGGGTGGGAATTGATTGCGGTTCGTTCCAACCAAACCTTGCATCCCTATCTATAAGCAACATTGTACTGCTTCCTTCTCCATACCGAAAAGGAACATTCAAGCAGTTCCCAGCTCGAATGGAATGAATCAACTGCACTGCCGGAATGAAGATGTCGTGACTTGTACTATTTGATACCCTCGGGATCCATTCACGCATGATGCTGCATTCGTGCCTCGATGCTTGCCGTCAACAGTCCCAGACCACCGCACATATTCTTGACAATAAGTCAATAATTTCTCCAATCTAGACAATAATTTCTGAGTTTATACACGTGTTGAATGGATTCTATACTATATAAGAAAGTGCATGTTGTTGTTCACTGCAATTTTTTTCTATATTTTCAAAAAATTACAAATAAGTCTTTGTATACTTCTATTATTATAAGAAAAGTGTGTCGGAGGCGTTCTACGTAATATTTTTTATTATATTACAAGTTAGTTCGTGTACATCAATAGGCAGCCATGAGATGCAAGGGTTCTGGCACTAGTATAGCCGCCCCTTATACACTAGATATCTATATTGTTGAAGAGCTTTGGTGGGGTTTGATGCAATATTTACATAGTACATCACACTAACTTCTTTGTTGCTGGGGTTAGAATTGTGGGAGGAACCAACACCGAAGGAGGTGGAGGACATAATTTCTTCAATTGACACCAGGAAGGCTTTGTACAATCATTGTTCTCTTGGGTGTGTGGGAGTCAAGTTCAGTTCATTCTTTATATTCGTTTCTTTGCTTTCTTACGATCTTTTGCTTCATCATTATTAGTACTATGTCTGGTATGACATTAGTTAATATTTTCATTTTCTTTAAGAGAATCGACAAACCTTCTTCTAAGCAAGAGAGAGTCAGATTGATCATCCAAGTTGAAAACCTCAAGAAATCAACATGGTCATTTTATTATATTACGAATTAGTCCTTATATACGTCTATACTATGTAAGTAAGAGTATGTGAGGTGTTCTATGCAACTTTTCTTCGTATTTTTTGATTACAAGTTAGTCCTTTTACATTGACCGTCATGTGATGCATTGCTTTATTCAATATTTACATTTATATTTTAGATTAGAAGTTGCCCCTACGATACTATATATGTATATTGTATATGAAATAGTTTGGGAAGTTTGAATGCAATATTTATATTAAGTTTTTAAAATTATAAATAGTTCCTTGTGTATTCCAGTAAAGCTACGAGCTGACTCCAATCAAGTTGCACACTCATCATACTATCCTTTAATGGCTACTAGGATTGGAATTGCGTGCAGAATCAAGGTTGGATCTAGAGGGCATAATTTCTCCAATTGATGTTGAAAAATATACGTACGAAGTGACTTTGATGACATCGAGAAGCAACCATTGTTCTCTTGGGAGAGTGTGATCTTATTTATTCTTTTATCTCATCTTCGTCTTAATCTTAGAAAGTATTGTATTTGGTACAACATTAGTCAACTTTGTATTACCTTCAGAGAGCACCAATTAATACATAAAGAGAGGATCATGTTGATTACCAACAAACTTCAATAAATCAACAAGAAATTTTCAAAGTAAGATAAAGTCCTTGTATATTTTTCAACTATGTATGAAAGTGTGTGAAAGGTGTTCTATGTAATGTTTTCTTTTATTTTAATTAAAAAATAGTAATTGTATGTTAATAAGACAGCCATGTGGTGCATGAGTTGATGCAATATTGGCATTTAGTTTTCTAAATTACAAGTGACCCTTCTATATTCTACATCAACATTATATATGAAAGAGTGTGGGAGGGATTTGATGCAACATTTGCATTTAGTTTTTCAGAAAACAATTTTCCATTTGTGTACTCTAACAAACTATGTGGCCACTCTCACAAGTTTTTGCATCACATTAAGCTATCTTTATGTGACTACTAGGGTTAGGCCTATGGGGGAAACCAAATCGAGAGGAGGTGGAGGATATGGTTTCTCTTAATGGTGTTGGTAAGAATCCACACAATGACGTTGCAAAGTCCGAGAAACACCCATCATTCTTTTGGACATGTGAGAGTCAAGGCCAGATTCTTCTTTATTCCTTTCTTTTCTTACTTATTCTATGTCTTATTTAGTATTGTGCCTGCTACAACTTTAGTCTACCTTTTCATGCCCCTCGAGAGTACCTATAAACCTTCTTTGAGATAAGAGAGGGTTAGACTAGTTATCCAAGCGAGGAACATCAACAAATCAACAAATTGTTTCATAGGCCATTTTCAATTGTCAAAGTAATCTAATATTATCCAAATACTAGTATTTATTGTGTAGAATTCTATGCATCACACATGTTTTTGTGTGATATACTAAAAATATTGACCCATCTAAGAATATCTTAATTGTTTCTAATTAAGTTCTCCTAAAGCAAAATATACTGCACTTGATAGGAATGAGTAGAAGAGATAGGGTATAACAATACCCACTCCAAAGTTGTTATTCTAACTAGGAAAATTAATGGACATGTAACATGTATGGATTTCACATCTAACTTGAACCTCAATCATGGTACAATATTTTCATTTCTTGAGTCTCATATCATTTTCTTTAAAGCAAGATAAGTCCTAAAAAGATAGGTAACCAATATCATGTTCCTTAACAAGTGGATCTTCTTCCAATAAAATTGTACATAAATATATTATTACTTGGGTTTAAATTACATTATTACAACTCATAATTAGATAAAATCACTTGCATGTAATTATATGTAGGGAAATATGGCATTAGAGATGTAGCGGAAACAAAAAGATTCTAGCCATATTCCCATAAACCATTGGATCGGGTCAACAAGTATGAACAAGAAAGAAAGTTTGCAGGTATATATCTAGTCTTGGAGTAAGTCCAGTGACAATCCTTGCAGCGACATGCTTCTTTCTCAAGCAGCACCCATACGGTTGTCATGGAGACCTCTTGGTGTAGCAGCACAAATGGTAGTTGATGACATCCTCATAGTGTGGTGTAAACGGCCTCCACATCTCTATGTAGTTCACGCGGACCATCGGGAACTCATGTCGTCCTACTAGAACTGACGGAAAGAAGTTGTCCCTCGTGTTGTCAACGTGCTAAGGTCGACTTTCTCCCCTTTGGATATCTCTCCCTTTTATGGGTAAGATGCCTCTATCTTTCATGTTACCACAATATTGAGATTGGGAGACTTGTCACAAGTGTTTTAAGATCCTTTCCCCCCTTTATATAGGAGTTGCTGGGTCTAGGTTTCCACAAACTCAGGAATATGAGGAGAGGAACTTCATGAATTTCCAACTACGGCAAATCACGAGTTAGTCGACTCGACCCCAATTGATCGACATGCGCACCAGTTGGTTGAATCAAACATCCAATCAGTCGATTGGAATGTTTTCCTATTCACAGACATATTAACTTTCAATGCAATAATCAATGCACATCCTGACATCAACATCAATCCTTGATCCGATTTTACTATTTGTCTAGTCATTTGAATGGACTTTTCAGTCAGTTGACTCAATACATGAGTCAGTCAGTTCACATTCCCAATCAACCAATTTTCAGCCAATGTTGTTTAAATTGATTACCTAAATACTTTAGTAATCAAGTCAAACCTTATTTATGAGTAAACTCCTATTCCAAGTTCATCATATGTGTGTGACCCTATATGTACCAAATTACATTGGCGGTGAATGTCCATTCAGATTATAGCATCACAAACAATGAGCAAATCTAGCAACACATCACTGCTACCCAAGTAATTAGAAAGTTGGAGAACAACTTTCACCTACAATATGTGATTAATGTTACAATGATTGTATAGTTTCTTTGTCTCTGATATCCAGATCAGACTTGAGGAATGGGATCATAATCCTCTTAATATTCAATCCATGTTCTTTGAAATAGAACATATTGTCTGAGATGCGTGTGAGCTCACATATAATATATTGATTCACATAAGTATGGCCATATGTTTCTCAGTCTCGCTTATCAAGTGGCCAGGATACCAACTCTGACAGGAGGGAAAAATCCCATCTACATCACTCACAATCGATCCCCATGTGTCATAACATACCCAAACATCACCTCTATGGTAACCCTTATTCAAGATCAAGTTGGATGGTGTCAAAGTACATAGAACAACATGTGATGAGTGTAGTGACTTCAATTTTAAGAACTACAATGACCACTATCACTTGAGAGGAGATTCTAACTACCACTCAATGATTTCCATGTATCACTCTTAAGATGGGTTTGTCTGATACACTGTTCTCTAACAAGTACCTATGTGTTTGGCTTGATATCACATATCATGAAAAATGAGAATCTATGATCAATCAACACACATTCTCATATTATGTATTATTGATGTATATATATTGTTTCCATAATAATACCAACTAGGGACATAATTGGAATGTGTATACTCTATCATACATATGATCTCATTGTTCAAGTCCTCAACCTGAAGACATATGTCATCGAGTAATATCATTCTATTAGACATCTATCATGTTATACCATCATCTCATAATCGAACAAACATATAGATGAAAGATTACATGATGCCTCATTACAATCATTGTATGATTGGCTCTCTAGGCATACATACAAACAAACTTTCACTTGCACTTAGAGCCAATCACCCATGAATTTAATCCCATGTGACCTAAAATGACCTTCATATTTCTATTAAGAAAGTGCTTTTGTCAAGGGGTCAACGACATTGCTTTCAGTTGGTATGTAAATCTTCACATCTCACTAGTACAAAACTTACCTTTAGTGTCAGTTATTTAAAGCCTTTGGCATCAATTTCAAGGTGACACCCAAGTGGGCGTCGCTAAAAGTTGAAACCTTCAGTGTCGGTTTTAACACCGATGCCATAACCCTTCCCTCCACCAAAAATGTGCCAGCAAGGGCACTATAGGCAAATAACAAAACCGACACTATATCCAGGTCAAAGACGTCGATATTTCACAAAAACCAATATCATAACCCTTCCCTCCACCAATAAAACGCTCCAGCAAGGCCACCATCAGCGTTGGTTTGTATATATAACCAACACTATATCTAGATAAAGACGTCGATTTTATACTAATAACCGATGCCATATAGACGTCGATTTTTGCTAATAACCAACGCTGTATGTCTTAGTTGTCAGTTTTATACTAATAACCGATGCCTATGTTCTGATTTTTTTTTCTTATCAGTTTACAGGCCAACTGTATGGCTGGTCAGCCGGATGCAAAACCTGCAGTTCAGTTCTGAACTGTAGGTTTACAACATCCATTGATATCAACCAACAACAAGCCACAAACCTGTAAAATTAACAAGATGGACAACAATTTATGACCACACACATGTATAAGCACATTCAATTCATATTATTTTTCATAACACACATGTAGAAACCAGTAGTTCCATTTCAAATTTCCTCCATTTTCACACACATTTAGCAACCTGCATTTTCATTCATTTCATTGCTTTTCACATTCAGACACATGTACAAATATTCATGTATTGATCATCTTCACATTCACACATATGACAATTAAAAAAAATTCATTCACATGTGATCGGCCTTTTTCACGCGTCTGAAAATGAATGCGGGACAAAGGAAGGAATCAAGCTTTAAATTTGTAACCCAAAACCTTCTAGGCCCCCACAACTTTATTACGGGGCCGAAGTAGATATACGGGGTTGAACACAGGGACGTGGTGACGTTTAGGACGCCACATATCTCGTTCTTTAGTCAGATAAGCCAAGACGATAGTCGATAAAATTAATTGCTAGAACTAGTCTAGCGGGTTGTCACGATATAAAACAAAATAAGGAAAAAAAACAAAACAAAATAGAGCTCGTGAGTCTACTAATCAGAGAAAGAGAGTTCTTGGCTATGTAACCACAAATGGGGCAGTCTATGCACTTGTTCTCGGACATAGACAACCCTCGAACACCCAAGCAAGCATCTAGTATGCACAGTGGCATCTGTCCTGTGGGTTCATCCCACTCACTCTCACGATGCGTGACTAAAACCATCAATAATATGTCAATCACCCTCTCTCGAGGAATGCCATATCAACACCTCAGAATACACTAAGTTCCCTCTCGGGTCTTAGGATATTCTGGGGTGTTAGGAACAGAATACCTCAGATCTTCCCCCTCTTAGGTTCAGATCCAAACTATCATCTCTTAGCTATTCCTACAACACATCTCTCAATACAGGTAGAAACAACAGTTCAAGCGAGTAAGAGATCAACCAAACTAGCAATTATAACTTGGAAAGAGAAAATAGAACATGCAACATACTAGATCTGATATGAATCTACTTGCTTAAGGCAAAAGTATATAAACATGCCCAGATCGGGCTACATAGCCAAGAAGGAGCTAACTAGCCATAGACAAGCATAGCTGGCACCGAACAAAGATGGATAAACATCATTTGTTCAAGAAACAAAGGAATGTAGTAGAATGAAAGAGAAGAGGGAAGAGATATAGCCCATAGAGGAGAGGTGGCTCTCACTGCTCAACCTCTGTGTAGGTCAGATCTCGGCCCTTGGGTCTTCTCTTCATCCCTCTGGACTCCTTGACACTCTCTCTCTAGACGGTATCGGGCAACCGTATCGGACAGACTGTATCGGGAAGACCATATCGGGTAGACCGTATCAGGCAGACCGTATCGAGTAGACCGTATCGGGCAACCGTATCGGGAAGTAGACTTTTGGGGAACTCGACACACTAGCTCCTTGGTCTAGGCACTAGCTCTTGCAGGGTCCTCCCTCCGACTCCTCCTCTTTGTAGGTTGGCAACTGCTATTTATAGGTAGCGAGTTGATGGGAGTTGTAGCTTTTATTGGTCCACATGTCCTTCATCCGTGGCTTCGATCTTGAGGCATCAGGTGGGCCAATATGAATGTCGCCTGAAGACCGTTCGGCCAGGGGGAGTGTCAGACAGTTGTATCGGGCATCCATTTCAGGCAGATCATATCCGGCATGCCATATCGGGCAGGCTGTATCGGGCAGCTGTATCGGCCAGACCGTATTGGGCAGCTGTATCGGCCAGACCGTATCAGACAACCGTATCGGCTAGGCTGTATCGGCCAGGCCCTATCGGGCAGCCGTATCGGCCAGGCCGTATCGGGCAGCCGTATCGGCCAAACCATATCAGCCAACTGCTGGAATTCTTGTCTTTTCAGGTTCAGTACTTGAGAGTCCCAAAATTGGCTAGTTTCGGTGCCTGCAAGTCTAAAATAGGCTAGTTAGCTACATTATTGGATATTTTCACTACATTATCTAATGGAGAGACAGAAAACATAAAACATGAGCAAAAGAGTGCATATTAGGACTAAAGTGATATAAAATCATAGATAAAATGCATAGAAAATATGCGCTAATTTGGGTGTTATCAACTACCCCAAGCTTAAAACTTACTTGTCCTCAAGCAAGACTGTGCTCAAAGAACAAAAGATAACATCCAAATTAAGCTTGGCAATAAATGCTAAAGTTAAGAAAAATAGTTTAAAGCATCAATACTCTTGATCCATGTCATTTCAGAACAAACCCCCACCAAACAAGCACAATCCTACCAAAGCAAGATCAAAGAGTGTCCAGACAAGATTAAAAAAATTAACTACAGCCTGCCGATACTCATGAGGGTTTGAATCATAATTATTTAAACATGAAAGAGTTGTCATTTAGGTGATCACGCAGGTGATGAGAAATGAGCCATCACCATGAATCCATGCATACCAATATGGAACAACACGCCTCTCACTTATTCATGTCCTAAGAAACAAAGCAAAAAGACTCTAATGACTTCTGAGGATCTCGATCTGCGTCAGGTTGGTCCATGTAACAAGCAACAGTCCCTGCAGTCCAAGCCAGTTGGCCCAGAGCAGTGAGACGAACTCCTCGTACTATGCTCAAACCAACCCTGCTACCGAGATGATCTCATAGGTCACCTAAGGGTTCCTAGTGACTCTCTAATGAGCTTTTAGAGTGATACTGCCAGACACGACATACCCACGTTCATGAGCGCAGTCATACACCGGCTGGGCATCATCCTCAACTCTCCTAAAAGAGAAAACATCACTCATTTATTGTTCACACTCAGGCTTTTATCATCTGCATTCTATTTTTGTGGGCTTGGGTGAGAACTATATAGATATTTTGGGATTTTGTGGGCGGCCAAGCCTCTTTTGCACATTTTTATATTTTTCATCTTTTTGACTCGATCTAATGTGAGAAGGCATGTAGTCCATCAAGGAAAAGCACTTCACCTTGATCATGGCTCAAAACTCATCATGATCCACTTGATACCTGTGTGAAAAGATAGAAATTATGATTCAAGAATCCTTAGAATAGAGGCAAAGTTGTGAATCCACAACTAGGTTCTTTGATCGTGTTTTAGCTCATTTCGATGGTCCTTTACCATGGATTTTCCATTCATGACACAGATCAAGGGAATTCAGCTTTAAGCTATGAAAAAGGGACATAATCTTAGATTTATTACCAAACTCAAGGAAAGAGTCGAAGAGCAAGTCAAGCAAAAGGTCAAGCAATTTTTAAGACAAAAACTGTGCATCTAGGCATGAAGTCAAGCATTTATCTATTAGATTCACATCACATAGCCATAATTGATTTTAAACTAAATGCAGGAAGTAAACGTCCATGTAAGAAGGGTGAAGAGAAAGAAGGGAGAAGCCTACCACCCCAAGCTTAAAACTTTGGTCGTCCTCGAGCAAGACTTAAACTTGGAATAGAGAGGTAGGAATGCATGATTTTAATGGTAGTTATTGAAGTTCTAAAGATGATGCATGGATGTAAGGAAATAAAATAGTTAGAGGAAAGAAGCTAACTAACAAGAACAGGAACATTAAAATTTATTGTAATAAAAGGATGGGAGGGTGGGTAAGAGAAAAGGGGGTGGCTGCCCCACGATACCGACATTGGGATCCCAAATCCTGAGTTTTGGGACTAGTGTCACATGTGTCTTGCCAACGGGTTCCACCACATAATATGAGTAGAATAGGCGGATGTGTTGGCCCTGCCAAGTCCGAAGAAGCGAAGTGAAATCCGACGACTCAGTGAAGTCATCTTTGTGCTGGAAGTGGCTTGAACTGCACTGGGATGAATTCTTCGGCATATCATCCTCAGGGTACCTTACATTATATGAATCTGAATATGACGGTCCTGGGATGTTGACATATGGTGAGATGGATGAGAGAGGTTGGATGTCTTTTAGATGACTCATATCTTCTCTCTCCATCTCTACACTTGAGGTTGGATGCTCATATAAATCATCATGTATAGTCTGAGTCATCCAATCATCTTCTGAACAAGAAGTACTCCCCAAAGAATTAGTTTGTCATTTTACCACCCCAAGCTTATCACCTGGCGTGGAGTCAGGGGTATCTTTATGCTCAGCAGCCATGTTGTAGTGAACCGTCCATCTTGCCCCCTTGACATCCACCCTACCTTGTAAAGGTATGGGTGTAAATGGCGGCTCGTGCTGCTCCAACTCATCATTGTCAGTATACCCACTGGTCCATGTCGAGCAGCTATCGTCGTCATCGTCATCACCATCGAACAAGTTGTTCCAAACCATGGTTGGCGTACTGCTCAAAGCAAAGTGGCAAGTCTCAATATGAGAGATGTCACTCTGGTCTGGTTCAATATCTGACTCTGGTTCCTCTAGCCAACCTTCTTGCTGTGAGGAAATTTGGATTTTAGAGTCTTCATCATCATCATCATAGATCCATTCAGGTGTATGACTCATATCTTCCATTGGTTCATCAGCTGGGTCATCTGGATATAATGAAGGGTTTCTTGGAGTGGGTTGGTCTTCATAGAAAAATCCTGGTGAATCCAGTTGATGGTCTGAATAGGATGGTGATGCATACTCCACTTCATACCCAATGGAATGGTCTTGATGACTAACATCTTCATTATCTTGTGATGGCATTTGTAATTGGATTGTAACTAAATCAATGATCTCTTGGAGCCTCCTGCCTTGTTCAACATCTTTATCATGAAGTTGTTGTACTTGAGCAGCAATGCTTTCGAGACCCGTCGATTCTGCCATGCACATCGGTTGCTGACCTGCTATACCAAACTGATGTGCTTGAACGAATCCTCACTCAACAGTTTGAACTAGACTTCTATTGCAGTCTGCAGCCTCGGTGGCTACTTTGAGATGACGATCCTGCTCTTCTAGCAGTTGTTGCATTGGATCGACATCTTCTTGGAGATGAGGGGCTAAGGAGGTGAGTACTTGAATATTTTCCCTAGACAACTCCACTGCCTTAATTAGTTCTTGATCCCATGATAGAATGGGGGTCGATGGTTGACTGGCAGTCTCCTTTGTTGGAATTTCAACATATGACGACGGTGGAGGTGAGTATAACTCGACTAGTTGCATAGCACGACCTTCAATTATTTTGCAGTAGTCAGAACTGCGGAAAAACTTAGGAGGACAGGTGGACAAGATGACTTGTCTTGCGGAAGCAAGGTCCATGGCTGAAAAAAAAGGTATGAGAAAAAGAAAAGTGATTTAGTATATATGAACAAGTATGTGTAAATCAAGAGGAAAACTATGCATGTATATTCATGCTTATAGTGACAGAACAAAAATCTACTAGGCATATAAACGTGGAAAACCACGTCCCCGGCAACGACGCCAAAAGTTGATCAGCCTTTTTCACGTGTCTGAAAATGAATGCGGGACAAAGGAAGGAATCAAGCTTTAAATTTATAACCTGAAACCTTCTAGGCCCCCGCAACTTTATTACGGGGCCGAAGTAGATATACGGGGTCGAACACAGGGACGTGGTGATGTTTAGGATGCCACAGATCTCGTTCTTTAGTCAGATAAGCCAAGACGATAGTCGATAAAAGTAATTGCTAGAACTAGTCTAGCGGGTTGTCACGATATAAAACAAAACAAGGAAAAGAAAACAAAACAAAACAGAGCTCGTGAGTCTACTAATCAGAGAAAGAGAGTTCTTGGCTATGTAACCACAAATGAGGCAGTCTATACACTCGTTCTCGGGAATAGACAACCCTCGAACACCCAAGCAATCATCTAGTACGCACAATGGCATCTGTCCTATGGGGTCATCCCACTCACTCTCACGATGCGTGACTAAAACCATCAATAATATGTCAATGACCCTCTCTCGAGGAATGACATATCAACACCTCGGAATACACTAAGTTCCCTCTCGGGTCTTAGTATATTCTGGGGTGTTAGGAACAGAATACCTCAGATCTTCCTCCTCTCAGGTTCAGATCCAAACTATCATCTCTTAGCTATTCCTACAACGGATCTCTCGATACAGGCAGAAACATCAGTTCAAGCGAGTAAGAGATCAACCAAACTAGCAATCATAACTTGGAAAGAAAAAATAGAACATGCAACATACTAGATCTGATATGAATCTACTTGCTTAAGGCAAAAGTATATAAACATGCCCAGATCGGGCTACATAGCCAAGAAGGAGCTAACTAGCCATAGACAAGCATAGCTGGCACCGAACAAAGATGGATAAACATCGTTTGTACAAGAAACAAAGGAATGCAGTAGAATGAAAGAGAAGATGGAAGAGATATAGCCCGTAGAGGAGAGGTGGCTCTCGCTCCTCGGCCTCTGTACAGGTCAGATCTCGGCCCTTGGGTCTTCTCTTCATCCCTCTGGACTCCTCAACTCTCTCTCTCTAGACCGTATCGGGCAACCGTATCGGACAGACCGTATCGGGTAGACCGTATCAGGTAGACCGTATCGGGCAGACCATATCAGGCAGACGGTATCGGGCAACCGTATCAGACAGTAGACTTTTGGGGAACTCGACACACTAGCTCCTTGGTCTAGGCACTAGTTGTTGTAGGGTCCTCCCTCCAACTCCTCCTCTTTGTAGGTTGGCAGCTGCTATTTATAGGCAGTGAGTTGATGGGAGTTGTAGCTTTTATTGGTCCACATGTCCTTCATCCGTGGCTTCGATCTTGAGGCATCAGGTGGGCCAATATAACTGTCGCCCGAAGACCGTGTCAGGCAGGGGGAGTGTCAGACAGCTGTATCGGGCAGCCATTTCAGGCAGAACATATCGGGCAGGCCGTATCGGGCAGCTGTATCGGCCAGACCATATTGGGTAGCTGTATCAGCCAGACCGTATCAGACATCCGTATCAGACAGGCCCTATCGGGAAGGCGTATCGGCTAGGCTGTATCAGGTAGCTGTATCGGCCAGCTGCTGGAATTCTTGTCTTTTCAGGTTCGGTACTTGAGAGTCCCAAAATTGGCTAGTTTCGGTGCCTGCAAGTCTAAAATAGGCTAATTAGCTACATTATTGGCTATTTTCACTACATTATCTAATGGAGAGACAGAAAACATAAAACATGAGCAAAAGAGTGCATATTAGGACTAAAGTGATATAAAATCATAGATAAAATGCATATAAAATATGTGCTAATTTGGGTGTTATCAACATGTCATCAAATACAAAAATAATTATGAGAACAAAGTTTAGAAATATCATTCTTTATTATTATCGTCATCAGTATCCCAATCATAATAAAAATTCCCACTACTTGTAAGGCTTTTGCCCATTGTTCTCTTACATCATCTAATTCTTCCATCATATAGGAAGTATGTAAATCTAATAACTTTTCACCTGTAGTGACGTCACTGGTTTTAAACACATGCAAAGAGAATAACGTATATATAATTAATAATATATAATAATATTGATATATTTCATATTATCTAATGAGATTGTATATAATACCCGTTGTATGGTATCGATTTCCATTGCAACATGTTTGATAATTAGGTCCATATATCACATCACATAGTATGCACATGACCAACCGTTGTCTTGTTTAGCACACTATAAATTAAAATATACAAAATGTTCAAAAATACAAACAAGCACAGTTCACATAAATAATATATACATTGGAGTCGAGAAATTACTTTCACATTATCCCAATTTAGTAACTATTTTTTTTCTTGGAGATGTTGGAGATGTTTCCTCTAGCTTTTTTAAACTCTCTTAAAGCCCTACATGTTAATGTAATACATTAAATTGCATAATTAAATAGTAATATAATAATATATGTTAACAGATATAAAAATATGAAATATTTCTCACGTGAATAATGGCCTTTTCATTGGGTGTCCATATAATGTGTCCAATTCCTTTCCCGCAGAATCTAGATAATAAACAGTGAACGTCTTGGGGACAATAACCAGTAACTCCCAATGCTTACCACTAGAGGTAAGAAAGTTAAAAATTAATAACTCAAAATCCACAATAAAAATGTAATTTTCTTAAGTCCAAATTATAAGTAAAGTAAACTTACTCAACATTGAATGGAGCTATTATCACTGTCTTCTTTTTTTACCAAAATATTTAAAAACAATAGAGAAGTATGAGGTAACTGAAGAAGGGTCTTTATCTACAAGACTGATTAAAGATGGAACTAGAAATCCCACATGGGAAAATGAAAAATCTTTATAGATCGTGTGTAAGTGGTTGCAAAACATGTATTACGTATGCATTAATATATAAGAAACCAGATCACCATATATAAAACAAGGTATATGGATGTATAAATAAGATCTCACCATATCCATAGCTCTATCATAGATGTATTCAACCAATCATAACGAAACAACTCCAAAATATATTGTATAAATAGATTGTTATTGTATGATTCACCTACATCATCCTTAAGAATAGAAACATTTATAGGACAATTTGGGTTATGTTCGCCTATCCATACTGCCATACCCCTACAATTAGGACCTAACGAGGCGTATAGGTCCCTTGGAAGCCAACTAGGTACTTCAGGAGGTGGAGGTGGAGGCCGAGATGTAGCAGGTGTCTTCCTTTTGGCCTGTATATATAATTTCAGATCAATCAACTCATATATACACACTAACAAATTAATGTAATGTAAATTTACCATACAATATTAGTATAGACAACATCTGCTTTAGGCCACAATATCACTTCGCCTTCTGCCTCACCAAGCATTTCAGAATCTGGGTGGGCATATGGCAATGGAAGATCCCTCTAATTGAGGAGTACATGTATAAGGATCACACGAATCACACCATCTAGTACTGGAGTCCCATGAAACATGTATCCTAGAAGGGGTGGGTAAGCCTCGGCCTCTGCAATGATATATTCTTGACTTTTTAGACGACATGGCTTCAACCCCTACAAGTTATATATATACATAAACATATCATCTTGAAAATGTTGGATCCTAGATGGGTGATTAGATGCTCTAGAGGGGGGGGGGTGAATAGAGCTGAATACACTTAAACAAAATTCATTAGACCTTCAAGATATATCACAAGATAAGGTTGTTAAATAGGAAATTTGTGTGCAACTATAACATACATAGCAAGGGAGAGAGAGATTGAGAAAACACAAGTAGACAAGCTATTTAGAGTGGTTCCACACTTCAAACTAGAAGTATGTCAGTCCACTTACCTAGAGAGGTCAACATCTAGGATTTCCTAACCATTGCATTCTTATATTAATTCATAAGACTTATAATACATGACCAAATAAAGGACTTACCTATCCAATACAAAGAGTCTTCAACCTTACCAAGGACTTACCCACTTTGCAAGGAGTCTTCCACCTTCTTCCAAGGACTTACCTACTCTTGCACAAGTCTTCAACCTTGTAGGAATTACCCACTCTTCTTGGATCTTCTGCCTTTGACTTCACCTTCACTTAGAGAAGCTTCCACCAAGGACTTACCCACTTGAGCAAGGAGTCTTCTGCCTTCACCAAGGGCTTACCCACTCTTGCTCCAAGTCTTTAGCCTTGATCTTCACCAAGGGATGCCTTCCCTTGTTCTTCTTCACCTCTCTTAGCTAAGAGAGGGAACCTTCATCTTCATTATTGAAATGAGAGATGGGGAGGTGGTGGAAGTGAGAGCCTCACAAGATATACATGTAGGACTAGCTCTCTTACAGATTTCCTACTCACTCAAATGGATGTAGCAAGTGATTAAGCTTAGAGAGAGAGAGGAGGCTGTAGGAAACATGCAACTATAGAATAGGAACCTCACATAGAGTTTGCATTGAATGCTCAACCTTGGAATGAAGCCCAAGGGGTCCTATTTATAGTTGGGGATGCCTCTTAGCCTTTGGGAACAATTGGGAATGAAAACTAGCCATTTTGTGGCTTGCAATGGATATATTTTCACTTGTTGCAACTCCACAATGGCTAGAAGCACTTGTAACACCTAGGCCCACTGCCCAAGGCTCTAGTAGAGTTTCAGGAATGATGACTGGCTCCGCAGACCACCACTAGCCTTAACTGCGCACTTTGTCCACACTGACGCGCAAGCCAGGATCAACTTCCAGACTGGTCACCCATCCTAGTACTACTCCAAGCTAAGCACGCTTAACTATGGATTTCTTTAGAGATGGGCTCCCTGAAAAGGAGGTGCACCTTGGTGATATGGGTAGTCCAATCATTCCTTTTAAGATCAACTTATCCGAGGCCTCAAATCCTGGGATGTTACAACACTTTTCTGCACTTTTCCATATAGTACAATCGGTTGAGTTTCTATAAGGGTAACTCGACCAATAGAGTAAAAGACAAAGCCAATATTCAGACCATCGGTCGAGTTTGTCCCGGGGAAACTCGACCGACCAATGAAAATCAAATTGGTCTGGTACTCCATCGGTCGAGTTTTGTGTAGTGTAAACTCGACCGATCAAAAGTCATTTTCAGGATCCAATCAGGATCGGTCGAGTTTGCACCTCACATAACTCGACCGATGAACAACCTGATGTGAATTTTAGAAAATGGCTTTTGAGTG
Source organism: Alisma plantago-aquatica (assembly GCA_963693085.1). NCBI lineage: Eukaryota > Viridiplantae > Streptophyta > Magnoliopsida > Alismatales > Alismataceae > Alisma > Alisma plantago-aquatica. Next base: position 1,115,848,634 of record OY856412.1, read on the forward strand.
GTTAAACATTCGATCTAAGTGCTCCTGAGTTTTTCTAAACTTAATTACAAGTCATACAATCATTACAAGTGATTTACAACATGATTCTAATGGATTTACATCATATTACAAAAATGTGCACTTGTATTGATTTTGACTTGTCTTTTCTCTAATTTGATATACGCAAGTTAGGGCATTTTGAGTGTGTCTATACCTAATATGAAATCACTCAAGTAGAGACATAGACACCAATATGTGGAATGGTTAGTCATCATCAAAACACGGGTTTAGTCAATTTAGATGTGAGTCAACATTGACCTAATTGACCTTGAGTCAACATTCTCCCCCTTTTTGAAGATGACAAACCATTCCATAAATGTATTGAAATCATTTAAGTAAAGTCATACCTTTGGAGAAACCTAGGGGTTTTAATAGAATTGAGTACATATGCTCCCCCTCAATTGATGCTCGTGGAGTTCTCATACTCCCCCTCAATTGATGCTATTTCTCATGCATGGTTAGCTTTCATAACATTTATAGAGTTCTATGTCTTCTACTCATATATGTTCTACACATATATGTCTTCTCCCCTTTACATGGACATACTTCTCCTCTTCATGTAAGACATACCTTCTTCCTATTTTAAAAGAAGACATACCTTTCTCCCCCTTTGTCATTTCAAAAAGTGGGGTTATGAAGAAATAAGAAACATCACTTGTTAAAGAGAGAGGAGATAACACAAATATATATAAGGAGAGTAGAAGAGCATAGATAGGGGCTTGTCCAAGCATAGAAAGAAAAGCAAGTTAAAGCATATACTTGAACAACCCAAAAAGCAAGATGAAGTGCTGCAGAAAAACAATAAAACACAATTTTGACCCTCAAGATGATAGAATTTTCCCAAAAAGTTCCAGGGCTCATGGCAAAGCAATGAGCCTTGCTTAGAAGGTCATTTCTGCATGAAAAACACGAGTCTTGCACCAAAAATTGAAACTGGAGCAAAATCTGCATAAAATCCAAAAATACTCCAATTTCTACATATAATGTAGATCTATGTACCCTGCATCACAATGTTATGCAAGAAACTCAAGATAGTAGATATGAAAATCAAGGAACAAGCTTGAGCAAGTATGAGACAAGATACAAGCATATCATATAGATGAGAAAAGATGTCAATTATAAACAAGGCTAGAGCTACATGTATATGAACTACTAGTAGATGATATCACAAGTTAGGACTACTAGTAGGATCTAGATCATAGCAAGAGATACCAAAAGATATACAAGATAAAGCAAGCTATGAGTAGATGTAGAGATATATCCAAACAAAGAGATAAGAAATTTTAGAAGCATGAAAGGATATAACTCCCTAACAAGTATGCATCATTATCAAAAGATGATCGCCACCAAGAACCTCAAGGTTGTATCAAGATATACACATAGATAGATGTAGCAAGTTAGAGTACAACAGAAGCAATTTTAGACACAACCAAGAGATCCAAAGAGATCATCATCAAAACATGCAAAACAACTCAAAGCAAGTAATTGCAAGATATAGATATACCAATTTAGAGCAATTTGAGAGATAGAGTTGTAAGCAAGATAGGAAATTTTGAACATGGAAAAAAGCATATATAAAGGTACCAAATGGGAGTGCCAAAGAATAAGGCTATTGATAACACCAAATTTTGTGATGTTTTTGGCCCTTATTTCCCTGTCAAATCTCCCCTTTTAAACTGTTTTCCTCTCCTTTTTGTCATGTTTTTGAATAAACAGGCCACGCTACGCTCTTAACTCAATATTATCATCTTTTGCAGAGTTTTCCTCATTTTTCGACTCATTTATCAGCAAAAAGGCCCGTCCCGACCCATGAACGTGTTCTACTTGCATCGACCCTCCTACCAGTCGGCCGACACACTCACTGCCCGACATATGGCAGCACGATACACTACCGCGGGACACGGGGGTGCCGTGCAAGGAGGATCTGACGGGTGATATGCCACTTACCCGATAGGGAGCTGTACTCACCACGACTACTGAAGCGTGTCGCGCGATACAAGCCACCCACCGACAGGTGCCCACTCGTCACGACACCCGACACGCTTACAGCCCGACACCCTCTGTGCCGGGCGACACGCATATCGAGCATCCCTGAAGCCACAATGATGGAGCCGATGGAAGACACATGGTGCCCGGAGAACCACAACTTCTCCCAACCGCTGCCTATAAATAGTAGCTACAGGACTCTGATGGGATGGGTCAGAATTTCGTGAAAGTTAACTTTGGAAAGCGCCTGGAGCTAGCGTGTCGTGTCCTAGAGGTGCATCGGGCGATACTAGGTGAGCATTTACCCGACCCGAGAGGGCGGGAATGGTTCACTTAGAATCCGTCCTCATCACCGTAGTAGCCTGATATCAACCAACGAGGACACCCGATATGAGTAACCCGATACCCTAAGAAGTCTCTAGCCCGACACGATACCGAGCCCGATACGAATCACCCGTCACAGTGCATTTCGCCTGAGAGGGTGGCATTCCGTCATGACCGTATCGGGTAAGAGCGATTTGGTTGGTACATTTTCCCATCGCAGCCTATCGCCCGACAGGGAGTGCCGCCCGACACAGGCGTATCGGGTAGAGCTCCACACCGGTATTGGGCTAGAGGAATCTTAGGGATCAACGGTGTCGCTCTTCTAAATCAAGGAGGGCGATACTTATCTTTCTTTTTTAGTTATTTACTTTCTTTACTTACACAATGTAACCAAACCCCTTTTATATAAATGATTATGCTAGTGGAATCAGAGGAGCTTTAAATATCTGTTGCTTTACGTTTGGTTCCTTTTTGTTGGATGATTGCTTTATTTAGCATCCGAACTCTAGCATGTATGCTTGGATCATGTTTTGACTAGCTATCGAACCGTGTTTCCCATTGTAGCAACCTCGAGAGAGGTGTTGTGGCTCTAGTGTTTGGTCTGATACGGGAGTATGAGAGTACCCAGGATCGGAGTGGCTTTAGTGACTTTCCACTCTAACCCAGGTCCATCAACCTTGAGAGAGGTGTTGGTGATTAGTTAGAGGTACCCTCTTCGAGAGGAGGGGTACTGGATGCTCCTGTTGTCGCTTGTTTTACCGAAGTTTCCTCTTTCGTTCCTTACTAAGGAAATAGTGTTATTCTATCTAGTTCTGTTGCACAAAACCCCTAAAAACTGATAAACACTTAAAACCTTAATTTTTCCTTGTAGCTCCAGTTGCAGATAGTTTCCTTTTATTTTACCGATCTTTACCTGTTGTTCCCTTTGGGAACTTTATCCTCATTTTTATTTTACCGGAGTGTAATGTGTGGATTCTGAGTTCTCAACACCACCACCCTTGTCCCTATGGTTTGACCCTGATCGCTACTTCGAACCCCATCATCGTTGCGGGGGCCTAAGAGTCGGGTAATTAAAAAGTCCAACTACTTCAAATCCGCTCCTTTTGGACGCGCGATTTAGGCCGGTCAACTTTTTGGCATCATTGTCGGGGACAAGGTAAAATGGTACTGTTGACGAACCCGAGTCTGCTAACTACACTCCAGTGCCTCAAGCTTAGTAATGAGCTTGACAACACTACCTTTTGATCTTCTAGCCTGAAATGAGTATAGAGTAGTTCGTCTTATTAATACAAGTCTTCTAACTTGATTATACATGCTATTCAGGTACTCAGGAAGGAAGCATTCTTCTCATTTGAGAACCGACATCACTAGACATGCCACCTCACGTCGAACCACCTCTTTCAGAAGGTGAGCAACACACGAGAGTTAGACCTCACTCACCTCCGCATGAAGAAAATGACCATTATGACGGCAACCCTCAACATGAAGATCCTGAAACAGAACAATTTGAGGATGACCATCGCCATGAGAGACACCGTCATCACCGAAGATGCAGAAGAAATCAACATAACCAGGAGCAGAACCAGGGAGACAGTGACAATGAAGGTTCTAACGAAGAAGAAAAGACCCTCAGGGAGTTGGCTGCCACAAAGGCCAATAACTCAAGATGTCCTGTTGTCATCCCAAGGTTCAACGCAACTAATTGAGCTAAAACCGTCTGTAATATCTATGATCTAGAACAAGAGCTTCTGTGGAAATTCAAAGAATGATAACCCTTACCATCATTTAGATGCTTTTAAGAATATCTGTGATACCATTAAAATGCGGGGAGTTCCACAGGAGGTAATCTATTACAAGGGCTTTATCTTTTCCTTAGAGGACAAGGCCCTATCCTGGTACCTCGGGCTACCGCATCAAGCTCTCAACGGATGGAATGCATTGGCAAACGCTTTTGTAAACAAGTTTTATCCTACAAAGAAAACTGTTAGGAATAGACAGAGGATCATGTCTTTTATGCAAAAGCCGAATGAGAATCTACACAAAGCATGGGAAAGATATCAAGAGTATCAGAGGGACTGCCCTCATCACAACTACAAGAAGGGTTTCTTGATAACCACCTTCTACAATGGTCTGACCCCTGAGGAAAGGGTTTCACTGAATGCAGCTGCAGGCAGTGACTTTCTGGGGAAGAAGCCTAGTAGATCCAAAAAGATCATCGAGAACATGGCCGAGTTACAAGCCAACACCGACTACGACAGATCTGATAGAGGATATGCTAAGAAGGCGGCTAGTGAAGGGCCCTCCGTAGAATCTAAGGCTCTGGAGGCTATCACCACTCAAATCCAAAAGATATCCAATGATGTCAGACAATTGAAAGAATCGGGTGGAAAAGGGAAGAAACAAGTTGAGAAAGCCATGAAATGTGTCACCTGTGGAGAAGGTGGACATAGGGTTGATAACTGTGTTTACACCCGACCTGACGAGTCAACTGAAAGTGAATCTGAGGCAGAGGAAGCCAAGAACGTCTATTTTGTCAACTTTAAGAGACCGAATCACCCTGGCTTTCACTATGGCAACAAGGATGCGGCCAAAAACTCGCATCAACTGAATAACCCCACCAAGCAACCACAAGATTTTGAGAAAAGAGGGGGACAAGGTCAGTTCACCAGAACTACCACTTTCCAATCGAACAAGGCAAACTTCCCAGGGTAAGGAAAGTACCAAAGTCGGCAAGCAGCTAACCCTAGTCACAACCAAGGTCAAGCTAAGGAGCAAAGTTAGGACAAGAGCCCAAACCAACCAGATTTGGTGGGTCAATTGTTCGATTTTGTTAAAAGACAAGATACCATCAACAACCAGCTGGCGCAAATTGCGTTGTCAAATTCAGGAGTTTTGAACACAATGCAGGTTCAGATGGCGGACATGCAGACACACCAACGCCAAATCGATCAGCAGTTGGCCCAGATGGCCGAGTTAATAAAGAATCCTCAAGTAAGATACCCTCCAACACCGAATCTACTAAAATGGCAGTGCTGAGGTCAGGGAAGACAATAGAACGTCCTGAAGAAGCCAAACCCGAGGAACCTGAATCGAGGACTGTGCCTGATAATCCCACAGAAGAAGAGAATCAACAAGCTTGTGTCAGAGAACCTGAACCAAGATCCTTTGAGGAACTATTTGGTAAGAGAAGTCCTTACTCTCCCAAGTTCCCTTTCCCTTACAAACTGATAAAGGCACATCTTAAAAGGCGTTACGAGAAGTTTATGGAATCAGTAAAGAAACTCCACCTCGAAGTACCTTTTCTGGATGCTTTAGAGGAAATGCCGACCTACCCTAAGTTTTTCAAAGATCTGATCACCAAGAAGAAAAGAGGAGGAAGAATCGAGACCATGCTTCTAGATAGTATGTCTTCTGCTTTTGTCAAAACAGATTTACCCAACAAGAAGAAAGATCCAAGGGCTTTCACCATTCCTTTCGCCATTGGAGATAATGTCGAACGAAAAGGTCTCGCTGATTTAGGGGCTAGCATCAGCCTTATACCCCAAAGCCTCATGCAGCGATTAGGCTTGACTGATATGGTGAAGACCAACATGAGGATTGAATTGGCAGACCATACCATTAAAAGACCTGTAGGTGTTGTTGAGGATGTACCGATCCGAGTGGGAAGTTTCTTCATTCCGTGTGACATCGTGGTCATTGATATTGTGGAGGACCCTGGCTGTCCTATCATCTTTGGATGCCCTTTCTTAGCTATAGGAAGGGTGTTGATTGATGTTGCTGAGGGAATAATCACTCTAAGGGTCAGACTCGATCACTTAGACTTCAAAGTAAAGGATGCAATGAAAGGGCCATCCCTATTAGAGTCTGCTTGCTTTGCAGAAAGCTACAACTAGTTTTGTGAAGAGGTGGAAGAAGATATCCTAATGGTAGACCCTCTTGTAAGAGCAATAAGCAATCAAGACTCTAATTCTGAAAATCTAGAAGCTGTCAAGTTTCTCAACTATCTTAATCAGTCTAATGAAGATCTGAGCGACGAGGAAGAGGTAATAGAAACAGTTAAGTTTGCCTCTCTAGAGGAGGCACCAGAAGAAAAGGCACCCAAGGCTAAACCCGAGTTGAAGCAGCTACCTGAAGGATTAAGGTATGAATTTCTAGATCAAGAGGAGAGAAATCTGGTCATCGTTAATGCCCATCTTATGAAAGATCAATTGGACAAACTTCTTGAGGAGTTGAGACTCCACAGGCAAGCTATAGGATACTCGGTAGAGGATATCAAAGGCCTTAGCCCTGCGCTTTGTATGCATCACATTAATTTGGAAGAATTTGCTAAACCGCTGGCTCAACCCCAGAGAAAATTAAACCAGATGCTAAAAGAAGTTGTGAAGAAAGAAGTAATCAAACTGAGGGATGCTGGGATCATTTACCCGATCACTGACAGTAACTGGGTGAGCCCGATCCACGTAGTATTGAAGAAAGGAGGTATTACAGTAGTTAAAGGAGATAAAGGCGATGAAGTGGCGGTTCGGACCGTCATAGGATGGAGGATGTGTATTGACTACCGAAAACTGAACCAAGCCACGAAAAAAGATCATTATCCACTCCCTTTCATTGATCAAGTTCTTGAAAGATTAGCACATCATGACTATTTCTATTTTCTGGATGGTTTTTCAGGGTTTTATCAAGTCCCCATCTTACCAGATGACCAGGAGAAAACTACTTTTACCTGTCTCTATGGAACCTACGCCTTTAGAAGAATGCCTTTCGGTCTGTGCAATGCTCCCGCAATGTTTCAACGTTGCATGATATTGATGTTCTCATATTTTCTGGAGGATATCGTGGAAGTTTTCATGGATGAATTTTCTGTCTATGGAAAGGACTTCGATGCCTACCTAAAAAACCTCTCTCTGGTCTTACAACGCTACGAGGAAAAGAGTTTGGTCTTGAACTGGGAGAAGTGCCATTTTATGGTACGAAAAGGCATCGTGCTAGGGAATAAAGTTTCGAGGTGTGGCATTGAGGTAGATGTTAGCAAAGTTGAAGCCATATCTAAACTTCCTCCACCGAAGTCTGTAACGGGAGTGAGGAGTTTCCTTGGGCACGCCGACTACTACTGAAGATTTATAAAAGACTTCTCAAGGATCTCAAAACTGTTGTCCAACCTTCTGGTAAAGGATATTGAATTCAATTTCTTTGACGATTGTGTAATCACTTTTCAGGCCTTAAAGGATGTACTTGTCTCACCGCCTATCCTTCAAGCTCTAGACTGGGAGCTACCTTTTGAGCTTATGTGTGATGCCATTGACTATGCTATAGGAGCTGTCCTGGGACAGAAAAAGGACAAAAAGCACCATGTCATTTGCTATGCCAGTTGTACTCTGGATGAAGCTCAGGTGAATTATACGACTACATAAAAGGAGATGCTCGCGATAGTCTTCGCTTTCGACAAGTTCAGATCCTATCTTATCGGAGCAAAGGTGAAGGTCTACACAGACCATGGGGCAATAAGATATCTCATGTAGAAGAAGGATACCAAGCCCAGGCTGTTAAGGTGGGCTTTGTTACTGCAAGAGTTTGACTATGAGATCGTTGATAAGAAGGGTGTGGAGAATGTGGTCGCCGACCACTTATCAAGGATCGTGGTGGAAAGGTAGAAGGAACCACCTATTAATGAAAACTATGCTGACGAAGCCTTACTGATGGTTGAAACCAAAAATGAGAATTTACCTTGGTTTGTAGATATTTGTAATTATCTTTCCTACAGAGAGTTGCCCCCTGATATAACCTATAATCAAAAGAAGAAGCTCTTTGCGGATGTAAAGAACTACTATTGGGACGATCCTCTCCTGTTCAGAAGATGCGCAGATAACCTGTACAGAAGATGTATCCCCGAAGAAGAAGTCCCAAACATCCTAAAAGAATGTCATGCCTCTCCATATGGAGGACACCTGGGGAGCGAAAGGACCGCCGCCAAGGTGCTACAATCGGGTTTTTACTGGCCCTCCTTGTTTAAGGACGCTGCAAATTATGTAAAGGTTTGTAAAGAATGCCAATCAACAGGAAATATTAGAAGAAGAAATGAGATGCCTATGGCCACTTGGGTCGAAGTCGAGATCTTTAATGTATGGGGAATTGACTACATGGGTCTGTTCCCCCCATCAAAAGGATATCAGTACATTCTAGTGGTAGTGGATTATGTGTCGAAATGGGTGGAAGTTGTTGCCACCCAAATGTGTGACTCTAAATCAGTGATCAAGTTGTTCGAGAAGACTATCTTACCTCATTTCAAAGTACCTCGTACTATAATAAGCGATGGTGGATCACATTTCAGAGAAAAACAGTTTGAAATGCTCCTGCGAAAGTATGGAGTTAAACACAAAGTCGCTACGCCCTACCACCCACAAACTTTTGGGCAGGTAGAGGTTTCGAATAGACAGATCAAGCAGATTTTAGAGAAGACTGTCAACTGCACAAGGAAAGATTGGTCGAAAAAGCTTGATGACACACTTTGGACCTACAGAACTGCATATAAAACACCCATTAGAACTACCTCTTACAAATTGATTTAAGGGAAATCCTATCATCTACCCTTAGAGCTTGAACACAAGGTCCTTTAGGCAATTAAGTTCTTGAATATGGATCTGGAGAAGGTAGGAGAGAAAAGATATCTGCAGTTATAGTAAATCGAAGAGTTGAGAATGCATGCCTATGAGAATGCAAAGATCTATAAACAGAGGACAAAGGTGTGGCATTATGCCCACCTGAGGAAGAAGGATGTAAGTGAAGGTGAAAAAGTTTTATTATTCAAATCTTCCATTCATCTTTTTCCAGGTAAACTACAAATAATGTGGTCCAGACCCTTCACCGTAGCAAAGATATACCCGCCCAGAACGATGGAGCTATATGATAAAGAAGATCCATCCAAGGTTTTTCACGTAAACGGACACAGGGTAAAAAGGTTCTATGAAGACGAAGCATTCGTGAGAAGGACATAGATCAATTTGCAAGATGTGGAAATAGCTGAAGGCGAAAAGTGAAGGATCTGGAGCTATCGAGCTGACGACGCTAACTACAATGCTCCTCGAGAGGCAGCCTGAGTTTTACTTTTCTTAGAATAGGACGTTATTTCCTTTCCTGCAAGAAAAATATTATGAACATTATTATTGTAATAAGGCCCGAGTCAGTGCATGACTTTTCTATTTTATGGGCCACCACTCTATTTTATGAGCATTGATGGGTAATACTATCTGAGGTTGGGAACTTCTCTTTAGGCCAATGATGTTTTACCCATCAGTCGCTTTTCCCTTTGCTTTATTTCTGGGTTTTCATCAAGAATCTTGTTCTGAAGCTTTGTATCGGGCAAGGGTACCGTGTTCCCTAACTGTATCGGGAAAAAGACTCAGGCGGCATGCAAGATACACCCTTATCAACCTGGTGTTATCGGGCGATGCACTTTAGCCATGAGTCGTGTCGGACGATACACCCGAGCGGCGAGCACCCGTGTTGGGCGACATGAGTAATTACCCTTGATTAGACGGATGGGGCTGCTCATCTCGGGAATGATTTGTCTCATAGGCCGACACACACCCCTATTTTACTCGTTTTACCCCCAGCTTGGATTGCTATATATAGTACAAAAGTTTAACTGTGTCGGGCTACTGCATTTACTTTTCACCTACTCCCGTATCGTGCTATAATTTCTTTCGTTGATCTTGTGTTGCGAAGACTAGCATCTGCTCTTGTGTCACGCAAGATAAACTTAAGATAGCAAAGGTATATACCGACAACTGTATCGTTCTGCTTGCCCGACACGACCCTAATGTCGCGCACCATCGTATCAGACTTACGACTTTAGCTGAATTTCCTTATATCGCCCGACACCTGTGTCGCGCGACACATCTTTAACACGCGCTTGCCCGATACCCTATATCGGGCAATGCCCGTGTCGCCCATCCCTGCATCGCTTCGTTTGTTTTTGTTGTCTGGCGACACGATTTCTATCAGGACAACCATATCGGGCACTGGCTATGTCATTCAGATTTTTCCCGTATCACCCAGTTTTGTATCGCCCAGCGACAGGCGACACCTTCTTAAGGACGATCGTATCGGGCATGATCCTATGACAATTTTCGAGATCTTCATATCGCCCGACACAGGCGTATCAGGCATGCATGATACCGCTCAGTTTTGAAGCACGATGTAGGTGTGTCGGGTAGCATTTGTATCAGGCCGAACTTTTCTTATCGTACAATCAGTTTTCTTTTAAAACACCGATATCGACTTTAAGTTTTACCTACCTAATATCGAAACATTTAGATACTTAATGAAATTGTCTTATATGTAACATAAATGGCCCGTACAAAACAAACCATCATTCAAATTGATGAACATGGTCAACTTGATGAACATGGTCAGAGGATCGACACCGATGCCACAGTCGGGCAGAAATGCCCAAATACCGAGGCAGTTGGGCCATCCATGGTTGAGAAGAGAGCAAGGACGGAAGAAGTAACGACCCCAACAACAGTTTCAATTGCGGCGGGAGAACCCTTGGATCACACGCCAGGCAGGTTCGTGCCTAGAAATAATGAGCATGGACGCCGATACTCAGAATTGGCAACAAAACTCTACAGGCCGAGCAGGTTCTGTCACCAGTCGTCCTTCCTTCAGCTAGGCATATTCGACAGACTCGAAAATGTCCTGGCTGTAGTAGGGCTGTGGAAGATCTGCTTTAGACACTCCACCTCCTACAATGAACTCACCAGGGAGTTCATGTCATCTCTCCGCCAGGTGCAGAATAGACCCAAAGAAATCAAAGAATACGGTGGAGCAGACAGACTGCAGGGGTGGTTATACAACTGTGAGCACGTCATCTCCAAAAAGCTACTCAACGAGATCTTCTATTCCAGTGAGGAGGAGAAGGAACAACTTAATAACAGTGTGAGGATCACCGAAGGAGACGGGTTCAACCCCGTGGAGCTCTGGAGGAAGCTGACCGATGAGTCATCATTCAAGCCGGGAAGCAAGGTGGCGGAAATGCACTCCTACTTATGGAGAATAGTGCACAAGCTGGTGGCATGCCTGCTCTTCAGCAAGAATGAATCAAGCAACATCTACACCGAAAAACTCCATCTCATGTGGTACATGATGGAGGGCAGGGTGATCAATCTGGGGTGCTTCTTTCTGAATAGGCTGCACCCAATAAAGAATGCCACCAAAGCATACTACATGGGTGGCATCATCAATCTGATCGCGGTTGGGTTAGGGTACCCATGGGAGCTGCGCAGTCTCTCAAGGACAAAGGGCGACCAGAAGATCGACCTCAAGTTCCTCATGAGAGCCAACATCATCAAGAAGGAGGGGCGAAGCTACTTCTACAAATTTGCAAGAACAAGCACCCTCCTTCCACTTCCTAGCTGCGCCAACTACGACGCAAAAAAGCTGGTCTTCACCAACACTGAGATTGAAGTGGTGGAATTTGAAGCCACTTACGCCGCCACCACCAGTATACAAGAGAGGGTGGCTGTGAGAGGAGAACCAATTCCTCTCGACGCACGACATAACAAATCTTCCACAACTCCTGCCGAGCCGCCCACTACTCCAGAGCCACCGACGACAGCAATTGATAGAGTTGTCATGACTCCTACCATTCCAGCCATGATCACAACAATATCTATCGTGGCTGAAGAAGAACCAGAGATCGTCGAGGTCGTCGAGACAACCGGGGAAGAAACAACCGTACAAGCCCCGAGGGAAGCTTCCGCGGAAGAGACAACCGCAGCTCCAGAATCTTATGTGGTGCCCTTAGAGGTAATATAAGGAGCACAGCTGGGAGCCATTAATGGGGTGTTCGCTGAGATCCTCGAGATGGAGCTCGGAGCTATACAACTTACGCCAACACTGCCACTGGTGTCCCCTGTAGCAGCTGTAGAGGAGGTCGGTGACAACAGAGAAGTGGAGCAACATCCACCCACACCACATCCTTCTGCACCACAACAAGAAGGCAAGGCAGAGACAACCGCAAAAGTGCTGACGCCTCACCCCGAAGCATCCCCTCGCGAACAGTGCAGATCGACACTTCCCTGAGTGAGGCAACACACTCGTCGGGTAGATCTTCACGCGGGAGGAGTGTCGCAAGGATGCGAGGGAGATCTGCAATAGCCCCTCCGTCACTCGAGCAGATGCTGGGAAACGAACTCGATAACTTGCTGGAGGTAACAGAAAGCCACTCTACTACTTTTTCTTCACTCACCCGCAAGTTTTCCATTTTCCAGCAGAGGTTGAACATCTAGGAGCAGAAACTGTTGACTCTAGTTGGTCTTCCCGACCAACTAGAGGCACTCAACGCCACACTTCAGTAGGCCCTCCAACACCTTGACATGATTGAGGAGTGGCTGAATAGGGGGGACGACCATCCGCACCCAAGGCAGCCGAGAAGGTCTCCGTCGCCTCTAGGATCAGGCTCTCAACCCTCCTCGTCAGCATCCTCATCAAGATCATCATCCACTTCCTCCTCCAGTAGACCATCCCCAATGCTCAAGGAAGGGACGACACAAAAGTCAGCCAACGAAGCTCCAACAGGACATGTGAGCTCCCGCGGTATGAAAGAAGTAGCTCTCTCAGTCCCTCTGGATGAAGTTGAGGAGGACAATGAAGAAATCAACGTCGGGGAGGACTCTTATAAAGAATCTGAGGGAGAGGGGGGCATATGTGCCGCAAATGAAAGACACCCCCCAGAAGAAGACACTCGATGACAGATGAATTCTCTGCGCCGTCAGAGATACCTTCCTTCGAGATGGCCGACTTCGATGGAAGAGTCATCGACTACCTGTCGATCAGGGACCGGAAGCTGCTGAACAAGGTCCTGAGGTCGCAGGATGGTGAAGAAGATGTCGTCTGGAGCGACGACTACTTCTCCGTACGACGGGGAGCACTCAGAAGCATATTCTTCTCGCTAGCCATCATCGGAAAAAAGTTATTTAGGGTCCTAGAAGGTGCTATAATAGAGAATATCAGCACCGGGACAGGTCGGAGAACAATATACAATGCCACCCTGACCTTGGCAAGAAGATTGATGATGGGAGTACCAGACTCGATCGCGGTGGCCAACATGCTACGACACATCGAAGAGCACAACACGAACATCATGTTGGCCCCGTACAATAACCACAACATGTGGTTCCTGTGTGTGGCAGACCTCCGGAACCACGACGTCCAACTCCTCAACAGCTGCAACAAGGAGGTTCCATGCTCAGGTCTTACTTTTAGTCGCCCGGAGGACAAACATCTCAGAATTCTACCGCTGCGTCTTCTATGAGCCATCAAGCAAGGAGTGCAACGTCATAGAGGCATTTGGAACTTCTTCTCTATCGGAGACTTCCCCATCGAAGCAGAAGAAGGAAGCGGGAACATCACCTTTATCATCTTGCGCGCCATGGAGCTGCTCAACATATTCGGATACATAAGGCATCTCCAAGGCCAAAACTTTTACCAGCTCAGAAGCATATATGCACTACTGCTGATCAAAGACAGGCGCTATTTCCAAGACGCAGGAGTACCAGAGAGGCTGCTGGACAGTGATTAGGTAGACAAATCTTCGCAACCCAGCAGCACTCCAGAGAGAGAAGCTGAGATAGAAGCAGACATCTATGGGGTAGGCAAGCGGTTAGAAATCCTACGGGAAGTACATGGAATCGAAGACCCCGCTTCACCTAAAACATCAGAAGAAATGATCAACAACTTGAACCGCTTCTCGTGCTCTACACTCACGTAGGAGAAGGTCAATGAAGTTCTTCTGAGGTTAGATGACTCTACTCCGGAAGATGTTATCTATGAGGCAGGCAGTGTCATAGTCTTGGTTGATGACTTGAGGGACATGCTAAAAGAAGGAGGATGTCTGGCGATATCTGTGGTGACCGCCTACAACCAGACACTACAGAAGAAGTTTGAACATGCATACATAGCTCACCCAATGCTTTTCAACGACATCTGCCTTGCCGACGAATCAGGAGCGAAGCAATTATTTCTGGCAGAGTTGTAGCACAGGGTTCCATGCACAATCCTCCTACCCATCCTGCACTACAACCACTAGACGCTCCTGACAATGTACACTCGCCAACGAGCAAGAATCTTCTACAACAGCTCGGACAACAACAAAGATCATCTAGTGTAGTGTACATCGACGATGTTGACCTCCCTCGAGCAATTAGTACGAAAATACTATGACGAGGTGGCGACGCTGATACAACCATTCCTGGAGACGAAAGTGAGCAAATGGCGCTAGCTCCAGTTCTGCCACCGCAGCCCACAACAAATTCCTTCATCCAACGACTGCGACATCTTCGTACTGGAATGGATATCGAATGAAGAGACGCCTGACCAACTCCACCACATCGACTACCACAACAAACAAGGAGAATATGTGTGGGAGATTCTATCTGGCAAAGGCGCGCTCACCAGCTAACCCTCACTGAGTTAACATTACCCTACCTTATCTACTTCACAACTCTGGGACATAGTGTGGAGCAAGTTTGGGGGTGGTACTATGTACCAGTGAGGGAGGTATTTAAAAAAAAATTCTTCAAACTTCACCCCTTTTTTTTCTTTTTGTTCTTTTTCTATAACATGTGCACATATACATATACATGCTCATACAAAAATTTTGCTAATTTTTTTTTTCTTATTTTGTAGAAAAACACTGTATAGTAAAAACATGATACGACTTCTTGCCAGTTTGTTTTCAATATATCCAAAGAGGTACATGTTTTGTTATATCTTTTTGAAAATGCAGCCTCAAACAACAAAAGACTACGACTTTCCACGCCAAAATTGTTTCAAAAAATAATCTCGCAACAGCTAAGAGACGTGTATGCAGAAGGAAAAAGCTGCCCAAACAGCAAAAATTTTCTCTTGTTTTCCCTTACCCAACAAAAATCCCAAAAAGAGAGAATAGCCTTATGAGAGTGAATAAAAACATGAGAGTTGTGCCAAATGAAAAAAAAATGTTTTACACACTTGTGCTCCAAAAGTACCCATCTTTAGGCATGGTAGATCCGGGGCAGTGGTATGTAGGATGTGAAATCACTGCTGTAAAGCCAACTGGCTTGGACTGTAGGGACCACTCGCCCACTAATGGACCCATACCTGGATGGACTGATGGTAAACAAGAAAAACCCAAAAAGCCTTAAACCTACCCAAACACACAACTTTCTGTTCCCAAAAGCTGTTTGGTGTGAAAGCTAACTTCGAAATCATGCACCAAGTCTCGCGGAAGCTGTGGAGAAAATTTTGCTTAAATAAGGCAGGAAAAGTAAAGTCTGTTGTTCATGGTCGGGCAGTGTCCTCTTTAAGACATCTCAAATACCCTCTCAAACTCATGGTCTGAAAATCATACCGGTTAAGAAGAAGAATTGAAAAACAAAGTTTTAAAGATTGATTGAGGACAATCAAAATGCTAAGTTTGGGGGAGTTGATAACACCAAAATTTGTGATTTTTTGACCCTTATTTCGCTGTCAAATCTCCCCTTTTAAACTATTTTCCTCTCCTTTTTGTCATGTTTTTGAATAAACAGGCGACGCTACACTCTTTACTCAATATTATCATCTTTTGCAGAGTTTTCCTCATTTTTCAACTCATTTATCAGCAAAAAGGCCCGTCCCAGCCCATTAACATGTTCTACCTGCATCGGCCCTCCTACCAGTCGACTGACACACTCACTTCCCGACATATGGCAGCACGATACACTATCACGCGACACGGGGGTGCCACACAAGGAGGATCTGACGGGCAATACGCCACTTACCCGACAGGGAGCTGTACTCGCCACGACTACTGAAGCATGTTGCGCGATACAAGCCACCCACTGGTAGGCTCCCACTCATCACGACACCCGACATGCTTACAGCCCGACACTCTCTGTGCTGGGCGACACGCATATCGGGCATCACTGAAGCCGCAATGATGGAGCCGATGGAAGACATGTGGCGCCCGGAGAACCACAACTTCTCCCAAGCGCTGCCTATAAATAACAGCTACATGACTCCGATGGGATGGGTCGGAATTTTGTGAAAGTTAACTTTGGAAAGCACCTAGAGCTAGCGTGTCGCGTCCCAGAGGTGCACCGGGCGATACTAGGTGAGCATTTCCCCGACCCGAGAGGGCGGGAATGGTTCACTTAGAATCCGTCCCAGTCACCGCAGCAGCCCGATATCAACCAACGAGGACACCCAATATGAGTAACCTGATACCATAAGCAGTCTCTAGCCCGACACGATACCGAGCCCGATACGAATCACCCGTCACAATGCATGTCGCCCGAGAGGGTGGCATTCTGTCATGACCGTATCGGGCAAGAGTACTTTGGTCGGTATGTTTGCCCGTCACGGCCTATCACCCGACAGGGAGTGCCGCCCGACATAGGCGTATCGGGAAGAGCTCCACACCGGTATCGGGCTAGAGGAATCTTAGGGATCAACAACTGCATGTCACTCTTCTAAATCAAGGAGGGCGATACTTATCTTTCTTTTTTAGTTATTTACTTTCTTTACTTACGCAATGTAACCAAACCCCTTTTATATAAATGATTATGCTAGTGGAATCAGAGGAGCTTTAAATATCTTTTGCTTTACGTTTGGTTCCTTTTTGTTGGATGATTGCTTTGTTTAGCATCCGAACTCTAGCTTGTATGCTTGGATCATGTTTTGACTAGCTATCGAACCATGTTTCCCGTTGCAGCAACCTCGAGAGAGGTGTTGTGGCTCTAGTGTTTGGTCTGATAAGGGAGTACGAGAGTACCCAGGATCAGAGTGGCTTTAGTGATCTTTCCACTCTAACCCAGGTCCAACAACCTTGAGAGAGGTGTTGGTGCTTAGTTAGAGGTACCCTCTTCGAGAGGAGGGGTACTGGATGTTCCTACTGTCTCTTATTTTACCGAAGTTTCCTCTTTCATTCCTTACTAAGGAAATAGTGTTATTCTCTCTGGTTCTGTTGCACAAAACCCCTAAAAACCGATAAATGCTTAAAACCTTAATTTTTCCTTGTAGCTCCAGTTGGAGATAGTTTCCTTTTATTTTACCGATCTTTGCCTGTTGTTCCCTTTGGGAACTTTATCCTCATTTTTATTTTACCGAAGTGTAACGTGTGGATTCTGAGTTCTCAACACCACCACCCTTGTCCCTGTGGTTCGACCCCGATCGCTACTTCAGACCCGGTCATCGTCGTGGGGGCCTAAGAGTCAGGTAATTTAAAAGTCCGACTACTTCAAATCTGCTCCTTTTAGATGCGATATTTAGGCCGGTCAGCTATTGGCTATGGAAATCTAGTTGAGAGGGAAATTCTCATCCAATAAGCCAACTGTATATTCTGTGCACAGTGTTATCGGTCGAGTTCTCTGCATTGACAACTCGACCGATGATAGCTGTTGGCAACCCCCAAAGGTGCCTATCGGTCGAGTTTCAAACAGGACAAACTCGATCGACAGACCAACTGTCAAAAAGCACATATATTTCATGAAAACATATTTAAAGGCATGCTAAAAATACAAACCATATCCAAACATGTCTAAGAAAGTTAGTAATGCACTATAGAAGCATTATAAATAGTTTTGACCAAGAGTGTGAAGAGAAACACAAAATACCACTTTTGACTAAAAAACCATATGTATAGTGCACACTAACTTGACAAAAACAAGTTAGAAATGGTTATAAGCAGTAAAACCTTTACCTTTGTTCTTACCATTCCTTTTCCACTTGTTGTCACCCTCTACACATCTCACCTTTCTTCTTTTATATGGATTGAGAAGTCAATTTGCAATTTAATAGCTCAAATCAATCCATTTGCAAGTACCTACAAGAAGAAAGATGAAATGGTCCCCAATCATATTTTTGGGTCCGGAGGGGTTAGTTTAGAAACCCAAGTCCGATTGCTCTTGGGTGCTTTCCTAAAAGGACAACAAGTAGAATAATGACCAGTTTCATTGCAATAGTTGCATGTGCCCATAGTCTTGGAACTAGAGGATTCTCCATGGAATATTGGAGGTCCTTTACCTTTGTTGTTCCTTTGACTACCATCATACCCTAGACCATGTCTACCAATTTGTTTAGTAGTATGGTGTAGGATATCATTAAGGCTCTTCTTACCAACTAAGAAACTTTGCAAAGAAGATCTCAAGCTATCATTATCATGCATAAGAGAGGTAATAGTAGAATACAATTGATTAATATTATCTCTAGCATGCAAAAGATCATTTTCTAAGCAAAGAGATTTAGTTAAATAAGAATCTCTATCAATATGAAGAGCAGCAACATCATTTTCTCTACTAGTAGAACTAGAACAAGATTTATGCACATTGATTTTAGCAAGCAAGGAGGCATTTTCTATTTCTAATTCTTACAAAACAAAATCTTTGTCCTTGTTTTCAGATTTAAGAACATCAATATCATGCATGAGAGAATTAACAATTAAAGTATGTTCTTCATTAGAACTAGGCATGAGAGGTTGAGCTTCTAGAAATCTAATCTTGTCAAGCAAACTAGCATTTTCAAGTTTAAGAGAATCTACTTGACTAAGAAAAGCATTTTTGTCATCAAGCAAGCAAGAATTAGCATGTTCAAGATCATCTAGTTCTACATGCAAATTATCAACAATTCTAGCAAGCTTTTTTCTTTTCCTTTTAGAAGACTTAAGAGAGGAACAAGTATCATGAATAATAGCAATCAAAGATTCTTTATATAAAGAGTTTAGATTTACCTCACTTGAGTGCTTACTTGTTGATGCTATAAGAGAAAAATGGCATTCTCCTTCATCACTATAGCTTGAGCTTGAGCTTGATCCTTCACTTGAATCTTCACTTGAGCTTGAGTTGGAGGAGCCACTTGAGCTTGAGTTCCATTTCTCCTTCTTCTTGTGAAGATGGGTCTTTTTTCCTTGTGGGCAATCTTCCTTGTAGTGACCCTTCTTTCCACATGTGAAGCACCAGATGGAGGAGGACTTGCCTTTATAGAATCTACCCTTGGAGTACATGGCATCTTATTCAACTTGAGAGGATGGAGAGGCTTGATCAACAATAGCCTTGATTTGAGCCTTCATTTTAGCCTTTTTCATTCTCTTGAGTTCTTTTTCTTCTTATCTTTCTACTTCCTCCCTCTTGTCAAGTGTGGCTTCATGTGCTTGTAGATTTCCAATGAGCTCTTCAATAGGAATATCCTTAAGAGACCTTGCTTCTTCAATGGAAGTCACCTTGGGTTCCCACCTCTTGGGAAGAGTTCTAAGGATCTTTGAGTTGATCTCTCCACTAGATATAGGATGACCTAGAACCGCAAGACCATTCACAATGGTGTTGAGCCTTGAGTACATGTTGGCTATCCTCTCCTCCTTTCCCATCTTGAAGTTCTCAAGCAACCCTTTGAGCATGTAGACTTTTCTTTCCTTCACTTGATCTGTCCCTTCATAAGTGATGCATAGCTTTCTCCATACCTCATAGGCTGTTTCACATGAAGAAATCTGGTGGAACTCGGTGGGGGTCATGGAGGCATAGAGGATGTGCATGGCTCTAGCATTCAAGGTTGCTTTCTTCAAGGTAGCTTCATCCCATTCTTCAATCTTTGTCTTTGGTAGCATGTATGAGTTGTTCACGATTTGCCACATCTCAAGACTTGATACTTGGATGTAGAATTGAAGCCTTCTTCTGCAATAGAGGAAATTGCTCCCATCAAAGATTGGTAGGTTTATCAAGTATCTCCCTCCTTGGTAGTCACCCATCTTCTCCTACTTGTTGAAGTATGCTTGGAGAAGACCCGCTCTGATACCAATTGTTGGATCCTAGATGGGTGATTAGATGCTCTAGAGGGGGGGGGGTGAATAGAGCTGAATGCACTAACACAAATTCATTAGACCTTCAAGATATATCACAAGATAAGGTTGCTAAATAGGAAATTTGTGTGCAACTATAACATACATAGCAAGGGAGAGAGAGATTGAGAAAACACAAGTAGACAAGCTATTTAGAGTGATTCCACACTTCAAACTAGAAGTATGTCAGTCCACTTACCTAGAGAGGTCAACCTCTAGGATTTCCTAACCATTGCATTCTTATATTCATTCATAAGACTTACAATACATGACCAAACAAATGACTTACCTATCCAATACAAAGAGTCTTCAACCTTACCAAGGACTTATTCACTTTGCAAGGAGGCTTCCGCCTTCTTCCATGGACTTACCTACTCTTGCACAAGTCTTCAGCCTTGTAGGAATTGCCCACTCTTCTTGGATCTTCCACCTTTGACTTCACCTTCACTTAGAGAAGCTTCCACCAATGACTTACCCACTTGAGTAAGGAGTCTTCTGCCTTCACCAAGGGCTTACCCACTCTTGCTCCAAGTCTTTAGCCTTGATCTTCACCAAGGGATGCCTTCCCTTGTTCTTCTTCACCTCTCTTAGCTAAGAAAGGGAACCTTCATCTTCATGATTGAAATGAGAGATGGGGAGGTGGTGGAAGTGAGAGCCTCACAAGATATACATGTAGAACTAGCTTTCTTATAGATTTCCTATTCACTCTAATGGATGTAGCAAGTGATTAAGCTTAGAGAGAGAGGAGGTTGTAGGAAGCACTCAACTATAGAATAGGAACCTCACATAGAGTTTGCATTGAATGCTAAACCTTAGAATGAAGCCCAAGGGGTCCTATTTATAGCTGGGGATGCCTCTTAGCCTTTGGGAATACTTGAGAACAAAAACTAGCCGTTTTGTGGCTTGCAACAAATATGTTTTCACTTGTTGCAACTCCACAATGGCTAGAAGCACTTTTCTGCACTTTTCCATATAGTGCAATCGGTTGAGTTTCTATAAGGGTAACTCGACCGATAGAGTAAAAGACAAAGCCGATATTCAGACCATCGGTCGAGTTTGTCCTGGGGAAACTTGACCGACCAATGAAAATCAAATTGGTCTGGTACTCCATCGGTCGAGTTCTGTGTAGTGTAAACTCGACCGATCAAAAGTCATTTTCAAGATCCAATCAGGATCGATTGAGTTTGCACCTCACATAACTCGACCGATGAACAGTCTGATGTGAATTTTGGAAAATAGCTTTTGAGTGCTTAAACATTCGATCTAAGTGCTCCTGATTTTTTCTAAGCTTAATTACAAGTCATACAATCATAACAAGTGATTTACAACATGATTCTAATGGATTTACATCATATTACAAAAACATGCACTTGTATTGATTTTGACTTGTCTTTTCTCTAATTTGATATGCGCAAGTTAGGGCATTTAGAGTGTGTCTATACCTAATATAAATCACTCAAGTAGAGACATTAGAAACCAATACCTGGAATGGTTAGTCATAATCAAAACACGGGTTTAGTCAATTTAGACGTGAGTCAACATTGACCTAATTGACCTTGAGTCAACAGAAAAGACTAGCTACTATGTCATAAAAATACTTATAGCAGATGTGCTAGGTGGTGGGTCTACATGATTACTCACAACCACCTCTACAGTAGGAGAAGAGTGGCACACCACATGTACTATCTAAGTGGCAGTCTGAGATGCCTGCTACATGCTAATTGCTTCATGGAGTCTCTTATCAAGTGCTTCCTCGACTCTCCTATTAATTAAATCATCTACCTATGCATCGACAAAAGAAACACTAGCTTTTAATTATTGAATTCCCTTTTACAATAACATTCTAAAAAAAGAATAGGTCACCTCAACATTTGATAATCGCTCTTTTGGGACAGGTTTGCACTGTGATGGCCCAAGGAACACTTTTATGCCCATACCAGCACCTGCACCCCTAACACATCTAGGATGCTCTGGGTTACCAAGAGCAACTATCAATTCATCCCTTGTACCCTCAGGGATGAACTTGCCTTCCTTACTCTGCTCGTGAAGCTCCCTCTAATCGCCATCAATAGAAATTGGTAAGTAAACATAACAACAATGAATATCGATAGCTCTAAGAGTTGAATTTTACCATTTTTGCAGCCGCCTCAGTAGTTTCGGGCTTGGTTATATCTCCTTTCTTGTTTTGCCTCCCGTCTATCCACATAGCATGGTGAGGCAGAGGTGCGAGACCAATAGTAGAGGACTCTATAGTCTCTTGAGTAGCAGTAGACTAAACAGTAGACTCAACTTGTAGTCTTTAGCGAATGCCGGCATAGCCTTTTGGACCCATCGTGTGGTCATGCACATTTAGTGCATGCCTTTCTCTTTGAGCATCGCTGATAACCTTGTTAGTAAGCACATTGATTTGGTTAGTAACACTAAAGGTTAATCTTCAATAGGTGAATATATAAGAAAGTATATTAATTAAATTGGGAGTGGTGCTTAATACCTTGAATTCATCAGTTTTTCTTTTGGTAACAAACTCCTCCCAGTCATTGGGGTCCAGGTAGTTCCATTTCTCAGTGGCTGGAATCTACCTCTTCTCAGCATCTCATATGTAATCTCGGGTGAGATTTGTCCTATAGTTCCTTGGGACCCTCCCACAACGTTGCATCACACATTTACAATGCAACTTTTCATCCAATTCAAATATACTCTGCAAAATAGAATTACTATTAACTAGTATCCTAAAAATTAATAATCTACAAAATAGAATTGCAAATAATAATAAGTCACACATAGTTCCTTCCATACTAAGTCTTTCTTCCCCTTAGGAACTTTATTCTAAGATTCTACATTAGGACTACAATGGCTACGAGTAAGAACCCCAAGATATGAAATAAACGAGTTGCGGTTCACTCCAACTGGATTTCCTACATAATCAAAATCCACAGCCAGTTTGGTTCCATTGCCCCTTTGTTGTAGTAACTTGTTCATCATAGTGATGTCCCTCACTTTTTCAATTTTTTTGCTGCTCATCAAGTGCCCCAACTTCTTCAGGGGGTACATCATCAACCTAAAATTTGATAAAATAAGCACACTTAGAGGATATAACTATAAATGGACATATATATAAAAATATATGATATATTTTAAAACTTACATTGTGAGGCGGCGCATTGATATCCTCACCCTCACGGTAATCATCATCATGGTCATCATGCTCATGCTCAGCCATCTGAAAGTGTCATTAAAAAATCAAACATTTAGCATTTAACATAACTAGAAGATAATGAAACATTGTAAAGTTCAAATTTAGAAAAATAAAACATATAAAAAATATAAACATGCATGCCTCTAATATTGCGATCTTTTATCAATTAACAATCCTTCATTGTGATCTCCATGCACATACAAGTCATCATTAGCTTCAATATTTAGTGGTGTTGGCAACCCAACTGAGAATGGACTGGAGTCATCTTACTTATCATAGTACTCTTCTTCATCTATAGGATCTTCAATGAACTATATTTTACCATGAATAACAACTGACCATTTATCATTTGCAGGATCATCGTTATAAAATACTTATTTCACCTGTGATGCCAATATGAATGGTTCACCCTTCTCACCAATCTTTTCAAAGTTCACTAATGTGAAACCCAATTCATCCACTATAACTCCTTTGGTGTTATCAACCCAATTACATTTAAAGAGTAGAATTCTGAAATCTACATAGTTAAAATCCCATATATATGTCTTCAATGACATTGTAATATGACATTTTAGCTTCACGTGGACTCTTGTCCTTTGCACTTGAAAAAAACAATGAAGACGCTTGAAGGGTGACCCCACTGTTTTGGATGACACTCTTATCATCTTGACGCTTTGTGTAATATGAGAATCCATTCATGTCAAACCCTTCATAAGACATAACATTCAATTTTGGTATAAAGGCGAGGCATTTAATAGTTTCAGTAAGATTATTTGGTGTTTGAGATAGTTGATATAAGACTTTATCTTTGAACCACTTAATTAATGTCTTGTTATGCTCTCTAGCAAGCCACATTGAATTGTCTTGAGGATATTGTCGCTTGATGAAATTGGTATGTTCCTCGATATAAACACTCACTTTGTTGATGTTGTGTAAAATATACAAGTGACCTTGTTCCAACTACTCACGACTGATTACTTTCATCCGTGATCCCAATATTCCTTTATCGGAATACTCCTCAATATTCTTGTCATTAATAGGAGTGTCATTAGCACTCAAAAGTCATTGCAAAAATCCATAACCTCTCTCGCCACATAACCCTCAATAATACTCCCTTCAGACCGATAACGGTTTCGAACATCACCTTTAAAAACACTCATTTATTGTTCAAAGGGATACATCCAATGAAAGAAAACTGGTCCCAACATTTTCACTTCCCTAGTCAAGTGGACAACAAGATGTACCATGATATCAAAGAACGAAGGAGGAAAATATATCTCAAGCTGACATAGGGTAACAACCACTTCTCTTTGCAATTTATCGAGAGTATCAGGGGCAATAACTTTGCTGCACATACTATTGAAAAAGAAACAAAGTGTGGTGATTGCAAACCTTACATGCTTTGGCAATATACATCGAATTGCCACATGCAATATTTGTTGCATTAGAGTGTTACAATCATGAGATTTAAGAGCTATCAACTTCAGATCTTTCATTGACACCAATCTACGGATGTTGGATGAGTAACCATGTGGCACCTTAACATTTACCAAACATTCACAAAAAGCTTTCTTCTCCTTTCTAGACAACGTGTAACAAGCGAGAGGTAAGTATGTTCTCTGATCACTACTATCTACTTCTGTTAATTTTGTCCTTATTCCCATTTCACATACGCCCATTCTGGATTTTATCCCATCTTTAGTCTTACCTGGTATATTCAAAAGAGTACTAATGATGCTATCACAAACATTTTTCTCAACGTGCATGACATCGATACAATGCCTGACTGCCAAAGAACTCCAATAAGGAAGATCCCAAAATATTGACTTTTTCTTAAATAAATATTTGTCACTCTGTGTGGCCATGGTACATTGTGATCTCTTATCAAATTCATTGGCAAAGTCTTTTATGCTTTCATAAACAACCTCCCCTGGTATAGGTTTAGGTGCACTATGTTCCTCACTCCGTCCATTGAATGTTTTGCGCAACCTACGATACAGATGGAATTTTTGAAGAAACCTTCGATGACCAAGATATACAGTCTTGCCTCCATGTTTTATTCGTATTGAATCAATGTTCTCTTCACATATAGGACACACTTTAGATCCTTTGACACTATATCCAGACAAATTCCCATATGCTGGAAAGTCATTAATAGTGCAAAACAACATAGCATGCAAGCGAAATGTCTCTCTTCGTGAAGCATCATAGGTCATCACACCTTCACCCCAGAGTTTCTTTAAGTCATCAATCAGAGGTTCAAGATAAACATCGATATCATTTCCAGGTTGTTTAGGGCCCGATATCAACAACGACAACATAACATACATATTTTTCATACACAACTAGGGAGGAAGATTGTATATAACTAGCATAACTGGCCAAGTGCTATGTTGGCTGCTCAATGTCCCGTATGGATTCGTCCCATCTGTATAAAGACCAAGTCTTAGATTCCTGACTTCTTCACCAAATTTAGGGTACAATAAATCAATCTTCTACCACTGTGGGGAATCAGACGCATGTCGTATGATCCTATCATTATTTTTCTTAACATTTGCATACCACCTCAAATTCTTCGCATCTATCATATTGGAAAACAAGTGTTGAAACTGTGATATTATAGGTAGATACCACATCTCCTTGGAAGGAGAACCAATTTTGGACTCCCCCGAAGTCATCAATTTATACCTCGACGCACCACATTTTGGACAATCTTTCAAATCCACATAGTCCTTTTGAAATAATACACAATCATTCAGGCATGCATGTATCTTCTTGGCATCCATTCCCATTGGGCCCAACAATTTCTTTAACTGGTATGTTGAGATTGGCAGCTCATTTCCTTCAGGAAGAATTTCTTTCAAAAAAGACAACAATGACGTGAAGCTTTTGTTGCTCCATCTATTGTTAGCTTTCAACTTATACAATCTCAACACATCGCTAAGCTTCGTAAACTTAGTACAACCTGTGTATAATGGTATCTCAACATCCTGCAAAATGTTTCTAAACATGGGAGGTGGACTGGTGTGCTCTACCCCACAACTATCTAGCATCGCATCAACGATGTCTACTGGAACTGGTTCGTTCACATCTATGTTATCAGAGGCAATTTCTTCTTCCACACAAGCACTACTATCGACATCCATTGATTTCAGGTTTGAAATCTCTCCATTCTAGTGCCATTCTGTATAGCCTTGTACAATCCCGTTGTACATGACATGACTTTTGATTTTCTCACCAGTGTTGACTTTCAAGTTGTTACCGCAATGCCTACATGGATAGTAGAACCTATCTCCAGGTTGTTTCCTATGTTCCTCGGAAAATCTAATATATTGATCAAGACCAGAAATAAATTCTAGGGTGCAGTGATTTGGAATGGACATCCATGATCTATCCATTCTATGATCAAAGAGAAAACAAGTATATATTAGGGTTTAGGGTTGAAAGATTAGGGTCTAGGGTTAAAATATTAGGGTTTATGGTTAAAAGTTTAGGGTTTAAGGTATTATACATAATAAATTTGTACCACCTATCCCATTCTTTAACACCTAATCTCACTAGTAAGTGTATAATGTGTATTGGATTTTCAAGAAAATTTTGGCAGCATTTCCCTGCTGTTCTCCAAGTACATATGTACTTAGAGAACAAATAGGGAAATGCTACCGAAATTTTCTTGAAAACCCAATACACATTTTACACTTACATCCTAAGAGATATTAAGTGTTCAAGAACAATCTCAAACCGGGGACTATCCAAGATTTACTCCTAATGAGTAAATCTTGGTTGGGTTTCTAGGCCAACAAATATATGTAAGTTGTCATTCTTATACCTACAATCCTAGTTTCATCATTCATATCTAAGTTTTGTGTAACATCATTTAATCATGCTTGTCAGTAAATACTAAACAGTAAATAAACCATGATTCCATATATCAAAGATTTGAATCAAAATAAAGCTTAATGACACATTGGGATAGTGAGAATATTATACCTCACTTGAAGACTGAAGAAGAAATATATGCAAGTCAACAACACAAATGGATGACACAACAACTCAATTCATCCCCAAGAGCACAAGCACATCAACTCAATTCAACACCAGCAACAACACAAATGCACGATTCAATTCTGTTATAATGTATTAATTAGGGGTCAATATACATCAATTTTAGAGGAGCAGGAAGAATTAACAGCATTGAAGAAACATGTTCCCAATATCCAATTAGGGGTCAAATGGGCAACCAGCATAACGGTCCTCTCATCACATTCCTCAAATCTGAGGTAGTAACACAACCCAGAGGAGAAAGTTTACCAATGGTCCGGACACCACAAAGCAATTAAGTGCTGCACAACTTACCACATAAACTCACGCCAAACAAATAGGCATAGAAACCACCACATATGAAATGATCCCACAACCTCAAATCACTAACAGTAATAATCAAACGCATGTACATAAATAGAATGAATGCCCACAATAGCACAAGTTCACAACCAAGAGAGGATAAACAAAAAAATGAAGCGCAATGGCTACCACCCAAACAAGAAAAGAGACCCACACAAATGCAGAACGCATGATCAACAAAGCCATCCCAATATCCTCGCATACACTACTCGCCGCCAACACCACCAAACAAACCCTATCTCATGGAAGAGGAAGATGAGTAGGACAAATAGGGAGAAAGAGTAGGAAGAAGAGTGGAGGAAGAAGAGGAGTAGGCCGGATTGCAGGAAGACGACTGGAGGAAGAAGAGGAGCAGGATGAAGAAGAGTAGGAAGTACCTGTAGGTAGCGGCACGACCTCATGGCTCCTCAACATAGTGATGACGGCAATTGTGTGGTATCCGGCAGCGAGCGCATATCCTCACCGGTGGCGGGGGCGGTGCGATGGCGGTAGATGGCGGCGGCAGCAGACGGCGGCAGGCGGTGAGTAAATCACCAGAGACCTAGCGCCACTAGTGAAATTGTGATGAAATAGAGAATGAGGAAGAGTCTGTTTCACGGGGGCTATTAAGTTAACCATCATCGTCGGTTGTTTCAAAAACTGACACCTAAAATCCAAAAGCGTCAGTCACCAAAAAACACCGACACCTATGTTCAATCATAGTTGTCATTTTCAACTAGAAAAACTGACGTCTATCTACATATGCCGACAAAAAAAATGTTCTTGAATTACAACCATATTCGTCAGTTGCCATAAAAAACCGATGCCAATCGGGCAATTTGGGGGGTAAAAATTTTCGCGGGGACAACACGTGAACACACATCGGTGTCGGTTATTGTAAGAAAACTGATGACCAAAATGGGGCTGATTTCTATCTCACAAAACATCTTTAGTCATCGGTTATTTGGTATCCAACTGACGCCGTATGTGAAATTTTGGAGGTAATTTTTTTGCACTGGAAAAATTGGATTTGGTGGGCGATTTTAGGCGTCGATTTCTTATTGATCAACTGACACTAAATAAAAAGTGATACCCATATCTGGTCGGTCTTCACATATAGATGTCAGTTTGTGTTTTCAGCCGACGTTGTAGGGTTTAGGCGTAGGTTTTTTGGATACAACCGATGCCTCTAAATGTGACGTTATAAGCTATTTCTGTAGTAGTGTCTTCTTAGTGTACAATCTCTCATATAAGATGAAACTATTGTTGTATGTGCTTGGAACGCTGATGCAATCCAAGATCCTTATGTTGTGAAATAGCTCTATTATTGTCACAATACAACTATACTGCATCGCTAATGCTCAGAACGACCCCAAGTTCAATGACAAACTTCTTGATCCAAACAACTTCCTTTACAACATTGGAGGAAACAATGTACTCGAAAACTATTGTAAAATCAACAATTGTTTGTTACTTGAAACTTTTCCAAGTCATAGTTACATTATTGAGGCAAAACACAAATCCAGATTGTGATGTAAAGTCATCTTTTTCAATTTGAAAGCCTACATTGGTGTAAGCCTTTTCCACCAACTCATCCTCACCATCATAAATAAGGAACCGATCCTTAGTTCTTCTCAAGTACTTAAGGATGTTCTTCACGGAAGTCTAGTGACTCTCACCATGATCTAACTGATATCTGCTCATCATGATCAAGGCATATGAGACATCAAGACAAATACATACCATTGCGTACATGATAGATCCAATCGCTGATGCATATGGAATCTTACTGATGCGTTCCCATTCTTCACAAGAACTGAGATATTGAACTCTAGAGATACCAACACCATGAGTCATGGGTAAGTTTCCTCTCTTTAAGTTCTCCAGGCTGAATCTTTTCAGCACTTTGTCAATGTATGTGCTCGGACTTAGGCTAAGAAGCCTTTTATGTCTATCTCTATAAATCTTGATTCCTAAGATATAGGGTGCTTAGCCTAAGTCATTCATAAAAAATATATTTCTCACTCAATTTTTTACCATTTGTAAGGTGGGGATGTCATTTCCCATCAACAATATGCCATCTACATACATTATGAAGAATACAATCATACTCCCATTAACCTTATTCTAAACACATGGTTTATCTTCTTTTTAACTAAAGCCAAACTCTTTGACTATTTTTTCAAATAAAAAATCCAAGCTCTAAGATGCTTGTTTAAATCCATAGATTGACCTTTGTACCTTACTGACTTGATTTGCATCCTTTGGATTTATAAAACCCTCAGGTTGTGTCATGTACACATCCTCCAGCAGATTCCCATTAAGGAATGCAGTTTTAACATCCATCTAACAAATATCATAGTCATAATAATCCGCAATGGAAAGCATGATCTTAAAAAATTTAACCATGACAATTGGAGAAAAGGTTTTGTCATAGTCAACACCTTGAAATGATCTAACACACTTTGGAACCAATCAACCTTAATAGGCTCGTACATTACCATCCATGTTAATATTCTTCTTGAAGACCCATTTTCATCCCATGGATTTTACTCCTTTTAAGTGGATCTAATAAGGTCAATACTTGTTGGTGTACATGCATTCCATCTCAGATCTCATGGACTCAAGCTACTTCTTAGACTCTGGTCCCTTGATACACATCGAAGAGCACACCAATTCACCAGAAACTTTTATCCTAGAGTTCAATACTTTTTTACTTTCCAGTTAAGGCTAGTATAGAGGGGTCGATCCCACATGATAGTGTTTTTAAGATTCATTTCTTTTAAACCCGATTGATTTTTAAAATTATTTCTTGTTGGTATTTTTTGGAGATTGATAGAAAATAAAGTCTGATTTGAGGGGTTTGATTTATCTAATGCAATAAAGTAAATTTCAAGAAGAATAAAAGATTACACTAATGCAAGGAAGAAAAAGATTATTCTAAGACAAGAAAGAGTAAATTGTTAGCACACAAGATTATCTAAAAAAATAAAGTGCTGAAATTTAAAAGGTGAATCGAAAGCAAATGTTTAAGAATGGTTTTAAAATCAAGAAGAAAGGTATCGAGGCTTAGGGGTTTGACCACCTTAGCCCTTGTGAAAATAAAATTGAGCGACACACGACAAACAAGCAAGAAGCATGTATGCAATTTATTCGTAAATAAAATGCAAAAGAGGAACTCCACATGAACCCATTGGTCATGATGTTCACATATCCTTGTTCTCCATCCCAAAAGGATTTTTCCACATTCACATCCAAATCCTCATGAAGTCGGTTTAGGTGTTCTAAATTTCGGTTTCTACGGTCACATCCATCATGGTTAACAAGCAATAAAATGATTAATTATGTCTTTTAAATCTATGATTTCTAAATCGAAAACCATCCATCTAAGTAGTCATGTAAAGGCTCAATCTGATAATCACATGGATAAGGAGCTATTCCCCTCGCATCGATAAGAGAACTACTCGCTACTCATGGTGAGGATGTAAGAAATAAGGAAGGAAAGTAAGAGAGCCATAGATCGCAATTTCGGATCTCCGTAGAGTCAAGGCGGTGACAATTAAATGACTCGCTTGATTTTCCTCATGCTCTAAGAAGAAAAAGTGAGAAGGAGAACCAGAGAAAAGGGAGATCCAGATGTATAATAAAAGAGCCAACTTTATTGCTCTTGAAAGTAAAATTACACTAGAAAGAAGACGATAGAATTTCTCTACTAATTGCCTAAAAAATTTGGGACCTCTTTTCTTAGTGGAGTCCCCCATCCTTTTAAAGGGGAAGGAGGAGTGGAAACCTTACATAAAAGATTCTCTAGAAGACTCCTGGTGGTGGATGAAAACTTTTTGGATCTGGTCAATAGAGGAAACAGTTGATTGCTTTTTATTATGTTGAACGTTCACATTCTTTTTTCTGTAAATTCCCACAAAAGCGATTTAGAGCATATTTTTGGGCTAGTCATAAATTCAGAAGCGTCCAAAAATATATTTTTCCTATAGATAATTCAATTCCCTTTCCAACGCATACTTTCCTATTAAATTCCTCCTTGGGATGTGAGAGTTATGTCAATTTTGGTACAAGGTATATACTTAAATAAGACACTGCAGGGATTTGTGCAAAATATCTTCCAAGGGAAATTAGTCATTGATCTATTTTCCTACAAAAAACCAACCAAATATAATTAAAACTCCAAATAAATAGAAAAATCTAAACTAATACAATTAATTACAAAACTAAGAATATAAATAACAAAATAATCCTAAAAAATATCTAAAATATGTAAATAAAAAGGATGAATACACATTTATCAAAATACCCCAGACTTGAATATTTGTTTCTCTTCAAATAAATAAAATCACAAATAAAGTCCAATTTATACTCCCAATATGTCATTCCTCACCTTTGTAACATCACTATAATCCCTACCTCTAATTTTTGGCCAAGTGATCCAATCTCCTAGAACCACATAGCATAAAGTTCTATATTCCCTATCAAAATAATATCACATCTTGCTTCAAAAATGAGATTTGTAGAAAAGTAGGATTCATCTTACTTTCGCTTTGACACTCTCAATTTTTTATTTTTTTGTAAGTTGTTGCATAAGAACAAGACGAAGGGGGAGTGTGAAAACAAATAAGGAAGTGAATTTTTTTATCCCTCCTCTATTTGACTCAGGATTTGAATTTGTGGAGTTGTGGCTACATTGATCATAGTTTTTCTGTGTGTACTTTTGGAATCTTTTGATGGTACACCCCTTTGTGGGGTATGGAATTTTTATTTTGGGAAGCATGCCACCCCAGACTTGATTTTTGTGCAACAGTGATTCTTTGCTTCTCTTTTCTAGAAGAAAAATAGAGGGAATAAAGAAATGTTCTTGTGCTTATAACTTTCAACATTTTTTTAGAGAGTGTCATTTCTCTAGTTATAATATTCCTATAATTCACATCATACAAGTTTTATAACAAGATAATCCATTTGTTTAAATATAGGGAAAAACTATACTTAGTTCTGATCGATTCCTTATGACTTGCCAACTATTCCAAGGAGTGATGTTATTAGAGGTCCTAGGTGACATGGTGGTTTTAGACATGAAAATTTGTAATAGATTTTGCAAAAAGTTTACTAAATCAATTTGGGGTACAATGATATATGTCTACTCAAGGGGACGACTAGATAATGGCCTTTTTACAGCTAAGGAAAGCAAAAAAAAAGAATGGTCGACTAGATAAAGGACATAAACTAAAGCAAATACATGTAAAATGATGAAAAGGGAAAATAAAGCAAATAAGGGAAAAGATAGGGGGTGGAATAGAATTGTACCACCCACCTCCACCCCAGACTTAGACTTTTTCTCGTCCCGAGCATAACCTAAATCAAAGATGGAAGGAAGAAAATAACTATGGCAGAGGAAAGTGCAAAGATGAAGGAGGATTGTAGTAGTAGTTGCCGCAAAAAGGGGAGCTGGGGTGAGGGTAGGCCTGATGGGGTAGCTGGCTCTCAATTTTTTTCCTTTTTTTTGAACAAGGACTAAAATTGAAACACAAGTGTTAGATAAAACAAATATAGAAGAAATTTGCAAAATTAAATGATTGGGTTGCCTTCCAATAAGCACCTAGTTTTATGTTACAAGCCTGATAGAGCTAGATCATGGAGCCTTGTTAGGCTCAGGAGGGGGAGTTGGGGGTTCATGCAAGTCGAGGTCTTCAAGAAAGGAGATTTGATGTGTCTCAGAAGATAGAAAATCCTCAATGATGATGTACCATTTAAGATGATGTCCATTAACCTTAAATTCCCCTAAAACCTTGTCCCAAAGAAGAAAAGTGCCATGAGGGTTGGCATGCTTGATGAGGTAGGGCCCATACCATTTAGATTTAAGTTTCCTAGGAAAAAAGCTTAATCTAGAGTTGTACATTAGAACTTGATCACCCTCCCTAATGTCCTTTCGCCTAATATGACCACCATGCCATAGTTTAGCTTTGTCTTTGTAAATCCTAGCATTTTCATAGGCAGTCATTCAGAGCTCATCTAACTCTTGCATTTGCAAAAAGTAGTTTTCACCTGCAGTAGCTAAGTCAAAATTTAGAGTTTTGATGGCCCAATTGTCCTTATGTTCTAATTCTATGGGTAGATGGCATGGTTTCCCATAAATCTATTTGAAGGGAGTGGTGCCTATGGGAGTTTTATATGCAGTCCTATATGCCCACAATGAATCATTGAGTTTTAGAGCCCAATCCTTCCTAGTGTGATTTATTGTTTTCTCTAAGATGGACTTGCTTTGCCTATTTGACACATGAACTCGACCACTAGTCTGAGGGTGGTAAGGGGTAACCTTATGATGGAATCCATACTATTTCAACAAAGACTCGAAGCACTTCTCTAGGAAATTGGAACCTCCATTAGAAACTACGATGCGAAGTACCCCAAATCGAGGATAAATGATATCGTTGAAGTGCTTCTTCATAGGCTTGGAATCACAAGTTTTGGTGGGGATGGATTCAACCCATTTAGAAACGAAATCTGTAACATACCGAATCTTGGACCCTACCCTGGAAGTTTGACCTTTTGTGTTTGACCAAAAAAGGTTATGGTTAGAATGATCCTAATAATCTAATACATGAATAACGTAATCTAATATGTCACATAATTCATTTGGTGATAATAAGATGATAAAGAACTTAATTGAATAAGTAATTACAATAATGGGCCATTAGTGGGCCAAGTGACATAACTCATATAAGAAAGTCTCAAAATAGGCTCCAAATTCGTAATTTGCACATCAAAATAAGCTTACATGTCAATTTTCATCTAATTTGGACAACCTTGAAATAATTTGGTATGTTAGGAGAGAGAAATTGTCTAAAAGGTGTAATTAATAAATAAATGTAATTCATGACACAAAAAGTTGGAAATAAAGGCAAATTCATATTCAACACACTTAAGTTAACTTGTGGATGAAGTTTCACCTAGTTTGGGTAATCCATGTGTCATTAATGCATTAGGAAAGATAAATAAAGAATATATTAAATAATATATCTAAAGTGGCCAAAAGTGAAATCTAATTGGGGATTCGGAATCTACATGCTTAACTTAACTTGTGTAAAAAGTTTGGTCTAATTTGGATAAGAATAGGACCCTAAAAAGAGGAAATAGAAAATATGTACATTAATTGCATCTCACTTTAGTTTTTATCGGATTTAAATAATGTCACGCTCATTTTCCTATAGTTTCTTGATTTCAATGTGTCACACGGGTTAATTTCAATTTTATTTTTCACAGATAGATTAGACGACTCTGGTTGGTTTTCCCCTTCAAGCAGATCTGATCGACGACCTGGAGGTTGTCTCCCCAACCCACCTTATCCGACTCAAACTCAAGCTCCTACAAACAGTGTTTTGGATTTTATGGTTTCCTGATCTTTTTCTCCTTTCCTCCCCTGGATTCTTCAGTTTCCTCTCTACACTCCTCACCTTCTACCGGTCCTGGGGATCCCAGATTTCGAGGGTTTTCCTTCTCCTAATCGCTGGGTCGACAAGAACCTTCCCAATCCATCTCTCTTTCCTAGTTTCCACAGCTTCCTCGTTGAACCCTAACTCACAACATATAAATATGGCCTTCCCCACAACCCTAAAACACCTAGAGATCGTCTCCATCAACTGCTTTGGTCTCGTGTACTCTGCAACCCCCTCTCCCTACTCCATCTTCCCGATTCATTGGCGACAAGCTCATCTGAAGGTTTTGGTGTGCGGTGGTTCTCTTTTCCAACTTGCTTCGAGTTGCGTTGGCATGGGAATTCTTTGAGGGCCATCAATTCGCTAGTTTAGTAGGTACTATGGTTTTCCCTCTTTTCTGTTGAGCCGAATAGTTTCATGAATTGGCAAGCGGTAGATCACTTTCTCGTTGGATTCCTTTACTTTCAGTTCCTATTTTGGATGCTTAATCCTTCTCTGCTCTCGGTTTGGGTTCTTTTTGGCTCATCTTCTCGACCTAACTTCCTCAGTTTATCTAGTGTTTTGTGATGGGGCTTTCTCGAGCTACACTTAATGGTTTCAGTCATAGTTTTACTCCTTGTCTTCATCGAGATCTTGGGAACAATGTTCCTTTAGACTCCTTTGCTTGGTTTCCCCTTGAACTCGATCTATGGTTCAAGGTTTTAGTCGATGTCTTTTGGCATTGAGTGCTCTTCATAGGAGAAACATGGTCCCTTGTTGATTCCCCTCTTTACCATTGTCTTCAACATTTGCTTCAATTTTACGATAGAAGGGTAAAACGATCTTTTCGCAGGAATCCTTCTCTTCTATTTTGGGCGTGCGAGACGCTGAGCTGGATGAGTTGTCCATTGACATGGGCGGCCCTGATTGGTCAACCCAGGTCTGTGTGGCCTCTCCCTCTCTCTCTTCTCTTTTTCGATTACTTTGCTGACTTGTAATTATCTGATTGGCCGATAATTAAAAATTGATAACTAATTAATGGATGATCAGAAAAATATGGAAAAATATTTGTTGGAATCAGAAAAATAAGATCTAATAAATGATACATGTTTTGATAACTGAATCCAAAGATTAATAATATGTGTTTTCAATGGATCTAATTAATGATGAATTAACTTGTAAAAAAATAATAACTAATTATCTATAAGTCAAAAAAATATAATAAATTTTTTTTTGGAATCCTAATAACCCAATCTATAATGTGGCATAGTTTTCATAACCTAATTCACATAATGATAAAAAGGTGTTTTTAGGGTTTGGATAATGTACATGAACTTAATATAAAAATTTTATATGTGCTTTAATAGGTTCTTTGAAGGCCTAGGATTGGACCTAGACTTGGCTTTGGACATAGTAGACTCTGATATTGATGTATGTCTACATCCCCAATTATTCTTTTGAGAAATCACCTATATTCGTATTTCTCTTGGTCCTATGGACATTAGCCTATGCACAATATCTTTTCTTTTAATAATCATGTTTCATGTGAACTACCTTATTTGATATTGATCTTGTTATCATGGATATTCTTTTGGATTCTTTTCATATGCTTTATACATGATAGAAATCTATATGATGACATGTGATGTCTTTTTCCCACTTATGAGGTGGATGTATATGTTGGTCACTTATGTGGTGACTAGTTTGTATAATTCTGACCATGCTTTTCTACTTGCCTCTACATTTAACATGCTACGTGATTCAGTAGCACTAGAGTGGTGTAATTGCATTGGTTTTGTTTATGGTAGACATGTTATTTCCTACTGAGCAGATGTGATATTTCCTACTCTTTTGGGATGGCAAGGAACCTCATACCCAGGGCAAGATGTGTGATTCTTGGCCCATGTTTTTATATATTTGGGAGATTGGTAGTATTCCTTTCTCTATCAAGTTTCAAGTTTATGAGGTTTGGCTGCCATTGTTATTTATATCGTTCTACGGCAATGCTTATCTCACATGCATGCAAGTTGATGATATTTATGATGGGTTATGTGCCCAAATTAATGATAGGTTATGTGCCCAAATCTTAATATGTGCTTATGTGGCACTACTTTATTGTTTTGATTATGACAAGTATCTTCTTTTATGATGATGATTCTTATCTTTTATGACCTCTTTGGGTAGTCCTTATCTCTTTCATGGGAAGACTTTTCTTTTGATGTCCCTTATTCTTTATAAATTGCTCAATTCACTTTTTGATATGCACATACCAGCCTTAACTGATGTCTTCTATTTTTCTATTCTTGCTGGGGTATGCTTCCAACCCTAGGTGGAGGACTTGGATAACAAGGCATGTTGACCTAGACTTAAATTGAGAAGTTAAAGCTTGGAGACAATCTTGAGGTGGTTTATATTTCCCTTTACATGGATCCTTATGATGTAAGTTTAAGATGTTCCCTTGTTTTATAATTGAATATAGTCATGTTTTTATTCTGCTACTACACTTTGATTGTTTTGTAAAACTCTTGATGAAGCCCAGTGAAATTACACAACTACTAAAAAGGAATGCTAGCCATAGTATATGCCTTTGACAATTTTTGCTCATATTTGGTAGGTTCCAAAGTCGTTATTTACACAGACCATGCAGCCATTAGATATTTGATGACCAAAAAGGATGTCAAACCCCGCCTTCTTCATTGGGTCCTTTTACTTCAGGAATTTGACCTAGAAATCCTAGACAAAAAGGGCTGCAAAAATGTTGTTGCCGACCATCTTTGCTTTGATTTTTTTGATGATGATGGCATCCCCATAAATGACTCCCTTCCTGATGATAAACTATTAAAGATGGAATCCCAATATCCTTGGTTTGCGGATTATGTGAATTTTCTACCCGCAGGTGTATTGCACCCCGAATATAAGGGACATTCTAAGGCTAATTTTTTGCATGATATAAAACAATATTATTGGGATGATCCATATCTTTTTAGATTATGTTCAGATGGACTTTATCACAGGTGTTACTGAGGAAGAGTCCCATGATATACTTGAGTAATTCCACGATGGTCCCATTGGAGGGGCATATGAGTTCTCAGAAAACTACTAAGAAGGCCTTACAATCTAGGTTTTTCTAGCCTACCCTATTCAAATATTCATACCATTTTGTCCTTGCTTGTGATGGGTGTCAAAGGACCGATATCATATCTAAGAGATACCAAATGCCCATGACTTCTTGATAGGAGATTGAAATTTTCAATGTGTGGAGGATAGATTATATGGGCATGTTCCCTTCTTCTTGTGGGTATAAATATATCTTGGTGGTTGTTGATTATGTAAAGAAGTGAAACCATCTCTCTACTAAAAATTTGAACAATAAAACCTCCAGTCCAAACACACTTCAAAGGTATGCTTGGAGTGGGTGTAAAATTTTCAAATCTTCACACATTAACTCAAAAAGTAGGGAATAGTTAGGGGCCCTAATGATGGGAGTAAAGATGAGGGAATACTTCAAATAAAGAAAACTAGCCATGCAAGCTTTATCAAATGCAAAAGGAGTGTCTTTTTAAGGAGATTAGTTAGGGGTTTGGTGATCTTAGAAAAATCATGAATGAAACGTCTATGAAAACTTGTGTGCCCAAGGAAGGCACAAACATCCTTGATGGAAGAAGGTGGTGGGAGTTTTGAGATGACCTCGATCTTGGCTCGATGCACTTCAATGCCACAGTTGCTCACCCTATGGCCTAAAAAAATTCCTTCAGTCACCAGAAAGTGACACTTCTCCCAATTGAGGTTCAAGTGTTCTTCCTCACATTTTTCCAAAACCAAAGATAAATGATGGAGAAAGATTCAAAACTATCTCCATAGATGGAGAAATCGTCCATAAAAACCTCCATGATGTCTTTGGTCAATACAACAAAGATAGTGTACATGCACCGCTGAAAGGTGGCTGGAGCACAACCCGAACAACATTCTCCTGAGTGCATAAGTGCCAAAAGGGAAAATGAAAGTCATTTTCTCTTGGTCATCTAGATGAATGGGGATTTGATAGAAACCTAAATAACCATCAAGATAGCAAAAATATTGTTGATGGGTGAGGCACTCTAGTACTTGATCCAGGAAGGAAGGGGGAAGTAATCTTTCCTAGTAGCCTTATATAGTTTCCTATAGTCAATACACATCCTCCACCCCGTGATAGTGCGAGTGGGAATAAGCTCATTATTGTTGTTTTTCACGACTGTGGTGCCCCTTCCTTGGGGACAACCCGAACTGGGATAACCCAAGGAGATTAAAAAATGGGGTAGATGATCACTAAAACCAAAAGCTTGATAGCCTTTAGACACACCACCTCTTTCATGTTGGGATTTAGTTTCCTTTAAGGGTCTCTAGAAGGTTTGTACTATTTTACCATAGGAATTTTATGCATGCAAATGGATTGATCTATTCCTATCAAATCATCCATCTTGCATCCTAGGGCAGATTTCCTCTTCCTAAGTTCAGTCATTATCTTGGTTTCCTATTCATGGGTGAGATCAAAGTTAATGATGACATGATAAAGTTTTTTCTCATCAAGGAAGGCATACTTAAGACCTTCAGGGAGGGGTTTCATGTTAGGTTCCTTGGGGGTTTTAGATCTTGCATCCACAATGGAGGCCATTTTTAGGTCTTCAAACCATTCATCATGAACCTCCTCAATCAAAGGTTTTGAGATGATGTCTGAATTGCTCCAATTGAGCATCTTTAAATCCACGATCAACAGGGGTCACAAGGGCATTTTGGAGGGGATCTTCAACTAATTCCCATTCTTGTCTTAATTGTTGCATCTTCTCAATACAATCAAGAATATAGACCTCTTCTTGGAGGCTTGGTCCGTGTATGCATTTGAATACCCTAAACATTAGGGTTTGTTTTCCTAGGCACAAGAAAATGGTTTTGGCCTCAACATCAATCAAGGCATGAGTGGTGGTAAAAAAGGGATGACCAAAGATGATGGGGTACCTTAAGTCTTCCCAACTCTTACATGTATGTCTTCAATGATACCCATGGGTTTTGTCATGGATGAGTTAGCTAATTGGATTTTCATGGTAGTGGGGAGAGTGTCAACAAAAGATAGACTCTTGCAAAGACTATAGGACATAATAGATATACTCACACCCAAGTCTGCAAGACCTTTTCAGCAAGCATTATCACCTAGGTAACACCCAATCCTAAAGGAGCCAGAGTTTTTCTTCTTTTTAGGAATCTTACTTTGGATAATATCAGAGGTAGTGCTAGCCAGCATAACTGTCTCATGCTCGTCGGTTTGGTACTTCCTGGTTAAAAGAGAATTCATATATTTGGACCGGGCTGACATCATTTATCGAGAGTATCAGGATGTATCACTTTGTTGCATATTTCATTGAAGAAGAAATAGAGTCTTGTGATTGCAAACCTTACATGCTTCAGCAATATAGATAGAATAGCGACAGGTAAAATTTGTTGCATTAAGGTGTGACAATCATGATATTTGAGACCTATCAACTTCAGATCCTTCTTTGATACCAATCTATGAATATTGAAAGAGTATCTTTGTGTAACCTTAATATTATACAAGCACTCACCAAAAGTATTTTCTCATGCTTTGACAAAGTGTAACAAGATGGTGGTAAATATGTGCGGTGACCCCTTATCTCCACTAATAATTCTTTTCTTATACCCATTAATTCTAAATCTTTTCTAGATTTGATGTCATCT
The DNA here is from genome assembly GCA_963693085.1 of Alisma plantago-aquatica. NCBI lineage: Eukaryota > Viridiplantae > Streptophyta > Magnoliopsida > Alismatales > Alismataceae > Alisma > Alisma plantago-aquatica. Next base: position 1,115,889,555 of record OY856412.1, read on the forward strand.
TTTGTCGTTCCTGATATATTCAATAGCGTACCAATGATGCTATCATAAACATTTTTTTCAACATGCATGACATCAATGCAGTGTCTAATTGACAAAAATCTCCAATAAGGAAGATCCCAGAATATTGACCTCTTCTTGTATAGAGATTTGTCACATGCGAGAGTATGACTACTTGAACTCTTTCCAAATTCATTAACAATATCTTTCACCCTGTCATATACAACATTTCCTAGTATAGGTTTAGGAGCACTTTGTTCCTTAGTTGACCCATTGAAGGTTTTGTGTTGCCTTCGATAAGGATGCACTGGTGGGAGAAATCTCCAATGACCAAGATATATGATTTTACCACCATGTTTCAGTCGAATTGAATTAGTATTTTCCTCATAAATAGGACATGCTTTGTATCCTTTTATGCTATACCCAGACAAATTTCCATAAGCTGTAAAGTCATTAATAATGCAAAACAACATAGCATACAAAGTAAAGATATCTTCATGTGAAGCATCATATGTCATAACACCTTCTTCCCATAGTTTCATTAGGTCATCAATTAGAGGTTGAAGGTAAACATCAATGTCATTTCTAGGTTGCTTGGCCCCTGATATCAATATTGACAACATGATATACTTATTTTTCATACACAACCAAGGAGGAAGATTGTATATAACAATCATAACAAGCCAAGTGCTATGTTGGCTGCTTAATGTACCATAAGGATTCATTCCATCTATATAGAGTCCAAGTCTTAAGTTACTTATTTCTTTACCAAATTGAGGGTATAATAAATCAATTTTCTTCCATTGTGGTGAATCAGATGCATGCCATAGGATTCCATCATCACTGGCCTTTAACTCCCCATTCCAAGAAATTTTTTTCGCATCTTCTGTATTAGCAAATAAATATTGAAATTGTGGTATTATTGGTAGATACCACATCACCTTGGCAGGAGAGACATTTTTAGCCTTAGCTGAATTTGTGGTCCTTTACCATGACACACTACATTTTAGACAATTTATCAAATTACTATAGTCCTTCTGAAATAGCACACAATCATTTGGACATGCATGAATCTTCTTAGCCTCCATTCCCATTGGGCACATTATTTTCTTTGCTTGATATGTTGAAATTGGAAGCTCGTTGCCTTCAGGAAGAATTTCCTTTAACAAAGATAACAGTGAAGTGAAACTCTTATCACTCCACTGGTTTTGAGCTTTAAGAGTATATAATCGCATCACAGTACTCAACCTCATGAACTTAGTACAACCCTTATATAATGGTCTTTCAACATCATGGACAATGTTTGCAAATAAAGAAGGTGGATCAATGACATTGTCCTGACAACTACGTAGCATCTCATCAACCATATCATCATGAATCGGGTCATCCTGAATCGGTTCATCATTGACATTATCATCATTATCTATATCTTCTATGCCACAACTATTATTATTGACATTTTCTGATCCATAATTAAATTTTTGTCCATGCCAATATCATTCATTATAACCTTGTATGATCCCATTACATATGACATGATTCTTAATTTCCTCAACATTATCAACTTTCAAATTGTTACCACAATTTCTACATGGACAATAGAACCTATCTATAGGTAGTTTCCTATGTTCCTCAACAAATCTGATAAATTCATCAAGACCTTTGGCAAACTCTGGACTGCAACAGTTCTTGATAGACATCCAACTTTGATCCATTTTCTATATCACATTAAAATTAATTATAAAACTAAGCATTTAATATTGATACTATAGGCTGTAAGTTTTTATTGATAGTAAATTAATTACTTTTATACTAAAGTGTACCACCTATCCCATTTTTGAATATTTAATATCACTAGTAACTGTATGATGTATGTTTAGTTTTGAAGAAAATTTCAGCAACATTTCCCCTAAGTTCTCCAAGTACACCGATGTAAATGGCAAATAACCACTCGCATATATACCCATAGAACAAATGAGAAAATCCTATTGAAATTTTATTCAAAACTAAACATACATTATACAATTACATCCTAAGTAAGATTAAATACCCAAAAATAGTCCCAGACTGGGGACTATCCAAAGTTTACTCCTAATAAGTAAGTTTTGAATGGGTTTCTAAGTTAATATATAAATGTATTATTTTCATATTCATATATTAAGTTGAACATCATGCATCGATGATCTCATCTATAAACCCTAAAGTGTCAATCTGGGAGTACACATGTCTAATCTCATATTTCTAGAATTTATACAATGATTACATATGTGACTGATGATAAAATGTAGATATGAAAAAATACATGTTTTTATTATTGGTTGGGTTACTAGCTAGTCATATAAAATGGAAAAATAATGTAACTGACCTGAGACACAAAGATGAAAATGAGAGAAGACTGTTGGCAGTGGAAGGCGCACAGGTGCCAAAGAGCAAGACAATGACCGCCGAGCGTTGGAACTTCTGCAAGCAAAAGCATGACTGTCGTGAATAATATGGGCAAACCAAGAGTACTTCCATAGATAAGCATGCATTATATGTACTGAATTGAGGAATCAATGAGGTGTTCTTGACAAATATAAATTGAAGGTCGTGCCAAAGAGTAGCCATTAATAGAGAAAAAATCTTATCACAACAAGTAGAGCTTGTAAGAACTAGGGTTCATATTCAGGTCATCCAAAACCTAGTTACAACATATAAGTGTATAAGGTCGTCAAGCTTCTCACTACTCCCACCCACCTATTGCCACCTCTCCCGTCCCATTCACCATTGCCCCCAACCAGTACCCTCCCCACCTGACGACGCCACCCTGCCTGCCCAGTCACCCGGTGCAACTGCCGCCGCCCCAAACTCAGGAAAAACCATGCCCAAGGGGGCTACCATCGCAAAACCCTCCTCATCACCACCACATACATGCCCAAGGTAGAAGCGCTCGCTCAAACCAGAAACAATTTTAAGGCAAAAGAGAAAATCTTAACTTCTAGGCCAAGAATCGAGAGCAACCTTCGACGATGATGTTCGAGCTTCTTCGAGGGCATGCCACAACAGCGACCTTCTCTTGGACAGAATGCGACGATGACCTTCGAGGGCACATCGAGACATAGACCTTCTCTTGAGCACACTGTGACGACAGTTGGCCTCTTCCTCGAGCTCAGGTGCAGAAGCAGCGGCTGGCTTGGTGGCGACAGTGCGGAAGCGGAAGGCGACGAGGAGGGTTCGGACAGTAGCTAGAAGCTCCTTCATAGCAGCAGCTTTCGAGGGTTGTGTGGGCAACCTCACCAACGGGATGACGTGACTTAGATTAAGTACTGACCTATAAGGTCAGTTATTAAGAGAAAACTGACCCAACAACCAAGTGGTACCCAAATTTCACCTACTAGGATGGTTAAACAAGAAAATCAACCCTAGAGGTCCAAGCTGTAAGGACGTTTTTTTAGGAAAATTGACCCTAGAGGTCACACCGATCCAGAGCTGTAAGGACATTTATTTAAAAAAACTGACCCAATAGGTCTCAAAAAGTTGCACTCACCCAACCTAGAGATCCAAGCTATAAGGACGATTGTATAGGAAAACCGACCCTAGAGGTTGCATGCTGCTAGGTCGGTTTTGGGCAGAAAGCTGACCCAAGAAGTTGTACTCAAGGTCCCAAGCTCTAAGGATGGTTATTAAATAAAACCGACCCCAAAGGTCCCAAGCTACTAGGTCAGTTATATGCAAAAACTGACCCAACAGGTGAACGACGCCCAAACTTTTTATTCTAAGCTACTAGGCCGACTATTTGAAAAAACTGACCCAATAGACCCAACTTCTAAGGATAATTATTGGTTGAAACTGACCCTAGAGATGACCTGCAAGGTCGATTATTTGAGAAAACCGACCCAATAGATATAAGCGGTACCCGAATTTTCTTGTACACTCCTAGGTCGGTTATTTGGAAAAAACCGACCCTATAGCTCGACACTTGTGGATGCACAAAGGCAAAAAGAAGCCAATTTTCTCCATGGGAAACATGTTGGGTCAGTTTTCTAATAAAACCGATGCTATGTTTATGTGTGTAGCAAAATTTTGATTTTGTGGGTCTTTTGTATCGTCGATTATCTTTAACATAACCGACCTTGTACCTCAACCGGTACCCAATTTTTTTCCTAATGACTTGTTGCTTCAGTTTTATCTTATTAGGTAAGTTTTTCTAATACAAGTGATGCTTTTGTCAATGACGTTATTGGCCGAAAATGTAGTAGTACTTATCAAGTGCTTATCAATGGAGAACCTAGTGAAAGATTTCACCCATCTAATGCCATTAGGAAAGTGGGATGAATTGCCCCTTATCTATTTGTCATTTTATGCAAGTCCTGTCTGAGTTGATTAAGAGGGCAATCTCTCATAATTCTCTGACTTCCTTGAAAGCTTCATATTCTTTTGATATTTCTCATATTATCTTTGCTGACGATCTTATGGTGTTCTTAGAGGAAACCAAATCTAATGCGAGATCTATAAAGGATATTTTGTATCTTTTGTTGTTATGTCTATCATTAGAATTAACACTAGGACGAGTTCTATTCTCTTTAGCAAGAGTTTGCCTAAACAAGATATTAGGAATATTCTTGGTTTTCCTGAATGTCAGCTTATTTCAAAATATCTTGGAGTTCCTCTTTTTATTGGTAAATTGCAAAGGAAAGATTGTGAGGCTCTTATTGATAAAGCTAGATCTAAGCTTGAAGGATGGAAGTCACGTTCTCACTCTTTAGCAGGTTGATGTGAATTGGTTAAATCCACACTGTCCACTTTGCATCTCTACTGGACTGCAACTTCCCCCCTTCCATCTTTAGTTTGTGAGTTGATTGATAGATTGTGTCAAAATTTCCTTTAGGGTAGCTCAGAAAATAAGTCCAACCTACATCTGGTTCCCTAGGAAACTGTTACTCTTCCCAAAAGTGAAGGAGGTTTGGGTATTAGAAGTATTAAGGAGGTATCCTAAGCCTATTTTTGTTTGCATGCATGGAATCTTGCGGCAAAAAAGATATCTTATTGGTAAAATGGGTTGGTGAAAGGTATTTCAAATGCTCTTCCTTTTGGTTAGTCAAAACTGAATCAAACTGGTCTTGGATGTTAGAGAAAGTGATTAAATAGAGATCTTTAATCATTTCTCATACCCATTTTACCACTAGAGTTGGCAAAGATATGAAACTTTGGCAAGATCCTTGGATAAAAGGTAATGTGTTTATTACTGATGTCTTGGGTATGGAAGCTAAATTAAAACTTGGGTTTCCTACTGGTTGCTCTGTTGCTAGTGTTATTCTTGACTCTAAATGGTGGGTTCTAGATAGTAGAATGAATAAGGAGCTATCTTCTCTTATTACTTCTCAGTCTAAGCCATCATTATCTTCTAATTCTATTGAGTTTGATAATCATTTGGCTCTAAGGTTGAAAGCATTTGGAATGCCTTTTGTGTTAAAACGTTTGAATCTAGCTTTTGTGCTTGGATTTGGAAAAGTTATGTTCCCAGAAGATGTTCATTTCATATTTAGAAGGATTTTCTGAACAAGTTTCCCACTAGTGATTATATCAAAAGCATTGGCATACAAATGACATCTATTTGTCCTCTTTGCTATGATGGTTATGAGGATGTTTTCCATTTAGTTTTCAAATGTTCTTTTGGGAGGAGAATATATATATCTGCAGATAGTGATCTGGGGTTCCTTTTTTTGCACTCAACTTGGAAGGATATTGAAGGTTTTTATAAAGACAAAAGAGTTCTTTTTTTCTTCTTATTCAATATATTCTTTGGAATGAGAGGAACATACGTGTACATGATAACAATTTTTCTTCTGTTGAAGCTCTTTAGGTTCACATCCAAGGGGATTTCTTATGTCTTAATAGATGATCTGTAGTTCCTATAAGTGTTATCTTGTTGTGATATGATCTGAACTTTTTCCTATTGATCTCTGCTGGAGTTTTTTTATTCTGCTACACAACTAGTGATATGAGATTCTTTGGCTGTTTGGATGATGAAGGGTCTTTTCAAGCTAAAGGACCTTTCCTCTTACTATGTTATTTGGAGCTAAAGGAACAATTTTACACATGGATACAATTTCTCTTCTTTTGAAAGGAATGCGAGGAGAAGACATGTACATGTTAACAATTATTTCTTGTGTTTGAAGTTTTTGGATACACATCAAAGGGGACCTCTTGTGTCCCAAGAGTTGACCTATACAACTGTGTAGATAGTTTTGTGGGATTCTCGGATTTTTGGATGTTGAAGGGTCTTCTGGGATTTATTTCCTCTTACTTTTTCTTTGGAGTTAAGGGAACATGCTTATACTTGGATACAACTTCTCTTCTTGTACAATTTTATCTTTCTCTATTGATCCACCCATGTTCAACTTATCTTTTTCTTTTGCATTACTCTCCTTGAGCAATGATGTTTTGTAAACTTGTCTTACAAAAATAAAAAAAAGCCACACGAGTTTTTTGGATCAAAAAAGGAGAGTGGATGATGCTTCCTCTTAATCATAGGGCATGCTTCATCCTCTATATCATCAGGATACTTCACTGCATTTATTAAAGAAACCTTCTTAGTATGCTCCATGATATCAACCACCAAATGCCTCTTTGCACCTTCGTCATGATGTGAGCCATATCCAGAAATGGCTTCCCCAGAAATAAGGACACCTCACTGTTCAATTTCTACAAAATGTACCAATGTGCCTTATCACCAATCATTTGTTTATAGTTCATCATCTTTATTTGAAAGTGGTCATCTAGAATGCCCAAAGTCAGTCTTCCTCTACCCATTCCCATGATCATGTCTACTATAGCTTAGAATGGCCTCCCTGAAAGTAGTGCATTGCCATGACTACAAAATCTGCTGGAAAAATAATTTATCCACCTTGACCAACATGTCCTCACAGATACTAATTGGCCGCACCATGGAATTTAAAGCCAATTGTATGGTCATGTTACTTTTTCTAGATTCTTTCAGCTCCAATTTCTTGAATGTTGTCAAGGGCATGGGATTTATATTTTCCCTAGAGTCACATAGAGCCTCATCAAACTTAGTCTTGCCGATGTAACATGGTATACTAAAGCAGCCTGGGTCTTACCTCTTCTGTGGCAATCTCCTCTGTATAAGTGCACGGACTTCTTCCTTCAATACCACTACATATAAATCAACTATACTCCTCTTTTTGTTAATTATGTCCTTCAAAAAATTTCCATATGATGGAATATGTTCTATAGCATCTATAAGAGGTTTGTTGAAATGAAGCTTTCTATAAGTATCCATAAACTTCTTAAACTACTGGCCAACCTTCTTTGCCTTCAAGATGTTGGATAATAGTATAAGAACCACCAATTTCCTCTGGTGAGGTGGAACATATGAGTCCTTCGTGGAATCATTTGGCTCTTTGGCTTCCTATGTTGCTTTCTTCATATGTGATTCAGTGTCTAGCTCAAGGGGATCAGTAGCTGACACCGGTCCCATGTTACCTACCTTGTTGTTTGCTTCTGGGATTTTCTTTTGTTCATACAACAATTTCTTGCCATTATGGAGTAACACTGCCTTCACTTGCTGGTTACTAGATGGAATGTTGGTATCTGCTAGGAATCCCTACTGTCTTGGCTTCTTCAAAGATGCTACTTTTGCTGCTATCTGAGAAATCTATTTTTCTATGTTGTGGATCTGTGCCCCTTGGTTTGTAGGTCCCTCTATGTTTGGCCTATGATTGTCTCATTTTGATCGACCAGCTTGCCTAGTATGTCCTCCATGTTGTATATGTTGTTGGGGTCCCCATCTTGCTGATATTGCTGATGTGCACTGCCTTGATGTGGCTGTCTGATGGGCTTGAGATGGGTCCTACTAAAAGTTTTTAGGATCCTTCCATGAGAATTAAGGATCCTTCCTCCATGAGTATTCATTGCTTCCCCTATAGTTCTGATGCCGCAAATACATGCATTATTCCTCCTTGCCTATAGATGATCTTCCCGATTTCTGATCTAAATCCTTGGAAAGGTTGCCCATCATCTCACTCAATGCCATGATCACTTTGGAGTCTCCCACACTTTTACCTGTTGTTGGTGTTTCTCTTTCCTCTCCCCATGGCTGATTGTTAGCCATGTTCTTAGGATTTCATGACACCTGGATGACTTATTGTTGAGGAAAAATCCTACTCTTGTACTATCAAGTGTTGTTCTTCCTCCTTTGTGCATACCATAGTATAATGTATTTGATTGTCCATATGGGTCAATCCCATGATGAGGGACCTTCCTAAGAATATTTTAAATCTTTCCCATGCCTCAGTATAAGTCTCCTCTGCATGTTGCTTGAAATTGTAGATCCTGTCGACTAAATCATGTGTCTTCTGTGGAGAGAAATATCTTTGAAAGAAGGTATCAATAATTTTTCCCAAGTGGAGATAGATTCAAAGGGTAGGCTTAAGAACCAAGCCTTTGACTTATCTTCTAGTGATTATGAAAATAACTTCAGATAAATTACTGTCATATGCACCCTATCAATCTTTAGCATATCACAACTTTCTACGAAATTATTGATATGAGGCATGGGATCCTCCATAATGTGTCCATGAAATGCCAGTGATTTTATGAGAGCCACTGGTCTTGGAAAAGCCCACTGGCCCTCTAGTGAATAGCTGGTCAAAAAATCGGATCAATTTTATAGCTGCCCACATTTATTACCTTCTTTACAATGGGTCTCTACTGTGCTATAGCCGATGAAGCCTTTATCTTTCCCAGACGGTTTTCTCCTCAACTTCCACATTACCGTCTCCCATTTCTTCTTTTTCTAGTTGTATTGCCTATGGTAGTGGAGTTTGGAGAAGTCCTCCCACAGAATCACTGTGCTGTCTTGCTCTGTGACAGAGTTCCTCTATGCCAATGCTCTATGGAGTTGACTCTCCATAATCAGTGGGCCTGGTCTGAACCATGCACTAATACCTATAGATAATTAGAAAATGTGAGAACTACATACTAATGATTTAATGGAGATTTGAAAATTTTAAATTAAAACCAATTAATTGAAAAATAATTATGGCCTAGAGTGACCAGTCACAACATTCATACTGTTGGATTTCCATTTCCCCGAAAATGGCACCAAAAACTTGATGCGTGTTTACTACACGTATATAAACAAGTGCACACATCGAATAATATAGGCCTATGATGCTCGAGTTTCAAACTTAGGGAAATGTATCCAGAGACTACTGCTAACTATGACTGGAATAGCTAGACCTATTGAAAGGGTGATTGATTAATTAATTAACTAATTGTAGGAATTAAATTAAATTAGTAAGGTTGTGATCACAAATGGAATGGATTCCTTAGGAATACATTTTCAACATGGTTCACACTACAATTAACAACATTTATCAATATATATTTCTCCTAACCCTGGATCAAGGGGCCTGTAACGAGAACTATGTGCTCTTGTAGTGTAATCTACTATCTAATCTAATATAAACTCCACTCTCATGGTGATTTAACTATTAGTTAGGCGCTATACCAAATCCTCTGACCTATTCCCTTCACAATAATTCATCTCTCGAGGCGAGGTATGATTGTGTAATAATACTATGACTTTTTTAATACTCAACCCCTCTCTCAAAGCAATTAAGGATCCAAGAAATTAGCTATGTTGATCATGAACATTTAATTCATTATGCAATCATAGTATTATGCCCAGAACTTAAGGAAAACATATATATCAACTCAGAATGTCAAAAACAATGCATAACCAGGCTTCTCCTGGGTCCTAAGGAATTAGGGATTAGTCCTGCATGATTTAATTTTTCCATACACATAAAGGGAAGATGAGAAGAAGGGAAAAACATCAAACACTAATGGAAACCCCTGGAGAAGATGATCCAGATGACTCCCCCCAATGAACATGATGATTTCCTGTCTTCTGGATGTAAATCCATCCACCAGAGGTGCTCGAATAATCCAGAATGTAGCTTTCTCCTCTCCTTTCTTTTCTCTCGGCTCTCATATGTTGTGCAATGAACTAAGGCATCACAAAATCCTCCCTTGTCATAGGAAAGACTTAGGATATCGTTAAGTTGTGGTGGGTAGATTAATTACCATCTTTAATCTCATCTGATCGCAACAAGTTGATACCACCAATGGAATGTCATTGACACCGAGTCCTTTTCTAGGTCGTGACTCCATGTAAGTGTTGGTACTATAAAATTGGTCTTCGATAGCACCAAGTTGCTCCCTGATGTCTCTGGTGATTTTTTCATGTAGAAGTCAGTATCACCGACCGGAGGTCGGTGGCACCGAACTACTTTGGGTATGTTATTATCCATCAAGTCAGTAGTATTGAATTTGATGTCAGTACCATCAAGTGTATTTGACTCATGCCTATTGTTTTTCTCTCAATGTCCATACCAACAACAAGGCCATCGATAGCACCGTGCTGAATCATGACTTGGCAAATTACCTGAAATTCAAAATAAAGAACATGAGCCCCAAAAATTATAAAAGTTAGTATAAAATGGTAGAAATGGCTAATACTTGATGCAAATACATGTCACAGGGTAATCATGATAAACCATGCACAAATAATATCAAATGAGAAAATATGCATGAAATACATGATAAAATAGACAGTGAAAAGCAAATTGTAATATGTGCATTATGTAAGTGTAACTACAAGCTACGATCTCACTGTACATGATTTAGAAGCATGCCCAGGGTGCCAAGTTTGTCATCTCAAGCTACTCGGTCTGTGGCGGGCCTTGACATGTCTGGACTCAATGACTAATGGAAGAGACTAGATATTTGTACTCTTCCTCTAAACCTAGGTACTCAGGAAGAGAGTCAAAGCACTCTAGCTTATTCTGCATGAGTGGTTCTACTATTAAAAACCACTGACCAGCAAGACAAGTACCATAGACATCTTTGGTTATTGTTGGGTACCTCACATCAATAAGGGTCTACCCTCACTGGCCTCGACCCGCACACCTTGATCCGATGTCATATGACAATCTCAATTTGAACTTATTCTCCAGTTGGAAGCACATTTTCTCCAGTTGAACTTATAAAGGATTTCAAAGTGTTTGGGGAATCTATTATCTAATTATATTTGATTTGTTAAAGAAACATCTTTATAGCTGATAATATTGATCCACTTTTGACAAAGAACATTCAATAACTTTCATAGGAATCATCTGGCAAAAATACCTATTAATAGAATTCCTTCAAATCCACACTTCAACTCTTTAGATTTGGGATTAGAGCACAGTCAGGTTAATCATGCCTCTATGTCCACCATTCATCTATCCCTCCGCTTCACAAGACACACAATATTTGAACACACAAACGCCATAGTGTAAAGAATATTGAACAACATATTTTCTCTTATGAAAACTACTACACATACACAATAATTTCCACAACATTTTTTAGTAGGAATTAACATAGAAACATCATTAATTCATATTTACATACTATAGGATCATGGTTAGAAGGTTATTTTCCACTCCCTCACATTTGATATAGCTTACTAATATCACCTTCAATCTCAACCACACCCATAATCTATCTCATTCAGGTATGATCCAAGTTTTATACCTCTAAAACGCGTCCAAATGACCTATCAATAGGTTTAGTAACCTTGAGGAAAAACTACTTGTGATAGAAGATGAAGAGAAGGTTATATGAAACCTTTGGTGGATGAAATAGGGGAATCCGAGCATAGAGACATAGAAAGAAGAGAAGACTAAGGATAAAAACTTCTTATAGAAATGTAACTAAAGGGAAACCTTCGATTTCCATCAATCTAATAGTCTTCCTTGTCATCATCCTTTAGAAAACCTCTGTGTTTTTTGCTCTACTTCAATCTAAGTTGTTTATAAGGATAAGGATCTAAATATGAAGTTATCATACTTGATTCCTTTGGTTTCTATTGACTATATATAGAGATCTAAGGATCTAACGATCGACAAAGCTAGGAAGAATGCACGAAAACCACTGGAAGTCAAAAACCTTTTGTTGGTACTTCTTTAGGTTACCTTTAGAAAATGAGCCATCGATAGGCTCACCGGTGGTCTACACAACCTTTAATTTCTCGACCTTCGATAGACGCTCACTTGACAAACCTTTAAAAGATACTATCTAAGAAAACCTTAAGTTATCATCCAAATAAAACATCAATCTATTTTCTCATTGGTTGACATTCATCAGTCAAACCATCAGTAGACAATTACTCGACTAGCCTACAGTCGACAATGTTTAGCAAAACTTTTAGGAGTTAAAACTGTTGGTTGACACACCTTCGACTCTTGCCTTTGGTAGGCAAACCTACCAACGGAAGGCACACCTTCCTGTGCCATTGGAAGATGCTCCGATAACCAATCAGTCAACCCACCCTTTGGTTTACGGGTATCCCTTCCATTGATCTAAAAAAATCATTGACCTATTCTCTCAGCTAAACCTTTGATCTTAATCCATCGGTTGTCTATCGATGGAAACTCTATACGATAATTGAAAAGGCTGTAACTTCTCCATTTCAAATCTGATTTGATCCATTCTTGTTTCTACATATTCATAATTAAATTCTCTACATTTATGTACCACTAGTTATATAAAATATTATTTAGACTAAGATAATTCATATGGTAATTAAGATAATGGCAAGCTTAATTAATGCTAGGATTATCTTTTAACCATGTGATTACCAAGTAATCATGATTTGGGTGTAACACCGTGGGTGACAATGAATCAAAACAATAGTCTTTCTAGTATAGCTGGATAAAAGTTCATAGATATCTATGGGTGAAGCAAGCTTGTTGGCATGTATGATGTATCCATTAGGAAACAACCATTCTACCATTCCCTCACAGACAAAGCTAAGGTGTGGTACAATCCCCTAGACTATGGCATCATGACTACTTGGGAGGAACTTCAGATCATGTTCCTAGAGAAGTTATTTCTACCCTCACCCACTTACCAAAAATGATATCAAATCACTCAATTTGAAAAAATCATAGGTGAAACTCTTTATGAATATTGGGAATGATACAATGAGCTATTATTAAAATGCCCTCATCATGGATTCCCTCTGTACAACTTGTGGAAAACTTCTACATCAAAATGAATGATGATGCCAAGTAGTTCCTTGATGGCTCTTCAAATGGAAACTTCATGAGGTAGAGTTTTAGGGATGGATTGAAGGTTGTTAGAAGGTCAGTAGAGAATCAGGCTACTGGAGCACATCATGCAAGGGAGGAGTTCTCGAGGTCACTCTACACAATAAAAGTCTTATTTGAAGGATATTGTTGAATCATTAAAGGTTCTCATCTTAAACAAGACAACCTTGAGTCATCCTTCCAATGGTATGGATAGAGAAGCTCATCTACTTTTCAAGCTAAGGCATCCCAAGAGGTATGCCAGGTCTACTATATAGAGGGGGATAACACTCTAGAGTGTAACCACCTTTACCATGGCATACTGAACATACACTAGCCTTAGTTTGACAACAACCCAATCATTGAAGAAGCCAATGTTGTCAAATCCATTTTAGGATAAGTCTACTATGACACAAAATGATCGAGAAACCATCCCAACTTCCAGTATCTGGACCCATACAAAGCAACAAAAGCACATCAGGTCAAGAAAAGACCAAACCAAAACTATGATAGGGGTCCTCCTAGTTTATGGTAGAATCGAACTTCTGCTAGAATAACTTCAATGATGGAAAATATCACAATAATATCAATCAAGGCAACAACTACAATCTAGGACATCAACTCTACAAAAATGAAGGACAACTTCTCCTAGGACAAAGCAACCAACAAAAGATGTACATCTCTAGCGATCAAGGTTGCTTGGATGCTATTGAGAAGTTGATAGCAACTGAAGAGGCATACAATAAATCCATAGAGACTCAAGTAGTGCAAATTACTCACGCCATTCGGTCTCTAGTGGGTTTATTTGCTGGTCACCCCAGAAAAAAACCCAAGCACCAAGAGGAGCAGTTGAAGGCAGTGACCACATTATTCAGACTTGTGTTGCGGGAACCAACAACCCCAAATACCAACAAGCTAATTCTTGATCAGGACAGTGATAGTGAAGCCCCTCCATAGGATGCACCAATTGAATCAATGATTGAAACTCCAAAGAAGAATAGCACACTCTTAGAAAAGAGCAACACATCCAATCTTGAGAAGATCCTAGATGCTACAACAAGTGTTTCTACCCCCATAGTTCCCGTCTACAAACTGCAAGTGCCCTAACAGAGTCAAGTATCCCAGACGTGGTTAGAATCAGGATTCATAAATTTCATGGAAGCAATGAAGAAGCTACATGTCAACATTCCCTTCCTTGACTCTCTTGTAGAAATTCCCATATGTACTAGGTTCTTTAAATCTCTCCTCACTAGCAAGTACATAACAAAGTAATATGAGTTTGCGAAGCTAAAAATAAGGCATCTAAAATTATCTAGAGAAGGATGCCACATAAACTCAAGGATCCAGGGTCCTTCATCATATCTTTCTTCATTGGGCACTCCAGATGCAAAAGAGTTCTAGATGACATTGGTGAAAACATTTCTATCATGCCCTACAACTTATGCAAAAGATTGGACTTCAACACTAATATCTTTCCCATTGACATAATGTTTCAACTTACTAACTCTTCTATGACAACCCCTATGGGGATAGTAGAGGACATCCTTATGAGAGTGGGTCCAAATCTTGTATCCTTGTGATTTTGTTATAATGGAAATAAAGGGGGACCCTCGATATCTCCTCATCCTTGGGCGTCTGTTCCTTGCAACAACTATAGCCTTGATTGATATTGAAGCTGGAATCTTAAGACCGAGGCTTGAGACAAACACACTTGACTTCAAAGTCTTTGAGAGTGTCAAAGGTCCCTCTTTCCAAAATTAATGCTTCCTCATTGACTATATTGACAATATGAACATGATGAGAAATGTCTAGTTTTGAAGACCCTCTTGAAACAACGCTCATCGACCCTAATGCTCATAGGGAAACAAGTGGAGAAAAATTCTCTTTCACATAGATAGTGCTGATAAAGACCCTGAAGTCGAGTTTAAAGAGCTCAAGTCTACTTCTATCGTTGAAGAAGTTGATAAGGCACTCACTGCGCTAGAAGTGAAGCATCTACCTAAAGGTCTAGAATATGTCTTCATAAACGAGCAAAAGGTCTGCCCAATCATCACCAATGCAGTCTCACCGTTGAGCAAGAAGACAAATTGTTGACAGAATTGAAAAAGAGGGCAAAATACATTTGGCTACGAAATGACTGACCTAACCTTGTATGCATAGCTTACATTAGATGAGGATTGTCATACCCCCACAAGATTCTTTAATACTAAATGGGAACTAAAGAATGCAATAAAGATATAGAGAGGAGACATGGAAGTGAATAAGCGATGGAAGATAGGAGCAGAGATCAGTAGAATCATGACATAGCTCTCTGCTATATCAATAAGTGTGTCAAGCCTTGGCTTGGAGACTTCACTCGAGTAGGATGTTGGACCTTAATCGTATCCCCTCTGAGTAGTTGGGGCCCTAGATCATTATTGATCTTTAGGCTCGGAATGTCGAACCATGCCCATTTCCTAATAGATAGCCACAAGTTTTGCTTAGCTGGTAGGGAATGATAGAAAAGTTTCGTATATCATAGCTAAATCCTGACATTCTAAGTAAGTAAATGTTTTTCTTTTAAAATCTTTTATGGAACCTATAGCACGTTTATTAAGTTTTCGATCATGAGCTACATGATGTGTGGGTTTTCTTTTATTTAAGATGTTGGATAATTGTAATGGACCACAAAATCCTCTTCATCTATTACACGTTGGTGGCCCGCCTCTCGCGCCTCAATAGTCCCGGGTCCGCGGAGTTTCAAATTTCGTAAAGATGGTGGGAGGCTTGGGATAAGGAAGGAGTCCAACTTTTGGTGCGAATTTCTGTTACTCCAAGACCTCCGAGAACCTACAATCACTCAACATCCAGTTCAGTTCAAAATTAGCTTTCACCAACCCTTGAGGACGGCTTCCCCGGCCCTTCGCTATAAAATGCCATAGTCTTGCAGTCACAAGCTCCTCGTTCTTCTAACTATCTCTTGTCCCCTTTCTTTCACACTCTTGGCAACTATGGCGCCGAGAGTTGCACTTTACGCCGTCGTTGCCATTCTTCTTGTGACCACTGCATCCGTCGAGTCCCGCAAAGTCACCCCGCCGGCAACTGCTGATCCACCCACCGCCGACGCCCCTGCCCCAGCACCTTCCCACCCATCTCGCGGCCCGATCCTGACGAACGGGAAGAACTACACCCATGTATGCCATTCCGGCCGGTTCGAGTCCATGGGGCTGAACATGGAGGATTTCGCCTACTGCGACAAGTCACTCCCGCTCCAGACTCGCGTCAAGAGCCTCGTGGACTCCATGACTCTGGCGGAGAAGATCAACCAGACTGGTGACCAGGCCTCCGGTGCTGACCGGATCGGCTTGCCGCCGTATAACTGGTGGGCGGAAGCACTCCATGGGGTTTCTGATGTTGGTCACTCGACTTATTTCGGGGATGTTGTACCCGGTGCTACTAGCTTTGCTATGGTCATCAACTCCGCCGCGACGTTTAACGAGACGCTGTGGAGATCCATCGGCGAGGTACGTGATACTCATATAAGCAATATCATGTAAATGCAAGAAGAAGAAGATGGTATCTTTTTTCTTATGATCATATATATGTGTGTTTTTATACTTAGGTGGTGTCCACTGAGGCTCGTGCCATGTACAACTTAGGCCACACGGGTCTGACATTCTGGAGTCCAAACATCAACGTGGTCCGGGACCCACGATGGGGTCGAGTTTTAGAAACACCCGGCGAGGACCCCTTCGTCGTCGGCAAGTACGCCACAAACTTCGTCCGCGGCATGCAGGACGTAAAAGGCCAGGAATGCTCCGACGGCGCCGACCCAGACACACGCCCCTTAAAAGTCTCCTCCTGCTGCAAGCATTACGCGGCCTACGACGTCGACAACTGGAACGGCGTCGACCGGTACCACTTCGACGCTCGGGTCACGGAACAGGACATGGCGGAGACGTTCCTCCGGCCGTTCGAGATGTGCGTCAAGGACGGCGATGTCAGCAGCGTCATGTGCTCCTACAACCGCGTCAACGGCGTACCGACGTGTGCTGACCACAGGCTTCTGTCACGTACGATCCGGGACGAGTGGAACCTGCACGGGTATATCGTCTCCGACTGTGATTCGCTGGACGTGATGCTGAAGGGTCACCAGTGGCTTCATGACGCGCCGGAGGATACGGTCCAGCAGGCGTTAAGAGCTGGGCTTGATCTGGATTGCGGGAGCTATTACCCGCAGTATGGACCCTCGGCGGCGTCGAAAGGGATGTTGAGGGAGAGTGATGTTGATAATGCGTTGAAGAATTTATACATGGTACTCATGCGGCTCGGGTACTTCGATGGGTCGCCGCAGTATGCTCATCTGGGGGCGAAGGACATCTGCTCCAAGGACCACCTCGAGCTCGCACTCGACGGAGCGAGGCAGTCCATCGTGCTGCTCAAGAACAACAACACGGCCCTCCCGCTATCCAAATCGGAGTACAACACCATCGCGCTCGTCGGGCCACACGCCAACGCCACAGACGCCATGATCGGGAACTACGCCGGTGTGCCATGCCGGTACATGTCCCCACTGGACGCCTTCAACAAGGAGTCCGACATCACCGTCAAGTACAAGATGGGGTGTGGCGACGTGCAGTGCAAGAACGAGACTATGATCTTCCCAGCAATGAAAGCCGGCATGTCTGCAGACGCCACCATCATCGTCGCTGGCATCGACCTCAGCGTAGAAGCCGAGAGCCAAGACAGAATCGACCTGTTCCTTCCAGGGTACCAGACCCAGATGATCAACCAGACCGCCGCGGCGGCCAAAGGCCCCGTCATTTTGGTCATCATGTCCGCTGGAGGAGTCGATATAAGCTTCGCGCAGGGTAACCCCGACATCGACGCCATACTTTGGGCAGGGTACCCTGGCGGCGAAGGTGGGAGGGCCATTGCTGATGTTATCTTTGGCAGGCATAACCCTAGCGGCCGGCTCCCGCTGACGTGGCACACGTCGGACTACGTTGATTCTTTGCCCATGACCTCCATGCCACTCCGGCCCATCCCGGAGCTCGACTACCCCGGCCGGACTTACAAGTTCTTCAACGGCTCCGTCGTGTACCCGTTCGGGTACGGCCTCAGTTACTCCCAGTTCAACTACACGCTCAAGTCCGCCAGCCGTGTCGTCACCGCGAAGCTCCACTCGCAGCAGCTCTGTCAGCCGCTTAATTACACCCCTGAAGCCTACGTCCCGCCGTGCCCGTCGCTGGACATCGAAAGGGCGCCGTGCAAGAGCACCATTGAGTTCTCCGTTGAGGTGCTGAATTCGGGACCACGAGACGGGAACCACGTGCTCATCATCTATGCCATGCCGCCCAAGGGGATCATCGGCGCACCAATCAAGCAGGTCGTCGACTTCAAAGGTGTGTTCGTGCCTGCTGGTGGAAAGAGAACTGTGGAGTTCAACTTCGACGTGTGCAAGAGCCTCAGCATCGTCGAGAAGACGGCGTACAGGGTGCTGCCGGGAGGAATGCACCGTATTCAGATTGGGGATGGAGACAGTGCTATCTCTTTCCCCGTTAATATAAAGTTCAAGTACTAGCTAGGCTGGTTTCTAACGGATTGGGTCACAGAGTACTCACTCTTAGGTCCTCATCAAATAGTGAGGATCGCTGGATTTAGTTTACTTTTCTTTTCTAAAATTAGAGTGACTAATTAGAAACTTTTTGTTTTCTGCTCCAATCGAGAGTGACCGTTTTACTTGCTAGTTCAAGTCAAAGACTTTGAGCAATCTAACCATTCCTCTTAAACAATGTCTTCACTTTATTTTCGTTTTCCTTTGATACACATATTTTAGATGCTAGTTTCACATGATGTTTAGAACAACAGTAGCATTATCACTTTTATAAAGGCATACAAGAACACTGTTAACACCCTTTACTAGTCATGTTGAGAGACATGATAGAAACGGAGAACCCCGGGAATTCGAACTAGCTATAATCATGATGTGTGATTTGTGATATACTAGATGTTTGGATCTAGGTGACGGCCAGATCAATAGTCATCGAGCTAGAATTTAACCGATGTTGTTGCTTTCGACATTCAAAGTCATTATTCATAGTTTGCCTTCGTTTGACATCACTAACGGGCCTATCTGAAGAAAAGATGAGAACAATACAACATGTACTAGATGTACCAAAATACCATATAATTCATAATTAGGTGTACACTAATTTAATATAAATATAATTACCTAATATGTATCACATCGGAATTAATATTTTTTCATATAAATATACCTTATCTACCTAGTAGAAATATCTTCAACAAGGTTGGATCAAGTCGAAATATATACCATATTTTTTATTTTTTGCTTTTGGGTTGTCACAACTCTATGTTGTGCTTTTCCGATTTCCCCTTTGCTCTTTTCTCCTATATGTTTTTTTTTTCTCCCGAAGAAACACAAATTTAACACATTCTTACATAATTAGTTACCAACATAAACTTTTTCAAAAATATTTCTTAAAACAAAACATTTTGTGTAGAATCCGCCAAAACGAACCGAGCATTAGCATGCTTTTATTTTAAAAAGAAAAAAGATTGATTGTGGTGCTGTAACGATCCCGCCTCTCGATAACCCCCAATTAAGGAAGACCAAGAGGTCAGAGCCGTTATCCTAATTTTCCGGATCAAAGGTTCGACAAATAATCAGTAATAATTATTAAATTCTACCATGACTATACTGAAAGCTGGAATAAAATAAAACTCTGCATACCTTTTTCAAAACTTGGATATCTAACATCTCTATCCACATCTGGACTCTATTCTAACTAATACTCCTTGCACTTTATTTTTTAATTTCACATTATGCCACTTTACTGTTTGTTTTTTTCAATTTGTACCTAATACGCCGACAAACAAAATGCCGGTCAGCATAAATGAATATGTCGGTATGTAGGGGAAACAATAATCATACAACTATGGTAACAATGTAAGCAACCAAATATTATTTAACAATCAAGGTTACGTTTTAAGCAATACTACTCAATCCATACCTATCCCCTTATCTTTGTACTGTCCCTGCAGTGGACTTGGATACTACCTCTCTCATATGGGTATCCTTACCCCCATAGTCTTACCTCACATGTAGACATTACTTAGGGTTGTGGAGTCGCATGGCCTACCCAAAGGTAGCCCAATCTCTGACTCATGGTGACTTGATAGACCTACCCCATAGGTAGCCATGTATTAAGTCATCCAATGACCTGATGGACCTACCCCATAGATAGCCATGTACTAGGTCAATCTATCAAGCTATAGAAGGGACTAGAATCTGAGCTAGTAGGCATATATCTTAGGTGATAGTCATATCCAAATTATAGTAGCATGAATTAAATTCATCCAACAGTTTAATTCAAGCCACCGATGAAAACTTCAGAAATCCTCGAAAAACTAGTTTGAGATATTCATAAGCGTAACCACATACCTGATCCAGAGCAACTTGATGTCCAAGAAATAATATTCAAGAACAATTAAACAAGCAATCATCAATATCCTAAAATCAATGCATAACATCCAAGTGTCATTGTTTTATCCACAACATTCTCAAGATAGGCTTGGATGACATCCTAGGATTTCTAGGCCAACTTTAGGGTTTTATTAGGGTTTTAGCCTCCATAAAACTTTTATCACTTTTAATGCTCTTTTAGTTCACAAACCCTAATTTCAACATCATAGGCACAATTGAATGTCAATTAAGTCTATTATGCCTCTTTTACACTAAAACTACCATCTTTATCCTTTTAAGTCATGACACGATCATTAAGTCCAATTATCATCTTTGGTTTCTTCCATTTAACAACTCATAATTCAATTCATATATGAACTCTATTTATCACTAATTCCACATTAATCCACTAGAAAACCCTAATTACCAAATTAAGGGTATTTATCCACAATTACGAACTTTTATACTCAAAATAGCTTAGATTCATCATATCTTAGTTTTAATCATGGATTCGAACAATTAAAGCCATTAAGAGTCAAAATTACTAAGATTAGGGTTTCAAGGCCCATTAAAGCATATTCATGTACATGAAACCCTAAATTAATCAAATTACACATAAAGATTATTATTTTAGATCTAATGTGTCCTTTTTATAATCAATAGGTTAATATCAACTTTAAACGTCTATATAACCCTTCTCAATTCATTACTCATCATAGATTAGGGTTTCTTAATCATTAATGCATTAAAGTTGACAATCTCAACTAATTTTAGAATTTCAAGATGAATCAGGATCTGAACCTATTTTTAATGGATTCCTCACATTTTTTTGAGCAAGATTCATAATTATATACATCCATCCGAGCTACCATTAGTTAGATATGATTTTTGCAAGGATTACTTACTTGGACCAATGGCAGGATGCCACGTCAGCCTTTTCCATGCATCACATAACCGCGGCCGAAAACATAACCAAATGACCATCTTGCCCTCACTTAAGTTGCCGGTTCTTCATAGCAAGGAGGGGTATAACCATCCAACGGTTCCTTCCTTCTTCAACCCCGAGCAGACCTAATGCTGCCGGTGGCAGTGGCTCAAGGGGGCCTCCTCCCCCCTTCCTTGGACCCTAAGGGCACCGACGATGGCCCCGTTGCCTCTGCCGTCCTCCACTACACCTACGAAAGCCCCCAACTACAGCCAAGGTGGCCGAAGTTGGGCTGGAAGCTACGTCCAGTGCGACAGACCTTGCAGGCCTACTAGGCATCTTGAGTGAAATCAGGAGCAAGGGGATGAAATTCGACCATCCCAGGTCTTTGTGGTAGCTTCGTTCCTCCACCGAGATCCCACCACAACCGCTTGTTGCCCTCGAGACAACCCTATGCTCTCATGGTTAGGGTTTTTACGGAAAGAAGAAGGAGAAGAGAGAAAGATGTATGGAATCCTCTTGGATTCGGCCAAGGGTTCTACCCCTTGTATATGGGTGGGTAGCAAAGCCCTAGGATGCCCATCCACGAGATCCAAGACCCTTTCCCAAAAGGAAACTGTATTCCTTCATTAATAAGTAATATCTTTTTAATAATCTATATTCTTTAGATTTTAGGAATTTGAAAATTATCTCTTTCGTTATCTCTAGGCTTGACTTTTAATCCATTGGCCATGAAATTGTACTTCCTGATAGAAGAAAGTACCTCTTTTTTATAATACCAAAAATTCATTAATTATGTATCACATTATCCTCTTATTTTGTATTATTTGCATTTTATCTTTCTTCTTATTCATTGGGACTCCTTAGACCCTAATAAATCCTAATATTTTGAAATTCCTTTTTAAGGATACTTATTATTCTTCTAGATGCATCTACATTCTTCATTTCTAATTATCTTACTAATTTCTTTATTAAAAGATTTCATTTTAAGGATTTCTCTTTATCTTTTATTTCGTTTCCTCTTTTCCTATTTCCTTCATTAGAATTCACATATAAATGAAATTTATTCAATTGTGGCCATTAATACCACTTTCTAGAGATTTCCAAATATTTTTCATAAATATTTTTCTTCATATCCATTATCTTGTATCTTTTTCTATTATTTGGACTTTTCTTCTTTTCTTCTCTTTTATATCCATCATTGGATTAATATAATAATAGGAACCACGAAATTCCTATCAAAAGGGAGATTTGCAAAGAAGTCCCTTCTTTGAAACAAAGCATACAACCTTTTCAATTAAGTCCAAAATTCATAAAATCATTACATTTCAATTATGAAAATACATGCAAAATCGAGGTTGTAACAGGTGCCTTTGACCCGGACGTATGCAAAACTCATGATATTTTTTGACCAAAAGTGAGCAATGTTGAAAGATATATGTCTGAGGATGCCATTATGATAGTTTTTTTTGAAAGTATGCTAAATTATTTTTTTTAGCGATCCGAATACTTGAGCCTAGTAGTTGTTTCTCCTTTGGGATATGACCTTAACTAAAACTACCTGAATAGTTGTGGGGGCGAATGAGTTGAGACAATTACAATTGTTAAAACTCATTCAAAAACCAACAACAAGTTTTTGGCACCATTTTCGAGGAGCATCAGTGTACTATTAGAGTTAGGGGTGTGTTCTTTTTGGATATATGGGAATCATCTTTGAACATGGGCTGTGATTAAGTGAGACCCATGTAACGATGTAAACCCTCAACCCCCTCAACTACTGACACATCGAGAGGATGTTTAAATTCATGCAAAGGCTGGGCTACGTGATGAGACCAAAGAGCTTTTGAACTCATGTCATTTTCATCATTATCACTTGTTGTATCTTCCATTTTTATTTTCATATCTCACTCACCTTTTAATTTATAGGTATGGATGTGGTGTTTAAAAAGGGTCTTTAATTTTCTATAGTTCTAGATCCAAATTTGAACATATTGTTAGAAGCCTTCAGAAAGCAAAGAGGAGTTAACCGTAATCTGATTTGGAGAAATCACAACCATCATCACCACCATTTTCACCTGAGCATCCAGCTCAACAAGAAGAACCAATCATGGAATACGATCATCCTCTTAAGGATTTCATTGTCCCAGTTTCTATAAGCTCAATATGGATATCAATAGTCCACAATTTGAGGCAAACAACTTTCTATCAGCCCACCAACATGCAGATGATCCAAAAAAAAGATTTGAAGGTACACAAATGGAGGATCCCAACCTCCACATTGTTGAAAAGTTATATATTTAAATACTTTCATGATAGATGACATTCCTAATGATGAGATTCACCTCCTTATATCTCCTTCCACATTGAGTAATAGAACCAGGTGTGACTCTCTTCCTTGACAGGAAACTCCATCTATAGTTGGGAAGAACTCCTAAAAGTCTTCTTAGCCAAATTGTTTTCACCTAGCAAAACTGAACAGTTGATGAGTGAACCCACTAAATGTTTTCAAAGAGATGGGGAGACATTGTATGATATACGAGAAAGATTCAAATACCTTCACCGTTATGTTCTCACCATGGTCTAAGCAACAAACTTCTTTTAGAAACTTTTTATAACACTTTAGTTTACAACACAAGAATGTCTATTGACGTTGCTGCTAGTGGAGAACTAATGAAAGAATCTTACACATGATCCTATGCAATAATTGAAGACTCATATGTAGACCATTTCCAATGATGTTGTGGAAGAAGCAGCCAACCATCTTCTTCAAACAATGCATCAGGGAAGCAAGTGGGTAAGCATATAGTTGATGCAATTGACTTGATAACAACAATGATTGATGCCTTGTCACAAAAGTTTGAGAAGTTGAGTACTCAACTGGTTCAAGCATCTAACGTACTTGTGATGCAGGTGGGTCACTTGGATACACATATTCTACATTCTATGCTTCTTCTCCTCAGCAAGATAAGACAATAGAAAAAATGTAGTATGATATGAAATTTTGGAAACAAGCAACCTTACAATCCTTATTCAAACTCTTACAATCTGATATGGATGGATCATTAAACTTCTAATGTCACAACCCAAATAATTCTCAAAATCCTCAACAATAATATGTTCATCAACAACCATCAACTGGGAGTAGACCACCAATAGGGAATAATCTTTAGGGCTTAAAAAAATGCCAACTAGAATTTCAATCAACAGCAGCAACCGCAATCAAAGTTCAACTTGGAATCACTCCTAGAGAAATTTGTTTCGACTCAAATAAAACCAACTGATGAATTCCTCGAACAAGGATAGTGAAGAAGGACACCATTCACGAAATCTCTTCTAATGTGGATGTAGTTTCCACTCATGCATGAATATTTGAAAATCAAATTTCCCAACATGCTCTCTCAAC
Organism: Alisma plantago-aquatica; assembly: GCA_963693085.1. NCBI lineage: Eukaryota > Viridiplantae > Streptophyta > Magnoliopsida > Alismatales > Alismataceae > Alisma > Alisma plantago-aquatica. The sequence goes on from OY856412.1 coordinate 1,115,914,490, forward strand.
CAAAAGAACCTTTAGGTCCTTACCTAGTCAACCAAAGATTAATCCTAGAGAAACATGCTTCAGAGACTTTAACGAGTGCAACTGTTATAGGAGGATCTTCTTCACCATCAAATATGAATAAGATGAAGTTGTTGACATTGATGAGGATAATGCAACAAAATCTCAAAGTAAAAAATATGCAACACGTTCCCCACAAGGTGATTATTAAGCATGTTAAATGTCCTTTTCCTGCACATCTTTGCTATTCAGCAATATGTTTAAATTCAATAAATTTATGGAAATTCTGAGCAAGCTCTATGCCAGTCTCCCCCTAGTGTAAGTAATAGTTCAAATGCCATCATATGCTAACTTTCTCAAAAACATATTGACAAAGAGGAGAAGACTTGATCAAATGGAGATGGTAATTTTTTCTAAAAGGATGGATTCTATTACTCAAACTAGTTGTTAAAGAAATTAGATGATCTTGTGTCATTCACCCTTCCTTGCAAGAATGGAGACACAACCTTTAATAAGTCTGTGGTAGGTCTTAGTTTTAGCATAATCTTGATTCCATTTTTTATGGCAGAAACTTGATTTGGGATAATTGAAGTTCATCACTTTGTATGCTCAACTAGTAGATTTCACTATGTATGTTCAACTAAGAGATTTATCTATTAAATATCCAAGAGGAGTCATTGAAGTTGTTCTTGTGCAAATAGGGAAATTCTATATTACTAGTAACTTTGCGGTCCTTTACATGAATCGAGATCGTGCAAATCCCATTCTATTTGGGAGACCATTCCTACACAGTACTGGATGCATAGTGGGTGGTAGAGAAGGGAAACTAACTTTAAGAGTTGGAGAGGAAGCTACATTTTTCTCTAATTTTGATGCAATGAAAGAACCAAGCACTAAAGAATATCTATATTTAATTGATAACCTTGACACATTGCTTGATAATGAGAAAAATCTTCCTGAGTCAAATTCTAACAACTTTGAAGAGAAGAGTGTTGATACCAACCAAAACATTGATTTGCATGATACCATTGTTGCAGCTTCATGTTCCACTTTCCAAGAAACATCATAAGAAGAGGATGCAAACAACACTACCACATCAATGAAAAAGTTAGAACTAAAACCCCTTCAATAGGGGTTGAGGTATGCATTTTTGGATCCAAATTATACTTCCCCTATCATGATCAACTATTTATTAACTAAAGAACAAGAGCAAAAAATTCTTAAAGAAATTTGCCTTTATAAGTAGGTGATCAAATATTCAATTGATGATTTATAAGATATTAAGCGATATATTTGTATGCATCAAATATCCATAGAGGCTGATGCTATACCATGTGTTGACTGTTGGTATGTATGCCCATAGAGCAAGTCATGTGATGATTGTAATGGGATACTTTGTAAATGATTTGAATAATAATAAAGGCAATTTCTGATGTATATGTTTTAACTATTTCTGAGATGATAGTGTAACATGATAGATGTCTAAAGAATTGTTTACTCAATGACGTATGCTTTTAGGTTCAGGACCTAAATGATGAGATCATATGTATGTTAAGAGTATACATTCTTGTTTAGTCCCTAGTCAGTTGTTATTGTGGAAATAACCATAGACATCAATAACACTAAAGACTAGATTGTGTGTTGGTTGATGATAGAATCTCATTAGTCATGATATAGCGATATCAAACCAAGCACATAGGTACTTGTTAGAGAACAAGTGTACCAGAAAGACCCACCGTGAGAGTGACACATGGAACCATGATTTGGTAGTCACAGTCAGCTCTCACAATGATGGTGGTGAGTGTTATTTTTCGACCTAGAATCACTACACTCAACACATGTCATTGGGTACACTTTGACATCATCAAACACAGTCCTGAAACATGGGTTGTTATAAAGGTGATGATTGGGTGACTTTGACACATGGGGCTTTTGAGGGGTGAGTGATAGATATGGGATTTGTCCCTCCTAAGGGAGTTTAATGTCCATGGCCACTTGATGAGTAGGATTGAGAAAGGCATGCGCATGCATGTGTGAATCAATATGTGATATTGATGTCACACACATCTCACCTAGTCTGCTCTGAGATCAAGGAAATGGATGAATGTTCAAGGGATGATTGTACCATGCCTTGAGAGTTCATTCAGGACATTAGGGACAAAGAAATTATACATTTGTTGTAACACCATTCATAGATTGTAGGATTGAAAGTTGTTCTCCAACTTTCTATTTCACTTGGGTAGCACTGATGTGTGACTAGGCACCGCTCTTTTCTTATGAAGTCATAAATGTTATGGACTTTCACTACCAATGTGAAATGGACCTATAGGGTCACACACATAGGATTTAACCTGGAAGAGGAGTTTATCCACAAATGATGTTTAGATTGATTACTAAAGGAGTTTAGTAGTTCAATTAAACACTCAGTTGATTGATAGCTCAAAATCATAGTGTTCAAGGTGTTGGACCAATTGATTAGAGTATCAGATTGATTGAAACTACAATTCACTGATTTTGCACAGTCTGTACTTCCAATCGATCGACTCATGTGATGAACCGATCGAATCAGGTTGGTGAACCGATCGGCTCAAGTGGTGAGTCGATCGACTCATGTGTCAATGAAATGATCAACTCAATTGTTGAACCAGTTGATTTGTGTGACCAACCGAGATCATTTGGAAAGTCAGAAGACTCTTTTTGCAAAAACATATTTGTTTCACTTGTATAAATTTGATTTGGACAAGGACTAATATTTGATTAGTCAGAAACAAACATGAAAGTCAATTTGAGTTGGACCGGGACCATGAACCGATTAGATCATGCTTGAACCGATCGACTCAGGTGCCCCAACCGATCAGTTCAGGTGTGAACCGATCGATTCAGGTCCCCAACCAATCAGTTCATGCTTGAAATGATCGGTTCAGCTGGCACAGTTGGTTGTTTTGTGGAAAATATCGAACCCTTCTACTCCTACTTTAATCCCGCATTGCCCAGGGTAGAGAACCATGTCCAAGGACCCTCCTATATATAGGGGTATTGGGGGCTTCTCAAAGTACAACTCAGAACACTAGTTGCTCTGCAAAGTTGTTGTTCTCTCTAGTTGTGGTAACTGAGAGAGCCCGATCAAGTGCTACCTGATAAGGGAGGCACAACATGGGAAAGACAACGATAGAAAGGCAACTGGTTGTAGGAGAGTGTGTCTGTGACTAGTACGCCGATAGGAGGGTGCGACTCCTTTCGATTCCTTATGGGACAAGGAGATCAGAGTTCCAGGTGGTCCATGTGGACTACCGTAGAGGCGGGAGACTTCTGCCGCTCGGAGGACAACTGTCAATCTCGACAGTCCCGGTAAGACCAGGAGCTGCACATACACCATCCAAGACCGGAGGTGAAGACCGCGTAAGCCACGAGGTAACATCGCTGAGCAAGCCTCGGGACAAGGTATGTCTCTACAAACCATCCTTCCTATTGTATAGACATTGACGCGATTCCTTTATTCTGGGTTTGGGAGAAGAAATTTTTTGTTTCCGCTGCCTTCTCTATCTCCCCTAAAACCCAACAGTGGTGTCAGAGCCACATCAACTGCTCTATACTTTAGGATTATCGATGTGATAGATTTTGGTTTGTCGCCTTTATTTATTGCATACGATGTGAATAAAACTGGCTTTATTCATGTCCAATCCACAAATCCCAAAATACATATATGATATGTAATATGAATGCACTCGATACGCGTCACCCTTAAATGAGTTTTGTGGTGGATGTATAGCGTGGTTATGGCCAATAAACCCTATGTATGTTTGCTTGGTTGAATGTGGTTGCTTGTATCTCAGTCTGCGCACCGATTCCCTATCTCCTATTCCTGATGTAACTCGAGATTTCTTTCCTACCTTTGCTCCCCCCAAATGTAACTCGGGGTTTCCTTTTTCAAATGTAAAATAGGATAGATATTTATTTCCTATTATGTCAAAGAACAGAGGACGATCTGATGACAACAGAGACGATCGGTTCAAGGTGTGAACCGATTGGTTGGTGATCAAGACGAGAAGGTGGCAACCTTAGGAGATGCACGACGACCAGTGAACTGATCGGCTGGAGGCCCCAGTCGATCGGCTGGTGACACCCAACCAACCAGCCTCATGGCGAGTCGATCAATCACGGAGATGAGTTGATTAAACCTAGAACAGAAAAGCATAGAGTTCATCTTGTACCAGTTGCATGTGATGTGTACCTAGATGACCGTGATTCCTCTTGGCTCGAGGAATTATATTAGGATGGCCATAATCATTGCTTTTATCGTTTCACATGTTTTCTGTGGGATATAGCATGTATATGATACTAACTATATATTGTGGTGATTGGATATGTATATGTACCTATATAAAACCAAATCCCTCATTAAATATTAAAGTTTTAGATGCCTTCCAAATGAAACACATGTGAAAATCTTGATCGGCCAAGTGTTGGCATGCCCTAGCGTGGTACACCGTCTATCTCGTAGAAGCGTGAAGGATGGATATGTGGGTCTGCCCTAGCAAGGTGCATATTAATCGTGTTGGCTTTGGGTCAGACTTAACAAGGTGACCTAGATAGGATCTAGCACCTTGAGGCATGGAGGTGATCATGGCAAGGAGTTGTGCATGACATATTTTAAGAGCTGCATATGATGCAATTGGCAAGAGTCGCCTACCTGAAAGATCTAAGTTGTGGGTGACAGCCCTAGCTGGTCCATGACTCAGAGGATTTTAGGATCTTGACCCACTAGAAAGATTGTACGATGCAATCTTCCGAATTGATGGTGAGGGCTATCAATTTGAATCAAAATAGTGGGAGCGGTAATTAATTAAATGCCTAATTAACTATCATCAAATTTTATTCAAATCAAATCAAATCAAAAGGAGTTTTGACAAATGCAATTTTCTCTTATAGAATGGAAAAAGAATCATCTTTTAAAATGGGCAAATTAATTGAGAATAAATTCCATAACTGGTTGGGGATTGTGAGAAGTGTTCTCCACAATCCAGATATACCGGTAGCCTTTGAATCCACTGTATGTATGCTTAAGAAGAAGGATAGTTCATTGATAGAGATCAATGACATAGGTAAGGGAGAGAAGGGTTCTCTTGCCACACCAAATTCTTCTGCACTCAAAACATGGAGAGGATGGAAGAAGAAGGGAGAGATAGAGATCTCTACTTCTGGTGTATACATGATAGAGATTAACTTTACTATCTCTTTTTCATGGGTACTTGATACCGGATGCGGATCTTACACTTGTTCAAATGTGAAGGATCTTAAGAGAAGTAGGCCTTTGGGGAAAGATGAGGTTAAACTACGTGTTTCCAATGGGGCAAGAGTTGCCGCTAGTGCCGTAGGAACCTATGAGTTAACTCTGCCTAGTGGGCTAATAATAGAGTTGAAGAACTACTATTATGTACATGCCATAAATATGAATATCATTTCCGTTTCTTGTTTAGAAAAGGATGGTTTTGAATTTCTTATTAAGAATGGAAAGTGTTCCATTTTAAAAGATGGGATCTTTTATGGCAGTGCCCCAATGTCTTATGGTCTATACTTGATAGATCTAGAGACAAGTATACAACGTAAACACCAAAAGGCAAAAACGCAACAACTCAAACAAAACATATCTTTGGCATTATCGTCTAGGGCACATAAATGAGAAGCGCATCTCTAGACTCCATAAAGATGGTTATCTAGACTCTTTTGATTATGAATCAATAGAGACACGTGAATCTTGTTTGTTGGGAAAGATGACCAAGACTCCCTTTTCAGGTAAAGGTGAGAGAGCTAGTGATCTATTAGGACTCATACATACTGATGTATGTGGGCCTTTTATAACTAATGTCAGAAATGGGTGTCAGTACTTCATTACCTTCACTGATGACTTTAGTAGGTATGGCTATGTGTACCTGATGAAACATAAGTCAGAAACCCTTGAAAGGTTCAAGGATTTCATGAATGAAGTACATAACCAACTCGGTAAAAGTGTAACAACCCTGACCTAGTTTATGAGGTAATCCTATTTGTTTTGGCTAATAAAGTTTCTTAGAACTTTAATATAATCCTCTAAGGTGTTTTGTTATCATGTGACACATTTATGTTTCAAGTTTGGTCCCGATTGAATGTCGTTTGAGCAATTTTACTTTATTTTGGACCAAAAAGCAATTTACCCAAGTTAAGGGGTTATATTGCAATATGTCACATGTTGAACGTGCCTTATATGTTTTAGCATCATAAGAGAGAGAATTATGCAAGGTGGTGGCTTGTGGAAAGCCTAAATTCCAAGTTTGAACTTGTTTGAACAATGTTGGTACATTGTGCACCAATTTTGGTACAAATTGTAATTTACTCAAAATGTGGGGTTGATATGAAAATTACCACCTCTAGAGTGTCCCTACTTCCTCTATATATCATTTAGAGGAGATAGAATGAATGAGACACCATGTTTGAATCAACTATGAGTGATGGCATTCTTGGTGATGAAATGACCAAGAAAAGAGGGTTGAATATGAAAGCTTAACTTGAGTTGTATCAAGTTGAAAAGCTTATATATGAGTGCCTATCAGACAAGGAGCCATAGGAGTAGCCTCATATCATTTTGTGGACTCTTGGAAAAGTCCATGTCATGCAAAGTACCTCAAGTAGGTGAGTTGTGTTGGGTTACAACTTCCTTAGTAAAGTTGTGATGAGTTGTTTAAAAAGTGATGAATTAATTGATATATCTTAATCAAAGGGATATGTAATGGACGAATCTTTATCTCTAGATAACCCTCAACTATTTTTCATGTCAAGATATATGTTGATGCATGCATGTACACGTGTCATCCATGCATGGACACGTGGCATCTACTAGCTCAACATGATGACACCTCATATTTTACCTTCCTTCATGAACAACAAGTATATATAGCCCTAGTTTCACCCCTTGGTGCAATTTTGCGACCCTTACCACCATCCTACCCTAAGGTATCGTGCATATAGCTCCTATATCGTGAAGGGATGCTGTGTTATCATGCATGGGCCTTGAGGTATCGCCCATGACAAGATCATATCTCCCAAGTAGGTGATATCGGCCATATGGGGTGATATCACCCATAGTGAAGTGTTTTGATCATAAGTGAGTGGCATATCGTGCAAATGAGTGTCATATCGTGCATGGGTGGTGGCATATCGTGAAAGAGTAGTATGGTATCGTGCAAAGGTGTTAAGGAGCAAGAAGGAGCTCAAATCTTAACTCTAAGGTGAGCCATAGTTGTCTTCAATCTTGAATTGAAGCATGGAACTAGGGTTATGATCTACCTTTCTTTTCTTCTTCACCAATTTCTTATCCATGGTGATTCATTGTATATGAATGAATTGTGAACGAGCCTTGGACTTTTGATAAAGTCATCTTCAACCTTAGGAACATGGAGCTTTGGATCTTGGAGCTTTGAAGTTGTTCTTAAGGCGGGTTATATAACTTGAACTCAACCATGTTATTATTCATCACCTAAATTGCTATACTTAATGAATTACTTTTAATTTCGAAATTTCCTGAAATAGTTGATGCAATTATGAGTCATAGTAGTTTATTAGACCTGTTTCCATGAACTATAATAGTTATAACTAAGGTCTAGAGCTTGAATATGATGGTATCACTTTATAAAAGTGATATCGGGTGCAAGCACATAAGCAAGCACCTCTAACCCGATATGATGATGTACCTACTTCACTAAAACGATATGGATATGATTGTATAACTTATTTCATGATATGGGGGGTGTAGTATACACCTCTTTCACATTAGGAAGTCTATTATAGACTCCATGCACGATACAAGGTCAGTTGCATACTTATAAGTTGACAAGAAACCCTAATTTGGGTAACCCGATATAAGTGAAGAGTAACAAGTGATAATGCACGGTATGATCATATGATACATCATTGGTACTTAGTATCATGAGGCCTACATGACCTTGCATGACATGGTTTCATGACACATGATCTTGCACAATAGGGTTGCACGATATACAACCCTAGACAATATGGTAACCCGACATGGTGATAAGTTGATACCTCTTAAGCATCATGGGCGACACATATATGTACCATGTGCCCATCAAAATCAACCCTAACCTGACATGGGTGTTGCAACATAATGTTTGATGGTATAGCCCAATATGGTTTGGTACCCTACACTCCAATTGACTTGTATTTTGGGTTGAGTCTGATATGGTAAACCCTAACCCGTCACAGCCAACCCTAGATGGTGTGCCACCCGATATGGAGATTCAATGCACCTCTAATCCGACATGGTGATGGTTTAATACCTCATGCACGACATGGGTAGCACATACAAACACCTCTAGCCCGATATGGATGATGGTCATATACCTCTAGCCCGATATGGTGAGTGCTCATACACCCCCAACCTGATATGGTGGTGCTTATACACCTACAACTTGATATGGTGAACATATACACATCTTTAACCCTATATACCTTGTAAAGGTGAGAGAAAGACACTCTTAGGAGTGATGAGTGTGACACCAAATAATGGTGTGGCGAATACCTTGATAGTGAAGCACCTAGAGTGGTTGATAATGGACAACCTTATATCAACAATGCCTTAACCCGAGATGAGTACATATCATTGATGATAGTTGGGTAATTCAAGTGTGTGACTTATGGCCAATACTTTACAAGATTAATATAATGGAATAGTGGATAAAGTATTAGGATGGGAAATACCCTAATACAAGATAAGTTGATGGACTTAAGTAAGTTAAAAGTGATGAGGAAGGTGATACACCAAGGCATGGTAAATATCACATCCAACACTTTAAGTTTGTTACACCTTGATGCTCCTTAAATCCAATATGTATGGATGAGTAACACATGAAGTGTTTCATGCCATTTGTTACATTGAGATGTAATGAGTTTAATGAACTTTGATAAGTGTAGGCTAACATACCTTGAGAAGGTGTTAAGCCAAGCTAATAAAGTATGATGTAATCATACTCTGGTAAGGATGAGAGAGGAACTCATACATTGTGTTAATAATTCATTTAGTGATAAATTATGAGAATAAATAAGTATGATTGAATACTTATGATAACAATGCATGCTCCTAGATGTGTGGAGAAATGAATTAGGGTTTGGTCATTGATAATATGATCTTTAAAACCTAAATGGTTAATAATGGAAAACCCAAACCCTAATGATGGGAAGGTTTCACTTCTCTTATTGCATAAGACTTGTAAGGCATGATAATACTTGTATAAAAAGTATAATGAGCAATGGCCTTATGAGCCATGTGAATGATATGTTGCCTAGTGAGAGGTGACAAGATGTGCAATGGCCTTGTGAGCCATGATAATAAATTGTTGCCTAGTGAGAGGTGACAAGATGTGTGATGGCCTTGTGAGCCATGTGAATAAGTTATTGCCTAGTGAGAGGTGACAAGATGTGTGATGGCCTTGTGAGCCATGAGAATAAATTGTTGCCTAGTGAGAGGTGACAAGATGTGTGATGGCCTTGTGAGCCATATGAATAAGTTGTTTCCTAGTGAGAGGTGACAAGATGTGTGATGGCCTTGTGAGCCATGAGAATAAATTGTTGCCTAGTGAGAGGTGACAAGATGTGTGATGGCCTTGTGAGCCATGTGAATAAGTTGTTGCCTAGTGAGAGGTGACAAGATGTGTGATGGCCTTGTGAGCCATGAGAATAAATTATACAATAAGTGAAATGAATACCTTGGTCTGAGGACCTAGAGGTAATGGTTACCATATAAGTGGTAACACGTGTTCTTTGATGAACTAAGGGTTTGAATACCCATATTACATAATCATGATGATGAGATGTTAAGGGAGGAGAATGCCCATAAGTGTGATTGTAAAATATGTTCAGCCGTGTAGCATATCTGGTGAAGGATCGAATACGCCAAACATTGGTTGATGTGCATTACCGTTATACATCTTAGTTGATAGATGTTATTTATGTTCTTTACATTCCTTGCAAAGTAGATAGTTGATTTATAATTCTACCATGGGTAGATGCAATGTTCTCCTTAAGAAAGGAGATTACTTCATTATGTTTACACAATGATTTATACTGTCTGTTAATATAAAAAGAACCTCTGCTCAGTTTATAAATGCTTAGTCTGTGATAATAATATGGTCGGAGGAGAGTTATATCTCTCGCTGGGACAATTGTCTCACCCCGTGGGATCCACATTTTTTTAGGTGGATGTGCACGAGGTGGAGAAGATCTTTCTGCTGAGGTACATCAACAACAGTAGGGACAACAGTGACAACTCAGATTGAGTGTACTGTCTGTCGTGTCTTGTAGATAAAAGTCATATGTGTCGTCTCTGTACTTTCAGGTCCTTGGATTTAGTACGTGTTGGTTTTATGAACAATCTGGGATTTTAACTTATATGCATCGAGGTTTGATGTTGCTTTAAGTATATGTGTTGAGAAATCAACTATTATATGTTATCCTTAAGAAGAGATGGTACAGTGTATGTACAATGTGAACAATGATGTATATAAAGTTTTGGTTCTGCCTTAAAGAGTTTTCCTAGAAATGGATCTCTTTGCAAAATGATTTTAATTTTTAGTGATTTTTAGTAACTCCGTTGATAATGATCGCTTCCGCTGAAGTAAATCATGTTTTTATGATTTGGATGCCACAAAAAGTATTAAAGCAGTTCGATCCGATCGAGGTGGAGAATACTTAAGCCAGGAGTTTGAGGACCTTCTGCGAGCCCGTGGTATTGTATCACAATGGACTCCACCTGGAAAACCACAACATAACAGTGTGTCTGAAAGAAGGAATCACACTTTACTGGATATGGTGCGATCAATGATGAGTTTTGCTGATCTTCCGATTTCTTTCTGGGGTCATGCTCTTGAAACCGCCACATTTAGACTTAACCGAGTACCATCTAAATCAGTTCAAAAGACACCATATGAGATATGGCACGGGAAGCGTTCCAATTTGTCTTTTATTAAGATTTGGGGTTGTGAGGCTTACGTCAGGAAAATGTTTCCTGATAATCTTGGACCCAAGTCCGATAAATGTTAATTTTGTTGGATACCTGAAGGAAATGAGGGGATATTATTTATACCACCCTACTAACAACAAAGTGTTTGTTGCTAGAACAACTGTGTTCCTAGAAAAGGAATTTATTTCCAGAGGAAATAGTGGGAGGAAAATAGATCTTGAAGAGGTTCAAGCCCAGCAAGAAAACATTGAACTGGTAGATGTACAAGAGGAACAAAGAGATTCACAAGGTGTTGTGGAATCTCAGTCTCCTAAAGTAATACAAGGACCTCGTAGATCTAGTAGGACACGCCTTGAACCTGAGAGGTTTGGATACCTTGTGACTCAGGATGGCAGTGAGTTGATCATAGATAATGATCCAACTACCTATCTAGAGGCTATGGAGGGACCATATTTTGAGAAATGGCTTGAGGCCATGAAATCCAAGATGGAATCCATGTATTCCAACAAAGTATGGACTTTGGTGGAACCACCCGAAGGGGTAAAACCTATAGGGTTCAAGTGGGTCTTCAAGAAGAAGACCGACTTCGATGACAATGTGCAAACTTATAAAGGCAGATTGGTTGCGAAGGGTTTTTTACTAGTTCAAGGTGTTGACTATGACAAATCTTTTTTTCCAGTTGCCATGATTAAGTCCATCAGGATCATGCTTTCTATTGCGGCTTACTATGACTATGAGATTTGGCAAATGGATGTTAAAACCACATTCCTTAATGGGAATATAAATGAGGATGTGTACATGACACAACCTGAAGGTTTTGTAGATCCAAAGAATGCCAATAAAGTCTGTAAGCTGCAAAGGTCAATCTATGGATTGAAGCAAGCATCTCGGAGTTGGAATCTTTGATTTGATGAGGAAGTCAAAGTGTTTGGCTTTATTCAAAATGAAGATGAACCTTGTGTATACAAGAAGGTTAGTGGAAGCACGACCACATTCCTCATATTGTATGTGGATGACATACTATTGATGGGGAATGATGTCTCAACCTTAGGGAAGGTAAAGACTTGGCTTGGGAATACTTTCTCGATGAAGGACTTAGGAGAAGCGTCCTACATTCTATGTATTAAGATCTATAGAGATAGATCTAAAAGGCTTCTCAGACTAAGTGAAAGCACGTACATTAACAAAGTGCTGAAGCGGTACAACATGGAGAACTCAAAGAGAGGCGACATCCCCATGATACATGGAGTCACCATATCTAGAGCTTAATGTCCCCAATCTTATGAAGAGAGGCAGCGTATGAATGGGATCCCATATGCATCATCCATCAGATCCATCATGTACGCTATGTTGTGCACACACCTAGATGTCTCGTATGCTCTCAGCATGACGAGTAGGTACCAGTCAGATCCCGGGGATGCTCACTGGACAGCCATAAAGAACATCCTCAAGTACTTGTGAAGGACTAAGGATCAATTCCTTATATACGACGGTGAGGAAGAACTGGTTGTAAAGGGTTACACCGATGCAAGCTTCCAAACTGACAAAGATGATTACAGATCGCAAGGTATGCATTTAAGTCAGCATTGCGGGGAAACTTTTTCCGTTGCCGGGGACAACAGATTGTTTTTTTCGAACCCCCAAAATTTTTTGAAAAACTTTTTTTTTCTTTTTTTCATGCCTTCCGAGTAACATTCCGGAAGTGTACTCCTCTTTCTGCCGAGTTTCCATTCCGACAGTACATTTTTTCTGCACACGAATTAAATGCTTTATTTGTGCATGCGACGCTCGCTGAACGTCAATTCCACGGTGCAATTTTTTAATCTGGAACAAGAGAGGCTAAGGATGATTTTAATAGATGATGATGATGATGATTATATCATGTTCAATCAAGTAGAACCAACTCGAGTACCTAAAGCTCCACCATTCACTTCCATTGTGGATGTTAATCTAGTTGATTCTAATGGCTAATCTACTTCATTGGAACCCTTTCTCTATAATGAACCACCACCCTTAGAAGAAGTCCAATGTCATATAGTTGAGATTCCACACAACCTTGATCAGGAGATGGATAGGTGTTTTAAATAAATTCAGGATGTTGTAAATGAAGAACTTTGTTTAGCTAGGGCTGCAGCTGTATGGGGCCCTGACTATCCATATAAGTCAAAAAATGAGTGGATGGAGGCCTATGTTGATAAATTCATGAATCAAGAATCTTTTAACAAAAAGGTTAATGACTGGTGGGATCAAAGAACATCCCAAAAACCTAAGACTCCACCCTTCTCGGTTGTAGGCCCATATTTAGATGTTTGCAATAATCATCCCATCTTGGTTGAGCCTATTGTGACCAATGTAACATCACCTACCCAACATGCACTGATGGATTCTTTTGAAAGACTTCATCATCAAGATCACTATGACCTCACTCAACCACCTCTTTTTCCGCATCTGGTTGAACCTGATGAGGTGATTCTACCACTACAAGAACCTTACATTACACCGTTATATTGTGAGGTGATCCTTTCTGAGCCGATTGAGTTGGGCACTTGTCCTATAAAGGAATCAGATCTCCCCTTTAGTATAGTAAAGGATCCAATTGATTCCATAGACATCCATGTTGATGAGATCTTTTATGAAGAAGAGATGGAGAACTCCCCAATAGAGATGGAACAACCTAGATTGATCATTTTTGATGATTATGACGACAATTATGCCATTTGTGAGTCTTCCACACCAAATCCACTGGCTTCCATTTGTGAGTCTTCTATAGATATCAAAGACCAATACCCTTATTTTGAGTCTATTTTGGATAATAAGCATCCAACCCCCTTTGACAAAATGATTTCACATGTTCTGTTGCAACCAATTCCCATTCCATGCACAACTGATTTAGAAGAAGAGACACAACCCTTAGGAGAAGTCTACATACCCCCTTCCACCGACTACAAGGAATATGTTCCCAATTTTATCCCTCATGAACCCTTGGGAACTCCTTGCATAGAGGAACTAGAGTTACATGCTATATCAACCATGAATCCCATCTATCACAAGGTTGGTTGCATGAATTTTGAGCAGAGCAAAATTACTTATCATGCTGATTTAAATTTAGTTGTCCCTTTCATATCACCACCAATTCTCTTATATGCAGGTCAATATGATCGAGGGAAACCAGAGCCTGATCGTCCGCCTAACTTTGCACATCTGGCACTGCATGTGTTACCAGTTTGGTACCCACCAACCTCCCCCAATCCACATCCATCTTCAACACTTCCTTTGCTATTGATGGAAGATATGTGGATCCTATTGAAGGGAATGCGAGGTGAAAGAAAATATGAGCACCCCACTGGGCTTCTACAATTACCCTATCATAGGGTACACTATGAAGCTCCTCAGATAAAGGTCCCAACCCTCATACACATCCCCTTCAGCTGGATGTTTTTTGAGCTACCAGGGCCACCTGGAAATCCTTGCTCTTCTCTTCCCTCCATCTCGGGTTTCGATTTTTCTCAGGATGAGCAAAAATTTGAGTCCGGGGTGGAGGTGGGTGGTATGTTTCTATTCCACCCCCTTATCTTTTTATTCTTGCATTATTTCTACCTTTCTTTTTTTGGTTTTACATATAGTTGTTTTGTTCATGGACATTATCTAGTCGGCCATATTTTTATTTCTTTTGTTACAAAATGGCCTTTATCTAGTCGGCCTTGATATGATCATTTGTCAAAATACTCCCCTTAATGATGTAACTTCCTTGTAACTAAAATTTTGAAACTTTCATGACTAGAAATCCTCCTGTCACTTAGGACCTCAAATAATAATCACTCCTTGGAAAAGATGGCAAGCCATAGAGGACTGATAGGATTCAAGAGTGATGCTTTCTTATCATGTACAAGTTGTATAAATTTTCTTGATTTTCGCATGATTCGGTAATAGTTGAACCAATGCATGGTACTCCTAAAAAAAAGATAAAAAAAAAGTTGCACAAGAACAACCTCTTCTAATCTTCTTCTACCACTTCCAAATCTTTCCATTCGTCAAAAAGAAAAAAAAGCCAATAATGCCCAAAAGGCTAAGTTTGGGGTGACACCCCTTCCCCCTTTTTCGCTTCTTCCATACCCATGCAATTGGGTGTATCACCAAAAATCAAAGAAAAAAAATGCGGTCAATGTAACTGCATGTCCACTAAATAAAAAGGTCTCGAGTTGAATAGAGGAGAGACTATCCTTCTTCCATACCTCCTTCACTCCAATTTTCTACCCAGGGGAAAACTACAAAAACCCCAACTATCCAAATCAGCCCTGTTCTTGTGTAAAACTTAAAAAAAATGGAGTACCAAATGCAAAGGTGAAATGAAAATCTGTTTTATTGCAGGTCTTGAATAAATGCAAGTTTGTAAAGTAGGAAATATAAAAGTCACTTTTTGTGAATTCAGGAAGTCAGGGTCGCTTGGCCATATTTTGGTGGAAGGAATCCAGTGATTGTTAGGAGAGTGAGGATGATAGGTTGAGAGTATGTCTTGAAAGTATTTCTTGATTTTAATATTACTCGGGGCGAGCAAAGTTTAAGTTTGGGGTATTTTGATGAATGCATATTCATCTCTTATTTTTACTTCATTTAGAATAAGTAATTAGGAATTTTTTGTTAATTTTAGCTAATTCAAAAATAAATAGCACTTTCATCTTCTTGATATACTTTTCCTGAATTCTTATGATATTTTTCCTAATTTTCAGGAATTATCTAAGTAATTAAATTGAGAAAAGAAGAGATGAAGATAGGAGGCAATTCAGTTTCCCGCAATGCTGACTTAAATGCATACCTTGCACCAAAATTAGCATAACTCTCACATACTAAGGCGGAATTTAATGTTAAAATATGATTTGGAAAGGGAATTCAAAGGCCTACATGAAAATCATATTTTCGGGTGCACGTTAAATTCTCTGGACAACAGAAATTCGCTCAAAATATCTGCTGCGAAAATCTGCTTTAAAGAAAGACAATCAAGAGTTTGTTGAATAGATCTGAAAATTCAAAAAGATGGCTCCCTCTCTTTTTTCCCCCTCTTTTTTTAGATAGCCTACCCCTCCTTCTACTATAAAAGAAAGGACACTTCCTCCTCCCAAGGCATCTTGGATTTTCTTGTATCTTGGATTTCTTTGTATTATGATTCTGCAGCAATTAGGCTTGTAATTATTTTCATTTTATGCAATAAAGTAGTTTTAAATTCAAGCAACGTTCTTCCATTCTCGTTCTTGTCTCTTCTTCCCGCTTTAGTCTTGATCTGCTTTCATCCGCGCTTTATTCTGGAGCAAGGAACAAAGAGTTAAGCCATTTCATCGTCTCTAGCATAAGGATTAATTTCCTGATTTCTGGGCTAGACTATGGCTTCAATTCTTTCTTCCTCCGACTCCCATTTCTCTATGTGTGAGTAGTCTCTTATCGGGGCAAGGGAAATAACCCCTTAGCTATGGTTTTAACGACTTTTTCTTAAACGACTAGATGGTAATCAATTTTAATTGAATAGTCGATCTTTGGATCGCATGTTAATCTGGATGGATGTGACCATGGAAATCCAGATTTAGAATAATAAAATCGATTACATAGACGTTTTGATATGACCGTGGATTCTCGTCTTTTAAGTTGATAAACTAGGAAGCATGAGCACCAGGACCAATGGGCTCTTGTGGAGTTTCTCTTTTGTGAGTTTTTAATTCGCAAGCCTTAATCGAATTGTCGTTTAAGATTTAGTTGTTATCACCCAGGCTAAGGTGGTGAAAACCCCTACGAGCCTCGATTTCCATCTCTTGTTTTAAACACCGCATCTTCGTTTCCTTTAATTCTTAGTCTTTCATTCATTTAGTTTGCTTGTGTTAACAATCTTTTTATTTTTCCCTTGTGCATGTTAATTCTTGTTAAGTGCTTTCCTTCTTGCATTAGTGTAATCATTCAAACCCCCAACTGGAATTTACTTTCTGCTTTAAAAAGAAAAATACAAAAAACAATTAATAAAAGTTCTTCAAATCTTTGGGTTCTAAGAACAATCTCTAATTAGTTGTCCTGTGGGGTCGACCCTTCTATACTACCCTTAAAACCGGAAGTAAAAAAGGTTTAAACTCTAGGATTAACCATCTTAGTGATTGATATTGCAAAATGACGAGTATCAGTTCAGGACCTAAACGATGAGATCATACGGATGTTAAGAGTATACATTCTTATTTAGTCCCTAGTCAGTTGTTATTTTGGAAATAACCATAGACATCAATAACACTAAAGACTAGATTGTGTGTTGGTTGATGACAAAATCTCATTAGTCATGATATAGCAATATCAAACCAAGCACATAGGTACTTGTTAGAGAACAAGTGTACCAGACAGACCCACCGTGAGAGTGACACATGGAACCATGATTTGGTAGTCACAGTCAGCTCTCACAATGATGGTGGTGAGTGTGATTCTTTGACCTAAAATCACTACACTCAACACATGTCGTTGGGTACACTTTGACATCATCAAACACAGTCCTGAAACATGGGTTGTTATAAAGGTGATGATTGGATGACTTTGACCCATGGGGCTTTTGAGGGGTGAGTGATAGATATGGGATTTGTCCCTCCTAAGGGAGTTTAATGTCCATGGCCAATTTATGAGTAGGATTGAGAAAGGCATGTGCATGCATGTGTGAATAAATATGTGATATTGATGTCACACACATCTCACCCAGTCTGCTCTGAGATCAAGGAAATGGATGAATGTTGAAAGGTTGACTGTATCATGCCTTGACTTCATTCAGGACATTAGTGACAAAGGAATTATACATTCGCTGTAACACCATTCACGAGTTGTAGGATTGAAAGTTGTTCTCCAACTTTCTATTTCACTTGGGTAGAACTGATGTGTGACAAGGCACCACTCTTTTCTTGTGAAGTCATAAATGTTATGGACTTTCACTACCAATGTGAAATGGACCTGCAGGGTCACACACATAGGATTTAACTTGAAAGATGAGTTTATCCACAAATGATGTTTAGATTGATTACTAAAGGAGTTTAGTAGTTCAATTAAACACTCAGTTGATTGATAGCTCAAAATCATAGTGTTCAAGGTGTTGGACCAATTGATTAGAGTATCAGATTGATTGAAACTGCAATTGACTGATTTTGCACAGTCTGCACTTCCAACTGACCGACTCATGTGATGAACCGATCAGCTCAGGTTGGTGAACCGATCGACTAAGTGGTGAGTCGATCGGCTCATGTGTCAATGAAGCGATCGACTCAATTGTTGAACTGGTCGATTCATGTGACCAACCGAGATCATTTGGAAAGTCAGAAGACTCTTTTTGCAAAAACATATTTGTTTCACTTGTACAAATTTGATTTGGACAAGGACTAATATTTGATTAGTCAGAAACAAACATGAAAGTCAATTCGAGTTGGACCAGGACCATGAACCAATCGACTCATGCTTGAACCGATTGGCTCAGGTGCCCCAACCGATCGGTTTAGGTGTTAACCGATTAGCTCAAGTCCCCAATTGATCGGTTCATGCTTGAAACGACCAGTTCAGCTGGCACAGTTGGTTGTTTTGTGGAAAATCTCAAACCCTTCTACTCCTGCTTTAATCCTACATTGCTCGGGGTAGAGAAAGCTGTCCCATGACTGTTACAACCCCAGTTTTGGGTTCATTTTCTGAGAAATATAATTTCTCATATCAAAGAATAAATGATATAATTGTGAATAAATGGATTTTATTTACAATAGCCTTGTTGTTTGAATTGCGGGCTTTATTGGCTATTGGGCCCAATAACAAGGATATTCAATTAATTAATGAATAATTGAGTATTTTGTGTGGAAACCTCTAGAAGGCAAATCCAAAGAGGATTTCGTGCCTCTTAGATTCCTTGGGTTCCAAGGAGTCCAAAGTTGCAAAGAAAATGCAATAAGAAAAGAAAATATCAATTAAGTATTTCCTTGTTAATAAAGCAATTGAAAACATTGATGAAATATGTAAAATATGTGAAAGAGGTATATTTGGGTAGTCCTTAGTGGATTTTCGTATCCCAATAATTTCTAATGATAAAAGGAATACCAATGAGGAAAATAAAAGGGAAATAAAGAGAAATCCTTAAAAAGGAATTATTTTAATAGCAAAATAAGAAGATAATATGAGTATACCATTAATGTATTACATGGTATTGCTAAAAGAAAGTAATTGTTATTAAAGGAAATAGAATTTCGTGCCAAATAATTTTAAAATCCTAGAACGAGAAGACAAAAGGAATAATTTTTTAAAATTCCTTAATTACCAAGGATCGAAGAGAAACAAGGAATTAAGAGAGAGAAATTACACCTAATTAAGGAAAATCGTTCCTTTTAGGAAAGGGGGGGACTTGTTCCCTCTTGGTTGAAGTCTTGGGGTGTGGATACCTTCCCCTATATAAGGGGAAGGGTCTTTGGCCGAGTTTGTGAAAAACCCAAGCAAGATTTTCTCTTCTCTTCCTTCTTCTTAGTTCTAACCCACACCATGAAATGTTGGGTTAACCCTGGAGCAACGAGAGCAATGGAGTTAGCATGATGGGGAGCCGAAGTTCCCTCGACGACTAGGGGTTTGAACAACACTCTTCTCACGCCTCTCAGCCCAGCGCAACCGCCGCAACACGGCTGCAAAGGTCGGCCGTGTGGGCAGACCTAACCAGCACGGGCCGGCAGCTCTGGACGTAAGATCAGGGTAGCCAGGGGAGCGCTGAGGTGCGTCGAAGGTGAAGGGATCATCTGCAGAGGCCGTTGGAGTCCAGGAGAAGGATGAGTAGCCGCGCAAGTTTTAGCTAGGGCGGCAGCGGCGCGCTGTCGCATGGTTGAAGACGATCAGTTTTAGTTGGACAAAAGTGCCTCTCCGGGGCGTGAAGAAGTGGTCCACAGCCTGGGGGTAAAACTGACAATCTATTATAATTTTAAAGCCGGCCCACAAAGGTACGTGCGTGGGGGTAAGTTGCCTACGTGGCATCACCCTATTGGTTAATAAGTATTTTCATTGCAAAAATTGTATCTCCCTAATCATAGCTCGGATGAATACACATAAAATTTGAAACTTGCTCAAAAAATTGAGAGGAATCTAAATAAAATATAATTGAAGCCTGATTCCTTATGCAATTCGAAAAGTAATGGAAGATATCAACGTTAATGTATTAATGTTTAAAGAACCCTATTTTTGATATGATTAAAGCGATTAGTAGGGTTTAATAGATGATTAAAGTTGATATTAGCCTGTTAATGCTAAAAAGGAACATTAGGAAGAAAAAGGATGAACTTTGCATATAATTAGTTAATTTAAAATTCCATATGCATGAATGTACTTTAATGGACCTTGAAACCCTAATGTTGGTAAATTCGACTCTTAATGGCTTTAATTGATTAATTTCATGATTAAAGTTGGAATATGCTGAATATAAGCTATTTTGAGCATTAAGTTCCTAATTTGTGGATAAATGCCCTAAATGTAGTAATTAGGGGTTTTCTAAAGGATAAAGATGGAATTAATGATAAATAGGGTTCATATGTGAATTAGATCATGATGAACTATGAGTTGTCAATTCGAAGGAAATTAAAGGTGGAAATTGAGTCTAATGGTCTTGAAGTAACTTGAAAGAGATAAAGATGGTAGTTTTAGTATAAAAGGGAAATAATGGACTTTAACTGTGCTTATGATGTTAAAATTAGGGTTTGTGAAATAAGAGGGCTTTGAATATGATAAAAGGTATTATGGAGACTAAAACTCTAATAAAACCCTAATGTTGCCTAGAGAGCCTAAGGTGGCATCCAAGTCTAGCTTTAGAATGTTCTGGATAAACTATAACACTTGGATGCCATGCATTAATTTCAGGATATGGTTGATTGCTTGTTTCTTGTTCTTTATCCTTATTGTTTGGACATCAAGTTGCTCTGGATCAGGTATGTGGTTAATTATGGATAACCGCCTTAGTTTCCTGAGGATTTTCCGAATGGTTAATCGCATTGAATGCAAATTATCTGTTGGATGTTCATACTTGCCAATTATAAAGTCACTATGATTATCACATTAATAATGGAAGTATAGATTCTCGCACCTACATGCCACCCTGATGGATGATGCCAAAGGTCAGGCCCAGATGGGTAGACCAATGGACACCTTGAGTGGTGACCCCAGGCACCAAGAAGGTGGCCTATGATATTGCATGACTAGTGGGCACCATGAGTGGTGACCCCTAGACACCAAGCTCGGGATTGAGAAGGTGGTCATAAGTCATTGGCAAAAGGGCACCCTAAGTTGGGTATGCCAGGGATAGGGCAAAAGCGGTGGAGAATGTCATACTGAAAAGTGTAAATTGGCTTGTTAATTAATTTGATTGTGATTACTAAAATTTTAGCCCTATTTGCAAGATTTTGGTTGTTCCCACATACCAGTATATTTCGATATACTGACCGACGTTTTGTTTGTCGGCGTTTTAGGAACAACAATTGAAAGAATAAACAGTAAAGTGACACATTGTGAAAGTAAAACATAAAAAGCAAGGAGGATTAGTTAGAGTGGATTCAAGCTTGGATAGATAGATTACCAAGGTTTTCAAAGGTAAGTAAAGTTTTAATTTTATACCAAATTTCAGTTGGTTAGTAGAATTTCATAATTGTTATTGATTATTTGCCAAACCTTTGATCCTGTTAATTGGATAACGGCATCGACCTTTCAGTCTCCCTTAATTGGGGGTTACTGGGAGGCGGGGTCGTTACAATTGGTATCAGAGCATAGGTTCCTCAAGTAATCTTTAATAATTATTAAATTTTACAAATTCTATAGAACCCAAGGGAGTTATTAGAGGATTATTCGAAAGATAGAGGTGTCTAGAAAAGGATTACGACCGGGGGCTGGCAATATTTTTCTCCGCACCGCTAGTCAGAATATGAGGACTCCCAGATCCGTGTGACTGTCTGGCCAAAGTCTTAGGGTATGATTCAAAATAAGATACCTTTAGGACTCTCTCATCTTGTTCATCCCTTCTCAAATCAAATTCTGTTAAGGACCTTAAGGATTAGGGTTTTCTCTCTTCTCCTCACCCTCTTGAGGTATGGGAAAAGTTAATAAGGTCTAAGGAATCCTCCACCAAACTAATGAAAAACATGTAAATAAGATGTCATGGACATAAGCTTAATAGATTAAGCGCAAACTAAAGAATAGATACATGCCTAGGTCGTGTGACACAAGTTGTCATAGCCCTCGGGAGAGACCTGAGGATAGACCTCCTTGTCAGGAGGATGAGTAAAGAGAGTTAGTCTTGGAGGTAGAGACCTCCATTGAAGAAGAGACCTAACCCATCCTCTGAGGATGATGTTAACCCTAACCCTAAGAGAAGGTTAGATTG
Organism: Alisma plantago-aquatica; assembly: GCA_963693085.1. Classification (NCBI taxonomy): domain Eukaryota; kingdom Viridiplantae; phylum Streptophyta; class Magnoliopsida; order Alismatales; family Alismataceae; genus Alisma; species Alisma plantago-aquatica. The sequence goes on from OY856412.1 coordinate 1,115,936,881, forward strand.
AGAGGTATGATGAGATTAGATGTCATGGTAGACTGGGTGTTTGGATGAACATGCCTATGGTTTGTCATATGAACCATGAGAGGTTAGATGGCCTAGCACCTTTGGCACCCCAACCCTAAGAAGGATCGTGTATGTTTGAGCAAAGGATAGCTCCTTCCTGGATAAGGTTACAGATGAACCTATATAAACCTTATGGGCTGTTGCAAGTAAGATATAGCTTGCACCCTGAGTACATCAGTAATGTGAATAGTAGGTTAAAACTAAGGCCAGAAGGATATGATGGATGGCTCATGAGATAAGCAAATGGATAATCTCGAGCCAAACATGAGTTGAGCATAGGCTTCACCCACATAGGGGTATGCTTGTGAGCATGAGCCTTCATGGAGAGGGGACCTCTAGTAGTAGGGCTGGATGTGGAGTTAGCTCTAGAGAGAGAAAGAAAGAACCCAGCAGGAGAGTTGGAAGCTTAGGTTCCAATACTTAGGAACAGTGGGAGTTGAGGATGATGCGACCTAAGTGGATGATAATGGTTGCCTCATGCATGATCCCACTTCCGTTGATGATGTCTGGGTTAGCTTGAGAGTAACCAAACCCAAGAGAGAGGATGATTCTTCTGGTACCTATGGTATAAGTGAGTACCTTCTAGATGAGATAGAGAGTGCTTTAGACCCTGAGGAGGTTAAGGCACCAGTTGTGAGGCTTTATACCTAGTAGTTGTCTGGGAATAGGAATCAACTCTGAAGTGTTGCTTGAGTAGAAAGATCATGGGAGTACATGACATATCTTGGACATGCTAGATTCCTGGTTAAGAGAATGATCATGCAGTTGGACACCCAGAGGCAAACCTAGGATTCCTAGGCCTAAGAGGGGAAGCAGTGCACCCAATGATCATGATGAGTTTTGAGTCTCTATAGTTTCGAGCATGGTACTCCTCATGTGTAAAGGTAAAAGAAACCCCTTAAGTTAAGGGTATGTTTGATGAACCCTTCCCGTCTAAGTTGATCTAATGTTGAGGAAAGAGAACAAGTATGACCTAGCATGGTTTAATAGGTGGTCTACTTGTGCCCTAGTAGCTGCTAGGTTAGGCATGATCATATGGATGTAAACCCTAAGGATGCTTGTGACCTTGTTGTCAAGAGTTGTAGTTTCCTCCCATCCTGGGAGAGGGACCCTTTAGTTGGGTGTATACCAGTTTTGTTGGAGTTAGGATAACCTAAAGAGGTTTTATAGGATCCTGAGAAAGATAAGTGAAAAGTACATGGCCTGAGTTTGAACCTATAGACCCATAGTTAACCATCTCTAAGTGCATATTGATGTGTTACCATGAAGGTAACCAGTATGGTGCCTGAACAAGGTAGGCAGGTCGCCATGATCCATGAGGGAGGATGGAAGTCAGTCATGAATGTAGAGAGAGATGATGAAGGATTGGGTAAGGTTCTAAGTTGAACATGTACTATGTTAGAGTCCTAAGTCTATCCAAGGGCCAGGTAGGGATAAGACCGATGGAAGAAGGAGTTGCCTAATTCTCTAGTTGCACATGACCATAGGGACGGGAGGTAACAACTATCATTGTCTGAGGGCCATGGGTTAGGAGATTGATCACCTTCATGAACTCATGGGACCCAAAGGGCAGATGAGTAGGGCACTCTTTGGATGCATAAGGGAAGATGGATGACCCCAAAAGTGCCGACACCCTATAGACCTAGAGGAGATGATCTAGGATTATGCTTGGACCAAGTAAGTCCGAGACCAGTTTTCCTGGAAGTAGTGTGGATATCATGATGGTTGTGATATAGAGACTTAAGATGCATGTTTCAACTTGGATTTGAAAGTGTACGGGCAAGGTGGGTTGTACCATCTCCACTCTTGGAATAGGAAGAACTCTGTATTTGGACTGCAGCCAAATGCTTATTTCTTCTTGTTATGGGAGTGAGAGATAGGACAATACGCATGCCTTACACCAAGGATAAAGATGATGTAAGTTGGAACGTTGCTACAAGGGATAAGGATAGAAATGATAACATACCTTTGTGGAGTGAATGATACATGGATGGTTTACAAACACTAAGAGTATTAAGGAGATCATCTTGTGAGGATGTTTTATCATGAGTTATGTGGAATTTGCAAGTTATGCAAAGTTGAGTTTGATCACCATGAGGATGAGCTCAGAGTTTCTTGTTGAAGACAAACGTAGAGTTTGAGATGAGATGATAAGTATAATACATGGAGGGGTATGTAACCTAACACTTAAGGATGAGAGGTGGTAATGAATGCTCTGGTTAAGATATAGCTGCCTAGTTAGCTGGAAACTAGAAGAAGTTGAGGTTGTTTGGCTAACCCTAAGTTCGGAAAGAAGATGTGCTTTGGCTAACACCCGGATGTAATAAGATATGTTGAACAAGTTAATGGTTGTTTGGGTAGCCAGTTTAGTCCTTGATGCAGTGAAAGGATGGTGATAGAACCTCAGATACACTTCTTTGGGTAGGAAGGTAATAAAACCCTGTTGAGAGTGGTTTAGGGTTTCTGAGGTATAAAGCTTGAGGAATCATAACGATACAGGAGGACATGATATACCTTGGTACTACAAAGATAGTAAGTGATGGTAGCATTCTGGATGATTAAAACAAAGTTTCTTGTAGCATGTGGCCATGCAAGCCAGGAGGTGAAGGACGAACACCATTAACCCAGTGCATGGATATAAAGTATAAAGAGTTCCCGAGAGGGAATGGGAGTTCTTCACTATGGATGTTGTGAATCTCTCCTAGACCAAGAAGGTCAAGATACAATATGGGTTATGGTAGATCGCCTTACCTAGATGACATGAGAAGGGAAGGGTTCTGTCAAGGGACAGATCTGGTTGAACTACATATGAAAGAAAATGGTTCAACTACACCATGATGCGAATTCAAAAGTTCTTGGATATGACCAAGGTTCACTTCCATGAAGTGGAAGTAGATACATGACAAGCTTGATGATAGTATAGTTTATCACCCCTAACTAATGGTTAGTATGATCCAGACTAGAGGGTCTGATGAGAGCAAGTCTGCTTGTTCAGGGTGATACCAAGAGACAGTTCTAACGATGTGATGTTAACCACCATAACCTTTATCGAGATGCAAGAAGTCTTATAGGGAGGTTGTGTCGGTCACCACTTCAGTATGATGATGTTGGTGAAGGAGGCCTCACGAAGGTCAGAAAAGAACAACGGGTGTGTGCAGATGAAGTCGCTTTGATCGTGCAATGGCTGAGAGAGAGCCCATTGGTGACATGAGTCATGAGCTGATGCAAAGCAGACTGACATGCAGTTCTTTGTGGAGGAATATAATGTGAAAATCCGACCCCTCTAAGCTATAGATGAGAGAGTTGAATCCGCGATATAGGGGTCCATTTGAGATGGATTGGTGGAGATGGTTGTGTTTAGCCTTACCCCTCAGGATAACATGATGTGTAATGTATTCCATGAGTCCGATCTAGAGCACTATGTGAGGTACCCAAGCCATGTGTTGAGCCCTGAACCTGTTCTGCTTTTGAGAGGCTGAAATGTCCTGAGTCACCTATGAGGGTATGATATATCAAGGTAAGAAAGAACTCAGATGGAAGAATATGAGATAATGAAGGTTCTTGGAAAGCACCATGGAAAGGGTGAAGTCACATGGTAGCCCTGATGGACATAAGAAGATGTATCCTGTTTGTTTGCTTGCTTGATGGAATTTTGAGGACAAAATTCTTATAAGAGGGGAAGGATGTTACAACCCCAGTTTTGGGTTCATTTTCTGAGAAATATAATTTCTCATATTAAAGAATAAATGATATAATTATGAATAAATGGATTTTATTTACAATAGCCTTGTTGTTTGAATTGCGGGCTTTATTGGCTATTGGGCCCAATAACAAGGATATTCAATTAATTAATGAATAATTGAGTATTTGGTGTGGAAACCTCTAGAAGGCAAATCCAAAGAGGATTTCGTGCCTCTTAGATTCCTTGGGTTCCAAGGTGTCCAAAGTTGCAAAGAAAATGCAATAAGAAAAGAAAATATCAATTAAGTATTTCCTTGTTAATAAAGCAATTGAAAACATTGATGAAATATGGAAAATATGTGAACGAGGTATATTTGGGTAGTCCTTAGTGGATTTTTGCATCCCAATAATTTCTAATGATAAAAGGAATACCAATGAGGAAAATAAAAGGGAAATAAAGAGAAATCCTCAAAAAGGAATTATTTTAATAGCAAAATAAGAAGATAATATGAGTATACCATTAATGTATTACATGGTATTACTAAAAGAAAGTAATTGTTATTTAAAGAAATAGAATTTCGTGCCAAATAATTTTAAAAGCCTAGAACGAGAAGACAAAAGGAATAATTTTTCAAAATTCCTTAATTACCAAGGATCGAAGTGAAACAAGGAATTAAGAGAGAGAAATTACACCTAATTAAGGAAAATTGTTCCTTTTAGGAAAGGGGGGGACTTGTTCCCTCTTGGTTGAAGTCTTGGGGAGTGGATACCTTCCCCTATATAAGGGGAAGGGTCTTTGGCTGAGTTTGAGAAAAACCCAAGCAAGCTTTTCTCTTCTCTTCCTTCTTCTTAGTTCTAACCCACACCATGAGATGTTGGGTTAACCCTGGAGCAACGGGAGCAATGGAGTTAGCATGATGGGGAGCCGAAGTTCCCTCGACGACTAGGGGTTTGAACGAAGCTCTTCTCGCGCCTCTCAGCCCTGCGCAACCGCCGCAGCACGGCTGCAAAGGTCGGCTGTGTGGGCAGACCTGGCCAGCACGGGCCGACGGCTCTGGCCGTAAGATCAGGGTAGCCAGGGGAGCACTGAGGTGCATCGAAGGTGAAGGGATCATCTGCAGAGGCCGTTGGAGTCCAGGAGAAGGATGAGTAGCCACGCAAGTTGTAGCTAGGGCGGCAGCGGCGCGCTGTCGCAGGGTTGAAGCCGATCAATTTCAGTTGGACGAAAGTGCCCCTCCGGGGCGTGAAGAATTGGTCCACAGCCTGGGGGTAAAACTGACAATCTGTTATAATTTTAAAGCCGGCCCGCAAAGGTACGTGCGTGGGGGGTAAGTTGCCTACATGGCATCACCCTATTGGTTAATAAGTATTTTCATTGCAAAAATTGTATCTCCCTAATCATAGCTCGGATGAATACACATAAAATTTGAAACTTGCTCAAAAAATTGAGAGGAATCTAAATAAAATATAATTGAAGCCTGATTCCTTATGCAATTCGAAAAGTAATGGAAGATATCAACTTTAATGTATTAATGTTTAAAGAACCCTATTTTTGATATGATTAAAGCGATTAGTAGGGTTTAATAGATGATTAAAGTTGATATTAGCCTGTTAATGCTAAAAAGGAACATTAGGAAGAAAAAGGATGAACTTTGCATATAATTAGTTAATTTAAAATTCCATATGCATGAATGTACTTTAATGGACCTTGAAACCCTAATGTTGGTAAATTCGACTCTTAATGGCTTTAATTGATTAATTTCATGATTAAAGTTGGAATATGATGAATATAAGCTATTTCGAGCATTAAGTTCCTAATTTGTGGATAAATGCCCTAAATGTAGTAATTTGGGGTTTTCTAAAGGATAAAGATGGAATTAATGATAAATAGGGTTCATATGTGAATTAGATCATGATGAACTATGAGTTGTCAATTCGAAGGAAATTAAAGGTGGAAATTGAGTCTAATGGTCTTGAAGTAACTTGAAAGAGATAAAGATGGTAGTTTTAGTATAAAAGGGAAATGATGGACTTTAACTGTGCTTATGATGTTAAAATTAAGGTTTGTGAAATAAGAGGGCTTTGAATATGATAAAAGGTATTATGGAGACTAAAACTCTAATAAAACCCTAATGTGGCCTAGAGAGCCTAAGGTGGCATCCAAGTCTAGCTTTAGAATGTTCTGGATAAACTATAACACTTGGATGCCATGCATTAATTTCTGGATATGATTGATTGCTTGTTGCTTGTTCTTTATCCTTATTGCTTGGACATCAAGTTGCTCTGGATCAGGTGTGTGGTTAATTATGGATAACCGCCTTAGTTTCCCGAGGATTTTTCGGATGGTTAATCACATTGAATGCAAATTATCTGTTGGATGGTCATACTTGCAAATTATAAAGTCACGATGATTATCACATTAATAATAGAAGTATAATTCTCGCACCTACATGCCACCCTGATGGATGATGCCAAAGGTCAGGCCCAGATGGGTAGACCAATGGACACCTTGAGTGGTGACCCCAGGCACCAAGAAGGTGGCCTATGATATTTCATGACTAGTGGGCACCATGAGTGGTGACCCCCAAGCACCAAGCTCGGGATTGAGAAGGTGGCCATAAGTCATTGGCAAAAGGGCACCCTAAGGTGGGTATGCCATGGATAGGGCAAAAGTGGTGGAGAATGTCATACTGAAAAGTTTAAATTGGCTTGTTAATTAATTTGATTGTGATTACTAAATTGTTAGCCCTATTTGCAAGATTTTGGTTGTTCCCACATACCAGTATATTTCGATATACTGACCGACGTTTTGCTTGTCGGCGTTTTAGGAACAACAATTGAAAGAACAATCAGTAAAGTGACACATTGTGAAAGTAAAACATAAAGTGCAAGGAGGATTAGTTAGAGTGGATTCAAGCTTGGATAGATAGATTACTAAGGTTTTCAAAGGTAAGTAAAGTTTTAATTTTATACCAAATTTCAGTTGGTTAGTAGAATTTCATAATTGTTATTGATTATTTGTCGAACCTTTGATCCTGTTAATTGGATAACGGCATCGACCTTTCAGTCTCCCTTAATTGGGGGTTACCGGGAGGCGGGGTCGTTACAATGACTCTCCTATATATATAGGGGTATTGGGGGCTTCTCAAAGTACAACTCAGAACACCAGTTTCTATACAAAGTTGTTGTTCTCTCTGGTTGTGGTAACCGAGAGAGCCCGAGAATGTGCTACCTGATAAGGGAGGCACAACAAGGGAAAGACAACTGTAGAAAGGCAACTGGTTGCAGGAGAGTGTGTCGGTGACTAGTACACTGATAGGAGGGTGCGAATCCTTTCGATTCCTTGTGGGACAAGGAGATCAGAGTTCCAGGTGGTCCGTGTGGACTACTACAGAGGTGGGAGACTTCTGCCGCTCGGAGGACAACTATCAATCTTGACAGTCTTGGTAAGACCAGGAGCTGCACAAACACCGTCCAAGACCGGAGGTGAAGACTACGCAAACCGTGAGGTAACGTCACCGAGCAAGCCTCAGGACAAGGTATGTCTCTACAAACCATCCTTCCTATTGTATAGACGTTGACGCGATTCCTTTATTCTGGGTTTGGGAGAATAAATGTTTTGTTTCCACTGCCTTCTTTGTCTCCCCTGAAACCCAACAGACAGTCCATGGAGATTGAAGCAAAACATGATGCCAGTTCCTAAGAAATAAATCTTTAAACTGAGAGATGTGGGGATTATTTATACAATTAGTGATAGACCATGGGTAAGTGCAATTTGTGTAGTACCAAAGAAGGGAGGTGCAACTATAATGAAAGGAGAAAATGATGAATGGATTCAAATACATGTAGTCATTGGATGGCACAAGTGTGGGGAATATAGAATATTGAACAAAACCACAAGAAAAGATCATTTCCCATTGCAATTCATCAACATCATGCTTGAAAGACTTTCCCGGTGATTCATATCTTTGTTATTTTGATGGGTATTTAGGTTTCTTCCAAATCACAATCTACTCACTAAATAAGAAAAACCACATTCATATGCACCTATGGAACCTATGCATATAGAAGAATGTTGTAAGGACTATGTAATGGACATGCTAATTTCTAAAGATGTACGATGGTCATATTCTCTAATTTCTTTGAAATATTATGGAGAAATTCATGTATATAATTTTATTTTTAAAGGTAACTCTTTGATGATTGCTTGACAAATCTCTCAAAAGTTTTGTAACATTGTAAATGAGTCAATTTGGTATTAAACTATGAAAAGTGTCATGTCACGGAACAATCCAAAGTTGTTATAGATCATTTTGTGTCAAACAAATGCATTAAAGTGGACAAAGAAAAGGTTGATACAATTGAAATATGACTACACGACTATTGTCAATGAGGTCTTAAGTTTTCTTGGACAAGAAAGCTTTTATAGGAGATCTATTAGAGGCTTCTTCAAGATTGCAAAATCATTGTGTTTCATTTTAGCCAAAGATTTAGATTTCAAATTCAATGAAAAATGCAAAACAACTTTTCAAAAACTCAATGAAGCTCTTATCTTTGTACCTATCATTCCACCACCTCACTAGAGTTTTCCATTAGAAATAACATGTGATGGAAATGATTTTACAACGACCACAATGTTAGGAAAAATGAAAAAAAATTCATGTAATTGACAATGTGAGAAAGATTTTGGATGAGGCACACATAAATTTTGCAACTTCGAAAAGGAGATGTTAGAAATAGTGTGCAAAATTCTAAAATTTGAGCAATACTTAATGGGATCCAAAGTTTTTGTTTACACAAACCAAGTTGCAATCAAGTATTTTTTGAATAAGAAGGATGCCAAACCTTGTCTTATTCGTTAGCTATTGGTGTTGTATGAATTTTATTTGGAGATCAGATATAAAAAGGGAACAAAGAACAATGTTGTTGACCACCTATACTTCCTCAACACTAATAAAAAAGACAACATTTTGATTGATGATTATTTTCTAAATGAAAATCTATATATTGTGAAGCCACTTTCAATTCCCAGGTTTTCTAATTTTGCAAATTACCTAGCCACAAGATGCCTTCCACCAGAACTTACTTGTCAATAGGAAAAAAGTTTCTTCGTGATGTCAACTTCTATTATTGGGACAACTTTCTTTTGTTTAAGAAATGCACTGATGGTCTCATCTAAAGATGTGTTTCAAGTGAGGAGATTCCAAGTGTGATTTCAGAATTCACACCTTCCCTTTACAGAGCACATTTTTTTAGAGGTGGAAAAATAACATCTAAGATTCTTCATGGAGGTTTCTAGTGGCCACCATTATTTCGAGATGTCCATATATTTATTAATGCATGAAATAGATGCCAAATATCACAAGGAATTTCTAAGAGAGCCAAAATTTCACTCAATTCATTCTAGAGATCACAATTTTTATGTATGTGGTATTGACTACATGGAACCCTTTACTTCTTCATGCTATTATAAATTGATACTTCTTGATTGTGAATATGAAAATGGGTAGAAGCAATCCCTACTCAAGCTCTAGATGCGAAACCCGTAACCAAGTTGTTTCAAAAGATTATCTTTACTAGATTTGATGTTCTAAGGCTATTCATTTAAATGAAAGGACCTTCAAAAAATTACTGAGCAAGTATGAAGTCAAGAACAAAACCTCAATGTCGTACCATGCACAGACTGCAAGACAAGATGAAGTTTTCAATAGACACTTTAAAGAAATTTTGGGAACACAATGTAAATCACAAGAAAAGGTCAGAAAATGAAACTAGTTAATGCACTATGAGACTATATGACAATGTACGAGATGACTAGTGCAACAAGTCCATTCAGACTGATCTATCAAAATTCTTATCAACCACATCTTGAACTTGAACACAAAGCACTTTAGGAAATTAAATTCCTCAACTATGACATGAATAAAGTAGGAGAAAGAAGGCTGACACAACTCCAAGAATTAGAAGAGATCCATTTGGATGTAAATGAAAATTCTAAGACATAAAATGAGAAAACAAAGAGTTGGCATGACAAGAGAATGAGACAAAAGGAATTCTCAGATGGCAACCAAGTGTTACTATTCAATTCAACACTAAAAGTTTTCCCAACCAAACTACATTCCAGGTGGTCCGAGCCATTCCTGACACAAAATCCTTATTATGTCTACATTACACGCCATTCTATCCAATTACACACTGTGTAGATGGTGATAAAATAGGGTTACCCCTCATTTCTACATATCATTCACTCATTTCATAGTATCCATTAGTGTCATGTAAGGGCTTGTAGCCTCTCAAGCCGATGAGCCGCCAACTCTCCAACAGCCATCACCTTTGATATTTAGCCGATCAAGATCCACATAGGCTTCAACAATATTTTCCTTCACTTTATGTTTCTTCCTTCAACAACATCAAACCACAGTATCATGAATTCTCCATTGTATATCCTCCACACTATTGTAAGGACATTCTCTAGATATCAAGCTTATATGTTACCCTTCTACTCTGCTCCCACCATGCTGTAATCCTACAAGTCTTGCCATTATTCTCACATCGAGGGTCCACGTCATGCTCCAATCATGCCTCTTAAGGTTGTTCATCACCCGTCCATTGTGTGCTCACTACAGGAAAAAAAAGTAGATTCCCAAATGCCTGCATGCAATATCTTCTTTAGAAGCTATTGATACCTTCATGTATTCCTCACATTTCTATCTCAATTAAGAAGAAGATGCCATCTACCATTTATTGGTCATGTGAAGGGTGCTAATCCCAAGATTTTATTGCACAAATACCATGTAATCCCTTGGTTTCCTTGACAAAGGACAAGAACCTTTTGATGACTAGTCTTATTGAACTTTGGATGTTCCCACATTTGACATATGAATTTTTTAAGAACACTCAGAACTGAACCTGACCCAAGGAACTCTACTGAACCATTTGGTATCATTTATTTTAGATTCCTTAATAAACCTTATCATCTAACAGTCAAATAGTTTTGTGAGTTGTACAATTTTACATATGGCGGTATCATTGTCCTTTCGAACACTTTTGGGGATAAAGATATTTGGAGAATAATCACATATGAGGCAGTTTATAGGGCACCATCATCTATGGCTTCTCATTTATGAAACCCTTTATTGTACTATATTCATAGGCTATTGAGCACATGATTGTTTTCCAGGAAGGAAACTTGACCTATTCTTCATGTGGGCTATGCTTCATGATTATAAGGTCAATGTCAAGTCTTTTGTCCTCTTTGTTTCTTTCAGATAAAGAGAGACAACACGTGGTACATAACGATTTGAGGTGTGATCATAGTTGACATTCATATTAGAGATTTATGTACAAAGCATTGAGGGGATTACCGAGAAAAACTAGGTTTATTGACAATTCCTTATTTCTTTTAACCTCCTTGTCATGGATTTGTTAGATGAGAAGAAGTATCATAAATATTTCCACAATCATAATGGATACCTTGAATTACCTGATCCAAAAGAGACCACTTCAGCCAATCCTAAAAATAAGAAATAATAATTCAATGACAATGTTGATACCACTCAAGGGGACATGCGTGAATATTCAACTGCACATGATACATCTATAGTTCTCTGACTCAACAATGCCATACAAGCAAGATTACTCAACATAAAGTGTGGAATCATCATCTTACAACCATATTACCAAAAAACAAGGTAAATCAAAACTGATATCATATAACCATCTCAATCAGAAACATATACATCAAGGTCCACAACCTATCACCACATGTATCACATATCGTATCATAACGGCATTATATCATTGTACTATAACATCCCAAATTTTAAATAAAATAAGTTTAGGGTCTTAATAGAAAATTTCCAACTATAAAATTTTAAATTTGGACTTTAATTCAAGTTACCCAAAATATTGAATCATTTATATGAAGTTTGACATAGAAAGAAAATGAAATGTGTATCCTTCATTTTTCTTATGATTAAATGATTTCCACATACATACAGGATAAATAACATCAATGCAACATGTTGAAGGGATTGAACCCTAGCACGATCAGAATCCATGCCCTAGTATTCTCAGACTCCCAGATCCGTGAGGGCCCTCCCCTTTTTCAACCTCTAAAGGCAATCTAAACTCCCTCCAACCACCAACCTATATAAAGGACCACTCAAAAACTTTCCCCAATCACCAAGGTTTTGAACCCTTACACCAATTAGCTCTCTATTACCCTTGTTCTCAGATATGCAAGCCCACCTACCCTTAGCGTCCACCACTGGGTCATCTCAGGGCTTGAGACATCGATGATGACCTTAGAGGGCCACATCTTCCTCGACCCATACACATGTAGCTTTTTGTTAGCTCAATTTTATTCTAAAGGCAAGATTTCATCTTTCCCTTTTTTCTGGTATTATTGCCTTGCTTTAGTAATACAAATTGATGGCTCTTTTTTGGTCTAGTTTTCCTTATAGTTCACCTTCACCAACATGCTACTTAGCAATATGTGCCTTTAGTTTTCCCACAACTTTCTCTTTTAGCTTTCTAGCCTTGCCATATTCCTGATTCCTGTTCTTCCATGGCATCAGGGCACTCTCTATCCTCAAGGTCCTGACCCCATTGACTTTGAGCTCTGGATCGCCAAGTCTGATTGGAGATGGGGAAGCCGATGGTTTATTCTCCCAGTATTGGGGAGGAGAGATTTACCTGACCAATTTTCAAGTTTCTTAGGTTATCGAGCAACTAGGAAACACTTCATTCTTCTGGTCATTTAATCAGAGACAAAGATGGTGACCTTTAAAATTACAAGATTTGCCCCTATCTCGGATTCTCTCATTACGCACCCCATGGGAAAAAGGGGGATTTTTCGGCTTAAATTTTGTTGACCTAATCTCATAGCCCAAACCGTGGGCTCTGGACAGCATGGCCGCATGTGATTGGCCCAGCTAGGCCTTGCTGCCATGTTTGGATACACACTGCTAACCTATCTTTTCTGGAATTTGTGATTGGCTCAAAATTTGAAAACTCAGAAATTAACTGGATGGTAAAAAAATAAGTATAAATAGTTGTTGGAAAGGATTTTTTTGAGTAAAACCTGAGTCCAATATTTTTGAACCCTAAATCCATCTTCTCCTACCATGATCTCTTAAAAGACCCAAATTAGGGTTGAGATTGTAATTAATATGGTAAATGACGAAAAGTATGAAATTTTTAGAATCTAGGGTTTCATCAACTTCAAGAGAATCATTAGGAGTTGCTCCAATCTTAGGTAAGTGGACTCACACACTCTGAGTAATAAGTATGGGTAAAGGGTTTTTATATTCGCTTGTATTTATGAAATTCAACTATAATGATATCAAATAAATGTTTAAATAAATACATGAAAGGAAATTAATTATGAATCAGATTATGGTTTGTCATTATGCCTTCCTCATAGTTTTCTATCTTCATAATATGCACACAAAGTCAAATTTATTGCTTTAAGTTATAATGCTCAAGATTCAACGTTCCAAGTTATTATGCTCCAAATTATTGTCAAGATTAATGTTAAGTATATGATAGATGATTTATGATTGTTCTTTCCAAGATTAAGACACCTTTTTGGCATAAGCTCTATGTGAGAAATGAGCACTTGGGTGCATAAGATCTATGTGAGCAATGAGCTCTTGGAAGCATAAGCTCTGTGTGACAAAGATAAGGAAGAAGGACAACATATTCAACCTAAGACAATGATTAACTTAAGTAAAGATGAATATAAATGACATGACAAGAGTCCAATGTTTATCATGTTAAAATTTATGCTTTCTCAAAAGTATAGTTATATTTCAGATCATATAATGTTATTTAATGCCACTTATTCTAACGTGTTTTCCATTTTCCTTACATGTATGGGGGCATGACACCCACAGGTTTGGAGCAATGTTGAAGATAGAGTCATGTGTAGATCAACCTAAAGAATAGCTCAAGGTTTCTCAAGGGTTTGCCTAGTGGGGTGCCATATACTTAGATGAACCAATCATATATACTAGAGTTTCTTTCATATTCTAAGTCATGTTTATATGTTAGATGATTTGTTCAAGGACTCAAATGTACTAGTTTTTCCTTCGAACAATATATGAAATAACATCAATGTTAATGCATGTTGATTCTTTACTTTATTTGTAATGTTTATTATTTTGTGACATCCCTTTGAGCTAAAGTTTCCCATGTTATGGAAAACATAGGAGTTTCTTCGGTTGATACATGTATGCTTTATTGGGGTGGTACAATATGGTATCAGAGTAGATAAGTAAATGGTCACCAAGAAAAAACTAGATTCATATATTCTAACCCTAGGTATCAAAGAAGTAGGTGAAATATATTAGAAAGAAAAGTAGATGACTAGGCAAGAGATAAAAGTTTAGATTAAGATTAGGGGTTATGTGCATAGATGTTTTGGACTTTTATGTTAACTCTAGAATAATAAATAGCATGATCTCTCTTTTTCTCACGTGTTTGTGGTATGGGACGCATGCTCATGGGGTTTTTTAGTGAGAATGTTATGTGCATAGCTATGCTTGTCTTGCCCTTTCAAGTACATGTGGTATGGGACATGTGCATGAATGAGGTGCTAAGATAAGTTTGATATGACATGTCACCTCTAAATACATGGGTGACATGCATGTATCCAAAGGCAAAAAACGAAAATAAGAGTTGACATTAGAAGTTGAAGGCATATAGTCACCTAAACCTAATCATATACATAGTAAGATCAAGTATGGATACAAAGGGGGGATAATTTGACATAGATACTTTAGATCTTGGGTAGAACCAAAATCCCTAGAGAAGAGATAGAGAGGTCCTTTTTCATGTCAATGATGGTGAGATAGATTCACTAGTAGTATACCCAGATGTTCATTTTAATAAAGAGGTATAGATAGTGTTTAACCATGAGAAGGACATATCCTAAGTATGATAATGAAACTTTAAAATGATGTTTGAGATTAAGATACATAGACTATGTAAAACCCTAAAGTGGGTAGTACATGGAAATTTTGAGGATGAAATTTATTTAAGGTGGGGGGAATTGTAACATCGAAAATTTGAAATAAAATAAGTTTAGGGTCTTAATTGTAAATTTCCAACTGTAAAATTTAAAAGTTGGACTTTAATTCAAGTTACCCAAAATATTGAATCCTTTATATGAAGTTTGACATAGAAAGAAAATGAAATGTATATCCCTTATTTTTCTTATGATTATATGAGTTCCGTATACATAAAGGACAAGTAGCATTATGACTTTTTTTCTCTCCTATGATAATCCTTCAAATATACCTAAAAGATAATGAATAGTACCTTGAGTGGATAATCACTCCATATCTCGAAATATGGATCAAAATCTAACTCACTAAGGAAAAAATAATTCATTTTATTTCATATACATTAATATAATGTCATACGAGAGTTTGATTGAAAAAAGTAAGAAAGCATAACTATAACTGTATAAGAAGATTCTAGATTCCATATTAGCCTATGTTTCAACTGTAAAGTTAATTGGACTTTATTTGATCAACTAATTTGATTATAAAATAATTTATATAGTTTGAATCCTAGATTACCTATGATTTGGTGTTATTTGATCGACTTCATAATATGTCACACAAAGTGAGTCCGGGTTGGACTCCTGATCTTGTGGGTTCATGGAGGAGTCTCAGTAGGACTCGTCTCCTTCACTCATCCTAGCCACCATATGACATGGATAGCAAGAAACCTTGTCTTCCCAATCGATCTCCCTCCCTGATAAGTCCTAACTTCATCAGAATTTCCCCTCAACATTGCTGCAACATGTCGAAGGGATTGAACCCTAGCACGATCGAAAGCCATGCCCTAGTATTCTCAGACTCCCAAATCTGTGAGGAGCCTCCCCTGTTTCAACATCTGAAGGCAATCTGAACTTCCTCATACCACCAACCTATATAAAGGACCACTTGAAAACTTTCTTGAGTCACCAAGGATTTGAATCCCTATACCAATCAACTCTCTATCACCCCTGTTCTCATATACACAAGCCCACCTACCCTTTGCATCCACCAGAGGGTTTTATCAGGGCTTGAGACATCAAAGACGACCACCGAGGGCCCCGTTCACCTCAAACCATGCCCAAGAAGCTTTTTGTTAGCTCACTTTCATTGTAAAGCCAAGATTTCATCTTTCACTCTTTTTTAGCTATTATCACCTTGCTTTAGCAATACAAATAGATGAATACTCTTTGGTCAAGTTTTCCTTGTAGTTCACATTCACCAACATGCTACTTAGCAATCTTCATGTCTAGTTTGTTGGCTAAATAAACATCATTTAAATCCCCTTGTTTTGATAATGACAAACATTGCATTCTTGTTGATCTAACGTGCTACTTGAGTGTTGCAGGAATAAAGTGGATGACAAATATTTGGAAGATCTATATGCTAAATTGCTTTAATTTCATGAATGTAATCAATTGTCAAACTTGTACAAATATATAATGTACAAGTACTTAGACATCATGTAAATCAAGCGTTAGATCTTCCTTAGCCAATCAAAACACTTAGATAGGTCATCCCCTTCAATAGTGTCACATCTACACACTCATACACACACTTAGTATCTAGTTCAAAACATTGAAACAGGGTTATTCTCGGTCGACAAATTCCTCGAACGAGACACTCTCGGTCGACAAATTCTTTGACTGAGAATGACCCAGGTAGCCGTTAGACACATCAGACAAAGTAGTTGGGAGTTGGATCAGAACGTTATATACACTTGACTCCAGACAGTCCCTCGGTCGACAAAACTTCGACCGACTGGGATCTCGGTCGACAATTCCGCGACTGAGAATGTCTCTATCTGCACTTTTCAGAATTAATTAACTAGCCATTGTTAGTGTAAATAATGGATACCTAACGACTAGTTGAGCACTTAGAACTCCCTAGAAAGTGTCTAGAACGTCCTTAAGCATCCATAGGCCATTCCTATAAATAGGACATACCATAGGACACCCAAAGTACACTTGTGCAATACTTGAGCTTACATACTTGAAATTAGCAATCTGTTTTGAGCTATTGAGCAACACTAGCATTGGCTACTCACTTCCCTTTCTCTAAATTCATGTCCTATAGGCTAGCATCTCCTATCCACTAAACCTACACTTCAATGTTCATTGGTTAGGAGATCTATATGCTTGATATAGGAAAATCAAGCCTTGTGCTTCAAAGTGGTAATTGTAATTTCCATTTCCTTTCTTGTTCTTTATTATTACTTGTACTCTCCTTGCTACTCCTAGGGCTGGAGGCTGCGGATTGGAGAGGGTTTGATCTTCTTGGTGAAGAAGGAGGTCTTTGGACTACTTCTAGAAGGTTGTTGCAACGGGAAGCTACTTCAAGAGGAAGGCTACTTCAAGGGGGAGCTTGAAGTTACTTCAAGAAGGCTGCTTCAAGGTTGGTGCAACTACTTCAAGGTGAAGGCTGTCCAAAGGGTGTTGAAAGTATTATAATTTTATGTAAATTCCTTGAGAGGTAATAAAATTTAATACTTTCAAAATCCCGGTTGGGTAAGCAACCGGGTAGTGGATTGACTGCCTTAGTATTTGCTAAGGTTGGAACCACTCTAGACACCTTGTCTCCTTCTTATTATTTCAATTGTGGTTGTTTGAGTTAAATTACTTTTAAATAATCATAAAACCCTATTCACCCCCCTCTAGTGGTTTTTCATAGTTTTCCCACAACTTTCTCTTTTAGCTTTCTAGCCTTGCTGTATTTCTGATGCCATATTCTTTAATGGCATCAGGGCACTCTCTATCCTCAAGGTGCTGACCACCATTGACTTCAAGCTCTGGCTCACCAAGTCTGATCAGAGATGGGGAAGATGATGGTTAATTGTCCCAGCCTTGGAGAGGATTTACCTAATCATTTTTTGAGTTTCTTAGGTTATTGAGCAACTAAGAAACACTTTGTTCTGCTGGTCGTTTGATCCGAGACGAAGATGGTGACCTTTTAAATTACAATATTTTCCTCCATCTAGTATTCTCTCATCACGTGCCCCCTGGGCATTAAGGGTTTTTTTGTCTTAGATTTTGTTGACCTAAGATCATAGCCCAAACTGTGGGCTCTGGACAACATGGCCACTTGTGATTGGCCCAACTAGGCCTTACTGCCATGTTTGGATATACACTGTTAACCTGGCTTTTCTAGAATTTCTGATTGGCTCAAATTTGAAAACTCATAGAAATTAACTAGATGGTCAAAAAAATAAGTAGATATATTCGTTGGAAAGGAATTTTCTGAGTAGAACCTGATTCCAATATTTTTGAACCCTAAATCCATCTTCTCCTACCATGATTTATTATAAGACCCAAATTAGGGTTTATATTCTAATTAATATGGTAATTGATGAAAAGTATGTAATTTTAGGAATCTAGGGTTTCATCAACTTTACAAGAATCAATAGGAGTTGCTCCAATCTTAGGTAAATGGATTCATGCACTCTGAGTAATAAGTATTAGTAAAGGGTTTTATATTTGCTTATATTTATGAAATTCAAGTATAATGATATCAAGTACATGTTTTATTGTATACATGCAAGGAAATTAATTATGAATAATATTATGATTTGTAATTATGCCTTCCTCATAGTTTTCTATCTTCATAATATGCACATGAAGTCAAATTTATTGCTTTAAGTTATACTGCTCAAGATTCAATGTTCCAAGTTATTATGCTCCAAATTATTGTCAAGATTTATGTTAAGTATATGATGGATGAATTTTGATTGTTCCTTCCAAGATTAAGATGCTTTTGTGGCATAAGCTCTATGTGAGCAAGATAAGGATGAAGGACAACATATTCAACCTAAGATAATGATTAAGATAAGTAAAGATGAACATGAATGACATGATAAGAATCTAATGTTTATCATGTTAAAATTTATGCTTTCTTAAAAGTATAGTTATATTTTAGATCATATAATGTTACTCAGTTCCACTTACTCTAACATGTTTTCCATTTTGCCTTGCATGGATGGGGGCGTGATGCCCGCAGGTTCAGAGCAATGTTGAAGATAGAGCCATGTGAATATCAACCTAACAAATAGCTCAATGTTTCTCAAGGATTTGCCTAGTGGGGTTCTATCTACTTAGATGATCCAATCATATAGACTAGAGTTTCTTTCATATTGTAAGTCATGTTTAGATGTTAGATGATTTGTTCAAGGACTCAAATGTACTTGTTTTGCCTTCAAATAGTATATGAAATAATATCAATGTTAATGCATGGTAATTGTTCACTTTATTTGTAATGTTTATTATTTTGTGACATCCCTTTGAGATAAAGTTCATCCATGCTATGGAAAACATGGGAGTTGCTTCTATTGACACATGAAAGATTAAAGGGGGTGTTACATGTACAATGTCCATCCTTCCACAAACCTGTAACAAAAGATAATACATTCACATATACAAGCCATACATGTACAACCATGGCATACTGCCAAAAAATGCATATCGATGTACGACATCTACAAAACACCCTTCTAGGACCTGAGAGTACCAGGATGAAAAATATGACTTTACTACCAAACACTAGTAGCATATATGACCTTCAATAGCTACTAATCTCCTTGATTCTCTTCTTCAACCACACGATCTATACCCCATCATGGACGACCACCTAAAAGATTTGGAAACCCTCGAGGTGAGACCAACGTCCCAACGAGAGATAACTTTCTGCTAACAACTATTGTTAACATAGATAGATTATAATAGATTAAACATAATGAGAAAATTCAACAAAATGAATAGTTAGAACTAATAAAACATATTAGGTATATTATATAGCTACAACTGATCAATAGAACATCATATACTTTTTGAAGGAATATGAAGAACATCTATAACTTTTAATAGCTAAGCTATATAAGAAACAAGACAAGGGAAACAACCAATATGAATCATGTTTAGCCCTAAGAAGATATACTATACAGATGTATTACATGTTTTATTAAGCCCTGAGTAGTTGAGAGATACCACATAACTCCAACTGACCACTGCTAAGTCGAAATCAATGCCATACAATATAAGACCCGTAGCCCTGTTTAAAGTGTGGAAAAAGCTTAATTATCATAATTAACTACTTCAAACCTTAAAACAACCTTGTTATATGTTATGATATCATATGACATGCTCAAGTTTCAAGTTTGGTCCAATTTGGACACTATTTGTGCTAGTTATATAATTGTATGTACATTTTGGACTTTACTACAATTTACCAAAATCTGAGGTTTTAATTGCAATTTTTCACATGAATTATGATTCTTTAATGTTTTCTTATCATGCTTGAGCTTTTTGGGCCATGGGGTACCTAGTTGTACCTTGGTTTGGTGGTGTTTCTCTTCAATGGTGACTTAGGTTTTACCCCTTCATGGATGAACTACCTTTAGAGGTTCTGGATCAATGCCCCCCTTGCTTGGTGGAAAATTTATGGTCACTAATAGGTGGTGACAAGCTATGGTCATCCCTAGATGGTAATAGGTCAAAGGTTTTCTAGTTTTTGTTCACTTGGACCCATGGTTCACTTAAAAGAGGTGGTCAATCGATGGTTCACCACTTAAGTGACTAGGGTTCCAAAGAACCACTGGTCCCTTTTCTTTGAGGTCTATATTTGGCCTGGAGATCCAACAACCTATGTCTAATAAGGTCTCCATGGTTGGTGGAGCTGCTGTTTGCATGACCGTGGAAGCTATTGGCCATGGAGACATGGAGAGATGCAAGGACACCTCAAGCTTCTCTCTTCCCTTATCCATAAGCTTTATATACCTATCCTTTATCTCACAAATGAAACATTTGGTTCCTTATCTATTCCCTCCTCTCTATATATGAGACCTAACCTTTTTGTGGCTAATGGAGTACCCAAATAAGAAGAAGGTAGCCGACCTTCTTGGTTAAGCATCTAGGGTTATGTTTTGCTCTCTTCCTAGGGTTTGTGGAGCTACCCTTATTGTTTACGACCTAAACTAGTAAGTATCTCCTTTTCTCCTTCATTTATTTTGCTTTTCTTATTCCTCCTACGTTCTTCCTAAACAAAACCATGCTATTCCATGATAAATTTTTCTCTAAATCTCAAAGAACCTACCTTTCTTGTTTCTTATGCTTAGGGCTTGCTTCTCTTGTGGAAAAAGATGCTAGTTGGCCAAGTGCAGAGCCTGTAATAGGATTCTTTACCTTCTTTTATTGAGTTTTCTCTCTTCTTGGAGTATGATTTTCTTTCTAGAGGCGATTTTTATAACCCTCTTCACTTTTATTGCTTATTACAAGTTTGTTTGCTTAAGATCTTTCTCTAAAATGATGATCTAAGCTTAGAAAGGCTATGCATGCTTAGGGTTTTGAATTTTATGTTGTTACTTGCTTATTTTCCATTTATAGATGAATTTGAAACTATGTGCATGATCTTCCTAAGGTATATGAAGACTTCGATTAGGTTCACATGGCAACCAATGGTGCTTAGCACCTATCAAATGGTGGCTTATACTTAAAGTTTTCAGGCTATTTTCCATTTTATACATAAATTGATGGATGACCTTATATTAGAACCGATGGAGATGCCTTTGTGGCAACCAATGGTGAAAACCGACCACGTCAACTGATGGTCACACCTTAGGTCAGTTCTAGACTCTTTTGGAAGCTCAATGATTGATGGTTTAGTGCCCTAAAGATGGCATGAACCGGTGGTGCTTGTTTTAGCCCAACATTCTATGGTGTTCAATGATGGTAGTACTGACTGCATCAACCTATGGTGACATGATGTGTCACAACCAATGGTGGTTCAGGTTACCACAACAATGGTGAGACTAGGTCTCAAATGTTGCTTCAGTTAAGCCCTAAATAGATGGTTTCTTTGGTTACATGATCTAAGGGCTTAACCAACATATCAACTGATGGTTCTGAAATGTTAAACCTAATCCAATGGTTGTGATTGGACACTTCAACATCCAATGGTCTAGAATGAATTCTATAGTATGATGTGTTGGTTCTAATAATGTGAATTTGACGGTTCAATGCCTTTAACTTGTAGTCTTACATCTTCCCTTGTATGGATATATTTGATAAATCACCATAATAAGTGGATGTGTAATTTTAATGTGATAAAGCTTGGTACACCTAAACATAATGTAACTAATTGATGGTCATAGATTGTAATAAATCTTCTTAAATGATTAAATGTATTAGTGAAATACTCTCTTCTTGTGTTGAAACCATAATATGATGCCAATTCAACATTATAGTTCCTTGTTATGACAGTCTTATATATCACGTGTGTTGATTATCCGTTGAGCCTTATTCTAAGGAATGAAAAGATAATGTAGGACAATGCAGGAAATAATGTGATGGTCTTAATGACCTTTGGGAATGGATGAACCATGAATGAGGTGTAACCCTCATCATGAAGTGACTAGGGTTGAAACCCTAGAACCATGTGATAAGAAATTGTGTGCTGGGGTGAGATGATGACAAGTATGGTCTCATGTATGGCAATGAACAATACCATGTGGTGATTGTGATTAAGAATTATACATCACATGTTTTATAAATGAATTAGGGTTTGCATGTCCAATTGTATGATGCAACATTAATTCACTCAATTGGTGTAATTAATCAAGTGAAACCCTAATCATGTAGTGCCATGT
Source organism: Alisma plantago-aquatica (assembly GCA_963693085.1). NCBI lineage: Eukaryota > Viridiplantae > Streptophyta > Magnoliopsida > Alismatales > Alismataceae > Alisma > Alisma plantago-aquatica. The sequence continues at coordinate 1,115,959,303 of OY856412.1, forward strand.
GCCATAGAACCATCTTCAGTGTCAGAACTTGTTGGATGGTGAAACGAGTATTCATAAGGGAAACTCTGAGCGCATATTGTTGAGTATGTAGGGTGTTTATCACCTTGACCCCAAGTGTATAGTGAGGTTGAATGTGGTCATACCTAGCTCTCAGTTTGATAATGACTACAATCATGTCTTGGTGATTACATATGAGATGAAATAAAAGGACAACTTGGTGATTACATATGACGTTTGATGATAGGGTTTGCATACCCACCTCCTATCACTAGTTCCATGATCTATACCAAGGATGGACTAGGCTATTATTAGCTTGACCTGATGCGTCGCTATGGCAGACTAGTACTGACCGAGAGTGGAGAAGATCTTAAGAATCTGGTTCTCCTAGATCTTATATGGCACTGATTTCAACTTAGCAGTGGTCACTTGAGACTTCATTGGTATTCCTCAAATTCCTTAGGGCATAATAGAAGAGGTAATACAAGACGTGTAGTATATTTGATAGGGTTGAATACATTTCACATTGGTTGATTAGCTTATGTCTTTGTACTACACAGTTATTATATGATGAAATCTTATGAAATTTGAGTAAATATACGTGTTACCAAGCTTATCTGCTTAACTTGATTAGTATATTAGAACATTTAATCTACTCAATTTCTTATCAAATACTCCAAATATTTAGTTTATTTACTACTAAATAATATGTTGTAGTCAATACTTGTTGGAGAGAGTGTTATATCTCTCACTGGGACATGGGTCTCACTCATGGGTCACCACATTTTTTTAGGTGGTCGGTGGAAATGAGGTTGAAATCGTGCCGTAGAAGATGATCAGTCGGTGATCAATAGACACAGGAAGGTTGGACAATTGTAGTTGTTAGTAGTAGAGTCCTAGTGTCAACCCTGTACTCTCAAGTCTGGGTGTGGGAAGTGCATTATAGATGATAACCTAGTATTGACATGAGTTTTTGGTAGTATGCCAATGTTTGTAATATATGGCTTGTATATGTGGAAATATCTCTTTTGTATACATGTTATGACTGGGACCACTGGATACCTATGTAAATACCTATTTTGGTATATAAATTTATGAAAAAGATGGACCTTGATGTAAATTTTTCAGTTGTTGATTATGATGTTGAAATTGTTTTTAATTCTTCCATTTTTCTGACTGTGTGATTAGTTAGTAGTTGATAGTTTTATGTCTTGAGTAATCTTGTTTAGTGTGACAAGGTGCCACATACAAGATCTGTAGGAGAGTTGAAATCCTCAGATCACATCTTCTCTCAGTCAATACAAGTCTATCGTAGCAAGACTTAAGGTCAAGTTGAAAAATAGCCTAGTCCTCCCTTGGTATATAGGTCACAACACTAGTAAACAACCTAGTCCATCCTTAAAGGTCACAATACTAGTGAAAATAGGGTATACATACCCAAGCATCTTAAGTAAACCCACATATGTCCTCCTACCGAGGTATGACTGCATCCATCCTCAAATCGTATCACATATACGAATCATATCATCTAGGATAGGCCTCAACCATTCCCCTTCCAGGGTATGACCGTAGACATCCCTATGAACATGCATATACTCAACAATATACGACTCCGATCTTCCATTAGAGGAATACTCGTTTCACCATCCAACAAGTTCTGACACTAGAATAGATCTATGGCACATGGAATCTACCTAATTAGGGTTTCACTTAATTAATTATTGCCAATTGGGTATCTTTTGATGCATTAATCAAGTTACAATGTACAAACCCTAAACAGATTCTACAAAGATAATGTAGATTACAACGTCAGAAGATATAAAATGTATAAGCATAAAGTTGATCACACCACCACATGATACAGTCTTACTGCCATATACAAGGCTATTACCATCATTACATCACTATGGGATAACAAATCCCTCATCACATCATTAAAGGATAACACCTCAAATCAATCACTATGCCTCTGCCAAGGTCATATGACCTAATCACATAGTTCCTGCATGAAATCATTATCTTATCATGCCTCATCAAGGCTCATAATCACCACATATGGGTCGTATAAGAGATACCATAGCAATCACAAGCTAAGATGTCCATTTAACATGCAACATTAGTGTTACACATGTAGGAGAGAGAAATACTATATTCTCATGCAAGATACTCAAGTTTTCCAAGCAACACGATCACATACTTGATCACTACCTCCCATGGAGCATATAGGTCAATGTTGTTAAAACCAAGGTCAACCACCAAAAGACTGCTGAAAAACACATGGAATAAATGCAGAGATCATAGGGTATTGATCACTAAAAAACATAAGATCATAACCATAGAAAATCTTAGGAATATGTCTACATAGCACAAGGGTTGGAGCCATCTTCATCAACCACTGAGAGGGTCCAACATCAGCGACCACATAAGCTAGGTTGACCCTTCATCGGTCGCATAAAGTGTCCATATTTAGTGACCTCAAGGATCTAGACTAGGCGACTGAAGAAGACCAAGGCAAGCCATCAACCAAAGGGACTCAAGTAGGTCTTCGACTGAAGAGAAGATCAACAACAACCAGTTACAAGGAGGAAAACTTTAAGACCAAGGAAACAAGGAAGCTCATCAACTGAAGAGGGTATACCACCCTAGCGACCACACAAGGACCCCATGTTTGGCGACCCCAAAACTACTAAACCCATTCATCCACATAAGCCACCTCATGAAGAACATCAAGAGAGAGAAAACTCACCTCCCACACATGGTCAAAATAGATGGCTTGCCAACATGAATCTGAAATCTCAAGGTGTGAGGTACATCAAGGAAATCATCATCCAAAACCAAAAAAGCCAATCATCAACATAAGGAAAAACTAACCCCAAAACCTAGCTTGGCTATCACCAAGCAAGGTGTGAAATAAAATTTAAGAGAAGGAGAAAACTAAACGTAAGGTACATTATGGAAGTTTCCAAAAATATTAATTATAAAAAAAACCATGTTTATGAGGAAAACCAAAGCTAAGAACATGCATGAAAGGATCATCATTTCCATAATCAAGAGTTTGGCCACATAGGTTAGGGTTTAGCATGGAAGATTATCATATCAATATCATTATGAAAAGTAAACCTTGTAGCATAGATTACATCACCAAGGTACATAACACCATGTTGTAAAGATGGATTAATTGCATGAAAGAGTTTAAGTGCAACAATAATTGAGGGAAACATTATATAACTCACCTTGGATTGAAGAGGAAAGACCACTCAACAAGCAAGAAGCTCCAAGGAAGAAAGAAAACTCTAGCTTGTTCAACTCCATGCCCAAGATAGCATCACCTCAAAGAGGAAATAGAACCATAGGTTATAGATGCACTAAGAAGAGGGGAAATTCTAGGATTAAAAGGAAAGGAAAGAGAGAGGAGTTCCTCCACCAACTTTGAATACTACCATGGAAAACCATGGATTTGGTTCAAGTTAGAGAAGTTCCCCTATGTCAACAAAAGTACCACCATGAAAACTCCATGGGTTCGGCCAAGATAAGAAGGAAGGGAGATAAGATTGCAAGAAAACAAGATCAACAAAGGATATCACTTACCAAGATCAAGGATCATCAAGAAGAGGTGCATCAACCCTAGGTCCACGCATGCAAAGGGGAATCGATCACCTCTTCAACCTCGATACCTCCTTCTCCACCAAGAACCAAAGAGGGACAAGATCCAAGAAATAGGAGAGAGAGAGGATGCAAAAGGATCATATGCATGCAAGGAGGGAGGTATATATACATATATCCAAGGGTAGGAGAGAGATAAGGGAACATAGGTGTCCAACTAAACATGCCACTTGTCCATCATTGAACATCCATGCAATAACTAAACATGCAAATGCAACAAGGGTCATGAAAAACAAGGAAGTTCAACAATGTCACTTGGTCCCAAAGACCATCGATTGAAGAGAACACAACCCACAAGGCTCATCGGTCGAAGGGAAATTTTGTGACAAATAACACATCAAAACTCTAGGTCTCTTAGTGACCAAAGAGAGGGTTCAAGGCATCATCGATTGAAGAGAACATATGCACACCCAAAACCCTCTTCAACCATAGAGGTCAGAACCAGAAAACATCAAGGTGGTCGTTGAAAACTAAAAGCTAAACAGTGAAAACACAGGGTCAACCCTAAACTAGGGTGATGCAGCCGTATTATAGGGCTTCATCTTGTGTCATACTACATTTCAATCACATCTATACCTATTACATTACATGTTATTTCCCCTAATATGCAGATTTGTATAGAATACACTTATGGACATTATTTGCATGTTTTTTAGGCATTTGGACCACGCTTGATGGAAGAGATAAAGAAGGAGTGATCCTAGGGTTTCTCTACACTTTGAGAGGCCTAAAGTGATGTCTGAGGCTCTCTCAACCTACCCCTTATGACCAAAGATTCATTGAAGCAAAGATGTCTAAGAATGAGCAAAGATTCAAGTCAAAGTGCTACAACAAAGATCACCACGGTTGTGGTACCTCATAACGACCGTTATGGCTCATCCAAAACCAACAAAGTCACATTAAAGCAAAGCAAGAATCACAATGACCGTGCCACTCAGAATGGCTATGGTGGACTAACCCAGAACGGCCTTTCCACCTTGCATGACCATGTGACAGCTAAAGTAGAATGACTGTGGAGCCAAGAACGAGCAAAGTGATCCAAGACACCACATCCATGGTGACCACCATGGACATGGTACCCTAGTTCCACCACGGTCGTGGTTGAAAAACACTAGAGGGGGGGGGGTGAATAGAGTTTTTAAATATTTTAACAATTATTTAACTCAAACAACCAACCACAAGAATATTGGACAAGGGGACAAGGATTTAGAGTGGTTCCTACCTTAGCAAATACTAAGGTAGTCAGTCCACTACCCGGTTGCTTACCCAACCGGGATTTGGAAAGAATTTAATTTTATTACCTCGCAAGGACTTTACATAAAATTACAATTCTTTCCCTAAACCCTTCAAGTAGCCTTCACCTTGAAGTAATTGCACCAACCTTGAAGCAGCCTTCACCTAGAAGTAATTGCACCAACCTTGAAGCAGCCTTCCTCCTGAAGTAGCTTCCCGTTGCAATAGCCTTCTTGAAGTAGCTTCCCGTTGCAATAGCCTTCTTAAAGTAGCTTGAAGTCCACCTTCTCCTTCGAGAAGAACCTTCTCCAATCCGCAGCCTCCAACCCTAGGAGTAGCAAGGAGAATACAAAAGATACAAAGGAACAAGAAGGAAAAATAGAAATTACAATACCACTTTGCAGCTCAAGGCTTGATTTCCTATATCAAGCGTTTTGATCTCCTAACCAATGTATATAGAAGTGTAATTGCTGTGGATAGGAGATGCTAGCCTATAGGACACGAAATTGGAGCAAGGAGAAGAATAGCCAATGCAAGTGTTGCTCAATTTCTCAAAACAGATTGCCAATTGCAAGTGTAAGCTCAAGTATAGCACAAGTGTATATTAGTGAGTTTAGGTGTCCTAAGGCATGTACTATTTATAGGAATGACCTACAAGTGCTTAAGGACATTCTAGACACTTTCTAGGGGGTTCTTAGTGCTCAACTAGCTATTATGTGTCCACTAATTGCATTTGCAATGACTAGTTAATTGACCCTGAAAAGTGCAGACAGAACTCTTCTCGGTCGAAGATTTGTCGACCGAGAGTCCTTCTCGGTCGAAGATTTGTCGATCGAGGGACTTCCTGGAGCAAGTGTTTACAACGTTCATTTCCAACTCCCAACCACCTTGTCTGCTGGGTCTAACGGCTAGTAGGGTCTATTCTCGATCGAAGATTTTGTCGACCGAGAGTTTCTCGGTCGAAGTTTTTGTCGACCGATATTTTCTCGATCGACGATTTGTCGACCGAGAATATTACTGACTCAATGTATTCATTTACTAAGTGTGTGTATCAATGTGCAATTGTGATACTATCTTGGGGAAAGACCTATCTAAGTGTTGTGAGTGGATGGGGAAGATCTAAATGCTTGATTTACATGATATCTAATTACTTGTACATTATATACTTGTACAAGCTTTTACATTTGATTACAATCATGAAAATAAAGCGATTTTATCAAATTATTCTTCCAAGTCTTTGTTATCCACCATCTTATATACTTGTTCCTGAAATACTCAAATAACACGTTAAAACCAAAAGAATGAAATGTTTGTCATTATCAAAACAAAGGGATTATCCAATTTAGCCAACAATCTCCCCCTTTTTGAAGATGGCAAACATTTCCTAAATATAAAATAAGGAAATATAAATCATATGAGTTTCATACCTGAAGTTTACCTTTTGTAGCCGTTCTTGTGTTTTGCAAGTGGGTGCTGGCTGAGATATTATGAAACTCATTTTATTTTATGTTTTTTATATTATTTCTCCCCCTTTGTCATTTCAAAAAGATATCCAAGTTTAATTTGTATTTCTCCCCCTTAATTTTATGCTATGCTCCCCCTTAAAGAGATATTCAATTTAAAGTCAAGGGATTAATATAAATGTAAGCCAATTATTGTCGAATTTAGCCATAATGTATCTCTAACCAAATACGCGGGATGTTAAGCCCAAATTTGTTTAGAGAATTCCATTAAGAACAAGATATATGTCATATTCATGAATTTTGTAGATTTCTTTGTTTTCATAACAAAAATTACTTTCAAGAATACTAAGGTCATAACAAGCTTCAAAGTTTTGTAAACTTATTAATCTTATAATCAAATTTGTTTTTGTGAGCTCCCCTTAATCTTATAATTAAGACAATTTAAGGATTCTAAGGTCACAAATGATTTTTAAGATTTGATTTTGACCTTTTATTAAAGCTCCATGTTTTCAATATGATAAACTCATTTTGAGTCAAGATACTAAGATTAAATGCATTAAAATGATGTACAAATAAGCATTTTGTCAAGCTTATTTTAGGTCGACCTTGACTTCGACCATAACGCCCCTTGGTCAAATTTAATTTCATCTAAGAGGCAAATTCTACAGATTTTCAATTTAAACATTCATATGCGAAGTATAATTTCTGCAGATAAATATCAATTTGAAGCATGTTAAGAGATACCTATTATGAAGACTTAATATGGGCATCATAGTGAAGTCTTTGACCTTGATTTTTCTGAAATGTATGTTTTACATTCATTGTGAATGATGTTTCATAAGCTTTTCTATGGGTACATAAATATCAAATCCCATTTCTTCTTGTACCCTTATTTTTAGATTAATCATAAGATTCTTTAGAAATATATATCTTGAAGGCAAGATTAATATCTTAAAGTCAAGATTTTTGCTTTTGATTTCTTAGAACAAACAAATAGATAAAAACATTAATATTTTTGTTCTAAGAGACACCGTTTGACTGGTCATAGCAACATCATTCATTTATTTCAAGCCATTCTCACAACAATCATTATCTATTATGTCAAGATGCATTTATGCCATAGAGTTTTACTGTTATGCAAAAGGGCACTTTCAATGATAGCATCATCTATATGTGTTGAATCACAATGATCATCCATTTATGGTTTGTATATATAGATCAAGATTATTTTAGACAAACCAAGTAAAACTGAAACACAATGATCATGGTACAATGATTTTGATAGAACAGTAGAAGCATATAATTTTAATGATTATAATCATTTGTATCAAAACACATGATTCTTATATGGATAGACCAAGAATTACTTTAGGAAAACCATGTGGGTAATGATAAAACAGTAATTTCTTTTAAACTAATCATGATTTTTAGTTTTAAACTATTTAGAGGATAAACCAAAATAATCTACATTTAGGTTCATAAGTTTTTAATTTTAAGATAAGCTATATAACTGATCATACCTTATAAACTTTTTCAATCAGTCTTCATATGTTACTTTTCAGTTTTCATATGTTACTTTTGCAACATGTTTAAGGATTTTCATATATAAAAAAATATTTTGTTTCAAGAATGGTCTTCAGCATTTATTCTTGTTTTGCATGTAAAATCAGTCATTAATAATAAATTGATAGCAAATAGATTACTTGAAAACATATTCAGCAGATTTATTACAGACTTGACAACAGAAACCTGCTCGGTCGACGATTTCTCGACCGATAGTGTTCTCGGTCGAACAGTTTCTCGACCGAGAATGTTTCTGTACTGTTTCAGAATTGTTTTAAGTAATTGTATACAAGTAAATCATAGATCGTTTTCAATTCAATTATGCAATTTGAAACTCAGTTTAGTTGAGATAGAACATATGAGTATCAAAGGAACATTTAGATCAAATATCAACTAATTATATACAAATCTTTATGTTTTGAAGACCCTAATTAAAACAGATTTGTAAAGATGTGTCTTTGCAGATTTATTTAAAATGTGTAGTTTCAATTTTAGAAGTTTTAATTACCTGAATCAATTTGTTATCTCATTATGTTTAAGTTGAGATAGACATATAGATTTACAACTAGAGTCTTTGGTCATATCTCAACTTTATCTTATTCATTTAGTTTGGGGGTTTTGGAACCCATACTAACTCAACATCCTTTTTCTTGTAAGTACATGAAAAGGAATAATGTCCAAGACGCAAACAGTAATGACAACATATAGAATCGACCTCATGTCTCTTTCTATGATTTTGTTCTAGGTTGTTCTTGGGTACATATGTATATTTTCCTTTAGGTATATACATAGATTGATTTTCATGTGCTTGTGTGTTTCTCCAACTAGGTTTTTGATAAGCTTTTCCTTTAGGATTATAACCTAGTCCTCTCCTTCCAATTTGATGATAAGAATTATTTAAAATTTTATCAAGAGTATCATTGTTATTCAAACTACTAATCTTTTGTTACAGCTTGACAATCTCATCCATTCTCTTATTGATGTCTAGCTTTGCTTGATCTAGATTAGATAATAAGGAATCTCTTTCTTCCACAATAATATCATAATCTAGATGTGTACACAAAACGGGTTGTTTTTGAAGATCATTTACTTGAGTTTGCAAATTTAACTTTTCTAGAGAAAGAAGATTACAATTTACTTCTACAGATTTTAGCTTAATATCATGATCTTCAATAACCTTTTTGAGATCTTCATTTTCAGATGTAAGAGCAAGAAGCTTAGCATGTAACTCATCATTTTCTTTATTATATTTCTTTAATTTCTTCTTGCACTCAATATATTTATTGTGTGTCTCTTCAAGACTAGCAACTAGCTCTTCTCTAGATAAATAAAAAAGGCTTACCTCTTCTTCTTCTTCTTCACTTATTGTAGCAATAAGACATTCTTTATGCGTATCTTCCTTCTTTGACCTCCACGGGCAACCAAGTGTTGTGTGGCTTGTTCCTAAGCACCAACTGCAACTTGTTGAAGATTGGTCCATACTTTTCCTTTGTTTGCGGTTGTAGACACCACCACCCTTCATACTTCAAGACTCGATTAGAGCTCCTTGAAGCCTGCTCTGATACCAATTGAAAAACACTAGAGGGGGGTGAATAGAGTTTTTAAATATTTTAACAATTATTTAACTCAAACAACCAACCACAAGAATATTGGACAAGGGGACAAGGATTTAGAGTGGTTCCTACCTTAGCAAATACTAAGGTAGTCAGTCCACTACCCGGTTGCTTACCCAACCGGGATTTGGAAAGAATTTAATTTTATTACCTCGCAAGGACTTTACATAAAATTACAATTCTTTCCCTAAACCCTTCAAGCAGCCTTCACCTTGAAGTAATTGCACCAACCTTGAAGCAGCCTTCACCTAGAAGTAATTGCACCAACCTTGAAGCAGCCTTCCTCCTGAAGTAGCTTCCCGTTGCAATAGCCTTCTTGAAGTAGCTTCCCATTGCAATAGCCTTCTTGAAGTAGCTTGAAGTACACCTTCTCCTTCGAGAAGAACCTTCTCCAATCCGAAGCCTCCAACCCTAGGAGTAGCAAGGAGAATACAAAAGATACAAAGGAACAAGAAGGAAAAATAGAAATTACAATACCACTTTGCAGCTCAAGGCTTGATTTCCTATATCAAGCGTTTTAATCTCCTAACCAATGTATATAGAAGTGTAATTGCTGTGGATAGGAGATGCTAGCCTATAGGACACGAAATTGGAGCAAGGAGAAGAATAGCCAATGCAAGTGTTGCTCAATTTCTCAAAACAGATTACCAATTGCAAGTGTAAGCTCAAGTATAGCACAAGTGTATATTAGTGAGTTTAGGTGTCCTAAGGCATGTCCTATTTATAGGAATGACCTACAAGTGCTTAAGGATATTCTAGACACTTTCTAGGGGGTTCTTAGTGCTCAACTAGCTGTTATGTGTCCACTAATTGCATTTGCAACGGCTAGTTAATTGACCCTGAAAAGTGCAGACAGAACTCTTCTCGGTTGAAGATTTGTCGACCGAGAGTCCTTCTCGGTCGAAGATTTGTCGACCGAGGGACTTCCTGGAGCAAGTGTTTACAACGTTCATTTCCAACTCCCAACCACCTTGTCTGCTGGTTCTAACGGCTAGTAGGGTCTATTCTCGATCGAAGATTTTGTCGACCGAGAGTTTCTTGGTCGAAGTTTTTGTCGACCGATATTTTCTCGATCGACGATTTGTCGACCGAGAATATTACTGACTCAATGTATTCATTTACTAAGTGTGTGTATCAATGTGCAATTGTGATACTATCTTGGGGAAAGACCTATCTAAGTGTTGTGAGTGGATAGGGAAGATCTAAATGCTTGATTTACATGATATCTAATTACTTGTACATTATATACTTGTACAATCTTTTACATTTGATTACAATCATGAAAATAAAGCGATTTTATCAAATTATTCTTCCAAGTCTTTGTTATCCACCATATTATATACTTGTTCCTGAAATACTCAAATAGCACGTTAAAACCACAAGAATGAAATGTTTGTCATTATCGAAACAAAGGGATTAACATAATGTCCAATTTAGCCAACAGTGGTGACCACCACGACTGTGCTACTTCATGTACAAAAATGACCAAGTGCCTGTGATTTTTCCCCATTTCTCAATACGGTCATTCCACACCACCACGACCATTATCACCTCTACCAACACGGCCGTGGTGATCATCATGACCGTGCTACTCACAAAAACCTAGATACTTTTGTACTACTTTTCCCACTTTACCCCCACTTGACCTATTGCTTCTCCCACACCTATATATACCTTAGTGGTGACTCTAGCACAAGGTTAACTACGTGTGGACACCCCTAGCTCACTCCTACTACTCCATTTTTTCCCCTTAACCATTCCACTCCATTTCCACCTCCATTCCACTCCATTTCACCATCTCCACCACCACTTCCTACTTTCCTAGTGTTTTGACCCTATTCCACCACCATCCCATGCCCTTGCACCTTGGAGGAGGGAGGAGGGCATCCTGCAGTAGATGAAGTGGAGCATTGCTCCATCTACACTGAGCACCATGGCTTCATCTACCTCTTTCTCCTTTATTTTTGTATTTTGCATTTCCATGAATAGCTAGGCCCCTTAGGTGGGTTGTTTGGGGGTGAAAAATGTTACTTTGATACCTTGTTGGGGAAAAATGATATGTAAACATTACAATTTCTTTTTCTAATAATTATGTTATATTTCTATCTCACTCTTCATGAATTGCTTGTTGGTTTGTGCTTGATATCACCTCGGAATTTAGGGAAATTGTTTATATGTGTCAATTTTGGGAATTGCTCCTAGGTCCAATTTTTGGATCCCTAGCTAGCCACCCATCTTCCTACATGCTAATCAATTCTTCTAACCCTAGTTGAGAGATCTAAGTAGATAGTTTAGATGAACTTAGTGTACTCAGCATGGAGCTTACGCAATGCTAGAATGTGGGTGAATCGAGGCCTAAAACCTCACTTCCGCTCCCATTACTAACCTCAGCCCCTAATCACCCTAAGATCATCTAACCTAGAAACCTAGGCTTTTTTAGACTCTAATTGAATTGCACCTAAACCCTAATCCAATTGAGCCTCACAAGGGTAGTGGGGGGTGTTAGGGACTAGTTCCCCTATACACAACCTAGCATATCCATTGCCAATTACTAGTTTAGGATAATTCATTAGACTCTAGATTGTTGTTTGGCTTGATAATCTAAATAAAGTAATTATGTTCACATGTCACCCCCAACCTAATTGATAAGTGCATCCCCTAAATAGCCCACACCTCTCGTTATTGCTTTAAAACTATAATTTCCATCTTGCTTAGCTAGTGTTAGGTTAGTTAGTTCTTTACTTGCTTAGTTAACTTCTTGGCTTGTGTTGCCTTGCCTTGTCTTTTCTTGCTCAAAAGAATTAACTGTCTAGGGTTAACCTAGGTTTTAATATTGTTTGATTTCCTTTAATTTCTTTCTTTCTCAACTTAGTCTAATCAATCAAAGCAACCTTCAAACCCTCAAACCCTAGACTCCACAGTAGGAACCTATCCCAAAAATAAACCTAGCTCTAGTACCCCCTTTACTCCCTATGGATTGACCCTATACTTGTCACCCTCCTATACTAGGACATGACCCCATGCGCTTGTGGGTGTAGTGTTTTGGTTTGTGCGAGTGTGTTAAGCTTGGTCTTTTTTAAATTTTGAAAGTTATCCACCGTGTGTGTCTATTCGTGGGGTTACATCTATTCAAACTCCAATCGAGTAGTGTGTTACACCATTAGTAGAAACACACCAAGATTTCTGACGTCGTTGCCAGGGAGAATGGTGCTTGCCCTAGCTAGTTAGTTTTGCTTTGACTTTTCCTACTGCCCTCATCATTTCTATTATTTATTATTTATTCTGTAAATTCTTTGTGCATGTTGGTTTACTAACTTGCCCTCTTTTTTTTGTTGTGCTTTGTGCAATGGACAAGCCACTCATGGAAGACAAGATGGAAGGCCAAAATACACCCTAAAAGACACTTCAAGATTACTTCATGCCTAGCAACTAAATATCACCAATTGCTAGCAGAGTTGAGAAAATGCCTGCGTAGTAATTCTCCATCCCTCCAAGTCTTCTTGGGCTCCTGCCCACTTTCTACAGCTAGGAAGATGAGAACCCCTACAAGCACTTGGACTCATTTCTTGAAGTATGCTCCACCTTCAAGACGCCGACGACCAATGATGACACAATCCAATTGACCTTGTTCTCTTCTCCCTCAAAGGCAAAGCCAAAGACTGTTATGAATGAAGGAGGGACATCATGAGTTGGGAAGTTATGAAGAACACATTCTAAAGACAATTCTACTCTATAGAAAGGTTGACACAACTACAGCATGCCGTAACGAGTTTCAGTCAAATGGCCAATGAACACTTTACAATGCATGGAAGAGATTTAAGAAGATGTTGAGAGAGTGCCAACACCATGAGATCCCTTTATGGCAGCTAGTTTAGTCCTTTTACTCCAATATATCTCCAAAGAGCCAAATCTTAGTAGATTCTTCTTGTGGAGGAGTTTTCATGGCTAGGCTACCCAAGGCAATATGGTCCCTGTATGAGCAGTTGGCAAAAGGTTTAAGAATTTGAGCTTCAAACATTATGAATGATGGTGGTCTTGCATTTGATATGACTCCTATGACTCATAATGACTCAAGTCTGCAAGTGATAAAGATTCTTGGTGACATGGTGAGCTTCAAGAAGAACTAAGTGACAAATGTTCCTTGCCACGTGGTAAATTTTATTGAGTTCTATGATGAAGAAAAGAAGACACCTCACTCCTATAGCTACCAGGAACCACACAGTCCAAGATACAACTCAAGGTTTGAGGAAGAGGTTCTCTCTAAGTTGAAGATCTTTGATGACATACAAATGAATCTGATGAGGCTTGGGAAGATATCTTCCATAATTGCTCTCCAAGAAAAAAAATTGTCTTCAAAACCCATCTTGAGTTTCAATGAAGCAAGTGGTCCAATGCCTTCTTCACAAGTTTTCTATAGTCCACCACCCATGAAAGTGCATCCCATATATAAAATTTAAAGAGATCCCAAGCCTTACACTCCTCCTCGCCCTCCATGTCCACAACTTTCTCAACAATTCACCTTCCAACCTCAATTCTCCCCTCTACCTCAATTTCAATACCAAGTGCCACCTCCACCTCCTCCACAGTCACAACATGATCCCCTTCCCCCCCATGATCAAGGTAGTTTTGTGATAGTTCTAAGGAGTGGGAAATCTCTTGATCATCCCACAAGTTAAAGAAAGGATGATAAATCAAAGCTAAGACAACCAAGTGGTGATACTGTGATTGAGATTGCCAAATATGATTCTATGACACCGCCTGTTGATTTTAGGATACCATGTGCTCCACCTCACACTGCATTTGTAGATCCCACCATCCCTAATGTTCTACAGGGAGGACCACCCCCAGAGTCACCACAGTGATCATCTACCCTATCACTCCTATACTTTAGTGTCATGTCGAGGACAACATGAGTCAAAGGTTTGGGTTGGCAGGGCGGTATGCCCTTTTTTCCCATTTCACCTGCCATTTAGTTTTATATTCTTGTTTTGTTTTGTTGCTCTTGCTATCTAGATTAGATTTTACATGCTTTGCATGTCATGTAGTTTACTTTTTGTCAATTTTTGAGTAATTTTCAAAAAAATTTCCCTTTTTTCCATGCATTGCACATCATTTAAATTTTTCATAATTTTTGATGTTTCAGCTAGGATTTGCTTGTTTTCTACTTTATGTTCAATAATATAGATTTAGATGTGATCGAAGGAAACTTGGCACCGTTTTCGGCCAATTTTGCCCAAATTTAGAAATTCTTGCCTAAAAGTGTGTTTTGACCCAATCTCTACTTGTTTGATTGAAAATGATGACCGTTGACAAATGCAAGTGAATTATCATGGTCTATTGCTAAATGGATTTAATTTTGACTTTTTACATGTACACAACCTCTCTTATGCTTGTAAAATGTTTGGTTGAACTGTGATTGAAGCAAGACACAAACGCTTAGAGTTTTGTAGAACCTCATGATAAAAATGTGGTTTTAGTATTGCTCATTCATGTACCATGTCATTGCTTGATGAAATTGTTAGAGTAATTTTTATGCAGGAAATCTCATGCTGATGTCCACACTAGTAACCCCTCCTTGACCCAACATTTATTCCACCATCTTCTTACCTCTCCGCCTCATGAAAGGATGCCAAAGTGCACATATCGGCTATGGCCACCTCTAAAAGTTTGGGGTGGCCACATCTATATCCCCCCACTTCACTCCCATCATCATGTGACCTATACACACCAAGGGCAATGAAAAAATAAAAAGAAAATACAAGATGCTCCTGTTTAAGAGCATCTAAATAAAGAAAAGATGTGTAAAAGCACTCCAAATCCTTACCGCAACCCTTTCTTCCCTTTGCATACCCATGTAGCTAGGAAATGTCAAACCTAGATAATTTTTCCCTTTTTCACAACCACATGGGTTACTTAGTGTGGATGGACATATGAGATTGAATGCATGAATGTAAAACAACAAAATTAGTCATTTTTTACCTTTGCTACCATGAAGTGGCTTACTCGGAGTGATATGACAACCATATATATTGATTGTGTTTTCTATGCTCTATATGTGAAGTTTGTAGGCTCCGTGTTGTAATCATGATTAATTTGTGAAAGAGGAGAGGAGAGAGGAGGAATGCATGTACTTAATCATATTTGAGCCCATTTAGTCAATATTCACCTATTGCATTGCATATTTCGTTTCTTGAATGAGAAAAATTTGTAGAGAGATTGAGTTGGAGCATACTTGGGGACAAGTATGTTTTAAGTTTGGGGTGGTGATGCAGCCCTATTTTAGGGCTTCATCTTGTATTCTACTACATTTCAATCATATCTATACTTTTTAGATTACATGTTATTTCCCCTAATGTGCATATTTGTATAAAATGCACTTATGGACATTATTTGCATGTTTTTCAGACATTTGGACCACACTTGATAGAAGGGAGAGAGATGAGTGATCCTTGGGTTTCTCTAGCCTTGGAGAGGCCTAAAGTGAAGTTTGAGGCGCTCTCAACCTACCCCTATTGGCCAAAGCTCCATTGAAGAAAAGATTTCCAAGAATGAACAAAGAATGAAGTCAAAGTGCTGCAAAAGAGACCACCACAACTGTGGTACCTCATAACGGCTGTGCTGGCTCATCCGAAACTAGCAGAGTCACATTGAAGCAAATAAAGAATCACCACAGTTGTGCCACTCCGAATGGCCATGGTGGACTGACCCAGAATGGTCGTGCCACCTTGCACAATCGTGTGACAGCTAAAGCAGAATGGCCGTAGAGCCAAGAACAGGCAAATTGATCCAAGCCACCACATCTGTGGTGACCACCATGGCCGTGCTACCTTAGCCCCACCACGACCGTGCTACTTCATGAATAAAAATGAACAAGTTCCTGTGATTTTTCCCCATTTATCAGTACGGTCGTTCCACACCACCAGAACCATTCTCACCTCTCCCCACCACGACCATGCTACTCACAAAAGCCTAGCTACTTTTGCACTACTTTTCCCACTTGACCTATTGCTTTCCCTACAACTATATATACCTAAGTGGAGGCTCTAGCACAATGTTAGCTACCAGTGGCCACCCCTAGCTCACTCCTACCACTTCATTTTCTCCCATTAGCCATTCCACTCCATTTCTACCTCCATTCCACTCCATTTCACAATTTCCACCACTAAAACCCTAGTTTCCTAGTGTTTTGACCCTATTCCACACCCATCCCATGCCATTACACCTTGGAGGAGGGAGGAGGACATCCTACAATAGCTGAAGTGAAGGATTGCTCCATCTACATTGAGATCCATGTCTTCTTCTACCTCTTTCTTCTTTCTTTTTGTATTTTGGATTTCCATGAGTAGCTAGGCCCCTTAGGTGGGCTATTTGGGGTGAAAAATGTTACATTGATACCTTATAGGGGGGAAATGATATGTAAACATTGCAATTTATTTTGGTAATGATTATGCTCTATTTCTATCTCACTCTTCATGAATTTCTTATTGGTTTGTTCTTGAAATAACCTCAGAATTTAGGAAAATTGTTTATATGTGTGAATATTGGGAGTTTCTCCTGGGTCCAATTCTTGGATCCCTAGATAGCCACCCATCTTCCTACATGCTAATCAATTCTCCTAACCCTAGTTGAGAGATATAAGTATCAAGGCTAGAATGTGGGTGAAATGAGGCCTAAAACCTCACTTCCGCTCCCATTACTAACCTCAGCCCCTAATCATCCTAAGATCTTCTAACCTAGAAACCTAGGCTTGTTTAGACTCTAATTGAATTGCACCTAAACCCTAACCCAATTGATCCTCACAAGGGTAGTGGGGGTGTTAGGGACTAGTTCCTCTATACACAACCTAGCATATCCATTGCCAATTAGTAGTTTAGGATAATTCATTGGACTCTAACTTGTTGTTTGGCTTGATAATCTAAATGAAATCATTATGTTCACATGTCACCCCAACCTGATGATAAGTGCATTCCCTAAATAGCCCACACCACTCGTTATTTCTTTAAAATCATAATTTCCATCTTTCTTAGCTAGTGTTAGCTTAGTTAGTTCTTTATTTGATTAGTTAGCTTCTTACCTTGAATTTCCTTGCCTTGTCTTTTCTTGATTAGTAGAAATAAACTATCTAGGGTTAACTTATGTTTTAATATTGTTTGCTTTCCTTTAATTTCTTTCTTTCTCAATTAAGTGTAATCAATCAAAGCAACCTTAAACCCTCAAACCCTAGACTCTGCAGTAGGAACCTAGCCCAAAAAATAACCTAGATCTAGTGCCCCCTTTTCTCCCTGTGGATCGACCCTATCCTTGTCGCCCTCCTATACTAAGACATGACCCCGTGCGCTTGTGGGTGTAGTGTTTTTGTAACATCCCAATATTTGAGTCCTCAGATAAAATGATCTTATATGGAATGATCGGACTACCCATATCACCAAGGTGCACCTCCTTTTCTGGGAGCCCATCATTAAAAGAACTCCATAGTTAAGTGTGCTCATCTTAGAGTAGTACTAAGATGGGTGACCAGTCGGGAAGTTGACCCCGGCTTGCGCGTGAACGTGGATAAAGTGTACAGTTAAGGCTAATGGTGGTCTGTGGGGTCAGTCATGATTTCTGAAACTCTACTAGAGCCTTGGGCAGTGTGCCCAGGCATTACAAATGGTATCAGAGCCATAACCCCTCCAGTAGGTGGGGCCCACATGGGCATGTGGCATGCCAGTCTTGAGTCGTGCGGTCCAGGCATGTTGGAAAGGGTTGTCCATGGTTGACGTAGCCACCCTTGCACTGGTATTCTATGATCGGGAGTGGGGTGTCCATGGGCCATTCTGGGTCTCCACTGAAATAGGGTGATATTATGAGGCCATATAGTTGAGCCTTGATGAGGACATCAAGAGTCTAAGTGGGGGAGATTGTAACATCCCAGGATTTGAGGCCTTGGATAAAATGATCTTATATGGAATGATTGGACTATCCATATCACCAAGGTGCACCTCCTTTTCTGGGAGCCCATCACTAAAAGAACTCCATAGTTAAGCGTGCTCAACTTGGAGTAGTACTAGGATGGGTGACCAGTCGGGAAGTTGACCTTGACTTGCGCATGAACGTGGATAAAGTGCGCAGTTAAGACTAGTGGTGGTCTGTGCGTTCAGTCGTCATTCCTGAAACTCTACTAGAGCCTTGGGCAGTGGGCCCATGCATTACAATTTTGGTTTGTGCGAGTATGTTACGTTAGGTCTTTTATAAATTTTGAAAGTTATATACCACGTGTTTCTATTTGTGGGGTTGCATCTCGTCAAACTCCAATTGAGTAGTGTGTAACACCATTAGCACAAACACACCAAGCTTTCTATCATCGTTGCCAGGGAGAATGGTGCTTGGCCTAGCTAGTTAGTTTTGCTTTGGCTTTTCCAACTACCCTCATCATTTATATTCTTTATTCTTTATTTTGTGCATTTTTTGTTCATGTTGGTTTACTGACTTTCCCTCTTTTGTTTGGTTATGCTTTGTGTATGTGACAAGCCACTCAGGGAATACAAGATGGAAGGCCAAAATGCACCTCACAAGACACTTCAAGATTACTTCATGCCAAGTAACTACAAATCACCAATTGCTAGAAGAATTGCAAAAATGCCAGGGGAGCAATACTCCATCCCTCTGGGTCTTCTTGGGCTCCTGCCCACTTTCTACATCTTGAAAGATGAGAACCCCTACAAGCACTTGAACTCATTTATTGAAGTATGCTCCACCTTTAGGACGCCGACGACCAATGATGACACAATACAGTTGACCTTGTTCTCTTCTCCCTCAAAGGCAAAACTAAAGATTGGTATGAATGAAGGAGGGACATCATGAGTCGGGAAGTGATGAAGAATGCATTCTTAAGACAATTATACTCTATAGAAAGGTTGACACAAATGCGGCATTCTGTAATGAGTTTCAGTCAAATGGGTAATGAACAATTTCACAATGCATGGGAGAGATTTACAAAGATGTTGAGAAAGTGCCCACACCATGAGATACCTTTGTGGCATCTAGTTCGGTCCTTTTACTCCGGTCTATCTCCAAAGAGCCAAACCTTAGTAGATTCTTCTTGTGGAGGAGTTTTAATGTCTAGGCCACCCGAGGAGATATGGCCTCTGTATGAGCAGCTGGCAGAAGGTTTAAGAATCTGAGCTTCAAACATTATAAATGATAGTGGTCATGCCTTTGATATGGCACCTCTGACTCATAATGACTCAAGTCTACAAGTGATGAAGATTCTTGGTGACATGGTGAGATTCATGAAGAACCAAGTGACAAATGTTCCTTGCCACACAGTCAATTCTAATGGGTTCTTTGATGAAGAAAAGAAGACACCTCACTCTTATATCAACCAGGAACCACAAAGTCCAAGATACAACTCAAGGTTTGCGGAAGAGGTTATATCTAGGTTGAAGATATTTGATGACATACAAATGAATGTGAAGAGGCTTGAGGAGAGGATAGAGCATATATCTTTCATAATTTCTCTCCAAGAAGAAAAATTATCTTCAAAACCCATCTTGAGTTTCAATGAAGTAAGTGGTCCAATGCCTTCTTCACAAATTTTCTATAGTCCACAACCCATGCAAGTCCATCCCATATATCACTTCCAAGGTGATCCCAAACCGTACACTCCTCCCCCTCCATCTCCACAACTTTCTCAACAATTCACCTTCCAACCTCAATTCTCCCTTTCACCTCAATTTCAATACCAAGTGCCACCTCCACCTCCTCCACAGCCACAACATGCTCCTCCTCTCTACCATGAGCAAGGTAGTGCTGTGATAGTTCTAAGGAGTGGGAAATCTCTTGAGAAGCCCACAAGTCAAAGAAAGGTTGATAAAATAAAGAAAAGTTAGCCAAGTGGTGATACTATGATTGAGATTGCCGAAGATGATTCTACTCACAAAAATATAACTACTTTTGCACTACTTTTCCCACTTTACCCCCACTTGACCTATTGCTTTCCCCACACCTATATATACCTAGGTGGTGGCTCTAGCATGAGGTTAGCTACATGTGACCACACCTAGCTCACTCCTACTACTCCATTTTTTCCCCTTAGCCATTCCAACTCCATTCCACTCGATTTCACCATTTCCACCACCAAAACCCTAGTTTCCTAGTGTTTTGACCTTATTCCACCACCATCCCATTCCCTTGAACCTTGGAGGAGGGAGGAGGACGTCCTACAACAACTGAAGTGGATGATTTCTGCATCTACACTGAGCTCGAAGGCTTCTTCTACCTCTTTCTCCTTTCTTTTTGTATTTTGCATTTCCATGAGTAGCTAGGCCCCTTAGGTGGGCTGATTGGGGTGAAAAATGTTACTTCGATACCATGTTGTGGGAAAATGATATGTAAACATTGTATTTTTATTTGCTAATAATTATATTCTATTTCTATCTCACTCTTCATGTATTGCTTGTTTGATTGTGCTTGAAATCACCTAGGAATTTAGGAAATTGCTTATATGTGTGAATTTTGGGAATTGATTCTAGATCCAATTCTTAGATCCCTAGCTAGCCACCCATCTTCCTACATGCTAATCATTTCTCCTAACCCTAGTTGAGAGATCTAAGTAGAAAGTTAAGATGAATTAGTGTGTTTATCATGGGGCTTTCTCAAGGCTAGAATGTGGGTGAATTGAGGCTTAAAACCTCACTTCCGCTCCCATTACTCACCTCAACCCCTAATCATCATAAGATCATCTAGCCTAGAAATCTAAGTGTGTTTATACTCTAATTGAATTGCACCTAAACCCTAATCCAATTGAGCCTCACAAGGGTAGTGGGAGGGTGTTAGGGACTAGTTCCCCTATACACAACCTAGCATATCCATGGCCAGATGGTAGTTTAAGATAATTCATTAGACTTTAGCTTGTTGTTTGGCTTGATAATATAAATGAATCATTATGTTCATATGTCACTCGCAGTGTTCTCATATGCCCCGCATGAGTCCTCTTATGCGGCCGCATATGCTTATGCGGCCCTCAACCGCTCCACATATAACTATGCAGTGCTATTTTTGGGCATGGACCGAATATGCGTCCTGCGGTCCGCATATGCGGTCGCTTAGGCCCCACATTTCATTTGATGACTTAAGTAAAAAAAAATAGAACCTCAAATAAAAAAACCAAATTAAATGAAAACTTCAATATAGTTGGTTTTAGATCAGATATTGAAATTTTTCTACCTCAGAAATAATTGTATTTTGAATGAGTGGTGCAAAATATATTATTACATTTTACAATTGTCAATGTTTCATTATGCTCTTTCCTTTTGCTCTCTTTTTCTCTTCTATTTTGCTCTAAGATTAGATCCTGTTGCACATGCAACAGTTCTGATTTTGTCTTGTATAAAAGGGGAATCTATTGCAGATATTAATTGGATGTGATATTTTCTTTTACAAAGTTTCAAATTTTGTGTGCTGCCTAGGGAGTAATTTATATTCCCTACAACTTTTTCTTCTCTATTTATTACTGACTTGATTTCTTCATATCATTTTGATGTTTTGATTTTGTTTTTGATGTTCTTTTTTTGTTTCTACTTTGAACTACCATGTTTTGTGTTACTGTGGTTATTCTTATTGTGTTCATTCAATAAATGTTCTTCTATGAACTGCATGTGTTAGTGTGTTTTGTGACTTGTATATTTTAGTACATTATATAAACTTAGGGTTTTTTTGATTGATTTTTTTTCTTGATCATTGGAAAATATGTGTTTCTTCTTCCATGATGTAATGATCCATTGGTACATTTTGGGCTATTAGGCTACAAAACTAGAAGGCATGAAATTTATGATTATGATTCTATTTTTTTAAATAAATAGATGTATAAAATATATAATTAATTAAAAAAATCCAAAAACGCATATGCTCCGCTTATGCTCCCGCATTCCGCTTATACTCTATGTGGTACCCTGACCGAACGCATACTGCATAACACATTTCAGAACATTGGTCACTCCCAACCTAATTGATAAGTGCATCCCTTAAACAACCTGCACTTCTCTTTATTGCTTTAAAACCCTAATTGCCATCTTGCTTAGCTAGTGTTATCTTAGTTAGTTTTTTACTTACGTAGTTAGCTTCTTACCTTGCCTTGTCTTTTCTTGTTGAGTAGAATTAACTATCTAGGGTTAACTTACATTTTAATATTGTTTGATTTCCTTTAATTGTTTTCTTTCTCAACTTAGTGTAATCAATCAAAACAACCTTCAAACTCTCAAACCATAGACTCTATAGTAGGAACCCAGCCTAAAAACTAACCTAGCTCTAGTGCATCCTTTTCTCCCTATGGATCGACCATATACTTTCCGCCCTCCTATACTATGAGATGACCTCATGCGCTTATGGGTGTAGTGTTTTGGTTTGTGTGAGTGTGTTAAGTTAGGTCTTTTATAAAATTTTAAAGTTATCCACCATGTGTGTTTGTTCGTGCGGTTGCATCTCTTCAAACTCCAATTGAGTAGTGTGTAACACCATTAGCAGAAACACACCATAGGGCATCCAAGAAAAACCCTAGAACCATCAACACACATAGATGTACATCATAAACCAAGGTATAAAAAGGCACCCCTATGCACCACTCTCTCCAACATGATGCTAAAACATGTGAGGCACATAAAAAATGTGACAAACTATAAGCAAAACCCTCAACATGGGTAAAATGCAACTTGGTCCAAAATAGGCACACATAAAGAATAACTAGCTCAAACATTTTGACAAACTGGACCAAACTAAAACCATAAGAAAGTCACATGTTATTTTTTAGGGAACATATATATTTATATTTCATTCATCCCGCTCTCTATCGTAGGCCAAATTGTAAAAATATAGACATTGACATCCTTGGTAAGCCGAGGCGGTTTATTGGACGAGAAATTAAACAAAGAACTAGTATTTAATGAGAAACTAGTAATACTATCAACATTAGAGTTATGAGTCCTCAGGACAAAGGAGACATGCGACATGCCAACTTTGTCACAAAGCCTCCTGAACTGCCTGATATAAGGAGCAAACTTGTTTTTTGGAGGAGCAACCACGATAATAGCTATAATCACCGATGTTGCATCTCACAAGATAGTGGGGAAATGCCATCCTATACTTCTACAAATCTCCAAGGCACAAATTATACCTTATATTTCTACTTCCAGCACCAAAGCAGCATGGATGGGTGAACCGTGACCCGTGATCAAATTGTCTTGGTTATCTATGACATGAACCCCAACACATGCAATGGTAGATTGGGGTCTATTGGAGGCATCAAAAAACATGAAGATATGGTGGCCAACCGGGGGCACAACTGAGAGAGGAGTTGGGGCTGAGCGAGACACCTCTTGTTTTGCAAAATTGAGAATATCACTAACTCTTGCTTTGATGAACGATATGCACTGAGATACAGGTTGACACTTCTCTGTATGTATAAGTTCATTTCTATACAAACAAATTGCCCAACTAGCCACAATAGGGGTCAGGGAAGCTATGTGATCTCCTTTAGAGGTGACAAGATCAAGAATCCTATCTTCTTCAGGTAGAAGGAAGAAGTGAGGTTTGGCTTCTAGTGCCATCCAGACTTGTTTACTACGTGAGAAATCACGTAGGCAATGCAACAAGGTATCATGTGTGTTGGAGCACATTGGATAGGTATCAACCGTTGGAATGTGGTGTCGAACCTTTTTGACATTATTAAGAAGGGCATTGTGTTGACGGAGCTAGAGGAAGGTCTTTATCCTAGGTGGAGTGCACATCTTCCAAATATTATCCCATGCCCCATCAATAGGTGAGTATGAGTCATGCCTCATCCATACGTAGGTCGTCTTGGCAGAGAGGTCACATGTGGGGGTCAGTGGTCATTACCAAGAGTCAAACCCAGAGGTAGGGTCTGGAGGATAAATATACTGGATTTGTTGCCAAGCAACCTGAGGTATATAGCTATGAATAAAAGACCAGTCCCAATGCCCATCATCCAACACCATGGATGCCACACAAAGGTCAGAAAGTTCAGTTGGGGGATTGAAACTCGGGGCCAGATCCTTGATGGAAGAACCTTGAAGCCATTTCCTAGACCATACATTAGAATGAATACCTGAATTGATAGTGATTGATGATACTTCCTTGGTGGTTATAGAATGCTTTCAAATGAAGGATGAACTGAAAGAGCTAGCCTTATTGTCAAGGATTCCCTTAGTCATGTATTTCTCATGCAGAAGGCAAACCCAAAGGGACTCCGATCTATTTAAGAAGTGTCATACATTGTTTAATATCATAGTGGTTTTTTGGACACAAGCATACTTCACTCCTAGCCCTCCAACCATCTTTGGCATAGTGGCAACTTTACTAGAGACTAGTGATAGATTCTTATGGGCACTACCCCCTGACCAAATAAAGTTCTTAACATGTTTATTTATGTCATCACTTTAGTTGGGTGGTAGTTGTATTGATTGTATGGAATAGCTTGGTATGGCCTACAGGGTCGACTTTGCTAGTGTTATCCAGCCTGCAAGTGAAAGTTGTCGAGTGGACCACCTAGTCATTTGTTCTTTAATAGTCGAGACTATAGAGGTGTGTGTAGACTTGTTAATTTGATGATGCAGAATGGGAACTCCCAAATAGTGACTCAAGTCAGTTGTGAGATGGATACCCAATTTCCTACAGAAGGAAGAGCTTGCCGCTCATGGGGTATTAGGTGAGAAATAGCAATAGGACTTTGCATTAGAGATTGTCTGCCCAGATGCATGAGCAAAGGTCCTCAATATCCTATTGATGATGATATCTTTCTTACTAGAGCCTCCTCCATTAGAAGGATATCGTCAAAAAACAAAATGTGGGGCAGTGGGGTGCCATGGCGAGCTAACCGAATGGGCTGCCCTAATGAAATAGAAGCATGATAGCCTGACTGAGTCTTTCTATGTAGAGGATGAAGATATATAGGCTAATGGGATCGCCTTGACAGATACCCGAAGTAGCCTTAAAAGGGTCCATGGGGCGGCCATCCCAAAGAATGGAAGTGTGACCCTTGGTGATTATCTGCATAATGTGGTTGATGAGGTTCATAGGAAGTCCCATTCTAGTCAGCGTGTCTAGAATGAAAGACCATCTCATATGGTTGAAAGCCTTGGAAAGATCTCATTAATGCAGACCAATTGGAAAGATCTCGTTAATACAGACCAAATTTTTGCCAGATGTTTTCATGTGCATAGTGTGAATAACTTCTTAGACAAGGATGATATTATCAGTGATCTGCTTGCTAGGAATGAAGTTTGACTGGGTCTCAGACACCCAATCATTGAAGAGAGGTTTAATTCATTAAATGATAATTTTTTAGATGAGTTTGAAGTAAGAGTTGTTCAAGGAGATGGGTCGGAGGTCACTACATTGCCTAGGTTGCTTGTCTTGGAAATCAAAACCATAAAAGAATAAACTAGGCAATCATCAGTTTGACCTATTTTGAAATCCTCCCGCACTGTATGGTAGGAAAACAAACCAACTCTATCCCATTTTTTTAAGTGAAAGAATTACATATGCCATCAGGACCCGACGCCTTCTTAGCCACCATAAAAAACATAGTACACTTGATTTTGTCAGAGGATGGTGTTTTTATGATCCTCAAACAAGCTACTGCACCAAGTTGGAGGAACGTGTATGGGAAGACAACTTCAGCTACATGATCAATGGTCCTGGTTGGTGGGGCGAACATAAGATCTTGAAAGAATGTGTGCATCATCGTTTGGATTGTCTCCGATGAGTCTTTCCATGCACCCGCTCCATCTTTGAGGCAGATGATTTTGTTAAAATTGCACCTAGCTTTAACATAGGTATTGAAAAACTTAGTATTATCATCTCTCAGACTGATCTAGTTTATATTTGCATGTTGCCACCAGTCTGCCTCTTCTTGAAGGAGGAGGTTGTTGTATTGTTTTTGAATTTGAATGGATGTTAGCTCAAAATTGAATCTATTCCTCAAATTTGAATGTACCTGACATGCATTGATATGCCACATGATGCTACTCTTCAGTTTGTTTTTCTTGTTTATATGTTTCATATCCCATTTAATGGCTACAGAGTGGAAGGTGGGTAGGGCATCGAGGAAGGACTTGTTAGAATCCCAAGCTTGAAGGAGTTTGTCTGTGAATGATGGAGAAAGATCCCAACTAGCTTTTGTCTAGAATGGGTGAGAATCAGATCTTTGTTTCGAGCAACTATGCATAAGGATGGGGCAATGGTCATTGTAGAGATGAGGAAGGACAATATTTGATGTTCCAATGGTAGAAACTAACCATTTGTAATTTATAATTACTCCATCCAATCTCTCCAATAGTTGAATATGTTTGAACATAAAGAACGGGCCAACAACTTTCATGTCTATGAGGCCGGTGTGAGAAGGAGGGAGTTGATTTTTTTTATAGAAAGACAATCAAAATGGCAGCCAGCCTGCTTCTCGGAGGTGTCAAACATAGTGTTAAAGTCCCCAACCACAACCCAGACACCCTGGGTAGTGGAGGAAATCTCATGGAGTCGTCTCTAGAAGAAATCTTGTTTGTAGGAATTGAGACTTCCATACATTGCAGTATGGTGCCAAGTTCCATTAATTAGACAGTGAATAAACTGGCGGTGGTTATGGATGATGTCGATAGTGCACTGGGTCTCATCCCAAAGAAACCATATGCCTCTAGAAAAATTAAGAGCTTGAACTCTGTTTGATGAAGAGAAACCAATTTGCTTAATGATGTTTGTTGCCTTTGAACCACTCACATGAGGTTCTACAATGGCAGTCATCTGCAGTCTATACTGATAATCTTTAAGATGTCTAATTTTCTTTTTAAGGCAAGCCCCCCATATATTCCAACAGAGGAATCTGATCATTGATAAAGAAGAGAGTTGACTGTATGCATCACAATGGCTGCATAGAGACTGAAAGACGTATCCTCACCGGTCATCTCATCATCAGTGACGTCCATAGGCTCATCTTGAAAGTCTAGGGCCCGTTTCATCTCTGATTCCTCATTAAGGTTACCAATCATTTGGTCTAGCTTCCCTTTTTTCCCTCTCCCTACCTGGGCTGACAGTCTAGTATATGATCCACTTGTTACAAAGGATAACCCTATCGCCTCCTCCTTTATTACCCCATTGAAAAGGTTGTTGATTATGACTAACAACTATCGGGTCCTCGCTCACCACAAATTGGAAGGGTGGGTTAGGAGGCACATCATGTTATTTACCCTGTATGGTCTCATCATCTACTAGGGCCACGATGGTGTTGCTCTGGGTTTTGTTACCACTTTTGGTAGGTGGTGGCTTAGGAGGCGGGGCACTGCTTGTCACCTTGGAACTGGACTGTTGGGGGCGTTGCCCCTTCTTCTTTTGTTTCCTACTTTGGAATGTTTTCCTGTCTTCTTCATCACCCTTTGAGTTATCCTACGGTGAAGCAGTAGACTCCTTTGCTTGATTGTCCTGGCTTGGAGGTATCTTTTTGCATGCATTGATCGATTGTTCCTGGGTAGGTTTCTTTGCATTTAGTGGACGATGTTTAGGTTTCATAGCATGAATTTGCTGCATGTAAGTTGCAGCGTTCAGGAGGGTTGGGCATGTATATGGTGATGGATTTGTGGGTGTTAAAGGGGTGACAAACATGCACTTCTTATCATAAACCCCTAACAAGGATTTTGCCCCCTAACAAGGGGTGACAAACATGCAGTCCTTATCATAAATTCCATACTAAAACAACCAAAAAAGGAGGTAAAGAATGAGATCAAGAAAAAACATACCATTTGAAAATGAAATCAAAGTTGGTAGGCAAACCTTTCCCAACATGGCATTATATTTATATATTTTAGCCCCCAAATAGTATACATTCAAGCTTAGCTACTCATAGTCATAGAATTAACAATAAAAAGGGAAAAGAGAATAGAAACTCCATGTGCTCTGGACGAGGGAGTTCATCTCTTCACCTCTAGAAGCTTCAAGGGCATCCTCATCCTCAAAATATACAATAAAGCATGGAATGTGGAAGATATGTTCAAACCCAAGTAAACTAGGATTGTAGAGTGGATGCATGAAGGGAGTGAGGTGGAATGGGAGGAAGAACAAGAGAGGCAGCTATAGAGGTTAGGAGTTTCTAACCTTCAACTCCAAATCTTCATTAGTGTATAGATGGTGTCCTAGGGGCTCTAGGGTAAGTGAGGGTAACACTGTAAATGTTGTGTAAGAAGTAGTAGGGGTTGATGGGTAGCACAACCATTCCAGAAAAAACAGTTGTTGTGGGTATGAATGAGAATGACCATGGTGGATTGAAATGTCTGTGGTGCGAAGGTGAAAATGTTGGGTAACTTTTTAGTGAAGTGAGGTGGAGTAACACAACCATTTTAGATAGAACGAACATGGTGGCTCTATGGTGGACTGTGCAGGTAGCATGATTGTGGTGGAGCATGTGTAAAATAAATTGTTGAGCAGCACAACCATAGTGGATGAGGTAGGAGGAGGATTTAGGAGCTTGTCGGCATGACATTTATGTAGAGCATGATCATTCTAGTGACTTGGAACCACGACAGTGGCGGTTGAAACGATTGTTATGGGAAGGTTGTCCTGGGATTGATTCACGAGAGATCATTATGGCAAAGGCAGAGTCCCTCATCGATTCTCGATGTAAAGTAGAATGTGTTTAATATAACTCTTAATGGAAGTGATCTACTGGGCAATCAATTAATTATGTCATGCAATGTTTACACATGTATGTCTTGCAATATTTGTGTGTAGTAGGTGAAAAGAAATGATCTTCGACAATTGTTGCTGTTCAATAGCCACAACCAAACAACATAAATATTACTGTCTATTTGGATCAAACGAGCAAAGAATGCTGCTGGCTAGGTTTGTACCTTGCACACGACCAGCCTATCTATAGAGGTAGAAGATTTGATAGGTTGGCATTCCATCTGAAACGAGCAGTAGTCGTCCGCTCCATCGTTGTTGTACAAGGCCACCATCATGGAGTAACATGATCCGAAACAAATTCCGTGCATCAACAACGACAATGACAGGCTCCCCCACCTCCGTCATCTTTCACGGGCTCCAAGGGCCAAAGCCTACATAACTTGTTTCGACAGTAGGCAGCATTGCTAGATCGAGTATGAGGAGGAAACCCTACAGACATGGTTGGTGTGAGGAAGGGTCGACCTCATAGATCAGGGAGACGAACATGGCAAGCGAGAATCTTCAATTGAAGTGGAGCAGATGTAGTGGAAGAATTAGAACACATGTGATTTTCAGAACATAGTTGGTAGTCTGCAAGGAGGTATGCGTCAA
Source organism: Alisma plantago-aquatica (assembly GCA_963693085.1). Taxonomy (NCBI): domain Eukaryota; kingdom Viridiplantae; phylum Streptophyta; class Magnoliopsida; order Alismatales; family Alismataceae; genus Alisma; species Alisma plantago-aquatica. Next base: position 1,115,989,148 of record OY856412.1, read on the forward strand.
AGAGTACTTGGTTAGACATTCAGATCTGCAAATAACCAAATCAAGCAAAAGAAGTTTGGCTAATCACACCCACTCCTAATGTAACCTGTAAAATCCTGTCAACAGTGAGTACCACTCCGTTTACGACGTATCTCGTATCTTGTATTCGTATGGGGTTTGGCTTATGAGTTTGACTCCATGAATACTACTCCTAAGAGACATGACTAGTAGGAGAGGGTCAAGAATGAGACTCAGTTCGAAGTGTATAATTCAGTACTAGAAATTCTGACATTTAATATATAAATATACTACATATATATAATACATAATGTATAATAAAGAATATATTCTTTTTCAACAATAAATTCGTTTCAAAATTTCTCGCAAATATGGATTTTATTTTTTTAACATAAAGAAATTACATTGAAATAAAAGGAAGACGGCTGTACCACCACCTTCGGAATAACAAATTATAAAATATTTCGTTGGCTTGAAGTTTTCTCTAAAGTGGATGATTCTGCACTGTGGGAATTTCTGATACTGGATAATGGATTCCATGTAATACATAATAGCCAATAGTGTGGTACCGAACTTTACAATGTGGCTTAATTATCTATGGATGTTCTTTTGCCACCTAAAATTTAACTTACTGATGTAAAAGTTCTAGGGATTATATTGGGTAGTATCCATTTTACAACCATATGTACGTAGGTTTCTGTAATGCAATCTATAACTTATAATTGTATCGGCTGCGCCATGAAAGAAAATATGGTAAGTAGAAAAATTTATATTAGTGGGTGTAATATAAGTAAATGTGTATGTTCATGAAGAAATTAAAAATACTCATCCATGGCGAGTAAAACATCACGTAGCATGTCAACTAATCAGTTCTTGATAAAAGGCGTAAAATCTTCTGTACATTTGGATGAGATTACAATCGAAGATGTGTTATTTCGATTTCATCTAGTAGTATAATACACTGTCACTTTATCAAACCAATATTCTTTTTGTTTTTCTATGTATGTAGAAACAATTCAACTAGCTAGTGACGAAATGAGTAGAGTTTCGTAAGTTGTTCAAATTCACTAGGATGTATCTCTTTTTCTGGAGCTGTCGTTTTCTATTCTTAATTTATCATGCAAAACCCTATGAACAACACATAAGAGGGGACACATCAGTACACATGTAGACAACATGACACATAGAATTACACATAGAAGAACATACAATTATTCATAGAAGTACACATGTGAACACAAGAGTACACATAATAGTATGAAAGAGTACACGTAGCAGTACATAAGAGTACACGTTGATGTGCCCAAGAGTAAACAGGTCTATACACAAGATTACACATAGCAACATACAAAACCCTACGCAAAAACCTATGAAAAACACATAAAAGAAGACACATCAGTATGCATGTACACAACATTATACATAGAACTACACATACAAGAACATACGAGTATCTATAAAGTATACATTTGAACACATGAGTACACACAATGGTATGAAAGAGTACACGTAACAATACATAAGAGTACACATCGATGTGTGCAAGGGTATGAATGTCTATACACAAGATTACACATAGCAACATACAAAAGTACATAGGTGTACATAAGAGTATAGATAGATGTACACAAAAGAACACAACTATACATTAGAGTACACAAACAAGTACATAATAGAAAGCACAATGTCAAAACAATACACAAGAGTACACATTATAGTACATGTGAGAATATATATAAATACACAAGAGTACACATAGTAGTATATATGTGTACACAAGATTAAGAATAACATTGCACATAGCAACACACAAGAGTATACATAGCAATAATAACAACATACACAACAATGCACCTATCGGTACACACTACTACAGAAACAACGATCAACGTTTCTTTTAGAGGTGTCGGTTATTTACAGAAACCGACGTTGTACACCTTCAACGTCGGCGATTTAAGAAATCTGACATCTATGTTTGAAGACCAGCCAGACACGGGTATCGATTTTAATTCAGTGTCGGCTGAAGAAAGAAATCGACGCCTAAAACAACTTGTGAAAAAAATTGCCCCCAAAGTGTCACATACAGTGTCGGTGTTTTACCTAATAACTGACGCCTAAAGAAACCAAAAATTGTATGCAAAGTTCCAATATGGGCGTCGGTTTTTGTGGTGTAACCGACGCTGATAATGGTTTCCGCAAAAATTTTTAGGGTAAAGTTTGTCCAATTGAACGTCGGTTTTTAGTAGCAACCGACACTTATTCCATTTGGTGTCAATTTTTTATATAATCGGCGCCCATTGTTAACTTAACACCACCCGCTCAAGCCAGACTCTCCCCTGTCTCTCTGTTTCATTGCCGAGAACATAGGGCTGGTGATTTGTGATTCTTCAGCCACAGTCATCGTCGCCTGCTTGCTGTGCTCCTGCCGCCGTCGCCTGCTGTCGCGTGCACCGCCGCCGCTTTCTACCACTGCTGCCTGCTATTGCCACTGCTCCTTCTCATGCTCCTTCTCCCGGCACCGTCCTGCTCCTGCTCCTGCTCCCGGCACCCTTTCCCGCCGGTCCTGCTCCTGCCCTTCTCCCGTCTGTCGCACGACCGTGGTCAAGCCACCGCCGCCTGATCAAGCCTCTGCCCCTGCTCCTCACACCGTTGGAGCTCGAGCCTGACGTCACTGGAGGAGCTGTTGCACCGTCGGAGCTTGAGCCTGAGGTCACCAGAGCTAGCTTCTGCTTCCCCTACTGCTAGGTAGGTTACATATCTTGATTTTACTGATTTCCATCAACTGATTAGTATTTACTTATCTACTGATTTGTATCTACTCATTTGTATTTACTTATATCTATTGATTTGTATTTATTATCTACGGGTTTTTATTCATTTATCTATTGATTACTAATAATGTACTATTTTAACTTGTCTAATTCTCATGCTTGGCCTAATTCAATAAATTTTGATGCATGTTGAAATAAGATTCGAACTTGTCCATTCTAGCATCCTAGTTTGATTTGATTATGTGCTTTGAACCCTTGAAACATGCGTGTTAAATATACATTGATGTTCAATGTCAAAATTAACTCACATGTGGGTCTTCTAAATGATTATGTGAACTCCTAAATCAGTAACATATATTATTCTTTGTGTACCCCAATACCTTGTGAATCATGTATGCGCCATAAGTTGATTAAATGCCTAAATCTTGACTTGAAATATGACCTAGTATGTATGTTGATATATGAAGCTCTAGTTAAAACTTCAAGATTGACCCCTGATTCAAATTTTTGATATATGGAATCAAGGTTTATTTTCTGTTTAATATTTACTAACAAGCATGATTAATGATGTTACACAAAACTTAGGATATGAATGATGAAATTAGGTTTGTAGGTATAAGATGACAACATACATGTATTTGTTGGCCTAGAATCCCGTCCAAGATTTACTCATTAGGATTAAACCTTAGATAGTCCCCAGTTTGGGACTGTTCTTGAACAACTAACCTCACTTAGGATGTAAGTGTATAATGTGTATTGGGTTTTTAAGAAAATTTCGGCAGCATTTCCCCGTTAATCTTGGATAGTCCCCAGTTTGGGACTGTTCTTGAACAACTAATCTCACTTAGGATGTAAGTGTATAATGTGTATTAGGTTTTCAAGAAAATTTCGACAGCATTTCCTCGTTTTTTCTCTAAGTACATGTGTACTTGGAGAACAACGGGAAAATGCTGTCGAAATTTTCTTGAAAACCCAATGCACATTATACACTTACTAGTGAGATTAGGTGTTCAAGAATGGGATAGGTGGTACACAATTTACTATATATAAGAATGAAAACACATGTATTTGTTGGCCTAAAGTTTTAACCATGCATAAACTCTAATCTGTTAACCCTAGACCCTAATGTTGTTGTAATATATACTTGTTTTCTCTTTGATCATAGAATGGATAGATCATGGATGTCTATTCGCAATCGCTGCACCCTAGAGTTTATTTCTGGTCTTGACCAGTTTATTAGATTTTCCGGGGAACATAGGAAACAACCTTGAGATAGGTTCTACTGTCCATGTAGGCATTGTGGTAACAACTTGAAAGTCAGCACTGGTGACGAAATCAAAAGTCATGTCATGTGCAACGGGATTATACAAGGCTATACAGAATGGCACTGGCATGGAGAGATTTCAAACCCGAAACCAGTGGATGTCGATAGTAGTGCTTGTGTGGAAGAAGAATTTGCCTTTGATGACGTAGATGTGAATGAATCAGTTCCAGTAGACATCGTTGATGCGATGCTAGATAGTTGTGGGGTAGAGCACATCGATCCACCTCCCATTTTTAGAAACATTGCGCATGATGCTGAGATATCATTATACATAGGTTTTACTATGTTTACGAAGCTTAGCGCTGTGTTGAGACTGTATTAGCTAAAATCTAACAATAGATGGAGCGACAAAAGCTTCACATCATTGTTGTCTTTGTTGAAAGAAATGCTTCCTGAAGGAAACGAGCTGCCAATCTCAACATACCAGGTAAAGAAATTGTTGTGCCCAATGGGAATGGATGCCAAGAAGATACATGCATTCCCGAATGATTGTGTATTATTTCAAAAGGACTATGTGGATTTGAAAGATTGTCCAAAATGTGGTGCGTCACGGTATAAATTGACGACTTCGGGGGAGTCCAAAACTGGTTCTCCTTCCAAGGTGATGTGGTATCTACCTATAATATCACAGTTTCAACACTTGTTTTCCAATCCGATAGATGCGAAGAATTTGAGGTGGCATGTAGATGTTAAGAAAAATAATGATGGGATCCTACAACACGTGTCTGATTCCCCACAGTGGAAGAAGATTGATCTATTGTACCTTGAATTTGGTGAAGAAGTCAGGAATCTAAGACTTGGGCTTTGTATAGATGGGATGAATCTGTACGGGACATTGAGCAACCAACATAGCACTTGGCCAGTCATGCTTGTTATATACAATCTTCCTCCCTAGCTGTGTATGAAAAATAAGTATGTAATGCTGTCGTTGTTGATATCGGGCCCTAAACAACCTAGAAATGATATCAATGTTTATCTTGAACCTCTGATTGACGACTTAAAGAAACTCTGGGGTGAAGGTGTGATGACCTATGATGCTTCACGAAGAGAGACATTCTGTTTGCATGCTATGTTGTTTGGCACTATTAGTGACTTTCCAGCATATGGGCATTTGTCTGGATATAGTGTCAAAGGAGCTAAAGCGTGTCCTATATGTGAAGAGAACATTGATTCAATAAGACTAAAACATGGCGGTAAGACTGTATATCTCGGTCATCGAAGGTTTCTTACAAAATTCTATCTGTATCGTAGGAAGAGAAAAGCATTCAATGGATTGAATGAGGAATAGAGTGCACCTAAACCTATACCAGGGGAGGTTGTTTATGAAAGAGTAAAAGACTTTGTCAATGAATTTGGTAAGAGATCACAATGTATGGCCACATGGAGTGACAAATCTTTATTCAAGAAGAAGTCAATATTTTGGGATCTTCCTTGTTGGAGTTCTTTGACAGTCAGGCATTGTATCAATGTCATACACATTGAGAAAAATGTCTGTGATAGTGTCATTGGTACTTTGTTGAATATACCAGGTAAGACTAAAGATGGGATAAAATCCAGACTGGACCTACGTGAAATGGGAATAAGGTCAGAATTAACAGAATTACTTGAAATGGAAAATCAGAGAACATACTTACCTCCCTCTTGTTACACATTGTCTAGAAAGGAGAAGAAAGCTTTTTGTGAATGTTTGGTAAATGTTAAGGTGCCACAGGGTTACTCATCCAACATTTGTAGATTGGTATCAATGAAAGATATGAAGTTTATAGGTCTTAAATCTCATAATTGTCACACTCTAATGCAACAAATATTTCCCGTGGCAATTTGATCTATATTGTCGAAGCATGGAAGTTTGCAATCACCCGACTTTGTTTCTTTTTCAACAGTCTATGCAGTAAAGTTATTGACCCTGATACTCTCGATAATTTGCAAAGAGAAGTGGTTGTTACCCTATGTCATCTTGAGATGTATTTTCCTCTGTCGTTCTTTGATATCATGCTACATCTTGTTGTCCACTTGACTAGGGAAGTGAAAATGTTGGGACCAGTTTTCTTGCATTCGATGTATCCCTTTAAACGATACATGAGCATTTTTAAAAGTGATGTTCGAAACCGTTATCGGCCTGAAGGGAGTATTATTGAGGGTTATGTGGCGAAAGAGGTTATGGATTTTTACAATGACTTTCTTAGTGGTAATGCCACTCCTGGTAATGACAAGAATATTTAGGAGCAATTTGGCAAAGGAATTTTGGGATCACGGGTGAAAGTAATCAACCGTGAGCAGTTGGAACTAGGTCACTTGTATATTTTACACAACATGGACGAAGTGAGTGTTTATATCGAGGAACATACCAATTTCATCAAGAGACAATATCCTCGAGCCAATACAATGTGGCTTTCTAGAGAGCATAACAAGACATTTATTAAGTGGTTTGAAGATAAAGTCTTACATCAACTATCTCAAACACCAGATGATATTACTGAAACTATCAAATGCCTCGCCTTTAAACCAAAATTGAATGTTATGTCTTATGAAGGGTATGACATTAATGGATTCACATATTACACAAAGTGCCAAGATGGTAAGAGTGTCGTCCAAAATAGTGGGGTCACCCTTCAAGCGTCGACTATGTTTTTTGCAAGTGTAAAGGATAAGAGTCCACGTGAAGCTAAAATGTCATATTACGGTGTCATTGAAGACATATGGGAGTTTGGCTACATATATTTCAGAATTATGCTCTTCAAATGTAATTGAGTTGATAACACCAAAGGAGTTATAGTGGATGAATTAGGTTTCCTCTATACTAAAATTGTATGGTAAATTTACATTACGTTAAATTGTTAGTGTGTGTATATGATGTCAATCAATCTGAAATTATATATATACATGTTAAAAAGAAGACACCCAGAGCATCTAGGCCCCCACCTCCACCTCCTACATTACCAAGTTGGGTTCCACATGACCTACCTGTCCCGTTAGGTCCTAATTGTAGGGGTATGGCAATATGGTTAGGCGAACATGATATAAATTGCCCTATAACTATTTCTATAGATGCGGATGTTGTAGGTCAATCATACGAAAGAAAACTATTTATACAAGATATTTTAGAGTTGTTTCGATATGATTGGATGAATACATATGTGATAGAGTTATGGATAAGGTGAGATCTTCTTTATACATCCATATACCTTGAGTAGGATCTGGTGATCTGGTTTCTTATTTATTAATGCATACATAATACATGTTTTGCAGCTACTTAAACAAGATATGTGCATATTTTTCATTCGAACATGTAGGATTTTTGATTCCATCTTTGATTAGTCTAGTAGCTAAAGACCCTCTGTCAGTTCAACAATACTGCTGTGATGCTTTTACAAATTTTGCTCAAAATAAGAAGACGTTGATAATAGCTCCATTCAATGTGGAGTAAGTTTACTTTGCTTATAATTTGGACTTAAGAAAATTATATTTTTATTATGGATTTTGAGTTATTACTTTTTAACTTTTTTACCTCTAGTGGTATGCATTGGGAGTTACTAGTTATTGTCCCTGAGACGTTCACTGTCTATTATCAAAATCCTAAGGGGACTAAATTGAATTCAAAATATGGACACAAAATGAAAATGGCATTATTCCAGTGAGAAATATTTTATTTTCATATCTATTAACATATGTTTTTACATTACTATTTAATTATGCAATGTACTGTGTTACATTAACATGTAGGGGATTAGATGAGTTCAAAAAGGCTGGAGGAAAGGTCCCCAGGAAAAAGAACCAGCCAATAATTTGGAAGAACATGGAAGTAAGTTCCCGACTGCAATGTATATATTATTTATGTAAACAATGCTTAATTAGTTGTATTTTTTAATATTTTGTATGTTTCAATTTATAGTGTGCTACACAAAACAACGGATGGGCATGTGCATACTATGTGATGTGATTTATGCACATGATTATCAAATATGCCGCAGTGGACATCGATACCATTCCTGAGCTATTATATATAGTCTCATTAGATAATATGAAATATATCAATCTTATTTATATATTATTAATTATATATATACATCATTCTCTTTGCAGGTGTTTAAAACTGACCACACTACAGGAATGACCTTACTAGATGTACATGCTCCATATACGACGGGAGAATTAAATGATGTAAGAGAAGAATGGGCAACAACCATACAAGTAGTGGGGTTTTTAACATATAATTGGGATGTTGATAGCGAATAATGACTAAAAAATGATATTTTGTAAATGAATTTCTGAATTATAATATGTGTGAATGTTTCTACATGTGTCTGAATGTTTATACATGTGTGAATGTAAAAATGAATGAAACTGTTGGTTGCTATATGAATGTTTCTACATGTGTGAATGTGAAAATGAATGGAACTGCAGATTGCTACATGAATGTTTCTACATGTGTGAAAATTGAATGGAACTACAAGTTGCTAAATGTGTGAAAATTAATGTTGTTAATTTTGCAGGTTTGTGGCCTGTTGTTGGATGATATCAATGGATGTCGTAAAATCTACAGTTCATAACTAAACTGAAGGTTTCTCATCCTACGACCAGCCACAACAGGTCTGTAGACTGATAGAAAAAAAAACTTACAATCGGCGTCGGTTATTTGTTTAAAACCGACGACAAATGGTTACAGCATCAGATAAATAATTATAAATGACGCCTAATGCATGTGATGTGGCGTCGGTTATCAATAACTGACGTTAATTTCCCTAATGAGGCCAGACACCACGGTCGTGCTGGCCAACACGGTCGTGGCAGCGGACCAGACACCACGGCCGTGCTGGCCAGTACGGTCGTGGTAGCGGACCAGACACCACGGTGGATCTGTCCAGCATGACCGTTGCAGCGGGTGATATAGCGTCGGTTATCACTAATAAACCAATGCTGATAGTGCCCCAGATGGTGCCATTTCTATGGCGTGAAGGTTTATGGTGTCGGTTTCAAAGATAATAACAGACGCATATACCCCCTGTTGGTGCATTTTCGGTGGCGCACGAAGGGTTTTGGCGTCGGTTTGAGAACCGACGCCTAACGGTTTGCCTTTTAGCAGCGTCCACATATGTGTCACATTAAAACCGACACTAAAGGCCTTAAATAACCGACACTAAAGGTCGGTTATGTACTAGTGACATAAGAGTATGCATAAGACTACAAATAATAATACATACAATAGTACATAAGAGTACACATAGAAGTACACATGCTAGACACACGTACACATAATAATACACAAGAGAATATACATATAAGTACATATTGTTGTATAGAAGATTACATACAAAAGTACATTTATCCTATAAGTGTTGAGATAGAAGTACACATACAAGTACACAAGAGTACACACAACATAATACAAGATACACATAATAATACACAAGTCTACTAGAAATACACAAGGGTACACATAGTAATACACTAACACTTTATTGTATGAGAGTAAAAATTAGTACACGAGAGTGTACAGGACAACACACGGGAGTAATCACACTCACTGATGGGGCGGTGTTTGGATCCAACTAAAAGGGACAAACTCGATACATTGAGAATGCATGATGGACGTGTTAAGAAGGCACAACTGATTTTCAACAATAGCTACACATCAGTTTACTACAAATGTATGGATGTATAGAGTTAGTTGAAATGATACATGATGTGAAGATGGTACAACTAATTTTCTACATTAGCTAGCTGAATGATGTAAATCCTCTCAAGTTATTTTTACCTGAGCCAATAAAAATCATATATGCATGTCATCCATGGTTTCATATATGAAAGTCAATCACATGTTACAAATAAAGAATACCATGTAATAGAAGATGGGAATGGGATTCAACTCGAAGAGTATAGTTCAGTAGGAATTTTGACATGTATAATATATAATATATAATATATAATGTATAATATATAATATATAATATATAATATATAATATATAATATATAATATGTAATATATAATATATAATATACAATATATAATATATATAATATGTAATATGTAATATATAATATATAATATATTATACATAATATGTAATGTATAATGTATAACATATACTACATATATACCAAGTTATAAAATATATGGTTGGTATAATACTTTTGCTAAAGTGCGCCTTTCCGTGGGAGTTTTTGAAACTAGATGGTGGGTACCATATATACATAATAGCCAACGGTGTAAATCTGAACTCTACAATGTGGCTTGATTATCTAAAGGTATTCTTTTTCTCTAACTAGAAAAAGTCTTGGGATTATATTTGTTTAGAACCATATATATGGGGGACTTGGTGATGCAATGTATAACTCATAGTTGTAGCACTATGAAAGAAAAATATGACAACTAGACAAATGCATAGTAGTGGGCATTATCTAATTAAGTAAATGTGTATGTTCATGAACAAATAAAAAATACTCATCCATGGTAAATAAAATGTAACCATATGTGCAATGAGATCATCAATTAATCATTTCATGAAAATAAAAGGTGTACAATCTTCTCTACATTTGGATGAGATATAGCTAAAGAAGTGTTATTTAGATTTTATCAAGTAGTATAATACATTGTCACTTTAGAAAACCAATCTTTTCCATTTCGTTTGGATGCATATAAATGCCATTCTACTAGCTAATGATGAAATGGGTAGGTTTCCAAAAGATGTTCGAATTCACTAGGATATATCTCTTTTCTTAAGTTGTCGACTCCCATTCTTAATCCATTATGATCAACTCTATGTCATACACACGTGATTGTTATCTCCTAAACCGTCATCAATGAGAGGACAAACGATCTTCACAAATCATAACAAATTCACCACTACTATATTTTGCCATTTGTTTCCTCTAAAATGGAAGTTTGGCAAACACAAAAACGCTTAAATTGTATTTCTTTCAATTTCATGTAAATCAATACAATATATTCAAACAAAACCACATTGTACTTTGACATATCATTGATTTCCACGAGCTTTAATATCCTTGTTAGCCTCTATCTTCTCCTTTTCCTAAATATCCTAGCGTTGTGATCTCTTTTAGGTTTTTTATTTCTTATGTAACCATAGAAATAAATATCAAATGCACTTTTTGACATTTGTATTGAAAGTTTTTTGGTGTCACACATGATCTTGATATTGAGTTAGGTCAATAAAATTTCTTCAATATGTTTGTAGAAACTAAATATTCAATTTTTCTTCTTTTATGTTTTTACACATCTAAACACTCAAGGAATTCAAACTGTTGAGCATGTCACATGTTATTAAAGCATATCACATGATTATATTAAGGTTTTAAGTATCTAATTATGCTAAGCAAGCAAGATCAGCAAGAAATCTAGATCAGGGGTCTTACAACCATAAACCCCTAACATGGATTCCCCCCGCCAAATCCTAAGCCAAAAGATATAGATACTTCCTACACATCTCGTCCTCCAACTCCCACATGGCTTGCTCCATGCCACAATGATGCCACAAAACCTTAACCAACACTATATCCTTCTTCTTCAACTCCATCGCCCTTCTATCAAGGATCAACATAAGACCTTCCACATAAGACACATCCTCTTACAACTCAACCTCCACATGATGCAACACTAGCTCTGTATCAGGGAGACACTTCCCCAACATTGAGACATGGAAAATTGGATGTAACTTGTGACAACCCACCATCGAATCAAGCCAAATAGCCACCAGTAATAATTGTAGAATAACCATAAGCACCTGATTAATGAAAATCACTAAAATTTAAAATCATTTTGCAAAAAGATCCATTACCAGGAAACTCTTAATGAAAGAACCAAAACTTTATACATATCATTGTTCACATTGTACATACATTGTATCGTATCATCTTGAGGACCACATATAACAGTTGCTTTGTCAAAACCTATACATAAACAACATCAAACCTCGAGGCAATCAAGACAAAATCTTAGATCATTCATAAAACCATTACGTACTGACTCCAAGGACCTGAGAGTACAGAGACAACACATATGACTTCTATCTACAAGACACAAAAGATGATACACTCAACCTGAGCTTCTACTGCTGCCCATGTTGTTGTCCTTCCTCTATAGAATGGTCTCTACCTCCTCTTGCACGTCCACCTAAAAATTGTGGATTCCACAGGGTGAGACAATTGTCCCAGTGAGAGATATAACTCTCTGCCAACAATATTATTATCACAGGTAAACATTATAAAACTGAGAAAAGCAATATTAATAACTATTTATTAGCAGAACAAAAACAATCTCATCTTTTAGAGGGTTGTAACTATCTATGATAGAGTAATAAATCATCTATTCACTTTATAAATAATACGAAGAACACATATAACATCTATCTATTTAATATGTATAAAAGAAGTGTACATCAACCAATGTTTTTCATATTTGATCCTTAAACAAATATACTACACGTCTGATTACATATATACAATCACACTTATGCCCTAAGGAGATGAAGTATACCGCTCATGCTCCAACCGACCATTGCTTATTCGAAATCGGTACCATACAAGGTCAATGGAAGATACAACTACCAAGACCTCACCCATCTCGGTGAGTATGAGACAACTCACAGTGACATCATGTCAAACTACAAAATAGCTTGCCAGGGTATAGTGGCATCTTCGCTATAGAGTTACAGCCGCATCATGCACTCTCTTCAGGGAGTACACCCCCCACAACATTCCCTGGTATTGAGTCATGGCATATGTCCATACTCTTAATAGGGAAAACACACGCCACATTCCCTATTTGGGTGTAAGGATATGTTCGCCCATCACCCCCACATATTCAAAAATATGCATGCGAGTTAAACTTCATTTCACCATTCAGCAAATTCTGACACTAAATTGATTTATGGTCAGGGAAACTACATGATGAGATTTCCTTTGATTATTTAGGTGCATTATAATATCTTTTAGCATAAACCAAGTTACAAACATGAATTATAACAGATGCTACAAAGAAATGTGTAGTACATTTATTAAGTACTTTCATGATCTTTGGAACACATTGAACGCATAACTCTCATGATCTTAGTCCCTTATCACATTACTAGGGATTCTTCTCCCTTAGAAATACCATCATCGTGATTACTAGATATGGGTATTCAAACCCTTAGTTCATCACTGAACATTGTCACCTCTTATCAGGTAACTGTTACCTGTAGGTCCTTAGACCAAGGTATATATTATACTTGTTACATAAGTATTTCACACAACTCACAAGGCCCATTTAAATATCTTGTCACCTTTCACGAGGCAACAACTATCTTTTTAGGTCATCAGGTCCTATAAGCAGTTTACTTGTTGTACAAGTATTTAACATAGCTCACAAGGCCCATTTCAATCAGTATCATATAAAACATCATAGCTCGTACCTGGATATGCTCATCATCTCATGATTCCTGCATGGTTAGCACTTTATGATAAAAACACTAGCAGTATATGACATCATCATGCAATTCAAGAGAAATATAACCTTCCCATTATTAGGGTTAGGGTTTCTCATTTTAATCGATTAGGGTTTCAAGTTCATACCATCACCCATCATTAGGGTTAGGGTTTCCCCTTATTAACCAATTAGGGATTCCAGATCATATTATCAAGAATCAAACCCTAATTCATACTCCACTCATATTAGGAATATCAATGTATGCTCATTACATGATTATCATACAAGTATAAGTTTCTCTCTCATCCTCATTAGGATGTTGATTACATCATACTCTATTAGGTTGGCTCAATCCTTCTCTCAAGGTACATTAGCCTACACTTAACACACTACATTAAACTCTTTATATCTTAATGTATTACTTGTAATAACACAACTCATGTGTTACTCCATAAAATACATTGAATTAAGGTGCTTCCACCATATTGGGTATAAAGGTGTGTCTTGACACCATATCATGCTTCCATATCGTGCTTGTGGTGTATCCTCATCACCATATCATGCATATATATTGGGCATATGGTGTATCCTCATCACCATATCGTTTATAAGGTGTATCCCCCATTACCATATCGTGCACCCATTTCGGGTTGCCTAACATTTAGGGTTTGCCATCTCAAGTTAGAGATACTTAGATCCATATCGTGTATGAGGTGAGTGATTGACCTCATATCATGTATAAGGTATATAATTGATACCATATCATGCACAAGGTGTGCACTTCATCATCATATCAGGTATAAGGTATATGCTTCATCATAGTATCATGTTAATGGTATATTCACCTCACCATATCGGGATAACATATTGGGTTATCATATCCGTTAGACCCTTATGCTCATATATTTTCACACCTTCAAGGGATCAATCCTAGCATGTGTTGAGTGACAGGATAGACAACTGGTTGAACCCTTCACAATCAACCCATTACACAAAATGATAGGGGTGTGGGGTTCCAAAGTATGTCAGGTTTCATTTCATCATCTAGGGTTTCAACACCATATCAGGTTAGGGTGTATAATTGACACCATGTCGTGCATGAGGTGTGGACTTGACCTCATATCATGCACAAAGTGTGTGTATGTGTCACTCATATCGCCCATGAGGTATAAACTCATCAATGTATTGTACTTGAGGTGGGTACTTGAATCATCTATATCAGGTTGCTCATGATTTAGGGTTTGTCATATCATATTAGAGTATATACTTGACTCCATGTCGTGCATAGGTTGTGGGCTTGAACTCATATCATGCACAAGATGTGTGTATCTCTCACTCATATCATTCATAAGGTATAACTCATCACTATATCATGCTAGTGGTGTGTTCACCTCACCATATCGGGTTTAGAGGTGCTTCAACCCAATATCGGGTTGAACCTTGATGATGTCATCATCATCAACCTCTAGACTCTTATTCTTAGTATTCTAGCTCATGGACAATAGTACTAAACAACTTTTAGAACTTATTGGATCATCAATTATTCAAGAGAATTCGAAATTGAAAGTAGATCAACAAGTACAACAGAATTGAAGGTGAATAATAACATGATTGGGTTCAAGTTATATAACCCGCCTCAAGAACAACTTCAAAGCTCCAAGCCCCAAATCTTCATGTTCCCAAGGTTGAAGATGAGATTATCAAAGGTCTAAGACTAGAGATCCTCAACACTATGCACAATATCTCACCACTTGTGGCTGATATCCCTTACTTGTGGTCGATATCCCTTCACTTGGCTGATATCCCTTACTTGTGGATGATATCACTTCACTTGGATGATATCCCTTTGCTATGGTCGATATCAAGGCTCTATGAATGATACCCCTTCACCTATGTATGTTACCAAGACTCTATGCATGATATCTAAGAGCAAGAGGGTGGTAACGTTTGAAAAAAATCACTAATAGGTGAAATGAGTGGTATATATAGTCGAG
Organism: Alisma plantago-aquatica; assembly: GCA_963693085.1. NCBI lineage: Eukaryota > Viridiplantae > Streptophyta > Magnoliopsida > Alismatales > Alismataceae > Alisma > Alisma plantago-aquatica. The sequence continues at coordinate 1,116,004,660 of OY856412.1, forward strand.
GTTCATGAAAAAGAGTGAATATGAGGTGTCATCACTTTAAGCTACCAGGTGCCACGTGTCCATGCATGGTTGACACGTGTACATGCATGCACTATTATTTATATTGGAATGCAAAATACTTGAGGATAATCTAGAGACAATAACTTGGCCATCACTTATCTCTTTGGATAAGATATATCAACTCAATCACCACTTTATTCATAACCTGATACAACTTTTTCAAGGAAGTTGTAAACCGATACACTTCACCTCCTTGAGGTTCTTAGCCCGTCATGGATAAGTACAAGAGTTAATAAACTGATATGAGACTCCATCTATGGCTCCTTGGCCGATAGTCACTCTCATATGAACTCTATACCTCGATACAAATCAAGTAATGGCTTCAACTATACATTATCTCTTAGTCTTTTCATCACCAAGAGTGCCATCATTTAAATATGATTCAAACATGGTGTATCATTCTTTCTCTCTCCTCTAAATAATACATAGAAAAAGTAGGGATACTCTAGAGTTGGTAATTTACATATCAACCCTACCATTTGGGTAATTTATTGTTTGCACCAAAATTGGTACACAAGGCACTAACATTATTCAAACAAGCTCAAACTTGTAATTTAGGCTTTCCACAAGCCTCATCATATCATCATTCTCTCTATTATTATTCTAAAACACTTAGGGAACATTCAACATGTGACATTTTTCAATATAACCCCTCATCTTGGGTAAATTGCATTTTGGTCCAAATTAAGAGTACATTGCTCAAACATCATTCAAATAGGACCAAACTTGAAACATAAGTTTGTTACCTGATAAAAAAACACTTTAGAGAATTATATTAAAGTTCTAAGAAACTTATTTAAGCCAAACAAATAGGGTTATCCCTAAACCTAGGTCAGGGTCCTTACATAACCTATGCAACTCTAGAAGTAACTCAAACATATAAACTACCTTCCCAACACGTGCCACCACAAGGTAAGGTCCCATAAACTTGGGAGCCAACTTACACTTCTTATCAAACCTCAACATGCCTTTCCAAGGAGATACTTTTAGGTGCACCTTATTCCCCACTTGGAATCCAAAGGCCTTCAAAGATTATCAGCATAAGACTTCTGCCTATCTTGAGTTGCCTTCAACTACTGCTATATCATCTTAATATTCTTTGTTGTCTGGTGTACAAGCTCCGACTCCAAAAGATGATACTCACCTATTTCATACCAACACAACAAAGACTGACAACGTCTCCCATGAAAAGCCTCATAAGGTTCCATTTTGATACTCCTTTGATAGCTTTTATTGTATGCAAACTCTATCAAACTGAGGTGCACATTCCAACAACCCAAAAACTATAGAACCTAAATTCTCTATAGATTCTCCAAGGTCTATAAAATCCTCTCAGACCGACCATCAGTATGCAGGTGGAATGTCATACTAGACTTCAACTATGTACCCATTTCTGTGTGGAGATGCTCCCAAAGAGACTTGTAAACTGAGGACCTATGTTAGATACTATTTTCAACGAGATACCTTGCAAATAGACTATCTCATCAATATATATCCGAGCAAGCTTTTATGATGTATATGTTGTCTTGATAGGAAGGAAGTGCACTGACTTGGTCAACCTATCAACTATCACCCAGATGGAATCATGACCTTTGGCTATCCTAGGAAGACCAACCACAAAGTCTAGAATGATATGATCCCATTTCCATTATAGTATAGGTAACAGTTGCAATGTTCCTCCAGGATTCTGATGCTCAGCCTTGACCTATTGACGCATAGGACACTTTTCTATGAACTCAGCCACATCAAGCTTCAAGCCAAGCCACCAATATAGATCCTTTAGATTATGGTACATTTTGGTACTGTTTGGATGCATAGAGTACATCGAGGAGTGAGCTTCCTCCAAAACCATATACCTTAGGCAATCAACACCAGGAACCACTGCTCTACCGTGAAAACACAATATCCATCATCTAATTCACAAAAGCCATCACGCTTCTTGTTGCCAAACTTTTCTCAGATCTGTTGTATCACAATATCATCACATTGTGCCTCTCTAATCTGCTCCCTCAATATAGGCTTCACCTGCAACTACGCCAACAAGCCTGCCAACAAGGAGACCTCCAACTTTACATTCATCTAACAAAGAGACACTAAAATGTCTCTCTTATGGCATACCAAGGAACATAACCGTGCCTTATCAGCAGATAATGGCAAAGAAGACTTCATACTAAGCACATCTACCACCATGTTTGCCTTTTGTAGATGGTAATCTATAGTGCAATCATAGTCTTGGATCGACTCCATCGAACTTTGCTGCCACATATTCAACTCCTACTTTGATAAGATGTAATGAACGTTCTTTTGGTCGATGAAGATATGAGTCTTCTCTCTATAAAGGTAGTGTTGCCAAATCTTCAAATCATGGAACACAACCCACAAGATCCAAATCATGTTTCAGGTAGTTCTCCTCGTGTTTCTTAGTCTATAACAAAGAGAAAGAAATCACTTTATTATCTTGCATCAGCACACACCTCAAACCATTCTTCGATGAATCACAAAAGATGATATAACTTTTCATTGTTCTGGTAGAACCAACACTGGTCAACTTCTCCTTCAAATAAAATGGAAAGAACACTGACACCTGTCATCCCGGACAAATGGTACACCTTTCCTTGTCAACGTAGTTAGGGGTAACACCACTACACTGAAGTTCTTGATAAAACTCCTATAGCAGCATGCCAAACCTAGGAAACCACAAACCTCCTTCGATGTCTTCAAATCTCTTACTATTCTAACATAGATTGAACCTTCTTTGAATCCACACAGACTCCTCTAGAAAATATCACATGTCCATCAAAAGACACCTCCTTTAGCCAGAACTCACTTGTTGAACTTGGAGTACAACTTGTGTTGTCTCAACAATGTCAAAGCCTATCATAGATGTTGCACATGATGTCGACTGTCCCTAGAGTATATCAGGATGTTGTCAATGAATACAACTACAAAGAGATCAAGATTAGGGTGTTCCACTGCCAGTGCATTGGTTAGCCCAAATGGAATAACCACAAACTCGTAGTGACCATACCTAGTCCTAAATGCTGACTTGGGTATTTCATCCACCTTGATCTGCAGCTGATGGTATCCTAACCTCAGGTCTATCTTAGAGAACACTACAACACCTCTCAAATGATCAAATAGATCATCTATCCTCGACAACAGGTACTTGTTCTTGATTGTCACCTTGTTCAATTGTCGATAATTGATGCACAATTTCATAGAACCATATTTCTTCATTACAAACAACACGGGAGAAACCCAAGGGGAATGGCTCACTCTGGTAAATCCCTTCTCTAGCAGCTCTTATAATTGCTTCTCCAACTCTTACATCTCAACTGGTGCCATCTTGTAAGGTGTCTACTCTATCGGCTTTGTACTAGGAACCATATTGATCTCAAATTCAATCTCTCTAGGAGGGGAACACCAAGAAACTTGTCGGCAACACATCTTCAAACTCTCGCACCACCAACACTTCCTAGATACTAGTCCTCCTCACCTTGGTATCCATGACATGTGCTAAGCAAGCCTCACATCCCTTCCTAATCAGCCTCTCTGCCATCATTGCTGACACTAAGTACATCGGGAGAATCTTCCTATCTCCTTGGAAGACCCATGAAACATCACCGTCAAAGAATGTCACTACCTTGGAACTACAGTACAAGACCACCTGATACTTCTCCAAGCTATCCATTCTAAGGATCACATCAAATCTGTGCATGTCAAGTGGCATAAGGTCAACTTGAATGATTCATCTTGAGAAAGAAAGAACGTAGGATGAATACACCTCCCACAATTCAGTGTAACCAACCAAAGGGGTTTCTAAGCGAAGACTATAAGATCTATGACTAACAGGCAATGAACAACTAGCTATCACTTCTCTAGTGATAAAAGAGTGTGTCACACCTGGGTCAATGAAAATATATATGAAGTAGGAAGAAGACAAATCAGAATGAAATAACTCTATTTGACCTGTCATAACCTGTGAATTGACCATTCCCTCCGTCTGACTCATGACGTAGAGCTGAGTCATTGCCTATTGTCACCCATGTCCTCTTCTAGCCTGCCTAGATGATTTTGCATGTGATGCATGACCACATCCTTTGCTCCATCTCTAATGAACTATTTTTTCTACTGTGACCCTTGTTGACTCTATTTGAACTGTTGTGTCACCTCCTCATCCTTCATAGGACACGATCATATGACATGCCCTACCTATCCACACTCATGGAAAGTCCTTGAGTCATACTTTGGCCTAGACGGCCATGTCACTGATATTGACACTGCACTATGAGATCCTACCAGCAAAAAGCTACAACCTCTCCCTTTGCTCGATGACCACTGAGACTAAACCACGAATCTCTATTGTGACTAAGGTGATGGGAACCTAGGCTTCTTTAAGCCTCCAGAAGACTACCCCTGAAATTGAGTCAGTCTCTTCTTAGCATTAGTCTCACGCTTCTCTATCGCCGACCACTCTATCCGTCTCATCGACTCCAAAAACGTCACAAACTTGTCCCTATTCTCCAAAGTTGAGACCATAGTCGTCAACTCTGAGCTCAAATCCTTCTCAAAACATCAGATCCTCTTCTTATCTATTACAGCCATGTGAGAACAAAACCTCAACAACTCCATAAACTTTGCCTCGTACTCATTGATCGTCATGTATCCCTGTCGGATCTTCTCAAATGGTGAGATCCTCTCATCCAGGTTTGTCTCTGGGGAGTATCAGCTCACAAACGCTTGCCAAAAATCCTCCCAATTGATCACTAAAATGGGTCTCTTATCTTCCACAATGTCCGACCAATGGCCAACACTACCCTTTAGCAGGTACACTGTGTGCTTCACCTTATCCTCGTCAGGGATATTGAGGATCTTAAAGGCCTTCTCCAGCTTTATCATCCACATCTTTGCATCGGTAGGGTCTGTTGTACCCACATACTTCAACGCTCCAACGTGTCATAGAGGTTATAACCAAGAAAACATCAAGGTGATCTCCAAAAACTAAAAGCTCAACGGTTAACCCTAAACTAGAGCATCCAAGAAAAACCCTAGAACCATCGACACACATGATGCTACATCATCAACCAAGGTATAACAAGGTGCCCCTATAAACCACTCTCTCCAACATGATTCCAAAACATGAGGAACATCAAACATGTTACAAACTGCAAGAAAAACCCTCAACATGGGTAAAATGCAACTTGGTCAAAATAGGAACACATAACGCTTAACTAGTTAAAACATTTTGGAAATTGAACCAAACGAAAGCATAGGTGTGTCACATGTTATTAAAGCATATCACATGACTATATTAAGGGTTTAATCATCTAATTATGCTAAGAAAACAAGAACAAGGGGGAGGTTGATAGCTCAAGTGGTGCGGCTCGGTAACACCTCAATGAAAGGTCCCGGGTTCGAGTCTTAGCGTCGGCCGTGGTGAAATAGTGGCTGGCATTTTACTGGGTACGTCATGGTGTCCCCTAATGACACGGCTGGTCTCAGGGTTTACTATTGGCTGGGTGGGGTCCAATAGTGGCCGATCCCGGGAGGGGTTCCTCATTATAAAAAAAATGAAAACAAGAACAACAAGAAATCTAGGTCAGGGATCTTACAAGTTCCACCTCCTTCCACAAGAACTCAATCCTAGTAAAGTTGGGTGATTCCTGATGTGCACTACATGTTATATTATGTAGAACATATATTTAATCTTCAGGACACTCATGTTATTCAACTCAATCAGTTGTATAGTATGGTATGCCAGCTCGTCCCACCATGGTGTAGCGGATGGACACGTGTCACATCACACATGAGCACTATGGTATGCCAGATCATCCCAAACTACCACCACCAAAGGAACCCACCTCCTAAGACATTCACATTGATGCCACTTTGGCACAACATATTTGTTACAACCCCAATTTTGGTTTCATTTCCTGAGAAATGTAATTTCTCATATTAAAGATAAATGAACAAATAATGATGTCTTTTGATTGAATGCATGAATTTCGTTACAATATCCTTGATGGTTGCTTTGTGGGCTTTATTGGCTATTGGACCCAATAACAAGGAAATTCAATTAGTAAATGAATAATCAAGTTTTTGAGAAAAGAAAGGTGTGGAAACCTCCATAAGACAAAACAATATAATCTAAGGTTGGATTTTGTGCCTCTTGGGTTCCTTGGGTCCCAAGGAGTCCAAAGTTGCATAGAGAATGCAATAAGAAAAGAAAAAACCAATTAAATATTTATTTATTAAGAAAGAAATTGAAAATAATGGTAAAATGTGGAAAATAAGTAAAAAGAGGTACAGTTGAGTTATCCTTAGTGGAATTTCTTATCCCAAGGATTCCTAAAGATAAAAGGAATACCAATGAGTAAAATAAAAGAGAAATCCTCAAAAAGAACTATTTTTGAGAAATAATAAAGAATAATGCATTTAGATGCATCTAGAAGGATAATGAGTATCCAATAAAAAGGATTTTGAAATAATAGAGTTTCTTGGGATCCAAGGAGTCCCCATAAAGAGGAAAGAAAGAGAAAATACTAAAATTGCAAAATAAGAGGATAATGTGATGCATTATTAATGAATTATGTGGTATTGCTAAAAAGGAAGTATTTTCTATTAAATGAAAATAGAATTTCGTGCCATTAGAATAAAGGGCAAGTACTAAGAAGATAAAAGATGAGATTTTTGAAATTCTAGTATCCCAATGATAAAGAATATCAAGGAAATAGATGAGGAGAGAGAACAATACTTCTACTTGAAGGAATATGTTTCCTTTAAGAGTGGGACTCATTTTCTCTTGGATAAACGTTTTTGGGCGTGAATACCCTCCTCTATAAAAGGAGAGAGGGACCTGGGCCGAGTCCAGGAAAGAGATCCCATGTAATCCCCCCTTGCTCCTTCATCGTTTTAGTTCAAACCCTAGTAGAGGGAAGCCACATGATCCTGGGGCAGCAAGGAGCCCAGGTAGGGTTGCGAGGGAAGTTGCATGTGCCACGATGATAGAGAGAGGTCAAGAAAGCATAGTTGTGCCCTGATGAAGGTGCAACAGTGGCTGGTTGGCGGCAGCAAGGGCTACAAGATGCATGTATGTTGCTCCTGACCTCGCCACGTAGGCCACGCACTGGGCGGCGCCCCAGGTGTGTTTGATGGCGGCGATGCTAGGGCAAGAGGTGTAGGCAGCTGTCGAGGACCGAGGGAGAGAGAAACATCTGCCCAAGTCATGCCTAGGGTTGCGCTAGACGGAAGTAGGAGCAGCCAGAGGTTGAAGACAACCTGTTGGCCGATTGGATGGATATACCCCCGGGGTATGAAGCACCGACCCACTTAAGTGGAGGGAAGAAGTGTCATTTAATTCTAATCTTAATCGGGCTGAGCTGCATGGACAAAGGCTACGTGGCACCTCCCCATTGGCCAAAGTAAGTGATTTTTGTAAAATTTGTAGTTAATTATTAGTAGCTCGTATTAGCACGCATAAAATATGAAAGTTGCTAAGAAAAATGAGGGGAATCCATTAAAAATATAATGGAAGCCTGATTCTAATTGAAATTCGAAAAGTAATGGAAGTTATCAACTTTAATACTTTAAAGATTAAGAAACCCTATTTTGAGATGATTAATATATTTAATAGGGTTTAATGGATGATTAAAGTTGATATTAACATGTTAATCATAAAGAGATACATTACGATAGAAAAAGATGAATTTTGCACGTAATTAGTTTAATTGAGAGTTCATGTGCATAAATATGCTTTAATGGTCCTTGAAACCCTAATGTTGGTAAATGCAATTCTTAATGGCTTTAATTATTCAAAGTAGTGAATAAAGATAAGATATAATGATTCTAAGCTATTTCGAGCATTAAAGTTCCTAATTGTGGTTAAATACCCTTAATGTGGAAATCAGGGTTTCCTAGTGGATAAAAGGTAGAATTAATGATAAATAATGTTCATATGAGTATTAGAGCATAATGAACTATGAATTGATGATAAACGAGCATAATGACTTTGTCATAGATTGAAAAGAATAAAAATGGTAGCTTTAATGTAAAGGAAGCTTAGTGGACTTAATTGATGGTTATTTGTGCATTAATCTGGAATTAAGGTTATGTGTTTGTAAAAGGTAACCTTAATGACTTTCATGAAGAATAGATGAGAAAATTAGGGTTTAAAAAGAGTAAAGGGAAGTAAAACCCTAATTGCAAAGTAAACCCTAAAAAGAGGAATGAAAACCTAAAAAGGAATAGAAACCATAAGTAGCAAGATGGTTTGGATAGTTTTTGATAAAAAGGAATTGGATGTATATTTTAGGATTGAACTGTGTACTTGCTTGAATCTAGATTACTTGCTTATTTGGACTATTCCTGCATCTGAGTCTTCCTGACTGGTATGTGGTTACTCCTATGAATATCCCGAATTAGTTTCTCGAGGATTTTCGAGGTTTTATCGATGGCATGAATTAAAATGTTGGTTGCATTTAATTCTTGCAAATTATAATGTAGATATGAATATCACCTAAGATATGTGCCTACTAGCTCAGATCCTAGTCCCCTCTGTAGCTTAATAGATTGACCTAGTACATGGCTACCGATGGGATAGGTCCATCAGGTCATTGAACGACTTAGTACATGGCTATCAATGGGGTAGGTCCATCAAGTCATCATGAGTCATAGATTGGGATACCTTTGGGTAGGGCCATGCGACTCCATAACCCTAGGTATTGGCTACCTGTGTGGTAGGGTCATAGGGGTAAGGATCTACCATATGAGAGAGGTAGTATCCATGTCCACTGCAGGGACAACACAAAGATAGGGGATAGGTAAGGATTGAGTAGTATTGCTTAAAGCATAATCTTAGATGTTAAATGATATTTGGATGACTACATTGTTATTATAGTTGCACGATTATTATTTCCCCCGCATACCAGCTTCTTGTTGACCGACGTTTTGTTTTTCGGCATTTTAGGTACAAATGAAAAGAAAAAATAGTAAAGTGGCATATGTGGAATTAAATGAGAATTAACGTGCACCGGAGGATTAGTTAGATTAGTATCTTCATGGATAGAAGTTTAGAAATCCCAATTTTTAAAAAAGGTATGCAAAGTTTTATGTTATACCAGTTTTCAGTTTAGTAGGTAAAATTTATTAATTGTTATTGATTATTTGTCGAACCTTTGATCCAAGTTATTGGTTAACGGCTCTGACCTTTCAGTCTCTCTTAATTGGGGATTATCGGGAGACAGGGTCATTACAATTGGTATCAGAGCATAGGTTCCTCACTTAATCCTTAATAATTATTAAATTTTACAAATTTTGTAGAACCCAAGGGAGTTATTAGAGGATTATCCAAAAGACAGAGGTGTCTAGAAAAGTATCATGACTGGGGGCTGGAAATATTTTCCTCCGCACCGCTAGTCAAAAAATGAGGACTCCCGGATCCGTGTGACTGCCTGGACAAAGTCTTAGGGTATGATTCGAAATAAGATACTTTTAGGACTCTCTCATCTTGTTCATCCCTTCTCAACTCAAATTCTATTAAGGACCTTAAGGATTAGGGTTTCCTCTCTTCTCCTCACCCTCTTGAGGTATGGGTAAGGTTGATAAGGATTAAGGAATCCTCCACTAAATTAATAAAAAGCATGTAAATAAGATGTCATGGACATAAACTTAATAGAGTAAGAGTAAAGGAATAGATACATGCTTAGGTCGTATGACATGAGTTGTCATTACCCTCAGGAGAGACTTGAGGATAGACCTCCTTGGCAGGAGGATGAGTAGAGAGAGTTAGTCTTAGAAGTAGAGACCTAGCACATCCTCTGAGGATGATGTTAACCCTAACCCTAAGTGGAGGTTAGAGAGAGAGATAACATGATGAGTTAGATGCCATGGTTGACTAGGTGTTTGGATGTACATGCCTTGGATGCCATATGAGCCATGAGATGTTGGATAACCTAGTACCTTTGGCGACCCAACCCTGGAGAGGGTCGTGCATGTTAGAGCGAAGGATAGCTCCTTCATGGATGAGGTTAGAGGAGAACCTATAGAAACCATATGTTCTTAGGCAAGTAGGGTATAGCTTGCACCCAGAGTGCATCATTAGTGCTGAGAATAGGTTGAAACCCTGGACAAGGGATCACGATGGATGGCTTATGAGATAAGCATAAGGGTATTGGATAATCTTGAGCAAACATAAGTTCGAGCATAGGCTTCACCCACATAGAGGTATGCCTATGAGTTTGATCCTTCATGGAGAGAGGACCTCTGGTAGTAAGGATGGATGTAGAGTTAGCTCTAGAGAGAGAAAGCATGACTCAAGCAAGAAGGTTGGACAAGGGAGAGTTGAGGATGATGCAACTAAAGTGGATGGTTGCAGTTGCCTCATGTGTGATCCCTGAAGGCTGATGATATCTTGGTTGACTTTAGAGGAACCAAACCCTAGAGGGAGGATGATGCTTCTGGTACCTATGGTATAAGTGATTACCTACTGGATGAGATAAAGAGTGCTTTAGACCCTGAGGAGGTTTAAGTAACCAGTTGTGAGGCTTTATACTTAGTTGGTTGTCTTGGAAGAGGACTCAACTCCGAAGTGTTGCTCGAGTAGAAGGATCATGGAAGTACATGACATATCTTGGACATGCTTGATTCGTGGTTAAGAGATTGAGCATCCATTTGGACACCCGAAGGTGAACCTAGGGTTCCTAGGCCTAAGAGGGGAATCAGTGTACCCAATGCTCATGATGAGATTTGAGTCTCTATAGTTTCGAGCATGGTACTCCTCATGTGGAGAGGTAAAGGAAACCCCTTAAGTTAAGGGTATGTTTGATGAACCCCTCTCAACTAATTTGGTTTAATGTTGAGGATAAGAACAAGTGTGACCTAGCATGGTTTAGTAAGTGTCTTATTGTGCCTTAGTAGCTTGCTAGGGCTAAGCATGCTCATGTGGATGCATACCCTAAACATAAGGACGTTTGGGACCGCTGTTATCAAGGTGTAGTTTCCTCCCATCCTGGAGAGGGACCTTTTGTAGGGTGTATACCAATTTTATTGATTTTGCGGTAACCTAAAGTGGTTTCATAGGATCTTGTAAAGCTAAGTAAAGAGTACATGGTATGAGAATAAACCTGTAGACCCATAGATGACCATCTCTACGTGCATGCGGATGTGTTACCATGGAGGTAACTGAAATGGGGCCTGACCAAGGTAGGTAGGTTGCCATGACCCCTATGAAAGGGTGAAAGTCAGTCATGAATGTAGAAAGAGATGATGAAGGCTTGGGTAAGGTTCTAAGTTGGACATGTACTATAATAGAATCCTAAGTCTGTCCTAGGGTCAGGTAGGGATAAGATCGATGGAAGATGGAGTGCCTAATTCCCTAGATGCACATGACCATAGGGTCAGGAGGTAACAACTATCATTGTCTGAGGGCCATGGGTTAGGATATTGATCACCTTCATGAACTCATGGGACCCAAAGGGCAGATGAGTAGGGCACTCTCTGATGCATGAGGGAAGAGGGATGATCCTAAAAGTGCCAGCTCCCTATAGACCTGGAGGAGATGACCAAGGATTGTGTGGTGATCCAAGTAGGTTCGAGACCAGTTTTCCATGGAAGTAACTTTGATATCGAGATGATTGTGGTGTAGAGACATAAGTTGCACATTTCAACTTCGATTCGAAGGTGTACTTGCAATGTGGGTTTTACCATCTCTACTCTTGGAATAGGAAGAACTCTGTATTTGGACGGCTGCCAAATGCTTATTTCTTCTTGTTATGGGAGTGAGAGATAGGACAATACGCATGCCATACACCAAGGGTAAAGATGACATGAGTTGGAATGTTGCTATAAGGAATGAGGACATATATGATAATGTGCCCCGGTGGAGTAAATGATACATGTATAGGTACAAATGATAAAAGTATCAAGATAATCACCTTGTAAGGATGTTCCTAGTAGAAGCTTTGTGGAATTTGCAAGTTATACAAGGTTGAGTTTGATCACCAGATGGATGAGCTCAGAGTTTCTTGATGAAGATAAACTTAGAGTTTGAGATGAGATGATAAGTATAATACATGGAGGATGAAAGGCGGTAATGAATGCTCTAGTTGAGATATAGTTGCCTAGTTTATCTGGAAGCTAGAAGAAGTTGAGGTTGCTAGGATAACCTTAAGTTGAGGAAAAGAGATAAGTTTGGCTAACACCCAGATGTATCAATAGCGGTTAATCAAGTTAATGGTTGTTTGGTTAGCCAGCCTAGTCCTTGATGTGTTAGAAGGATGGTTGTAGAACCTCAGATACACTTCTTTGGATCGGAAGGTAATAAAACCATGATGAGAGTGGTTTAGGGTTTCTGAGGAATTGATCTTGAGGAATCATGATATATAGGAAATCATGATTTTAAGATCACCACACACCATGAAACTACAAAGATAGTAAGTGATAGTAGCACTTTGGATGCTTAAAACAAAGTTGCATGTATCTTGTGGACATGCAAGCTAGGAGGCGAAGGACGAACACCAGTGACCCAGTACATGGATATAAAGTATAAAGAGTTCCCGAGAGGGAATGGGAGTTCATCATTGTGGATGTTGTGAGTCTCCCCTGGACCAAGGAAGGTCGAAATCCGATATGGGTTATGGTAGATCGCCTTACCTAGATGACATGAGAAAGAAAGAGTACTGTCACGAGACAGATTCAGTTGAACTACTTAAGAGAGAAGATGGTTCAACCACACCATGATGCGAGTTCAAAAGTTCTTGGGTATGACCAAGGTTCACTTCCATAAGGTGGAAGTAGATGCATGAAGAACTCAAAAATAATACAGTTTATCACCCCGTACTAATGGACAATATGATCCAGACTAGAGGGTCTGATGAGAGCATGTGTTCTCATTCAGGGTGATACATAGAGACAGTTCTTAAGATGTGATGTTAACCACCATAGCCTTTATCGGGATGTAAGAATTTCCATAAGGAGGTTGTGTCAGTCACCACTTCATTAAGATAATGTTGGTGAAGGAGGCCTCGCGAAGGTCAAAAAAGAACCATAGTGTGTGTAGATGAAGTCGCTTTGATCGTGCAATGGCTGGGAGAGAGCCCAGTGGTGACTTGAGTCATGAGCTGATGCAAAGTAGACTGACATGTAGTTCACTGTGGGAGAATATGTGATGTGAAAATCTGACCCCTCTAAGCTACAACTAAGAAAGCTGAGTCCTCGATATATGGGTCCATTTGAGATGGATTGGCGGAGAAGGTTGAGTTTAGCCTTACCCCTCAGGATAACATGATGTATAATGTGTTCCATGAGTTCGATCTAGAGCACTATGTGAGGTACCAAAGCCATGTGATGAGCCTTGAACCTATTCAGCTTTTGAGAGGCTGAAATGTCCTGAGTCACCTATGAGGGTACGATATACCAAGGTAATAAAGAACTCAGATGGAAGAATATGAGATGGTGAAGGTTCTTGGGAAGCACCATGGAAAGGGTGAAGCCACATGGGAGCCCTGATGAACATAAGAAAGGATTATCCTGTTTGTTTGCTTGCTTGATGGAGTTTTGAGGACAAAATTCTTAAAAGAGGGGAAGGATGTTACAACCCCAATTTTGGGTTCATTTGCTGAGAAATGTAATTTCTCATATTAAAGATAAATAAACAAATAATGGCGTCTTTTGATTGAATGCATGAATTTTGTTACAATAGCCTTGATGATTGCTTTGTGGGCTTTATTGGCTATTGGGCCCAATAACAAGGAAATTCAATTAGTAAATGAATAATTAAGTTTTTGAGAAAAGAAAGGTGTGGAAACCTCCAGAAGACAAAAGAATATAATCCAAGGTTGGATTTTGTGCCTCTTGGGTTCCTTGGGTACCAAGGAGTCCAAAGTTGGATAGAGAATGCAATAAGAAAAGAAAAGAAAAGACCAATTAAATATTTCTTTATTAAGAAAGAAATTGAAAACAATGGTAAAATGTGGAAAATAAGTAAAAAGAGGTACAATTGAGTTATCATTAGTGGAATTTCGTATCCCAAGGATTCATAATGATAAAAGGAATACCAATGAGGAAAATAAAAGAGAAATAAAGAGAAATCCTCACAAAGAACTATTTTTTAGAAATAATAAAGAATAATTCATTTAGATGCATCTACAAGATAATGAGTATCCAATAAAAAGGATTTCGAAATAATAGAGTTTCTTGGGATCCAAGGAGTCCCCATAAAGAGGAAATAAAGAGAAAATACCAAAATTGCAAAATAAGAGGATAATGTGATGCATTATTAATGAATTATGTGGTATTGCTAAAAAGGATGTATTTTCTATTAAATGAAAATAGAATTTCGTGCCATTAGAATAAAGGACAAGTACTAAGAAGATAAAATATGAGATTTTCGAAATTCTAATATCCCAAGGATAAAGAATATCAAGGAAATAGATGAGGAGAGAGAAGAATACTTCTCCTTGAAGGAATATGTTTCCTATAAGAGTGGGAATCATTTTCTCTTGGATAAATGTTTTTGGGCATGGATACCCTCCTCTATAAAAGGAGAGAGGGACCTGGGTCGAGTCTAGGAAAGATATCCCACGTAACCCCCCTTGCTCCTTCATCGTTTTAGTTCAAACCCTAGTAGAGGGAAGCCACGTGACCCTGGTGCAATAAGGAGGCCAGGTAGGGTTGTGAGGGAAGCTACATGTGCCACAATGACAGAGCGAGGTCAAGAAAGCATAGTCGTGCCCTGATGAAGGTGCAACATCGGCTCGTTGGCGGCAAGAAGGGCTGCAAGACGCATGTCTATTGCTCCTGATGTCGCCACATAGGCCACACACTAGGCAGCACCCCAGGTGCGGATGATGGCGGCGATGCTAGGGCAAGAGGTGGCAGCAACTGTCGAGGACTGAGGGAGAGAGAAACAACCACCCAAGTCACGCCTAGGGCTGCGCTCGACGGAAGCAGGAGTAGCCAGAGGTTGAAGACAACATGTTGGCCGATTCGACGGATATACCCCCGGGGTATGAAGCGCCGACCCACTTAAGTGGAGGGCAGAAGTGACATTTAATTCTAATCTTAATCGGGCCACGTTGCATGGACAAAGCCTACATGGTGCCTCCCCATTGGCCAAAGTAAGTGGTTTTTATAAAATTCGTAGTTAATTATTCGTAGCTCGGATTAGCATGCATAAAATATGAAAGTTGCTCAGAAAATCGAGGGGAATCCATTAAAAATATAATTGAAACCGGATTCTAATTGAAATTCGAAAAGTAATGGAAGTTATCAACTTTAATACTTTAAAGATTAAGAAACCCTATTTTGAGATGATTAATATATTTAATAGGGTTTAATGGATGATTAAAGTTCATATTAACATGTTAATCATAAAGAGATACTTTAGGATCGAAAAAGATGAATTTTGCATGTAATTAGTTTAATTGAGAGTTCATGTGCATAAATATGCTTTAATGGGCCTTGAAACCCTAATGTTGGTAAATGTGACTCTTAATGGCTTTAATTATTCAAAGTAGTGAATAAAGATAAGATATAATGATTCTAAGCTATTTCAAGCATTAAAGTTCCTAATTGTGGTTAAATACCCTTAATGTGGAAATTAGGGTTTCCTAGTGGATAAAAGGTAGAATTAATGATAAATAATGTTCATACGAGTATTAGAGCATAATGAACTACGAATTGATGATAAACGAGCATAATGACTTTGTCATAGATTGAAAAGAATAAAAATGGTAGCTTTAATGTAAAGGAAGCTTAATAGACTTAATTGATGGTTAATTATGCATTAATCTGGAATTAAGGTTATGTGTTTGTAAAAGGTAACCTTAATGACTTTCATGAAGAATAGATGAGAAAATTAGTGTTTAAAAAGAGTAAAGGGAAGTAAAACCCTAACTACAAAGTAAACTCTAAAAAGAGGAATGAAACCCTAAAAAGGAATAGAAACCATAAGTAGCAAGATGGTTTGGATAGTTTTTGATAAAAAAGGAATTGGATGTATATTTCAGGATTGAATTGTGTACTTGCTTGATTCTGGATTACTTGTTTGTTTGGACTATTCCTGCATCTGAGTCTGCCTGACAGGTATGTGGTTACGCCTATGAATATCCCAAATTAGTTTCCCGAGGATTTTCGAGGTTTTATCGATGACATGAATTAAACTGTCAATTGCATTTAATTCTTGCAAATTATAATGTGGATATGACTATCACCTAAGATATGTCCCTACTAGCTCAGATCCTAGTCCCCTCTCTAGCTTAATAGATTGACCTAGTAAATGGCTATCGATGGGGTAGGTCCATCAGGTCATTGAACGACTTAGTACATGGCTATCAATAGGGGTAGGGCCATCAAGTCATCATGAGTCAGAGATTGGACTACCTTTGGGTAGGGCCATGCGACTCCATAACCCTAGGTATTGGCTACCTGTGTGGTAGGGCCATGGGGGTAAGGATCTACCATATGAGAGAGGTAGTATCCATGTCCACTGTAGGGACAACACAAAGATAGGGGATAGGTAAGGATTGAGTAGTATTGCTTAAAGCGTAATCTTGGATGTTAAATGATATTTGGATGACTACATTGTTATTATAGTTGCACGATAATTGTTTCCCATACATAGCATCTTCTTGCTGACCGACATTTTGTTTGTCAGAGTTTTAGGTACAAATGAAAAGAACAAATAGTAAAGTGGCATATGTGGAATTAAATGAGAATTAACGTGCACCGGAGGATTAGTTAGATTAGTATCTTAATGGATAGAAGTTTAGAAATCCCAATTTTTAAAAAAGGTATGCAAAGTTTTATTTTATACCAGTTTTCAATTTAGTAGGTAAAATTTATTAATTGTTATTGATTATTTGTCAAACCTTTGATCTGGGTTATTGGTTAACGGCTCTGACCTTTCGGTCTCCCATAATTGGGGTTACCGGGAGACGGGGTCGTTATAATATTCTTGTTGCACATCAGGGCACATGCCCTCCATTTTGATATACCTTGCCATGATGAGGTACCCAGTTGCTACTTTCTTTGTTTGATTTCTACAATCCAGACACTTCAGATTTCAAGGTTAGGGGGAGCAACGAGCTAGTAGTGTGGTTTTTAGTTTTCAATTTCCTTTCACTTCTTTAGTTTGTTTCCAATAGTGTTATGTTCTAGTGTGTTTAGAGGCTTATATTTTGCAATTATTTGGATTAAACCCCATTTTTTTATTAGTAAAAAGGTCCATTAATATAAAAAAAAATAAATTGTAATATGTATAGTTTAGTGGTAAAAGTATTCTAGTTTGGGTTGAATTCCCTTTTGCTGAACCATTTATTCTCTATTTTTGAATTGTTAGTTGAAGAAGTTTTACACAAGTCGTGCATCAATTACATGAATTTTCTTGCCAACCAAACATTCTTCATTTTGTTTTCTTACTTTTCATCTACAGTTCTTCTTTTCATTCATGATTTCTCAATACATGTAACAACCTATTTTTTAGATTTGCCAACATTATGGTGTTGTTTAGAGTAATGGATGCATTTTCCAAATTCTACGTGCATTTTTATTACCTTTTCAATAAAACAATTACATTAAGGTGAATCATTGTTTGATTAGGTAATTCAGTATAACTCTCTTATTCTTTAAGTAAAATGAATTATTTTAAGGTAAAGTGATTCTCAAGTGGAACCCAATTCATAATCTTGCTTATCTTGGCTTGATTTTTACTCACTTGCACTTATTCTCCACAAAATATGGCTAAAACTTCCACATAGCATGCCAACCCAATATAAGTCTGATCTAGCCATGATGATTGGATTTTACATCATTAAGGGGGTAATTTGACCCCAATGGACATCCAATGTGCATATAAGCCTATTTTAGTAGTTAAGTGATTGAACTCTTTCTTATTTGTTTCTTTCTTTATTTATAAGCAAAGAGATCACTACAAAATTGTTGATATTAACTATGATTTTGTCTTTTAAGATCCTTCTTTTTAGAGGATTAGGTTACATAATCATTACTTATTTTTCCTTGTCATATAAATCTCTACTCAATGTTGTTCATTTTATTTTTACAACTAGATTTTTCCACCTTTTCCAAAATCAATTTCCAATCTTGGGTGTTGGAGTTAAACTCATGACTAATAGAAAAACTCTTTGATTATAGTTGGTCTGCATTGAAGTGCTTCTTCCGTTCCATTTAGTTGATATAGGTTCTTACGACTTTGTTCACCTACTTATCTATGACTTTTTTTTCTTGACAATAAGATATGGTTCAAGCTTGGGGGGATTTGATGTGCACAATTTGTATCACCTTTTTGTCAACTCTTAAACATGCTTCTCAATTGATTTCTACCTAAGTTTTCTTCAAATCATGCTACAATTTCCATTTTTGCATTATCTTTATTCATTCCACGATTTTGATCATAGGTACTACATTTTGGCATCAAAATGGGGAAAGAAAGATCATCATATCACACACTAACTCAATCCTCAACTATCCACAAGTTTAGAAGTTTAAAATTGCAGAAACATCAAACCACACACCATATTTTCCATCCATCACGATGTGTAAATTATATTTTTTAAATCCAACAATATGATGACAACATAATGTGTGGGAAAATTGTGCACCTTGTCACACTTTGGTGACAAGTTGACAATATTTTATTGACACACAGTGTCTCTCACTGACATGCCATGTCACTTGAATTCACATTAATTAAAACTACATAGAATGCTGATGACACACCATGTAGATCAACCTACATGTCGTGCCACTTGTAAATTTCATCCAACTCTAGCTATAACCACCCCATGTCTATATATATGACTCTAAGTAATCTTAGGTCAGTTACCACAAATCATTGAAGCAATACTCAATCAAAGAAGAGTGAGAAGAATTTGGAGGAGACCAAGGATGATGAATAGGTTTCTTAGGGGAGAACCTTCACTTTTTTCCTTTTCTGTCTTCCAGTATACTTGCAACAAAGATCTTTGTGCACTCTTTCATTTTATCTCAAAGTGAAGGTAACTAGAGAGTATTCAGTCTGCAAGGATGAAGACTTGATACTCAATAGGGTTGTAGCTTCATCTGACTTCTTTTTATAGACATTATAGTTTCTTTTCTTTCTTACATGATTTCCAACTTTGTTATTACTGTTCATGCCTACTTTCTCTTTCCATTGATGAGTAGCCTACTTTCTCTTTCCATTGATGAGTCGATCCTTTTCTTGGGAACGGGGGAGTAACTCCCATGTCATTTCTTGTTGGACAACATGTTTTGTACTTATATCGAGTTTTATAATTGTTCTATGATGAATCAATGTTGATTTCCACATAGATGCTTGATTAGCCATCTTGTGTGTATGTTCTTATGCTTCTTGTGTATGTTGAGAGGGTATGACTAAAGTATAGCCTCATTTTCTAGTTCAAGGAAGTGGTTATTTAATGTTGGGTACCTCAAGGTTTTTGGTGATTTTAGTATGGATACATGAACAGTGGTTTCGTATAAAGTTAGAGCCGTTCTACACCATCAGAAGGGGTGGAGAACTCAAATCATCCTTGTGATTATTCTTGGTACTTCATAATTTGTTGTTGCTTCATGGAACAATATGGAAGTTAGATCCTATCTCCAAGAGTCTCCAATTGAAGTGGAATCCTTTATTCAAGTGATCCCTATTTTTTCTTTTCTTTCTTAATTGACAAGTCAATTTTAATGGAAACTACAACATTCTTTCATAATTTGATCTAAATTGTTGAACAACAAAACTCTTACACCTAACAACAGTTTCTCCTTTGGGATACGACCTTGATTATAATGAACCTATATAATTTTGAGGGCAATGAGTTGAGAAGACTATAAATATTAGAAATTGTTTGAAAACCAACAAGAATCATAACACATCCTCTCTATAAGATAACTTAGACACAACAAACATGATGATCTGAAGTATGCAAGACAAAAAATAGACTACCTTCCAATATCTTCATACCAACGTCTACATATTACCCTTATCACACTTGATTCCAATGTGAATGTCAGTTCTCTAAATGAGACAAGGTCCACATCGGTGTCTTACTCCTGTTATAGGGAAGGAATACATGGTGTTATACTATATCAAGGTTACAACTAAAGTTCCTCTTAGAACCTTATTAGAATCTATATCATTCTTTCATCCTAACCTGGAAAACATATATAGATTTTGGGGTAATCATCTCATTGTAGAGAGTTTTACCATATGAGATCCTTGGCTCTAGACCTATAATTTTAGTGAGTGGGACCTTAGAGGGTATCCAATCCATGGAATAAAATCTATCCAAATATGAGCAACTTAAAAATATATGATGGTAGGGAGGTATTTTATTTCTCAAACATGACACACCATGCAGTGTGGCGACACTCTATTTTTCAAGTCTACCTAGTCTAGTTGCTGTTGAACAGATGACATCGTGACAAGTGCCAATGTGAATGAAGGAAGCATAAAAAAAATGAAACAATGTTAAAATAAAAAAAAATTTAGTGATTAACTATGGTCTTTACCATAGGAACCATAATATATACATAAGTCACTAAAGGTCACTTTGGAGTGAGGGAAAATAACAAGAACATCTTAGATATGTGAGTTACCTCCTCAGAGATGGCATAATATGAAAAAATATGATTCAAATTGAACACTTAATGTATCCAAATCATCACAAGAATTCTGATTAGAACCATCATCAAATATCAACATACAATTCAAAAATTGGTAGATTGACAATCACTTTATGAACTAGTGAAAATGGCTCTATATCACTCATCTTTAGAAGTTACTTTTAAACAAATCATACATTTAAGTTTTATGATTGGGAAGGCTATTGATCAAAACAAGCATCAAACCGATCGATGATCTACTATGGACTACCTTGCTTGAATGTTGTGGTCCACATATAAGATAGTTTCATAACCTAATCCCCATTACCTAGGACATGCTTTTTTTTCTTAAGTCCATGCAATGTAACCTGACCAATTAGCTTGCATATGATGAAATCAAGTAGAGTGCCCATAAAACACATGCACCACCTTTTCCACCAGTCTAAGGCCCATTAGACAACCCACATTGGTGCATGGAAGCCATGTGAGGGGGGGGGGAATAATTACACAACCTACCTCTAACTATTGGGACTCTATTTAAGTGAATCAAATTGTGTTCAGAAAACATCCACAAGACTCTAAAAGGGGAAGCCCATATGCACCCAAACTGTCTACACTCCCTCCATTAATTAACAATTGATTGGAAGTCTTGTTCATCAACAAATGTCCACCAACTAATGAAAAAAGGGTTCTAGTCTATCGATGGAGACGATGCACTCACTTACTAATGAAGAGACTACATATCATTAACCAAGGAGAGTTTTTCACTTCCTCTATCATGAAGATCCTACACAACCGAAAACCAATAGAAATCCATTATGGATCTACTAATGAAAATTCCAACGCTTACAACTGGTGGAAGTCATGTGCACACATCAACCGATGGGATTCACACATACCACCCCCAATGAATATCTCTTATGTTCATCAACTAATGAAAGCATTCACGTTCTTCAACCAATAGGGATTATAGGAGTCACACAAGACCCCTTGTCTTCCTCATAGATCCACTCCTATACATTCATCATGGCCATCAACTTAACTACATCCATTTGGGAGAGTTCCAATTCCCTAACCGCCATCTATAAATACAAGCCATTATTCCAAGTTCCATTGATGGTTTCACTGTTGATCACCCACAACAACTCCAACACCCAATTGTCCAAGGTCCTAACCTCAAAAGAGACATGATAATGAAACTGCTGCATATAATGGTTGATGACTTACATCCACCATATTTGATCATGTTGCTCTTCCATCAATATGACAAGTTCAATCAGAAAAGAAGGAGCTCAATGACTTCTAATTCACCTCTGACAAACATCAAAGGGTGTTCTTTCTTCTTGTTCGACACCCTTGTATCCAAGTTTGAAGAGGCACTTCTTCACGCCACGACTGTGTCTTCATCTTATACAATGATGATGTCTATCTCCTTAATTGTAATTGTTGGACTTGTTATTACTTCCATGAGAGAAGAGTCCCCTTTCTAGAATGTGGGGTGCAACCCTGGTACCCATTTTCCTCTTTTTCCTAGTGCTATTATTCCTATACAAACATTATTTGTTATGCGATAAATGTTTTACACTTACAAATATTTTCTAGTCATCTATTTTGCCTACTTATCTGATCATATATGTGAAGAGATTCGAATATAAGATCTAGGATATCATCTGATTCATGTCAAAACCTTGATGAAAACTTCAGATAGGTGTATTTTGAGGTGATTAGTAAATAATCTCTAGGTAACATGATGACGATATTTGAGTAATATCTATATGGGCCTATCCTAAATACAAAAAGGGGTTATCACGTCTTTAACAAGTATATGTTCATAGTGATTCTTATGTAGTGAGAGAGTGATAAATAAGTAGTGGCAGTGAAAGACTTTCACCCTGGTGTTTCCATCAATTGATATCTTAGAACTTAAATCTAGTGATTTCATTATAGCATTCTTAGACTCATTAAATCTATGTAATTGTTTTTCATATATACTAGTTCTTTTGTAATTATTTTGATAAGAACACTTCTTAAAAACATTATCCTTTAAGTCCCGTCCTAACTATATTGAATTACATCCTTCTTCTTTCTAGTTGGATTGTTGTATAATTGTTTTAGGTAAAACTTAGAGATTTCATCCCTACGAAACTTCCATGTGTGATTTAAAATCTTGCATCACTAGGTCATCATGAAGAAATTATGTCTTCACTTAAATCTACTCATGCCTAGACCTAGGCTAGAAACAAGGCCTAGAACGAATCAAATAGAAGTCATCTTCACAATTAGAGAAATAGCTCAGTAAAATCCATCCTTGGTCTTTGACTGAAGCCCTTGAAAACTAGTCCGACTTTGTATTTGATATACATGTCATTGTCATATTTCTTCATCATGTAGACCCACTTGTTCTTTAACACTCTTGGACCTTGGAAAGAACCACAACATCCTAGGTATAATTCCTCTTTGAAGAATTCATCTCCTCTTACATCACCTCATGTGAATGTGCTCTGTGTATATGAGTTTGTGTCTCTTGAAAAGTCTGTGGCTCACCTGGTCAATATGTAGAATATACTGATATGACATATATCTAGGAAGGATAATGAACTCAATTAAACCTCCTCAACTTCTTCTATGAGAACTCAACCTAGTGATGATTTCTCTCCTCCATCGCTAAAGTCGTTGATTGTGAATTTGAATCACTCACATGTACATCTAGAACAAGACAACATGATGTGCTATAACTTTGTTTCTCAAGGTGATCATGCTTCTCTTCTTCATCATATGAAGATTACATCTATGAAGAAGATGAAGGATATTTGTACTCATCATTAGAAGAATTCTATCTGATCCCACAACCTCTTCATCGTCACTCTCAAGATCTATCACTTTCTGACTCTCATAGAAACATCATATCTTTGGTCTAGTCATGCTTTTTTTATACAGGATTGCATAACTAATAGCCAAACTATTAATTTTCATAGACAAAAAAGACCCATGGAATTGCTTTATCATCACACTTTTCCCACTTTTCTTTTGGAGTGTGCATTTGCATAGACACAAAATACTCACAAATGAGAACATGATGCATCCTTGACTGTCTGTATCTTATCAAATATCTGAATTCTTAAAGGAACTAGTGAAGATTTATTAATAAAATAGAAAGCTTTACTCACTGCCTCACCCTACAATTTTTTTGGCAACTATAGTTTTTAACATGCATATCACTTTCTCCAAAATAGGATGGTCATTGTCTCAGTTGTACCATTGTGTTGTGTCATGTTGGCTTCATCCTCTCATATAGAACGTTGCATTGTGTACAATGCTAAAGGAACTTCCCGATGTGTACCCCCATGTTTTTCATGTAGAGAATCTTTCTCTGTTTCTTTATCTCTTACTCTAACATGACATGGAGCTTCTAAAAATAATGAAAGAATTTGTGATGGAGTGAACTTTTAGATGTCTAATCACATAAGTGAATTCAATGATTGAGTGGCACTAAGAGTTCCAAGTCTGCTTTGGAAAACTTTAAGTGTTTGATACCATGATTAAGATCTCTTATCTTATGCCTTTTTGAAGTTTTTAAATTTATTCGTTAAATATAGATATATTGGGACCAAGATTTGGTGAGATGTAGCTTGGATGATAATAAAGCAATTGCTTAAAGTTCATAATCAATTAAGGTTCCTAGAGAGAGATATTTAGGTTTCAATATTATCAAATAATGTTTTTTTTATTTTGTTGTATTATGAGGAAAGGTTTCATATTTATGGGACTTAGGCATTGATCATCCATGACATGTCACACGACTGGGCTAGTCCCACAGATCGGCTTGTAGCTGGGATCGACCCAGGCCATTGGTGATGGATCCAAGGACCAACACCTCACCTTCAACGTTTGAGTTTTGGGGGATCTGATGTGGAAGAGTGGTGGTACAACCTTTAAGCCACAACCTATAAAGAGGGGGTGACACAATTTTACCATGTGTATAACGCAAGTGCACACGTCAATGTAATATAGGCCTTTGTGAGGCCCGAGTCGAACTCAGGGACACTGAACTATCGGTAGACTACTACTAACTGTTCGTAATTAGCTAGACCGGTTAAAAAAAGTTTTGAGAGTTGATGAAAAAGAAAAAGAAAATAAAAGAAACCAAAGCAATCGATTAAATGTCGAGTTTAATCAATTTAGATGCGAATCTTTAGGATTGCGGTTTCACCGCGGGTTCTCATTGTATGAATTTCTATATAGCTAAACAAATTCATTTCTCAATCTGGGTAGTGGCCTATATTCAGAATTGTTCACTGTCGTGATACAATTCACTACCTAAATCTAGGTCAGTTCCACTGTCATAGTAACCTATACCCTAAATTAGGTGCATTAAAATCAACCTCTGGGTTTCCACCATTAACCGTACATCACCTTGTTCAAGGAATTTATGAGTTAATGTGAATTTCGTCTCTTTTCAACCGTTAATTCTTCTTTCAAAGCAATTAAAGGCATTATATTATCATTAGGGTGATCAAGCATAATGATATAATGGAGAAAACAAAATCATACCACGGATTTAAGAGACAAAATATGAATTACTATGATAAAAACATCATACAATGATTCCCCGGGATACTCCCGGTCCTAAAGACAAAGGGGATTAGCCCTGCATATTCATTTCAGAGCAAGACATGGTGGAAGAAAGGGAAAACATGGAAAAAAACGTGGATGAAGTGATGTAAACCCCTGAACGGAGAAGATCCAAGCATTCCTCGATGTAGAGTGCATGATCTACATCCTTTCAGTGGTGGAAAACATCTTCTTCGGCTCTCAAAATGGTCGGTGCGTGCTTCTGGGCTCCGTTCTCCTCTTCAACTCTCCTCGTGATGTGAGCAGCGGCTAATTACGTGATGGATGGCTCCTAGCCGCCGTCATTAGGTATAAACACCAAGTTAGGTCGTCAAAATATCACCACCGTTGGATTCAGTCTGATCTAAAACAAACACTAATTTGACGACGTCGATACCATCGATGCGGGTCGATGGTATCGACCCCTCACGATATCGGCAAGCCTTCCTTCTTTTCTTTCGTCCCGCCTGATGCAGACTCGATACCATCGACGGGGGTTGATGGTATCGACACCCTTGGGCGTCAGTTTTATCACCTTCCTGACACTGAAGCTGTAGAACGTCGTTAGTATCGACCTTTGTGTCGATAGTATCGACCGGCTGGTCACTGGCAACCTGAAGGTAACTCGCTACCATCGAGTTACTAGTCGATGGTATCGACACTGATTGGCTCCTTGCGGCTGTCTCTCTGTGAGTGTGTCAATACTATCGACGGAGGTCGATAGTATCGACAACTGTATATATACATTTTTCCTGAAATTGCAAGACAAAGCTAAATCAGCTGAGATAAAACCCATTATTGTAATCATTTATGATCAAAAAGATAAAATATGAGAGATTTGATACTGAAAGAGATTATAGACTAGAGTAAGTGAATTATGTATTATTCACCACCAAAGTGACCGATAAACACATAAAATGCAAGTAAAACAAGTCTATAAATGCGACTCAAAATCCTCGCATCAAAAGCTTAAACCTTGCTCGTCCTCGAGCAACAAAACTTTAGAATAGAATTGTGAGGGTCAACTAAAGAATAGATTATCACAACAGACTTTGCCATATGATCCCTGTCAGACATTCACATTCCGGCCCTTACTAACCACAGAATGATAATTACCCTCAAGGCGACAATGATCATCCATAAAAGATATCTACCTCAAAATTAGTGAACACTATCACATAAGGTAGTTAACATAATAAAATCCTCTGGTCCAGACTCGGTGCATCTTGTGATCTACTATCTACGTTGCTCGTCCTAACTACCATCTAAATGGAAGCAGCTCTCCTGGTATTAATGAGTAAGGAGATGATCACAGTGGCCTACCAATTTGAGCAACAGGTGGATGGAATAGGTGGCTGTGGAAGAAATGGAAGCATAATACAGTTTTAACATGCACAAATACCCAAAATGACCTAAATGATGCAAATGCAAATGTAAATGTCCTAATGCCTACATTTTGGGTGAAATGATGCATGTTCCTACAATTCCATCTTATGTGAGATAGAATGTCTAAAAACTACATTATGTGCTTATTCTTCCTATTACACAAGTGAAACAAGCTCTTTTCTCCCTCTAAAATCAGCTTTTTTTTCCAAGCCCTTTTGCTCTCAAATTGCAAAAAGTACAATATTTTTTTTTCAAAATTCTTTTTTTTTCTCTCGGGCTTACTTTCACATAACTGTAATCCTTAAGGCCTTACAACTGTATTTCAGAGAGTATACAATGAGTTACCCACTTCTCTTATTTTTCAGAAGAAATAAGGCACATACTGTCCTATATGCTCAAAAATATGTTAAAATGCAACTACATGAGATCAGTTATGCAACTATGATGACATGCACTCAAGAATGTGTGCATGCATGATTCATCTAATTTTTTTTTCATTTTCCATTTTTTATGCACAATCTACTAAAATGCAATCCTACCTAAATGCTATGCAATCAAAAGATGAAAACCGTAATGTGCTTCCAGTTCTTATGGTGGAGTCTGAAAACAATGGGGTGGATAGATCACAAGATTAATTGACTGAACCATTGGAAAATATTATATATCCCTCCTTACTGACCTATGCAATAATTAAGAGGTTTCTCTCTCTTATTTCAAATTAAGGTCTCATTATCATTTGGTTAGTTTAGGCTCAAACAACCAATTCCATCCACTTTTCGTGAATCATAGGAATGTACAGTTGTGGTTTTCGGTTTTAAAGTTGACAAACCCAATTATTTTCTTAAGTCATGTGCTCAAGGTTGAACAAAACAAGCTTGCAAAATCACTAATTTTTTTTTTCAAATTGACCCCAGATTCCCATGTACAAACACAGAGATGACACATGACATTAGACATCCACAATTACACTAGATAGAGTGTGGATCCGAAAAAAAAACTAAGAACTAAGAAAAATAAATGATAAAAGACAAAGCAATAAATGATAAAAACTAAGAAAAAATAAAGGATGGAAGCTGTTCCAACTCCCCCCCAAGCTTGAATTCGACTATGGCCTCATAGTAAAAAACAACCTTAAAATGTGGAACAGTGATACCGATCATTGGTCAGGTGGTGGCGGGTACTGTGGGGCTGTGGGGTCCCATGATGGATACTTCCCCTGGAAACTCGGATCATACTGGGGCATCGGCAGAGGTTGAGGATACCCCCCGAAATAGTTTTGGCTCTAGTTGTTATCATAGAAGGGTTGTTGCTGCATCTCCATCCTATGCAACCTGTCATGGATATTCTGTTGGTTGGTGAGGAGGAGGCGCTCATTCTCATAGATGGCCTGCTGGTTCATGAAAAGTCGGTTCGTAGTATCCTGAATACTAGTGAAAGAAGTAGTATGTTGTTGTTGGGTCTGCTGAATCTCCTGCAGCATTGAGTACATCCCCTGCATTGAATAGGCATCCTCGCCTTGTTGAGAGGGCTGAGGTGGCGAAGGATGTGAAGAGGATGATTCACCTGGGTGGAAGCGGGGACGCTTCTGGGGTGCCACTCATGCCTGAAGAGGAGTGAAAGCCTCCTCTTCCTCTTCATGCTCGTCGCCGTCATCATTGTTGTCATCATTACTACTGTCTTCATCAGAGTCATTGATGGCGATGATAGGCCACCTGAAATGTTGAGCTCCCTCGATGTTGAAGATGGGGTCTAGAAGCACACATTCTTGATATTCGTGATTGACATGGCAATGTGCATAAGCCAAGCCATCATAGAGCATAAGGAGGTTGGAGCGGTGTAGATGATGTAGGTTGACCTTGTTCCTGTTGGAAAGCGGAGTGAGTTGGGAAAAGTCCAACCCAAGGTAGATGGCCAATGGTGTCATAAGCCCTCCAAAGTGGATAGGAGCTTTTCGTGTACTCCTCTTCACAACTAACACACACGTTAAGAAAAATGCGCCCCAGTTGCACTCCTCGCGCCTCAGTAGTTTGTACAAAAAGATCAATTCAGTCTCCTGAAATTTACTAAGAGAAAGATCACCGCGAGCAAAGAGTGTCGTGCAAAGCATGTCTGCACAAAAGGATGCTCGAAGTCGGCGACAACAACATTGTGATAGCTGACAGACTTGCCTGGGGGCGTGGTCACCAGCTTGGCGAAGATGTCTTCATAATCTGTCCGGTTATTCGGCCTCTGGTACTGGTCTCTCCCATGATTCTAGTTGTAAATGGAATTGAATTGCTTGAGGGTGAGAGTGTAATTGTTGTTGTAGAGAAGAAAAGAAATGCGACCCTATATCCATTCTCGATCAATGGCGATCAGGTCGTTCGACACAACACATATATCCAGCGACGCCATGAACTCTGCCATGAGCTCTTTGTATGTCGGTCACTTGCCGAAAAATGGTTGGCCATCAGCGTGGAACTCCATCTCGTCGGGCCTCCTTCCCGTGTTCCTTTCTTTCCCCTGCTGGACAAGCGCCCTTATTTAATGTCTTAGGCTAGACAAAATCAAGCTTATCATGCATCCTTAAGTGCTATGAGTTTGACCTCATGCACTTTCCTTGTGTAATCCTTGCCAAAGTACAACTTCAACCTCTGTCCATTGACCAGAAATTTCGTCTCTCCATCATGCACCATGATGGCACCATGTGGTCGTACCTCCTCCATAATGAAAGGTCTACTCCACCGGGATTTCAATTTCCCAGGATGCAGCTTCAACCTCGAGTTGAACAATAGCACACGATCTCCCTTCTTGAAGACACACAGTTGAATGTGTCGATCGTGAATAAGCTTTGTTCTCTCCTTGTAAATCCTCAAGCTTTCATAGGCGTTCATCCTCAGCTCATCTAGCTCATTGAGCTCTAGCATGTGCTTCTTCCCTACCTCATCATAAGTCAAGTTTAGCTTCCGTAGCGCCCAGTGTGCCTTGTGCTCCAACTCTACCAGCAAATGGCAGGCCCACCCATAAGCCAACCTAAAAGGCGTAGTGCCTATAGGTGTCTTAAATGTCGTCCTATATACCCATAAAGCATCTGGTAGAAAAGTACTCCAGTTCTTTCTTGTCTAAGCCACTGTGCGCTCCAAGATTTTCTTAATTTCTCTATTAGACACTTTGACTTGCCCTTGTGTCTGCGGGTGGTACGGGGTACCAATATTGTGCTTTACCCCGTACTTCCTCAACAACGCAGCAAGCTTTTGATTTTTGAAATGGGTACCTCCATCGCTGATAATCATCCTTGGTACACCAAATCTGTAGAAAATGTACTCTTTTACAAACATGCACACTACAACAACATCATTAGTCCTTGTGGGTATTGCCTCTACCCACTTCAATACATAATCAACAACCAATAAAATGTACAAATTAGAGTTCGAGGACACAAAGGGTCCCATAAAATCAATACCCCATAGATCAAACACCTCAACTTCTTGAAACACGTTGAGGGGCATCTCCTGCCGCTTTGAGATATTACCTGCCCTTTGATAGGAATCACATCTTCACACATAATCGTAGGTGTCCTGGAAAAGTGTAGGCCAATAAAGGCCGCTCTCAAGCACTTTGCCCACCATTCTGGAACTTGCATGATAGCCACCAGTTGGTAGAGTATGACAATGACAAAGTACATTGTCATATTCTATCTCCAGTACACACCTGCGCAAAATGCCGCCCCTGCATTGCTTCAACAAAATGGGGTCATCCCAGAAATAATATCTCAAAGAATGGAAAATTTTCTTTTTCTCTTGATATGTCCAATCATCTCTAATTATTCTATAGGAAAGATAATTAACAATATATGAAAACCATGGATCCTTGGATTTTACAGAAAGGATTTGCTCATCAGGGAATGTCTCGGTAATGGATATATTAATGTCCTTCTCATCTACCTGTTCTAACCTATACAGGTGGTCCGCAATCACATTCTCTATTCCCGCCTTATCTTTAATTTCAATGTCAAATTCTTGTAACAATAAGATCCACCTAATCAATCTAGGTTTGGCATCTTTCTTTTCCATCAAATATTTTATGGCGGCGTGGTCCGTCCATACCACACTTTTGACCCTACAAGATATTACTGAAAATTTTCAAATGAAAAAATGACGGCGAGAAGTTCCTTTTCAATTGTAGTGTAATTAAGTTGTGCTTCATTTGAATTCATGGATGCATAAAAAATCACAGTAGGTTTGTTTTCAAAATGTTGCCCAAGAACAGGCCCCACTGCAAAATATGAAGCATCGCACATTAATTCAAAAGGCTTTGTCCAATCCGGCGTTTGCACAACTGATGTAGAAATTAACTTCTCTTTGAGAACATTAAAAGCATGCAAACACTTTTCATTAAAATCAAACACCGCATATTTCTGGGATGTTGGAGCTAATTATCTTGACACTTTCAGCATATCACATATACTGGACTGGAGTGTTTCCACTCCCAAAAGCTATGATTGATGAAATCGAAAGCATATGTCGCAACTTCCTTTGGGGAGACAAGGAGGAAAGCAAACATATTCACTCTATATCTTGGGATATAATATGCAGGCATAAACCAGAAGGAGGTTTGGGTGTCAGAAGAATGGAGGATTGGAGTGATGCAGGACTTGTGAAGAATATGTGGGATATTGCCAACAAGAAAACTTCTTTGTGGATCCATTGGATTCACAGCAAGTATATCAAGGAGGAGACTGTGTGGTCAAGTCACCCTAAGAAAACGAACAGTTGGATGTGGAGAAACATCCTTAAGCCTAGAGACAAATGTCTGGCACATGTCTGTTTTAAAATTGGAAATGGCAACACTGTGAAGATGTGGAAGGATCCATGGGTTAACGAATGCTTCCTCACGCAATGTACTGATGACCAAATCTACTTACAACTTAGGTTGAAGTTGGGACCTAATTGCTATCTGAGCAACATCATTGCTGGAAATAGATGGGACATTCCTAAAGCAAGGGGGATGGATGAAATTTGTCGAATCTGTAGTGGCATACCGATAGAAGGAAGAGAAGATTCTTGCACGTTGGGAGGTTGCAAGACCTTAAAACTGAAAGAGGCATGGAATTTCTGTAGAACCAAGCATGGAGAGGTGGCGTGGTCTAAATGGTTGTGGCGATCAAGATCTCCTAGGCGCGCTATTATCTGTTGTTGGGAATTCATGTACGGTAGGTTGATCATTGAAGATCAATTGCAGAAAAGAGGCCTTAGTCTGTCTTCTAGATGCAGTTTGTGCTGCAGACATGAGGAGACAAACGATCACGTTATGTGGGAGTGTGATGTGGCTACTGAAATATGGGGGAAAGCTACTCAGTTTTTTCCGCTCAGACCAAGAAGTAAGGAAGACTTTCAAAATATGAAGAAAAAGAACAAAGCTCTCCTTGCTGTGCTGGTTATATACCATATATGGATTCATAGGAATCATATAGTTTTTGAAGGTGCTAAAGTCAATCCACACAACTTGTGGAGATGCATAGAGAGTGATTATAGAGGACTGCACAAATAGGTCATTTTTGTTTATCTCTTAGATAGTCTGAGCTTGTTCTCCCCCTACGTGTACAGTTCTTTTTTTTCATTTGGAATGGAAAGAGTAACATGCTTACTGACCAAAAAAAAAACACCGCATCTTTCTCAAGCAGTTCAGATAATGGTTTAGCGATTTTTGAGAAATCTTTGATAAAGCGGCGATAAAATCCTGCGTGACCGAGAAAACTCCTTACCCCTTTAACCGAATTCGATGGGGGTAATTTGGAAATAACCTCAATCTTAACCGGGTCTACCTCCAACCCCTTATTAGACACTTTATGTCCAAGCACAATCCCTTCACTAACCATCATATGACATTTTTCCCATTTGAGAACTAAATGTGTGTCTTCACATCGTTGTAAAACTTTATCCAATTTATATAAACATTCATCAAAAGACGCACCATAGATGGAAAAATCATCCATGACGACCTCTAAACGGCGCTCAACCATATTAGAGAAAATGGCAAGCATGAAACGCTGAAAGGTTGCTGGTGTGTTGCATAAACCAAAGGGCATATGGCGATATGCAAATGTTCCATAAGGACAAGTGAAGATGGACTTCTCTTGGTCATTAGGATCAATGGAAATCTGATTATATCCAGAGTAACCGTCTAGAAAACAAAAGAGAGATCGTCCTGCTAATCGTTCTAAAATCTGATCAATGAACAGAAGAGGAAAATGATCCTTCAACATAGCAGATTTCAATCTATGGTAATCAATGAACACACGCCACCCGGTTACCAAATGGGTCATGACCGGCTCATTTAACATATTATGAGTGACAGTAATTTCCCCCTTTTTAGGGACTACCTATGTGGGGCTTACCCACGTCGAATCAGAGATAGCGTAAATGATGCCTGCAGAAAGGAGCTTGATCACCTCCTTCTTGATGACCTCCATCATGCTTGGATTGAGTCTGCGTTGTGGCTGGACTACAAGTTTGGCTCCTTCCTTGAGCCAGATCTTGTGCTGGCAAAGTGTAGGGGAGATCCCCTTGATATCCACGACTGACCACCCGAATGCGCCATGGTGGTTCTTCAGCACGATCATTAATTGATCCTCTTCCTCGACACTCAGATATGCCGAGATAATCACCGGTAGTTTTTCACAATCGGATCGGAATGCATATTTAAAATGAGGCAGATGTGGCTTCAATTCTAACTCTGGTGGACTGATCAACGATGACTAAAGCGGTGGTGGGAGTTTCCCAAGATCTTCATAATACTTAGCATAATAACACAGAAGCACCTGAAGCATCTTGACACATTCTTGTAACGACTTGCTTCTCATCCAGTCATGTGTTATATTGACAAGGCAAGCTTCAAGAGGTAGTTCTGGATATGCATCGAGGACATAACTTGCTATGGCATCATCTTTAGTAGAAATAGGGATTTCCTCCTCTTCATCATTCGAAAACCCACAACCCTACAAAGAGAAACAACTTTGGTCTGTTCCATAATGTCTACAGCCAGTGTCCCCTTCTCTACCTTGGTCATTACATGAGCCATATCTAGAAATGGCTTCCCTAGACACAGAGAAATATTCTGATCAAAATGTTTGACCATGCGACACTGCTCCTTTGCATTTGATTATGTTGTGCTTGGGGGCATAACCATTTTAAATCGGTCATCAACGATTCCCAATGTCAAACGGCCTCTTCCCATCTCGAGTATCATATCTACAGTAGCTTGAAAGGGTCTTCCTAGGAGTAGCTCATTTCCTTGTTCATCTTGCATTTCCATTACCGCAAAATCTGCTGGAAATACAAACTGGCCGACTTTAACCAAAACATCCTCGCAAATACTATACGGCTTGACCACAGAATTGTCTGCCAACTGAATCATCATATTGCTATGTCTTGATTCTTTCAGTCCCAGCTTCTTGAAAGTAGAGAGAGGCATCAAATTTATACTTGCCCCGGAATCACACAATGCTTCGCCGAATTTCACTTTACCGATGTAACATGAAATATTGAAGCAGCCTGGATCCTATCTTTTAGGTGGCAATGTACCCATAATGAAGGCACTCACTTGCTCTTTAAGAACGACGACCTCGGTATCAGGAATATTCCTCTTCTTTGTGATTATATCTTTTAGAAACTTGCCATAGGAGGGTATCTTCTCTATTGCCTCTAGTATCAGAATGTTGACAAAAAGCTTCCTAAAGCTATCTAGGAACTTCTTGAATTGAGTGTCCACTTTCTTGGCTTTCAAACTGTTTGGATATGGGACTGGGACAGCCTGTGCCCTTTGATGTGGCGGAACATATGGTGTCCTCTTTGGAGTTTCTTCCTTAGCAATGATTTCTGGTGTAGCTTCCTCTACAACATCCTCTATCGGTATTTTGATTGTAGCTTCTTCTGTGGCCTCACCCGTGTTTTTTGACTGGGGTGTGTTCGGTTCATTGGCCCTGGGTTTTAAAATATTCTTACCACTCCGTAGAAGAATTGTCTTAGCTTGTTTGTTCCCTCCTGGAATGTTTGTATTTCCGGGAAAACCTTGTTGCGCTGGATTTTTTAGATTTGCTATCTCAGCTGCCATATGCGCTAACGATGTCTCTATAGTTCTCATCTAAGCCCCATGACTTTGTAAGGTCTGCCCAAATTGATTCATAAATTCTCCTTGTTGCTTAATCTGTTGGCCAAACGTGGTCATGCGTTCTTGATTCTGCTTGATTACTTGGTTGAGCAACTCATTGCTCTTGTCCTCTGTCGGCGGTTGTGGTTTTGCATCAGGGTCCTGCAAGAAATTGTTTGGGTCCTTCCATGAAACTTTCTTGTCTTTCCTCCAAGAATAGTCGTTGTTTCTGTACCCCTGTTGCTGGCGCATACATTTCACTTGTGCTTCATCATCGGATTCTGTGTATTATTTTGCAAGTAATTTCTTGGCTAGAAGGTCCATCTTCTCATTTAGCTCCTTGATGGCCTTTGACTCACATGTAGCTCGAATCTGCTCTACTGCATCTCTGTCACCCCATGATTGCTTTTTGGCCATGTTCTTCAAAATCTCCCAACACCTTGTGCCTGTGTTGTTTAAGAAGAACCCTGAACCTACTGAATCCAGGTTGCTTCTATCATGCTCAGAAAGAGAAAAATAGAAAATCTTGATTTGTTTCTCCTTGTCAAGCCCATGATGTGGGTACCTCCTCAGCATTATTTGGAAACGTTCCCAAGTCTCAGAATACGTCTCCCCGACTTTCTGACTGAAATTGTAGATCTTTCGTACAAGATCATTAGTCTTCTCAAGCGGAAAGAATCTCTCGAAGAACACTTCGACCATATGATCCCATGATTCCACATACTCGTCGTCCAAGTTATGCAGCCATTCTCGACCATTTCCTGCTAGAGAGCTCGGAATTAATTTCAAATAGAGTGTCTCTTGTGGGAACCTATCTATCTTGATCATATCACAATTCTCCACGAACTGGCTTATATGAGTCACCGGATCTTCAGTTTTGATCCCGTGAAATGCATTGGATTTGACTAAATTGATTAGGCCAGGGTCAATTTTATAATTAGGAATGTTGATAGTCTGCCTCTTGATCGACCTTTTTGATGCAGAAGCATAAGACGCCTTAATCTTCTCCCAGATTGTCTGTTCCTCAGCCATGGCTTCCGGTTCAGAGTCTGAATCTATATCTTCAGGTTGGTCTTGAATGTTGTTCTCCTCGTCGTCTGATCCCAACAATGGAACCTCTGGTGATGGCAGTGTGTAGTCTGTGCTACACATACTCACCATGCACTAGTACCTGCAAGGTAATAAATATGATTCAATACAGTGCTAGACGATTGCTAAATATGAAAAATAAGCGATGAATTTCAAAATTAATAATAAAATAAAAAGTGACCTAGAGTGGCCGATTACAGCACTCATAGTGGCGACAGTTGTCATGTCCCCGACAACGGCGCTAAAAACTTGATGTAATTTTACCGTGCGTATAACGCAAGTGCACACGTCAATGTAGTATAGGCCTTTGTGAGGCCTGAGTCGAACTCATGGACACTAAACTATCGGTAGACTACTACTAACTATTCGCAATCAGTTAGACCGGTTAAAAAAGTTTTGAGAGTTGATTAAAAAGAAAAAGAAAATAAAAGAAAGCAAAGCAATCGATTAAATGTCGAGTTTAATCAATTTAGATGGGAATCTTTAGGATTGCAGTTTCACCGCGGGTTCTCGTTGCATGAATTTCTATATAGCTAAACAAATTCATTTCTCAATCCAGGTAGTGGCCTATAGTCAGAATTGTTCACTATCGTGATACAATTCACTACCTAAATCTAGTTTGGTTCCACCGTCGTAGTAACTTATACCCTAAATTAGGTGCATTAAAATCAACCTCTGGGTTTCCACCA
This sequence comes from Alisma plantago-aquatica, assembly GCA_963693085.1. Classification (NCBI taxonomy): domain Eukaryota; kingdom Viridiplantae; phylum Streptophyta; class Magnoliopsida; order Alismatales; family Alismataceae; genus Alisma; species Alisma plantago-aquatica. Next base: position 1,116,041,238 of record OY856412.1, read on the forward strand.
TTAACCGTACATCACCTTGTTCAAGGAATTTATGAGTTAATGTGAATTTCGTCTCTTTTCAACCATTAATTCTTCTTTCAAAGCAATTAAAGGCATTAGACTACCATTAGGGTGATCAAGCATAATGATATAATGGAGAAAATGAAATCATTCCACGGATTTAAGAGACAAAATATGAATTACTATGATAAAAATGTCATACAATGATTCCCCGGGCTACTCCCGATCCTAAAGACAAAGGGGATTAGCCCCGCATGTTCATCTCAGAGCAAGACATGGTGGAAGAAAGGGAAAACATGGAGAAAAACGTGGATGAAGTGATGTAAACCCCTAAACGGAGAATATACAAGCATTCCTCGACGTAGAGTCCGTGATCTACAACCTTTCGGTGGTGGAAAACATCTTCTTCGACTCTCAGAACAATCTGGGCATGCTTCTGGGCTCTGTTATCCTCTCCAACTCTCCTCGTTATGTGTACAGTGGCTAATGACGTGATGGATGGCTCCTGGCCACCGTCATTAGGTATAAACACCAAGTTAGTTCATCGAAATATCACCACAGTTGGATTCGGCCTGATCTGAAACAAACACTAATCTGATGGTGTCGATACCATCGACGCGGGTCGATGGTATCGACCCCTCACGATATCGGCAAGCCTTGCTTATTTTCTGTCATCCCGCCTGATGCAGACTTGATACCATCAACGCGGGTCAATGGTATCGACACCCTTGGGAATCGGTTTTATCACCTTCCCGACACTGAAGCTGTAGAATGTCGATAGTATCGACCTTTATGTCGATAGTATCGACCGGCTGGTCGCTGGCAACCTGAAGGTAACTCGCTACCATCAACTTACCAGTCGATGGTATTGACATTGATTTGCTCCTTGCAGCTGTCTCTCTGTGACTGTGTCGATACTATCGATGGAGGTCGATAGTATCGACAACTGTATATATACGTTTTTCTTGAAATTGCAAGACAAAGGCAAATCAGCTGAGATAAAACCCATTATTATAATCATTTATGATCAAAAAGATAAAATATGAGAGATTTGATATTGAAAGAGATTATAGACTAGAGTAAGTGAATTATGTATTATTCACCACCAAAGTGACCAATAAAGACATAAAACACAAGTAAAACAAGTCTATAAATGCGACTCAAAACCCTCGCATCAGGGGGCGATGGAGAGAACCAATCCTAGTAGTTTTTCTTGACTTGTTGAGAATTGTAGTTCGACACTTCTTTTTGGGCTCTTCCTCTCCATGGATTGCAGTCGGTTTAGATATGGGAGAAGCCAGAGACTGCTAGCCGTGATGGTGATCTCACGGCTGCGGTAGGGCACCATATACTAGTTTCATGTAGGCTTCGAACGACGAGCAACGTTTTATCTCTATTGATCTCATGCTGAAGAGGAGGTAGCACGCGGGTCTAGCATCAGACCTAGCCCCAACGGTGGCGCTCACGCACGCCGGCGTTCAGTGAGGAATCTAGGAACCACAAGAAGCTACGGAGGATGATCGAGCAACGTCCACGAATCCTGAAGAGGCACTAGCATAGAGAGGAGGAGGAGATCATGACTCTCTCACCGGAGATCATCCTCACCATGGAGGCTTAGTGATATCATGTAAGAGGTGTAATGATTGTTTGATGGATAATAAATATCAAGAAATGTTCTAAAATTTTGATAACATGTCAATAAGTCTGTAATCATGTCTATAATGCATATGATGTCATATATGGTCATGTTGATGCACAAAAGCATATAATTTGTCTAATATGGCTTATTAGGACTAATAACACTAAATATGATGCAATTAATGCATACATGCTCAATAAATGATGAAATTCATAGAATACCCTCATATTAGTAACTGAAAGATAATATGTAGATTTGAGATCAGTTATATACACGAAATTCATGTTATATGAAGAGCACCCTTGATACATGTGACGTAATCCTATTATGGTTAATGAAAGTGACATAATTTTAAGTATGTTCACATAATAATGTGACACATGAGTATATCCAGTTAATGAACTATAATCTGGAGTATGGCATCAGTAAGATAATCCCAAGAATATAATACAAGTAACAATGAAAATATCCTAATGAGATAAGCTAAACCGAACATGATTAGGGTTAAGATGAGATGTAAGATGATGGGAACCCGATGATAGTATATGATCTTGTCTTGATTAGGTTTAACAAAGTTATAGATGACATGAGGAATATGTGATTAGGATGTCTCTTTGGAAGGTACACCATTACCGCTTACTTGGCTTATTATACATTATGCTTGTGTTATATGGTAGTAAAGACTTGGCATATGGTATTAATTGAAATGATTGTATTGTATGATATGTTGCTTGAATTTCCATACGTATTGCTATGAACACATCAAACATAATATATCTATTCCATTATATGAAAGCACCAACTCTTTGGTAGTGTGCTTGGAAGTGACCGAACTCTTTGGTAGTGGTCACATTGTACATATGGAAGCACCAACTCTTTGGTAATGTGCTTGGACCCAACTCTTTGGTAGTGGTCACCTTGGACCTATGATCCAACTCTTTGGTAGTGATCATAAAGGCCTTAATGCATTCAACTCCTTGGTGGTAAATGCATGGATGATATAATGGAAAATGTTCTTAAAACATGTGTTCTCTTTTGTTAATAAATATTCTTGTTCAAGTATATGCTTTTTGTTATATTATTGTATAACTGCCAAGTATTAGTTTTATCTTATTACCAAGATATGATGAGAGGTAAATAAAAGACACGTAGGCGTACTCAGTAAAATATTCTTGAATATTGTGCTGACGTGTACCGCATGGAATCTTTTATTTAGGTTGTGGTTATGCTCTTGAAGATCCAGGATAGTAGAGTTGTGTAGCGAGCTGATGTACGGGTGGACCTGTTGTCTTAATATCATTTTGTTTAGTAGTAGTACATGTATATGTATAGGTTGTTGTTCAATATGTAATATCAAATGTTGTAATAATTCATGTTGTAATTATATGTTGAATGGTGAACATGTGTGTATAGTTTTATTATTGTTCATGTACATATGCTACTGATTGTTTCCTTTTGACTCCCTTGATTTTCTTCTTCTTACCCTAGTGTGTGGTGCTCAAATTGGGATTCTCACTAAAGTGAGGTTTCAATTTGGACGTCACACATCAGATTAAGTTTTAGAAAATCAAGGGACGTCACAGGTGGTATCAGAGCATGAACAATAGCAAAGACTGACCTTTGCTCATTATGCAACTTAAAACTAAAGTACATGGAACTTAATAATCTTTAGGGTTAGATTAGTCATCTTTTAGAGACTAGATCTGACCTAGCCTATAGGTTAGCACCTAGATGTCCGAGAACTAGGTCTAAACGGGTGCTTGTTGAGTATCAAGTCCTTAGATGTCGTTCTTTCCTTGTAGTGCAGTGGTATGGGACGTTGCACTATTTGGAAATGACGTACATCAAGGGAAGAGAAACCCTAGACATATTGTGCATGTTGTCTAGAGTAGCTACACTAGTCCACCCCTTGTTCTCACCCTTTTCACTAGTTTTCATGACATTGTACTCTCTACTATGTGTGGGACACTTGTTTTTAGGATTTGGTTTTTGATTCCAAACAGATCAAACCTCAATAGTTTTCTCTAACGCTTGTTTTATCAGAGAAAAACTATATAATATTTTATTATGTATATGTATTACAAAAATGTGTCCCCACACATGTACGAGTAGGAGGTGGTCATGCAACCTAAGTGAAAGTGAGTGACATCAGTCTAGAAGAGAGAGTAGTTCTAGATTAGATGTCTAGAGCCTTGTTTGGAATATGTGATAGATGGAATAGATGAAATAAGTTTTGATATGATGTAAGTGTTATATAGATGATATAAGATGGTTATAATGATTTATGTTTGTCTTTGAGGACATGAGTTAGGTTTGTGGTTTTGAGATAAGTTCTGATGATGTAAGTAACTAGGATTTTATGATATAAGATATGTTAAGACAAGGTTGTGAGTCAGCATGAGCCTCAAGCTCTTCCACGAAGGAGGACCTCTAGTGTTAGGACTAGTTTTGGGGTTATCTCAAGAGAGAGCAAGACCCACAGGGAGAAGGTCAGAGAACCTAGACTCCATGATATGAGAAATATGTGATATGATATGTCCTAAACTAGACTACTCCTAAGTGATTGAGTTTAGTTGCTTTATGTATGATTCCTATAGTCTTCTTGGACCCTAGATGTCCTTAGGAGGACCAAACCCTAGAGATAGAGAGAGAGGCTCGATATATGTGTGCAAGTGGAAATGAATATGAGTGTCTACCATCTGGGTGAGGGAGATAGCCCAAGACCCTGGAGGAGGTAGCTATGTTAGTTTCTGTGAAGCCTCATACTCGGGTTGGTGGTTTCCCACATAGGAATCTAGTGGTGTGTATAAGAGATTTTTGGGTAAGCATGTTTCATAGGTAGAGATCTATGATTAGAATATCATAGAATGTTTTGGTTTGTGCTTATATGGGTAGAGCTTATGAAGCTAGTAGCTAGTGCCAATGAGGTAATCTGAGAACCCTAGACTAAGAGAGGAAAGATAAAGTATATGCATATGAGATACTCATAGAGTTGAGTTAGCTGAGAGAGACTGAGCATGACACTACCCTCATGGTATGGGATAGGAGAACCTCAGTTGGACTAGATGAAGTTTTGATATATGTTTAATAAGTCACTCACATAAGTTTGTGTAGTGCAACCATGATATAATATATGTAAGGATGTGATCTAATCTCGAGATGTGATATATAGACATGATAAGATGGAAACCTAGAGATGGTTAATAAATGGAAAAGTATAAATGGTTAACTGTGTACATAAATCATGATGATCAATGTGAAATTGTTGGCTAATCTTGTGATGAATCACTAGTAAAATTTGCAATTTATTATGAACAATGAAATAAGATCATATGAATGAAATATGTTACATGAGGTGTTAATCTAAGTGCTCAATAAAGATGAAATATATAGTTTGACAATTAGCTCAACATAACGTTTATGGCACCTTGATATAATGGGTTAACTTTAGTTAACTCCTTTAGAACATGGTAATATGATATGGGAACCCTAATGCACAGGTTAAGATAAGGATGCAACCTTGATATATGAGATATGTCATGACATAACCTAAGTTTCTAAACCTTGAGTTTAACCTTGAATGGAGTGTTTGTGCACCAAGATGGTTGTAAAACCCCCCTAATAGTGCTTTGGATACATGGTTCTAGGTAACCTTTGTGGATATGTTACACATAGAATAATGCCTACATGTGGATGAAGACATAGTAGTTTTCCTTGGAGTATGAGTATGGTTGACTTTTGAGGATGAAAGTTCTTTTAAGATGTATATGATGTGACAAAGTGGTTTTTTTAACTTAATTTCGAGGAAAATATTTCTTTCAAGGTGTGTAGGATGTGATGGAGTGAACTTTTAGATGTCTAATTGCATAAGTGAATTCAATGTTTGAGTGGCACTAAGAGTTCCAAGGCAACTTTGGAAAACTTTAAGTGTTTGATACCATCATTAAGATCTCTTATCTTATGCCTTTTTGAAGTTTTTTAATTGATTGGTTAAATATTGATATATTGGGACCAAGATTTGGTGAGATGTAGCTCGGATGATAATAAAGAAATTACTTAAATTTCATAATCAATTAAGGTTCTTAGAGAAAGATATTTCGGTTTCAATATTATCAAATAATGTTTTTTTATTTCGTTGTATTATGAGGAAAGGTTTCATATTTATGGGACTTAGGCATTGATCACCTATGCCATGTCATGTGACTGGTCTAGTCCCATGGATCGGCTTGTAGCTGGGATCGACCCAGGCCATTAGTGATGGATCCAAGGACCAACACCTCACCTTCAATGTTTGAGTTGTGGGGGCTGAGACGTGGAAGAGTGGTGGTACAGCCTTTAAGCCATGACCTAGAAAGAGGGGGTGATGGAGAGAAACAATCCTAATAGTTTTTCTTGACTTGTTGAGGATTGTAGTTCGACACTTCTTTTTGGGCTCTTCGTCTCCATGGCTTGCAGTCAGTTTAGATATGGGAGAAGCTAGAGACTGCTAGCCATGATGGTGATCTCACGTCTGCGGCAGGGCAGCATATGCTAGATTCACATAGGCTTCGGACGATGAGCAACGTCTGATCTCTATTCATCTCATGCTAAAGAGGAGGTAGCACGTGGGTCCAGCATCAGACCCAACCCCAACGGTGGCACTCATGCATGTTGGCATTCAGTGAGGAGTCCACGAACCACGAGAAGCTACGGAGGATGACCGAGCAACGTCCACGAATCCTGAAGAGGTGCTAGCACAGAGAGGAGGAGATCATGACTCTCTCACCAGAGATCATCTTCACTAGAGAGGCTTAGTGTTGTGGATTTGCCAGTGCATCCATTTCCAGGAACTATCCTCATGGCGGTGACGCCTACAGGAGAGCAGGGTGGCGCATACCCGTTTGGCGGAGAATGAGTGGAGGGTGCCCGCTTCACGTAGATCATGAGGAGAAGAGGCTGGTCGTTGCCTTGCTGTGCGGTGGCAGCATCATCGAGGAGCACACCACGGCTGCACCAGGGATCATCACCGCACTGCCGGCTCACGCACAGCAGACCAGGGTCCATCTCCGCATGTTAGGAGTTCTCACTGGCTTTGATCTGTGTGGCGGCGACATGGAGGCCAGGGTATGTTCCCTTTTGCTTCATCGTTGTAGAAGCAACCACTCCAGGTGAGATCCTTGAGTCCGTGAGGAGGAGGAGCCAGCAACAAAGACTTTGCTCGCTGAAGGTGGACCAGGTGGAGGCGGCTATGGCGCACACATATACGTCATGCGAGGAGAAAGATCATAGGAGTCTGTGAGCAAGTGAAAGAGGGATGAACTGGGTCCAGTGGCCAAGAACCAACAAAACCCAGCCTCCAACTAGCCGAACTAAGGACTGTATGGTTCAGCATGGGCCAGAGAGGATTAGGCGCCTCTCCATAGCCACGTGGAAGCACGCTATTGGGTCGAAAGAGGTAATTATCCTAGTAATGTATAGATCTTCAATAAATCATAGAAAATAGATCGATTATCATAAAAATACAAGTAATATACCGAAATTCTTAGAAAAATGAGTAGAACACATTAGAATGATAATATGAGGTGTTTGATGCTTAAATAATAGTGATATCATGTAAGAGATGTAATGCTTGTTTGATGGATAATAAATATCAAGCAATGTTCTAAAATTTTGATAACATGTCAATAAGTCTATAATCATGTCTATAATGCATATGATGTCATATATGGTCATGTTGATGCATGAAAGAATATAATTTTATTAATATGGCTTATTAGGACTAATAACACTAAAGATAATGCAATTAATGCATACATGCTCAATAAATGATGAAATTCACAGAATACCCTCATATTAGTAACTGAAAGATAATATGTAGATTTGAGATCAGTTATATACATGAAATTCATGTTATATGAAGAGCACCCTTGATACATGTGACGTAACCCTATTATGGTTAATGAAAGTGACATAATGTTAAGTATGTTCACATAATAATGTGACACATGAGTATATCTAGTTAATGAACTATAATCTGGAGTATGGCATCAGTAAGATAATCCCAAGAAGATAATACAAGTAACAATGAAAATATCCTAATGAGATAAGCTAAACCCTAATGAACATGATTTGGGTTAAGATGAGATGTAAGATGATGGGAACCTGATGATAGTATATGATCTTGTCTTGATCAGGTTTAACAAAGTTATAGATGACATGAGGAATATGTGATTAGGATGTCTCTTTGGAAGGTACGCCATTACCTCTTACTTGGCTTATTGTACATTATGCTTGTGTTATATGGTAGTAAAGACTTGGCATATGGTATTTATTGAAATGATTGTCTTGTATGATATGTTGCTTGAATTTCCATACGTATTGCTATGAACACATAAACATAATATATATGTTCCATTATATGAAAGAACCAACTCTTTGGTAGTGTGCTTGGAAGTGACCGAACTCTTTGGTAGTGGTCACATTGTACATATGGAAGCACCAACTCTTTGGTAGTGTGCTTGGACCCAACTCTTTGGTAGTGGTCACCTTGTACATATGATCCAACTCTTTGGGAGTGATCATAAAGGCCTTAATGCATTGAACTCCTTGGTGGTAAATGCATGGATGATATAATGGAAAATGTTCTTAAAACATGTGTTCTCTTTTGTTAATAAATATTCTTGTTCAAGTATATGCTTTTTGTTATATTATTCTATACCTACCAAGTATTAGTTTTATCTTATTTCCAAGATATGATGAGAGGTAAATGAAAGACACATAGGCGTACTCAGTACAATATTCTTGAATATTGTGCTGACGTGTACCACATGGAATCTTTTATTTAGGTTGTGGTTATGCTATTGAAGATCCAGGATAGTAGAGTTGTGTAGAGAGTTGATGTTCAGGTGGACCTATTGTCTTAAGATCCTGTTGTTTAGTACTAGTACATGTATATGTATAGGTTGTTGTTCAATATGTAATATCAAATGTTGTAATAATTCATGTTGTAATTATATGTTGAATGGTGAACATGTGTGCATGGTTTTATTATTGTTCATGTACATGTTCTACTGATTGTTTCCTTCTGACTCCCTTGATTTTCTTCTTCTTAGCCTAGTGTGTGGTGCTCAAATTGGGATTCTCACTGAGGTGAGGTTTCAATTTGGACGTCACACATCAGATTAAGTTTTAGAAAATCCGGGGACATCATAGAATTGTTCGTTCATATTCAACAAGTACACCCACACCAATGAATCATAAATGAATATGACAAAAATACCTATTTTCAACAAGTGAAGCTGTCATAGAACCATTCATTACCCAAATTTGAACTAAAAATGATTAGAAAGTCAATAGTGATTGGACTTAGATGTCCATCCCTAGAGTGGTATTATCAAAGTGTGAATGATATAATAACTTAACATACATGAACAACTAATAAGAAGCATGTGCCAACATAGACTCAACATTCAACAACTATTATCAAGAACCATTAGTTCTTACATACATTTAGTTACACATTGAGAGGTAAATTATACAAGTTTTAACATGAATAATAAACCTAGATCTCACAACAAGTATAACTAAACACATATCACCAAGACATCACTTCCCTAATAACTCTAAATATAAAACATACATGAAATAAGAAGGTCAACGTATAAGTGTTGTGTACATGATAGAAAGATACTTGTTTATAAGATTTGCATTATTTAAAAATATTTGCAGGATTAAAATGTAAGACCACTGACTGGGCTTAATGGATGAACATGCTTTCTTATAATAATATGATGGTTAAAACCTTAATCAAACCTTCTGATATGCTTTGATAACATGTGACATTCTTATGTTTCAAGTTTGGTCTAGTTTTGATGTTGTTTGAGCTAGTTATGCTTTTATATGCTTGTTTTGGACCAAATTGCAATTTAACCATCTTTAAGATTTTTCTTACAATTTATCACATGCTTGATGTGCCTCACATGTTTTAAAATCATGCTAGAAAGAGTAGTGTTTGGGGTGCCTTGTTATACCTCGGTTGATTTGGTGACATCATGTGTTGAAAATTAGGGTTTGCTTGGATGACTTAGTTGATGGTTGACCTTGAAGTATGTTTGACTGATGAGTCCATGTTTTGGAGGTTGATGATGTGTTGGAGTTTACCCCTAGTATTGGCAGTTTATATGGCTTGTTACCCCTCTAGGTCACCCAGAAACCCTAGGGTTAGTTTTATTTGACCGATTGAGTATTTGCTCTTGAGGGTCACTGAGAATCTTCAGTGACCATTTGCTCTCCTGATTCTTCAGCAGTCAATGGATTTTCATGGACCAAGTTTGTCATTTTCTTTTCTTGGTTTTATCACCTTATTTGTATGTGTGAGTGTAGTGCTTGGATGGATGAGTTTTGGTGGACACATGTCATGTGTTAGCATGACACCTATGTTGGGTTTTAGGGGAGACAGAGAAGGCAATGGAAACAAAAACAATTTCCTCCCAAACCCAGGATAAAGGAATCGCGGCAATGTCTATACAATAGGAAGGATGGTTTGTAGAGGCATACCTTGTCCCGAGGCTTGCTCAATGACATTACCTCGTGACTTGCACGATCCTCACCTCCGGTCTTGGATGGTGTCTGTGCAGATCCTGGCCTCACCGGGACTGTCGGGATTGACATCTATCCTATGAGCGGCAGAAGTCCCCCGCCTCTAAAGTAGTCCACACAGACCACCTGGAACTCCGATCACCTTGTCCCACAAGGAATCAGAAGGAGTCATACCCTCCGGTCGGCGTACTAGTCACCGACATACTCTCCTACCACCAGTCATTTTTCTGTAGTTGTCTTTCCATTGATGTGCCTCCCTTATCGGGTAGCACTTGCTCGGGCTCTCTCAATTACCACAACCAGAGAGAACAACAACTTTATAGAGCAATTGGTGTTCTGAGTTGTTGTACCTGAGAAGCCCCCAATACCCCTATATATACGAGGGTCATGGGACAGGGTTCTCTACCCCGAGCAATGCGGGATTAAAGCAAGAGTAGAAGGGTTCGAGATTTTCCACAAAAAAACCAATTGTGCTAGCTGAACCGATCGTTTCATACTTGAAACAGTCAGTTGGGGACCTGAGCCGATCGGTTCACACTTGAACCGATCGGTTGGGGCACCTGAGCTGATCGGTTCGTGGTCCTGATTAGTTCCCGATTGAATTTTCCTCTTTTGTTTCGAATTGATCCAAATACCAATCCTTGTTCCAATCAAATTGGACAAGTGAAACGAAAGGAAATTCCTCACCAAGCTGACTTTCCCAACTCACTCGTTTGGACCAGTTGAGCCGATCGGTTCAACCCTTGAACTGGTCATCTTAGCATGTCCTGAGCCGATCGGTTCATCACATGAGCTGATCGGTTCACCAAGCTTAGCCGATCAATTCATCATATGAGCCGATTGGTTGGGAGTGCAAACTGTGCAAAATCAGTCAATTGTAGTTTCAATCAATCTGGTACTCTAATCAATCGGTCCAACACCTTGAACATTATGATACTAAGCTATCAATTGATTGAGTGTTTAATTGAACTACTAAACTCCATTAGTAATAAATCTAAACATCATTTGTGGATTAACTCCTCTTCCAGGTTAAATCCTATGTGTGTGACCATGCAGGCCCAATTCACATTGGCAGTGAAAGTCCATAACACTTATGACTTCACAAGTAAAGAGCGGTGCCTAGTCGCACATCAATGCTACCCAAGTGAAATAGAAAGTTGGAGAACAACTTTCAATCCTACAATCTGTGAATGGTGTTATAGCGAATGTATAATTCCTTTGTCACTGATATCCTGAATGAACTCAAGGCATGGAACAGTCATCCTGTCAACGTTGATTCACTTTCTTGATCTCAGAGTAGATTAGAGGAGATATGTATGACATCAATATTGCATATTGATTCACACATGCATGTGCACACCTATCTCAATCCTACTCATCAAGTGGCCACAGATATCAAACTCTCTCAAGATGGACAAATCCCATATCTATCACTCACCACTCAAAAGCCCCATGTGTCAAAGCCACCCAATCATCACCTTTATAACAACCCATGTTTCAGGACTGTGTTTGATGATGTCAAAGTGTACCCAATGACATGTGTTGAGTGTAGTGATTTCAGGTCAAAGAATCCACTCACCACCATCACTGTGAGAACTGACTATGACTACCATGTCATGGTTCCATGTGTCAAAATCACGGTGGGTCTGTCTGGTACACTTGTTCACTAACAAATACCTATGTGTTTGGTTTGATATCTCCATATCATGACTAACGAGATTCTGTCATCAACCAACACCACAATCTAGTCTTGTGTATCATTGTTGTCTATCTACCTTCCTCAATGACATCCGACTAGGGACATAATAAGAATGTACAAACTCTTAGCATCCATATGATCTCATCATTCAGGTCCTTAACCTAAAAGCATACGTCATTGGGTATTGTCATTCTCTAGACATTCAATATGTTCTATCAGTATCTCATATGACCGAACCAGAAAGAATTGGAAGCTTGCCTTTGATGTTTATCAAATCAATCTTAATGTATCCCACCATTCATCCCATGATTGTCTCTCAGGGCATACATACCAACAGACTCCCACTTGCACTGTGAGCCAATCACCATTGAATCATATTCATACTAATCTTCAAACATGTCCCACATGTTACTGTACTCTAGTGCTAACATAGTGAGTTATGGCAAGACCTTGCCAATGTCGGTATTAACTGCATTTCTCTCATCTCTTCATTGTACATTACAAGTATGAGATGGAGTTGTCGTAATATGCGATCTAGTATTCCTTTGCTAACCTTTACTCCTTACTTGTCATCAAAGATCAAAATATCTATAAGTTCATCTCATGAACTTCCAGATCCATATAGTATCCACTAATGTTCTCTAACACACGGATACTCGGCCTTTTCCTTTTAAACGGCTTTCTTGGAACGTTTCCATTAACAAACATTCACTTTTATATGTATCTCATATATATATTGTGATTAATTTTTTGTCCTTTTCCGAAGTTCGCATCATTGTAACTCTTTACAGTGAACCCTTCCTTATTTCCATAGAACTAGTACTTCTCAAGTACTTATCAAGTTCTTATGGTATTCCAGTAACCTTTACTGGAACTAGATAGACATCCACTCGTCATGTCCCACATACAAGTTATCAGGATGAGCACATCATATTGTCATGTCCTACATACAAGATGATGAATGCACTTTATTTTGCTATGTCCATACATGTAAGATAATGGGATGATTACATACATGATAGATCCATATCTCTTCTTAGTGTTCCCATTCTTCATAACAATTGGACACTTGGCCTTGGGATACCAACTCCATGTAACATGGACACGTTTTCTCCCACTGAATCTATGCACACTGAACCCTTTAGTGTAGATTTCCAATGTATGCTATCTCTTTTCAGGTCATGAGGTTTTCGAGAACTATCTCTATAGATCTCTATTCCTATTACATAGGAAATATCTCTATCTTCCTTAAATATAATTTCCACTTTAGATTTCCATTCTTAGAACATCTCATTTCACATCAACATGTGGAATGTGAATATGCTCCCACTAAATCACAGATCCCTTCTTTATCTTTGACATATGAGTCAAACCCTTTGACTATATCATCAAAGTAAAGATCCATCTCTGAGTTGCTTGTACTTAATCAATCACATTGATTAATCCATTGTAACTTATAGACTTCATTTGCATTAATGGATTCATAAACCTTATAGGTTGTGTCACGTACACATCCTTGTTTTATTCCTCATAGGAATGCGGTTTTAGTATCTGTATGCCAAATATTTTAGTCATTAAGTTGAAATCAATAAGCACCATCCTTCTCTAAACGTCATCCATGTGTCTTAATGCTTAAGACTCATTCACACTTATGTATTTCATCCCAATGGGTGCTACCATCAAGGTCATACCTTCTGGTTCACATGGAAGTCATTTAGGGTGTAATGGTCATAAACCATAACTCAAAATCCGGTTCCTCATATTCATCTAGATAGTTGACTCATCACATGACCAACTCATCACATAGATAATCGAGGTGTTTCTGTCAAGGATATAAGAACTCACAACTCCTTGTGATTCTTAATGTCCTTTATTAGTGTGGGGTATTCTTTATTTAAGAAGAAATTAGTTATTTTGAAAATCATCCTCTAACTCCTTAGAGTATGACTCCTTTTGATTTAGACATCACCATGCCTTAATCACGAGCTTACTATGATACACTATCATAATCACTCATAAGGATCTCAAACATTTGGTTCAAGTATTTCATTCATTGATCTCATCAAGAATTAGCACTTTACCAAATTCACACTTCATCTATGATATTCTTGAACACTTCAAGATATTCATATTGGTATTTCTCTAAACACCATTTGAAGTACTAGCATTAAGTCCAATAGGTATGTAAATACATCACATGTATTATACCTAATAAGATAATCAATCTCCCACTATGACTAGTGAATATTGATCATGTCCATGACATTCATGTCTCTTACTGGTTCTCTAACCAAAAGAGTCTAGATTTATTCATCATATGGAAACTAGAAATGAGTTTCTCATGATTTATGCTAATTTGACTGTTTGAGTTATCAATAACTTTTAGGTATCATTTTATCTTATGCATACCAAGTACCACAAGATAAACAAGGCATTGCCACAAGGAAACATCAACTTTATTAATTGCCATTATTGTCATACAATATGCAAAAATGATGTTTTTCTATCTATTGTCAAATATGAAATAGCAGTTCATATCTCTATTACATGCCTTTAAGGCTGAAAATAAACTAAAGTACTCCTATCTATGGCGGCAACACTTGCTCCATTTATTGGGTGTTTTACATTTTATATCTTGGTATCATATACCTCAAAAAAATGTTACAAGTTTATTTCATGACACCTTCAGATGGAGATGTATGTCGCCTCCTTCTTGTTTAGTTATTCTAGATAGAGTGGACAATTCCTTTGCCAATGTCCTAGCTTTTGACAATGGTGGCAATTTCCTCTCTTGGTCACGCCTCCCTTAGCCTTGAGAGTTGAAGATGACTTGGGTTGCTGGCTAGCATCAGAACCTTTCTTAGCCTTGCCTTTACCCTTGCGCTTGGACTTGCATTTCTTGTTGTTGATCATCATCACAGACTTAGGCTTGTTTTTCTTCATTTGTGCCTCGGTTGTCCTTAACATGCCTAACAACTCTGTCAATGGCTTGTCAAAGTTGTTCATGTTGTAGTTCATCACAAACTGACTGTAGGATTCTGGCAATGATTGCAATATCACGTCAGTAGCCAACTCTTGGCTCAGGGGAAATCCCAGTCTTGTCAGGTTCTCCACATACCCAATCATCTTGAGAGTGTGAGGACCAACTGGATCTCCTTTTTTCATGACACACTTGAACATAGCCCTGGAGACATCATATCTCTCTTTCCGTGCTTGATCTTCATACATGTTCTTGAGATGCTGAATCATTTCAATGACACCCATGTTCTCATATTGTCTCTACAACTCGTGGTTCATGGAGCACAACATCAAGCACTTCACATCAATGGCATCTTCAGAATGCTTCTTATAAGCATCCCTTTATGCCTTTGGTGTGGTAGGAGCATGTTCCTCTGGATCTGGAGTATCCAGGACATAGAGCTTTCTCTCTTGAGTGAGAACAATTCTCAATATCCTAAACCATTCATGGAAGTTAGTCACATTTAGCTTGTCCTTTTCAAGGACTGATCACAATGAAAAGTGATTGTTGTTTGTTGTCATTTGTACTACAAAAGGAAATATATGCAATTTAGTCCAAAACTCAAATTTGACTTATTTGATTGATTTGAAAGGTTGACGATATAATTAGGACTTTAATTAATTATCTCTCCCTCAATTTTTGTTCAAATTGATAGCCCTCACCATCAATTCGAAAGATTACATCATACAATCTTCTAGTGGGTCAAGATCCATATTTCATCAAGTCATGAGTCAGCTTTGGCTGATTGCCCACAATCTTGACTATTTAGGTAGGCCATCATGCTAATTGCGTCATATGCAACTCTTGATGAATGAACATGCGCAACACCTTGCCATGAACATTCTGTGCCTCTAGGCTTAGACGCTCTAAGAATCACCAGTTAAGTCTAACCCAAAAGCCGACACGGTAAACATGCACCCTACTTTAGCAGAAACTACATGTTTACCCTTCACACTTCCATGAGATAGACGACGCACCACGCTTTGGCGTAACCTACGCTTGGTCGATCAAGTTTTTCATGTGTGCCGCTAATGGAAGGCATAAAAGACTTAATATTTAGATGAGGGATTTGGTTTTATAAGTACATATACATATCCAATCATCATAATACATAGTATGTATCATATACATGCTATATCCCACAAAAAAACATGTGAAATGATAAAAGCGATGATTATGGCCATCCTAATGTGATTCCTTGAGCCAAGAGGAATCACGGTCATCTAGGTCTACATCACATGCAACATGTCCATGATGAAGTGCTATAGTCGTCCGAGTTGATCAACTCATCACATGAATGACCTTCTCGCCCTGGTCGGTCGTCTGGGTGCTACCATCTGATCGGTTGGCTCCTCCAACTGATCGGTTTGCCCGGTCGTCATTCATCTCCTCATGGCTTCCACCCGATCATCTTGCTCCTCGAACCGGTCATCTGGATTGCTAACTGATCGGTTCACTCCTTGAACTGATCGTCTCAGTTGTCGTCAGGTTGCCCGCCATTCTTTGACATAATAGGAAATAAAAAGATCTATCCTATTTACATTTAAATTGGGAAACCCCAAGTTACATTCGGGGGGAGCAAAGGTAGGAAAGAAATCTTGAGTTATCTCGAGTTACATCAGGAATAGGAGATAGGGAATCGGTGCGTAGATCGAGATGCAAGCAACCACATTCAACCAAGCACACATATAAAGGGTTTATTGGCCATAACCATGCTATTCATCCACCACAAAACTCATTTAAGGGCAATGCGTATCGAGTGCATTCATATTACATATATAATATGTATATTGGGATTTGTGGATTTAGGATTGGATATGCATAAAGCCAATTTTATTCACATCGTAAGTAATAAATAAAGGTGACAAACCAAAATCGATCACATTTATAATCCTAAAGTATAGAGCAGTTGATGTGGCTCTGATACCACTGTTGGGGTTTAGGGGAGATAGAGAAAGCAGCAGAAACAAAAAAATTTCCTCCCAAACCCAGAATAAGGAATCACGTCAATTAATATACAATAGGAAGGATGGTTTGCAGAGGCATACCTTGTCCTGAGGCTTGCTCGATGACTTTACCTCGCGGCTGGCGCGGTCTTCACCTTTGGTCATGGACGGTGTCTGTGCAGCTCCTAGCCTCACTGGGACTGTCAAGATTGACAGTTGTCTTTCGAGTGGTAGAAGTCTCTTGCCTCTAAAGTAGTCCACACGGACTACCTGGAACTCCAATCTCCTTGTCCCATAAGGAATCATAAGGAGTCGTACCCTCTTGTCAGCATACTAGTCACCGACACACTCTCCTGCCACCAGTCACTTTTCTACAGTTGTCTTTCCCTTGTTGTGCCTCCCTTATCAGGTAGCACTTGCTCAGGCTCACTCAGTTACCTCAACCAGAGAGAACGACAACTTTACAGAGCAATTGGTGTTCTGAGTTTTTGTACCTGAGAAGCCCCCAATACCCCTATATATAGGAGGGTCATGGGATAGGGTTCTCTACCCCGGACAATGCAGGATTAAAGCAGGAGTAGACGGGTTCAAGATTTTCCACAAAGCAACCAACTGTGCTAGCTGAACTAATTGTTTCATACATGAAATGGTCGATTGGGGACCTGAGCCTATCCGTTCACACTTGAATTGATCGGTTGGGGCACCTGAGCTGATCAGTTCACTTCTGAGCCAATCGGTTCACTTCTAAGCCGATCAGTTCATGGTCCTGATCAGTTCCAGATTGACTTTTCCTCTTTTATTTCAAATTGATCCAAATACAAATCCTTGTTCCAATCAAATTGGACAAGTGAAATGAAAGGAAATTTCTCACCAACCCGACTTTCCCAATTTGCTCATTTGGACTAGTTGAGCCGATCAATTCAACCCTTGAATCAGTCGTCTTAGCCTATCCTAAGCCGATCGATTCATCACATGAGCCGATCGGTTCACCAAGCTTAACCAACCGATTTATCATATGAGTCGATCAGTTGGGAGTGCAGACTATGCAAAATCAGTTAATTGTAGTTTCAATCAATCTGATACTCTAATCAATCGGTCCAACACCTTGAACACTATGATACTGAGCTATCAAATGATTGAGTGTTTAATTGAACTACTAAACTCCTTTAGTAATCAATATAAACATCATTTGTGGATAAACTCCTTTTCCAGGTTAAATCCTATGTGTGTGACCCTTCAGGCCCATTTCACATTGGCAGTTAAAGTCCATAACACTTATGACTTCACAAGCAAAGAGTGGGGCCTAGTCGCACATCAGTGCTACCCAAGTGAAATAGAAAGTTGGATAACAACTTTCAATCCTAAAATCCGTGAATGGTGTTACAATTAATGTATAATTCCTTTGTCACTGATATCTCGAATGAACTCAAGGCATGGAACAATCATCCTGTCAACGTTCATTCACTGTCTTGATCTTAGAGTAGATTGGAGGAGATATGTATGAACTCAATATTGCATATTTATTCACACATGCGTGCGTACACCTGTCTCAATCCTGCTCATCTAGTGGCCACAGATATCAAACTCTCTCAAGAGGGACAAATCCCATATCTATCACTCACCCCTCAAAAGCCCCATGTGTCAAAGCCACCCAATCATCACCTTTATAACAACCCATGTTTCAGGACTGTGTTTGATGATGTCAAAGTGTACCCAATGACATGTGTTGAGTGTAGTGATTTCAGGTCAAAGAATCACACTCACCACCATCACTGTGAGAACAGACTTTGACTACCATGTCATGGTTCCATGTGTCAAACTCACGGTGGGTCTGTCTGGTACACTTGTTCTCTAACAAGTACCTATGTGTTTGGTTTGATATCTCTATATCATGACTAAAGAGATTATGCCATCAACCAACACCACAATCTAGTCTTGTGTGTCATTGTTGTCTATCTACCTTCCTCAATGACATCCGACTAGGGACATAATAAGAATGTACAAACTCTTAGCATCTGTATGATCTCATCGTTCAGGTCCTTAACCTGAAAGCATACTTCATTGAGTATTATCATTCTCTAGACATTCAATCTGTTCTATCATTATCTCATATGACTGAACCAGAAAAAATTGGAAGCTTGTCTTTGATGTTTATCAAATCAATCTTAATGTATCCCACCAATCATCCCATGATTGGCTCTCAGGGCATACATACCAACAACCTAACCTACTATCTCACTCTCCAACCCCATGCTATATAAACCTCTCTCCTTGCATGCAAATAAACCCTTTGCAATCTCTTTCTCTGTTCTTCCCCTTGGAGCCCGTACTGTTGTTCTTGGTGGTGAAGAAGGAGACCAAGCATGGAGAAGGTGGTTGATTCCCTTACATGTTGAGTGAGGGTTTGGAGCAACCTCCATGTAATCATTTGGTGCACCCCTTACTATTCTCTTTTGTCTTGGTAAGTGATATCCCTCTCCATCTTTGTTTTACTTACCCTACCCTCTTCTTCTTTCTCTTCTTGGCTGAATCCATGGTTTTCCATGGTAGTGCTTGAGTAAAGGTTGAGAATTTCTCTTCCTTACCTTTACACCTAGGGGTTTTCTCTCTTTCTAGATCTTTGACCTAGGGTTTGTTTCTCTCCTAAATGTGGATCTAGCTCAACTGAGAGTGGTGATCAGGCTAGGGTTTTCCTTATCTTTCCTTGGATCTACCTTACTATTTTGAGTTTTAAACATCAACTCTAAGGTGAGTTACATAACTTTCTCCACTGTTATTGATTAAACATAACTTTCATGCACATGATCTACCCTAAAACATAGTTACAAGTAGTGAGATAAAATCTTTGATCTAGGGTTTATGTTTGCATGGTGATTCTTGAGTAATATACCTCCTTGGATGAATCCTAATCTTGGATCATGAAATCATTCTTAGTTATGGAGGTTTTAGTCCTTGCATGCTTGTGAAGACATTAGTTTTTCACTTTCAAACTATGGTTTTTCTTTCTCTCATGATAATTGTTAATTAGGGTTTTGTTTTGATCTCCTTTATGGTGATTTGCACCTTGGTGACTCTTCCTACATTTGATGATGACCAACCTATTTTGGCCTATGTGGTTGATGAGGTTTCCGTCCCATGATGGTCTCTTAGATTTTGTCTCTCTTCTTCATGAGGTTGCCAAGGATGTTGATGATTATGGTCACCAAGTTTTTAGTCATCTGTTTGCCAAGTTTTGATGTGTTTTTTCTCGAATGATTCCATGTTACTTTGGTCGCAAAGATTCAACTATGTGTTTGTTGATCGTTGGACCTTAGTGGTTGTTTGGGTCTTGGATTCTATGTGGTCAACGCGGTCACTTAGTCGTGATGGTCCCTAAAATGGCTAGCCATGGAGATCACTGAAGATGGCTAACTTTATTGGGGTCGATGATAGGTTGAAACCTAATCTTCTTCGGCCACCAACCTTGTTCAATGGTCAATGGTCGATGAAGGTAGTAAACCTTGGTCTCAGTGGTTGCCAACCTTGCTCCCTTTTTAAGTGGCCAATGACACCACCAATCCTATACTATCAATGATGTTTTCTAGTCTATATGGTCATGTTGTTTGTTGACTATGTGAGGATGATGTTTGACCTATTTACTTCCAAGAATGTTGGAGATGATGAGAATAGAGTTTAGATTTAATTACTGATTTGAAACCCTAATTTCGATACCTTGTCGAACCTTAACCCTAATTCAAGTACATGATGATGTTGCTTAAGCCTACTTGAGTAATTAGCATTAGGATGGAATACTTTCTGTTGGGTTTTAGGGGAGACAGAGAAGACAGCAGAAACAAAAAAAAAATTCCTCCCAAACCTAGAATAAAGGAATCGTGTCAATGTCTATACAATAGGAAGGATGGTTTGTAGAGGCATACCTTATCCTGAGGCTTGCTCGGCGACATTACCTCGCGGCTTGTGTTGTGCCTCCCTTATCGGGTAGCACTTGCTCGGGCTCTCTCGTTTACCACAACTAGAGAGAACGACAACTTTACAGAGCAACTGGTGTTCTGAGTTGTTGTACCTGAGAAGCCCCCACTACCCCTATATATAGGAGGGTCATGGGACATGGTTCTCTACCTCGAGCAATGCGGGATTAAAGCAGGAGTAGAAGGGTTTGAGATTTTCCACAAAACAACCAACTACGTCGGCTGAACCGATCGTTTCAAGCATGAACCGCTCGGTTGGGGACCTGAGACGATCGGTTCACACCTGAACCGATCGGTTGGGACACCTGAGCCGATCGGTTCAAGCATGAGTCGATCGGTTCGTGGTCCTGGTCCAACTTGAATTGACTTTCATGTTTGTTTCCAACTAATCAAATATTAATCCTTATCCAAATCAAATTTGTACAAGTGAAACAAATTGTATTTGCAAAATAGTCTTCTGACTTTCGAAACGATCTCAGTTGGTCCACGAATCGACCAGTTCAACAAATGAGCCATTCGTTTCATGACACATGAGCCGATCATCTCACTTCTTTGAGCCGACCGGTTCACCAACCTGAGCCGATCGGTTCATCCCTATAAGCTGATCGGTTGGGGAAGCAGACTGTGCAAATCAGTCAATTGTAGTTTCAATCAATCTGATACTCTAATCAATCGGTCCAACACCTTGAACACTATGATACTGAGCAATCAAGTGATTGAGTATTTAATTGAACTACTAAACTCCTTTAGTAATCAATCTAAACATCATTTGTGGATAAACTCATCTTTCAGGTTAAATCCTATGTGTGTGACCCTGCAGGTCCATTTCACATTGGCAGTGAAAGTCTATAACACGTATGACTTCACAAGAAAAGAGTGGTGCCTAGTCACACAGCAGTTCTACCCAAGTGAAAAGGAAAGTTGGAGAACAACTTTCAATCCTACAATCCATGAATGGTATTATAGTGAATGTATAATTCCTTTGTCACTGATATCCCGAATGAACTCCAGGCATGGAACAGTCATCCTTTCAACGTTCATTCACTTTCTTGATCTCAGAGTAGATTGGAGGAGATATGTATGACATCAATATCACATACTGATTCACACATGCGTGTGCACGCCTATCTCAATCCTACTCATCACGTGGCCATGGATATCAAACTCCCTCAGGAGGGAAAAATCCCATATCTATCACTCACCCCTCAAAAGCCCCATGTGTCAACGCCACCCAATCATCACCTTTATAACAAACCATGTTTCAGGACTGCGTTTGATGATGTCAAAGTGTACCCAATGACATGTGTTGAGTGTAGTGATTTTAGGTCAAAGAATCACACTCACCACCATCACTGTGAGAACTAACTGTGACTACCATGTCATGGTTCCATGTGTCAAACTCATGGTGGGTTTGTCCGGTACACTTGTTCTCTAACAAGTACCTATGTGTTTGGTTTGATATCTCCATATCATGACTAATGAGATTCTGTCATCAACCAACACCACAATGTAGTATTGTGTGTCATTGTTGTCTATCTACCTTCCACAATGACATCCGACTAGGGACATAATAAGAATGTACAAACTCTTAGCATCTGTATGATCTCATCATTCAGGTCCTTAACCTGAAAGCATACGTCATTGAGTACTATCATTCTCTAGACATTCAATCTGTTCTATCATTATCTCATATGACTGAACCAGAAATAATTGGAAGCTTGCCTTTGATGCTTTATCAAATCACTCTTAATGTATCCCACCAATCATCCCATGATTGGCTCTCAGGGCATACATACCAACATACTCCCACTTGCACTGTGAGCTAATCACCCTTGAATCATATTCATAGTGATCTTCAAACATGTCCCACATGTTACCGTTCTCTAGTACTAATATAGTGAGTTATGGCAACACCTCACCAAAGTCGGTATTAATTGCATGTCTCTCATCTCTTCATTGTACGTCACACGTATGAGATGGATTTTCCGTAATATGCGATCTAGTATTCCTTTGCTAACCTTTAGCCACATTGCATGACCAAGAACTCCTAACTTGTCATCAATGACCGGAATAACTATAAGTTCATCTCTATGAACTCCTAGATCCATATAGTATCCACTGGTATTCTCTAACACACAGATACTCGGCCTTTCCTTTTAAAATAGCTTTATTGGAGCATTTCCATTTATCAACAAACATTCACTTTTATATAACCCATATATGTTTTGCGATTAATTTTCTGTCCTTTTCGGAAGTTCGCATCAGTGTAACTCTTTACAGTGAACCCTTCCTTATTTGCATAGAACTAGTACTTCTCAAGTACTTATCAAGTTCTTATGGTATTCCAGTAACCCTTACTGGATCTAGACAGACATCCACTCGTCATGTCCCACATACGAGTTATCAGGATGAGCACATCATATTGTCATGTCCTACATACAAGATGATGAATGCATTTTATTCTTGCTATGTCCTATACATGCAAGATAATGGGATGATTACATACATGATAGGTCTATATCTGTTCTTCGTGTTCCCATTCTTCATAAGAATTGAGACACTTGGCTCTGGGTTACTTAATCCAAGTTTTTTTTCTCCCACTGAATCTGCATATACTGAAACCTTCAGTACAGATTGCCAATGTATGCTCTCTCCTTTTAGGTCAAGAGGTTTTCGAGGACTATCTCTATAGATCTCTATTCCTATTACATAGGAAATGTCTCTATCTTCCTTAAAGATAATATCCACTTTGGATTTCCATTCTAGAACATTTCCATTTCACATCAACATGTGGAATGTATATACGCTCCCACTAAATCACAGATCCCTTCTTTATCTTTGTCATATCATTCAAATCCTTTGACCGTATCATCAAAGTAAAGATCCAGCTATGAGTTGCATGTACTTAATCAATCACATTGATTAGTCCATTGTAACTTATAGACTTCATTTGCATTAATGGATTCATAAACCTTATAGGTTGTGTCACGTACACATCCTTGTCTTATTCCTTATAGGAATGTGGTTTTATTATCCGTATGCCAAATCTTTTAGTCACTAAGTTGCAATTGACAAGCATCATCCTTCTCAAAATGTTATACATGTGTCTTAACACTAAAGACTCATTTGCACTTATAAATTTCATCCCAATGTGTGCTACCATCAAGGTCATACATTATGGTTCACATGGAAGTTATTTAGGGTGTAATGGTCATAAACCATAACTCAAAATCTAGTTCCTCATATTCATCTAGATAGTTGACTCATCACATGACCAACTCATCACGTAGATAATTGAGGTGCATTTGTCAAGGATATAAGAACTCACAACCCTTTATGATTCTTAATGTCCTTTATTAGTTAGGGTATTCTTTTAAGAAGAAATTAGTTATTTGATAATCATCCTCTAACTCCTTAGAGTATGACTCCTTTTTATTTAGACATCACCATGCCTTAATCATGAGTTCACTATGATATACTATCATAATCACTCACAAGGTTCTCAAACATTTGGTTTAAGTGTTTCATTCATTGATGTCATCAAGAATTAACACTACCAAATCTGCACTTCATCTATGATATTCTTGAACACTTCAAGATATTCATATTGGTATTTCTCTAAACACTGTTTGAAGTACTAGCATTAACTCTAATAGGTATACATCACATGTATTATACCTAATAGGGTAATCATTCTCCCACTACTACTAGTGAAGATTGATTGATCATGTCTCAGAGATTCATGTCTCTTACTGGTTCTCTAACCAAAAGAGTCTAGATTTATGCATCATATGGAAACTAGAAATGAGTTTCTCATGATTTATGATAATTTGACTATTTGAGTTATCAATAACTTTTAGGTATCATTTTATCTTATGTATACCAAGTACCATAAGATAAACAAGGCATTGCCACAAGGAAACATCAACTTTATTAATTGCCATTATTGTCATACAATATGAAAAAATGATGTGTTTCTATCTATTGGCAAATATGAAATAGTAGTTCATAACTCTATTACATGCCTTTAAGGCTGAAAATAAACTAAAGTACTCCTATCTATGGCAGCAACACTTGCCCCATTTATTGGGTGCTTTACATTTTATATCATGGTATTATATACCTCAAAAAAATGTTACAAGTTTATTTCATTACATCTTCAGATGGAGACGTCTGTTGCCTCCTTCTTCTTTAGTTCTTCCAGATAGAGTGGACAATTCCTTTTCCAATGTTCTGGCTTTTGACAATGGTGGCAATTGCCTCTCTTGGTCACACCTCCCTTGGCCTTGAGAGTTGAAGATGACTTGGGTTGCTGGCTAGCATCAGAACCTTTCTTAGCCTTGCCTTTGCCCTTGTGCTTGGACTTGCCTTTCTTATTGTTGATCATCATCACAGACTTAGGCTTGTCGTTCTTCATCTGTGCCTCGGTTGTCCTCAACATGCCTAACAACTTTGTCAACGGCTTGTCAAAGTTGTTCATGTTGTAGTTCATCACAAACTGACTGTAGGATTCTGGCAACGATTGCGGTATCACATCATTAGCCAACTATTGGCTCAGGGGAAATCCCAGTCTCGTCAGGTTCTCCACATACCAAATCATCTTGAGAGTGTGAGGACCAACTGGATCTGCTTCTATCATGACACACTTGAACAGTGCCCTGGAGACATCATATCTCTCTTGCTGTGCTTGATCTTCATACATGTTCTTGAGATACTGAATCATCTCAATGACACCCATGTTCTCATGTTGTCTCTACAACTCGTGGTTCATGGAGCACAACATCAAGCACTTCACATCAATGGCATATTCAGAATGCTTCTTATAAGCATCCCTTTCTACCTTTGGTGCGGTAGGAGTAGGTTCCTCTAGAGTTGGAGTATCCAGGACATAGAGCTTTTGCTCTTGAGTGAGAGAAATTCTCAATGTCCTAAACCAGTCGTGGAAGTTAGTCCCATTCAGCTTGTCCTTTTCAAGGACAGATCACAATGAAAAGTGATTGTTGTTTGTTGTCATTTGTACTACAAAAGGAAATATAACAAAACTCAATTTTGACTTATTTGATTGATTTAAACGGTTGATGATATAATTAGGACTTTAATTAATTATTGCTCCCACTATTTTTGTTCAAATTGATAGCCATCACCATTAATTCAGAAGATTGCAGCGTATAATCTTCTAGTGGGTCAAGATCCGTATTTCGTCAAGTCATGAGTCAACTTTGGTTGATCACCCACAATCTTGACTATTTAGGTAGGCCATCATGCCAATTGCATCATATGCAACTCTTAATGAATGAACAAGTGCAACACATTTCCATGAACATTCTGTGCCTCTGGGCTTAGACGCTCTAAGAATCACCAGTTAAGTCTATCCCAAAAGCCGACACGGTAAACATGCACCCTGCTTTAGTAGAACCTAATGTTTACCCTTCACACTTCCGCGAGATAGACAACACACCACGCTTTGGCATAACCTATGCTTGGTCGATCAAGTTTTTCATGTGTGCCGCTAATGGAAGGTGTAAAAGACTTAATATTTAGATGAGGGATTTGGTTTTATAAGTACATATACATATCCAATCACCACAATACATAGTATGTATCATATACATGCTATATCCCACAAAAAACATGTGAATTGACAAAAGTGATGATTATGGACATCCTAATGTGATTCCTTGAGCCAAGAGGAATCACGGTCATCTAGGTCTACATCACATGCAACCTATCCAGGGTGAAGTGTTATAGCCGTCCGAGTTGATCAACTCATCACATGAATGACCTTCTCGCCCTGGCCGGTTGTCTGGGTGCCACCAGTCGATCGGTTGGCTCCTCCAACCGACCAGTTCACCTGGTCGTCGTGCATATCCTCATGGCCGCCACCTGATCGTCTCGCTCCTCGAACCGGTCGTCTGGATCGCCAACTGATTGGTTCACTCCTTGAACCGATCATCTCAGTCGTCATCAGGTTGTCCGTCGTTCTTTGACATAACAGGAAATAAAAAGATCTATCATGTTTACATTTAAATTGGGAAACCCCGAGTTACATTCGGAGGGAGCAAAGGTAGGAAATAAATCTCGAGTTGTCTCGAGTTACATTAGGAATAGGAGATAGGGAATCGGTGCGCAGACTGAGATGCAAGCAACCACATTCAACCAAGCACACATACTAAGGGTTTATCGGCCATAACCACGCTATACATCCACCACAAAACTCATTTCAGGGCAACGTGTATCGAGTGCATTCATATTACATATCATATATGTATATTGGGATTTGTGGATTTAGGATTGGATATGCATAAAGCCAATTTTATTCGCATCGTATGCAATAAATAAAGGCGACAAACCAAAATCGATCACATTGATAATCCTAAAGTATAGAGCAGTTGACGTGGCTCTGATACCACTGTTGGATTTTAGGAGAGACAGAGAAGGCAGCGGAAACAAAAAAAAATCCTCCCATACCCAGAATAAAGGAATCACGTCAACGTATATACAATAGGAAGGGTGGTTTGTAGAGGCATACCTTGTCCTGAGGCATGCTTGGCGACGTTACCACGCGGCTTGTGTGGTCTTCACCTCCTGTCTTGGACAGTGTCTGTTCAGCTCCTGGCCTCACCGGGACTGTCGGGATTGACAACTATCCTTCGAGAGGCAGAAGTCTACCGTCTCTGAAGTAGTCCACACGGACCACCTAGAACTATGATCCCCTTGTCCCACAAGGAAACGGAAGTAGTCGTACCCTCCTATCAGCGTACTAGTCACCGAAACACTCTCTTGCCACCAGTCGCTTTTCTGCAATTGTCTTTCCCTTGTTGTGCCTCCCTTTTCCGGTAGCACTTGCTCGGGCTCTCTCGGTTACCACAATCAGAGAGAAAGACAACTTTACAGAGCAACTGGTGTTTTGAGTTGTTGTACTTGAGAAGCCCCCACTACCCCTATATATATAGGAGGTTCATGGGATAGGGTTCTCTATCTCGGGCAATGTGGGATTAAAGCAGGAGTAGAAGGGTTCAAGATTTTCCACAAAACAACCAACTGTGCCGGCTGAACCGATCATTTCAAGCATGAACTGATCGGTTCGGGACCTGGGACACCTGAGCCGATCGGTTCAAGAATGAGTCGATCGGTTTGTGGTCCTGGTCCAACATGAATTGACTTTCATGTTTGTTTCCAACTAATAAAATATTAATCCTTGTCCAAGTCGAATTTGTACAAGTGAAACAAATTATATTTGCAAAACAGTCTTCTGACTTTCCAAACGATCTCTGTTGGTCCATGAATCGACTGGTTCAACAATTGAGCCGATCATTTCATGACACATGAGCCGATCATCTCACTTCTTTGAGCCGACCGGTTCACCAACCTGAGCCGACTGGTTCTTCCCTATGAGCCGATCGGTTGGGGCAGCAGACTGTGCAAATCAGTCAATTGCAGTTTCAATCAATCTGATACTCTAATCAATCGGTCCAACACCTTGAACACTATGATAATGAGCTATCAATTGATTGAGTGTTTAATTGAACTGCTAAACTCCTTTAGTAATCAATCTAAACATCATTTGTGGATAAACTCCTCTTTCATGTTAAATCCTATGTGTGTGGCCCTATAGGTCCATTTCATGTTGGTAGTGAAAGTCTATACCACTTATGACTTCACAAGAAAAGAGTGGTGCCTAGTCACACATCAGTGCTACCCAAGTGAAAAGGAAAGTTGGAGAACAACTTTCAATCCTATAATCTGTGAATGGTGTTATAGTGAATGTATAATTCCTTTATCATTGATATCCCGAATGAGCTCAAGGCATGGAACAGTCATCCTTTTAACGTTCATTCACTTTCTTGATCTCAGAGTAGATTGGAGGAGATATGTATGACATCAATATCACATACTAATTCACACATGCGTGCCAATCTCAATCCTACTCATCAAGTTGCCATGGATATCAAACTCCCTCAGAAGGGACAAATCCCATATCTATCACTCACCCCTCAAAAGACCCATCTGTCAAAGTCACCCAATTATCACCTTTATAACAACCCATGTTTCAAGACTGCGTTTGATGATGTCAAACTATACCCAACGACATGTGTTGAGTGTAGTAATTTTAGGTCAAAGAATCACACTCACCACCATCAGTGTGAGAACTGACTGTGACTACCATGTCGTGGTTCCATGTGTCAAACTCACAGTGGGTCTATCGGGTACACTTATTCTCTAACAAGTACCTATGTGCTTGGTTTGATATCTCCATATCATGACTAACTAGATTCTATCATCAACCAACACCACAATCTAGTCTTGTGTGTCATTATTGTCTATGTACCTTCCACAATGACATCTGACTAGGGACATAATAAGAATGTATAAACTCTTAGCATCTGTATGATCTCATCGTTTAGGTCCTTAACCTAAAATGATACGTCATTGAGTATTGTCATTCTCTAGACATTCAATATGTTCTATCATTATCTCATATGACTAAACCAGAAAGAATTGGAAGCTTGCCTTTGATGCTTTATCAAATCAATCTTAAGGTATCCCACCAATCATCCCATGATTGGCTCTCAGGGCATACATACCAACACTTTCTCTCTCTTAATGTTGTAACCCAAAATTGCTACTAAATGAACATCATGGTGCATAACATAAAGATCATGATTGGGCTTATGTGTTCCATATATTGGGATAGTATGATGAGCCTTGGGTAAGGCATGGAAGGATAATGATGTTCTTGTAGAGAATGATGTGATGGTCTTAATGACCTTGGACATGGTCTTGTGCTCTATGTGAGGTGTTATCCTCTTCATGTTGTGATAATGGATTGGTATCCCATGGTGGTATGATAATGATGATGGTATTATGTGTGGCAGTGAAATAGTACCATGTGATGATGTGATAAGCTCCATGTCTTATACATATTATATCTTCTAAAGTTGAAATCCACCATTATCTTTGTAGAACTCTTTTAGGGTTTGTATGTAACTTGATTGATGTATTTAAAAGACACTCAATTGGCATTAACTAATCAAGTGAAACCCTAATCATGTAGTATCCATGTGCCATTGATCCATTCCAGTGTCAGGAATTGCCTAATGGTGAAATGGGATCTCCCTTGGTGGAAGCCTGGAGTAGTATACTATTGAGTATATGCATTTTCACAAGGATGGTTGTAGTCATACCTTGGCAAGAGAATGCTCAAGGCCATATCTCAGATGATGATGATTTAGTTTATATGATGTGATTGAGGACAATTGCAGTTGTACCTTGGATGTTTTGGTTATATACCTTGGTTTCACTAGTATTGTGACATGTTAAGGGAGGACTAGACTGTTCACTAGTCTCATGACCTATATACTAAGGATGGACTAAGCTGACTTGCAGCTTGACCTTATGTGTCACTACAGCAGACTCGTACTGACTGAGGGTAGATGAGATCTTAGGATTTTGGTTCTCCTATAGATTTTGTATGTCACTGGTTTCAACTTAACAGTCATCAGTTGGAATTGATTGGTATACCTCAATTCCTCAGGGCATTAATAAAAGACATTATATATACGTGTAGTATATGTATTTAGGGTAAACATGCTTCATATTGGATGTTAACCCTTGCCTTATTTCCTATACTTCTTAGTTATTATATGATGAGGTAAGAGAAATCAACTATTTAGTAGGTGATAGACTTACATGTTCTTAATAATCCATCTAGTCATATATGTTGCTATGCTTATCTAATTAGTTTGCATAATCCACCTAAATTGTTGGAATAGTTTAACATGTTATAACCGCTTAATATACTTAACCTTCTTATTTAGATGAATTTGCTCATCCTATTTAATAATGTTACCTACTATAAACAATAGTTGCTGGTTGAGAGTTATATCTCTTACTGGGACATGGGTATGACCTCATGGGTCACCACATCCTTTTAGGTGGTCATCGGCAGTGTGGACATGATCATTTTTTGAGGAAGAGCAACTTGGGGACCAGTAGATGCAAAAGGTTGGATAGATGTAGTGGACAGGTGGGCATATTAGATCATTTTGTCTGAAAAGAAAGGAGGGAATGACCCAACCCCCAAGGTAGAGTCTACAAGGCTCTCAAAGGAAATAGTTTAGCAGTGGCACACGAGGACGTGGATAGGCATCCCAAGCAGGTCCAGTTGCACCAAATGATATAGCACGACGTTGGAAACAGGCAATGACAAGATTCTACACGATAAATCATCCGGAGGCAGTAATCGATCCATGAGTCGAGATAGGTCAGATGAAATTGTTTCAGTTTGATATGTCTTCTCTTGATTTTATTTGTTAGTTATAAGAAAAGTAGTTTTTGTTGAGCTTCCTTTGATTAGTCATATGAGGACATAAGGAAGAGATAAAGAGGATGAGAACTTACATTCTGTCCAATAATCTTTAAAATGTTTTATAATTACTTTTGTTTAAAAGAGGATGAGGTGTAAAATAGATGCCTAGAGAAATCCAGGGATACTAAGTCCTATGATTTGGATGATATGAAAATTAAGGTATATGACATAGAACAAGGTGCATACTATCTAGTCTCAATACTTGTATACCCTGTCCAGGTATTCTACTATTGAAGGCAAGGTAAGTATGGACTCTAAGATTGTTATCTTTTTTATTACTCTGATCAAGTAGTCATTTCGATACAATCTAAAGAGAATAATGAAACTGAGTTATCATAAACCAGTTT
Source organism: Alisma plantago-aquatica (assembly GCA_963693085.1). NCBI lineage: Eukaryota > Viridiplantae > Streptophyta > Magnoliopsida > Alismatales > Alismataceae > Alisma > Alisma plantago-aquatica. The sequence goes on from OY856412.1 coordinate 1,116,072,802, forward strand.
GTGAGTATGAGGAAGTAAAAAGTACAATCCTCATGATAAGAGAAAAGGGAACAAGGGAGATGATCCTTGTTCAATAAAGAATTTGTGAAGAATAAAGATCTTTTCCATGATATGAATGTAGACAAAATCATAAAATGTTCATGAACATACTAGACAATAACAAAGAAAGGAATGATGACATGTAATCATATTTATAATTCCTATGTTGATGGCAAGGAACCTAAGATGAAACAAGATTGAATGACACATGAAAAGTTGAAAGTTCATGCAATAATCAAAGAAGGTGATAATCCCTTTTCTTTGATAAACAACCCTGGATAATGATGGGGTGATATAAAGGAATATGTTTACTTGTAGGGACATGACAATTAAGTAAGTCTTACACCTGATGTGCATAGATTAGAAGTAATTTATAGATGGGTACTTTGGAAAAGTATCAGCTAGTCCTATATTTTGGTTACAAGGCAAAGATTATATGTGATAAGTATGTTCCAAGATGAAAGAAAGGTCCTACTATATATTTGGCTTTGGTAATAACAACAGAGATATGGAATTGATGAGGATGTGATGTGTTTTGGAACATGTAATGGATACCAAGGTATAGAATCCTAGTATCCAAGAACTTTCAATGGTGTGAGAAAATGAGAACATGACTCCTGATAAGATGAATAATGTTTGTTTACCTAGAAGGGGAAACTTTGAGATAACTATAGTATGGATATCATATGTTAGGGGTTTATGCTCTGCATAAACATAACATCAATAAGGAGGTATCAATTGAAGGAACAATTTTAAAATTATCTTGGAAAAATCTTATCAAGCTAAATATAATTCCTTTGAATATTCCTATGTAGATATGTTGAGGTAGCGCATATATAACATCTAGAGATACCTCTGAGATAAGTTCTTATTTGGTAAGTAGACTCTCCTTATGACAAGAAAATAAACAGCTAACAGGATGGTCGGTATAATTCATAAGTAAGTTAGTGTTGTGTCAGCAGATTAGACTGGCACAACAGAAGCATGGTAAGACTTGTAGTCCTAAATGGGTGACGGAACGTAACTCTACTCTTTCCTTGAAGGAGAAATGCTAAACTAAGTGAGGGGTATGGGAAACTCCCATGGTAAAGAATATTAACACATAAAAGATGTAAGTTGAGAAGGTGACAAGTCAATAAGGTTCGACACCTGAATTATTCAAAGTATGAATAGCACTCCTCTGACTAAGAAAGTGTTACCTGACAAAGAATTCATTCTGCAGTCAGTGATGAAAAGGACAGTTGAGTATGTGTTATGTATGATAGATTCTATGATGACCCTGAGTGGAAGGACTTTGTGAAGGTCAAAATTCTATGGAATCTCCATGACATCAAGATTTTATGTGGAGGCTTGATGATATGATATATGAATAACAATTGTATCCCTTCATCTAGGATTTCAGGGATGAAATCCTTGTTAGGGGTTTATAATTGTAACATCTTTGACTTGGGTTTAGGGATAACCCTATTTTTTGTCTTAAATAAGTTTCTTAGAACCTTAATATAATTCTCTAAAGTGTTTTGTTATCAGGTGACAAACTTATGTTTCAAGTTTGGTCCTGTATGAATAATGTTTGAGAAATGTTCTCTTATTTTGGACCAAAATGCAATTTACCCAAGATGAGGGGTTATATTGCAATATGCCACATGTTGAACGTGCCTTAAGTGTTTTTTAATCATAAGAGAGAGAATGGTGCTAGGTGGTGGCTTGTGGAAAGCCTAAAACCCAAGCTTGAACTTGTTTGAAGAATGCTAGTGCCTTGTGTACCAATTTTGGTTCAAATTGTAATTTACCCAAAATGTAGGGCTGACATGAAAATTACCACCTCGAAAGTGTTCCTACTCCCTCTATGTATCATTTATAGTAGATATAAAGAATGAGACACCATGTTTGAATCATCTTTGAATGATGGTACTCTTGGTGATGCAAAGACCAAGAGATGATGTATAGTTGAAGCCCTTATATGAGTTGTATCGGGTTGTAGAGTTCATATGAGAGTGCCTATCAGCCAAGCAGCCATAGATGGAATCTCATATCGGTTTGTGAACTCTTGGCCTTGTCTATGATGGGTTAATCACCTCAAGGAGGTGAAGTGTATTGGTTTACAACTTCCTTGGAAAATTTGTATTGGGTTATGAATAAAGTGGTGATTGAGTTGATATATCTTATCCAAAGAGATAAGTAATAGCTGAGATATTATCTCTAGATTATCCTCAAGTGTTTTTCATGTCAGGATAAATAAGAGTTCATGCATGTACACATGTCAACCATGCATGAACACGTGGCACCTAGTAGCTTAAAATGATGACACCTCATATATACTCTTTTTCATGAATCTCAACTATATATACCATTCCTTTTACCTATTAGTGAAACGTTTCGAATCTTACCACCCTCTTGCTCTTATATATCATGCATAGAGTCTTGGTATCATGCATACGTTAAGGGGTATCATTCATAGAGCCTTGATATCGGCCATAGCAAAGGGATATCGGCCAAGTGAAGGGATATCTTCCACAAGTGAGGGATATAAGCCACAAGTGGTGAGGTATCGTGCATAGTTCTGAGGAGCTCAAGTCTTGGACCTTTTATAAGCTCATCTTCAACCTTGGGAATGTGAAGATTTTTATCTTGGAGCTTTGAAGTTGTTCTTGAGGCATGTTATATAACTTGAACCCAATTACGTTATTATTCACCTTCAATTTTGTTGTAATTGTTGAACTACTTTCAATTTTGAATTCTCTTGATTAATTGATGATCCTATGAGTTCTAAAAGTTGTTTAGGACTGTTGTCCATGAACTAGAATAGTAATAACAAGAGGCTAGAGGTTGATGATGATGACATCATCAAGGTCTAACACAATATCGGGTTGAAGCACCTCTAACCCAATATGGTGGGGTGAACACACCACTAGCACAACATGGTGATGAGAATGTACATATTGCATGTTATAATGATGAAATGCACACCTTGTGCACCATATGGTGTCAATAATGCACCATTTTCATGATATGAGGTCAAGTATACACCATATGTATGACACACAGTCAAATATATACTCTAATCTGATATGACAAACCCTAGATGATGGGTAACTCGATATAGTGATGGCTTTAAACCTCATGGACGATATGAGTGACACATATATACACCTTGTGCATGATATAGTGTCAAGAATGCATCATGTGCATGATATGAGTTCAAGCATTCACCTTATGCATGACATGGTGTCAATTATACACCCTAACCTGATATGGTGTTGAAACCCTAGATGATGATATGAAACTTGAAATACCTTGGAACCCCACACCCCTATCATTTTATATAATGGGTTGATAGTGAAGGGTTCAACCAGTTGTCTATCCTGTCACTCAACACATGATAGGATTGATCCCTTGAAGGTATGAAAAGGTACGAGCATAAGGGTCTAACCCTATATGCTAACTCGATATGGTAGCCCGATATAGTGAGGTGATAATACCATTAGCACGGTACCATGATGATACATATACCTTATTCATGGTATGATGATGAAGTGCACACCTTGTGTAGGATATGGTATCAAGTATACACCTTATACACGATATGAGGTCAAGCACTCACCTCATACACGATATGGAGTTAAGCACCTCTAACTTGAGATGTCAAACCCTAAATGTTGGGCAACTCAATATGGGTGCATGATATGGTAATGGGGGATACACCTTATACACGATATGTTGATGAGGATACACCACATGCCCAATATGGATGCACGATATGGGGATGAGGATACACCACAAGCACGATATGGAAGCATGATATGGTGTCAAGTACACACCTTTATACCGAATATGGTGGAAGCACCTTAATTCAATGTATTTGATGGAGTAACACATAAGTTATTTTATGTCAAGTGATACATTAAGATATAAAGAGTTTAATGCAGTGTGTTAAGTGTAGGCCAATGTACCTTGAGAGAAGTATTGAGCCAACCTAATAGATTATGATGTAATCAACATCCTAATGAGGATGAGAGAGAAACTTATACTTGTATGATAGTCATGTAATGAGCATACATTGACACTCCTAATATGAGTGGACATATTAGGGTTTGATTCTTGATAATATGATCTTTAATCCCTAATCGGTTAATAAGGGGAAAACCCTATCCCTGATGAAGGGTAATGATATGATTTGAAACCATAATTGGTTAATAAGGGGAAACCCTAATCCTAATGAAGGGTGATGGTATGCACTTGAAACCCTAATCGGTTAGAATGAGAAACCCTAACCCTAATAATGGGAAGGTTTTATTTTTCTTAAATTGCATGGTGATGTCATATGATGCTAGTGTTTTTATCATGAAGTGCTAACCATGCATGAATCATGAGATGATGAGCATAGCCAGGTATGAGCTATGATGTTTTATATGATACAGATTTAAATGGGCCTTGTGAGCCATGTTAAATACTTGTACAACAAGTATTATTCTTATAGGGTCTGATGACCTAAAAATATAGTTGTTGCCTAGTGAAAGGTGACAAGATATTTAAATGGGCCTTGTGAGTTGTGTGAAATACTTATGCAAAAATTATAATGTATACATTGGTCTGAGGACCTAGAGGTAACAGTTACTTGATAAGAGGTAACAATGTTCAGTGATGAACTAAGCGTTTAAATACCCAGATCTAGTAATCATGATGATGATAATGTTAAGGGATGAAAATTTCCAGTAATGTGATAAGGGACTGAGATCCCAAATGTTATGCATTCAATGTGTTCCAAAGATCATGAAAGTACTTGATAAACATACTACACCTTTCTTTGTAGCATTTGTTATAATTCATATTTGTAACTTGGTTGATGCTAAAAGATACTATAATGCACCTAATTAATCAAATGGAATCTCATCATGTAGTTGCCCTGGCCATAGATCCATTCATTGTCAGAATTTGCTGAATGGTGAAATGAGTTTAACTCGGAGAGAATATTTTTTAATATGCGGGGGTGAAGGATGAAGTATATCCATACGTCCTGATGAAGAATCGATGTAGCACCTTCCTTATTTATTTTATATTGGGAAGATGTGAATCTCCCGACCAAATGAGGAATTGATGTGTAAATTCTTCTTCATTTTGTATGTATCAGGATTGATGTATAAATCTCTCGACCAAGTGAGGAATTGATGTATAATCTTTTATATCCTTATAATTTGGGAAAGCTCAGTGGTCTTCTCCCGAAGAGAGTGCATGTTGCAGCTATAACTCTAAAGCAAAGATTCCAGTATACCCTGGTAAGCTAATTGCAGTTGACACAAGATGTCCTACCAGTTGTCTCATACTGATCGAGAAGGGTGAGGTCTTGGCAGCCAGCTCTTCCAATGACCTTGTATGGTATTGATTTCGACTAAGCAGTGATCGATTGGAGTATGAGAGGTATACCTCATCTCCTTAGGGCATAAGTGTGATTGTGAACATGTAATCCAATGTGTAGCGTATTTTCTTAAGTATTGAATACGGGAAATAGTGGTTGTTGCTTCATTACTTTTATACATCTTAGTTGATAGATGTTATACATGTTCTTCATATTCCTTATAAAGCAAACAGATGATTTACAGATCTACTATGGATAGTTGAACTATCTTATCAATGTTTTCACTTTGGTACTACAAATGAATATGCTTACTTGTGTAAAGTATCCTCTTCTCAGTTTTATAATGTTTACCTCTAATAATAATATTGTTGGCGGAGAGTTATATTTCTCACTAGGACAATTGTCTCACCCCGTGGGATCAACAATTTTTAGGTGCACGTGAATGAGAAGGTAGAGACCATTCTATAGAGGAAGGACAATAGCAGGGGCAGCAGTAATAGCTCAGGTTGAGTGTACTATCTGTCGTGTCTGGTAGATAGAAGTCATTTGTGTCATCTATGTACTCGCAGGTCCTTGGAGTCAGTACGTAATGGTTTTATGAACGATCTAAGATTTTGGCTTGATTTCCTTGAGGTTTTATGTTGCTTATGTATAGGTTTTGGCAAAGAAACTGTTATATGTTGTCCTTGAGATGAGATGATACAATGTATGTACAATGTGAACCATGATATGTATAAAGTTTTAGTTCTTTCATTAAGAGTTTCCTGGTAATGGATCTCTTTGCAAAATGATTTTAATTTTTAGTGATTTTTGTTAATCTGTTGCTTATGATTATTTCAAAATTATTATTGGTGGTGATTTCGCTTCATTCAATGTCGGTTCATCACAACCAGATATGGTCACTATGCGTTTGTGGTAATGACATTCAGGTTAACCAACATGCCAACAACTTTTATGGATCTGATGAACAAGGTGCTTAGATAGTTTTTGGATCAGTTTGTAGTTGTGTTCATAAATGATATCATGATATACTCTAAGGATATTCAGCATCATGAGCAACACCTTCACCAGGCGTTGACGTTGTTGAGGCAGCACAACTTGTATGCTAAGTTCAGGAAGTGTGAGTTTTGGTTGATGGAAGTACCTTTTCTAGGTCACATCATATCTGCTAATGGTGTTTGTGTAGACCCTAAGAAGGTATAGTCAGTTTTGGAATGGGAACAACCCAAGAGACTGAGTGAGGTCCATAGTTTCCTATGCTTGGCAGGCTACTATAGGAGGTTCATAAAGAATTTCAGTGTTGCGATGTTACCCCTAACAAACATGATGAGGAAAGGTGTTCCTTTTTCCTGGGATGACAAGTGTCAGTGTTTTTTTCCAACTGCTAAATGATAAGTTGACCACTAATCCAATCTTAGTTCTACTAGAGAAAAGGAAAGGCTACATCATTTTATGTGATGCATCAAAGAATGGTTCGGGATGTGGGCTGATGCAGGACAAGAACATGATCTCTTTTGCTTTGAGATAGCTTAAGAAACATGAGGAGAACTACCCGATGCATGATCTGGAGCTTGCAGTTGTGTTCCATTCCTTGAAGACATGGAGGAACTATCTATATAGAGAAAAGTGTCAGATCTTCACCGATCATAAGAACCTTCAGTATATCTTCTCAAAGTAGGAGTTGAACATGCGAGAGAGGAGATGGATGGAATTGATCTAGGATTATGATTGCATGATAAACTACCATCCAGGGAAGGCAAACATGGTGTCAGATGCATTGATAAGGAAGTCTTCTTTGTCATTATCTGTGGATAATGCATAGTTACATGGTTTGGTGCGTCATAAGAAAGACATGTTGGTATCGCTTCATCAGATGAATGTTCAGTTGGAGGTTTCTCTATTGGTAGGCGTGTTAGCATAGTTACAGGTTAAGCCTACCTTTATGCAATAGATCATATATGTGCAACATAATGATATTGTGATATAGAATATTAGGGTAGAGTTTGATAATAAGAAGTATGATGGATTTCATGAGACCGATGATGTGGTAGTTTTCTTTTACAACAAGACAATGGTTCTAGATGTTGATGGTATAAGGAAGATGGTACTTAAGGAGGCTTACTCTTCCATGTACGTGATGCATCCTGCAAGTACCAAGATGTACCATAACCTGAAGGATATGTATTGATGGCTTGGTCTCGAGAGTGATGTGGCACAGTTTGTTACTAGGTGTCCAGCTTGTTAGCAGGTCAAGGTAGAGCATCAGAAGCTTGTAGGGACATTGCAACCTTTCCAATATTGTAGTCAAATGGGATCATACTACCATGGACTTTGTGGTTGGTCTTACTAGGACCACCAAAGGTCATGATTCCATTTGGGTGATAGTTGACTATTTGACCAAGTCATCTCATTTTTTTACAATCAAGATGATGTACATAACAGAGAAGTTGGCACAATTATATGTTGATGAGATAGTTTGTCTGTGTGGCATTCCGGCGAACATAGTATCTGATGGAGATCCATAGTTTATGAGTCATTTTTATAAGCATTTGCATACAACTATGGCGACATAGTTGAAGTTTAATGCAACTTTTCATCCACAGACAGATGGTCAATCAGAGAGGACCACTTAGATCCTAGAGGATCTATTGAGAGCTTGTGTCTTGTAGTTTCTTGATGGTTGGGATGTGCACCTGAGTTTGATAGAGTTTGCCTTCAACAACAATTAGTATAGGAGCATATATATGGCATTGTATGAAGCTTTGTACGAGAGGCGTTGTCGGTCACCGCTTTGTTGTTATGGGACAAGTGAGTATCAGGTTTTGGTTTATGAGCTAGTAGAACAAAGTATAGAGAAGATCAAAGTGATATTGTATTAGTTGAAGGTAACCCTAGACAAACATAGGTCTTATGATGATAACCATCACAGGCCCTTTGAGTTATAAGTGGGAGATCAGGTGTATCTTAATGTTTACCCTTGGAAGGGTGTGCCGAGGTTTGGTAAGAAAGGTAAGTTGGAGTTACCATCAGAGTTGCACAGGTTGTAACACGTCTTCCATGTTTCCATCTTAAGTAAGTATCATCTAGATATAGACTAGGTGTTAAAGCCATTAGAGGTTGAGTTGGATGAGGACGTGTCATTTGTTGAAGGTCTTGGGTTGATCCTGGATAGTAGGGTGAAGAAGTTGAAGAAGAAGAAGGACATAGTATTATTTAAGGCTTTTTTGGCTTCACTGTGGTGTGAAGGAAGCCACATGGGAGTTAGAGGATGATATGTGTAGGAAGTACATGTCTTTGTTTGCATAGGTTTCGGGGGTGAAATCCTTGTTAGGGGTTTACTGTTGTAAGACTCCTGAACTGGCTTAATGGATGAACATACTTACTTATCATAATTTGATTCTTAAAACCTTAATCAAACCTTATGATGTGCTTTGATAACATGTGACATGATTATGTTTCAAGTTTCATCCAATTTTAATGTTGTTTGAGCTAGTTATTCTTTTATATGCTTGTTTTGGACCAAATTGCAATTTAATCATCTTTGGGGTTTTTCTTTCAATTTGTGACATTCTTGATGTGTCTCACATGTTTTGACATCATGTTGTAGATATTGGTGCTTCGGGGGCTTTGTTATACCTTAGTTTATGTGGTGACATCATGTGTTGAGAGTTAGGGTTTGCTTGGATGCCCTAGTTGATGGTTGACCTTAACATATGTTTGACCGATGAGTTTATGTTTTGGTGGTTGCCAAGTATCTTATGATCCATGATTCTTGGTCGTGGATTATGTGTTGGAGTGTACCCCTAATCTTGGCAGTCGATAAGGCTTGTTACCCCTCTATGTCGCCAAGAAACCCTAGGGTTAGTTTTATGTGATCGATTGAGTCTTTGCTCTTAACGGTCATTGATAATATTATGTGACCATTTACTCTCCTAATTATTCAACGTTCAATGATTTTTCCTATACCAAGTTGGTCATTTACTTTTCTTGGTTTTATCACTCTAGTTACATGTGTGAGTGTAGTGCTTGCATGGATAGGTTTGGTTGACACATGGCATGTGTTAGCATGGCACCTAACCTTCTTTTTCTCTCTCCAACCCCATGCTATATAAACCTCTCTCCTTGCATGAAACTAAACCCTTTTCAACCTCTTTCTCTCTTCTTCCCCTTGGAGCTCGTCCCCTTATTCTTGGTGATGAAGAAGGAGCTCAAGCTTGGAGAAGGTGGTGATTCCCCTTGCATGTTGAGCTAGGATTTGGAGCAACTCTCCTTGTGATCGTTTGGTGAAACCCCTTCTCTTCTCTTTTGTCTTGGTAAGTGGCCTCCCTCTCCATCTTTGTTTTCCTTACCCTACCGTCTTCTACTTTCTCTTCTTGGCTGAATCCATGGTTTTCCATGGTAGTGCTTGAGTAGAGGTTGAAGAATTTCTCTTCCTTACCTTTAAACCTAGGGTTTTGCTCTCTTTCATTCTCTTTAACCTAGGGTTTGTTTCTCTCTTAGAGGTGTAGCTAGATTGGACAAAAGTGGTGCTTAAGATAGGATTTTCCTTGGAGCTACCTTGTTGTTTGGAGTTTTCTACATCAACGCTAAGGTGAGTCATATAACTTTCTCCACTGTTATTGCTTACACTTAACTTGAATGCACATGATCTACCATAAAACTGTAGTTACAAGTAATGTGATAATATATTTGATCCAGGGTTTATGTTTTCGTGGTGATTCTTGAGTAATATACCTCCTTAGATGAACCCTAATCCTGGAGCATGAAATCTTTCTTGGTGATGGAGGTTTTGTGCCTTGAATTCTTGTGGAAATGTTGGTTTTTCTCTCTCAAACTATGGTTTTGCTTTCTATCATGATAATTCTTAATCAGGGTTTGGTTTTCATCTTCTTTCTGGTGGTTTGCACCTTGGTCTTTGGATTTTTGATGATGATCAGCCTATTTTGGCCTATGTGGTTGATGAGGTTTTAGTCCCATGATGGTCTCTTAGGTTTTCTCTCTCTTCTTCATGAGGTCACCAAAATGTTGATGATTATAGTCACCAGGTTTTGAGTGACGTGGTCGCCAAGTTTTGATATGTTTGGTCACCAAGATTTTCCTATATGGTCGATGAACCTTGGACTTTAGTGGTTTTTTGGGTCTTGAATTCTATGCGGTCGATGTGGTTACTTATTTGTGATGGTCCCTAAAATGGCTAACCATGGAGGTCGCTGATGATGGCTGACTTCAATGGTTGATGAAAGGTTGAACCCTAATATTCTTTATCGCCAACCTTGTTCAATGGTCAACAGTTGATGAAGGTGGTAGATCTTGGTCTCAGTGGTTGCCAACCTTGCTCCCTTTTCAGAGCTCGATATCACCACCAATCCTATGTGGATGGTTATGTTTTCCGGTCTATATGTTCAGGATTTTTTTTAACTATGTGAGGATGATGTTTGACCTGTTTGCTTTTAAGAATGTTGGAGATGACTAAAATCAAGGTTTAGCTTTAATTGCTATTTTGAAACCCTAATTTAGATACCTTGTCGAACCTTAACCCTAATTCAAGTACATGATGATGTTACTTAAGACTACTTGAGTAATTAGCATGAGCATGGAATACTTTTTCACTCCAAATGTTGTAACCTTAAATTTCTATTAAATGAACATCATGGTTCATAATGGAAAGATCATGATTGATCTTATATGTTCCATGTATTGTGATGGCATGATGAGCCTTGGGTAAGGCATGAAAAGATATTGATGTTCCTGCAGGAATGATGTGATGGTCTTAATGACCTTGGACATGGTCTTGTGCTCTAAGTGAGGTGTTATCCTCTTCATGTTGTAATAATGGATAGGTATCCCATGGTGGTATGATAGTGACGATAGTATTATGTATGGAAGTGAAACAATACCATGTGATAATGTGATAAGCTCCATGTCTTATATGTTTTAATTCTTATGAAGTTGCAATTTACCCATATATTTGTAGAACACTTCTATGGTTTGTATGTAACTTGAATATTGTAGTTTAAAGACACTCAATTGGAAATAACTAATCAAGTGAAAGCCTATAATCATGTAGTTTCCCTATGCCATAGATCCATTCCAGTGTTAGGACTTGTTGGATGGTGAGATGGGCTATCCCTTAGTGGAAGTCGGGAGTCATATATTGTTGAGTATATGCATGTTACCAAGGATGTTTGAGGTCATACCTTGTCTAAGAACAGTCAAGGACATATCTCAAATGATGATGATTCAATATTTATGATGTGATTGAGGAAAATTGCGGTTGTACCTCAGATGTTTGGGTTATATAACCTGATTTCACTAGTACTATGACCTTTTAAGGGAGGACTAGGTTGTTCACTAGTGTCTTCACCTATACATCAAGGATGGACTAGGATGACTTGAAGCTTGACCTTATGCGTCACTATGGTGGACTTGTACTGACTGAGGGAGGATGAGATATTGGGATTTTAGCTCTCCTACATATCTTGTATGCCACTAATTTTGACTTAACTGTTGTCAGATGGAATTGATTGGTATACCTCAATTCTTTGGGGCATTAATAAAAGGCGTAATATAGCCATGTCATATATCTATTCAGGGTTAAACACACTTCACATTGGATGTTAACCCTTGCCTTGTTTCTTATACATCTTAGTTATTATATGATGTGGTAGGAGAAATCAATTGTTTATTAGGTGATAGACTTACATGTTCTTCATATTCCATATAGTCTATGCTTATCTGATTTGTTTTCATAATCCGCCTAACATGCTGGAATAGTTTAATATGTAATAACTGCTTAATCTACTTAACCTTCTTATTTAGATGAATCTGTTCATCCTTTTTAATAATGATACTTTCTATAAACAATATTTGTTGGTTGAGAGTTATATCTCTCGTTGGGACATGGGTATCACCTCGTGGGTCACCACATCTTTTTAGGTTGTCATCAGCGGTGTGGTTAGGACGGTGGTGTTGAGGAAGAGCAGCTTGGAGATGAGTAGACGTAGAAGGTTGGATAGTTGTACTTGTTGTAGTAGAGTCTTGGTGTCATCTATGTACTCTCAGGTCCAGGAAGGGATTGATTTTTAGATGATGCATATATCAACACGTGGTTTTGGAAGTATGCCTTAGTTTGTATATGGTATGTATATGTGGAACATCTGTGTTTTGTATACAGGTTATTGTTAATGCCAGCAGACACGTGTAAATACCTAATATGGTATGTGTTGATAAGTAAGATGTTGGATCTTTATGTAATGTTTCTACACATGATAAGTCATGTTGAAAGAGTCTTTAATTTACATTATTTTTTTGTGTATGGTTAATTAGTAGTTGATGGCATATTTTGCTTTGAGTTATCTCTTTGGGAGTCACATAAAAAAACATGATTCAACGAGTTATTTAGTAATACAAATGAGAGCCTATGTTTTATTGCATTTTAATCCAATTATACCAACATATAATGCATCATAAGGCCTTTTACTAACTTCTCATCTGAAGGGTCCTTGATGGTGCTCAAGATAGCTAACCCTTTTTATGAACATGGTCTGTTGTATATTGACAACTCAAGTAGAGCGCCAAGATTTGTATCCTTACCTAGAAAATATTGAAAGTGGCACAAGTTTTGTATATTGGTGTTCTATATTATCATTGTAAGTTAGAAATTGACAAGACAATGCACCGAGTACAATACTACATTACTACATGGAAATATGTGCAAGTATACAAGCATGCATACATATCAAGTTGCAAGTAAGAAAACCATAGTCATTTAATTATTTAAAGCCCATGCCTAATTCATAGATCCATACCCTATCCTTGACCATCTATATCACAAACCAAAAACCTAATTCAGAGAAACATTTCATACATGTATTAGATTCTCATCATTAACCCTAACCAGCCCTAAAATTAGGGTTTTGGGTCAACCTAGATTCAAAGTTTATCATTAGTAATTTTGATTGTATTTTACTATTTTGGGATCCATCATGAAGTGAGGTTCAAGTTTCATATTATTTTGAGATTCCATGCATTTTATATGATTATAACAATTTTTATGTCAGTTATGTAAATGTTAGTGTGAAAAGACTCATGATAGTGTAAAAAGGGTCATGATTCATCAAGTCTTGAGATATAAACAAAATAGGTGGTTTATTTCAGTAGAGTAGAGAGGATATTAGCATATCATGAGGATAAGTGGATGGCCACCTAAGTCAAGCCTCATAATATACAACATTCTATACAACATGATTGAGATATATTCAAATTCCAACATTGTTTACTTATGTCATTAGGTTCAATATTCAACTTAGGTGAATATACATATCAAAGGGGGTCACACACCCATAGATGAGAAAATCATAAGATTTGGATTATTATCAAATTTTAGGCATAGAAGAGCATGATAAGTTAACTAAAACCATATTTAGGTCACATAAGTTGAACACGAAAAAATTGGGTGGAATACTAGTTCCATATGTTAAAGGCATCATAAAGATTGTCGATTATAAGACAAGATGGATATAAGAAAAATTGAAGTATCCACTAGGTCAATTTCATCACTTTTGACCTAGGTATAACTGTGGTATCATCTAGGTTTATTTTCATGCAATTGATGTTATAGGTATCAAGGAAAAGCATAAGGGAGTCATAGGTGGGAATTTCTATTATAGACTGGCACATGATTCTAATTTCAAGCACTACTACATAAAGGGGATATAGTGTGACGACCTCACCACAATAAGCAAGATTACTCAAAACAAAGTGTGAAATTATCACTAATAACAATATTACCACAAAACAAGGTAAATTAAATCCAATTACAATTTACTATCTCAAGTGGAAGTATTTACTAAACTAGCCTCAACTCAGGCTAACTTTGATTCAAATATATATCAAAGGATGTTAAATCTCATGTTAACACTTTATAAATTTTCTATACATGTATGCCATTTATATACACACATGGCATAAATCCAAAACAAATGTGTCAATATACAAAACATAAAATCTTCTCAAAGACCTGAGAGTACAAGGAAGACACTTAAGAAATATACTACAAAGTTCTAGCAGCATATCCAACCTCTAGGAAATATCACTCCCCTCTTACTTCTTAGCACATGTACTATGACCTCTACCTCCTCGTCCACGACCACCTTTTTAGTTGTGGAACCAACGGGGTGAGATCACATCTTAGTGAGAGATATAACTCTCCACCAACATCATTATAAGTAGAATAGTTAAGTAAAGCAGTAAATATTGGTTAAGTAGTTCAAGTACTTGCAACTGAATAGTAGAACATCATATGCTTTTAGAAGGAATATGAAGAACATGTATGTCTGGTGTAAACTAAAGTGTATAAGAAATAAGGTATGGGGTCGTCCAATGTGATTCATATTTGACCCGAAGTAATTATACTACACGGGTGTATTAACACTTATTATTATTATTATTTCCCTAAGGATTTGAGGTGTGCCACTCAAAATCCAACTGATCACTATTAAGTCAAAATCAGTACTATACAAAATCAATAGAAGAGTCAGACTCCATGATCATCACCAACACTACTTGATCAGTTCAAGTCTGCAATGTAGTGACAAAACTATCAAACTACTAAGGACAACAACTTACAGTCATAGCTATAGTCCTATAAAGACAACAACTCATAGGCAAGTTATGGTCCTGTAAAACAACTAGCCTGCCTTGGTACATGGAACAACACTAGAGAACTGGCTCACGTATGTCTGTTTGATAACAAAATATCACATCATTATTTCAACAATTTAAGGGTATAAATAAATAATTCAATTGCACCCCACATATTCAATCATATGCACTCTGAGTTTTCCCATAGGAGTTGCTCAATTCACCATCCAACTAGATATTGAGGCTGAAGATGGATCTATGGTACATGGAAACTACATTATTAGGGTTTCACTTGATTAGACATTCCAATTGAGTATCTTTTAATGCATCAATCCAGTTGCAACGTATAAACCCTAAACATTTTCTATAAAATTTAAGGTAAGATACAACTTCATAAGAAATAAAACGTACAAGGTGAGAACTTGTCTCATCATCTCAGGATACTTGTATCATAACCATTACAAGGTCATCAATGTTACATCACTATGGAGTATCAACCCCTCAATTCCATCTATGGAGGATTTCACCTCTTAAACTGTGCTCAAGGCACTCAACAATTCACTATGCTCACATTCATGAAATGTGTACAATCAATATTATAAGGCACCCCAACAATTGATTTAAGCTTATAATCACCACCTTGTATTGTACAAGGTTCACCACAGCATTCTCATCGCTATGCATATTCATCTCACATGTAAAGTTAGGAATACATAAATGGGAGAGAGAAAACTCTATTATAGAACAAGAATCTTCCAGTAAAGAAATCACATGCATCACATGAACAATGGATTATGGTTAGGATTCCAATTGCATTCAATTAGGGTTTCATAACATTACTCGACCTGTAGACCCTAATGCCATCACCTCCTGCTCTTTTGGAGAATTCTAGAGCCAAGAACTATGGTTAATGATCAACCATTCATGTCACATCATCTCACGTAGATCATTACACTATGTATTAATCATCTATACTTGTATGAATGCAAGTGTATTGACCCATCACCATGAAGTGAAGCAACCTAGACACACACCATGTACCACGACCTCAACGCTTTGTGTTTTGACCCTAGATCATCATGATGTATCGACCTCAACTATTATAGGTGTATTAATCTCATAAGACATGAGTGTCTCAACTTCCAACCAAAGTGTTTCGACCCCCATACTTTAAAGTGTTTCAACCTTAACCATTCATGGTCAAAACCCATAAGGATAAAATGTTTCAACATCAACCAAATGTGGTGTATCGGCCGTAACAAGGTTCATGGTCTAACCCATCATTTTCACATGTGTTTCGATCCTAAGCATAAAGGTATCGATTATAAAACTTTCATATGATTGCTACCTTCAAAACCCTAAAGTGTTTCGACCTCTTAGCATTCACGGTCACAACCACTCATCAACTTAAGTGTTGCGACCTCATGCAACATAATGTTGTGACCTATGTGGTATCTAACCATCTACCAAAGAGGTCGTAACAATTGGGAAGAAAATAGGAAACATCAACCATCATCCAAGATCAAAAGAACCTATTCAAGGATGTTTTTCAAACCCTATATCATTATTATACAAGATCGCCATTAGACTTATGATTTTGGAGAAGGAAATTGAGATTTCTAAACATGTAAGCAGGTTCAAAACTTCCTATTATATGAGTATGACCATGCCAAATAGATCTAACATGGTTCTATGAATCAAAGAACAAACATCATCATCTATATCTCAAATTGGGTACAAAGATTTTAGGGTTTACAAGAAGTATACATCATTTTTGAGATAGAACATAGTTCATCCTTAACTATCATCATTTACTCTACTAAAAGAACATATTTTAGGATCTAGAATAGCAACATACTAACAACATATAATCAGGTTTAAGTTGCACATAATAGAGGAGGAAGGAGTTATTTAACCCGCCTATAATAGATGATCAGAGCCTCCACGATCTCAAGCACCCAAGAAGAAAAAGAAGCTCCAATTAGATCCAAACCTTTGTCCATAGGATCTCCTTCAAAAGAGAGGAACACCATGGTTAAAGGAGAGTCTATGGAAAAGAAAACTCAAACCCTAACTTTGAATCAAGGTAGAAGATGTAGATACCCAATGTTTAAGCATGATTTCAACCCACGAGAAGAAGAAATCTCTAAGAGAAATCACCATGGACCATGCACAGACATCATGGTCGAGATGGAGGAAGAAGAAGATGAATAAGGAAGGGGAAACCAAATCCAAGGTTCGAATCACTTACCAAGAGAAGCGATTCTCCAAGATACCAGCACCAAGAAGATGATCTAGTACCAAATCTACCTCATGCAAGATGGATCAGCCACCCTAGCTTCAAGATCTACTCCTTTTTTCTCCTGAAGCACCAAGATTGGTTCACATTCATGGGATGGGGAAAAGGAAGTCAAAAAGTTTCTCAAACATGAAGAGAAAGAGATGTATACCCCAAGGGAGAGAGAGAAAGTTATTTGGGTGGTGTCACCATTCTAGATCACCTAAGGACACATGTCCTTCAACCCCATGATCTTATCATCTTCCACATGCAAAAATACAAAAATCTCATATTTATACAAAAAGTGTAGTGACCTCCATGGTTTCTACCATCCTCAAGGTCGCGACACACCCAAGCTCACCTTGTTTCGACCCAAAACCCTAATCTATCAAAGCAAGGTCAAAACACTAAAGGACAAGGGTTTTTTTCGACATATAGGTTGTTTAGGTCAAAACCAAAATCCTCAGGGAGGGTGTTGCAGTGTCTAACCTCATCCAAGTGTGAGGTAACAGTCTCTACACCCAAACCCTAGCCAAGTCACCACTTATACATAACAACCCTAGAAACCCTAGAACACCATGAAGTGTTCCATCATTAATCATTAATTAAACAAGGTTCCCCATGTCACCATATTCTCTCTCATGGTTCTAAGTTACAAGGAGCACTCTCTTCATGTGACAATTTGCATGTTAACCCCCAATTATTGGTAAACTACAAACTAGTCCAAAACAAGTACTTATATAGCAAAGGTGGTTCAAACCTCAATCAAATTGAACCAAATTGAAACCAAAGACCTATCACATGATATGAAAGAATTCCAAAAGATTAATTTGAGGTTTAAGCATATTATTATGCAAAGAAAACATATTTAACCACAAATCTAGGTCAGAGATCTTACACCTATAAACCTGTAACAGGGATTTCACCCCTGAAATCGTATGCAAAAAGAGACAGATAATTCTTTCACATCTCTTCCTCAAGCTCCCATGTGGCTTATTCCATGCCACAATGATTCCACAAAACTTTAACTAAAACAATATATTTCTTTTTCAACTTCTTGATCCTTCTATCCAGGATCAGAACAAGACCTTCCACATAAGAGATGTCATTTTCTATCTCCACCTCAACTAGCCAAAGAGACAACTTTGTATCAGGGTGACACTTTCTCAACATAGAGATGTAAAACATATGATGCAACTTATATATAACTCAGGTGGCAGCTCTAACTTATAAGCCACCTTCCCAACATGTGCAACTGTAGGACATAGTCTCATATATCTAGGAGCCAACTTACCATTTTTCCCAAACCTTATAACACCCTTCCAAGGATAGACTTTGAGGTACACCATGTCTCCCACCTGGAACTCTAAAGGTATACAACAATTATCAATGTAAGAATTCTATTTATCCTGAGCTACTTTAAGTTGTCATTGAATGACTTTGATCTTTTCCATCATCTATTGTACTAGCTCAGGACCTAAATGCTGATATTCTCCCATATCATACCAACACAAAGGAGATATACAATGTATCCCATATAATGCTTCATACGGTTCCATGTTAATGCTTCTCTGATAACTATTGTTATAGGCAAACTCTATTAGACTAAGGTGTATATCCCAGCTGCCTAAAAACTATAGCACACAAGCCCTAAATAGATCCTCCAAGGTTTGTATCGTCCTCTTAGACTATCCATTTGTTTGTGGATGGAACACAGTACTAAACCTCAATTGTGTGCCCATCGCTACATGTTGACACTCCCAAAAGCAAATCATGAACTGTGGACCTCTATCTAACACTATGGTATGTGGGATCCCATGTAGACGTACTATCTCATCCACATACACTTGAGCAAGCTTTTTAGTTGTATATGTTGTCTTTACTGGAAGAAAGTGTGCTGACTTAGTCAATCTATCCACTATCTATAGGTTTCTGATCTTCAACTTTAACCTATTGACATACTGCACACTTAGACACAAACTCAAATACATCACGCTTTAATCCTGGCCACCAATATAGATCTCTCAGATTCTGACACATCTTGGTGCTACCTGGATGCATAACATACATAGAAGAGTGAGATTCTTCTAGAACTAAAGTCCTCATATTATTTACATCTGGCACCATTGATCTACCATGATAACAAACAATTTTATCATCAAATTCATGGAAGCCATCACACTTCTCACTACCCAACTCTGCCCAAATCTGTCATGTCACAATATCATGTTGATGTGCATCTCTAATCTGCTGACTCAACGTCGGCTTTACTAGTAACTTTGCTAACAAAGCTGCTAACAAATATACATCTAACTATACATTCATCTATCTTAGAGAGACCAACATATCTCTCTTATGGCACACCAAAGTACTCAACTATGCTTTATCAGCAGATAATGATGAAGATGATTCCCTACTTAAGGCGTCAGCCACCACATTCACCTTCCCTGGACGATAATCTATAGTACAATCATAATCCTTAATCAATTCCATCCAATGTCATTGTCGCATGTTCAACTCCTGTTTTGAAAAGATATATTGAAAGTTCTTATGGTTGTTGAAGATCTAACACTTCTAACCATACAAGTAATGTCTCCATATCTTCAAGGCATGGACTATCGTGGCTAACTACAATTCGTGCGTCGGATAGTTCTCCTCATGTTTCTTAAGTTTTCGCAAAGAAAAAGAGATCAAATTTGTATCCTACATTAGCACACAACTGAACCATTCTTAGATGCCTTATAGAAGGCTATATAACCTTTGCCTTTCTCTAGAAACACTAACACTGGTGCACTGGTCAACTTCTCCTTTAGAAGTGGAAAGGAATGTTGACATATGTCATCCCAAACAAATGGCACATCCTTTCTTGTTAACTTTATTAAGTGTAATGCCACTGCACTTAAGTTCATAATGAACCACCTATAATATCCTACTAAACCTAGAAAATTGCAAACTTCTATAGGTGTCTTTGGATGATCCCACTCTAGCATAGAATCCACTTTCTTTGGGTCTACACAGACTCCTTTAACAGATATTACATGCCCTAGGAAAGCTATTTCCTTTAACAAAAAGTCACACTTATTAAACTTTACATACATCTGGTGTTGCCTCAACAAAGTCAATGTGTGGAGTAAGTGATGCTCATGTTGCTGACTATCCTTAGATTATATTAGGATGTCATCTATAAACACAACCACAAACTGGTCTAAATAGGGCTTCAGATCCATAAAGGTTGTTGGTGCATTGGTTAGCCCAAACAGAATAACCACAAACTCATAATGGCCATACCTTGTCCTGAAAGCTACCTTAGGTATGTCGTCTGCCTTAATCCACAATTGATGATAACCCGACCTCAATTCTATCTTAGAAAAGATTGTGGCACCCCATAACTGATCAAACAAATCATCTATATGCGGTAATAGATACTTATTTTTAATTGTAATCCTATTCCCTATTGGTAATCAATACATAACCTCATCGATCCATCCTTTTTATTTACAAAAAAAAACAAGAGCACCCCAAGGAGATGTGCTTGGTCTAATTAAGCCTTTCTCAAGTGATTCCCCCAACTGCTTCTTCAATTCCTACACCTCTACTGGTTCCATCCTATATGGTGTTTGTGCTATGGGTTGAGTACCCAGAGTTAGATGGATCTCAAAATTAATTTGTCTTGGAGGAGGTACACTTGGAAACTCGTCAGGAAACACATCCTCAAACTCTCATACAACTAGAAATTCTTGAATACTAGGACTCTTTGACTTGGTATCTACCACATGTTCCAACAACGCATCACATCCATGTCTCATCCATTTGATTGTTGTCATTAGATGAAACTAGACATGCCAGAAGGGTATTCCTATCACCCTAGAAAACCCATGAGACCATTGAAAAATGACGTCATCTTAGCACTACTGTCCAACACAATACATTTCCAGAGTATCCATCCCAATAATACATCAAAACCATGCATGTCAAGTGGTAAGAGATCCACTTGAATGCTACGTTCTGAGAAAGAAAGAACACATGACAATCATACTTCTCACAGCTCGGAAGAACTAACTAGAGGGGTTTTAAGGTGAAGACTATCACATGTATAACTAACTGGCAAGAAATAGTGACTATGACTTCTCTAGTGGTGAAAGAATGTGTCGCACCCGGGTCAATCAAAATAGATATAAAACATGAAGAAGACAATTTAGAATGATATAGTTCCATCTGACCTGTCATGACCCTTGGGCTGACGACTCCCTCTGACTAACTCATTGCATAGAATCTGGTCGTCGCCTATTGTTGCCCCCTTCCTTTGCCAGCATGTCCTGATGTACCAACTTATTACTCCTATCTGCGTCCTCTACCACTATGATATTGTCACTATTGTGACCCTTGCTGACTCTACCTTGTCTATTGGATCACCTCTTCATCTTTTACGGGGTAGTACCACTTAGTATGCCCCACATGTCCACACTTGAAACAAGTCTTTCCCTCATACCATGGCCTAGACAGCCCTGTCACAGACATCAAAGTCACACTGTGAGCTCCTGTAGGTAGAAAACTATGACCCCTACCTCTACTTTGTGTCCACTGTGATTGTGTCACTGACCTTTGCTGAGACTGAGGTGCTAAATACCAACACTTCTTGAGACTTCTAGAAGATTGTCATTGGTATTATGCAGGCCTCTTCTTGGCCTTTGCCTCACGTTTCTCTATCATACGCCTCTCCACTCTTCTAATTGACTCCACAAAAGTGGTAAACCTCTCTCTATATTCTAAGGATGATATTGGAGTGGTCACCTCAGAACTCAGACCCTTTTCAAAGCATTTGATCCTCTCCTTGTCCATTGCAGCCATGTGTGGATAGAACCGTAGAAGCTCCATGAACTTGGCTTCATAAGCACTAACTGACATATATACATGTTAGATATTCTCAAACTATATAATCTTTTCATCTAAGTAAGTCTCAGGAAAATACTAACTTACAAACTCCTATATGAACTCCTTCCATGTAATCACAACTCTCGACCATTTATCCTCCTCAATGGCCCACTAGTGGCCATCACTCCCTTTTAACAAGTATATAGCATGCTTCACCTTGTCCTCCTCAGGGATGTTGAGGATCTTAAAGGACATTTCCAACTTAGTCAGCTACATATCTGCATCGGCTAGATCAGAGGTACCTATATATTCCAATTCTCCTACACGTTTGAGTCTTTCAAAAGTCTTCCCATAACCATGGGTCTCACCATCGGGAACATGTTCCCTTGGTTGATTCACATGCATCCTATCTACCATATGTGTCATGATAGCCATAAACTATCCAAACATATCCTTAAAAGAAGGATTGGCTACATTAGTTGAGTTGACTTGAGGTATCTTGGCCACAACTTGTACCCTTTCTTGCCTCCTAGCAACACCTCCTGGTGCAGCAACACTACTTTCAGCAACATGCTTATCATGTTCTCCAAACATCTTCTCTATCTTCTTCTACTTTTGTAATAGTAGAAGCCACTATAAGATATACGGGAGGACACTAGAACATGCACTAATCCTAATCCTATGTCCTTGATGACTCAGTGAACCTAATGCTTTGATACCAAGTAAATTGTGATGACCATCACCACACTAAGCAAGATTACTCAAAACAAAGCACATAATTATCACTAATAACAACATTACCACAAAATAGGGTAAATTAAAACCAATTGCAATTTACTATCTCAAGTGGAAGTATTTATTAAACCATCCTCAACTCAAGCTAACTCTGATTTATATATATACTAAAGGATGTTACATCTCATGTTCAAAGGCTATCAAGCCATTACTGTACAACACTTTATAAACTTTCTATACATGTATGCCATTTGTATACACACATGGCATAAAGCCAAAATCTACGTGTCGATATATAAAACACAAAATCTCCCCAAAGACTTGAGAGTACAAGGACGACACATAGGACATGCACTACAAAGTTCTAGAAGTGTATCCAACCTCTAGAAAATATTACTCCTCTTACTTCTCAGCACTTGTACCATGACTTATACCTCCTCATCCATGACCAACTAAAAAGTTGTAGAACCAATAGGGTGAGATCACATCTCAATGGGAGTATAACTCTCCACCAACATCTATTATAAGAAGAACAATTAACTAAAGTAGTAAATACATGCTAAGCAGTGCAAGTACTTGCAATTGAATAGTAGAACATCATATGTTTTTAGAAGGAATACGAAGAACATGTATGTTTGTTATAAACTAAACAGTAAAAGAAATAAGGTATGGGGTCATCCAATGTGATTCATATTTGACCCTAAGACTACACAATTGTATCAACACTTGTTTTTATTAATATTTCCCTGAGGATTTGAGGCGTACCCTTCAAATCCAACTGACCACTATTAAGTCAAAATCAGTACCATACAAGATCAATGGAAGAGTCAGACTCCATGATCATCACCATCACTACTTGGTCAGTTCAAGTCTACAATGTAGTGACATAACAGTCAAAATGCTAAGTACAACAACTTATAGTCATAGTTATAGTCATGTAAAGACATCAACTCATATGCAAGCTATGGTCTTATAGAATAGCTAGCATGCCTTGGTACATAGCATAGCACTACATAACTAGCTTACACATGATCATTATTTCAACAATTTAAGGGTATAGATAAATAATTCAATTGCACTCCACATATTCAATAATATGCGCTTCGAGCTTTCCCATCGGAGTTGCTCGTTTCATCATCCAGCTAGATACCGACATTGAAGATGATCTATGGTACAAGGCAACTACATAATTAGGGTTTGACTTGATTAGACATTCCAATTGAGTATCTTTTAATGTATCAATCAAGTTACAATGTATAAACCCTAAACATTTTCTACAAAATTTAAGGTAAGATACAACTTCAGAAGATATAAAATGTACAAGGTGAGAACTTATCTCATCATCTCAAGATACTTGTATCATAACCATTACAAGGCCATCGATGTCACCTCACTATGGGGTATCAACCCCTCAATTTTATCTCAAAAGGATTTCACCTCTTAAATAGTGCTCAAGGCACTCAACAGTTCACTTTGTTCACATTCATGAAACATGTACAATCAATATCATATGATATCTCAACAATTGATGTATGCTTATAATCACCACCATGTATTATATAAGGTTCACCATAGCATACTCATAGCTATACATATTCATCTCACTTACAAAGTTAGGGATAATAAACAAGAGAGAGAAAACTCTATTATAGAATAAGAATCTTCAAGTAAAGCAATCACATGTGTCACATGAACAACAGATTAGGGTTAGGATTCCAATACATTCAATTTGGGTTTCATAACACTACTCAACCCCTAAACCCTAATCCCATCACCTCCCACTTCGTTGGAGAGTTCTAGAGTAAATCACTATGGTTAATGATCAACCATTCATGTCACAACATCTCACGTAGATTATAACACTATCTATTAATCATCTATACATGTATAAGTGTATCGACCCATCACCATAAAGTGTAGCGACCTAGACACACACCATGTGTCACAACTAGAACACTCAGTGTTTCAACCCTGGATCATTATGATGTATCAACCTCAACTATTATAGGTATATTAACCTCATAAGACATGAGTGTCTTGACCTCCAACCAAAATGTTTCGACCTCCATACTTTAAAGTGTTTCAACCTTAACCATTCATGGTCTCAACCCATAAGGGAAAAGTGTTTTAACCTCAACCAAATGTGGTGCATCTGCTATAACAAGGTTCATGGTCTAACCCATCATCTTCACATGTGGTTTAACCCTAAACATAAAAGTATCAACCGTAACACTTTCATATGGTATCTACCTTCAAAACCCTAAAGTGTTTCAACCTCTTAGCATGCATGGTCGCAACCACTCATCAACACAAGTGTTGCGACCTCATGCAACATAATGTTGAGACCTATGTGGTATCTAGCTCACTACCAAATAGGTCATAACACCTGGGTAGAAAACAAGAACCATCAACCGTCATCTAGGATCAAAGGAAGCTATTCAAGAATGTTCTTCAGATCATGATTATACAAGATCACCATTGGAGATATGATCTAGGAGAACAAAAATAAGATTTCTAAACATCTAAATAGGTTCAAAACTCCCTTTTATATGAGTATGAACACACCAAATAGATCTAACATGGTTCTATGAAAAAAAGAACAAAGGTCATCATCTATTTCTCAAATCAGGTACAAGGATTTTAGGTTTACAAGAAGTATACATCATTTTTTAGATACAACATAGTTCATCCTTAACTATCATCATTTCCTCTACTAAAAGAACACATTTTACGATCTAGAACAACAACATATTAACAACATATAATCAGGTTTAAGTTGCACATAATAGAGGAGGAAGGAGTTATATAACCTGCCTATATTAGATGATTCAAGACTCCACGATCTCAAGCTCCAAAGAAGAAAAGGAAACTCCAAATAGATCCAAAACTTTGGCAACTGGATCTCCTTCAAAAGAGAGGAACACCATGGTTAAAGGAGAGTCTAGGGAAAAGAAAACCCAAACACTAACTTCAAACCAATGTAGAAGATGAAGAAACCCTAGGTTTAAGCATGATTTTGGCCCAAGAGAGGAAGAAATCTCTAAGAGAAGTTACCATGGACCAGACACAACCATCATGGTCAAGATGGAGGAAGAAGAAGATGAATAAGGAAGGGGAAACTAGATCCAGGGTTCTAATTGTTGGTATGTATGCCCTGAGAGCCAATCATGGGATGATTGGTGGGATACATTAAGATTGATTTGATAAACATCAAAGGCAAGCTTCCAATTCATTCTGGTTCAGTTAGTTATTAGATAATGATAGAATAGATTGAATGTCTAAAGAATTTTTTTACTCAATGACGTATGCTTTTAGGTTTAGGACCTAAATGATGAGATCATACAGATGTTAAGAGTATACATTCTTGTTATGTACCTAGTCGGATGTCATTGTGGAAGGTTGATAGACAACAATGACACACAAGACTAGATTGTGTATTGGTTGATGATAGAATCTCAGTAGTCATGATATAGTGATATCAAACCAAGCACATAGGTACTTGTTAGAGAACAAGTGTATCAGACAGACCCACCGTGAGAGTGACACATGGAACCATGACTTGGTAGTCACAGATAGCTCTCACAGTGATGGTGGTGAGTGTGATTCTTTGACCTGAAATCACTACACTCAACACATGTCATTGGGTACACTTTGACATCATCAAACACAGTCCTGAAATATAGATTGTTATAAAGGTGATGATTGGGTGAGTTTGACACATGGGGCTTTTGAGGGGTGAGTGATAGATATGGGATTTGTCCCTCCTAAGGGAGTTTGATGTCCATGGACACTTGATGAGTAGGACTGAGAAAGGCATGCACATGCATGTGTGAATCAATATGTGATATTGATGTCACACATATCTCATCCAGTCCACTCTAAGATCAAGAAAGTGAATGAACGTTGAAAGGATGATTGTTCCATGCCTTGAGGTTATTCGGGATATCAGTGTTAAAGGAATTATACATTCACTATAACACCAGTCATGGATTCTAGGATTGAAAGTTGTTCTCCAACTTTCCTTTTCACTTGGGTAGCATTGATGTGCAATTAGGCACCGCTCTTTTCTTGTGAAGTCATAATGTTATGGACTTTCACTGCCAATGTGAAATGGGCCTACAGGGTCACACACATTGGATTTAACCTGGAAGAGGAGTTTATCCACAAATGATGTTTAGATTGTTTACTAAATGTGATTAGTAGTTAAATTAAACATTCAATCAATTGAATTGACTAAGAATCACCAAGTTCAAGCGTTGGACCAACTGATTTGGATGTCAGATTTATTGAGACCTGCATTGACCGATTTCTGCACAACCTGGACTGCCAACTGACCAGTTCAAGTTGTTGAACCGATCGGCTCAGGGTCAAGTGAGACGACCGATTCAAGTGTTGAACCGATTGGTTCAGCTAGACCAAACGAGCCAATTTGGGAAAGTTAGGTTGGTGAGAAAATATTTTCGTTTCACTTGTACAATTCGATTGGGACAAGTATTGATCTTTGGATTAATTGGAAACGGAAAGAGGAAAGTCAATTGGGAACTGCCCTGGGCAGTGAAACAACCGGTTCATGAATCAACCGATCAGTTTAGATCCCCAAACGAATGGTTCATGAGATGAACCGACTGGTTCAGTCCCCAAATGATCGATTTGTTTATGAAACGACTAGTTCACTTGTTACAGTGTATCAATTCATGGAAATTCCAGACCCTTCTACTCCAGCTTTAGTCCCGCATTACCTGGGGATGAGAACCCTGACCCTGACCCCTCCAATAAATAGATGGGTATTGGGGGCTTCTCAAATATAACTCAGACAACACCAGTTTCTCTGCAAAGTTGTCCTCTCTAGTTATGGTAATCGAGAGAGCCCAAGCAAGTGCTACCCGACTAGGGAGGCACAGCAAGGGAAAGACAACTGTAGGACAACAACTGGTGGCGGGAGAGCATGTCGGTGACTAGTATGCTGACAGAAGGGGATGACTCCTTCTAGCTTGCTGTAGGACAGGACGACTAGAGTTCCCAGTGGTCCGTGTGGACTACTATAGAGGTGGGAGATTTCTACGGCTAGGAGGATAGCCGTCAACCCGTCAGTCTGGGTGTGACCAGGAGCTACACAGATGCCGTCCAAGACCGGAGGTGAAGACCGCACTAGCCACGAGGTAACGTCGTCGAGCAAGCCTCGGGACAAGGTACGCCTCTACAAACCATCCTTCCTATCGTATAGATGTTGAGGAGATCTCTTTGGGTTCTGGGTTTGGGGAGAAAATTTTTGTTTCCGCTGCCATCTTTGCCTCCCCTTAAACCCAACAGTGGTATTAGAGCCACACCAACGCTCTATACTTTAGGATAATCGATGTGATCTATTTTTGGTTTGTCACCTTTTAATTATTGCATACGATGAGAATAATTAATTGGCTTTATGCATGTCCAATATAAATCCACAAAATCCCTATATATTCATATATGATATGGTATATAAATGCATTCGATATGCATCACCCTTAAACGGTTTCTGTGGTGATTGTGGCCATAAACCCTAAATTTGTGTGTGGTTGATTGTTGTTGCTTGCATCTCAGTCTGCACACCGATTCCCTACCTCCTATTCCTAATGTAACTCGAGATAACTCAAGATTCTTTCCTACCTTTGCTCCCCTCGAATGTAACTTAGGGTTTCCCAATGCAAATGTAAATAGGATTAGTTTATTTCTTGTTATGTCAAAGAACGGTGGACACCTGGAGGATTGAGACGATTGTCTCTGGTGTGAGACGATCGGCTGGTGGACCAAGGCTGTCGGCTCCTAGAGAGAGACAAGTTGGTGACAACCTAAGGAGATGCACAACGATCGGTGAACTGATCGGATGGAGGCGCCAGTCGATCGGCTAGTGGCACCCAACTGACCGACCTGATGGCGAGCTAATCAATCATGGAGATGAGTTGATCAAACCCAGAATGGAAAAGCATAGAGTTCATCTTATACATGTTGCATATTATGTGGACCTAGATGACCGTGATTCCTCTTGGCTCGAGGAATCACATTAGGATGGCCATAATCATCACTTTTTATCATTTTACATGTTTTCTGTGGGATATAGCATGTATATGATACATACTATATATTGTGGTGATTGGATATGTATATGTACCTATAAAACTAAATCCCTCAATAAATATTAAGTTTTAGATGCCTTCCAAATGTGACACACGTGAAAAGCTTGATCGACCAAGTGTGGGCATGCCCTGACGGAGACATGCTCGGTCTAATGAATCCTTTATCCAACAACTCTTGAACTGCTTCTTCAGCTCTGCCATCTCAACTGGAGCCATCATGTGTTGGTATGTATGCCCTGAGAGCCAATCATGGGATGATTGGTGGGATACATTAAGATTGATTTGATAAACATCAAAGGCAAGCTTCCAATTCTTTCTGGTTCAGTCATATGAGATAGTGATAGAACAGATTGAATGTCTAGAGAATGACAGTACTCAATGACGTATGCCTTCAGGTTCATGACCTGAACGATGAGATCATACAGATGTTAAGAGTTTGTACATTCTTGTTATGTCCCTAGTCGGATGTCATTGTGGAAGGTAGATAGACAGCAATGACACATAAGACTAGATTGTGGTGTTGGTTGATGACAGAATCTCATTAGTCATGATATAGAGATATCAAACCAAACACATAGGTACTTGTTAGAGAACAAGTGTACCGGACAGACCCACCGTGAGTTTGACACATGGAACCATGAGATGGTAGTCACAGTCAGTACTCATAGTGATGGTGGTGAGTGTGATTCTTTGACCTGAAATCACTACACTCAACACATGTCGTTGGGCACACTTTGACATCATCAAACGCAGTCCTGAAACATGGGTTGTTATAAAGGTGATGATTGGGCGGCTTTGACACATGGGGCTTTTGAGGGATGAGTGATAGATATGGGATTTGTCCCTCCTGAGGGAGTTTGATATCTAAGGCCACTTGATGAGTAGGATTGAGATAGGCATGCACACGCATGTGTGAATCAATATGTGATATTGATGTCATACATATCTCGTTCAATCTGCTATGAGATCAAGAAAGTGAATGAACGTTGACAGGATGACTGTTCCATGCCTTGAGTTCATTCGGGATATCAGTGACAAAGGAATTATACATTCGCTATAACACCATTCACAGATTGTAGGATGAAAGTTGTTCTCCAACGTTCTACTTTCACTTGGGTAGCAATGATGTGTGACTAGGCACCGCTCTTTTCTTGTGAAGTCATAAGTGTTATGGACTTTCACTGCCAACGTGAAATGGACCTACAGGGTCACACACATAGGATTTAACCTGGAAGAGGAGTTTTGTCCACAAGCAATGTTTAGATTGATTACTAAAGGAGTTTAGTAGTTCAATTAAACACTCAATTAATCGATAGGTCAATATCATATTGTTCAAGGTGTTGGACGCATTGATTGGAGTATCGGATTGATTGAAATCGCAATTGACTGATTCTACACAACCTGCACTCCCAACTGATTGGCTCAAGTGTTGAACTGGTCGGCTGAGGTTGCTGAACCGGTCGGCTCAAGTGTTGAACCGATTAGCTCAAGTCCAGGGTGAACCGATTGCTTCAAGTGTTGAAATGATCGATTCAACTGGTGCAACCGAGCAACTTGGGAAAGTAGGATTGGTGAGAATTTTCCTTTCATTTCAAGTTGCCCAATTTGATTGGGAAATAGGATTGGTATTCGATACCAATTGGAAACAAAAGAAGGAAAGTCAATCGGGAACCGACTAGGAACCCCAACCGACCGGTTCACTTGTGAACCGATCGGTTCAAGGTCCCAACCGACCGTTTCAGTTGTGAAACGATCGGTTCAGGTTGCGAGTTGGTTTCTTTTTGTGGGAAATCTCGAGCCCTTCTACTCCTGCTTTTAGTCCCGCATTTCCTGGGATAGAGAACCCTGTCCCATGACCCTCCTATATATAGGGGTAGTGGGGGCTTCTCAGACAACAACTCAGTGCAACCAGTTGCTCTGCAAAGTTGTCGTTCTCTCTGGTTTTGGTAACCGAGAGAGAGCCCGAGCAAGTGCTTCCCGCAAAGGGAGGTGCAGCAAGGGAAGGACAACTACAGTTGCAACTGGAGGTAGGAGAGTGTGTTGGCGACTAGTACGTCAACAGGAGGGTGCGACTCCTTCCACTTCCTTGTGGGACAAGGAGTGTGGAGTTCCAGGTGGTCCGTGTGGACTACTTTAGAGGCGGGAGGTTTATGCCGCTTAGGAGGACAACTGTCAATCCCGACAGTCTGGTGAGAGGAGGAGTTGTCAGTCCCGGTGCGACCAGGAGCTGCACAGACACCGTCCAAGACCGAAGGTGAAGACCGCGCAAGGTGCGAGGTATTGTCGTCGAGTAAGCCTCGGGACAAGGTATGATTCCACAAACCATCCTTTCCTATTATATAGACGTTGACGCGTTTCCTTGTTCCGGGTTTGGGGGAGATTTTTTTTTGTTTCTGATGCCTTCTCTGCCTCCCCTAAAACCCAACATCATGTACGGTGCCTGAGCAACTGGTTGTGTCCCTGGCACCCGATTGATCTCAAAGTCAATCTCTTGAGGTGGGGGAACACCAGGAAACTCATTGGGAAACACATCTACAAACTCTTAGACAACAGGCACCTCCTCAAGGCTAGGACCTTTTGCCTTGGTATCCACAACATGAACTAAGAACACCTTACATCCATTCCGCAGCAACTTCTCTGCCACCATAGATGACACTAAACATATCGGAAGAATCTTTCTATCTCCTTGGAAGATCCATTTCTCACCACCGTCAAAAAACACTGCTTGCTTGGAACCACAATCCAACACAACCTTATACTTGTCTAAGGTATCCATCCCAAGGATCACATAGAACCCATGCATATCAAGTGGTATAAGATTCACTTGTATATTGTATCCCAAAAAAGATAGAACACAAGATGGACACACTTCTTGAAGCAATGTGGGTCCAACTAGAGGGGTTTCTAACATCAGGCTATCTTACTTACAGTTAACAGGTAAAAGACAGCTATCAAGCATAGTATGTGCGATAAAAGAGTGCGTAGCACCTGGGTCAACCAGAATAGATATAAAGCAAGAAGAAGACAAATCAGAGTGAAATAACTCCATCTGACCTGCCACCACTCATGGGTTGACTAGCACCTCCGACTAACTCATAACATAGAATCGAGTCATCGCTTGTTGTCGTCCACGTCCTCTACTTCCTTGAGCAGATGATCCCACTTGCGACGCTTGACCTGTTACACCCCGATCTCACAATTTCCTCAAATCATGAGATTAGGGCATAAGATAGGACTTATATGTAATACAAAGAACACCCTTAACTTTTTTTTTTCTTTTCTTTACTTTTCTGTTAAAACTCTTGTTTCTTCGCATTGAACCACATAAATCATTTTAACAAGGGAATCTGAACATTTCTTTTACTAATCAGACTTTAATAGTAAAGATACATGTATAAACATTCATGATGTCTCTCACACCTTATGCACATAAGACCTACTAATAGCATACAATTTCAAAAGAGGAATAATATTACACATCATAATTACAACTCTCTCTCTTATCTCTTACTAAGGACCTAGAGTGACAAGGACCGACTGACTCAACTAATCTTGTACTTAACTCTTGTGGAAGATCTACGCTGATGCTCTGACCATCTTCAAGTCCACGCGGTTAACCCTAAAATGTTTGAGTAGAGGGGTGAGCCTATCGCTCAGTGAATGAGTACTTCAAAGAAACAGTCTAAGGCACTAATGTGATTACAGGTATAACTTTGAATAAACGTTATGAAATTTAACAACAATAAATACTACACTGAGCAGTTCTAAAACAATATAATTGAAATAACAAAGAATGTAAATATTGCATCCAAAGAATAACTACTAGAAGACTATGATCTAGTCTTCCTTAACTCTTTCATTTATAAGGAACTCTGTGAACCTATATGATCATATTTTAGCTTATGCCCTGATCTTATGCAGTGTACTCTGCATAAGAGACTCGCAGTGCACTACGGCCACACCGTACAAGACTTAGCGACACACTCGGGAAATGTTAAGTCTGACTGCCAGTCCTGTTTTGCTACAGGACCCACAGGCTCTCCGGCCTCATTGCACTAACTCCGAGTGCTCTAGACTCCTCCTCTAACCTGAGCACACAGGCGGAGAGCCTACACTGGGTTACCACCGTGACACACGCACGGATTATTGTTGAATAACCCCTATCAACCCTCGTGCCACCAGAATTACTCAACCGGTTGATGTTGGACACGAGTT
Source organism: Alisma plantago-aquatica (assembly GCA_963693085.1). NCBI lineage: Eukaryota > Viridiplantae > Streptophyta > Magnoliopsida > Alismatales > Alismataceae > Alisma > Alisma plantago-aquatica. The sequence goes on from OY856412.1 coordinate 1,116,106,049, forward strand.
TCACCCCTAAGGCGCAGACCTCCCAAAGGGGTTCTACGGTGTTCAGGGCACCTAAGTCTAACATTAACATTATAGATACATTTTAAACAGAAATCATAACTCATTTTACATTTCTCACAAGGCTCACACGGCCTGCCATATCATATCATATAAAACATCATAGCTCATGTATTCAAACATATATCATGTATGCCCAACAAGTATTCTCATTCTAAAATTTCATACATATCTGCATGATCTCAGTAACATCCCTTTCTAGGGCATGTCATATCTCATCACCTGCAATTCACGAGATATGTATTGTGAAAATAAGAAACCTTGTAGTATATATATACCAACTCAAAGAGAATAAGCATGTAAAGTTAAATGCACAAACAACATACAATTCAATAGTTAAGCATCACCACATCTCATATGGAAACCTTTCATATCACCATAACTTAATTCATAGAACACCCTGTCCTTAGGGTTTCCTTTCCTTATTCTCTTATCACATAGCAACACCCTGCTCTTAGGGTTTCATTTGCCTCATTCACTTATCACATGGCTCTCATAAGGATTTCACACGATATAAACATTCACAAATTAAAGACTGCTTTCAACAATTATATACAGTCAATATATATGAACCCATGGAAATTGAACTAAATTTAGGTTTCCATGCTATTCACTGAGATATCATGCACCAAGAATAAAATTCAAATAAGGTAACCCATGAGGTACATCCTAACCACTTATAAGATTACTAGTCCTCTTCAATAAGGTTGAAACTCTAGTGATATCTCAATTAGGTTAAACCCTAATTACATCATATGGTATAAATCTGAAAAGCATTCTTACTAGGATGTGTTGTATACGTTTCTGATGTGAATCTACCATCAAAGATTCATTCAAACAGAGAAGGAATCCATATCATATCAATTTGCAACAACTTAAATTAAACGGACATTTTAGGGTTTAGAATCACATACCAAGCAATTAGGGATTTGGATGCTATAATCAAATTTCGTGCATTATACTATTTAAAGGAAGAACCCACTCACCCCAAGGTGTGAAAACACCTCAAAACTGCAGCTCAACTCAGGGGATCTCGAACTCATATCAAATCCCTAGCAAATCTCCCAATTCTTCTTCCATTCAACTCGGAAACCTTGAAAATGAGGGATTATGAAGAAAGGGTGAGAAAAGAGGGAATTTTGACATCATCTTGGATCAAATCTGAGCATGGACAGAATCTTGAAATGAGAGAGAAGATTCACCATAAAAGTCTATGCAAAGGATCCAAACTTACTTGATTTCACCATTCCTCGGACCGCAAAACCCTAGGTCAACAATTCTTCCTCTTTCTCCACTCAAGCCCTAACTCTCCCTCTCTCTCTAGATTTTCAATTCTCAGGGGTGGATGATGAAGAATGAGAGATGTGTGTGTGTGTGGTCAATCATATAAGTCAATTTGAGCTTCTTGGGTCAATTGCATATTGACCCAACATTCAACTTTTATTATATTGGCTGAATATTCAGTTACACAAAGTTACTGTAATTCGTTTATTTCAGAGATCAAACCTTCTCCAAAAATTATGGGCATTTAGCAAGGTGTTTATCATTGATCTATAAAGCTTCATTTAAAATTTGAGATCATTTGGAGTTACCAATAAATAATTAAAAATAGAACAGTGCACTGTTATATTGCAGTCTGCAGCAGATTTGGTCGAGTTTGTCCTGCACAGAACTCGACCGACACCCTCACTGTAGAGATCAAAAGTCATCCAAAAATTATGCCAATTTAACAAAGTGTCTAAAACTGTGTTTTTCAAGCACAGTTAAAATTTGAGATCAATTGGATATACCAATAAAATGATAAAATTCAATTACCACACTGCTATATAAATCTGGAAATATGATCGGTCGAGTTTGAAACTCGACCGATAAACAGGTCAGAAAATTCTTCAAAAATTCTGATATTTACCAATGTTGTTCACATTTTATATATCCAAATCATATCCAAATTTGAAATAAATCAGAGTTACACATAAAATACTAAAAATCATTTACTGAGACACTATACTTAGCAAATTTTGTGTTCATCTATCATCAAAACCCTATTTTGGGCCGATTAGGGTTTATGTTTCTCAAATCCTAATTCTCAAGGCAAACGAACACTTAAACTTCTTATCATAGTTAAAACATCCTAATTGTTTTATCGTCATTAATTAGATTTCAAGAATGATTATTCCAATTAATCTTTGCAATTGTCTAGGTAAACCCTAGTTTACCAATTAAACTCAGATGGGGTCGTAACAACTCTTCCCCCCTTAGAATGTTTCGTCCTCAAAACATAAACCCACAAGAAAGCATATTGACCCAACACTCAACTTTTATTATATTGGCTGAATATTCAGTTACACAAAGTTACTGTAATTCATTTATTTCAGAGATCAAACCTTCTCCAACAATTATGGGAATTTAGCACGTTGTTTATCATTGATCTATAAAGTTTCAGTTAAAATTTGAGATCATTTGGAGTTACCAATAAATAATTAAAAATAGAATAGTGCACTGCTATATTGCAGTCTGCAGCAGATTCGGTCGGGTTTGTCCTGCACAGAACTCGACCGACACCCTCACTGTAGAGATCAAAAGTCATCCAAAAATTATGCCAATTTAACAGAGTGTCTAAAACTGTGTTTTTCAAGCACAGTTAAAATTTGAGATCAATTGGATATATCAATAAAAAGATAAAATTCAATTACCACACTGCTATATAAATTTGGAAATATGATCGGTCGAGTTTGAAACTCGACCGATAAACAGGTCAGAACATTCTTCAAAAATTATGATATTTACCAATGTTTTTCATATTTTATATATCCAAATCATATCCAAATTTGAAGTAAATCAGAGTTACACATAAAATACTAAAAATCATTTACTGAGACACTATACTTATCAAATTTTGTGTTCATGTATCATCAAAACCCTATTTTGGGCCGATTAGGGTTTATGTTTCTCAAACCCTAATTCTCAAGGCAAATGAACACTTAAACTTCTTATCATAGTTAAAACATCCTAATTGTGTTATCGTCATTAATTAGATTTCAAGAATGATTATTCCAATTAATCTTTGCAATTGTCTAGGTAAACCCTAGTTTACCAATTAAGCTCAGATGGGGTCGTAACAACTCTTCCCCCCTTAGAATGTTTCGTCCTCGAAACATAAACCCACAAGAAAGATACATTCAAGGTTATTTTAAGCTTCTAAAGCCTTCCATGTCATTATATTCTTGTATTTCATACCTGAATGTAGTTTTCAACATTAGATCTTTTAATTCTTTACTAAATCACAACATATTTCAAATAGTTCTCAATGATATCAAGCAAATTCTTTATGCCACAGTCAAACATAGAATGCAAAGATAAACCACCACGCTTTCCCTGCGCAACTCTGATACTCTGATACAACTATCTCAACTTATGCGGCTCAGAAAGTTCTATTGTTCTGTATCACCTTTAAGTGACAAAAGCGAGTTCACCATGCTGTTTTAAACTTTAATAAAGTGCTATTCAAATAGCAAAACAGTCTTGAATTAAAAGGCTAGATTCAACAATCAATTGCACAATACTACTCTTGGCATCCCCATTGGGTCATGGATGCATGAGATGAAGCATTACCACCTCATTCCATACTATCCTGTTTCGATCCTAGGACCTGTGGGTTATGGGCCCACACACAATTCAATGTGTAACCATCGTATTATATCATTTTAGGGTTTCAACCACAGTAATAAAGTAATCCACAATTGTATCAGTCATTCAAGCATTAATCATACTCAATTACCATCACTCAGTTATATTAGAGCTAGGTATAACAAGCTACACCTCATTAGGGTTATTTTTCCAGACAATCTGATTATCATCCCTTTGTATTAATATGAGTGGATAAGTATGACTACCTTGTTCAGGGTATCTCTCCATGTGTTCTGACATCATCCAAACTGTATCACCATATCACAAATACACAATAGTAAGATGCATATCAGGTATGAATTACTACAACTATCATACGCCTTTAATTTAACATATAGCTTACACAAATACCCTGAAATCATATGTAGAACCAACTTTCATACCTTAATATGCCTTCAACAAATCATACGTGTAAAAACAAATTCACATATTACACAAAGCTAGTGTTTTCCCATATCTCTCTGCTCATTCATTACTTCTTTACTTTTTGCTACCTATCATTTTCATATGTTTATATACAATAAACATCATTAACATTGAAGCATTTAAGATAGGAATAGATTATTCATCATTCTTGCTATCACACAAGAATTTATTTCTTATCGCACTTCATCATATTGTATGTCACTATTACATTCACTAGATGACCCTACCAAGGTAGTTATGCATCATATATGATTCATTTTCTTATCATTTCATTCCCACCTTGCTATTGTTAAGGAATATATGAAAGAGAATATGATTTTAAGACTTAGAATACTTGTATTCAAACATTCCCTTAATACATTCTCGTATGTAGATTTACTTAGTTATCAACAGAGATATTTGATTAATTAGCACTTTCTTGAATCTCACAACCTCTTTATTTTATAACTTCTCCATCATATTTCAAACTCTATCTTACGTTTCATAGTCCTCTTACCATATACTACTCTTTAACCCGTCATCTTTAATTCTAAATTTTTCTCTTATGACCATGTTGCTTATTCATATGTATGGTCATGTATACCATGTTGCACATATTTCCTCCTTTATCTTTATACTATTGCGAAGTTAACGTTCTAAATTAATAGTCCTTCTATTAGTTTTTCCTCATGTTGAATACATTACATATTCTTCATTTTTAAATCAAGTGGATCATGCATGGGTCAAACATAGCTTCTCTTTCAATCAAGTTTTTCTCTCCTGAATACAGTCTACCTTTGTATGACTTATTCATTCGTTAAACTACACCTATGTTCTTTACTTAGAAACTAGTTTGTTGTTCTAGTCTTATGAATTACACGTTCATACAATTCTCTTTACTTTTACTCTTTTGAAGACTCTTTACTTCTATGGACCTATTGAATGCTCAACCCTATTCTCTACTTAGCCTTTGCTTTAGAGTTCATAAAAGCATTATACTCTATTATATGATTCATTCTTCATGATTGATTCTTGCTATCTTGAACCATACATACATTTCACATATCTTTTCTATATTTCATATGTATAGTTCATATAATATTAATCAATAAACTGATTATGAACTTCATATCATGTTCTATTATTCCCAATTAAGGGTTTCTCATATGAGGCCCCAAAATTGAACCTCAGATACCAGTTTCAACTAATTCTTAGTTGTTCTGAACTTGCCCATCTGTTTCAACATCTTATTGTATGTACATTCTCACTCTAATGTGGGTCTAATTATCCAGAGTCTATTCTTATTATACTATTAATAGGAATCATTAGATCCCAGTAACGCATCCTGCCAGCCGGACCAGGCCAAACCTGAAGTCCTGAAGCCAAGAACTACAAAGGATTACTCAACTCCTATTCATCTCAGAAGTGTGGAAGAAAACTTATCCACTAACAAAAGCTCATTCAAAGGTCAATTCTAGTCTACTTGTTACAAAGAATGAAATCAATAAATGCTACAACTACATAGTGTACAACAGATATTAAAGACCCATATTTCAAAGTATTGAATATTTCAATTCAAACATATAAGAGCATTTCTATACATTTCCAACAAAAACAACATTATGAAATGTAAGTTCTATCTCTTTTTACATTGATGCTCTTAATTCTTGTTTCTTTTCTCATTTTCTAACCCTGACATTTCTAGGGTTCCTCTCTAGCCCATTCTTCCACTGTATACCTGGCCAGGGTATACGTGAAAGAATAGACAGAGTAGCTTGTACTGGTTGATCCAAGTACTCAGATATCGGGCCAGGATATCCAAATACTCAAATCCCCAAAGCTAACATCAAACATCTCCTATCTGCCACACATAGGACTCTAACTTACTAACTTAATGGTCCTTGACAACTCACCCAAAGCTCTGATACCAAGCTGTTACACCCCGATCTCACAATTTCCTCAAATCATGAGATTAGGGCATAAGATAGGACTTATATGTAATACAAAGAACACCCTTAACTTTTTCTTTTCTTTTCTTTACTTTTCTGTTAAAACTCTTGTTTCTTCACATTGAACCACATAAATCATTTTAACAAGGGAATCTGAACATTTATTTTACTAATCAGACTTTAATAGTAAAGATACATGTATAAACATTCATGATGTCTCTCACACCTTATGCACATAAGACCTACTAATAGCATACAATTTCAAAAGAGGAATAATGTTACACATCATAATTACAACTCTCTCTCTTATCTCTTACTAAGGACCTAGAGTGACAAGGACCGACTGACTCAACTAATCTTGTACTTAACTCTTGTGGAAGATCTACGCTGATGTTCTGACCATCTTCAAGTCCACGCGGTTAACCCTAAAATGTTTGAGTAGAGGGGTGAGCCTACTCGCTCAATGAATGAGTACTTCAAAGAAACAGTCTAAGGCACTAATGTGATTACAGGTATAACTTTGAATAAACGTTATGAAATTTAACAACAATAAATACTACACTGAGCAGTTCTAAAACAATATAATTGAAATAACAAAGAATGTAAATATTGCATCCAAAGAATAACTACTAGAAGACTATGCTCTAGTCTTCCTTAACTCTTTCATTTATAAGGAACTCTGTGAACCTATATGATCATATTTTAGCTTATGCCCTGATCTTATGCAGTGTACTCTGCATAAGAGACTCGCAGTGTACTATGGCCACACCGTACAAGACTTAGCGACACACCCGGGAAATGCTAAGTCTGACTGCCAGTCCTGTTCTGCTACAGGACCCACGGGCTCTCCGGCCCACAGGCTCTCCGGCCTCATTGCACTAACTCCGAGTGCTCTAGACTCCTCCTCTAACCTGAGCACACAGGCGGAGAGTCTACACTGGGTTACCACCGTGACACACGCACGGATTATTGTTGAATAACCCCTATCAACCCTCGTGCCACCAGAATTACTCAACCGGTTGATGTTGGACATGAGTTTCACCCCTAAGGCGCAGACCTCCCAAAGGGGTTCTATGGTGTTCAGGGCACCTAAGTCTAACATTAACATTATAGATACATTTTAAACAGAAATAATAACTCATTTTACATTTCTCACAAGGCTCACACGGCCTGCCATATCATATCATATAAAACATCATAGCTCATGTATTCAAACATATATCATGTCTGCCCAACAAGTATTCTCATTCTAACATTTCATACATATCTGCATGATCTCAGTAACATCCCTTTCTAGGGCATGTCATATCTCATCACCTGCAATTCACGAGATATGTATTGTGAAAATAAGAAACCTTGTAGTATATATATACCAACTCAAAGAGAACAAGTATGTAAAGTTAAATGCACAAACAACATACAATTCAACAGTTAAGCATCACCACATCTCATATGGAAACCTTTCATATCACCATAACTTAATTCATAGAACACCCTGTCCTTAGGGTTTCCTTTCCTTATTCTCTTATCACATAGCAACACCCTGCTCTTAGGGTTTCATTTGCCTCATTCACTTATCACATGGCTCTCATAAGGATTTCACACGATATAAACATTCACAAATTAAAGACTGCTTTCAACAATTATATACAATCAATATATGTATGAACCCATGGAAATTGAACTAAATTTAGGTTTCCATGCTATTCACTGAGATATCATGCACCAAGAATAAAATTCAAATAAGGTAACCCATGAGGTACATCCTAACCACTTATAAGATTACTAGTCCTCTTCAATAAGGTTGAAACTCTAGTGATATCTCAATTAGGTTAAACCCTAATTACATCATATGGTATAAATCTGAAAAGCATTCTTACTAGGATGTGTTGTATACGTTTCTGATGTGAATCTACCATCAAAGAGTCATTCAAACAGAGAAGGAATCCATATCATATCAATTTGCAACAACTTAAATTAAACGAACATTTCAGGGTTTAGAATCACATACCAAGCAATTAGGGATTTGGATGCTATAATCAAATTTCGTGCATTATACTATTTAAAGGAAGAACCCACTCACCCCAAGGTGTGAAAACACCTCAAAACTGTAGCTCAACTCAGGGGATCTCGAACTCATATCAAATCCCTAGCAAATCTCCCAATTCTTCTTCCATTCAACTTAGAAACCTTGAAAATGAGGGATTATGAAGAAAGGGTGAGAAAAGAGGGAATTTCGACATCATCTTGGATCAAATCAGAGCATGGATGGAATCTTGACATGAGAGAGAAGATTCACCATAAAAGTCTATGCAAAGGATCCAAACTTACTTGATTTCACCATTCCTCGGACCGCAAAACCCTAGGTCAACAATTCCTCCTCTTTCTCCACTCAAGCCCTAACTCTCCCTCTCTCTCTAGATTTTCATTTCTCTGGGGTGGATGACGAAGAATGAGAGATGTGTGTGTGTGTGGTCGATCATATAAGTCAATTTGAGCTGCTTGGGTCAATTGCATATTGACCCAACACTCAACTTTTATTATATTGGCTGAATATTCAGTTACACAAAGTTACTGTAATTCGTTTATTTCAGAGATCAAACCTTCTCCAACAATTATGGGAATTTAGAACGTTGTTTATCATTGATTTATAAAGCTTCAGTTAAAATTTGAGATCATTTGGAGTTACCAATAAATAATTAAAAATAGAACAGTGCACTGCTATATTGCAGTCTGCAGCAGATTCGGTCGAGTTTGTCCTGCACAGAACTCGACCGACACCCTCACTGTAGAGATCAAAAGTCATCCAAAAATTATTCCAATTTAAAAGAGTGTCTAAAAATGTGTTTTTCAAGCACAGTTAAAATTTGAGATCAATTGGATATACCAATAAAAAGATACAATTCAATTACCACACTTCTATATAAATCTGGAAATATGATCGGTCGAGTTTGAAACTCGACCGATAAACAGGTCAGAAAATTCTTCAAAAATTCTGATATTTACCAATGTCGTTTACATTTTATATATCCAAATCATATCCGAATGTGAAGTAAATCAGAGTTACACATAAAATACTAAAAATCATTTACTGAGACACTATACTTATCAAATTTTGTGTTCATGTATCATCAAAACCCTATTTTGGGCCGATTAGGGTTTATGTTTCTCAAACCCTAATTCTCAAGGCAAACGAACACTTAAACTTCTTATCATAGTTAAAACATCCTAATTGTGTTATCGTCATTAATTAGATTTCAAGAATGATTATTCCAATTAATCTTTGCAATTGTCTAGGTAAACCCTAGTTTACCAATTAAGCTCAGATGGGGTCGTAACATGACCGCATCCTCTCCCTCTGTTATCATTGGACTGTTATCTATCTGACCCTTGTTGATTCTACCTCATCTGTTGTGTCACCTCAACATCTCTCTTAGGGTAATTTAACTTCCAATGCCCGATCTGACCACAAAGATGACATGACTGATCTCTCTGTTGTGGCCTAGATGACCCTATCACTGCTACTGATGATGTATTATATGTTTTCAACGGCGAAGTACCATATCCTCTTCCTTTACTCAGGGACCACTGTGACGGTGCACTGGACCCTTTCAACACAGAAGGTGCTGAAAACCTTGGCTTCTTGAAGCCATCAGACCTCTTCCTCTGGAACTAAGTAGGTCTCTTGTTAGTCATGGATTCTCTCTTCTCCCTGACTGACTGTTCTATCCTCCAAACAGATTCCACAAACGTGGCAAACCACTCCCGGTTCTCTAAAGCAGCAACAGGTGTCGTCAACTCAGCGTTGAAACCCTTCTCAAACAGTCTGATCCACTCATCATCTGTCGTCGCCATGTGATGACAAAACCTTAGCAGGTCCATAAACTTGGCTTCATACTCGGTGATGCACATCGATCCTTGGCACAAACGCTCAAACTGGTTGATCTTCTCATCCAGATACGTCTTTGGGAAGTATCGGCTGACGAACTCCCGACGGAAAACCTCCCAATAGATCACCTCACCAGGCCGCTTCTCCTCCTCGATGGCCCACCAGTGGCCAGCACTACCTTTTAGAAGGTAGACAGTGTGCTTTACTTTGTCTGCTTCGGGGATGTCGAGGATCTAGAAGGCCTTCTTAAGACCTGTCAACCACAGATCTGCATCTGCTGGATCAGCCGTCCCAGCATAATCTGAAGTTCTGACTCGACAAAGCCACTCAAAGGTCTTCCCAATACCCGACGTTTCACCATGGGGAGCATGTGCTCTCGACGGAGGCACTAGCAATCTTTCCACCATGAGATTCATCTTATCCATTAACTACCCCATAAGCTGTTGATAGGCAGGGTTTTCAAGAATGTTTGGGTCAAGTTGGGGGACCTCAGGAACCCGATCTTCATGTGTAAGCATTCTTGCTCCATCAACAGATGCAACATTGCTGCTCTCGATTGCATGTTCTTCATGGTTTCCAGACATCTTTAAGCTTTATCTTCTGATAAGGGCAGAAGGTTATTGTAAGAAAATCTAGAAAACTCACAAGAACAGACACAAACCTAGTCCTAGATCCCTGTAGACTTAGTGAACCTAGAGCTCTGATACCAAACCCGTTGTGACATCCCGCTATCACACAGACAACGAAATGCCACGCAAAAACGTGCGTAAACACCATAAACCACATATTACCAAAAATGTGGGTTAATTAAAACCAATTACGGAAAGCAGATAACAAAGAAACCATTACATTCAGATCCTCATCCTGTAAGGAAACATGTTATATAAATATTTACAAGCCTTGATGTATGTCCACAGCTTATATGGACCATCTGTCTTGTCAACTCATGAGTTCATCACCTATTTATACATACATAGTAGGCCACGTAAGGCCAACAATAGGATATAATAAGATACATCAGCTATACATCATGAAACGTCGTCAAAACATCTCTGAGGACCTGAGAGTACAGGGATGACTCTAGGACTCTATTACAAAACAACCAAAATAGCAGCATATCCATATCTTGCCTTCTACTGCTCTTCTGGCTTCTCAGCCGCAACTTCACGACCACCACCACATCTAGCGTGATCCCTAAAAAGGTTGTAAACCAACGGGGTGAGACACCCAGTCTAGTGAGAAACATAACTCCCCGCCAAAACTATAAAACTTCAGAAAAACTAAAGCAGGCACATCAGATAACTGATATAAGTAGATTCTATGAGCAGCATACTGAGCAGAACTTATTTTATTAACAAACATACCAAGATATCCAGGAGGCATATAACTAAGTATTCTTTATGGAACATTATTGACAAGGTAAGCTTTATAAGAACTTATCACAAAACATAAGGAATGTATAAATAACTGCAAGGTATAATTAGATCAACTACACAAGCAAGGCCTCAACCGATGTTCCATGTTTTGCCCTAAGTAGTATATACTATTCGGCTGGATTACATATTATTATGCCCTGAGGAAGTGAGTTGTACCGCTCAAATCCAACCATCGGCTGTGAAGCCCAAGCCGGTTCCATACAAGGTCAATGGAAGAGACGGACTCCACGACCTCTACTCCTCGTGGTCAGTGCACAAAAACCAAAGTAGGACCACAGTCTCATGCTTAAGTGGACTCAGCCACAGGGTCAGCTCTGCGAGCTACCCATATCTCTAGCCCACCTTAGTACAGGTCTCAGTGCTAGTATACCTTGAGCCACGGGCCTGATCACCGTGCTCTGAGCCATGAACATATTCATGCTCTATCACACTAAGCCTATGGGCCTGTTCACCATGCTCCAAATATCCTGAGTCTGCAACCACAGTTGCACTCAAATCCTCCTATTTTTAGCTAGGAGAAACCACACATATTCAACAATATGCACTTTCAGGTTAACCCACTGGAGAACCCGTTTCACCATCACCATATACTGAAGATGATGGATCTATGGCCAGGGCAAACTGCATGATATGTTCCACTGTAATTAATTAGTATATTTTAAGTGGATTGTTGAGGAAACCAAGTTGTAAAATATAAACAACATTGAGTTACATTCTTACTGTCATTATCACATTATCATGGGATCTCAATCCCTCATCACAGAATGCCATTTCCTCTCAAGGCTTACATCATCACCATGGGATAGAAATCCCTTATCTCAACATCAGAGGACTTCATCTCAACTAGGCTCTCAGCCTTTATCAGATCCACATACCTTTCACATCATACTGGTGATACATGTTATCTCATCCATAAGGATTATCATCATTCAGTGTTATTCAAAACAGATATACCTCATAGCTCTTATCTGGCTATGAATTCATTTGATACACCTCCATGGTTAGTATGCATATCAAGAGAGATAACTTAAATCACCAGACATAGATCTTTATGATTATCATGATATTAGGGTTGAAGATACATGATTGGAACAACATCCATGATTATAATTACACAAAGTACAAGCGGTATCTGTAAACAAATCACATTATTGTTAGCAAACCATGAGCATCCACTATGCCCTAATCTTATCATCTTAGATAGCATCATCGTTAAGTATCAAACATATCACTGGTTACAAACTATCATTCATAACACATCATCAACAGAGGTGTGGTTACAAGATAAAAAACTCACAAAAACTAGGGTTTCTGGGTTAAGCATAACCCTCACCAAAGGTACCATCTACCCTCACTATAGGTGTGGCGGGTAGCGCCATCCCTCACCCAAATGAATATTGGGTGGGATCACATCCCTCACCAAAAACCTATTGGCTAGGGCACTTAGCCACACATATCGGCCAACCATGGAATGCATCCATGCACAAGGGATATCGGGCAACCAGACCTGATGTGTGTCGTGCAACCTGATGTAAGAGCTATGTCATGCAGCCAAGGAGCAAGGGGTGTATCGTGCAACTGGGTCCAGAAGTGTATCATGCACCCAAGTGCAGGGTGTATCGGGTAGCACAACAGCTCTATCGGCCAAGACCCCTATCGCCCAAGATAAAGCCATATCGTCAAAGCCAAAACCCAAGAAGAGAGCTATTGTGCAAAGCACCACAACAGGGTATCGTGCAAGGAACAAGGATCATGTCGGTTTGGTCATCACCCACCTCAAGATCATCATCATCAAACCCTAATAGATCAAGAAAGTTGGCTCACCTCTCAACAACCAAGAGAGAGGGGTTTTGCACAACCTCCATCACATATCGGGAAACATGGTGGATCACCCCCATATCGGTCAAGATTCCAACCTTCATCAGGTCAACGTCTAACCAAGGCTCACCTATCCAATTCATGGTGAGAGGAGGGTATTGCCCAAGCAACTAGAGCATAGACTCACCTCTCAACAACCAAGCGAGAGGGGTTTTGCCTACACCACTAGAGCTCGAACTCACTTCTCAAAACCAAATGGAAGAGAAAGGGGTTTTGCCCAAGGAACCCCTAAACTAAAGGTTCAGCCACAAGGTCCAAGAACATACATCACCACTAGAGGAAGAAGAATACTCCACCAAGGAGATCGGCCACCAAGATAGCTCTACCAAGTGTATCGGCCACCAAGCTCACCAAGGGGAGGTATCGTCAACCAAGGAAGAAGGGAAGCAACTAAGGAACTAAAGGGATCCTAAGCAAGAGAAAGGAGAGACATATATAGAAGAGGGTGAAGAGGAAACTAAGGCAAGGTGTCGCTCAACCTAGGGACACTTGTCCATGGAGCAAAGCCACCTACTAGCTCGCCACCTCCACATGTCCAAGGCTTTTGCCACATGCTAGCAACAAGCACCAAGTGTCCATAGGGGGGTGACACAAATGATTCTAGGTGGAGGGGTGTGTGTCGCCCAGCATGACAAACCGACACACCCACCAGCACCCTCCTTGGCGGATACACCATGTCGACACACCAAGGTCGACACACTCAAGCTTGGCCGATACACCTAGGGCTTACCCGACACAAGGCAAAGCCCAAACAAGGCTCAACAAGGCAAAACAAAGCCCAAGGCTGCTCAAGCAACAAGCCCCACCCATCCTCTCAACTCTAGAGGATGCAAGGAGAGAGAAAAACATCTCTCAAGGTGACAAACTTGCATAACAACCCTAAAACTTGGTTTGTTTGCAAGTAGCAGCACCAGCTCTCAACAAAGCACAAACAAACCCTAATCACCACTAGAGGTGATTAGCAAGCAACTAAACACAAGGTTTAGGCAAAGCAAACCGGGTAAACCCAAAACAAAGGTCAGGGTCCTTACAGTCATCATTGTCCCTATCATCTGAGTTTGCTGATATAGTATTCTTGTCGTCATCTTGCTTGTCTTTGTCTTCAGACCCATGTTTCTTTCTTCAAAACATTGCAATCCTTTTTGAAATGTCCTAGGTTACCGTAATGGAATCACCCTCTACTCTTTGACATGGATCTACTACGAGACATCTCGTGGTCCTAGGACTTGCCGCGGCTCTTGGATCTACCACAGTCTCTCGCTCTATCAGCACTGCTGCTCTATGTGAAGTGCACATCTAATCCTCTATTGCCTAAGACTTGTCGTCGAGTCTCTTCATTCAGTAGACTGTTCTTCACCTAGTCAAGTGTCAACTTTCCTTCTCGTGTAAAATTTTTGATTGTCACTACGAGCATCTCCCAATTGTCAGGTAATGATCTCAGAAGAAGTGGAGCTTGTAGTTTATCATCAAGAACCATCTTCATGGACCCCATTTGATTTAAAAGGCTTTGGAATTCATTCATTAGCTCAGTGATACTTGTACCATCTCGGTACTTGAGGTTCACCAACTTTCTAATCAAGAAAGCTTTATTTGTGGTAGTCTTATGCTCATATAATTTCAAATCTTTGACATTGGTCTCTTCTTAGATGTGATGGAATAGAAAAATATTGAGCCACTTCTGTACTTTTCTAACAATCTTCCTGTTTAATTTTTTCTAGACTGCATCAGACATACTCTCTAGCTTTTGTCTCTCAATCGGATCGTAAAGTCTTTACAATAGGGAATATCCTCCATCTTGGGCTTCAAAATTTGTCGATTTATACTTGTAAACTTTATCACCGTCGCATCTTCATTTTGTCCATCTAGTCTAGTATGTGCAGCATGCGCTATGATACCACTTGTTGGGAATGTTGCACCGATACAGTCCTGGATGTGATGAAAACTTATTACGGAGGTGTTACCGATAAGCATATACTCTCAAAAATGAGGAAAAAAAGAATCACACCTAATGTGTACAAAACCTCCATATTTACTTGATCTCCTAACGGCGTTGTTGTTGTTGCTAGGGACCGCTTGATGCCGCTGTGACCGCTGACTGATTCAGACCGTTGTCGGTATGACAACACTGTGTCTGTAACCGTCAATCGCTACTTTGCTTCATGGCAAAGTCGCATACCCTCTTTTATCAACCAAGAGAGCTACTCTATTGGTGCACCCAATGTACCACCGACTATCAGCCGCTAATTCGCTTCAAGGTAAAGTCGTTGACCCTCTCTTATCAAGCACAAGATCTCCTCCAATTATTTTTATTTTTCGGCTCTTCTACCACTGAAAGCACCAACAAGTAACTGGAGGGATCACATACCAACATGTATGATGGTATCAATGGCTTATCTCAGAGCCTCTATTTATAGGCTTTCATGGCATGTGGTTGCAACCGGGAGTCCTACTCCAATTCTTAATCTAATTCTATGTTGAATATAGAAAACCATCTTCTTTCTTTCCCTTTTAGATTTGACTTCTATTGGAATTAGTAGAACAAACCAACTCTTATTTAAGTCCAAATCCAACGGACCGAAATCCAATTTTTTTACCAAGACTATGAGGCGGACAAATCCACTATAAAACCACGATAAAATGTCCTCTGAGTTTTTATCGCAAATCAAATATAATACGACTAGAGTAAGATAATAAAGAAATACCGATGTAGGAAAAGTTAGGGATAACTCTATTACACCAGGATATCCTGAAAAGATACCATGTGCAGCACAGCCGTAAGTGGCATGAAGAAAGACCATCTAGCCCTGGTAGCCCGGCTTTGCTATTTTTTATTTCCATTTCTTTCCACCTTTTTCTTTCCCGTCCGATAACCAACAACGACCAAAGAATTCGCAGCGGCGGCTGCGATTCCCTGACTCTGTCTCGCGGAGCACCATCACGAGAGCAGAGACGCAAGGATCTATATTGCGTCCACAATCACGGAATGCTTTAATAGGCCTCATCCCTCTTTCGGTTGGAAATCGCATGGGCCTAACATCAAATACCACATTTGTGAGGCCTAGACGGCGATGGTGCTTAAGAAGGTTGAGGCGGTGATTGCATTTTGGAATATTTCAATTGGTTTGGAACGGCAAATAGATTTACGCAAGTACCTGAAGCAGGCAGCAGAAGCCGGAGAAAATGGCCCCTAAACGAGGTGGGAAGGCCCCGGTGCCTGCCAAGAAGAAGCCGGAGAAGGCTTCGAATCCCCTGTTCGAGAAGCGTCCTAAGACTTTCGGGATCGGAGGGGCACTTCCGCCAAAGAAGGACCTTCACAGGTTTGTCAAATGGTCCAAAGTGGTCAGGATTCAGAGGCAGAGGAGGATCCTTAAGCAGCGACTGAAGGTGCCGCCGACGCTCAACCAGTTCACGAAAACACTTGACAGGAATCTAGCAACAAATCTTTTCAAGTTGCTTCTAAAGTATAGGCCTGAAGACAAAGCAGCAAAGAAGGAAAGGCTTCTGAAGAGGGCCCAGGCAGAAGCTGAGGGTAAAACTGTGGAAGTCAAGAAGCCTGTGGTCGTCAAGTATGGCCTTAATCATGTTACGTACCTTATTGAACAGAAAAAGGCACAACTGGTGGTTATTGCTCATGACGTGGACCCCATAGAGTTGGTTGTCTGGTTACCAGCCCTGTGCAGAAAGATGGAGATACCTTACTGCTTTGTAAAAGGGAAAGCTCGGCAAGGAGCGGTCGTTCCCAAGAAAACAGCAGCAGCCCTGTGCTTAACAACAGTAAAGAATGAGGACAAGCTTGAGTTCAGCAAAATATTGGAGGCCATTAAGGCAAACTTTAATGACAAGTATGATGAATTGAGAAAGAGATGGGGTGGTGGAATAATGGTTTCCAAGTCCCAAGCTAAAGCCAAGGCTAAGGAGAGGTTAATTCCAAAGAAGCAGCACAGAGGATGACCTAGTTCATCTAGTGTTTAATTATTTTTGTCACTCCCCTGTACTCACTGTGGTGAGATAATATTTTCCATATTGTATCTGTTAGGACTCCCAATTTTTCTAAGTCAAATGGTTGATACCTTAATGACTACCCGAACTGTTTCCGATACATCTTACCATTTGCTATGCTGTTATTCTTGAAGGAAAAAAAAAAGAGTACTTCCGATTTTTCCAAGGCCTCCAAATCTATTTTTCTTTAAAGATGCTCTGATTATTATTAATTTTTTTTAATGTACTTACATGATTTTTCCATAAAAATAAAACTAAATTTATAAAGAAATAGATGGGAGATGGGCAACAAGCTGTGTCGCCTGTCCCTTTTGAATAGTAAATTCAATCTTCCAGATAACTACATCTATAGACCTAGGGGTCATAACATGACTATGTATAATTTTTTGGACCCTCTTAAGAAGATCTATAGCATCTGGTGCCAAGAACCCAAAGATATCAAATGCGAAAGGGATAAAAACATGTTGATTGTCGATACATGATTTCTCATACTTGGCCACTTTAGCTGAAGAGGCTTTCCGGGCAGCGTCTCCTGCAATAAAATCACCATTTTTCAGGCACACCAATGGAGAAACTCCTGTAAGATCCACACATGCGTGTTTTCCACCAACCCACCAAAAAATTAAAACATCTGCTGGTCTACGTGTCGATTTCCCCTCTTGTGGATCAATCAAAAAAATTATTGGTGTTTCTTTCTTAGAAGCAACTCCAGCGTGTCTAAGTACATCATAAAGAACATCCTTGACAAGAACATGTCTATATTTGAAGCCTGAAAGTTACCTACAATGGAATACATGCTCCCCAAAGGTGTCTAAGCAGGATTTACGACAAATTGGACATACCTCATCAGTTAGGAATAGAGGAATCATAAGACGGTATCTGAGAATAGTACGATATTCTACTGGTGACATATGCAGTCCAAGTCTGTCAATGAGAATCGCAAGAAGAAAATCCTGAGCATGATCAACTTATAAACACAAAAAAACTGCTTTCTGTCTAACAATCATGTCAAAACCAACTTCCATATCATTAACAAGTTATCAACACCTTGTGCTCTATGTTTGAACGTGAATATTTTTTCGAACCACCATGGGCATACTGGTTTACTATCGAGTGTATGCTGGAATACACCGAAAAAAATGCGATTGTATAGGTAAGCACTGTTACCGAAATTTCAACATATCCGTTGTAGAAATGTTGTAATCCAAATCCGAAGGTCATTCACCATCCAGTGCAAGTATGCCAGTGTACACTAGATAACTGAGGACCTCTCATTCAGTGTCGTACGATGTTAGACCATGAGTGCAACTGCTACTTGAAGTCTCCATGAGGCAGTCTGATAGTACGACCTAATTACAGCTTGACTAGCATCACCGCAACCAATGTTACCATATATCCCACTCTAGTTTACGGCTACGTACAACCAAAGTGGATCAATCCAACGGCTGTCTAGTCTTGACCACCACCCTTACATCTACCACTAAGATTATAACACCTTACTCGCAGTAGTAGCCATACTGACAATGGTGGTCTTGTCGACGGAATCCACGGTGGTGGTGAGGGTTACATGTTGATGTGGGATATGCTATTTAGATTTTGGAACCAAAAACGGAACTTCATTTATTCTCCACCACAATTTTAAATAAAATATGTATTTTATTTGTTATACTCTCAAATTTTTGGTGGAGAACATATTTTATTTGTTACACTCTCGAACTTATGGTGGAAAATGAGTGGGGTTTCATTTTGAGTCTAAAATGGTATCCACCTAGCATATTCCCTGTTAATATGTTATTGGGGGGCACCAAATTCAAGGAGCTCGATCTGAAACAAAAGTCTTGTCTTCTTAATGGAAAACAAGTTTTTAAGTATCATTATTTGAAGATAAGGACCGGATCTCATACTAACATTGACAATAAGGGTGATTTCCAGATTGAACAAATAAATTATAGATAAGCCTCCAAATGCAGGATTGAAAATTGATTGATCTGACTTGTTGAATATATATATATATATATATATATATATATATATATATATATATATATATATATATATATATATAGTTGGGAGTCATTTCCCTGCCACCGTCAATAGCCATATACTTCGGTTGTGTGTTGGGAAAAGTCAAATATGAATCACTTTAATTGACTCTTCCTCAAGCCTCCTTGGACTTTAATTAGTGTATTTCACAATATGACGATTTATTGTTTGTCCTTTTTGTTTTGTACCTAAAACGCCGACAAACAAAACGTCGGTCAGCCAAAGCTGGTATGTGGGGGGTTCACTAATCATGCAATTATCTATAAAAATGTATTGCATTCAATTATCATTTAACAAACAATTTTACGTTTTAAGTATAACTACGCGATCCATGTATACCCTATCCCCTGCGCTGTCCCTGTAGTGGACCTGGATACTACCTCCCTTATGGTAGATTCCCATTATACCCCTCATGACTTCACCTAATAGGTGAATCAATTTCTAGGGCTGAGTCACATGGCACTACCCATAGGTAGCCCACTCCTTAACTCATGGTAGGCCAAGAGTCTCATGGAACTACACATGTGTAGCCCAGTTTCTAACTCATGATATCCTAGACCTTGCTCTAGGTTATCCTTAGCCTTTGCATAGACATAGGGGTAGACTCAGATCTAGCCAGTTATACATGTATACTCATAGTGATAGTCATAGTCACTCTATAGTTGCATGAATTAAAACATCCAACAGTTACTTCAAGCCATGAGGGAAACGTCGATAAAATCTTCAAAAAACTAATCGAGATAATCATAAGCGTAAACACATACCACTTATTTGCAGATTCAGTTACAGAATTAACTTTGTAGAGAGAGAAAATCCAAACAATCAAGCAATTGCACAGAAACCCTGAAATAAAAGTATAAGTTTACTTTTATTAATATTTATCCAATTTCATCATATCCCTTAGAGTTTCTATTCCAATTTTAGGGTTTCTTAGAAACTAGGGTTTTGCCTTCATTCTTAGTTATCATGAACCCTAATTCCTCAAAATCACTTAAAACCCTTAAATTCTCTCCTTTTAATATTCCTAATAGTCTTAGGACCATTATTTAGTAATTTACTTCCTTAATTCAAAATAGCATGGTTTTCTTTTTCTTTTACCCTAAATTAGGGTTCCCATATACATTACTTTTCATTTATGGACATAAACCCTAATTTAACCAATTTTGTATTCAAAACAGATAGAAACTCCATCATAAGCATCAACAGGTTATTACCTTTCTAATTAACCCATTATCTTACAAAGATACATCTTTTATACACCATTAAGGTTTTTAATTACTTTTCAATACATACTTCTACCAAATTAAGGTACTTTTGTAAAAAGAAGTAGAACCAGGTTCTCAAATTATTTTTATCATATTCCTTGCATTTTTCTACCCAACTTTCATATATAAAGTTTCTTCATATGAGGTTCCTAGCTATTACTACGATTTTAGCAAGGAAAAGCTATTTTCTGAAATTTCGATCAGAGAGGATATTTATCGGATTATCTCAGCCGTTTGATCAGTGTGCCAATGGTCCGCGCTTTGATCCAATGCACTTCCTCAATTGTGCCCACTAACAGGATCGCGCACGCGCCCTTCCTCGTCCGATCCGTCAGATCCTGATCCAACGCTCTGCGTTGATCGTTCCCTCCTCGCGGCTAAGATAGGCGTGTCGTCCAGGGACCATCGGATTGCGCCTCGGTCTATGATGGTCCAGGATCCAAGGGTGGCTGCTCGTTGTCCCCCTCTTCTTCTTGCGGTGGCACTGTGGCTGGAGCTCGTCGGGGCGATGTCAATCGAGCACAAGGGAAGGTTTAGGTGCTAATGGAGTAGCCGTACGGATCCGTGAAGGAGCAAGGAACCAAGAGGGACCCTATTTATAGGGTGTGGAAGCCCCTCTAGGGTTCCCCCAACCCTGCTTCCACCTCAGATCACAGCCCAATCGGGCGTTTTCCTTATTCTCTATGGAAGCTCAGCAAAGTGGGGTCGAGAAGCTTCACCTCTCACCCCCGGACCTAGTGGATAAGTTTCCCTGCTCGAACAAACATCGGATCGATCAGAATCGAAGGGGAAAGTTCCCCCTGATTTTGCTACAGTCCGCGTCCCTCTGGGACTCTAGATGATGAACCGGGTCAGTTGGATCAAGATCCAACGGCCCCTATCATCCGCGCTCAAACCAAAAAGGAAAAAGATTTCCCAAATTGCAAGGGAAAATCCTATTTTGAGGATAATCTTGAAAATTCGATAACTCCCAATTCTTAAATCCTTTTTGCCTCAAATTTTAAAGGAAAGTCGTTCATACTGTTATTTCTCATTATGAAAAAATTGGGATCATTATCTCAATTAAACAGTTCCTTTTCTTTAGTTGCAAGAAAACACCTTTTTATTCATATTCTCTGCATATTCTTTATTTCCCTTGCTATTATATAATTATCCTGAGTTCCTTGAACCCCAAGGAACCTTTATAACTCAAAATCCTATTTTGGGAAAATATCTTTTAGCCTTTTAATCATCCTTTATTCATTTTCTTTTATATTCCATTATCCCATTGAATTCCTTTTCCATTTCTTTTTCTTTTTCTTTCAATTGGGATTAATGGCCAATAAGGCCCATCAAGAAAGCATGCAAGGCTATTATTCATGAAATTCATTCAAATCAAACTATGAAATCAAACATTGATCTTATTTATCTTTTAAAGGAGATTCACAAATCTCATTACATGTTTTGGAAAATGAGGTTATAACATGATAGGTCTTAAATCTCATGATTGTCACACTCTAATGCAACAAATATTGTCTGTGGCAATTCGATCTATATTACCGAAGTATGTAAGGTTTGAAATTACCAGACTTTGTTTCTTTTTCAACAGTCTATGCAGAAAAGTTATTGACCCTGATACTCTCGATAATTTGTAAAGAGAAGTGGTTGTTGCCCTATGTCAGCTTGAGATGTATTTTCCTCCGTCGTTCTTTGATATCATGGTACATCTTGTTGTCCACTTGACTAGGGAAGTGAAAATGTTGGGACCAGTTTTCTTGCATTGGATGTATCCCTTTGAACGATACATGAGCATTTTTAAAAGTGATGTTCGAAACTGTTATCGGCCTGAAGGGAGTATTATTGAGGGTTATGTGGCAAGAGAGGTTATGGATTTTTGCAATGACTTTCTCAGTGGTAATGACACTCCTGGTAATGACAAGAATATTGAGGTGCAATTTGGCAAAGGAATTTTGGGATCACAGGTGAAAGTAATCAGCCGTGAGCAGTTGGAACAAGGTCACTTGTATATTTTACACAACATGGATGAAGTTAGTGTTTATATCGAGGAACATACCAATTTCATCAAGAGACAATATCCTTGAGCCAATACAATGTGGCTTGCTAGAGAGCATAACAAGACATTTATTAAGTGGTTTGAAAATAAAGTCTTACATCAACTATCTCAAACACCAGATGATATTACTGAAACTATCAAATACCTCACCTTTAAACCAAAATTGAATGTTATGTCTTATGAAGGGTATGACATTAATGGATTCATATATTACACAAAGCGCCAAGATGATAAGAGTGTCGTCTAAAACAGTGGGGTCACCCTTCAAGCGTCGACTATGTTTTTTGCAAGTGCAAAGGATAAGAGTCCACGTGAAGCTAAAATGTCATATTACGGTTTCATTGAAGACATATGGGAGTTTGACTACATAGATTTTAGAATTCCGCTCTTCAAATGTAATTGGGTTGATAACACCAAAGGAGTTATAGTGGATGAATTGGGTTTCACTTTAGTGAACTTTGAAAAGATTGGCGAGAAGGGTGAACCATTCATATTGGCATCAAAAGCGAAATAAGTATTTTATATCGATGATCCTGCAAATGATAAATGGTCGGTTGTTCTTCATGGTAAAAGACAGTTCATTGAAGATTCTATAGATGAAGAAGAGTACTATGATAAGTATGATGACTCCAGTCCATTCTCAATTGGGTTTCCAACACCAGCAAATATTGAAGCTAATGATGACTTGTATGTGCGCGGAGATCAAATGAAGGATTGTTAATTGATAAAAACTCGCAATATTAGAGGCATGTTTATATTTTTTATATGTTTTATTTTTCTGAATGTGAACTTTACAATGTGAATTACTTTATAATGTGAATGTGAACTTTACAATGTGACTTTTACAATGTGAATTACTTTACAATGTGAACTTTACAATGTGAATTACTTTACAATGTGAATGTGAACTTTACAATGTGAGCTTTACAATGTGAACTTTACAATGTGAATGTGGACTTTCAGATGGCTGAGCATTCTCCTAATGATCGTGCTGATGATTACCGTAAGGGTGAGGATATCAATACTCCTCCTCACAATGTAAGTTTTAAAATTATATCATATATTTATATCTACATGTCCATTTATAGTTATATCCTATAGTTAACCCATCACGCTTTTCGCTTTCGAACTCTGATCTGATCAATTGTACCGCATTATTTGTCTGTTGTGCATCTTTGATCTGCTTTCTCAGCTTAGGCTTGACTTGCATATGTGCTAAGAGTCCAGCTAACGAGGACACCTCCATATGTACATTTATCTTCCGCAAAGAGACAAGCATATCTCGCTCATGGCATGCCAGAGAACTCAGCTGCGCCTTCTTGGAAGAAAAAGAAGAAGACTTTCTGCTAAGCACATCAGCTGCCACATTTGCTTTACCAGGATGATACTCGATAGTGCAGTCGTAGTCATTGATCAACTCCATCCATCGACATTGTCGCATGTTCAACTCATGCTGCGAAAAGATGTACTTCAGATTCTTATGATCCGTAAAGATCTAACACACTTCCCCATAAAGATAGTGTCTCCAAATCTTTAACGCATGAACCACTGCTGCCAATTCTAAATCATGAGTCGGATAATTCTCCTCATGTTTCTTAAGCTGTCGCGAGGCAAAAGAAACCACATGATCTTCCTGCATCAGCACACAACATAAATCCTTCTTGGAAGCATCACAGAAAACAACATAGCCCTTCCCAGACTCTGGCAGAATTAACACTGGAGCACTGGTCAGCTTCTCCTTCAAACTCTGGAAAGCTTGTTGACATCGATCATCCCAGACAAAAGTTACATCCTTTCTTGTCAACTTCGTCATCGGCAAAGCTATCGCACTGAAATCCTTGATAAACCTCCGGTAGTACCCTGCTAAACCCAGAAAACTGCGAACTTCTGTCAGCGTCTTTGGTTGTTCGCAATCTACAACAGATTCCACCTTCTTTGGGTCTACTTTGACTCCTTCAGCAGATATCACATGACCCAAGAAAGTCACTTCCTCCAACCAGAACTCACACTTACTGAACTTGGCATACAACTGATGTTGGTGAAGAAGAGTCAACGCTCGACGAAGATGTTGCTCATGTTCTAGCCTATCCCAACTATAGATCAAGATGTCATCTATAAAGACTACAACAAACTGATCTAAGAACAGGTGGAACACTCGGTTCATCAGGTCCATAAAAGCAGCAGGTGCATTGGTTAACCCAAACGACATAACCACGAACTCGAAATGACCATACCTCGTCCGAAAAGTTGACTTTGGTATGTCATCCTCCTTGATCCTCAACTGATGATATCCGGACTGTAGATCGATCTTAGAAAACATTGTAGCACCACACAACTGATTAAACAGATCATCTATCCTCAGCAACGGGTACTTGTTCTTGATCATGACCTTGTTCAACTGCCGGTAATCTATACACAATCGCATCGATCCATCCTTCTTCTTAACAAACAACACCGGAGCACCCCAAGGCGACGTACTCGATCGGATGAAACCTTTGTCCAGCAACTCTTGCAACTGCTTCTTCAACTCTACCATCTCAACTGGAGCCATCCTATACGATGTCTGTGCAACTGGTTGCGTTCCTGGAACCAGATTGATCTCAAAATCAATCTCTCGGGGTGGAGGAACACCAGGAAACACATCGGCAAACTCTCAGACAACTGGTACCTCTTCAAGGCTAAGACTTTTTGCCTTGGTAGCTACAACGGTATCTACCACGTGAGCTAAGAACACCTCACATCCCTATCATAGAAACCTATCTGCCACCATAGCTGATACCAGACATGTCGGAAGAATCTTCCTATCTCCCTGGAAGATCCAATTCTCTCCAGCATCATCAAACACCGCCTGCTTGGTACCGCAGTCTAAAATGACCTTGTACCTCTCTAAGGTATCCATCCCAAGGATAACATCAAAACCACTCATACTAAGAGGTATGAGATCCACTTGAATGTGGTGTCCCGAGAAAGACAAGACACAAGATGGACACTCTTCTCGAAGCAACGAAGAACCATCAAGAGGGGTTTCTAACATCAAACTATCCTTCTTACAACTAACAGGTAAACGACAGTTCTCAAGCATATTATAGGCGATAAAAGAGTGCGTAGCACCCGGGTCAACCAGAACAAATATAAAGCAAGAAGAAGACATATCAGAATGAAATAACTCCATCTGACCTATCACTACTCGCGGGCTGACTATCGCCTCTGGCTGATTCATAGCATAGAATCAAGCTGTTGCTTGCTGTCCACGTCCTCTGCTTCCTTGAGCAGACGATCCAGCTTGAGACGCTTGACCGCGTCCTCGACCTCTGCTACCAATGGGCTGCTGTCGATCTGACCCTTGTTGATTCCGCCTCGACTGCTACGTCACTTCAACATCTCTATTCGGGCATTGTAACTTGAGATGCCCGGTCTGTCCACAAAGATAGCATGCCCTATCTTCAAACCTTGGCCTAGATGGCCCTGTCACTGCCACTGAAGCTGTACTGTGTGCTTTATATGGCGAAGAAACATAACTTCTTCCCTTACTTGGAGACCACTGTGAAGGTACACCAGAACTTCTCATTACTGAAGGTGGTGAAAACCTGGGCTTCTTGAAGACACCAAACCTCTATCCCTGGAACTGAGTAGTCCTTTTGTGAGACATGGACTCTCTTTTCTCCGTTACTGATCATTCAATCCTCCGAACGGATTCCACAAACGTAGTGAACCGCTCTCGATTCTCCAATGCAGACACAGGTGTTGTCAGCTCAGAACTCAAACCTTTCTCGAAACGTCTGATTCGCTCTTCATCTGTGGCTGCCATATGAGGACAAAACCTCAATAGATCCATGAACTTGGCCTCATACTCGGTGATGTTCATAATTCCTTGTCACAACCGCTCAAACTGACTGATCTTCTCATCCCGATATGTCTTTGGAAAGTATCTACTAACGAACTCGCGCTGGAAAACTTCCCAACAGATCACCTCACCAGGCCGCTTCTCTTCCTTGATGGTCCACCAGTGACCAGAACTACCTTTCAGAAGGTAGACAGCGTGCTTTACTTTGTCGGCCTCGGGGATGTCGAGGATCCGGAAAGCCTTCTCAAGACTTGTCAGCCACAGATCTGCATCCGCTGGATCAGCCGTTCCAGCATAATCTGAAGCTCTGACTCGGCGAAGCCGCTCAAAGGTCTTCCCAATACCCGATGCTTCTCCATGGGGAACCTGTGCTCGCAGAGGAGGCACTGGTAATCGCTCAACCATGAGATTCATCGTAGCCATCAACTGCCCCATAAGCTGTTGATAGGAAGGGTGTTCAAGAATGGCTGGGTCAGGTTGGGGGACCTCAGGCACCCGATCTCCATGTGTCTGTCCTTCAGCTGAAGTAACATCACTAAACTCAGCTGAGTATTCTTCATGGTTTCTAGACATCTTGACTTTTCTTCCGCTGAGGGCAGAAGACAGTTGTAAGAAAGTCTGGACAACACACAAGAACAGACGACCTAGTCCTAAATCCCTGTAGACTCAGTGAACCTAAGGCTCTGATACCAAACTTGTGGCAACACATCCCACTATCACAGAGACAACGAGGTGTTACGCGAAAATGTGCAGAAATCACCATAACCACATATTATCAAAAACACGGGTTAATTAAAACTGATTGCGGAAAACTGATAAACTGAGAAACTATTGCATTCCAGTCCTCATTCTACAAAAAAACATGTTATATACATTCATTCAAGCCTGGATACATGTCCACAACTTAGAGTAACAGCTGTCCTGTCATATCATGAGCTCATCACCTGTCCATACATATAGAGGCCCGCATTTGGCCAATTGCAGGATATACAAAAACATCTACATTTGTACATTGTGAAACAACGTCAAAACATCGCCAAGGACCTGAGAGTACAGGGATGACTCTAGACTCTACTACAAAACACCAAAACAGCAACATGTCCATCTCTTGCCTTCTACTTCTCTTCTTGCTGCTCGGCCGTAACTCCACGACCACCACCACGTCTAGCTTGACCACCTAAAAAGGGTGTAACTTAGTGGAGTGAGACAATCGAACAGTGTCCCAGCGAGAAACATAACTCACCGCCGTAACTACAGAACCTCAAGAAGATAAAGCTATAACAGTAGATATCTGATAACAGGTATAACAAGAGCAGTATATGTAACACAAGGCTATTCTTATTGACAAGCTTACCAGCTGTACAAAAGGCATATAACCAACATCTCTCAATGGATCATGATTAATAATATAAGATATATACATTGCCACATATCATGAGGTATATGGAACTAATTGTAAGATATAACATATTAACTACACAAACAAGGCCTCAACCAATGTTCTGTGTTTTTCCTTAAGAAGTAATTAATATACGGCTAAATTACATATTTTATTATGCCCTGAGGAAGTGAACTGTACCGTTCAAATCCAACCTTCGGCTGCGAAGCCCATAGTCGGTGCCATACAAGGTTAATGGAAGAGCCAGACTCCACAACCTTCCCCCTCGTAGTCAGTGTACGAGAACAACACAATTAGGACCACAGTCTCATGCTTAAGTGGCCTCAACCACAGGCCCTTTCTCTAGCCCGCCTTGGTACAGGTCACAGCGCTAGTAAAACTGAGCCACGGGCCTGTTCCCTGTGCTCTGAGCCATGAACGCATTCATGCTCTTCATATCACATATCTGGAGCCATGGGCCTGTTCACCATGCTCATCATATAACTGAGTCTACAACCGAAGTTGCACTCTTACCTCCTCACTTTAGGCTAGGAGAAACCTCACATATTTAACAATATGCGCTCCAGGTAATCCCGTAGGAGAACCCATTTCACCATCACCAAATTCCTGACGATGATGGATCTATGGCCAGGGCAACTACATGATATATTTCACTGTGATTATTAGTATCTTTTAGATGGATTGTAAGATTCAACCAAGTTGTGTAACATGTAAGATATAATAGAAAGTAAATAACATAAACTCAACATTATATTATTATTGTAATCAAATCAACCTGATCCATCTCAAGGATTCAACATCACATGTTATCACTTGGCCTCTTGCCAACCATCCAGATCCATCTCAAGGATCATCACATACCATGGGATATCAATCCCTCATCATGTATTGCCACTGCCTCTCAAAGGCTCACATCATCATCATGGGACAAACACATCATACATGTAACCTTTTCAACAAGAGTAATTATCAAAGTGATGTTACTCATCACGTATTTCTCATAGCCTTTTCATGGCTAATCATCGCCTGCATGGTTAGTATACTCAATAATCATAGTTTCAACATAAGGACTATGCTTACTATCATGAGACGACATTCGAGATGCTATACTTATCAATCTTATATTATCTGGTGATCAAGTGTATAAAGCACATCATTAAGCAAACCCTATCTATTCTTATCCTCATCTCAGTATTATACAAATAATCAAGATGATTACTTCATGCATGTAGTCATGTGGGATATATAGAGTAAACGTTATTATTACCACTACCATTATTATTACCATTACTACTACCATCATCATTATCATTACTACTACCATCATCATTATCATTACTACTATCAAGGAGTCACCATTGTTTGGAAGCATGGACATATGCACAACTAGTTGTTTTCATGATACGAGGATCCGTCAAAAGATAAGAGCCCTCACTATAGATCACCACAACCCTCACTAAAAGGGAGGATATAACGGCCACCTGCCCTCACCCATACTCAACTCATAACGATAGGTATATAAGCAGCAACACTGCGTTGCGCGACACCGCGTCTCAAGGAGAGGGAGCAACGCGCGTCAGGAGTGGGGTGTCGGGCATCCCTCACATATCGGGCAACACCCGTTATCATCAGCCTGTCGGCCGACACAAGGGGTGTGAAGCCCGTCACACACCACACAGCAACGCCTGCTACAAAGCCTATCTCGGCCAGGTTAC
This sequence comes from Alisma plantago-aquatica, assembly GCA_963693085.1. Classification (NCBI taxonomy): domain Eukaryota; kingdom Viridiplantae; phylum Streptophyta; class Magnoliopsida; order Alismatales; family Alismataceae; genus Alisma; species Alisma plantago-aquatica. Next base: position 1,116,135,668 of record OY856412.1, read on the forward strand.
CACCAAACACTAACAACCAGGAGAGAGAAAGAGAGAGCATATCCAGAAAACGTGCCACAACATGGTCAAGGCCTTAATGGCCGACACCAAGCAAAGGAAGGGGTTGTGACGCCCGTCACAAGAGCCAGGGGTGTCGCCCGACACCTCAACCTATCACCCAACAAGGCATGTCGGCCAACACACCCCTCATCTAGGTCTATCGCTCAACACAAGAGCAAACATGTCGCCCAACACACTAAGACACGATATATCGTCCAACAAGGTCATGTTTTTCCTCAAACACAAGGTGCTTAAAACCCTAGATCACAAGGATCGACCAACATGAAAGCTAAGCAAGAAACTAAGCTACTAACATGTAAACAAGATCATAGCAAGAGATAATGGAGTTAGGGTTTAGAAGTTATGCAACCCGCCTTAAGCTCCAAGCTCCAAGGAAGAAGAAGAGCTCCAAGCTTCAAGGGATGTCGACCACCTCTGCTCCTTCAAGGGGGTATCGACCACCACTGCTCCTTCAAGGGGGTATCGGCCGACACAAGCAAGGAAAGGAGGGAGTTTCGTGCACTCAAGGTGGAGAAGGAAACTAAAGGATCAAAGGAACTCAAAGCAAGGAAAAGAACCACCTATATAGAAGGAAAGGGAGGAGAAAACAAGGTAGGTCCAAACAAGGTGTCACTTTCCTAGGGGCACTTGTCCTAGAGAACAAGCCACCACTCTAGCAAACTTCATCCACATGTCCAAGATGTGCTCCAAGTGTCCACAAAACAAGGTCAAGGTTGGATCAAGCACCATGGGCGACACAAAGCACATGCACCATGGGTGACATACCTCTTAGCCGATACACATCCACACTTGGCCAATACAAGGCTCAACCCTAAGCAAAGCAAGGAACCTCAAGGCCCAACAAGCTCAACAAGGCCCAAAAGAACTCAAGCAACGAGCCCAAGCTTTCCTCTCAAACCTAGAGGAAGCAAAGAGAGGGAGGAACACCTCACAAGGTGGCAAACTTGCTCACAAAACCCTAGACTTAGGTTATTTGCAAGTAGCCCCTCCAACTCTCAACAAGGCACAACCAAACCCTAATCACCACTAAAGGTGATTAGCAAGCATCAAACCACCAAGGTTAAGCAAAGCAAACAGGGTAAACCCTAAACGAAGGTCAGGGTCCTTACAAGCTAACCCCCTTTAAGGGATTTCGTCCCCAAAATCTGAAGAGAAAAGTGAGGGATACTTCCTCCTCATCTCTTCCTCAAGCTCCCATGTGGCTTCCTCAACACCATGGTGATGCCAAAGAACCTTCACAAGAACCAGGTCCTTCCTCTTCAGCTTCTTGACCCTTCTGTCAAGGATCGCCACATGACCTTCCTCGAAAGTCACATCTTCATCAAGCTCAGCCTCAACTGGCTGTATCACTGTTCCCGAATCTGGATGACTTTTCTTCAACATACTGACATGGAACACTAGATGTAACCTGTGCAACTCTGGAGGCAACTCTATCTCATAAGCTACCTTTCCAACACATGCTATAACTGGGTAAGGCCCCATATACCTGGGTGCTAACTTGCCCTTCCGGCCAAACCTCAGCACACCTTTCCATGGCGAGACTTTGAGATACACTTTGTCTCCTACTTGGAACTCCAAAGGTCGTCGACGATTGTATGCATAAGACTTATGCCTATCCTGTGCCACTTTCAACTGTTTCTGTATCACCTTGATCTTTTCTGTTGTTTGTTATACTAGCTCAGGACCCAACAACTGATACTCACCAGACTCATACCAAGGGGATCTGCACTTCCTCCCATATATAGCCTCATAAGGAGTCGTGTCAATACTCCACTGATAACTGTTGTTGTAGGCAAACTCTATCAAACTAAGTTGTACATCCCAGTTGCCTAGAAACTGCAAAGCACAAGCTCGAAGGAGATCTTCCAAAGTCTGAATAGTCCTTTCAGACTGTCCATCTGTCTGCGGGTGAAAAGCTGTACTGAACCTCAACTGCGTTCCCAATGCTTTGTGCAACTGTTCCCAGAAATGACTCGTAAACTGAGGACCTCTGTCAGAAACTATTGTTGCTGGCACACCGTGCAAACGTACTATCTCATCCACATATACTCGAGCAAGTTTCTCGGTTGTATATGTCGTCTTCACTGGTAGGAAATGGGCAGACTTCGTCAATCTGTCCACTATCACCCAAATGGAATCATGATTCCTAGTTGTCCGGGGTAGACCAACTACGAAATCCATAGTTATATGATCCCATTTCCACTGCGGTATTGGTAAGGGTTGCAACGTACCTGTCGGCTTCTGATGTTCAGCCTTCATTTGCTGGAAAACCGCACATCTCACTACGAACTCAGCTACATCTTTCTTTAAACCGGGCCACCAATACAAGTCCTTCAGACTATGGTACATCTTGGTGACACTGGGATGGATATCATACATCGATGTGTGTGCTTCCTCGAGCACCAAATTCCTCAGCTCATCCACGTCAGGAACCACCATCCTATCACGATAGCAGACTAGCCCATCCTCGGACTCATGAAACCCATCACGCTTTTTGCTTCTGAACTCTGATCTGATCAACTGTACCGCATTATCTGTTTGCTGTGCATCTTTGATCTGCTGTCTAAGCGTAGGCTTGACTTGCATCTGTGCTAAGAGTCCAGCTAACGAGGACACCTCCATATGTACGTTCATCTTCCGTAAAGAGACAAGCATATCTCGCTCATGGCATGCCAGAGAACTCAGTTGCGCCTTCTTGGAAGAAAAAGAATAAGACTTTCTGTTAAGTGCATCATCTACCACATTCGCTTTACCAGGATGATACTCGATAGTGCAGTCGTAGTCATTGATCAACTCCATCCATCGATGTTGTCGCATGTTCAACTCGTGCTGCGAAAAGATGTACTTCAGATTCTTATGATCTGTAAAGATCTGACACACTTCCCCATAAAGACAGTGTCTCCAAATCTTTAATGCATGAATCACTGCTGCCAATTCCAAATCATGAGTCGGATGATTCTCCTCATGTTTCTTAAGCTGTCATGAGGAAAAAGAAACCACATGATCTTCCTGCATCAGCACACAACCTAAACCCTTCTTGGAAGCATCACAGAAAACAACATAGCCCTTCCCAGACTCTGGCAGAATTAACACTGGAGCACTGGTCAGCTTCTCCTTCAAACTCTAAAAAGCTTGTTGACATCGATCATCCCAGACAAAAGGTACATCCTTTCTTGTCAACTTCAACATCGGCAAAGCAATCACACTGCAATCCTTGATAAACCTCTAGTAGTACCCTGCTAAACCTAGAAAACTGCGAACTTCTGTCGGCGTCTTTGGTTGTTCCCAATCTGCAATGGATTCCACCTTCTTTGGGTCTACTTTGACTCCTTCAGTAGATATCACATGACCCAAGAAAGTCACTTCCGCCAACCAGAACTCACACTTACTGAACTTGAAATACAACTGATGTTGGCAAAGAAGAGTCAACGCTCGACGAAGATGTTGCTCAGGTTCTAGCCTGTCCCTACTATAGATCAAGATGTCATCTATAAATACTACAACAAACTGATCTAAGAATGGGCAGAACACTCGGTTCATCAGGTCCATAAAAGCAGTAGGTGCATTGGTTAACCCAAACAACATAACCACGAACTCGAAATGACCATACCTCGTCCGAAAAGCTGACTTTGGTATGTCATCCTCCTTGATCCTCAACTGATGATATCCGGACCGTAGATCGATCTTCGAAAACACTGTAGCACCATGCAACTGATCAAACAGATCATCTATCCTTGGCAACGGGTACTTGTTCTTGATCGTGACCTTGTTCAACTGTCGGTAATCTATACACAACCGCATCGATCCATCCTTCTTCTTAACAAACAACACCGGAGCACCCCAAGGCGACATACTCGGTCGGATGAAACCTTTGTCCACCAACTCTTGCAACTACTTTTTCAACTCTGCCATCTCAACTGGAGCCATCCTATATGGTGTCTGTGCAACTGGCTGCGTTCCTGGAACCAGATTGATCTCAAAATCAATCTCTCGGGGTGGAGGAACACCAGGAAACTCCTCAGGAAACACATCAGAAAACTCTCGGACAACTGGCACCTCTTCAAGGCTAAGACTTTTCGCCTTGGTAGCTACAACGGTATCTACCACGTGAGCTAAGAACGCCTCACATCCCTGTCGTAGCAACCTATCTTCCACCATAGCTGATACCAGACATGTCGGAAGAATCTTCCTATCTCCCTGGAAGATCCACTTCTCTCCAGCATCATCAAACACCGCCTACTTGGTACCACAGTCTAAAATGACCTTGTACCTCTCTAAGGTATCCATCCCAAGGATAACATCAAAACCACTCATATCAAGAGGTATGAGATCCACTTGAATGTGGTGTCCTGAGAAAGACAAGACACAAGATGGACACTCTTCTTGAAGCAACGAAGAACCATCAAGAGGGGTTTCTAACATCAAACTATCCTTCTTACGACTAACAGGTAAACGACAGTTCTCAAGCATATTATAGGCGATAAAAGAGTACGTAGAACCCGGGTCAACCAGAACAGATATAAAGCAAGAAGAAAACATATCAAAATGAAATAACTCCATCTGACCTGTCACTACTCGCGGGTTGACTATCACCTCCGGCTGATTCATAACATAGAATCGAGCCGTTGCTTGCTGTCCACGTCCTCTGCTTCCTTGAGAAGACGATCCAGCTTGAGATGCTTGACCGCGTCCTCGACCTCTGCTACCACTGGGCTGCTGTCGATCTGACCCTTTTTGATTCTGCCTCGACTGCTGCGTCACTTCAACATCTCTATTCGGGCATTGTAACTTGAGATGCCCGGTCTGTCCACAAAGATAGCATGCCCTATCTTCAAACCTTGGCCTAGATGGCCCCGTCACTGCCACTGAAGCTGTACTGTTTGCTTTAGATGGCGAAGAAACATAACTTATTCCCTTACTTGGAGACCACTGCGAAGGTACACCAAAACCTCTCATTACTGAAGGTGGTGAAAACTTGGGCTTCTTGAAGCTACCAAACCTCTATCCCTGGAACTGAGCAGTCCTTTTGTGAGACATGGACTCTCTTTTCTCCCTTACTGATCGTTCAATCCTCCGGACAGATTCCACAAACGTAGTGAACTGCTCTCGATTCTCCAACGCAGACACAGGTGTTGTCAGCTCAGAACTCAAACCTTTCTCGAAACATCTGATTCACTCTTCATATGTGGCTTCCATATGAGGACAAAACCTCAACAGATCCATGAACTTGGACTCATACTCAGTGATGTTCATCGTTCCTTGTCGCAACCGCTCAAACTGACTGATCTTCTCATCCAGATATGTCTTCGGAAAGTATCTGTTGACGAACTCGTGCCTGAAAACTTCCCAACAGATCACCTCACCAGGCTGCTTCTCTTCCTCGATGGTCCACCAGTGACCATCACTACCCTTCATAAGGTAGACAGCGTGCTTTACTTTGTCGGCCTCGGGGATGTCGAGGATCCAAAAAGCCTTCTCAAGACTTGTCAGCCACAGATCTGCATCCGCTGGATCAGCCGTTCCAGCATAATCCGAAGCTCCGACTCGGCGAAGCCGCTCAAAGGTCTTCCCAATACCTGATGCTTCTCCATGGGGAACCTGTGCTCGCGGAGGAGGCACTGGTTATCGCTCAACCATGAGATTCATCGTAGCCATCAGCTGCCCCATAAGCTGTTGATAGGCAGGGTGTTCAATAATGGCTGGGTCAGGTTGGGGGACCTCAGGCACCTGATCTCCATGTGCCTGTCCTTCAGCTGAAGCAACATCACTAAACTCAGCTGAGTGTTCTTCATGGTTTCCAGATATCTTGACTTTTCTTCCGCTGAGGGAAGAAGACGGTTGTAAGAAAGTCTAGACAACACACAAGAACAAACGACCTAGTCCTAAATCCCTGTAGACTCAGTGAACCTAAGGCTCTGATACCAAACTTGTGGCAACACATCCCACTATCACACAGACATCGAGGTGTTACGCGAAAATGTGCGGAAATCAGCATAACCACATATTATCGAAAACACGGGTTAATTAAAACTGATTGCGGAAAACTGATAAACTGAGAAACTATTACATTCCAGTCCTCATTCTACAAGAAAACAGGTTATATACATTCATTCAAGCCTGGATACATGTCCACAACTTAGAGTAACAGTTGTCCTGTCATATCATGAGCTCATCACCTGTCCATACATATAGAGGCCCGCATTCGACCAACAGCAGGATATACAAAAACATCCACAGTTGTACATCATGAAACAACGTCAAAACATTGCCAAGGACCTGAGAGTACAGGGATGACTCTAGACTCTACTACAAAACACCAAAACAACAACATGTCCATCTCTTGCCTTCTACTGCTCTTCTTGCTGCTCGGCCGCAACTCCGCGACCACCACCACGTCTAGCTCGACCACCTAAAAAGGGTGTAACTCAGCAGAGTGAGACAATCGAACATTGTCCCAGCGAGAAACATAACTCCCCGCCGTAACTATAGAACCTCAAGAAGATAAAGCTATAACAGTAGATATCTGATAACAGGTATAACAAGAGCAGTATATGCAACACAAGGCTATTCTTACCGACAAGCTTACCAGCTGTACAAAAGGCATATAACCAACATATCTTAATGGAACATGATTAATAAGATAAGATATATACATTGCCACATATCATGAGGTATATGGAAGTAAGTGTAAGATATAACAGATTAACTACACAAACAAGGCCTCAACCAATGTTCTGTGTTTTTCCTTAAGTAGTAATTACTATACGGATGAATTACATATTTTATTATGCCCTGAGGAAGTGAACCGTACCGTTCAAATCCAACCTTCGGCTGCGAAGCCCATAGTCGGTGCCATATAAGGTTAATGGAAGAGCCAGACTCCACAAACTTCCCCCTCGTAGTCAGTGTACGAGAACAACACAAGCAGGACCGCAGTCGCATGCTTAAGTGGCCTCAACCACAGGGTCAGCTCCTCAGGCTACCCTTTCTCTAGCCCGCCTTGGTACAGGTCACAACGCTAGTAAAACTGAGCCATGGGCCTGTTCCCATGCTCTGAGCCATGAACGCATTCATGCTCTTCATATCACATATCTGGAGCCATGGGCATGTTCACCATGCTCATCATATAACCGAGTCTACAACTGAAGTTGCACTCTTACCTCCTCACTTTAGGCTAGGAGAAACCTTGCATATTCAATAATATGCGCTCCGGGTAATCCCGTAGGAGAACCCGTTTCACCATCACCAAATTCCTGACGATGATGGATCTATGGCCAGGGCAACTACATGATATATTTCACTGTGATTATTAGTATATTTTAGATGGATTGCAAGATTCAACCAAGTTGTGTAACATGCAAGATATAATAGAAAGTAAATAACATAAACTCAACATTATATTATTACTGTAATCACATCAACATGATCCATCTCAAGGATTCAACATCACATGTTATCACTTGGCCTCTTGCCAACCATCCAGATCCATCTCAAGGATCATCACATACCATGGGATATCAATCCCTCATCATGTATTGCCACTGCCTCTCAAAGGCTCACATCATCATCATGGGACAAACACATCATACATGTAACCTTTTCAATAAGAGTAATTATCAAAGTGATGTTACTCATCACGTATTTCTCATAGCCTTTTCATGGCTAATCATCGCCTGCATGGTTAGTATACTCAATAATCATAGTTTCAACATAAGGACTATGCTTACTATCATGAGACGACATTCGAGATGCTATACTTATCAATCTTACATTATTTGGTGATCAAGTGTATAAAGCACATCATTAAGCAAACCCTATCTATGCTTATCCTCATCTCAGTATTATACAAATAATCAAGATGATTACTTCATGCATGTAGTCATGTGGGATATATAGAGTAAATGTTATTATTACCACTACCATTATTATTGCCATTACTACTACCATCATCATTATCATTACTACTACCATCATCATTATCATTACTACTATCAAGGAGTCACCATTGTTTGGAAGCATGGACATATGCACAACTAGTTGTTTTCATGATACGAGGATCCGTCAAAAGATAAGAGCCCTCACTATAGATCACCACAACCCTCACTAAAAGGGAGGATATAACGGCCACCTGCCCTCACCCATACTCAACTCATAACGATAGGTATATAAGCAGCAACGCTGCGTTGCGCGACACTGCGTCTCAAGGAGAGGGAGCAACGCGCGTCAGGAGTGGGGTGTCGGGCATCCCTCACATATCGGGCAACGCCCGTTATCATCAGACTGTCGGCCGACACAAGGGGTGTGACGCCCGTCACACACCACACAACAACGCCTACTACAAAGCCTATCTCGGCCAGGTCACCACCAAACACTAACAACTAGGAGAGAGAAAGAGAGAGCATATCCACAAAACGTGCCACAACATGGTCAAGGCCTTAATGGCGACACCAAGCAAAGCAAGGGGTTGTGACGCCCGTCACAAGAGCCAGGGGTGTCGCCCGACACCTCAACCTATCGCCCAACAAGGCCTGTCGGCCAACACACCCCTCATCTACATCTATCGCTCAACACAAGAGCAAACATGTCGCCCAACACACTAAGACAAGATATATCGTCCAACAAGGTCATGTTCTTCCTAAAACACAAGGTGCTTAAAACCCTAGATCACAAGGATCGACCAACATGAAAGCTAAACAAGAAACTAAGCTACTAACATGTAAACAAGATCATAGCAAGAGATAATGGAGTTAGGGTTTAGAAGTTATGCAACCCGCCTTAAGCTCCAAGCTCCAAGGAAGAAGAAGAGCTCCAAGCTTCAAGGGATGTCGACCACCTCTGCTCCTTCAAGGGGGTATCAGCCACCACTGCTCCTTCAAGGGGGTATCGGCCGACACAAGCAAGGAAAGGAGGGAGTGTCGTGCACTCAAGGTGGAGAAGGAAACTAAAGGATCAAAGGAACTCAAAGCAAGGAAAAGAACCACCTATATAGAAGGAAAGGGAGGAGAAAACAAGGTTGGTCCAAGCAAGGTGTCACTTGCCTAGGGGCACTTGTCCTAGAGCACAAGCCACCACTCTAGCAAGCTTCATCCACATGTCCAAGATGTGCTCCAAGTGTCCACCAAACTAGGTCAAGGTTGGATCAAGCACCATGGGCGACACAAAGCACATGCACCATGGGCGACACACCTCTTGGCCGATACATATCCACACTTGGCCGATACAAGGCTCAACCCTAAGCAAAGCAAGGCACCTCAAGGCCCAACAAGCTCAACAAGGCCCAAAAGAACTCAAGCAACTAGCCCAAGCCTTACTCTCAACCCTAGAGGAAGCAAAGAGAGGAACACCTCACAAGGTGGCAAACTTGCTCACAAAACCCTAGACTTGGGTTATTTGCAAGTAGCCCCTCCATTTCTCAACAAGGCACAACCAAACCCTAATCACCACTAAAGGTGATTAGCAAGCATCAAACCACCAAGGTTAAGCAAAGCAAACAGGGTAAACCCTAAACGAAGGTCAGGGTCCTTATAGTAAATGCGTGATGCAACGCTGTAAGAGAGTCCCAAGGAACTATAGGACAAATCTCACCTGAGAATACATAAAAGAAGGTGACAAGAGGAAGAAGACAACCACTGAATAGTGGAACTTCCTAGACAAAGAAGAATGAGACGTGTTTGTTGCTTCAAGAAGAATTGATGAATTCAAGGTATTAGGCATCACTCCCAATTTAATTAATATACGTTGTATTCACCTATTCAAGATTAACATTTAGTGTTACTAACTAAATCATTAATGTGCATACTAACTAGGCTCTCAGTGAGGTGCAAAGAGCAAGGCGTGCACTGAATGTGCATGACTACACAATGGGTCCAAAAGGGTATGCAGTCATTCGCCAAAGACTACAGGCTGAGGCTACTGCTCAGTCTGCTGCTACTCAAGAGTCCTCTACTATAGGTAGCACACCTATGTCTCGCCATGATGTCTAGATAGTTTGGAGGCAAAATAAGAAGGGAGAAATAAGGAAGTCCGCAACTGCTGAGGTGGCTGCAAAAATGGTAAAATATAACTTTTAGAGCAATCGTTCAAATATTGATTATTTGTGGTGTTTACTTAATTACAAATTTTTGTTTTGGCAATTAGCGGGAGCTGCACGATCTGAGGAAACAAGGAAAGTTCATCCCTGAGGGCACAAGGGATAAATTGACAGTTGCTCTAAGTAACCCAGAGCATCCTGGACGTTTTAGGGCTGTAGGTGCTGGTGTGGGCATCAAAGCATTCTTTGGTCCATCCCAGCACAAACATGTCCCAAAAGTGGGACTTTCACAAGAAGAGGTAACCTATTCTTTCTTTATAATGTTACTGTAAAAACGAATTCAATAATCAGAAGCTAACGTTTCTTTTATCCATGTATAGGTAGATAAGTTAGTTGATAGGAAACTCGAAGAAGCAATGAGCAAGTGGCAGGCATCTCTGACTGCCACTCAGCAGACAATACCTATGGCGTCCTGCTCTACTCCTACTGCAGAGGTTGGGAGTAATCATGTAGACCCACCACCTAGCACATCCGCTGTAAGTATTTTTATGATATAGTAACTAGTCTTTTCAAGATGATATGTTTTTAAGATGATATGTATATATATATAACATTCTTTACAAAAAAATTTGTAGGGGTTGAAGCCATGTCGTATAAAAAGTAAAGAATTTGTCATTGTAGAGGAGTCGGCTTACCCATCCCTACCTAGGGAATTGTTTCATGGGTCTCCATTACCAGATGGTTGGGTTCGTGTGAGCCCAATATATATATTCCCCAATTGGATGGATCTTCCATTGCCATATGCGCACCTAGATTGTGAAATGCTTGGTGAGGCAGAAGGCGGAGTGATTTTGTGGCCAAAAGCGGATGTCCTCTATACTGGAAATGTATGGTAAATTTACATTACGTTAAATTGTTAGTGTGTGTATATGATGTCAATTGATCTGAAATATATATATATATATATATATATATATATATATATATATATATATATATACAGGTTAAAAAGAAGACACCCAGAGCATCTAGGCCTCCACCTCCACCTCCTACATTACCAAGTTGGGTTCCACATGACCTACCTCTCCTGTTAGGTCCTAATTGTAGCGGTATGGCAATATGGTTAGGCGAACATGATATAAATTGTCCTATAACTGTTTCTATAGATGCGGATGTTGTAGGTCAATCATACGAAAGCAAACTATTTATATAAGATATTTTGGAGTTGTTTCGATATGATTGGATGAATACATCTGTGATAGAGCTATGGATAAGGTGAGATCTTCTTTATACATCCATATACCTTGTGTAGGATCTGGTGATCTAGTTTCTTATTTATTAATACATATGTAATACATGTTTTGTAGTTACTTAGACAAGATATGTGTAGATTTTTCATCCGAACATGTAGGATTTTTGTTTCCATCTTTGATTAGTCTAGTAGCTAAAGGCCCTACGTTAGTTCAACAATACTGCTGTGATGCTTTTACAAATTTTGCTCAAAATAAGAAGACGTTGATAATAGCTCCATTCAATGTGGAGTAAGTACTACTTTGCTTATAATTTGGACTTAAGAAAATTACATTTTTATTGTAGATTTTGAGTTATTAATTTTTAACTTTTTTACCTCTAGTGGTATGCATAGGGAGTTACTAGTTATTGTCCCCGAGACGTTCACTGTCTATTATCTAGATCCTAAGGGGACTAAATTGAATTCAAAATATAGACACAAAATGAAAATGGCATTATTCTGGTGAGAAATATTTCATTTTCATATCCATTAACATATGTTATTACATTACTATTTAATTATGCAATGTACTGTGTTACATTAACATGTAGGGCTTTAGATGAGTTCAAAAAGGCTGGAGGAAAGGTCCCCAGGAAAAAGAACCAGCCAATAATTTGGAAGAACGTGGAAGTAAGTTCCCGACTACAATGTATATATTATTTATGTGAACAATGCTTTATTAGTTGTATTTTTTAATATTTTATATGTTTCAATTTATAGTGTGCTACACAACACAACAGATGGGCATGTGCATGCTATGTGATGCGATTTATGTACATGATTATCAAATATGCCGCAGTGGACATCGATACCATTCTTGAGGTATTATATATAGCCTCATTAGATAATATAAAATATATCAATCTTATTTATATATTATTAATTATATATATACATCATTCTCTTTACATGTGTTTAAAACTGACCACACTACAAGAAATGCCTTACCAGATGTACATGCTCCCTATACGACGGGAGAATTAAATGATGTAAGAGAAGAATGGGTAACAACCATACAAGTAATGAGGGTTTTAACATATAATTGGGATGTTGATAGTGAATAATGACTAAAGAATGATATTTTGTAAATGAATTTTTGAATTATAATATGTGTGAATGTTTTCTACATGTCTGAATATTTTTACATGTGTCTGAATGTTTATACATGTGTGAATGTGAAAATGAATAAAACTGCTGGTTGCTATATGAATGTTTCTACATGTGTGAATGTGAAAATGAATAGAACTGCAGATTGCTACATGAATGTTTCTACATGTGTGAAAATCGAATGGAACTGCTGGTTGATAAATGAGTGAAAATTAATATTGTTAATTTTGCAGGTTTGTGGCCTGTTATTGGCTGATATTAATGGATGTCGTAAACCCTGCAGTTCATAACTGAACTGCATGTTCCTCATCCTGCGACCAGTCACAACAGGTTTGTAGAATGATAGAAAAAAAAAACTTATAATAGGCGTCGGTGATTTGTTTAAAACCGACGACAAATGATTACAATGTCGGATAAATAATTATAACCGACGCCTAATGCATGTGATGTGGCGTCGGTTATCAATAACCGACGTCGATTTCTCTAATGAGGTCAGACAACACGGCCGTGCTGGCCAGCAGGGTCGTGGCAGCGGGCCAGACAACACGGCCGTACTGGCCAACACGACCGTGGCAGCGGGTGAGATGACGTCGGTTATCACTAATAAACTGACGCTGATAGTGCCCCAGATGGCGCCCTTTCTGTGGCACGAAGGTTTATGGTGTCGATTTCAAAGCTAATAACCAACGCCTATACCCCCTGCTGGCGCGTTTTCGGTGGCGTGCGAAGAGTTGTGGCGTCGGTTTGAGAACCGACGCCTAAAGGTTGACCTTTTAGCGGCGCCCACATAGGTGTCGCATTAAAACCGACACTAAAGGCTTTAAATAACCGACACTAAATGCCGGTTATGTACCAGTGAACTACTTAATTAATTATTCACTTAATACTTTTCTGATCAAAAATTAACTAATCATATTCCTTTTACATATACAAGAATAATTGTGTGATTGTGTCAAATCGAGAATAAGATTTTATGTGGGTACTATAAGTCAAATGTTTACGGTTAAACACATACCTAAGACACAAGTCTCTCGTTCATGTTTACAAACCGCGGTTTGTCATTAACTTAGTCGCTTGGTTCATGACTGGATCAATTAAAAGAACAACGAGCATAGAGAGAATAATAGAGCGCTAATTTCTTTAAGTAACACATCTCCTTTTTTAAATAATAATCTGATTTGAGTTTTTTAATTCAGTTTATTTGTTTCTTATGTGCTGTTTATTCTACCATTTCTTATTTGATTTTTGTCTTGACCTATAAACCTGTCAATTAAATTGTAATTATCTGCTATTCCTTGTAGCGACCTAATAAAATCCAACACCAACAATGTCCTTAATCAGTAAGTTAATATGACATACATAGTAAAAAAATATCTAGAACTGCAGTTATATATAGATGCTAAAACTTTGACATTGAAATATAAATACTGGAACAAATTATGTCAGAAGTCTGAATGCCCACCGACTCAAATGATTTTAGAAAATTTACCCAGACTTTGACATTGGATCAAATTCACGAAATTTAAAAAACCCGTGATGCAAGCCACTTACGAACCGGTGGCCGTGACTCGGCTCTGTGAGTCAGGACCAGCAACAGCTGGCCGGTAAATCAAGAAACGGACTCTGAGCGCGTGTAGAAGGCAACTCCTGAAGAGTAGCAACTGGAAGGAAAACCCGGTACACATTTGTGAGACATAGCGTATCATCAATAGTAAGAAGCCGTTTTAGTAGTGAATGGAAACACTGTACATGCTTACCTACTACATCTCATGTATAAATGAAATCCAACTGCCACTGAGGAAAGGAGTGAGAGTTCACCTTTTCGGTGGGGCCTGAGGCATTAAATAAGATCTGAAAATGCTTGGCTGATGTCGCACTAGTGAATTTAAATCCGGAAAGTGAGGAGGGAACATCCACGAGCTTACGACATTGTAGCTGCCGGCTACAATCTGGCAAATTGGCAACAACTACACACCTCTTCATGAGTTGTTCCATAACCAAACATATTTGAAATTATTTTTTTGACCAAAGAAACACTATATCCTTTAATTTTACCCATCTTCTCCACTACCACAAACTGAAAAATCCATACCACTCTCTTGACAAAAAGCTCTAGCAGCCATCGATATATTATATGGACTGAAAGAAATCATAGAAAATACAATAGCCATACCAACAACATCCAGCCGCTCTTAGATAAGGTTGATGATACATATGATCTATTTTCACATTACATGATCACAAATCAACATGGAAATGCACAGGGAGAATGAAGAACCTGCTGACATCTTTGGAGGAGGAGGAAGTGGTTGCAAAACATTCACCATGGAGGAAATCCTTGTTGATATGAGTGACTTCTAGATTAGCAATTTTTATATTATGCTTTTATCATCGTAGAGGCATATTGCTTAGGGGCGCTTCTCCTATTATTATCATCAATCGACATTCAGGCTTTATTTTCTGTGATTATATATAGGTTGCACTTCTAGTGATGTCTATACTACGATCTTTATATATTTCTTTATACCCTAAATTTTTATGTGGTTTTGTGTGCAAATGCTTTATCTATATATGTGTGAAGCTTTCATAAAAAAAACATTAGGTCAGAGTTCTCAACTTCTCCAAGACCCTATAGTGATAGGCAGGCAATCACTCAGTGGTGTTGTCGAATCAAACTACATGAACATCCGATCTGACTTGAATCTACATGAAAATTCAAAAAAACTACAATACATTTGATCATACTAGAGGAAAAGTCTAAAACATTATAGTGGCTAATGGGAGCTATACATCAGTTGTTCTGGAACATGATAGTAAATGATCCCACAACATAAACTAACATCATTGGATGATTATGATAGAGATATTTCCCTCCTGAGTCCTACTATTCTACAAAGCAACAAGCTTCTCGACCTTCTTCAACAAAATTAACAGTGTTAGTTAAAACTACAATATAGAAAACAATTAACATTTAAGCAAGTAACTAAAACTTGATCGTGCATTATGGATCAATCTTAGATACCCAACCACTACCTCTTGTGAAAAAGATAAGATGTTATATACTTAACCCACTGCCATGACACTTTTGATATATATTGTACTACAAGAAAAACACAAGGGATGGGGGTGGGGGAAGTGGACACCAATGAGAAAAAGTATTGAGGTAGAATAGGTGAAAGATTGGAATAATACTAAAAAGCAATGGCAGAGAGGGTGAGAGGAAGAGAACAAAAAACAAAAATTATCTAGAGTGGAGAAGATGTGGACAACAAGTGAAGATAGATGGGTTTGACAAACCCTTGGAGCCAACAATCTACAAGTAAGAAAACACCTACAAAGAAGTTGACTCTGAAAATATATTTGTAAGCAAACTACCAAAATCAATGTAGAAGTAGGTCTAAAAACCAGGCTGGACCTCTTTTGTATAAAGCTCAAAAGTGAAAAAATATTTAATGATCACTAATATACACAAGTAATCTCATTAGTAGGAAGTACAAAACCTTTGTAACAACACTTACAAGTGCAAAACTTTTACAAATACAATGACACAACAAAAGTAACATATGAAAATGGCATAACTAAAGCATAACCTTATTTGGTGTCAACAACAAAATCTAACACTCCACAAAATGTACCACTATGGTCTATGGTTACATCTACATCAACTAAAAAAATGAAGAAAATTAGAGACAAGTTAATGGTTCACACCTTTATACAAGGAGAAGGGGGGAGTGAATTAGGAGAATCTGCATGATTGGTATTTTGTAAGAAAAGATGATGGAAGGTACGATGACAATTAGGATATTGTGACTATTCACTAGTGTCTAGGTTTATAACTCACACATTTGAAGATTGTAAAGTAGAAAAAAGCAATGACCAATGTATTCAAGCCATATGATTTGGTGGGAGAGTTGAAAGAGGCACAAATATTTCAAAGACAACCTAAATAAAAAAACTAAAACATGTGTTTTCACTCAGCTGGGTATGAAACTTGACTAAAATATAAAAACCTAAATTTGTCAGCTCAACTTGGGTGTATATTCGATCATGTGGTAATGGACCTTTAGCTTTGTGGAACTAATTAATGCAATAAAAGGTGAGAATAAAATTTGTTTTAAGGATAAGAATCACTACCTAACTTATCATACAACAAAGTACAAGAGTTTTAACATGTGCTTGAACTTCACTCACAAATTTGTAAGTTGTAGTACTATTTAGTGAGGGTGGGTATGGAAGTCATGTACAGATGATATGGGGCTTTCACAAGTGTGTATTGATGTGTTGTGCAATCTATAGTTTTCAAAGATTGCTCGAAGAGACAATTTTTTTTCTATATTCTCATTTACATATTCAAAAGCACTAGCATACCTTAGAAGTCCAAGATATTAACATATTAGATTGTTTCCCACCTAGATGTCATCTTCCATACATATACTGATGAGGCCATGCTAGTTTTTCCTTGTCACCCATTAAAGAAACACAAACCTTAATTTTCATGCATTAGAAAGAACTACTTGGGTTCTAGATTCAGTGATCATCTCAAGGCTTCTATAGTGAAGGCAACATTGTAAATTTTTTTTCTACCCTTATATCTATTGACCTAACAATTAAACATTGTCCATATTTTGATGATGACTTAACCATTCCATTTATATGTATCTAATATGTCTATTTGAGATTGATTTTAGATATTAGGTACATGAAAATGATCAATTCAATCAAGCCCTAGCTTGATCATATACAAGACAAAGTCAATGCAAATGTACCTTTCTGTAAAACATCCTAAATGACTTAGGGCAACTTTTGTAATTATTTGTATTGATGCTATGATTTGTAATTTAGATGAGAGAAAACTAGGAACACTTAAAATGAATTGTTAAGAACTCAAATGACAATTTCCAAAATGCACCACAAACACCCTTGTCGGCCGAATTTCCATTTTAGAAACTCGACCGACGTCTAGGATGGGTCTTGGAAACTGCCACTTTTGACCAAGTTTGTCCTGGTGACAACTCGGTCGACACCCTGCACAGACAAAGTGATTTTACGTCATCAGTCAAGTTTCATCTAGGATAAATTGGTTGACAACTCAAAATATGTTTGTCCTATAGTGTTATTAGTTGAGTTACCTTTATTGAAACTCAACTGACTACAATGTATGGAATGTGCAGAAAGGTGTTTCTATCCATTGGAGTGTTGCAAACATCAAAAATAGATCCATTGAAACACCCTAAATGACTAGAATTCATTCCCAAGTGCTTCTAGTGGCTAGTAGACATCCCCAACTATAGATAGGGACCCTTGGGATTCATCCCATGTTTTTATCTTATGCTTGTGGCTACAGTTGAGTGGATTTGTCTACTAAGATCCCCTTTCTCTTTCTTTCTTACTAATCAAAACGTCATTATGGGTGAGATAGGCTATGTGTAAGAGAGCTACTTCATTATACTCTTGTAAAGCTCTCAAATATTCCCTTTCCCAATCTCTTTCTCAAGTGGAAATTTGGTAAAAACTTCTCCAAGGTGAAGGAGAAGTGAAGGCTGAAGATCCTTGAGAAGATTGTGTAATCCCTTCAAGGCAGAAGACTTGTTGCAAGAGGGGAGCTCCTTGCAAAAGTGGGTAAGCTCCTGTAGAGGTTTAAGACTCTTGATTGAAGGATAGGTAAGACCTTGTAAGGTTTATTGTCTCCTTTTGATCATTAAAAAGGAAGGCTAGGTGTCATTGCCCTATAAAAGAAAGGTCTTATTGTATGTCGTATAATGGAATATAAGTATGCAATGGTTTCAAAATCCTAGAGGTTGACCTATGTAGGTAGTGTATGTACATTCTCCTAGTTTGAAGTTTGGAACCACTATACATAGCTTGTTCTTGATCTCATTCAATCTCTCTCATCCTTGCTATGTATGTTTAGTTGCACATAAATTACATATTTGCAATCCTATTTTGCGAGGTAATTTGAAGGTCTAGTGAATTTGGTTTAAGTGCTTTAGCTCTATCCACTCCACTCTAGAGCCCTTTGATCTAACAAGTGGTATCATGGAACAATCTTCTCTAACACGATCTCCCATGAGAGGAGAAGATGGGTGACAACCTTCTAGGTTCTCTCAACTTGGAGGGTGGATTCCCCATGAGACCTCCAATCTTCAATGACACAAACTTCCTTTATTGGAAGGGAAGGATGCAATTCTACTTTCAAGGGAGATACGACATGTGGAAAGTGGTCGTCCTTCCTACAAGGAGTCAGTTGGAGATGTGGCTACTTGGGATGAAGCTACATCAAAGAAGGCCCAGCTAGATGCAAAGGCTATAAGAATCATCTATGTAGCCTAACTCCTTTTGAATTGAGTTAGGTCTCTTATTAGGATACCATCTATGAGATATGGAACAAACTATGCATCACCTATGAAGGGACCAAGAAAGTCAAGGATTCCAAGTTCTACATGTTCAAAGGACTCCTTGAGAACTTCAAAATGGGTAAGAAAGAGAGAGCAACTAAGTTGTACTCAAGGCTCAATACCATCATCAATGGACTTGCTTCTTTGGGCTAACCCATGGATCAAGGAACCATCAACTCCAACATCCTTAGGTCTCTACCTAAGAGGTGAGAATCTAAGGTGACCTATGTTGAAGAAATAAGAATCCTTGGTGAAATTTCTATGAAAGAGCTCATTGCAAACCTTCAATCTATGAGACAAGACTTGACAAGGAAGAAGAAGAAGTAAACTTGAAGAGAAGGAATCAAAGAAGATGAAGGAAAATGTCTTCAAAGTTCAAGTGGAGGCCATTGTTCTTCAACAACAACATACTTGTCAGGATACTCCCTCCTCTAGTGAAGATGAAGCCCCTAATGTTCATGAAGCTAACTATTCCAAGGGGACACACTTCAAAGGAAAGCCTTCCTCTTCTTCTACTCCAAGGTGCTATGTGTGTGGCCAAAAGGGACTTTACTCTTACTTATTATAGTGATGTGGATTTTGCTAAGTGCTTAATTGATAGAAAGTGCACAAGTGGCACTTGCTTCCTCCTAGGACCATGCTTTGTTTCTTTGTTCTCTAAGAAATGAAACACTGTGGCTCTTTCAACTATCAAGGCTGAGTACATTGTAGCTAGTAGTTGTTGTTCCCAAGTCCTATGGATGAAGCAAATGCTCCAAAACTTTAATGCTCATTATGACATTTCTCCTATCTTTTGTGATAATACTAATGAAATCAATCTTTCTTACAATTTTATATTGCATAGTAGAGCTAACATATAGATGTTCTCCATCACTTCTTCCATGACCACATTGCCAAGAAAGATATCTATATCACTCATGTGGACACAAAAAATCAACTTGTAGACATTTTTACTAAACCTCTAGCTAAAAAGCAATTTACTTTCATTAGATCAAAATTGATTATTACTACTCTTGATGATAGTATGCCTTCTAGCTAGATGTTCTGTTACCTATATGTTCTTGCTCATAGTTTGCTCACGTTATGCTTGTTATGTTGGTATGTATGCCCAGAGAGCCAATCATATGATGATTGGAATGTGGCATTATATACCGGATTTGATAATGATAAAGGTAATTCCATATATTATGTTTGTCTCAATCATGAGATGATGAAACAGACATAATAGATGTCTAAAAAATGGTGTTACTCGATGACAGATTTCTTCATGTTGATGATATGAACAATAAGATCATATCTATGATAAGAGTACATACATTCTTGTTATGTCCCTAGTTAGATATTATTGTGGAAGCAAAATAGATGACAATATACAGAATACTAGAGCGTGTGTATATTTATGACAAAGTCTCATCAATCATGA
The DNA here is from genome assembly GCA_963693085.1 of Alisma plantago-aquatica. Taxonomy (NCBI): domain Eukaryota; kingdom Viridiplantae; phylum Streptophyta; class Magnoliopsida; order Alismatales; family Alismataceae; genus Alisma; species Alisma plantago-aquatica. The sequence goes on from OY856412.1 coordinate 1,116,155,974, forward strand.
GATATGATATCAAGACAAGCATACAAATACATGTCAGAGAATAATGTATCAAACAGACCTGCCTTGAGAGTGTTACATGGATATCATGGATGGTAGTCTGAATCATATCTCATAGTGATAGTGGTGATTGTGGTTCTCAAACTTGAAGTCACTACACTCATCACATGTCATTCGTTGTACTTAGACATTATCCAACATGAACTTGAATAAGGGCTTCCATAGAAGGTGATGCCTGAGTGTAATGTGACACATGGGGATTGAGTGTGATTGATGTAGAAGGGATTTGTCCCTCCTACAGGAGATTGATATCCAGGCCTCTTGATAAGTGAGATTGAGAAATGTATGACCATACTCATGTGACTCAATATGCGATATGTGATCTCACATGCATCTCAGACAATCTTCTCTAGTTTAAGGAACATGAAATTGAACATTGAAGAGGATGAAGATTCCATGCCTTGAGTTCAATCCTGATATTAGAGACAAAGGAACTAAACGATCATGGTAACATTGATCATGGATTATAGGTTGAATTTGTTCTCCAACTTTCCAAATTACTTGGTTAGCAATAATGGGTTTCTATATATTGCTCATTTCTTGTGATGTCTTGGTTATGGACATTCAATGCCAATGTAATTTGGGACCTATAGGTTCACACACATAGGATGCACTTGGAATTGGACTTTATTCATGAATGATGTATAACTTGATTATTAAAAGTGTTTAGGTATTAAACAATTAAGATTCAAGATTTAATGATGACTCTGAACTGACCGGTTCAAGTGTTGAACAAATCAGTTGGAGTGTTAGGTCAATTGAAAACAACAATTGGCTGAATATTTGCCTAAATTAGTCATGTGAAATTACCATTTCACATATGAAATGACCATTTTACTTATGAAATGACCATTTCATGTTGTGAACTGATCGATTCATCATCTGGATCATGTGGTTCAATGATCAATTCAATTTAATCAAGGATTGATGTTGATGTCATGATTTTACATTAATCAGATATTGAATAACAATTACTTAAGAATAAGAAAGTACATGAACTGACCGGTTCATCTCTGAGCCGACCAGTTGGATAGTTGGGTATCAATTCATGAAATTTGTCTCTTTGACTCCCATACAGACTGGAAACCCTAACCTTGGCCTCTTCTATAAATAGAGGGGTATTGGGGGCTTTCCAAACATAACAATAAGATCTAACATTATTGTCCTCTATGGTTGTGGTAACCAAGAGAGCCCGGGCAAGTCCTACCCATGAAAGGGAGGGATAGTAAGGGAGAGACAATTATGGGAGACTGAATCAATCCTAGTAGACTACCGTTTGAAGGGACAACTCCTTTGCATTGGCTCTAGTAGCGCAACGTGGAGTTCCCCATGGTCTATGTGGACTACTCTAGAGGCTATATGGTTTCACCCGCTAGGACGATGCCATCAACCACCATCCATGGTGATCAACTAGGAGGCCTCTACTGATGACTATTCGAGTGATGCTTGAGAAAAGGCACATGTTAATGCAACAAGAGTTGTCACTAGAATTGCTCCAGGACTAGGTATAACTCTTGTTACCCTCTTTCCTATATACATTGTTGTTGACACAATCTTGTTGATTAGGGAATCATGGTTTAAATTTTTATTTCTATTTCCTTATCAGTCGCCCCAATTTCCCTAGAGTGGTATTAGATCCAGGTTAATTTACGGTGTATCTGGATTTAAATCAATATGATTGAATTTATTTTATTTCATATAATGTGAATATTAAAACGGCTAATAAGCATATCTAATTAAATATCACATACGATCCCTATATATATATATATATATGCAATCTATATGTGTCACCCTAAAAGTGTTCTGATGGTGGATGTTAGCATGGTTATGTCCAATAAACCTAGATTTATGTGTCTGTGGTTTTGGTTGTTTATTCTTGTTTATATCTCAGTTTGCATACAGAGCCTCTTCCTCCTTTCTAACTGTAAATTAATGTTCTTCTTCCTATTTCCCCTTGAATATGACTCGAGGTTTCCCTTTTACAATGTATTATGAAATAGGATATTTTTAATTTATGTTTCACTATGATAAAACATTCTGCACTAGATGAACTGACTAGCTCGTGGGACAAACCGATCTACTAGAGGACCCATGAGGCTAGACGACGGGTGGTCCAACCGATTGGCTAGAGGAGTCTAGACATTGATTGAACTTGAGACCAAATGAGTGTTTCAAGAGCCCAACCAAGCAGCCGAGAGGTGAGCCAATGGGTTCAAATGTTGAACTGATCAACCCGAATTTGTTGGAGCACAAATCTTCACCAACAATAGGTTGCTGCATAGGATGTAGACCATAGGTGGTAGTAATTTCTTTTGGATCCAAGGAATTGCAATAGTGTGGCCATAACCATAGTTTGTGTTTATAATTGCATGTTTTTGTTTGTGGGATATATCATGTATATGATGTGTATTATAAGTATGTGGTAATTGGATATGTATATGTATATATATGTATATATATATATATATATATATATATATATATATATATATATATATATATATATATATATAATCCCTCAATCTAATATTAAGCCTAAGATACTTTCCATTAGAAACACACATGAATAGCTTGATCGCATAAGTGTGGACAAACCAAGTGTGGTGCACTGTCCATCTCATGGAAGTGTGATGGTAGTTATGTGGGCCTACCAAGAAGAATGCATTACTATCGTGTTGGCTTTTGGGTCATACTTAACTAAGTGATCTTAATGAGATTAAGCACCTAGAAGCTTGTAGATGGACTATGGTAAAGAGTTGTGTATACCATCTATCCAAGAATTGTATATGATGCAATTGGCAAAAGTTTCCTACCTTAATAATTGGTTATGGACACTGACATTAGACATGTAATAGTTAAATTATTTTGGATCTTGGCTCACTAGAAGATTGCAATCTTCTGAATTGTTAGTGGGGGGTTGTTCTTAAACAAAATAGTGGGGATCAATAATTAATTAAAAGCCTAATTAATATCACAAATATTATCAAATCAAATCAAAATGTTTTGACAAATTTGAAAATTTTCCTTTGTAGAATCTAATGGAAAATACAAACACATTATCATTGAGATCAGTCTTTGAGTACGACAAACTAGATGGAATATACTTTCACATCGTTCTCAACAATGAGTGAATGCTCTATGTCCTTGAAGGACCAGAGCCAGAGGAACCAGCTCCAAATGCGACCGAGGTTGAAATGGGTGCTTACTTGAAGCATGCCATTTATTCCACAAACATTGAAGACCTTATGCTGAGTAGTATAAACTATGAGTTGCATGACCATCATGAAAACATGGATATTCTTGAGATGGTAATACATCTTAAGAATCATGTAAAACAACCAAGTTATAATGTCTTCAAAGTGTTATTTGAGTGCAAACTGACAGAGGGAGATCTAGTGGAGCCCCATGTTCTAAATATGTGGGCATGTGGAAAGTCTGGGATTTCCTTTAGGTCAAGAGTTGCCTATGAATCTGATTCTACAATCATTGCTTGAATCATATAGCCAGTTTATCTAGAGCTATCACTTGAGTAACTTGGACAAACTACTTTCTGAGTTTCTTGGCATGATTAGTGCCAAAGCAAGAATGAAGAAGGACAAAACAATGATGGTGATCAACGGAAGTGACTCTAAGGGAAAAGGCAAGGCCAAGAATAGTTTAGAGGCTAAGTTGAAGTCTAAGTATTATCCTTTTCACTTAAATGATTAAGGAAGGAAAGTGCACCTTTGTCACCTGCTTGGACATTAGAAAAAGAACTGCCCTCTTTATATAGAGGATCTCAAGAAGAAGAAGGAGATAGAGATCTCCACTTGAGGACCTGAGAAGAAGTAATCTAGAACTATGTGGAGCAAGGGTCATTCATCTAATGGGCATGTAATAGAATTAGTGAATAGCTATTATGTACCTACCATTAATGAAAACATCATGTATCTTGTATGCACACGAATATTATAAATAAATTGATGTTTCATTTTAAAAGATAATATCTTACATGACAATGCCTAATATCTCATAATTATACTTGATAGTTGAAGAGACAAATATGTGTAAAATATATACTACATGACTCAATGACTCAAAAAATGAATACCTATAGCATTGTCATCTAAGCACGTAAATGAGAGTTGCATTTCTAGAATCCATAGTGATGGTTATCTTGACTGTTTTGGTTATTGAACCATTAGAGATAGGCAAGTTTTATGTACTGGGAAATATGACAAAAGAATATGCACTAGATGTAGTGGGAGAGAAACTATTCTATTAGGGTTCAAACATATTGATGTATATAGACCTTTTAGAATAAATGCTAAAGGTAGTTACCAGTACCTCAATATATTTATTAATGCTATTAGTAGATATGAAAGTTAGCATTTAGTGAAATACAAGCCTAAATCCCTTGACGTGCTCAAGGAGATTATAAATAAAGTACATAATCAACTTGGTATAAGTATTAAAGCACTTTGATATGATTGATGTTATAATATTTAATCCCAGAGTTGAGAACCTTCTACAGAGATTGTGATAGTGTATCACAATGAACTCCACATGAAACATAATGATATATTAGAAAGAAGTAATTACACCCTATTAAGTTTTGGTGTGATTATAAATATATCTAGATCATCTTCAATTTCCTTTTCGAGCACATGCATTACACTAAAACAATGTACCGTCTAAAATAGTTTTATTAGTAGATAGACTTTGCTGTGTTTTTTCTCTTTTACACTTAGTCTATTTTCTATTATTCTTTTCCTTTACACTTATGTTTTATCCCACATGGGTTATCTCTAGACCCTGTGGTTCTTTTGTGTATTATATAGAGACTCTTGTATATTCTTTTATCATCGAATAATACAAGACCTTTTTCCGCATTATCCAGATGGTATCAGAGCAACAAGATCCACCCTAATTCTCCCCCCCCCCTCCTTACCCTAACCTACCCCTGCGCCGTCAACCACCACACCGCCGCCGCCCCCCCCTGCGGTTTTCTCCCTGCCGCCGTCGTCCTTCTTCCTCCTCCTCCCTTCCTTCCTTACCCTACCACCACCGCAACCCTTCTTTTCTCTTTCCCTGCCCACCGCCCCATCTCCTTTCTTCCCGCTGCTACAGTACCGCGGCTGCTACAGTACCGCGGCGCTACAGTACTTGCTGTCCGCCACCAACAGCCACCACCACCACCATTTTCCCGGCCCCTACATCACCCACAACCCTGCACCACACCCCCACATCCTCACTATCTCTATCCTTGTGGCCTAGACAACCACAAGTTCCTTTTTCGGTCTCCGTTCATTTTCTAAATCCGTTACGTACAGCCCCGACACTTTCCAGTTCTGGTACGTTGAGGGTCTAAAAGCTACATCCGGATCTGCCTGCCTGCGCCACATGGTGGAGTAATTGTTTCTCCATGTTGGCGTAGGTTCTGCTTCTTTATCTCTGCCCCGTGAGGGTTTCTGAGGTCCATGATCGGATCTCCTATCTGCTGCTGCTGGTCCATGTGTTGGACACTTCCTGCTGCCTACTAATTCTACGGTCTGCCCTGCGCTCGTACTGCTGACTGTCTGCTTCTACTCTCATGGCGACTTCAGATTTACCACGGTCTTTGTGTGTTACTTCTATTAAGTTGGATGGCTCCAACTATCACCTATGGGCTGCTTCATTCGAACTCTACGTGAAAGCACACGGGCGCCACTCGCACCTGACTACCAAGGGTCCTGCTGTACCTACTGCTACTGATAATGACAAGACTAAGCAAGCTTATGATCTCTGGTCCAAGGAGGATTATGGGGTTATGGCCTGGCTGGTCAACAACGTTGATGCTAAGATCAACCACTCTCTGCTTCGCCTTCAGACTACTAAGGAAATGTGGGATCAACTATCCCATGTTTACTCTCATCAACAGAACCCCAAGAAGGTGTTTGAAATTTTCAAGAAGCTTGCGAAACAACACTTCTCGACATCTGACTCTGTGGAAGACTACTACAACTCGTGTTGTGCTCTGTGGGATGAGTTTCAGGTTTATCATCCTCTGACTGCGAATCTTGAAGAACTACATCGTCAGGGGAATGAGCTCATGCTTGTTCAGTTCCAGGCTGGCCTTCCTACTTCGTTTGCTGGGGTCGTGGATTAGATCCTCTCTAGTGACCCGTTACCTACTCTTCGGGACGTCCTCAAGCGGGTCCAGCGTCTTCCTTCTTTGACACTCTCTACTTCTGATGGAGCAGCCCTTGCTGTCCGTTATGCGGATTCCTTTCGTGGTCGCGGCCGAGGTCGTGGTCGTGGTCGTGGTGGCCGCTCTTCTGCACCTGGATGTGGTTCTGGCTCGGAGTCAGGGGAGCCCCGCTACTGCACTCACTGCAAGCGTACTAATCACAATGAAGACCGCTGCTGGATAAAATATGGTAAACCTGACTGGGCGAACCAGGTTACCACTGAACAACCTGCATCTACCTCTACTGCCTCTGCCCCTACTGCTGATTGGATTCGCTTTGAGTTTGAGAAACTGCTTCAAGCCCGCCTTGCCTCTACTTTTGCGGACTCTCCTGAGAATGGCGCTGCTCTCCTGACGACGACTGGTAAAAGCCCTTGGGTGATTGACTCTGGTGCGACTGCACATATCTCTGGTACTGCTAGTTTATTTTCTACTCTGCGCAAGACTTCTCTTATACCGCCTATGACGGTTGCTGATGGTTCCAAATCTCCTGTTTGTGGCATTGGAGATATCACTTCTACTAGTACTCTACCTCTGCAGTCTGTGCTATATGTGCCCAACTTTCCTCTGAATTTACTTTCTGTCAGTAAACTGGTAAAAAGTCTTCATTGTGCTATTACATTTGACCCGGATGGTGTTCTGTTTCAGGATCTGCGTACGAGGACGACGATTGGTTCAGTTCATGAGGGACCGGATGGATTATACTATTTGGACGAGCCGAAGCCAGCTGCTTTCCTGACATCTACAGTTCCTGATATTCAGTGGCATTACCGTCTGGGCCACCCGTCTGCTGAGAAGTTGAAGGCTTTATTACCGACTGTTGCTAGCACTAGATTTTATTGTGAAACATGTCAATTGGGCAAACAACACCGTTCTACTTTTTCTGCAAAATTTTGTATTGGCTCTAAAGCCCCCTTTGACATTGTGCATGCTGACATTTGAGGACCGTGTTCTGTGCCTAGCGTTTCTGGATTCAAATATTTCTTAAGTTTTATTGATGATTTTTCCAAAACCACATGGTTATTTTTACTGACAGACAGATCTACTGTAGTTGAAAAAATTTCAGAGTTTTTTGCGGAAATTCGGACTCAATTTGCTAAGCCCATCAAGATTTTTCGCACAGACAATGCCTTGGAATTTGTGCAACTTTCTGTTCAGTCTTTTTGTAAACGTCAGGGCACCATTCACCAGACTTCCTGTGCTTATACCCCACAACAAAACGGTGTCGCTGAGCGTAAGAATCACCATCTCCTTGAGGTCGCCCGCACACTTCTCTTTCACTACCATGTTCCTCACAAATTCTGGCCTGAGGCAATCTCCACTGCTTGCTATCTCATAAACCGCATGCCTTCCTCTGTACTTCACAATAAAATCCCTTTTCAAATTCTTTTCCCTAATCTACCACTGTTTGCTGTACCACCGCGTATTTTTGGGAGCACATGCTTTGTGAAGAACCTTAGACCTGGTCTTACTAAATTAGATCCCAAGGCCACCAAGTGTGTTTTTTTGGGCTATTCCCGCACTCAGAAAGGATATCGGTGTTATGATCCTGCTTCACATAAATGGCTTGTATCTGCGGATGTGGTATTCTTTGAACACATGCCATTTTTCTCTTCGGAGGGTTCTTCTCTTACGTCTGATTTGTTGACTGATACGCCCTTACCTATGGTGGATGATGAGTATGATAGCCCTACTCCTGTATCTACAAGTGAGAAGCCCCCTCTGCAGGTTTATTACAGAAGACCAAAGCCAACAGCTCCCTCTATGGCCTCTCCATCGTCCACGTCCTCTACGCCAGATCAGCCACCTCCACAGGTATTTTCTAACCTTGATGTTCCCATTAGTCTGAGAAAGGGGACATGTGCTTGTACGAAACATCCAATTGGGAATTTTTGTACGTCTGCTCATTTGAATTCTAATTTTGCCAACTTTACTACTGCTCTGTCTGCTATTTCTGTCCCTAAGACTGCTGCTCAGGCTCTTAAAATCCCAGCATGGCGTCAGGCAATGGAAGAAGAAATGAAGGCTCTTACTGATCGTCATACTTGGACTCTTGTTGATCCTCCTACTGATTGCTCGCCAGTTGGGTGTCGCTGGGTCTTCACAGTGAAATATCAGCCTGATGGTACGGTCGAGCGCCTGAAAGCCAGACTGGTTGCTAAAGGATACACTCAGACCTATGGGGTTGTCTATTTTGAAACCTTCTCTCCTGTGGCATGACTTAATTCTGTCAGGATTCTGATCTCTGTTGCTGTTAATTCTGATTGGCCGTTATACCATCTTGATGTGAAAAATGCCTTTCTCTATGGCGATCTACATGAAGAAGTCTACATGTCTCAGCCCCCCGACTTTATCTGTGAGGGGGAGCCATCTAAAGTCTATAGTTTAAAAAAAGCTATCTATGGCCTCAAACAGAGTCCACGTGCGTGGTTTGACAAACTTAGCACTATTCTCCATGATTATTCTTTTCGCCGCTCTCAGTCGGACCACTCTATTTTTGTTAAACAATCCACAACTGGCATTATTATTCTTATTGTGTATGTTGATGATATTATACTCTCTGGGAGTGATGCAGCAGGTATTCAGGCAACTAAGTGGTATCTTGAAAAGCACTTTGTTACTAAAGACCTCTGTTCTTTACGCTACTTTCTTGGGATAGAGGTCTCTCGCTCTTCTGCAGGACTGTGTCTTTCTCAGCGGAAGTATGTTCTGGACTTGTTATCTGAGACTGGACTCCTAGGTGCTAAGCCTGCTAGCACCCCTCTTGATCCTAACACTGATTGGGATGATCACGCCTCTCCTGCATATCCTGACACTCATCAGTACAGACGAATGGTCGGGAAGCTTATCTACCTCACAGTCACACGAGCTGACATTACTGCTGCTGTCGGATTGGTTAGTCGCTACCTTGACAAACCCCGACAATGTCATTGGGATGTTGTTTGCCATATTCTACGCTATTTGAAGAACTCTCCTGGAAAAGGGCTTCTCTACAAAAAACATGGGCACTGTAAGATACTGGGCTACTCAGATTCTGATTATGCTGGGAGCAAGGTTGATCGCCGCTCCACTTCTGGATACTGTACTTTTGTTGGGGGCAATTTAGTCACATGGAGGAGCAAAAAATAGGCTGTGGTTGCCCGCTCTAGTGCTGAAGCTAAATATCGCGCCATGGCACATACTACCTGCGAGCTCTTCTGGATTCGAAGCCTTCTGACAGATTTTGGTTTTTCAGACTTGTCGCCCATTCCTATGTTCTGTGATAATAAAGCAGCCACTTTCATTGCTAGCAACCCTACCTTCCATGAGCGCACGAAGCATATTGAAGTGGACTGTCACTTTGTTCGTGAGGCGGTTCTATCTGGTCAGATTTCTACCCCTTACATTCATACTGATGAGCAGATTGCTAATATCTTCACAAAGATTCTTCCAAAGAAGCGCTTCACTGATATGACATCCAAGCTGGGCATGATTGACATCTATGCTCCAGCTTGAGGGGGAGTATTAGTAGATAGACTTTGTTGTGTTTTTTCTCTTTTACACTTAGTCTATTTTCTATTATTCTTTTCCTTTACACTTATGTTTTATCCCACATGGGTTATCTCTAGACCCTGTGGTTCTTTTGTGTATTATATAGAGACTCTTGTATATTCTTTTATCATCGAATAATACAAGACCTTTTTCCGCATTATCCAGAAGTTTAAAAGACACCATATGAGATACGACATGGGATGAGTCCCGATATTTCTTTAATAAATATTAGGATTGAAATCTTATAAAGAAAAATAGTTTCTTGAAAAGCTTTGTCTAAAAATCACATAAATGTTATTCTTTTGAATGCTACTTTTACGTTCCAATCTGAAAAAAAGTGTTTTGTTTCTAGGATGGTTGTATTCCTACAAGGATTTGATTATAAAAGAATTAGTGAGAGAAAAGTAGAACTTGAAATGCTCGAGACAGAGAAGAAAAACATTGAACCTAAAGGGGTACATCAGGAAGAATGAGATTCACAAATAGTTGTGGAATCTCAAGTTTCTTATGTAACACAAAACCTCATAAATCTAGTAGAACACACATTGAGTTTGAAAGATAATGATATCTTATAACTCAAAAGGCGGTGAGTTGTTCATGAGATGATGAGACAACAACCTACCTAGATGCTATTGAGGGGCCAGACCAAGAGAAATGGCTTAAAGACATTAGATCCAAGATGGAGTCCATGTAAACCAACATGGTATACCCTTGGTGGATCCACCTGAAGGGGTAAGACCCATAGGGTGCATTTGGGTCTTTGAGAAAATACCAACATGGATGGTAGTGTACAAACCTATAAAAGAAGATTGGTTGTGATGATTTCAAACAAGTTCAAGATGTTGAGCATAACAAAATCTTCACAAGTTGCCATGGTTTAATTCATTAGGATAATGCTTGCTATTGAAGCTTCATGTGACTACGAGATTCAACAAAATGAATGTTAAAACCACATTCCTTAAATGGAATATTGTACATGATGTGTATGTGACACATCCTAAAGGTTTTATACATCTATATATTGCAAATAAACTATATAAGCTACAAAGGTCAATCTTTGGATTGAAGTATGCATCTCAGAATTAGAATCTTCAATTTGACAAGATAGTCAAAGAGTTTGACTTGAGTTAGAATGAAGAAGAAATCTATGATTTTAAAATATTTACTGGGAGCATATTTATATTCCACATGATGATGGGGAATAACATCCTTATACTGGAAAGGAAATTACCTTATATGTGAAGGATTTAGGTGAAGCATCCTATGCGATAGGAATTGAGATCTATAGAGATAGATTTTGAAAGTTACTTGACCTAAGTAAGAGAACATCAATTGGCAAGATGCTGAAGGGGTATAGCATACATGACTCAATGAGAGAAAATATGTCCATGTTACATGGGACTAGCCTCTCAAGAGCCCAGTTTCCTATTTCTTGTGAAGAATGGGAAAACATGAGTGAGATGCCATATGTATTCACAATTGGATCTATCATGTATGTAATGTAATGCACCCATCCCATTGTCTTGTATGTATAGACATGATGATTGGATATCTGTCAGATCCTAGTGAAGGTTACTAGAAATACCATGAAGAACATCCATAAGTACTTGAGAAGCACTAAAAGAATCTGTTCCCTTGTTATGGTAATTGAGAAGAGTTGGGTGTAAAATGATTACACCGACACAAGCTTCCAAAATGATAAATAAAAACAATTATCATGATCTCAATTTGTGTTTGACCTTAAAACAAGAACTGTAAGGATAGAAAAGTTCTAAGATAGAGACAGTTGTTTAATTCTACAATAGAAGTCAAGTATCTTAGTGTAATAAGAACAACAAAAGATAATGTATGGATGAAGAAGTTCATATAGATGAACTTGTGGGAGGTTCCAACCATTAATGGCATAGTAGAAATACTATGACAACGAAGGAACTACTAGATAGGATAGCAATCTCAGATAGCATACTACAACAATTCCATCTCATACGAAAAGTTGTACAACGAGGAGATGTGAAACTTACAAAAATACTAGAAGAAAATGTTGCTAACCAGCTACATAAGTGCTTGTTCCGCAGAAACATGATGGATATATAAAGATCACTTGGAATAAGATTCATGGGTGATTGGCTCTAAGTGTAAAAGGGAGTCTATTGGTATGTATTCTTAGAGAGACTATCATATGATGATTGGAATGTGGCATTAGATACCTAATTTGATAATGATAAACATAATTCCATCTATGATGCTTGTCTCAATCATGAGATGATGACACAAACATAGTAGATGTCTAAAGAATGGTGTTTTTAATGACATATGTCTTCAGGTTGATGATATGAACAATGCAATCATATGTATGATAAGATTACATACATTCTTATTATGTCCCTAGTCAGATGTTACCGTGGAAGCAAAATAGATGATAGTAATACAAAAGACTAGAGTGTGTGTCTATTGATGGCAGAGTCTCATTAGTCATGATATATGATATCAAGTCAAGCCCACAGGTACGTGTTAGAGAACAGTGTATCAGACAAACCCACATTGAGAGTGATACATGGATACCACAGAATGGTAGTTAGAATCATCTCTCATAGTGATAATGGTAATTATGGTTCTTAGACCTAAATTCACTACACTAATCACATGTCGTTCGATGAATTAGACATCATCCAACATGACCTTGAATAAGGGTTGCCATAAAGATGATGCTCAGGTGCATTGTTACACATTGGAATTGAGTGTGAGTGATGTAGATGGGATTTGACCCTCCTCTAGGAGATTGATAGCCAATCCTCTTGATAAGAAAGACTGAGAAATGTATGTCCATAATATTGTAACTCAATATGTGATATGTGAGCTCACATGCATCTCAGACAATATTCTCTAGTTTAGGGAACATGGATCCAACATTGAAGAGGTTGATGATTCCATGCCTCAATTTCAATCCAAATATCATATACAAAGGAACTATACCATCATGGTAACACTGGTCATGGATTGTAGGTTGAAGTTGTTATCCAAATTTTTGAATTACTTGGGTAGTAATGATGTGTTTCTAGATACCGCCCATTGCTTGCGATGTCATAAGTTGGTTATGGACATTCACTACCAACGTAATTTGGGACCTATAGGGTCACATGCATAGCATGCACTTGGAATAGGAGTTTATTCATGAATGATATTTAACTTGATTACTAAAAGTGTTTAGGTATTCATTTAAACAATTGAGGTTCAAAATTGATTAATTTGACTCTGAACCAAACAGTTCAAGTGTTGAATCGATCAGTTGGAGTGTCAGGTTAATTGGAAACAACAATTGGCTAAATATTTTCTTGAAATGGGAATGTGAAACGGCCATTTCACATATGAAACAACCATTTTACTTATGAAATGACTGTTTCAAAAGTGAAATTTCATGGTATGAAATGATCATTTCATGTTGTAAACCGACTGGTTCATCATATGGATTGTCCAGTGCAATGATCAATTCGATTGGATCAAGGATTGATGTTGATGTCATGATTTTGAATTAACCAAATATTTAATGCCAATTTGATTCAAAACCAAAAAGTACATGAACTGACCAGCTGGACAGTGAACTGACCAGTCCACTGTGTGTAGTTTCTAGAAAATTCATGAATTCTTTCTCTTCGACTCCCATACCAATTGGAAACCTTGGCCTTGGCATCTCAAATAAATAGAGGGATATTGGGGGCTTCCTAGACACAACAATAAGCTCTAACAATTATTTTCCTCTCTAGTTGTGGTACTCAAGAGATCTCAAGCAAGTCCTACCCATGAAAGGGAGGGATACAAGGGAGAGACAATTATGGGAGAGTGAATCAATCCTAGCATATTGACGTTTGAAGGGATAACTCCTTCTCATTGGCTCTAGTAGTACAACATGGAGTTCCTGGTGGTCTATGTGGACTACTCTAGAGGCGAGGTGGTTTCACCTGCTAGGAGGACTCCATCAACTGCCATCTATGGTGATCAACCAAGAGGCCTCTACTGATGATTGTCCGAGTGTTTCTTGAAGAAAGGCGCATGCTACTACAACAAGAGTTGTCACTAGACTTGCTCCAGGATCATGTATAACTCTTGTTGCCCTCTTTTATAGATACATTATTTTTTACATGATCTTGCTGATTAGGGAATCAAGCTTAAATCTTTTATTTATCTTGCCTTATCTATCACCCCAATTTCCCAACATGTTAGTGCTATATATGCCTAGTTTTTATGCCTTGATTTGCTTGTTTTTGGCTATTTTTTGCAAATAACTATTTTACCACAAAATAGTAGCCAATGATGAGTCAAATGTACCTTAATATGTTCATAATGAATGATAGATTATAAAAATATATTTATATAGCACTGTAGTGGCCTGGAATTGAAATTCTTATCTTTTGGACAGACTGACCCGTCATCTGAGTTTCTCCATAGGGAACTTGACTAACAACAACCCAAGGATTGAACACACAGTAGTGTCGACTGAGTTTCCCAACCCTCAAACTCAACCGACAACACTATTGGGTAGAAAAATATATAGATAGCCAACTAAGTTTCTCCCTCTCAAACTAGAGAAAAGTCGACTAATATCCTTGCTTTCTCACTTCTCCTTGAACCCTAGGGCTACCCAAACCCTACCTTTACCATCTTTAGCCCTAGATCTCATGTCCTAACCTTCCCAACCTTGACTCAATAGCTTGCATGACTTGCAACTCCTGTCCTTCTTCCTCCTCTTAGCACCATTCCCTCTTTTTTCATCTTCATGGCTTCCAACCGATGAAAAATAACTGGCCCAAATGGAGTACCCTTGTCCTCCACTACTTCTAGGTTTATTTCTTGTGATGACACCTCTTTCATCTCCTCTCAAGCTGTAAATAGGTATAAGGAGCTTCTTCCTAGAAATCATTTTCCTTTTGGGGCTTTGATTGATTCTTGAAATGAGTTTAAGAGTGAGGTTATTGTGGTGTTCAATGAGCAACACCTTATCACACTATGTGTAGATAAAATTTGCTACTTTAACTCTCTTTCAAGCATAAAAGTTGTCCATGAATTCTACATAAATCTTACATGGAACTACACTCCTCTTGTGCCATCCCTAACACTCAAGTGACCCTTACATCCATGGTTGTTAGTACTAGTTTTACCATCTTTGAAGATTCATTGAACACTTACTTCAATGATTCCTCTACCGTTACACATAAATGACCAACTATCACCAATATCTTGATCTTCTTCACCTAAAAATTTGTACCAAGATTTTGAACCTGAACTCACCCTACCTAACATATATAAGTTCCTAAATAAGCCTAAGGTTCCCTATAGGAAGAAAGATATTCTTCCTTCTTCCTTACTTGACATCAAGACTCATCTCATCATACTTGTAGTCAATTGTAATATCCATCCAAAGAAAAATCAATCTGATATTGCAAAAAACACTACTATAATGATGTATTATCTCCTTAGTGATGTCAAAGTCAAATCAGTCCATTATATTCTTCATCACATGACCTGTTTTGACTCTAGGTAGAATACCTGTGGAACCCACCCACCTTATCCAAACTTGATATGTTGTTTATTTCTTCACCACACTGAAAAATCCTTTTCCACGATCTTAGTTACAAATCAAGTAGAAAAAGTGGTTATGACAATGAAACCACTATAAAAATTCCTTTCACCCCACCTCCTCTACCCCTAGTGCTTCGACCTCCACCCAGCTTCCTCGTAGACATGACCGTACCTATTTTTCAATGTCAAATGAAACCTTGATGGGCTACATGATGCACCAATAGGCATACAACCTATAGGTCCATGAGAACCTACACCAGGATCTTGTTCAGATAATGTCAAACATGAACTTGTCATGCACCCATCCTTACCCCACATACCAGCCTTACCCAGTTGTTGACTATCCCTCTTGTGCATATAGTCAGTTCTACCAGGATTACCAGCATGTTTCTTCCTCTACACCTCCTACCTATGATGGTGGATCTACCCCTTTTTCCTCTCATCCTATTGCCTCTCAGCTCCTTGCTCTTCCAATTGGCCTTGTTGTTTCCTTTCTTGCTGACTACGACTTGGTTTCTATAACCAACTTTAAGCAAGCTAAGTCACTACATGAGTGTGGCATCTCCTAGGCAGAGAAAACCACAGATAACTCATTCCTCGCTCTTTCATTCTTGGAATGACACAAATGTGACTGAAGATGATGCTAAGGATGAATATTTTGGGGGTGATGGTGATAAGGATGAGGATGATGATGAAGATGGTGCTGATGACTCCGATGATGATGGAGATGGTGGTGAGGCTACACCTGCTGCCCCTGATGCTCCTTCTGATGATGAGGAAGACTACCAGCCTAATGATGATGATGTTGTTGACATAGATGTCCTAGATGTTTAGTTCTTAGGTCTTTAGAGTGCTCATGTACATATCTTTTTGTATACTTTCAAGCACTGAACATTTGGGCATTGTATCTGAGGTTACTATTTTCATATCTTGTTGTTTTTATTCATTGTTTTGTAGTTCTCATCTATAGTGGACATTTTTATTATTGTAATATGATTATATGTACCTTAACTCTATGCTTGCTTATATCTCATGAGTTCCGCATATGTGCTTCCATATTTTGATTTTATGTTTGTTCTCTCTGGTTTGTTTGTCAATGCTTGGGGGTTGCTTGTGTTGTTTGTGCCTATTGGATAAGACTTGTGTTTTTAGCTCTTCTACCCCCTACCTTTTTGATATGAAAAAGGGGGAGATATGATCCCAAGTACAAAAAGGGGAAAATGAGCTGAGTACATATTGGGTTGTGATGCTTTTCTTGTTAATTCTCCAATATATCATGTGAATATGTAAGAGGACTTAATGGTATATATGTTCTATGGTTATGCATTTTAGAGAAACTAACCATACAGGAAAAGGTAAGCATGAATTGAGGGGGAGAAATTAGTATTGTTCATTCATATATCCCTCTAAAATTCACAAGGTAAAAGTTCAAATTCTAAGTCCTTTTCAATATGTTGAGGAAAGGTTTGTCATCTCCAAAAAGGGAGAGAATGTTGACCTAACAATTATACATTGTCCATATTTTGAAGATGACTTAACCATTCCATTGACATGTATCTAATATGTCTATTTGAAATTGATTTTGGGTATTATATACATGAAAATGATCAATTCAATCAATCCCTAGCTTGATCAAATACAAGCCAAAGTCAATGCACATGCACTTTTGTGGAAAACGCCCTAAATGACGTAGGACAACTTTTGTAATCATTTGTATTGATGTTATGACTTTTAATTAAGATGATAAAAACAAGGAGCACTTAAAATGAATGTTTAAGCACTCAAATGAAAATTTCCAAAATGCATCATAGACACCCTTTGTCGGTTGAGTTTCCATTTTAGAAACTCAACAGATGTCTAGGATGGGTCTTGGAAACTGCTAGGTTTGGCCAAGTTTGTCCTGGTGACAACTTGGCCGACACCTTGCACAAAAAAAGTGATTATAAGTCATCGGTAGAGTTTCATCTAGGATAAACTTGATGAAAAACTCAAAATTAGTTTTTTACATAGTGATATCGATTGAGTTACCTTTATTGAAATTCAGCTGACTGCATTATACAGAATGTGTAGAAAAATTGTTTCTAGCCGTTGGAGTGTTGCAAACATAAAAAATTGATATGTTGCAACACCCCAAACGACTAGAACTTGTTTCCAAGTGCTTCTAGTGGCTGGTAGACATCCCCAAATATAAATAGGAACCCTTAGGCTTCATTCCAAGTTTACCTCTTATGCTTCTAGTATAATTTAGTGCAATTGTCTACTAAGAGCCCCTTTCTCTCTTTGGCTTACTAATCAAAATGTCATTATGAATGAGATAGTCCATGTGTAGGATATCTACTCTATTGTACTCTTGTAAAGCTATCAAATCTTCCCTTTCCCAATTCCTTTCTTAAGAGAAAAGTTGGTGAGAGCTTCTCCAAGGTGAAGGAGAAGGTGAAGGTTGAAGATCATTGAGAAGAGTGGGTAATTCCTTCAAGATAGAAGACTTGTTGCAAGAGGAGAGCTCCTTGGTGAAGGTGTCCAACTCCTTACAAAGGTGGGTAATCCCTTGTAGAGGTCAATAGGATAGGTAAGACCTTGTAAGGTTTATTGGCTCCTTCTGATCCTTAAAAAGGAAGGCTTGGTATCCTTGCACTGCAAAAGGAAGAACTTATTGTATGTATGATAACGGAATATAAGTATGCAATGATTTCAAAATCCTATAGGTTGACCTCTCTAGGTATTAGATGTCCACTCTCCTAGTTTTGAGTCTGGAACCAATATACATAGCTTGTTCTCGATCTCATTCAATATCTCTCATGCTTGTTTTGTATGTTTAGTTGCACAAAAATTTCATATTTGCAATCCTATTTCTTGAAGGAATTTGAAGATCTAATAAATTTGGTTTAAGTGCTTTTTTCTCTATTCACCCTCCTCTAGAGCCTTTTGACCCAATAATATTGTATATGAATATGAAACATAATCCTTGTCCTTCACTACAAAGGATATTGATATACCCTTATTTATCCTTTATTGATATGGATTTATCATTCATCCACACATGGTCTAGGTTCTATATTCCACCATTATTTAGGTCCAAAACTCATGTCATTTCTATTTCTAGTAACATTACTCTCATCTTCAAAGGTTGGAGTAGGTTCCATCCCTATGAAAGGATTAAAAACTCACATGGTTAGATGTCGATGTCTATTCTAGAAAAAGGCATGCCACACTCTAGTTCTAGTGTCGATTCATATAGTGCTATTTTAAGTAGAAAAAAATCATCATCAAAATTGAGTCTCTCAACATATTCCACCTAGGGGAATACCATAATTTCGGCCATCCATACATAACACTATTGGATTCATGAAATTTTATCTGAATTTGTATGTTAGATTCTTTCTCATTAGTAACCCCTTGCTCAGATCCTTTTAGACTTGAATTGTGATTCCATTTTCAACCTTGATTGGGTTTTATTGTTTCACATGCTATGCAAAATAGCAATTTTTTTCTTCAGTCTATTCAACATTACTTTTGACATGTCAAAACTTATTTTTGAATTTTTTTAAATGGAAGTTTAATATGTTGATGATGGTATCACAAACATAATGATGCTATTTTAATTGAAGAAAATAGTTAACCATTTGTACATATTCATAATGTAAAACCAATCCTTGGTACATATCAACAAGTATGTCATCATATTATGATAGTTGTCTAAAATATCTTAATATTTGTCATTTGAGTCTAGTTTGTGCCTTACAATACTTAATAATGTGTCTTGGATGTCAAGTGATTGTAGTACAATGAGTGTGTAATGGAGTATGATGAAACTGACACACAAACAACATGCTTGTAAAATAAAAGTGTATGTTTAGAGCAATATAGGACTATCAAATCCTAAGTTATCCAACATGGAGAATTCTAAATCTAGAAATTACTACTAACTAGAAGCAAATTAGCTAGATAGAAGAAAAGGTTGGTTTGCTTAATTTAGAATAAGAATTTTAATTAACAAAAAGATAAGTTGGATAGACTTGGATATATAAGAACAGATTCTCTAGGATCATAGTTTCACCATGATACTGATTCATACATAATATCACCTTATCTAAAAGTATACTATCTTTATTTTTAGAACTAATCATGTATAGTCAACGATGTACACTTTTATTGTGCAATGTACTATTCAATCTAGTTACAAACTTACTTTTACAGTGCTCATATAGAAGATCAAAAACATTATATTTCACTCTAAATATCAACCACATTAATGTCAACCTAATTTCACAGTGCATTACTAATTATGATGATGATAACTTTTCCAACTTTTAACCCCTTTGAACAGTGATAAAAAATCATTAGCACAATTTAGGTTGAGCATGCATGACTATGGGAAACTGTAGCAATTTTTTCATCATTATTCAAGCAAAGAAGATAATTCTTAAATAAATATTATCATGTACAAATTAATACACGACTACTATCCAGTCCTAGAGAACATGGGATTAGCCCCACATTGCCGACATGGTACAAAAGAATTAAAACATGAACCTAAATGTATGAACTATATGAGTCATAGTTAACAGATATTCCCTCCAATTTTGAGTGTGGATGGGGTGTGTTTTGGCTATTGAATCACCCTCACCACTTTCCAAGATAACCACTTTTCATCATATCCTTATCTTTTTCTTCTCCCTAGTTTTCATGCATGAATGTCAAGGTTGTGTGTCTCATGGCCTCTATCCCTTAGGCCATGTGTGGGAATTTTTTCCTATAAAATAAGGTATATCATTGGATTATACAATAATATAGTCCATCCATATATTAATACTTGTTAGCATTGACTTTGGGTTGGTAGAACTGTCTCTTGATTTCCTTGTACAATTGGAACTAGGTCGGTACTACCGAGTTGAATGTCAATTGTCTTGACCTAACTTTAAAGAACTACGGTAATGAGCCCCAGTACCATTGTGGGAGATCTTGGTAGTACCAAGCTATGAAGACTTTGATACTATCATTTTCTAGGCACCAATGTTGGTACCATGTAGAGTGGTCTTGATAGCATCAAGTTTGTCTCTCAATAGCACCAAAGTTGCTTTTACATAATTGGGATTTCCATGTAGATTTTTTTACTTGTTATTGTATGAACCTTGTCAATAACACCTAGCTTTATCTCAACATCACTAATCTTTCTTTCAATGCACTTTGAACCTGAAACTAAAAGAGCAAAGAAATAAGACAATAACAATTATGTTAATTTGTACAAAACTTAAGGGAAGTAGACATAATTGATGTTATAGGGTTTCTCAAGTCTATTCATCATAAATATGAGCAAAAAAATATGTAATTATAATGAATGCATAATAAATCACCCACAGTGGACTATATGTAATGATATAATTTGCATGCATCAGAATCTCCTAAGCTTGAATATTGCTCATCCTTAGGAAGCATTACTCTTAGATTTGGTTGAAGAATCCAACAAGAAGACATAACTAATAACTCAACCTTCCTAACCATCCTCAATAGTTTTATTTCAATCCAGTATTTTCCAACTCCAGAGAAAATAGCTATTCTAAAGAAACTAATTATACATATAACATGACATAAAAAATATCAATAAAATGAAAAATAATTCATTGTAGAAAAACCTCATGGAGAGTTGGATACATGTCCAGTGCACCACATGAACTCCCTATGTACAACACTCTTTTCATGTAATAATCTACATTGGAAGTAGTTCCCCATATAAAATAGATGAAGGGAATAATCATGATGGTGGATGCCTAGAAGAGAAATCAGTGAATGGAATAGGTAGCTTGAAATAATATTCACAAATTATCATAGAGTTCATGCAATGAATTAAATATGATGAACCTAAATTATGTATACAATGCAAATGAATGCCTTCAAATGCCCATTTTCATTCTTTTAGATAGTATGATGTATGCACATGATGTCTCACCCTAATGATTATATGTGGGTAGGTTTGACATAAAGACTATTCTAAATAAAGACTATTTTAACTATCTCCTTCTGAATGTTATAGAGAGAATATGATATTGAACTTACAATTCCTTTTCTTCCTTTTTTTCATTTTTTACTACTATTCATTTTTTGCCCCTTATTTTAGCAAGATAAATAGTTCATGCTCACATTTTTTTTATTTATTTTTAGATAAAGAGTAAATATATACACTTTTCTCTTTTTCTTGATAAATAAAAATAAAACTGAAGATTAAATATATACCTAATGCAATATGAAATGTAATATGTAATCTATATGCTATCTTGTTATGCAGAATAAAGTGATACAATAAACAAGGTGTTTACTTTTATAATGCAAAATTCAAGAAATAACTATATGCCTTCTATCATTCTATGAAATGCAATAAAAATAAAAATAATTTAGATCATTTATTTATCCTATGGTGGAGATGGATATGAAAAGGGAGGATGAGATCATGTGACTAGGAGACAATATCTTTCTAACCATGATATGCCTATCTCATGTTAACTCATAAATCAATGTGATCTAACATTTCTTATTGGAATAAAATAAGAGGTTACACTATTTATTGATCATATAAGACTCCAACACCATCACAATATCACATTCGGTAGGATTAAGTTTGGTCATCCCAAGTATAAGACACGTATTCAAGATGACTAGTACAAGCATTTCCTAAATTTATGCACTCTTAAACCAATAAAAATGTTTATAATTTTTGAGTGAGAAGACAAATTTTATTTTTTAGTTGGTACCATGTCACTAAATGATGAATGTACTTACAATTTATTCTATTAGTTTGCATGATAACTCCACATAGAAGTGGACTTCTATTAAAAAATAACCTAATGTTTGAAATGATTTTTTTATTATAGTAGATGATCAAAAATAAAGTTACAAGAGGTAAGGATAGACGAATTGTTCTATTCCTACACATAAACTTGAATTTGATATTATCCTTAGTGTCAAAATAAAAGGAAGAAAATGAAATGAAGGTATCCATACACTTCAATAAAAAGAAGTCACTCAGTGGGTTTAAAACAAAATTTCAACCAACCACCTATAGTCGTTGGCGTCTGAACGGCGGTCCATTTGTGATATATCTTGAATTGTGTAAAGAGGATAGTTGTCATCAAGAATATTATCTAAGAGTATGTGGTTGAGGATTGTAGTTGATGTTGAAAGAAATCCTCCACCCATGGAAAATAATATCTTCATATTCAAACTATTCAGTGCCAGTGAGATATAGTCGGTGATACTGACTTGAGTGTTGTTTTCATCGATGTTGATCTCATTACATGTGCGTTTTGATACAATATTTTGTATGTGTAAGTTTGTGCCACTGACTGATTATTCAGTGATACCAAGTTGTATTTATG
This sequence comes from Alisma plantago-aquatica, assembly GCA_963693085.1. Lineage (NCBI taxonomy): Eukaryota > Viridiplantae > Streptophyta > Magnoliopsida > Alismatales > Alismataceae > Alisma > Alisma plantago-aquatica. Next base: position 1,116,178,717 of record OY856412.1, read on the forward strand.
TTTCCCCCTATCAAAAATTGCATCCCATCTTGATGTGGTCGATCACTGTCTCGATAGTACCGAGATGATGTGTGGGTGATGTTGTGATCATGGCCAATACAACTAAGTGAAATGCATGGTACGTATACTTGGTGATGAAGACTACAAAAACCAATTTATCTTGTTTCAATTCCACCGAGTGTAGGTCCATTTGTACCAAAATGCTACTTAACACAGAATAGTTGTGTTTGTAGTACCGACTCAATGAATTTTGCACATTGAATACACATCATGGTACCTTGTGGAATTGTAGAAAAGTTAATAATAACAATTTGCAACTAAGTGCAGTTAACATAGCTTCCCTCTAAGATTATACTAGATATATTGTGGAGTACAAACAATAAAAAAATAAAAAAATGTAAGCTAGAAAACTAGATAAGATGAAAATAGATCTCCACCCTCGTCATGGTGGTGGTTGGAAAAAGTACAAGGGTAGGTTCAAATTAGGAGGGCATAACTTTCCAACAACATGTGATGGATAAGTTGGCCATGGTGAAGGTTGTTGGTAACTTCCAAAGTTCCCTTGGAACTAGTGCTGATCATAGATAGGATGTATAAAACATTCCATTTGTCATAGCATGTAGTGGATGTTTTCCTAGTTTATGATCATGAGACACTCATTGTCAAACATGATTTTTTTGTGAGTGAAAATTTAATACAAATTTGTCAGAATGTGCTCCTAGATGCCATGAACTTGAAATATGGCTGCTTGGTATTTTTGTCCCTACTAGATGAAAGTAAGCATGACATAGATTTCTTCTCATGTGGGGGAATCACTTGATGTCTCTTGGGATAGTATCAATGAAGATGCCCCTCAATGATGTGGGTTGTAACATGGGCAAAGACATAGTATAAAAGATGTGACCTCCTCTTCTTCTTCTTTGTGTTCATCTTCTTCTTCTTCAACCTCTTTTTGGATGTTTGCCAACCTTCTCCTTATGTAGAACAATAAAGGTTCTAACACCATAGAGCTTGAAGATGGGATTGGGGAGAACACTCTCACTATGTGCATAAAAAATTTACACCCTTGACTCATGCTTGGAAAATAGATGATACTTCTTGAAGTTCTTGATGTCAAGATGAGTTTTGTCTTTTAATGGCTACAACTATGTAAGATATAGGTGAAGGTTCATTTCTATAAGCGTGATGAGGCCTCCAAAATGAATGGGCAACTTACTCCCATCCTTGGTGACATTGAGCACGTGGGAGAGAAGGAAGATGCTAAGGTTGATGTTGTCTGTTCCTAGAGTCAACAATGCTTAAAGGACATGCATATATTCCCTTTAAACTTTACCTTTACTTTTTTAACTTTACATCCTAGATTGTGAAGATATATCCCTCTCTTGCATTTTTGGATAGTGGAGACACCTATTCCTAGACGCTTGATCTTTCCTAGACCACTATATGTTGATGATGCACATCCCTGGATTTTCTTTAAAAAGAGCGATCAATTTTCTCTTACTAAAAAAATGGATATAATAGCCATACTATGTTTTAATTGTAGAAAATGATCCATACTTCAAAAAACACAAGTATTCTAATTTGATTTGAAAAAAATGAGGAATGTGATAAAATTACTTTCAATAGCTATGTTGTATTGTAGTTCCATATTATTCAAAAATATCCTTATTTTTATGAAAAAGAGGGATAATGACGTAATGATGATGATTATGATTCTTTGATTCAAAATCCAATAATATCGGTAACCATAGTGGCTTTTATCATCTACAAAATCCCCAATTAAAACCTAGAGATTTTTGATGTGAAGAATATAATAATGGTTTGAAGCATGATCAACATATACATTAAGATTCTTATGTACCAAACCCTAGTCTTATCCTAATGTTTCATGAACCTTGCATATGACAATTAAGACGAGTCGAAGTCAATTTCAGAGCGATGATGTGAACAAATAACGATACCCCTAAGACTAAACATATGTTTTCCTTAGATTGAACAATGGAAGTATGACTGAAGAGATTTAAGGTTCAATATGTTGATTTGAGGTCTCTAACCCTAAGTATTTTGGGAACCAAACACTAATAGTCCATACAAACTCTAAATCAGACCTCAAAACCCTAAGATAAGGACTTGTAAAAGGTTGTTAATACCTGCATGTTTAAATCATGATTGCACATAGTGCTTGAGTTGATTTTGACATATCTTTTCCATGAATCTAGTATGTGACTTAATATGACTAATCACTATCAATCATTCTTAGTTTTAAAAGATTGTAGAGATTTCTTGAAGGTTACTTGTTATGCATAACTACCCTAGCTGATTTAATACTTGCAATTCATGAAATTATATATTCATTTCTTATATAATCAAGATGATACGTCTAACTAATAATGAATATCATAAGGGTGATATAGAGAGATAGATACTCCCAGAACATAAGAGAGTGTCAATAAGAGAGTGACACAAAGAGCCCATTTCTTGGACAATCACCATGAAGCCCATTGCTGGAATAATAATTATGGAACCTATTGGTGGAGCAAACTCCATAGAGTCCACTAGAATAAGGAGTCGAACATTAAATCGGATGGAATACTCATATATTTGAAATAAGATTAATTGAGAATTCCACTACATATATTATTGGATTTTTTCCCTAAATATGTTTTACCACAAAAAATCCTATTCTTATTGTATTTTTCTCAAAATAGTGTCTGTATAGTGTAAGTGACTGCACAAAAATAAGAAAATGAGTAAACACTATTCCTATATGAATAGAATAGAGTTCATAGAACAATGTTCCAATAAGTAGCTAGAAATAGATCAATATAACTCCATTCCTGCTTGAAAATATCCAAACACAACCAACAAAAAGGGAGCCACACCTAAAAAAGTGGTAGACTAGCAATAAAATGAATCCATATAGCCCCTATATATTTTTTCAATATTACATGCACATATTTTGGTTGCACCCACATACTCAACATAGTTTTATGCTGACCCATGTTTTGTTTTTTGACGTTTTAGGTTTGCTGCATATCCAGAGAATGAACCTATGGAATCCAAGTTGGATAGTTCATCATATGTAAAATTGATGATACAGTGAGGATGATATAGCTAGTTCTTTTCCAGAGTAATTGATAGTTTTCCAATCCTCTAAAGTTTATGTAACTCCTTAGATGAGATATTTTCTTTCCTATTTTGTAAAAAATATCTTTCTTTGAAATTGTTGATGATTTCTAGTTGCTATAAAAATACAAATATTAGAAGTATTGGATAACAATATGTGACCCTATCGTCCACCTATAACAAGGATAGTAAGAGGATGGGATCTTTATTCTTGTGATGGCAATTTGAAATGATAATAACATCACACTTTATTATTATACATCTATTTTTTTAATTATGAGTAAAAGTTCCATTAGGGAAGATGGTATTTAATATTCTATGTGCTATTTATTCTTGCTTGGCTCTTGTAGTTTCCTCCAATAGTGGTTGGAATAGCTTCCAAAATCCAACCACTTCAACAATTTATGTCCTAAAAGTATTATTATGGTATGTAAATGCTATGTGATGAGTAAACGAGATGCATGATGCTCCTTACCACTTGGGAGTTATTATAGGATGATTCTAAGAGTTTTATTAACCATTTATGCTTCTAAATTTTTCATTGTCACTATATTTTACAATTAAAGGTATCTTCTTTATGCATGCACACTAGTTTCTTCCTCCTCTTGGCATCTTTTGCATCTCACATTGGTAGTCATTCGCCTCTTCACTCATCTACTATTTGTGAGGATGTTGTCATGTGCCAAGGACCAAGTGAAGAATTTAATTTTGGCTGCAACCTTAGCCTTCCATATCTCCCCCCAACAACCATTTGTCGCCTAATTACTCACCGTACTCAGAAGCCGATATGAGAAACTCGTTGAAAAGTGTCCGTCTGCAGACTCCACCCACACCGCAGCATCACCGAGCTGGTGATTAATGGAGGTTTCAGAAGCAATTATCTGATCAACATACGTGCTCGACAGCCAGTCTTTTAAGAAGTCAACATCCCAGGAGCCTTGCTCGGTGATGACACTAGCGACTTGTAGGTACGCTAGTTTCGGAGGAATTTCTTTTAAGGTGACCTCAGCAAGGTATACTTCTTTAGAACACCATTTGTCGAACCAGAAACTTGTCTCCCTTCCATTTAGCAACTATTTTTATGAATGCTTCTCTACTAACGCCTTTCCTACTAGAGCTTCCCTGGCCAGCATCGACCCATTCATGGGTTTCCCCTCTTTATAGGATTTGCATTTTGGTGTCATAAATTTGCACCATATCGTCTTCCTCTTATTAGCTATTTCCCAAGTGTTCTTCAGTAGAAGGGCTAAGTTCCACTCGCGCATGGAGCGAATTCCCAGTCCTCCATCCTTCTTCGGGTTTGTAACTTTTTCCCAGGCGACTAGGGACAATGGATGAGATTTATGGTTGCCTCCCCAGATAAACTTGCAAACATTGTTGTCAACTCTATCACATAAAGATCTGGGCAGCTGGGCCATTTGCATGGTGTATGTTGGTATGGGTGATAAAGTTGTGTGAATAAGGCAACATCGTCCCGCCATAGATAGGCTTTTTGCAGCCCAACTGTTGATCTTCGATTCCACCTTCTCTAAAATTACGGGACTGCAAATTCGTGAAGGAGACCAGGATACAACTCCTGTAGAGCAATTTGCCGCCAAATTTCTTTAATAAAGATCATGCGGAATGGCTGCGCTGGGGACTAGATAGAGATACCAACCAGCGAGCTATGTTTATGATCGCATGTTGGTACATGGGCCATGCAGAAATGTTTGAACAGAGAGTCAAACCTGCTGTGCATATAACGAATTACATCAAGAAGGAGGCTGAATGCTCGCGGCAAGTGTGGCTAGACGAATAAGGGCAATGTAGTCAGAACAGAAGCACCATCTCATAGTGGAGAAGACCGCCCGAAGGAGTACTCAAAATCAATGTAGACGCAACAGTGTTGAGAAAGGAATCCGTGACTGCCATGATCATAAGGGATAGTCAAGGCAATTGGATTGAAGGCAATGGTTGGATTGCAAGTACAGACTCCGCGCTGCAAGCTGAAATGCAGGCGATACATTATGCAATGCAAAGAGAAACTCAACTGGACATAGAACAGTTGGAGATTGAGACGGATTGTCGACAGGCTGTGGAGATTCTAAATCAAGACCCAAGTGCACATCCTAAGTATATAAGATTAAGTCATGCTATTCAATGCCTCTTGACAAGTAGAACTGGCTGGAAAATCCTATTTGCGCAGAGAGACTGCAATAAAGATACAGATGGTCTAGCTAAGTTCCACCTCAGGAACAGATCTGGTCACTTTTCTTATACGAGGCCACCGGAGACGATTATTGATTGGTACAACATAGATCGATGTAATGGTAGTAGTACTACCATATTTAATTCAGTTAACACCTCATGTACAAAACTTTTGAATATTTGCCTACACGAGGAGAGCGGGATGAATAGATGATCTATTGACTTTGCCAAAAAAAAGTATCTTCTTTATGCATAAAGGTTTTTATGTCTAAACTTAATTTATATATAACAATCACATGCCTTCAAATTTAAATTTAAAATTTTGCATGGAGTTCTTGTTCGGTTTTACATGGTCAGAGTAGGCATCAGAAATAAAAATTTACTTGACCATAAACCCATAACCAGCAGATCACATCAATATCTATGTAATAGGATGGATGGTTTTAGCGAGATATACCTGGTCCTGATGCTTGCTCAGCGACAATACCTCACAGTAAGTGTGGTCTTCAACCACCTATCTTCGTCGACATCTGTGCAACTCCTGGTCTTGACCCGGACTATGGTTGAATGTCGTCCTCCTGAGCGGCAGAAGTCTCTCACCTCTATAGATAGTCCACACAGACTATTGGGAACTCTAGTCATCTCAAAGAACAGACTAGAAGGAGTTGTCCCCTTCTGTTGGTGTACTAGTCACCAACACACTCTCCCACAATTAGTTGTTTTTCTGTAGTTGTCTTTCCCTCATTGTTCCTCCCTGGATGGGTAGAACTTGTTTGGGCTCTCTTGGTTACCACAACCAGAGAGGACAATAGCTTTGTAGAGAAACTGATGTTTTGAGTTGTATCTCTGAAGAAGCCCCATGTACCCCTCTATTTATAGTAGAGGGCAGGGTGAGGGTTCCCAATCTGTGTGAAATTAGAAGGGTTCAAAATTTCCATGAATAATTTACACCGTGGTAGGCGAATCAGTCATTTGGCAAGGTGAGCCGATCAGTTCACTAGTGAACCAATCGGTTGGGAGTGTGAACCGGTCGGTTCACTTAGTGAATCGATCATTTCACTTCCCAGACTTGCCTCCAATTAATGATCATCGTTATAACAACTAACAAAATGTACCCAATCACATTAGACGAGTGCAGTGATTTTAGGTCTAAGAATCACAATCACCACCATCACAATGAGAGATGACTCTGACTACCATGTCATGGTTCCATGTGTCATTCTCATGGTTGGTTTGTCTGATACATTGTTCTCTAACATGTATCTATGTCCTTGGTTTGATATCATATATCATGACTAATGAGACACTATCATCAACCAACACACACTGTAGTCTTGATATGTCATTATTTTCTATCAACCTTCAACAATGACATCCGGCTAGGGACATATCAAGAATGTACATACTCTTAGAATCTGTATGATCTCACTGTTCAGGTCCTCAACCCGAAGACATACATCATTGAGTATTGTCATTCTTTAGACATTCATTCTGCTCCATCATTTATCTCATAATTGATTGAGCTAGAGTAAATTGGAAGCTTACCTTTGATGTTTATCAAATCAATCAGAATATATGCCAATCCAATGATCATATGATTGGCTCTCTTGGCATACATACCAACAGACTCCCACTTGCACTTAGAGACAATCACCTTCAAATCATATTCTTAGTGATCTCTAAACACGTCCTATATGTTTTTGTTGCACTAGTACTAATCTAGTGAGTGATCAATATTTTCCTTTAGTCGGTATATTGCATGTTTCATATCTCCTCGTTGTACGACATTTCATATGAGACGGAGTTGCCATAATATGCTATTTGATATCCCTTACCTAACAATTATCTCCATTGTTTGACTTAGTATTTCTACTCTGTCATTAATGGTTGGAATATCTATAAGTTCATCTATATGAACTTCTAGATCCATATAGTATCCTCTGTTGTTCATAACACAAGGATACTCAGAATTTCCTTTTAGAATTAAATGGCTTTTAATTTTACTCAGAACATTTACTTTTAGAAACTCATATTCACTTTTATATTTTGTATTTTGCGATCATTTTCTGTCATTTTAGAAGCTTGAATTAGTGTAACTCATTTACACTCATTCTTCCTCTTATTATCATATAACTAATCCTTTAATACTTCATAAGTGCTTAAATAAGTTCTTTATGGTATTCTAGTAACTCTCATTGGAAGTAGACAAACATCCACTCGTCATGTCCAATACATAAAAGATAACTGGATGAGCATATCATATTGTCATGTCCAATACATACAAGATGATGAATGCATATATATTTTCTTATCATATTTGATACATGCAAGATAATGGGATGATTACATACATGATAGATCCAATTGCGAATGCATAAGGCACCTATCTTTGTGTTCCTATTCTTCATAAGAATTTGGTACACTGGGCATATGAGAGACTAATTCCATGTAATATGGACAAGTTTCTCCCACTAAATCTTTGCATATTGAACCCTTCAACACAGACTACCAATGTATGCTCTCTCTTTTATCAAGTCAAGAGACTACCGAGAACTATCTCTATAGATCTCTATTCCTATCACATAGGACATTTCTCTTTATTCTCTTTAAAGAAGGTATTTCCACACCAGTTTTATTTTATTCCTCATCATCATGTGGAATATGAACATGCTCCTACTAAATCTTTGTAATCACATATCCCTTCTTTATTTATATATAAAAGTCAAAACTTTTGACTATATAATCAAAGTAAAGACTCCAGTTCGGAGATGCTTGTATTTAATCAATCATATTGATTAAACTCTTGTAACTTATAGAATGCATTTGCATTAACGGAATTATAAAACCCTCCAGTTTGTGTTACATACACAGCCTCATGTTATTCCCTCTAGGAATGTAGTTTTAATATCCATATACCAAAGTTCATAGTCTTTAAGTTCCAGTAGCAAGCATGATCCTTTATGTCCTATAGCCACTGCAATTGGTTAAATAAAATCATCAGGTTCAACACCTTGAACACACTTGAATTCATTTCAACCAATCAGCTTTTCAAATGTCATCCATGTTATTCTTAACTCTTAAGACCCAATTGTACTTATGTGTTTTATCCCTATAAGTGCTACCATTAAGGTCATACCTTATTTGGTTCACATGGAAGTCATTTTGGATCTTATGGCTTCAAGCCATAACTCAAAATCTGGTTCCTCAACATCATCTAGGTAGATTATTAGCTCATCATCATATGACCAATTCATCACCTTTGAGTTTGTAGGACATCATTATCCATTAAGCTCAAGGTGTTTTCTACTAGATATATGTGGTGCATCTGTTACGTAAGGAATTTGAGAATCCACAACACTTATGATTCTTAATCTCCTTTTGTACATTTATTTAGTGTAAAGCATGTTCTTTTAGAAGAATTCTAGAAGATTAGTTATTTGTTTGATGATCATGCTCTTACTATTTAGAGTATGATTCCTTCTTTGATTTAGACATCATTATGCCTTAATCATGAGTTTTCTATGGTACACAATCATAGTTACACACAAGGTCCTCAAACATTTGGTTTTAGTATCTTGTTCATTAATCATATCAAAGAAATACTTTTACCAAGTTTGTTCTTCATTTATGATATTCTTGAACATTTCAAGACATTCATATCTGAAGCATTGGCATTTACTCCAATAGGTATGTAAATACATCATTATGTATTATACCTAATAGAATAATCATTCTCCCACTACATTTAGTGAATATTGACTTGTCATTATGCCCAATAAACAAGATATTCATATCTCTAAATGGTTCATTAACCAAGAGAGTCTAGTTTATCAATCAACATGGAATCTAGAGATGAATTTCTCATTCATTTTTTTAGATGATAATGCTAATTTATTTTTGAGTCATCAATAACTTTTAGGTATTATTATTTTATCTCATGCATATCAAGTACCACAAGATGAATAAGGCATTGCCATAAAACATCATATCTTTGAAATTGAAACATGAACTTTATTGATAGACATCCTTGTCATTACAAGATGCAGAAATAAAGTGTTTCTATTTACTGGAAAAATGAAATAGCAATTCATAACTCTATTACATGCCCTTTGGGCTGAATTAAACTAAAAGGCACTGCTATCTATGACAACAACACTTGCTCCAATGTTGTTGAGTGTTCCTTCATGGTCCTTTCATAAAGGCCATCACTTCTTTTTAGATTATGCACATCATATATGTCAGATACATATCTTGGTATCATATACCTAAGATAAAGAAGCATTTTAAGTTTATTTCATGTTCTTTAGTTCATCTATGTAGAGAGAGAAATTTCTCTTCCAATGTCCTGGCTCATGACAATGGTGACATTTGCCTCCCTTGTTCACCCCTCCTTTGGCTTTGAGAGTTGAGGATGACTTGGACTGCTGGCTAGCATCATAACCTTTCTTTGCTTTGCCCTTGGCCATGCCTTTAGACTTTCCCTTCTATATGTTGATCATCATCACAGATTTGGGTTTGTCTTTCTTCATTTGTGCGTCAGCTATCCTCAACATGCCCAACAACTCTGTCAGTGGCCCGTCAAAGTTGTTCATGTTGTAGTTCATCACAATCTGACTATAGGATTATGGAAATGATTGTAATATCACATCAGTACCCAACTCTTGGCTCAGAGGGAATCCCAATCAAGTGAGGTTCTCCACATATCCAATCATCTTAAGTGTGTGAGGGCCTACTAAATCTCCTTCTGTCATGACACACTTGGAAAATGTCTTGGAGACATCATATCTCTCTTGTCGTGCTTGGTCTTGATACATGTTCTTGAGATGTTGAACCATCTCAATGATGTCCATATTCTCATGTTACCTCTGTAACTCATAGTTCATTGAGCATAAAATCAAGCACTTCACATCAATGACATCCTCAATATGCTTGTAAGCATACCTTTCAACCTTTGGTGTGTTGGGAGTGGGTTCTTCTGGCTCTGGTGTATCTAGGACATAGAGCTTTTGCTCTTGAGTGAGAGCAATTCTCAACGTCCTAAACCAGTCTTGGAAGTTGTTCCCATTTAGCTTGTCATTCTCAAGGATCGATCATAATGAAAAAGTGATTATTGTTGGTAGCCATTTATTCTACAAAAAGGAAATTTGCAATTTTAGTCCAAAACTCTTTTTATTTTATTTGATTTGAAATTGATAATATTAATTAGGTCTTTAATTAATTATCGCTCCCACTATTTTGATCAAATTGATAACCCTCAAGTATCAATTTGGAAGATTGTAGAGTACAACCTTCTAGTGAGCCAAGATCCAAAACAACTGTGTTATTACCCGGCCAACACCAACATTCATAATCAATTATTAAGGTAGGTAACATTTACCAATTGCATCATATGCAATTCTTGGATAGATGTTATGCACAACTCTTTGTCGTGAACATCTACATGCCTCATGGTGCTTGATCCGATCAAGGTCACCTTGTTAAGTCCAACCCAAACGTCAACACAATGAATATGCACCCTGCTAGGGCAGACCCACATATTCACCATCACACTTCCATGAGATAGACAGTGCACCATGCTAGGGCATACCCACAATTAGTCGATCAAGCTTTTCATGTGTGATGCTTTTACAAGGCATCTTAAACATAATATTTTGTTGAGGGATTTTGAATACGCTTCTATATGCTCATATGTATCCAATCACCACATATATAGTACATATCATATACATGCTATATCTCACAAATGAAAACATGCAATAACAATAAAGCGATGATTATGGCCATCCTATTGTAGTTCCTTGGAGCCACAAGGAACTATGGTCGTCTAAGGTCTACATCACATGCAACCTATTATTGATGAAGATTTGTTCTTCTCAATCCGGGTTGACTTGTTCAACCTTTGAATCGGCCATCTCGCGTCTTAGCCGATCGGTTGGTCTCCTCCAGATGGTCAGCTTCTCATCGGTCCACCAACTTCTCCGCATTCGATCATCTCGGTCCATCGAGCGGTCATCTTCAGTCTTTGTCATAACAAGAAATAAATCTACTCCTATTTTACATAATCTTTGTGAAACCTCGAGTTACATTCGAGGGGAGCAAAGGTATAAGAGAATCTCGAGTTATCTCGAGTTACATTTAGAATAGAAGAAGAGGGATCAATGCACAGACAGAGATGCAAACAAAAATAACCAACCACATACATGTACATAGGGTTTATAGGCCATAATCATGCTATAAATCCACCATCAAATTCGTTTTAGGGCGATGCATATCGATTGCATATATACCATGTCATATATGTATATATTATTTTGGGATCATGTGGTATTAATCGGATATTCACATTAGTCATTTACATATTCACATTGTATGCAATAAATAAAAGACAGTAAAACCAAAATCTGATCATATCGATTATCCCAAAACATAGAGTATTGATGTGGCTCTGATACCACTGTTGGATTTTACACGGTCGGAGTAGGAAGCGGAAACAAAATTTTACTTGACCATAAACCCATAACCAGCAGATCACATCAATATCTATGTAATGGGAAGGATGATTTTAGATATACCTGGTCCTGAGGCTTGCTCAGTGACAATACCTCGCAGCAAGTGCGGTCTTCAACCACCTATCTTCGACAATGTCTATGTAGCTCCTGGTCTTAACCCGGACTACGGTTGAATGTCGTCCTCCTGAGCAGAAGAAGTCTCCCACCTCTATAGATAGTCGACATGGACTATCAGGAACTCTAGTTGTCATGAAGAATGGACTAGAAGGAGTTCTCCCCTTTTGTTGGTGTACTAGTCACCAACACACTCTCCCACAATCAGTTGCTTTTCTGTAGTTATCTTTCCCTCATTGTTCCTCCATGGATGGGTAGAACTTGCTTGGGCTCTCTCAGTTACCACAACTAGAGAGGACAACTACTTTGCAGAGCAACTGATATTCTGAGTTGTGTCTCTAGAGAAGCCCCCTATACCCCTCTATTTTATAGTAGAGGATAGGGTCAAGGTTCCCAATCTGTGTGGGAGTAGAAGGGTCTAGAATTTCCATGAATAATTTGCACTGCGGCAGGCAAATCAGTCATTTCATAAATGAAACGGTCATTTAGCAAGGTGATCTAATCAGTTCACTAGTGAACCGATTAGTTGGGAGTGTGAACCGGTCGGTTCACTTAGTGAACAGGTCATTTGACTTCCCAGACTTGCCTCCAATTGACTTTCCTTATTCGTTTCTAATTAATGCTAAGATTAATTCTTGTCCCAATTGAATTGAACAAGTGAAACGAAAACCCTTTTTATCACAAACCTGGAAAATCCAACACTACTCATTTGGACAAATGAACCGATCATCTCACTAGCCATGAGCTGATTGGTTCTCCCAGTGAACCAGTTAGTTGGTGGTCCAGGTTGTGTAGAACACAGTCAATTCATTTCTCAATCAATCTGACACTCAAATTAGTTGGTTCAACACTTGAACTTGATTATTTTGAGTCAAGTCTATTGATTGAATGTTTGATTGAGTACCTAAACACTTTAGTAATCAATCCAAACATCATTCATGGATAAACTCCTCTTCTAGGTTAATCCTTTGTGTATGACCCTATAGGTCCCATTTCATGTTGGTAGTGATTGTCCATAACTAACTTATGACATCACAAGCAAAGAGTGGTGCCTAGTCGCACATCAGTGCTACCCAAGTGAAAATGAAAGTTGGAGAAAAACTTTCAATCCTACAGTCTGCGATTGGTGTTTCAGTAAATGTATAATTCCTTTATCTCTGATATCTTGAATAAACTTAAGGTATGGAGTTGTCATCCTTTCAATGTTCATTAATGTTTCTTGAACTAGAGCAGACTGTCTGAGATATGTGTGACATCAATATCATATATTGATTCACATGTGAATGTACATGCCTTTCTCAGTCTCACTTATCAAGTGTCCTATAAATCATACTCCCTTAGGAGGGACAAATCCCATATCTATCACTCACAGTCTATCTCATGCGTCAAAGCCACCCAATCATCACCATTATAATAACCCATGTTTCAGGACTGCGTTTGATGATATCAAAGTGTACCCAATCACATTCGATGAGTGTAGTGATTTCAGATCCAAGAATCACAATCACTACCATCACTATGAGAGATGACTCTGACTACCATGTCATGGTTCCATGTGTCATTCTCATGGTGGGTCTGTCCAATACACTATTCTCTAACATGTATCTATGTGCTTGGTTTGATATTATATATCATGACTAATGAGACATTGTCATCAACCAACACACACTCTAGTCTTGATTTGTCATTGTTGTCTATCATCCTTCCACAATGACATCTGACTAGGGCCATATCAAGAATGTACATACTCTTAGAATCTGTATGATCTCATTGTTCAGGTCCTCAACCCGAAGACATACATCATTGAGTATTGTCATTCTTTAGAAATTCATTCTGCTCCATCATTTATCTCATAATTGATTGAGCTAGAATAAATTGGAAGCTTTCCTTTGATGTTTATCAAATCAATCAGAATATATGCCAATCCAATCATCATATGATTGGCTCTCTGGGCAAACATACCAACAGTTGTGTCACTTTCATGTTATGGATTACATAAATTAAGGTGGATATGATATTATTATAAGGAATTGGCCGTGTTATGGTCATTATGATGATTTGGGATTTTTTCCCGAATGTGGTGATATAGGCCTTGTTGTAGCCACTAGGGGTAACATGGGCTTGATGTGACCTAAATTGATGATATTGGCCTTATGATGGCCAAGAATGGTAAGATGGATTTGATAATTGGGCCTTGCCATAGTGATTAATGGTAGGGTGGCCTTGATGTGAGCTTACTTTGTGATTTTGTCCTTGCTATGGATAGATACGGTAAGTGACCAATGATTGAGTGACTTGATATATGTTGTAGTACAATTTATATTTGTGGAGTTATTATACTTAGTTAATGTCATAATCACATCTATACACTATTTTTGTAACCTGATCAATGCAATGGAAGTGCAAGAAAGTTGTCTAAGTAATCGAAATTAACCTTAAACTTAAAGTGACAAGATTTGTATATTTCTGAGCATTTACGGATGTACAATGCTTATTTGGTGGCATCTAGAGATGGTGTGCGGACTAAATTTTTTGTCTTTGGCACCTGTGTGTTGGTATTTAGTGACTCAAGGCTGGTTTATATGGTACCCATTCTAGTTTTTTGGTGAAGGTTGATTTCTTTGCTCACTTGTGTGTTGGTATGTGATGATAGAAGGTTGGTTTCTTTGGCACCCTTGTAGATTTTTGGAGATTGGAGGTTTGTTTATTTATAACATCTATATGTTGGTATGTTATGACTGAAGGTTGGTTTTTTTAGAACCCATGTTGGTTTTTTGGTGATTAAATATTGTGTATTGAGGCCTATGATGAAAATGGATGGGTCTGTGAAGTTGACGTTTCATGCTGGAACATGTAATGAAAACACTTATGGTTGAATGAGTAATTAACTCCTGTTGACAAAATCGTTCATAACATATTAGTGAATCACATTTTATGATTTTATTTATTTGCTATAGTACTTGATTACTCTTATTGCATCTGTTATAATATATATCATAATTTGGAGGATGAATCCTGCTAGTGATCTATTTTAGTTATCTTATTCCACATCTTTTCGTAAGAAATAAATATTATCAATTTGTATATCATATGGTTGGGACATATGTTTCTCGTGGTGGTTTTCTACACCTTTTAAAAGGTCTATAAATTGATTAGGGCTGAAGTGTAGAGGAATTGTATCATAGTGCACATCAATAGAGTGGAGGTTGATGAAGTTCTTCTAATGTTGTGTATTAGAGTTGTCATTCATTGTACTCTTAGGTCTAGGCAGGGTGACTTGATTCAATAGTATCTATGACTCAATTTTTTACTTGTATGTCATATACTTATGCCTATCTTATAACTATATGATATCTATATTAATTATGTTGAGAGTGTGATTGAAATTACCAATTTATCTTGCCAATCTACTCGCGCATAATGGATATTGACAAACAAGCCTTTTTGCAATTCTTGAGGATTGAAATTTTATTCTATATTTTTTATATCCTTATGGTAATGATGTGGATTAGTAATTTATTAGTATATTGTATTGAGTAATCACACACTTATTCACAAAGTTGGTGTGTGATCTTTTATTCTTATCATTGTTCTTATTGATATTTTTTTAGTGTATAAATTCACCTTTGAGATATTTTTTTCTTATACATTCATAACACTTGAAAGAGGACCAAAATGAATTTGTTTAGAAACCCATTTAAATTCTAACTTACCCTTTACATAGTTTTCTTATTCATCAGAGGATTCTTTAGATGAAGACTTTGGAGGAAAATATTTTCTTCATGGGTTGATATTCTTCTTCCCTATTCGCTTGGTCATTTAAAATAACCTCATAAGTTTCAAGGTTAACGCTTAAATCATCAATATTTAAGACATTGTCACTAGATGTTTTTGTAAGCATGACCTTCTCATCATACCTTTGAGTGAGAGATATCAAGATCTTAGTCACTCATTGTTTTATGTAACTTGTTTTCAAAGAAATGTTAGATCATTAATAATGATGGAAAAATCTTGAATACATATTATTATTGAGTTCTTTATTTTCCATCCAAAATAACTTTAGGTTATAAATAAGCATATTCATTTTTAATTCCTTCACTTGCCTTGTTACCTCATGGGAAACTAGGAGTTTTTCTTAAAATGTCACATGAAAAATCAAAAGAATATACTATTTTGAATTAAGAAAAACAAAGTGCAAAATAAACAACACTCATTGATTTTGTGTTGATTGTATCATTATTTGTTGTATCCACATGTGAATCATCAACTCATGGTATATGAGACATGTGATTGTTGTCCACCATCTTCCACAAGTCATGCATGATTCCTTGTACTAAGAAGTACATTCTTCTCTTCCAATTTAAGAAGTTTGTTCCATCATAAAACATAATAGTCTTGGTGCAATGGTTGTGTAATTTTTTTAGTTTGAGCATTGCTGCAATACTATCACCCATGTTTGTACATGCATCATAGGTTTCTTACGAGACATTCTCTAGTAACAATACAAATATGAGTCTAAATGGGTTGAATAGACTCTAAAGACCATTTACAATTTCTTAAAAATAGAACTATGTATAGAAATTGTTGTACAAATATATCATGTAAATAAGGAGGTTGAAGAAGGTGTAGATAAGAGCATGATCTTTTACATGGTTTAAAAAGCACAAAGGTTTGAATATGCACTAAGTTGGATTTTTGACCACTATGTTTGGTAAACAATATATATTGCTAGATGAGAGGAATACAATATGAGATTATATATCAAACAACGTAAAATAGATATTAAACTATTTTGCCATCACCTTAAATCTTCATCGTCAAAGATCACGATTGTTTCCTTAGTTGGACCATTTAGAAACCACTTCAACACCTTCTTTTATTTTTGTATGAAGTAAAATTTCCATATTTGATCTCTTTTCTAGCTGGGAGGACCAACTCTTGCTTGAAGACCAATTCTTATCATATCACCTCAAATAACATATAGAACTTTTTTTCTTCAAAATAAAGTACAATTGAAACCATGATGAATTTTTTCTGATGATGTTTTCAAGATGGGTAAATAAAAAGTTCTACTTAGGCGAACAATTTTATCACTAAGGAACAAACACACCGAAATCCTTTTTCAATGTATTTTATTGCTAAAGTAAGTGAAAGAGTTGAGAAAATATGGTCCCTATATATATATGTATCAGAATTAGTCTAGGTACACATATTAGAGTGTCTAGGAGTGTCCTTAATCAATGAATATGTTGGTTTGATTCAAAGAAGAAGTTATGATGCCAACTATATTTCTGACTGTTCCCTCGGTCAAACTGCTACTTTGATGAAGAGAGCTTCAACTTTGACTAAAACTTATAAGGATGCGTATTAGTTCAACACCATGTTTATAATTTTGATATTAGGCCATTTTACTGTGCACATGTACAAATGGAGCTCATCCAAGATACACTCAGTCAAAGTCAAAACTCGGCTGAGCTACATCCATAAGTGTATCTTCTTCTTATATGTCTCGCAGTTGAACTAAGACTCAGAATGAAGCCATCTCGGTTGAACTATAAGTTTGATAGAAAAAAAAATCTACTAACATAATGTAATATACAAATGGATTTTATCTCTAGGCATGCAATTAATAAAAGTTAATAGTTCCCATGGCTTTATAGGTTCTTCTCTAGGGTTTGTTATCCTGCTAGATTTTCAACATTAATCCTTTACAAAGAAAAAATAGATGACACTAACAAGGTTTACAATGCTATGAAAAATAAAATACATGTAAAAAATTAACTCTTGATGACTTTAGTCTGTTTATTTTTACTCTATAACATATGTTATAAATATAATTAAATATATAGTTTGAGATAACAATAACGTGTCATCCAAACTAAAGACAAAGCAGGAAAATTTGAAAACAAAGTTATAATCATTCCCACTTAATATCATACACCAAGAAGTCAATGATATCTATTTAAATTTCCTAACATCAATATATTTGATCAGTTTACTTCAATAATATTTTGTCAATGTATGTAACTATACAATGTTTTATATATGTGACCAATCAACACATGTTTATATAATATCTTCATGTTCTTATTATTACAACATTACCTCATGTACTTGATATACAACAAAAAATGATTCATACATACCGATCATATAAAACACCTACCGTGACCCAACTATATTGGGACAGATCTAGGATACCACAAAAGGATAAACTTCCACATTCTTCTCACAACCTCCCTAGAGAAGGTGGCTTATCACTGATCCCTAAAGTATATGTTGAGAATCTTAAAAGGGTAGAGAATCACGATACTGAGATCAAAGTCTAAGTGAGGGACAACGCTTCTATATAGTATTATAAATATGCAATTTCTACTGGATAATTGAATTTCAGTTGGAATACAATAAGAAAAACTTCTACAAAAGATCTCTTCAGAACAATAGTAAAAAGTAAAGAAAACTAAAATGTTGTGAGACATTATACAAGTAAATCATGAATCAATTACATATTTTATCCTCAATACCTATATAGTTGGTATGGATATTGATCAATAATTCCCATTGTATATGATTATATAGTCTCACAATGGTCCTTTCGTACCTTGGTTGATGCTATTATAACAAGTAGTAACTTATTTTCCCATTAGCTACATAAAAACATCATACATGTCCTCAGAGATCAAGTTATGTCACCTTACATTTCACACCAGAATTACTACATGATCATCATCATATCACATATTTCCATATTATGTTGGACAAACTACCATTCATAATGGCAAATACTTCCCCAACCACATTGGTAAAAATGAATGATTTTTAGGCTCTAATGTGACTTAAATATAAATAAAAAATATGTCCTAGAAGCTCAAGTTTTGACACCCATCATATCACATTAAAATTTCTACATGCATATCATCATATCACATATTTCCATATTATATTGAAAAAACCATGCATAATGATAAATACTTACTCAACAACATTTGAATAACTAACTGGTCTTAAGGAACCAATTATGGGACCATACACCATATATATTCTTGATAACTCTTGTATATTAAATAATATATGACTCAAAGTACCTATACACGATTCCTAAATTGCAACAAGGATACCTACTGCACTTTCGATTAGTTCTGGAATATAAAATAGTGATATGATCACAAGGAAATACATGAGTTGCGGTTTCAAATATAAGCTAAGACAATTCACTCATTTTTCATAAAATAAGAGGGTGGAATTTAAAATCTGGTACTAATATATGCATAAGTAAATCACTAAAAGCAAAAAAACCAAGTTCAAACTTAGTATGCACATATATAGCCATAATTCCACCATTTGGGGCATACAAAGGCCAGTTCATAGATGAAAAAATGTTTAATTACCAAAGTATTTTCTTATATCATGAAGGGATCCCCATGTGAAGTTTCAAGTAGAAATACCATTATTTGTGCATAATATGACAGAAGTAGTGAAAAGTTCTAATTTAGCTATTTTAGGAGAAGATTAATGTAAAATTTTAACTTTACAACAACATACCATTAATAAAGTTTATCATATCCATTTTTACAATAGAAAAGGAAAATACAAAAGGTTACAAAACCCAAAGTTCCTCAAGATATACCCTAATATCATGTAAAAATACAATATTTATGTCATTTACCAAGAAAATTAGTAAGAATGAGTGGTTGCATGTAGGAATACATCATGTATAATACTAATAAGAGGTTAAATAACTTTCTTTGTGTGAATAAATCAATCTCCAACAAAAACTCCTAGCTCCTAAGAACATTGCACTAAGCCAACTAGCTTCAACTAGGAAAAAGAAGGTGAAAAGAATAGTTTTTAGTATAAAGGAACATATAATTGTCTTGATAGCCAAGAAATTTGGCCAAGATGGTAGAACAAAGCAATCGACAAGAAAAAATGAGTGTGTATGCAATAAATTACATAGATTTGTGGTAAGCTAGGCCTAGAAGATTATTCTAGGCTTTGATTCTCTAAAAGCAAGCGAGATCATCAACTTGCATCAACAAAGCACGAGCTCTGACTCCAAGGATGTTCCCATCCAACTACAATAATGTTTTCATCTCCAAAAAAATTTAAATGTCCCTAGGGTCAAAGTGGTCACATGTTTATAGTCTTGGTGAAGAGAAAATTGCATTTCAGCCCTAAACAACCCACTTTGGGCTCTTGTATTGGTTGAGGTGGCTCAAAATGATGCCCTAAGTGTTGGATCCTAGATGGGTGATTAGAGGCTCTAGAGGGGGGTGAATAGAGCTAAATGCACTTAAAAAAAATTCATTAGACCTTCAAGATATATCACAAGATAAGGTTGCTAAATAGGAAATTTGTGTGCAACTAAAACATACATAGCAAGGGAGAGAGAGATTGAACATGCACCAATTGACAAGCTGTTTTAGAGTGGTTCCACACTTCAAACTAGAAGTGAGTCAGTCCACTACCCAGAGAGGTCAACCTGTAGGATTTCTTAACCTTGCATATTCATTATATTCATTATAAGAGATACAATACATGACCACCAAAGGACTTACCTATCCAATACAAAGAGTCTTCAACCTTACCAAGGAC
The DNA here is from genome assembly GCA_963693085.1 of Alisma plantago-aquatica. Taxonomy (NCBI): domain Eukaryota; kingdom Viridiplantae; phylum Streptophyta; class Magnoliopsida; order Alismatales; family Alismataceae; genus Alisma; species Alisma plantago-aquatica. The sequence continues at coordinate 1,116,199,248 of OY856412.1, forward strand.
TTACCCACTTTGCAAGGAGTCTTCCGCCTTCTTCCAAGGACTTACCTACTCTTGCACAAGTCTTCAGCCTTGTAAGGATTACCCATTCTTCTTGGATCTTCCACCTTTCACTTCACCTTCACTCGGAGAAGCTTCCACTAAGGACTTACCCACTTGAGCAAGGAGTCTTCTTCCTTCACCAAGGGCTTACCCACTCTAGCTCCAAGTCTTCAACCTTGATCTTCACCAAGGGATGCCTTCCCTTGTTCTTCTTCACCTCTCTTAGATAAGAGAGAGAACCTTCATCTTCATGATTGAAATGAGAGATGGGGAGGTGGTGGAAGTGAGAGCCTCACAAGATATATATGTAGGACTAGCTCTCTTACGAATTTCCTACTCACTCTAATGGATGTAGCAAGTGATTAAGCTTAGAGAGAGAGAGAGAGGAGGCTGTAGGAAGCACTCAACTATAAAATAGGAACCTCACATAGAGTTTTGCAATGAATGCTCAACCTTGGAATGAAGCCCAAGGGGTCCTATTTATAGCTGGGGATGCCTCTTAGCCTTTGGGAACACTTGAGAATGAAAACTAGCCGTTTTGTGGCTTGCAACAGATATATTTTCACTTGTTGCAACTCCACAACAGCTAGAAGCACTTTTCTACACTTTTTCGTACAGTGCAATCGGTCGAGTTTCTATAAGGGTAACTGGACTAATAGAGTAAAAGACAAAGCCGATATTCATACCATCGGTCGAGTTTATCCTGGGGAAACTCGATCGACCAATGAAAATCGAATTGGTCTGGTACTCCATCGGTCGAGTTCTGTGAAGTGTAAGATCGACCGATCAAAAGTCATTTTCAAGATCCAATCAGGATCGGTCGAGTTTGCAACTCACGAAACTCGACTGATGAACAACCTGATGTGAATTTTAGAAAATGGCGTTTGAGTGCTTAAACATTCGATCTAAGTGCTCCTTATTTTTTCTAAGGTTAATTACAAGTCATACAATCATTACAAGTGATTTACAACATGATTCTAATAGATTTACATCATATTACAAAAACATGCACTTGTATTGACTTTGACTTGTCTTTTCTCCAATTTGATATGCGCAAGTTAGGGCATTTGGAGTGTGTCTATACCTAATCTGAAATCACTCAAGTAGAGACATTAGACACCAATATGTGGAATGGTTAGTCATCATCAAAACACGGGTTTAGTCAATTTAGACGTGAGTCAACATTGACCTAATTGACCTTGAGTCAGCACTAAGTACATGTTGTGGCCTCTAAAGTTATGCATAAGGTACAAACCCAAAGGAAGTGCATGCATTGGACACCTAAGAACATACATTATGTTTAATCTTACCGAAAGCACCAGCTTCGAGCCTCAAATGGATAGCATCGGCTGTTGAAGGCATCCATTAGCCATCATGGATCCCCAAAGTGGGTGCAGCAGCCTTTCCAACACACGCATTGGGCAGACAAATGCCCAAAGCTCTGATCTCTTAGCATGAACTGATCGTAGCATCTAATCCAAAGCAAACATTGTCCACTAAGAGTGACTAATGAGGCTCACTTGAGGGGCACATTTTGGTCTCAAGGAGCAATTGATACTCCCATACACACTGTGCTTCATCCCTCCTAGAGAAGCTAACACAAGGCCCACCAACTTCCAACAACCAAACCACTTGCATCAATACATCCCATCAACCAACGGGATTTGACAGGTCCAAAACCTCAAGATTTATAAAGAAACAATACATGTACATAACTTATATCAACACTTAAACCATTTTTATGTATTAAAACAAAGAATAATCCAAATAGTTAATTAATTCCAACTAAATTCGTAACATATACAAAAAATCACATAAATAATGCAATCGAGGCCAATAAAGAGTGATTAGTCAATGCTAGGTTGAGGACCATGCTAATTATAAGAAATATTCCATTCATCAAAATAGGTCTAGGTAATTCTCATGGTTTAATGTTACTAATTTCATGTTATTGATACATGCATGTCTATTTACTTAAAGTACATAGTGAGAAGAACTTGGAAAACTAGGAGAGACATCATCTTAATTGATCAAAAGGCTTGCATTGTTAGGGTTCCATCTATTCATGCAATTTGTTGCTGATAACATAGTTCAATATCATTTTACGTTCTCTAAGGTATTCTTAAATTTCATATAGTTACCTAATTTCAGTACCAATGGATGACATTTCTATTATTTCTTAACTAATTATGATTAATATTATACATAGTTATTTCCTAGTATGGTCGTGATGTCTTACCTTAGTCCATGTTGCCCTTTGGCCATATTTTGGATCATACTATGGATCCTTACACCATTTTTGTGTTTCCACCACAATGATGGTTTTGCTTTTCCATTATGTTCACTCTTTTAAATGAAGGTTCTAGGAGTCCTTTACCTTGATGAGAAAGACTTTTATTATGTGTTGAGGATGATGACTCATAGATTTTTGGTTATATGCATGTAGTGTTGTTTTTTTAAAGTTGTTTGGGCCATCATGTGAAATGTTTATTCATGGGATTGTGTCTATATCTATGCCTCAATATTATTAAGCCATGTTATTTCATGTCAAGTTCACTTAAAAAAGGGCTTCAACCTAGTTTGGGCAACCAGTTACATTCAAATGTAAAGATTAACCATATATTCATAGTCAACCATATGTCTTAATAAAGTCAAACATTAAATAAGCTCTTTGTTTAAAAATGTAGGAAACTTTACCTTATGAAGGACTGATGTTTTGTATAATATAATCACTACAAATTCAAGTATGAATAGTGAAAATGGGCATAAATGTATGGGTTTTTCTTAGGTAAGTTTTTATCTATTATTGAAATTCCAATCTAACTTTATATTTTACATCAAAAATGGATTTTGTAGGTTGGATATACATATTGGGTTAGACGAGTCAAGTAATTGAATAGATCCATGTGTCCTATTATCATGCTCAACCCTAGGCATATTCTCCATCTAAAACTTGGAAAAAAAATTTGTTAGTGTAAACCTGCTCAATGTACATACAATCATATACCAAATGTATTTTCTTTGTCTTGAATTATGTGAGCTTGCATGGCCATAATGATGATAAGTGAATGTAGAAAATGACTCATTGTAGCTAATTTTGTAGGATCGCGTCTAAACAATGAAGTGTCTTAAGTCTAACTTGACCTCTTATGACTTACCTTTTCATATTTACAATCATAACAATTTGGTTTTCTCCTACTCGTGATCACCTTCTATGACATGGCATTTTAAGGACCCTTACCCACATTTTGGGCTAACCTTGTTTGTTTTTTTAAGCATGTTGCTTAGCTCCCGACTTTAATCATGTAAGATGTAATTAGGGCATGCTAGAGGTTTGTGCTCCCTGTTTGAGCCTTGTTGCTTGATGTTTGTGCTTTGTGGTAAGGTTTTGGTGCAACTTGCAATTTACCCCGAGTAGGGGTTGATATGCAATATTACCACCTCTAGAGTGTTTCTTCTCTATCTTGGCATCATCTAGAGGAGAGAGAAAGTGTTGGGCACCTTGTTTTGGCCTTGTTTGTGTGATGACATCCTTGGTGATGTTCTGGGCACATGTTTGAGGTGTGCTTTGCTCATATGAGTGTTGTCTCTAGCTTGAGAGCCTTGGTGAGGCATTTTATTGGTTTGTGGTTGCCTTGAGGAGGCTTGGTATCGATTGAGGGTGTCTTGAGGGACATCCTATCAGTTTTTGGCACCTTGAGGATCACCATATCGGGTTGTGGTGACTCTAGAGGAGTGCTATACCGGTTTGTGACCTAGGGTTTCATCCCTATTAGTTTGGATGAGTTTGCCTACCTTTACCTAGGAAGGTGACCAAGTTGGAAAGACTTAAGTCCTATCACCTTGTTTCATGGCATGGTATGTGTCCCTTCTTCTTGGAAAAGTGTCTTCTAGGTTCCTAAGGTGGTGACACATTTCCCTTGATCACTCTCTCTCTTCGTCCATGTATATATATCTCTTCCTTCTCATGCAAGAGAACCCTTTAGCAATCTTTGATTATTCTCCTTGGTGTCTGACCTTGAGCTTGAAGAGCTCTCTCCCTTGGATCTTGGTGGGTGAGCCAAGAGTTTGTGGTGCTCTCCTTTATCTTCTTCCTTGTCAAGCCATGGTTTTATAGCTTTCTTTCTCTTCTTCTTTCTCCTTCTCAGACATGGACCTTAGTACCTTCTTTTCTTCTCTTTTACTTCTCCTTAACCTCAGTTCTATCCTCCTTCTTGGAGGTGTGGTGGAGGTCAAACTAGTAGGACCTTCTTCTACCTTGAGCTTGGGAATCTTGGAGCTTGACCTTGGAGCTTAAATATTAGTGGTTGTTCTTGAGGTGGGTTATATAACTCTAAACATACTTTGTTATTATCACCTTTATACTTGTTATCTTTCTAGTTGCTCTTAGCATGTCTTTGCTTGCATGCTAGTAGCTTATCTTGGTAGCTTTACGTTCCATTTTTTTAGAATAGAACTTTGTTAAGTTGTTGCCATAAGTTACTCTTTTGTTTGCCTTGGTAGTATCATCATCTTAAGGTAGAAGATGACTAAACTGATATGAGTTATGGTATTCTAACCAATATGATGTGCAATCCGACATGCAAACCGATATGCCTTGTCTAGATCTATATGCCCACCATGATGGAATGTGTTATGATCTAGTGGTGACTAGTGAAGAAGAGTGTTGGATTTACATGCTTTTAGTTGAGTGTGTAAGTCAACATGGGTAACCCTAATATGATACATGTGTAACCCGACACACCTTGCTAGCAGATACTCTTTAGGTGACACATCTTGGTGAGCGGTGAGAAACATATTCTTTGGGGCTCAACCGATACAACCAACCCTAGTGGTCGATATCCTATGGAAATCTATATGGCTGATACCCTAAGGGATGGAGAGGTCGATACCCTAGTTGATGGGTAGGCCAATACCCTAAGGGATGGTGAGGCCGATACCCTAGTTGATGGGTAGTCTGATACCCTAAGGGATAGTGAGGTTGAAACCTTAAGAGATGGTATAACCGATACACCTTCTTTTGTATCTCTAGTTTGATATCCTTTATTGTGCCTTGGCCGACACACTCTTATTGAGGCTTCAATCCCAATACCCTACCTTAATGTAGTGGTCGATACCCTACCTTAGTGTGGTGGCCAATACCCTAACCATAGATGATACCTATGTGATGTGTAGTGATGCATCTTATTGATGCTAGGGTTACATGATGTGTTGTGATACTCTATGGTGATGTTTGATGCATACCATGTTGATGTTGGTATTTCATGATGATGATGTGATATCCTATGGAACAGTTGTACATATGATGTGAGGGTTATGTTTCTAAACCACATAACATGTTTTATAATGATAATAAGAAACATGCTTCTATGTCTCATAATACATCTCGTAATGATGAAGGAAGTGACGATCTACAGATGGTTGATGATCCAAACCTGTAAACCCTAAATGGGTAAATGGAAACCCTAATTGTTATAATGTGAAATGTATGATGTAAATAGAAGGAGTTCTATGAGATGATGATGCTTTTCCTTCTTGTTATCAGTTTCTGTAACATACTGAATCTCATGGTCTTCCCTGCAATTTACCCATTCTTGAGCATTTCTTTGCCTTTTAGTCCATTTGTACCTTTTCCATAAATTCCCCATCCTTTATAATCATTTTTGGACTCCTTGTGCATTTTGAGCACAATCTGAGGTTGAAATCACTATTTACCCTCTTTTATGATAATTGAGGGGTGTTTGCACAAATAACCCACATTAGGAGATAAGTTAGGGTTAATGTTGTAATTTGGTCCTTAATGGGATAATATAGTAGATTATATTTATTTGGAGCTTTTTGGATAAATATATTATTATTAATATGTATTTGAGTTCATATATGTGTATATTAACCTTTATTGTTTCTCTCTCCTCGAAATATGATTTTAGTTCATAATAATATGTTATTTTGTTGAGTAATGAGTAATTGTACCCTAATATGTTTTATATGTCGAATGTACTCACATGTTTCTCATTAATAGCTTTTTCATATAATTCCTTGATTTTAATGTATTTTTATACTCCTTTATGAGCTATATATTTATTAATGGCCATATTATGCATTAAACGAGATTTTAATTATATAGCATCGTTCTATATGTTATTATGAGCCTATGGTTCAAATTTGGTGTTGTTTGGAGTTGATTTGACCCCTCTAATGCATTTTATTAGCTTTTAATATAGTGTAGTGCATTAATCGATGCATTTCTTTGATTGTAACACTATGATTCCGTTATTTTTCACCCTGTCACGCATCAGCACCCAAGTATGCTCCATCGGACGGCTCGCGTTTGACCGTCGCATCTCTGGCTTGATCTGACGGCCGGGACATTGTCCCCTACCTCCCGCTCAACACGAGATAGGAGCCGTTTCACGGCAGATCATCCCTTGATTCGTTCTCTCTCCCTCCTTCATCAATGCACTTCGTTTTTGGCGCATCAAGTTCGGCTCCTCAAGTCCGTTCCAACGATCCTAAGCTTTCCCTCTCTCGTTCACCGGAGACGAAACGCCCAATCGGGGCTACCTCCTCCTCTCCACCATGGACACACAGTGGGACCTTCACCCACCCTAGCGCCTATTAAAGGTCGGAAAAACCATCCTCATCCCCCGCTCTAGCTTCCTCCTCATTGAATTTCACCTGTACATGCCCGAGCCACCCTGACCTACTCCGTTCTTCTTCTCCGGCGATCTCGGCCTGCTGCTCGCCCCTCCGGCCACCTCACTTCAATTACCTTTAGGGTAAGCACCACCGACCTACCCTCTACCTCTTCCAACCTTTCGTTTGCCTCGTGATGCCCCCTATCGCCGTACCCTGTAACTCGCCGAAGTAGGTCCGCCGCCGCCACCTGTTTTTGAGCTTCAGAGCTCCTCCGACTTCTCTGCTACCCGCTTTGACCTCGCCTCGTGTCTGTGGGTGTGGTGGTGGCCTAGAACAACAGTTTTCCCGTCGGTTTTTGATACTTTGGATCGTCGGTCATATCTCTCTATTTTTGACCATCGGTGGAGCTCTCTCGGAGCTTCTGAGCACTGCGAGACCCATTGTTGGGCTCGGCATGCTCGTCGAGCGATGGGGATCTCACTGAGGGGTCTAGTTTTCCCCGGGCAGCTGCTAGCTCTCAATGCGAGCACGTTTCCCCCCCCCTGTTTCACTGCTCGTGCCTTGACCATGGCTGGAAGAAGCCAGGTCGTGGAATGACCAAGAGGGTCATCCACAGGCGTCGTATCGTTTTGCCAAACACAGGGGTAATATCGTCTATTCCCCATCTTGCTCTTGCTCTTTGACGCAAACAATCGACACTTGCGTTTGACTAAACTGTCCTCGTCTTTTTTATTTGATTGATTTTGTGAGCAAGGGTAGGCCAGTCTTTTCCCGTCTTTGCTCATTCGCCTTTGACTAAGGCCCAGCGAGCCTGGACAGGCTGACATGGCCAAAGATGATTGGCTCATGTCAGCGTGGGCCCGACCTCAGTGGCCCAATCGCTTTTTATTTTGCCTACGTGGCTTTTTCTTAATTTCTGATTGGTTTGACTTACTTAATTCATAGTAAATCGATCCTTTATCAGAAAAATATGAGTAAATAGTTGATGAAAAGGATTTTTAATGTAGAATTTGATTTTGTGGTTTTTATGACCTGATTCTCAATGGTTTTCCGAAGTTTGTTTTGATTGGCATTTTTAATATGTAATTGTTTTAAAATACATAATTAATTCATTTTAACTCTGTTTTATATAATAAGATATGTTTTCTTAATCAGGAGATTATGAGTAATCGTTTGGACTTGGTTTTGAGCTCTAAATCGTAGTTTTGTAAAATTAGGGTTTTTCTATGCTTTATGTGTTTATATATATTAATACATGTGTTATGTTTATAACTAGGATATATATGGAAGGTTTGCTATCAGTTTGGTGGATATGATGGTATTGTATTTAATCTAAGGTATGTGAAACATATTTTGTATGTGAGCCCTATTTTGTATGTGAAACCTATTTCAGTATGTGCATCCTATTCTAGTATGTGGACTCTATTCATAAATGTGATGGTAAATGTGCAATACACCTACTCTCAGTTGGGAACTTTTCCAACCCCACACTCATGTTTGTGCTAGCCTTGTTATCCCTCTAATTACATTTATTGGCTCTTTACTTAGATTATGCCATTATGGCTTAATCATTGGAATCATTCTTCTACATATGTTGCCTCCTTTAATTGGAATTGTTTTAATCTTGTGATTGATCTTGTGGCTCATTTGAGTGTAATTCCTTAATCTTGTTATTTGACTATGTGGATCATCCTTTTGAGATATTTGGAAACATTGAATAATGTTGTTCCTTGTTGACTCCTTTATTTGTTGGAATTCTTGTATAATGATGTTGCCTATGATGGCATGATGATTGAGATTATTTATTTGGGTTTTATTCCCAATGCTTGTTGAATCTTGTTATATACTTTTCACTATGCTGCCAAGTGAATGTTTATGCATGATATAGTTATTGGCCAATTGACAATGTAGTGTACATGAGTACAAACCACCCACAGGGCACTGAGGTTTTAGTCCTCCTGTCGGGCACTGGGGTTTTAGTCCCCCTGCCAATTTTATATATTAGGCACTGGGGTTTTATTCCCCCTGCCACTTTTTTTAGGCACTGGGGTTTTAGTCCCCCTGCCATTGGTGAGGTCCGGTAGGTGCCTCACCCTACATTGATAGGACGTTGAGTCATAATTTATATTCATGCAAATGTGATAATTGTTGATATTTAAATGTGGCAGTTTCTCTCTCTCATATTCATATATTTGTCTCATCTCTTTGGAAATCTCTTCTTGTGGAGAATCTTTTATGTTGCAAAGCTTTTATTATTATTTGTCCTATTCCTTTTTATTAACACATACCTTGTTATCTCTCTCTTGCTGGATGACCCCAACCATCCAGGATAGGAATCAGAGTGCGCATGGAAGCTTGGTGAACCCAAAGCTAAGGATAGGATAAGAAGAAAGGAATATATATCTTGAGTGATCATGCTTGCTTTTATGTTATATAGTTGTTTAGTTTGGAGACAATGTTGTATTAGTTAGGTCTTCCTCTACCTAGATCCTTGTAGTTGCTTGTATAAAGTTGTACTCCCATTTGGGAAATTTGTAACGTACTCTTTATACAATTTTGAATAAGTCAAGATTTAATTCTTCCGCTGCTATCCTTTGTATGATGATTTTGTTTATCATGATTTTAGTAGAGACTGAGGGTCTTTACAGCATGGTATCAGAGCATCAAGGTAGTCAGATTCTTGACTAGTTCAAAATTGTCTCCCTAGAGGATATAGTTTCCCTTTAGTTAGTTTTTCACCTTAGAGTTGACCTTTAAAGAATGTTTGATTTAGGATCATAATAATTTCATATTAGATATAAAATTTGTCAACTTTTTGGTGAATTGTCTAATTGAGTAGCTATTAGAGCAAGAAGTTGAAGTGATGGTGTCTAGAAAAGGTCAGAGCTTGGGGGCTGGCAATATTTTCCTCCGCCCCACTAGCTTGGTCACGAGGACTCCTGAGCTCATATGACCTGGCCTGGCCTGATCTGAAACGGACAGCTCGAAATAGTCTACCCTTAGACATATTACCTTATTGTTGAATAACCTTAGAATCCTTTGTATGATGATTTGATTTCTTTTCTCAAACAAAAATCATCTAGTATCTTATATGAGCCTTAGATTTCCTATGTTTAGGGTTTGGTGTACCCTATGTTATATCTTGTGTTGGAAGGAAGAGTTTAGTAAGACTTTCATGTTGGGCTTTATACCCTTAAAATAGTTTGACTTAGTCAACCCTTTGAGTGGAAAGGTAGTGTTAGTACCTTGATAGGTTTTTGGGTTGTTGATTTCAAGGACGAAATCCTCTTTAGGGGGTTGGAGCCCCTCAATGCCTTGAAATCAAGTAACCTTAACTCCTTAGACATGGGAATAGAGAGCTTAGGTGTTTAGAGTTTAATAAACCTAATATGTTTGTAATTCATCTTGTTTGTTTATGAACAAATGGATAAGTCACATAATCCTTATGCTTGAACCTTAATATATTCTTGATGCACCTAATCATTAATTGTTCATATGTAGATATACATAGTTTGGATTAAGTCACCCTAATGATAAAATGTGTATGATAAAGTACACCCTAAGGATGCTTTATCATGTTAGGGTCATGTTGACCTAAACCCTAGGATGTAATCATCTAGCCTTGACAACATATGTATATATATAAACCCTTCATGCCTTTCTTGACACATTAGTGACATTAGGTGTCATCACATGATATACCTTAATGCATGTAAATCACTTAATCATATTTGTGACCTAATTATCAACACATGTTAGGCATAGCACCTTGTTAACTAAAATACATCTCATTAATCATCTTATTGGTTTATGAATCAAATCAGTAATGAGATGATGAGTAATTAGATTCATATAATGTGAGGTTAATTCATAGTAATTAGTATTGTGAGAGAATATGATTAGTGATGTCATGGATATGAGTATGTTAGATGTTGTGACCCTATGTTCCTTGGAGATAAGCCATATACCCTTAGACCTGTTATTAGGGTAATAATGGGTTGGATGTTATTAGATGGCATAATTCCACATGATGTAGTTGTTGGGTAATAATGTTGAGTTATTTAGGTTTTGACCTAATACATTAGTGTGGTTGGGAATGGTTTAATATAGGTTGTAATGGCCTTGTAAACCCTAATTGTGCTTAAAACCCTTAATGAGGGAGATACCCTTGATATATAGTTGAGATATAATTGTTTTGTAATAAAATGTGACACAAGTGTTAGTATAATAGATATGCTGCCTTTTTATGATAGAGTTTATGCATCAAGATGTCGGTCATGTTGAGTTGGATATAAGGTTATAGGTTTTGTGGAAACCTTAGTAACACCTGACTTATGTAGGTTTTATGTGGTACCCTAGAGTAAGGGTTATAACCTAGTTGTTTATGGTTGGGATGTTACACACTCACACTCTCTTTCCTCTTGTTGTGATTTCGGGGACGAAATCCTCTTTAAGGGGTGGTGTGCTGTAACATACTGAATCTCAGGGTCTTCCCTGCAATTTACCCATTCTTGAGCATTTCTTTGCCTTTTAGTCCATTTGGACCTTTTCCATAAATTCCCCATCCTTTATAATCATTTTTGGACTCCTTGTGCATTTTGAGCACAATCTGAGGTTGAAATCACTATTTACCCTCTTTTATGATAATTGAGGGGTGTTTGCACAAATAACCCACATTAGGAGATAAGTTAGGGTTAATGTTGTAATTTGGTCCTTAATGGGATAATATAGTAGATTATATTTATTTGGAGCTTTTTGGATAAATATATTATTATTAATATGTATTTGAGTTCATATATGTGTATATTAACCTTTATTGTTTCTCTCTCCTCGAAATATGATTTTAGTTCATAATAATATGTTATTTTGTTGAGTAATGAGTAATTGTACCCTAATATGTTTTATATGTCGAATGTACTCACATGTTTCTCATTAATAGCTTTTTCATATAATTCCTTGATTTTAATGTATTTTTATACTCCTTTATGAGCTATATATTTATTAATGGCCATATTATGCATTAAACGAGATTTTAATTATATAGCATCGTTCTATATGTTATTATGAGCCTATGGTTCAAATTTGGTGTTGTTTGGAGTTGATTTGACCCCTCTAATGCATTTTATTAGCTTTTAATATAGTGTAGTGCATTAATCGATGCATTTATTTGATTGTAACACTATGATTCCGTTATTTTTCACCCTGTCACGCATCAGCACCCAAGTATGCTCCATCGGACGGCTCGCGTTTGACCGTCGCATCTCTGGCTTGATCTGACGGTCGGGACATTGTCCCCTACCTCCCGCTCAACGCGAGATAGGAGCCGTTTCACGGCAGATCATCCCTTGATTCGTTCTCTCTCCCTCCTTCATCAATGCACTTCGTTTTTGGCGCATCAAGTTCGGCTCCTCAAGTCCGTTCCAACGATCCTAAGCTTTCCCTCTCTCGTTCACCGGAGACGAAACGCCCAATCGGGGCTACCTCCTCCTCTCCACCATGGACACACAGTGGGACCTTCACCCACCCTAGCGCCTATTAAAGGTCGGAAAAACCATCCTCATCCCCCGCTCTAGCTTCCTCCTCATCGAATTTCACCTGTACATGCCCGAGCCACCCTGACCTACTCCGTTCTTCTTCTCCGGCGATCTCGGCCTGCTGCTCGCCCCTCCGGCCACCTCACTTCAATTACCTTTAGGGTAAGCACCACCGACCTACCCTCTACCTCTTCCAACCTTTCGTTTGCCTCGTGATGCCCCCTATCGCCGTACCCTGTAACTCGCCGAAGTAGGTCCGCCGCCGCCACCTGTTTTTGAGCTTCAGAGCTCCTCCGACCTCTCTGCTACCCGCTTTGACCTCGCCTCGTGTCTGTGGGTGTGGTGGTGGCCTAGAACAACAGTTTTCCCGTCGGTTTTTGATACTTTGGATCGTCGGTCATATCTCTCTATTTTTGACCATCGGTGGAGCTCTCTCGGAGCTTCTGAGCACTGCGAGACCCATTGTTGGGCTCGGCATGCTCGTCGAGCGATGGGGATCTCACTGAGGGGTCTAGTTTTCCCCGGGCAGCTGCTAGCTCTCAATGCGAGCACGTTTTCCCCCCCTGTTTCACTGCTCGTGCCTTGACCATGGCTGGAAGAAGCCAGGTCGTGGAATGACCAAGAGGGTCATCCACAGGCGTCGTATCGTTTTGCCGAACACAGGGGTAATATCGTCTATTCCCCATCTTGCTCTTGCTCTTTGACGCAAACAATCGACACTTGCGTTTGACTAAACTGTCCTTGTCTTTTTTATTTGATTGATTTTGTGAGCAAGGGTAGGCCAGTCTTTTCCCGTCTTTGCTCATTCGCCTTTGACTAAGGCCCAGCGAGCCTGGACAGGCTGACATGGCCAAAGATGATTGGCTCATGTCAGCGTGGGCCCGGCCTCAGTGGCCCAATCGCTTTTTATTTTGCCTACGTGGCTTTTTCTTAATTTCTGATTGGTTTGACTTACTTAATTCATAGTAAATCGATCCTTTATCAGAAAAATATGAGTAAATAGTTGATGGAAAGGATTTTTAATGTAGAATTTGATTTTGTGGTTTTTATGACCTGATTCTCAATGGTTTTCCAAAGTTTGTTTTGATTGGCATTTTTAATATGTAATTGTTTTAAAATACATAATTAATTCATTTTAACTCTGTTTTATATAATAAGATATGTTTTCTTAATCAGGAGATTATGAGTAATCGTTTGGACTTGGTTTTGAGCTCTAAATCATAGTTTTGTAAAATTAGGGTTTTTCTATGCTTTATGTGTTTATATATATTAATACATGTGTTATGTTTATAACTAGGATATATATGGAAGGTTTGCTATCAGTTTGGTGGATATGATGGTATTGTATTTAATCTAAGGTATGTGAAACATATTTTGTATGTGAGCCCTATTTTGTATGTGAAACCTATTTCAGTATGTGCATCCTATTCTAGTATGTGGACTCTATTCATAAATGTGATGGTAAATGTGCAATACACCTACTCTCAGTTGGGAACTTTTCCAACCCCACACTCATGTTTGTGCTAGCCTTGTTATCCCTCTAATTACATTTATTGGCTCTTTACTTAGATTATGCCATTATGGCTTAATCATTGGAATCATTCTTCTACATATGTTGCCTCCTTTAATTGGAATTGTTTTAATCTTGTGATTGATCTTGTGGCTCATTTGAGTGTAATTCCTTAATCTTGTTATTTGACTATGTGGATCATCCTTTTGAGATATTTGGAAACATTGAATAATGTTGTTCCTTGTTGACTCCTTTATTTGTTGGAATTCTTGTATAATGATGTTGCCTATGATGGCATGATGATTGAGATTATTTATTTGGGTTTTATTCCCAATGCTTGTTGAATCTTGTTATATACTTTTCACTATGCTGCCAAGTGAATGTTTATGCATGATATAGTTATTGGCCAATTGACAATGTAGTGTACATGAGTACAAACCACCCACAGGGCACTGAGGTTTTAGTCCTCCTGCCGGGCACTGGGGTTTTAGTCCCCCTGCCAATTTTATATATTAGGCACTGGGGTTTTATTCCCCCTGCCACTTTTTTTAGGCACTGGGGTTTTAGTCCCCCTGCCATTGGTGAGGTCCGGTAGGTGCCTCACCCTACATTGATAGGACGTTGAGTCATAATTTATATTCATGCAAATGTGATAATTGTTGATATTTAAATGTGGCAGTTTCTCTCTCTCATATTCATATATTTGTCTCATCTCTTTGGAAATCTCTTCTTGTGGAGAATCTTTTATGTTGCAAAGCTTTTATTATTATTTGTCCTATTCCTTTTTATTAACACATACCTTGTTATCTCTCTCTTGCTGGATGACCCCAACCATCCAGGATAGGAATCAGAGTGCGCATGGAAGCTTGGTGAACCCAAAGCTAAGGATAGGATAGGAAGAAAGGAATATATAGCTTGAGTGATCATGCTTGCTTTTATGTTATATAGTTGTTTAGTTTGGAGACAATGTTGTATTAGTTAGGTCTTCCTCTACCTAGATCCTTGTAGTTGCTTGTATAAAGTTGTACTCCCATTTGGGAAATTTGTAACGTACTCTTTATACATTTTTGAATAAGTCAAGATTTAATTCTTCCGCTGCTATCCTTTGTATGATGATTTTGTTTATCATGATTTTAGTAGAGACTGAGGGTCTTTACAGTTTCTAACCATACAAGTGATATTGATTGATGTACATAGCCAGGTTTAAGCTATGTTGGTCATAATGTGATGGACATGTTGTCCTTGTGATGGACATGTGGTCCTTGTGATGGACATGTGATCCTTGTGATGGACATCCTTGTGATGGACATGTGATCCTTGTGATGGACATTGGTCCTTGAGATGGACATAGAAGTGATAACATGCATGAAGTGATGATGTGATTCAATATGTTTTGGTGATGAGTCATACCCCGATTATGTAAATCTTGTTTATAGGTTTTACGTTGTAACTTAATTGATGCTTAAAGATGTGATATTTGATCTAATTAATCAGTTGAAATCTAATATTGTAGTTTCCCTGTGCCATAGATCCATTCAGTGTCAATATTTGCTGAATGATGAAATGAGTTTAACTCAGAATGCATATTGTTGAATATGCGGGGTGCAAGTTGCCTTGTATACTAAAAGTAGATGTATCACATGATTGACTAGAAGTCATACCTGGAAATGTATCACATGATTGACTGTAAGTCATCCCTAGAATTGTATCACAACATTGACTGTAAGTCATACCTAGAAATGTATCACAGGATTGACTGTAATTATATCTGGAAGAGCACTTCTATAAGCTGTAGCTCAACTTCTCTAGCATGGTGACATCTACCAAGGTGGGCTAAGTATGCACAGTTAGACTAAAATGTCTCTGGAAAGTAGACGACTCATGATGTCACTACATGTTCATTCATTTTGATCGAGGTAGGTGAGGTTGTGAATTCTGACTCTTCCATTAGACCTTGTATGGCACAAACTTCGACTACATACACATAGTGGTTGGTTGGATTTGAATGGTACAATTAAAATCCTTAGGGCATAATGAATACGTAATCAACTGTGTAGTATAATTTTATAGGATCAAATACAAAAACATTGGTTGAGGCTTTGCCTGATCTTTATATAATGTTGTTGATAGAGAATATATGTGTTCTTCATATTCCTTTATAATTATTAAGATGTTTCCAAAATTCAACAATAATTGCCCTTCCTGTTAATAATCACTACCTTCTTCATCTTAGTTGAAATCATACTACTGTTCAGTTTATCTTATCTGTGATAATAATAGAGTGGTGGAGAGTTATATCTCTTACTGGGACTGTGTCTCACCCCATTGGTTAACAACCTTTTTAGGTGGAAGAGAAATAGGAGGTAGAGATCATGCAGAGGAGGTTGAGAAGTAGCCAAAGGAGCAGTAGCTAATAAGGTTGGAAGTGTTGTTGGAGGTCTTTTCTTGGTAGAGTCCTAGAGTCATCCCTGTACAAGTTGGGTCTTCAGGAACATTTTGTAGGTGTTTTGCGAACGTGTTCTCTTTATGTTCTTGTTGTATATCAGATATGATAGAATCATGTATATATATTCTATAACAGTACCTTCGTTACAGGTTGACAACATGCCTTGTGAATGCTTTGAGGCATGAAAGTACTCATGTGTAAAGGTTCTTGCTATATGGTGGTTTTATGAAAAAAGGATTCACTTTTAGTGTTTTCTGCTAATAAGTTTGTTAATCTCTTTTCTACGATTTGTTTTTGAGTAATCTCATTTCTTTGTGGCATGGGGAATCATTGCGACATAGTTGGTGTATCTATAGGGAAATAAGACATCTGATCGACAGTAGAAACAAAAAATTTACTAACATATTTCCCATTAACCAACATATTGCGTCAATAGCTATGCAATGGGAAGGATGGTTTCACGAAGATATACCTGGTCCTGGAGCAAGTCCAACGAAAATCTTTGTCGATGTAGATGTGCACTCTATCTTGGATGATGGCTGTGCAACTCCTAGTCACACTCAAACTCGTCTGACTGCTCCTCCAAGGACATCAGACTCGAACACCTGTTGTAGTGGCTCCTTAGATCTCAGTATGGACTGTGAGTTGACGTTTCCCTCCTAGAAGCAAGCAAAGAACTCTTGCCTCTAGAGTAGTCCACAGACCAACTAGAACTCCTATCATCATGTAGGAATGTACATGAAGGATTTTCCCTCCCGTTGGTGTACTAGTCACCAACATGCTCTCCCACTACAATGATCATCATTTGTTTCTCTCCTACGTCTATCCCTCCCTATTCGAGTAGGACTTGCCTAGGCTCTCGTGGTTACCACAAATAGAGAGGACAATGATTGTTAGAGCAACTGATTCTCAATTGTCTTTGTAGTAGTTGTGTTTTGGGAATCCCCTAGTACCCCTCTATATATATGAGGGGTTAGGGTCAGGGTTCCCATTCCCCAGCCAATGAGGTACTAAAGCGGGAGTGAAAAGGACAAAAAGATCTTGAATTTTCACAATAATTATGGAAGTGTCACAAACTACATGCACTGAAACGGTCATCTCATCTAGTGAGATGGTCATTTCATAGTTTCTAATTATGCACATATATTGTCAATTCAATTCCAATTAGTACTCAACTTGACGTCAACACGAATCCTTTGTGCAATCAAATTGCATCCTCGAAATGGACGTCTGGTGTAAACGAGTTGGGCATCTCACACCATCCCAGACGTCCATCTCACACAGGTGAAACGGGCGTCTCGCAGCATGCCAAACGACCATTTTTCACAAACATGACGGGCGACTCGTAGCCTGGGTCAAGAAGAATTCCAACCAATGTACAATACAATCTGCCTAATGCTCCAAACGACTGTCTAAACACTTGAACCGATCATTTGGTAGTCTAGTCATCAGATCCATTGTGTGAATTGAAATACCTAAATAATTTAGTAATCAATTCAATTATCATTCAAGATAAAGTCCTCTTCTAGACGAGTTTCTATGTGTGTGACCCTATAGGTCCCACATCACGTTGGCAATGAATTTCTGTAGCTAGCTTATGACATCACAAGAAATGAGCGGTGCCTATTTGCACATCATTGCTACCCAAGTGAATGGAAAGTTGGGGAGAAACTCCAACCTACATTATGTGTATGGTGTTATAGTGTTTGTATAGTTCCTTTGGCACTGATATCCAGATTAAAATAGAGGCATAGAGTTGTCACCATAATTATTATTCAATCTTATTTCTTGAACCAGAGCAGATTACATGAGATATATGTAAGCTCAATATCACATATTGACTCACATGTGTTGGCCATATGTTTCTCAGTCTCACTAATCAAGAGGCCTTTGGATATCATACTCCCATCAGAGGGAAAAATCCCATATCTATCACTCACTATCAATCCCCATGTGTCAAAGTCATTCACTCATCACCTTTATAACAACCCATGTTTTAGGATTGTGTTTGATGATGTAAAAGTGTACCCAATGACATGTGATGAGTGCAGTGATTTTAGGTCTAAGAACCACAATCAGCACCATCACTGTGAGACCTAACTATGACTTCCATGATGATGGCTTCCATGTGTCAGTTTCATGGTAGGTCTATCTGATACATTGTTCTCTAACATGTATCTATGTGCTTGGTTTGATATTTCCATATCCTAACTAATGGGACTATGTCATCAACCAATTCACACTTTGATCTTATGTGTTATTGTTGTTTGTGTACCTTCCACAATAGCAACTCATCATGGGCATAATGAGAATGTATATACTCTTAACATCTGTACGATCTCATTCTTCCAAGTCACGTACTTGAAGACATATGTCATTGAGTAATATCATTCTCTAGACATTTATTATGTTATTCATTATGTCATAATTTAATGTACAAAATAAATTGGTAGCTTGCCTTGTAATTAATCAAATCATTTACATGTTATTCCATCACAATCATCATATGATTGGCTCTCTGGGCGTACATACCAACATACTCCCACTTGCACTTAGAGACAATCACCCACAAATCTCATCCCAAGTGACCTAACATGACCATCATGCTTCTGCTGTGTAAGTGCTTTTATAGTGCGTTTAACAACATTTGCTTTAAGTTAGTATTTTGCAATTTTCACATCTCTTCACTATATGGCTGCTCGTATGAGATAGAAGTGTCGTAGTATGCTATCTAAGGTTTCCAACCTAACTAGTAGCTCCATTGTTGTCATCAATATATCTATTGTGTCTTCTATGGTTGAAACCTCACATAAGTTCATATGTGCGAACTTCTTGATCCATACAATATCCTCTATTGTTCTCATAACACAGAGATACTCAACTTCTTTTGTAGATTAGAACAACTGTCATTAGCTCAGAACTCTTTATAGCTTACAGTTCTCATTTGACGTAAAATACTATTGTGATCATTTTGTCAGTTTGGAAGTTTGCATCGATGTAACTCTTTACACCCAACTCTTTCTTATTACCATAACCAAGGAACCACTCCTATTAGTGCTTCACAAGCACTTAAGGATGTTTTGTATGGTAATCTAGTGACTTTCACTGGCATCTAACATACAATCTCTTGTCATGTCCAATACATACAAGATTTCCATGTAGGTATATATATCTCCTCTCATCATGTCAATACATATGAGATGATTGGATATCCTCCAATACATATGAGATTTACTAGATATCTTCTATATGACATAATGGGATAAGTAGATACTATTGTAAGATAGATCCAATTGCAGATGAATATGGCATATATCCATGTGTTCCTATTCTTCATAAGAACTAGGACACTAGGATCTTGAAAGACTAACTCCATGGAACATGGACAAGTATTCTCTCAGTGAGTCCTATATGTTGAACCCTTCAATATCTTACCGACATATGTGCTCTTTAAGAAGATTTCCAAATCTATCTCTATAGACCTCACTCCCTATCTCGTGGGATCATTTTCCAAAACCCTTCTTATAGAAGGTACTTTTTGTGACACCTGTTATGATACAGACAACGAGATTACACAAAACCATGTGGAAATAACCATTAGCAGTAGATTACTAAAAAAATACTAAAATTAAAACCATATTCCATAAAGATCCACTTCTAGGAAACTCTTTATAAGAAGGCCCAAAGCCTGTCATATATATACAACATTGTGCATTCGTATTCCATCTGACACAAGTTTGCCATCACCAAATATGTACATCAGTAAACTATAAGCAACAACAATATATTAGTCAAAATACCAGATCGATCATGAAACCATGACGAGATTATCCCCATAAGGACCTGAGAGTACATGGTTGACACATAGGACTTTGATCTACAATAAGACACAACTGAAAACACACCACCTCAAATTTCAGGTCTTCTTCTTACTATTGTCTTGTCTTAGCTTACACGATCTCTGTTACCTCATGCACATCCACCTAAAAATTTGTGGAACCCACAGGGTGAGACAAAAGTCCCAATGGGAGATATAACTCTCTGCCAACAATATTATCATCATAGATATATTGTTATTAGAATAGAAAGTAAAGTTTCACTATACTAAATAGATCTGACCATATATTATGTGCATGGTAGAATATTATCATAATTGAGAATTTTAGATAACTATGACTGAACAATAGATTATGTAATCACTTTTAGAAGGAATATTAAAAAATGTATGACAATTACCCATTATGTCATACAAATACAAGTGCAGCCTCATTCAATATTTTTGTATCCCATTCTCAAGAGAAATATGCTACACCAGATAGCTGAATCTTTCAAAAATCAATCTCATGATTATGCACACACTTCGGCACACAATTCTCAAGGGTATGATGCACACACTCACATTCAAGCACAAGCTTATTATAATCACATACATTAGATCATGTTTTATGCCCTAACTTATGCCCTGAGGATTTGAGTCGTACCATCCAAATCCAATCACCCCCTATGAAGGGATACCAATGGTGACATACAAGGTCCTAGGAGAGCCAAACTCCAAGACCTCACCCACTACTCCCAATCAATATGAGATACAACATAGAGACATATTAGTCAGCTATTGATAGTGACATATAGTCAAATATTTAATCATCTAGCCCACCTTGGTATAGGTCACGATGCTAGAGAATAGCTCATTCATGGCTATTCAGATAAATAGAATTGACTCACTCTTGGCCATTCTAATATGTAAAGAATTGGCTCACTCATGGACATTCTTATAAAAGGATTGGCTCACTCATGGAAATTATTATAAAAGGATGGCTCACTCATTCCCATTATTATAAAAGGATTGACTCACTCATGTCCATTATTTCAGAAAAGGATTTGCTCACTCATGGCCATTGTTTAAGAAAAGGATTGGCTCACTAATGGCCATCCATATCACATAATTATTTTACAGATGCAGGAAGATGATTAACTATGCACCCTCACATATTCAACAATATGTGTTCTGAGTTAAACTCGTTTCATCATCCGGAAAGTTCTGAAACTGAATGGATCTATGGCCAGGGAAACTGACAATTTTAGGTGTATCACAACATCTTTTAGCAACAATCAAGTTACAAATATACCACACTGGTAAATGCTATAAAGAACCGTGTAATACATCCTTCAAGAAATCACATAACAATTATAGCACATACTTGTTACTTTATAACAATTAACCTAGGATCTCAATCCTTTAAACACACAAATGAAAATCACATCTCATCATCATTATCACATGTTGTGGGTTTTTAAACCCCTAAGTTTATTATTGAACAATGTCACCTCTCACTAGGAAACAACCATCTCTAGGTCATAAGACTCATATAAATGGCATACTTGTTGTACAAGTATTTCACATGGCTCACAAGGCCCATTCAATCTATATAACATCACATCACCATAGCCCATAGTTGGCTATGATCATTGTATAAAAACACTTTCATGGTTAGGATCTCATGATAAAAGAGATATCAATTTAAATATCAACACTATGCCATAAAGAGAACCATTCAAATTGCAACCCTCTCATAATTCAAGTTAGGGTTTCCCCTTGTAGTTGATTAGGGTTTTCAAGTTCATATTTAACAGCCAAACCCTAGTTCAAATAATAAGAGCTTATATTATTGCCATAAGTATTCAATCATACTTAATTACTCCCACCAATTATCATCAATTGATTATTAACATGAAGTATTACCTTTCTCATATGATTAGTATAAGTTTCTCTCTTATCCTTACTAGGATATTAGATTCAACTTTAACTTGTTGTATTGACTTGACCCTCATTAGGGTATACTGGCCTACAGTTTTCAAAGTGTATCCATCTCATTACATCATAGTGTATATTCTTGATTATACTCCTCAAGTGTCAGCCTACACTCATCTAGGTGTATCAGCCTACACACTAACACTTGTGTCAACCTAGATACATTCACTTGTGTCAGCCTAGACATTATCACTTGTGTCGTCCTAGACACTCTTACTTGTGTCGGCCTAGACACGTTTGTCGTACATGACACTTGTATCGGCCATGACACTTATGTCGATCTAAGAACCTCCCTTTGTGTCACCCTAAGGCATCTTACTTGTATCAACCTATGAATATACACTTGTATCGCCTTATGCATATACACTTGTATTGTCCTATGCATATCAACATGTGTGTGTCGGCCGTAGCACATTATAGTGTATCATCCGCACTACCATCTTGGGTGTGTGTCGGCCAAGGCATCAAAGGATGTGTCACCCTAGATGCCATCAATTGATATAGGGTTAGGGGGTGTATCAGGTTCTAGGGTTTTGATTGTATTGGGTTAGCCATCATCAACACCCTTATATTCTTTCACCTATCAAGGTATTAGCCCTACCACTACTTGGTGTCTCTCCATGACTTCAAGGAGTGTGTCACCAACACATTCACATGGTGTGTCGGCCTTAGACTCAATGATGTGTGTCGCCCTTCACATTGTTGTCGGGTTAGAGGGGTGTCGCGTTGCTAAGGTTAAGGCATATCGGGTTAGTCATATTGACTACCTATCTTCACTCAACTTCAAGATATTGACTTGACCCCATATTTAGCCTTAGGTTAAAAGCTAGACAACTATAAGGATGACAGATCTTCACATGTAGCAAACTGGTAATGGGCTAGGAACTCATGTGTATCGGTTGCCCTTCACGTAACCCCATATTAGGTTAGGTTTTCTCAAACCAATATCGGTTTTGCATGGGAGATTCCATCATCTTCAAGATCCAACCCTTCATCCACCACCACACTAGTCTATGGAAAACAAACCCATATATCCCATTAGATCTCATAGAATCATCATTTAATCAAGGAAAGTTGAAATTGGAAAGCAATCATCAAGTATTGCATCATTGAAGGTGAATAATAATAGAGTTGAGTTCAAGAGTTATGTAAACTGCCTCAATATCACCACTACAACTTCAAGCTTCAAAGCTCCATGTTCCCAAGGTTTAATATGACCTATTCAAATGTCCAAGATTCAGCTATAGCTTCACCTCCATCAAGAAGAATGCATCATAGTTAGAAGCTTGGTGAAGAAGAAAAGAAAGAAAGAATTATGATCCGAGATACATAATTCTCCAAGGTTGAAGATGGTTATGGCATCACCTTAGCCATGATGTTTAACCTTCCTCTTTCTCCTTGAGCTTCTAGGGTCTTCCACCAAGAAAGGGATGATATGAGGGTCGAAATGTTCATTAGTAGGTGAAAAGAGAGGCTTATATATTTGAGGCTCATGAGAGAGGCTACATAAGAGATGTCATTAGCATATATAACTAGGTGACACGTGTCCATGCATGGTGGCACCATGCAACCATAATTATGTCGACATGCAAAACTCTTATGAATAATTCAAGGATGAGATATCGACCATTAGGTAGCCTACTTGGCAAGATATCACAACTCAACATAACTTTATATGCAAACTGATACAACTTTTTCAAGGAAGTCCTAAACCCATATGCTTCACCTGCTTGAGGTTCTTAGCCCAATATAAATACTTCCAAAGAGTTTGTAAATTGATATGGGACCTCCTCTATGGTTTCTAAACTGATAGCCACTCCCATATACTCTTCATAACTCGACACAACCTCATCTAGAGTTCAAGATACTCAACATTCTTGGGTTCTTTCAAAACCAAGTGTGCTATCACTCAAACAAGACTCAAACAAGGCACCCATCCTTTCTCTCTCCTATAAATGATGCTAAGAGAGAGTAGGAACACTCTAGAGGTGGTAATTTGCACATCAACCCCATATTTTGGGTAAATCAAAATTTGCACCAAAACTATCATATATAACACAAACAACCTTCAAATAGGCTCAAACTGAAACTTGAGATCTCCTTAAGTCTTAATTACTTTTCAAAAGATTAATACAAGGTTATAATGATCTTACTAAGGCAAAACATCTAGGGTTACCTCATAACCCAGGTCAGGGTTGTTACACTTTCCTTACTAGGTTTTAACATATGCAGGTTAAGGACGTTATTCCCCATCATTATGTGGAATATAAATATGCTCCCAATAAATATTCTGTAATAATAGATTCCATCTTCATTCATACACAAGTCAAACCCTTTGACTGTAATGTCAAATAGAAGATTCCATCTCTGAGATGCTTTCTTCAATCCAGAAATTGACCTTTGTAGCTTATAGACTTTATTTGCATTAATGGATTAATAAAACCATTAGGTTGTGTCATGTACACATCCTATCAATTATTCCAATTAAGGAATGTGGTTTTAACATACATTTTCCAAATCTCACAGTCAAACTAAGCTACAACAACAAGCATGATTTGGATGGATTTAACCATGGTAACTGGCGAAATACTTCATCCTATTCAACATTTTGAACTTGTTTGAATCTCTTTGCAACCAATCTACTCTTCCATGTTGATCCTCTTTACAGAGACCCAAATGCACCCAATGGGTTTTACCCCTTCAAGTGGATCCACCAAGGTCAAAAGTTGTTGGTTTACATGGAGTCCATCATTGATCTTATGGCCCCAAGAAATTTCTCAGATTCTATTCCTCAATATTTTCTAGGTAGGTAGTTGACTCATCGCTATGATCAACTTACCACCTTCTTGAGTTATAAGATATCATAATCTTTCAAACTCAAGGCATTCTACTAAAACTATGAGGTCTGTGTTTACATAAGGAACTTGAGATTCCACCATAGTTTGTGATTCTCCTTGTACCTTGTTTTACCTCTTTAGGTTCAATGTTTTCTTATTTGTCTCAAACATTTTGAGTTCTACTTTTACTCCCACTGATTCCTTTGGAACTAATTTCCATTTAGGAATTCAGCCATCCTAGCAACAAACACTTTGTTGTCGGGATGGAATATAAGTTGTATTCAACAAGATAACATTCATGTGATTTGTGGATAAATACTTTTAAGAAACTATTTTCTTATACAAGCTTTCAAATATAAGTTGTATTCAACAAGATAACATTCATATGATTTGTGGATAAAGACTTTTAAGAAACTATTTTCTTATACAAGCTTTCAATCCTAATCACTACAAAAGACTCATCGAGACACTTCCAATGTTCTATCTCATATGGTGTCTTTTGAACCAATTTACACGGTACATTATTTTGGTGTAAAGCGTGTGCTAAAAGAAATTGTAAGATCAGCTAGATTTTATTGATAATCTCACCATGACTTAAAGGGTGTGACACCTTCTTTCTCACACATCAGTATGTTTCAGGTGGATTTCAATGTGGTACACTATCACGATCTCTCTAGAAGGTCCTCAAACTCTTAGTTTAAAATATTCCAACATCGATCATATCGAGATATCTGAATACTTTTACCAAGTTAGTTACGTACTTCATTTATGATCTACTAAAACACTTCAAGAGATCCAAACTTGTATTTCATTAGATACAAATTTCAATATCTACTGGTCGCATCAGTAAATATGATGAGGTACTTGTAACTACCTTTAGTATTCATTCCAAAAGGTCTATGTAAATCAGTATGTACTAGTCCTAATGGAGTAGCTGATCTTCTGCTACATCTAGTGAAGATGCTCTTGTCATATTGCACAACTTACAAGACATGCATGTCTCTATTGGTTCAATAACCAAAAGAGTCTAGATGACCATCATATGGATTCTAGAAATGCATTTCTCATTTATGCGCTCTTGATGACATTGCTATAGGTATTTAGTTTGTTTGAGTTATAAAGTCATTCAATATATGTGTCATACACATTTTTCTGTGCAACTATCAAGTATAGTTTTTGAGACATAAGGCATTTCTATAAAGATCATAATATTCTTGTCATACAAAACATATGATGTTTGGAAAGTACACAATAGCAATTATCTAATTCTATTATGTGCCCATGAATGACAATTCCCAACAGTAAAGGTAGCAACCCTTGCTCGACACAATTCAAGCATACTTCTTCTCAGGTCCTGAAGTGGAGCTCTCTATCTCTATCTTCTTCTTGAGATCCTCTATGAAAAGGATAACCCTTTCCAATGTCTAGACAAGTGACAATGGTGGCATTTTCTTTTCTTTATCCTTTACGTGAAAAGGACAGATTCCTTTTACACTTACCCTTCTCCATATATTGAGCATAGAAGACTTGGTCTTCAACTTAGCCTCAGAACACTTATTAGCCTTGCTTTTTCCCTAGGACTCACTTCCGCTGATCATCATCATGGGTTTGTCGTTCTTCTTCCTTACATTGGCATCAACATGCTAAACATTTGATAAACTAACTATAAGATTCATGAAACACTTGCATAATCATATTCATGGTCAACCTTGACCTAAGAGAAATCCCAGTCATTCCACATGTCCAATCACATTGAACACATGATGTTCTAGTGGATCTCCTTTTGTCAGTTTGCACTCAATTAGCAATTTGGAGACATTATACCTTCTTTGCTTTACATGATTCTTAAGATGTGTTACCATCTTGAGAATGTCCATGTTTTCATGATGTTCATGCAACTCATAGTTCATACAATAGATCATTAGGTATTCAAATGTCTATGGCATCATTGGCAAGCTTCCAATAAGCATCCATTTAGCCTTAGGCGCATTTGGAGCGGGTTCCTCTGGCATTGCTCTATCAAGGACATAGAGATTTCACTCATTGATGAGAACATTTCTCAAAGTCCTTAACCAATTGTGGAACTTTATCCCATTTTGTCCTTCTTATAGACTGATCACAATTTGAATGTGTTTGTTTTTTTACATTTGATTCTATAAAGAAATATTACAACTTTTCAAAACATTTTTGATTTGGTTTAATTTGATAAATTTGATGATAGTAATTAGGTTCTTAAATAACTACCACTCCCACTATTTTATTCAAATGGATAGCCCTCAATATCAATTCAGAATATTACAGCATATAATATTCTAGGGGGACAAGATCCATATTTCATCAAGTCATGAGTTGGGTTTTGCTGATCGCCCACAACCTGACTATTTTGGTAGGCCATCATGCCAATGCATCATATGCAACTCTTGGATTGATGATAAGTGCAACTCCTTGCCATAATCATCTATATGCCTCTGGGCTTGGGCTCTCCAAGTCACTAGTTAAGTATGACCCAATAGCCAATATGATAGATACACACCATGCTTTGTGCAAATATACATATCTACCATTATATTTCTACGAGATAGACGGTGCACCATGCTTTGCGCAAATCTATGCTTGATCAGTCAAACTTTTCATGTGTATTTCTAATGGAAGGCATCTAAGACTTAATATTTTAGTTGAGGGAGTTTGTATTTATAAGTATATACATAAACTTTATCTGATCACCACATATATAGTATGTATCATATATATGCTATAACCACAAATGAGAACATGCAATAAATAAAACACACAAGCAATGGATATGCCCATTCTAATCTAATTCCTTGGAGCCATAAGGAATTACTACCACCTATAGTCCACATCGTATGCATCCTATTGTTGGTGAAGATCTATGCTCGAACCAATCGGGGTTAATCAGTTCAACTCTTGAACCGTTTGGCTCTCCTCCTAGTTTCTTGGTTGGGTTCTTCTGAAGTAGTCGTCTGGTTCTCAGCTCCAAGCAACATCTGGACACCTCCAGTCGATCTGTTGGGCCACCACTCGATCGGTTCATCCTCCTATCATATGGCCTCGTTGGTCCTCTAGTCGATCGGGTTGTCTCACAAGCCACTTGTTTTTCATTTGTGCAGATCGTCATCTCACGTTAAAACATAAATTAAAACTATCCTATTTCTTATTACATTGTATATGAGAAAATCACGAGTTACATTCGAGGAAAAATAGGTATAAGAGCATTAATTTACATTTAGAAAGAAAAGAGTGGCTCGACATGCAGACCAATTAACAACAAGAATAAATAACCACAACCATGAACACATAGATATTGGGTTTGGCCATAATCATACTTCACATCCATCATCAAAATTGATTTTATGGAGATACGTGTAAATTGCATATATATCATATATCATATATATAGGGCCCATCTTTAATACTCACGCGGGTAGCTACCCACCCCCTATTTCGGTTACTTTCTTTGGAGTTTCTTACTTTTAAAATGTAGAGGGTTACTTTAAATATTAAATAAATTTTAATCATCAATTTAATATTTTCTTTTAATTTTCTATTTTATACATTTTAATATATACACAATGTGAATTCTTTGTATTATACATAATTTACCTTGCAAATTACATTTGTAACATTAGATTCAAAGATACTGTGACATCTCATCATGCTTAATGAGATTACTCAAAACACAAAACATTGTCAACTACTAATTTATCACATAGTCAAAAATGCAGAATAATTAAAACTGATTTCAACAATGTAAATAAAATCTAGAATATTTACAAAAGGTCCGTCATTCCATTCTCATATACTATAACAAGTATTTACATATGGGTCCAAAGACCTCAATCGCATCCTGCATACAAAAGATATTTCACATGTACATGCCATATATTTATAAACATTGACATACTACAAAAATCTCGTGTCGATACGAGTATATCATCTAGAAAACACATCCCATACCCAGACCTGAGAGTACAAGGACGAGGACTCTACTACTACCATCTACAACTAACCAACCTTCTGAATCTATTGATCACCAGGTTGGTTCTCTTCCATAGTGCAACCGTGACTTCGTTGCCCGTGACCACCTAAAAAAAATGTGGTGACCCACGGGTGAGACCCAGTCCCAGTGAGAGATATAACTCTCTCCAACAAATATTGATTATAACATATTGATTGACAGTAAATGAACTGAGCAGATATAGTAATGAATAAGCAATTTAAGAAGACTGAATAGGTTAATCATACTAAGCCATTAAGCAAATTAACTTGGCAAGAAAAATAATTACTCAAAGGTCATATGATATCATCTTGTAAACATTGAGTAGTATAAAGATAAGTTAAAGATTAATCAAACAATGTGAGATGTATTTGACTGTAGTCAATATGCAACATAGCTTATATCACTTCTTTTATTACATTGCCCTGAGGGATTTGAGAAATACCACTCAAGTCCCAACTGACCACTACTAAGTCAAAATCAGTGCCATACAAGATCTAGGAAGAGCCGTACTCCTAAGATCTTCTCCGCCCCTGGTCAGTACGGGTCTGCCACAGTGACACATAAGGTTAAGATGCTAACAACCTAGTACGTCCTTAGTGCAGGTCATGGTACTAGTGAAAGGAGGTGAGTACGCATACCTACCATCTGAGGTACAACCACAGTTGTCCTCCAATCTCATCATATATATATATATATATATATATATATATATATATATATATATATATATATATATATATATATATATATATATATATATATATATATATATATATATATATATATATAATCACTGAGACACGACCGCAGCTGTTCTCAAACTGAGGGCTAGGTATGACCACTATCATCCTCCCTAACACTTGAATTCAGGATGACAATCACCCCACATACTCATCAGTATGCGCTCCGAGTATCCCTTAGGAATACTCATTTCACTATCTGGAAATTTCTGACACTCAGATAGATCTATGGCACGTGGCACTACATGATTAGAGTTTCACTTAATTAGTTATGTCAATTGGGTGAATTAAGGCTAAATCATAAAAATTGACATTCAAACCCTAATTCTTTTCTAACAAGAGTATATGCATAACAACTTCAAAAGATATAAAACATTTGAGATATAAATCTTAATCACATTACCACATGCTATCATTCATTGCAAATTAATGGACCACACTTATCATCATACTTTTACAAGATACAAATATCTTATCACAAGTTCCATGGTTTTAACCCTTATTGGAACATGAAGAGGATTTCACCTCAATCATGGCTTCAAACATGCCCAAAGGTCGTTAAGACCATCACATTATTCATAGTAATGTTATCATCATCATTTCATGCCTTAAACAAGGCTCAAAAGATCATTAGCACATTTATGTCCATATATATTAACATGACAAGGCACTATGATATTCAAATAGTACTACATTGTGGTTTCAACACAAGAAGAGTTTAATTCATTATCAAATTAATCATTCAAGAGGTCGGATTATAACCAATCAACATCATATAGTTACACTAAGGTTAGGTATTACAAGCTAGATCACATGGGAGTTATGCACCCACTTATTATAGTGATTTATCAAATATAACTATAAGATGGCAAAGGTAAGACTAAAAGTTAATGGTATTGGACCATAGAATTATCATCACTAGGACCCACATATAATACCATATGATTTATTCTAATCCATTGGATGTTAAAGCATCCAATATTATTCATTGGATCAAATTCATTGTTCAAGGTTATCAATTGAAATATAGGTCTAACCATTAGATCAATTGAACCAAGGAACCATTGGTTCAAGGTTTAATCAAATCTACAATTACATTCTTAACTCATCATATATGGTGATGACCTGATCCACCATTAATTGTGATCATTAGGTCACCATTGGTTGTTAGATCAATAATACATTCAGTTAACACCATCAAATATTAAACTAATGTCATCATCAATTGATAACATCATTAGAATACTTAGTGGATGATAAGTATACGTCTAATTGGGATAAAACATGACCTAAGGGGGGTGACCATAGGTTGTCACCATAAATTTGACACACTTGATCATGAACATCAATTTCCAAGATAGAAACACTATTGGTTGTTGAATGGTATGACCATCAGTTGTGTGATAGGGAAGGAAATAGCTTGAAATCTTAATTTGAACCATCAATTGTTTTGTACATAGCACCATAGGTTATTTCTATCAACCTGTCCGAGATCATGTTACACCTTATAAAGTCTGTACAAATGTTTAAAAGTTCATATAGAATTGGAACAGAATAGGGAACACCACAAAAATTCGAAATTCTAAACAAGCATGGTTTCGTTCTGCTTAAATCAACACATTAAGGCATAAACATGAACTAACAAGCTTCTAGTAAGAAGTATAAGTAAAGAATGTTATATAAATCACCTCTATAGAGTAGGTAAGATCCCAAACAGAAAGAATCTCGAGCAAATAGGGTAAGAAAACCTTGGATTTAGAACTAAACTTGGCCAATTAAGCACTTCTCTCCATAAGGAAGCAAAACCCTAGAAAAAGAAACAAGAAGAATAGATTTTTGAGTTCTAGAGCCACTTTCACCATGTAACAGTAGAATTCCAACCTGGAGTAAGGTCTAAGAAAGGAGAAGAGAAATAAAAATGGAGAAGGAAGGAAGAAACCAACTTGCCTCGGTCAAAATCCCTAGAAGATGACCTAAAAACCCTAGGTAGGGCTAGATGGAGCTCTAGGAGACCTTCTTCTCCAAAAAGAGGCTGTCTTCTACCTTAGAGCACTTGTTTTCGCAAAAAAATGGAGTGGATTCATTTATCCAGGTTATAGGAAATAGAAAGCAAACATAGTTTTGAACTTGGGCAAAGAAGAGGTAAATATAGCCCATGGATAAGGATAGAAGCAAGCATGAGGTGTAAAATTAGCTTTCCCCATGTGTCTATGGCCTTAAATTATTAAGAATATACAAGAACACACACAAGTAGATCCCCCACCATCCATATTGATCTTCGTATCTTTCCTTTGTCGAATTTCCCAGCCAATCACATAATTCATTAGTTGGTAGCTACTAAAGATAGCTCATCCATGAAGGGGTAAACCCTAAAATACCCTTGATAAAAACACCTTCAAACCATGGATCAAGTACGAGCCCCATGGCTCAAAAATCTCAAGAATGATAATATAAAATCTAAGGAACACAATGTATGTGATAAATTGCAAAGAAAACCCCTCAATTGGGTAAATTGTAGAAAAGTCCAAAATGTATAGAAAATTGCATAACTTGCTCAAACACTGTCCAAATTGGACCAAATTTGAAACTTAAGCTTGTCTTATAATTTAAAATCATATAAAAAGGTTAGATTAGGTTTATAAGTATTCAATTATGGTAATTAATCTCATTTAACTAATTAAGCAAGTTCAAGGGCCTTACAAATATGATTATATATGTATTTCCTATGTATTCTACCCTGATTTACCCTTTTAGTCATATAGTTACTTTATTATTTTAATAGTTACATTTTTGTCCAGTCAGTTACTTTTCTGACTATATAGTTACTCTTTTGGCTGATGGGTAGCGAACTCTAGGCTACCCGCACGGGTATTGAATGAGCGACCATATATATATATAAATATATATATATATATATATATATATATATATATATATATATATATATATATATATATATGGGCCCATATTTATTGTCCGTGCGGGTAGCTACCCACCCACCCTTCCCACCATTATTTTCAAAAAAAAATTTCACAATTGTAGAGGAGTATTTTATCTAGCTCTTCAAAAAATTTCATCCAAAAATATTATCATTCCCCCCCCCCCCCCCCCCCCCCGCCAAATAAAAAAACTCATCCTTATATATCTGATGTATATTTTGTACAGAGTTACTATTTTAGTCGTGTAGTTACTTTCTTATCATCATAGTTACTTTTGACAGTAGAGTCACTTTTGTGGCCAGAAGAGTTACTCTTTTGGCTGTCGGGTACTGAAACTCCAGGCTACCCGTGCGGGCAATGAATAAACAACATATATATATATATATATATATATATATATATATATATATATATATATATATATATATATATATATATATGGCTCATCTTTAATACCTGCGTGGGTAGCCTGATTTTTCACTACCCGCCCATCCAAAAGAGTAACTATATGGTACACAAGAGTAACTCTGAGATCAACAAAGTAACTATGCGGTACACAAGAGTAACTCTAAGACCAAAAAAGTAAATGCGCAGAAAATATACAGTCTGTAAATATATGGATAGGTTTTTTGATTATGGGGGGGGAATGATATTATTTTTGGATGAAATTTTTTGGGGAGCTACATAAAATGCTCCTCTAAAATTGTGAAAAAAAATGTAAAAAATATATCAGGAAGGGTGCGCGGGTAGCTACCCGCGCAAGTATTAAATAAATCCCCATATATATATATTCATTTGGGTTCTTTATGTGGTGATTTAAATGGACGTGCACATCAATTAGTTTAACTATTTGCATCGCATGCAATACATAAATATGGTAAAACTAAAAATTTGATCATATCGATTATCCAAAAACATAATTAATAGACATGGATCTGATACCACTGTAGGGAAATACGACATCAGATAGGCAATGGAAATAAATTTTTTACTAACATATTGCCCATTAACCAACAGATCGCGTCAATAACTATGTAATGGGAAAGATAGTTTCACGAAGATATACCTGGTCCTAGAACAAGTTCAGTGACAATCCTAACTGATGTAGATGTGCACTCTATTTTGGATGGTGATTTTGCATCTCCTAGTCGCACTCGGACTCATATGACTGCTCCTCCAAGGATATCAAACTAGGACACCTGCTGTAGTGGATCCTCAGATCTCGTCACAGACTGCGAGTTGACGTTGTCCTTCTAGAAACAACCAACAGGCTCCTACCTCTAGAGTGGTCCACATAGACCAAGTAGAACTCCTATGATTTTGTATGAACGGACAGGAAGGAGTTGTCCCTCCCATTGGTGTTCTAGTCACCAACATGCTCTCCCACAACAATGATCCTCAGTTGTTTCTCTCTCGTGGCTATCCCTCCCTAGTCGGACAGGACTTGGTTGGACTCTCATGGTTACCACAACTAGAGAGGACTACAATTGTCAGAGCAACTAATTCTCAATTATTTGTGTAGTAGTTGTGTTTTGAGAATCCCCCAGTACCCCTCTATATATAGAAGGGGTTAGGGTCAGGGTTCCCAATCCCCAACCAATGTGGGACTAAAGCGAGAGTGGAAAGGATAAAAAGATCAAACTCCTCTTGTATATGAGTTTCTATGTGTGTGACCCTATAGGTCCCATATCACTTTTGTAATGAATTTCCATAACTAACTTATGACATCACAAGCAATGAGCGGTGCCTAGTCGCACATCATTGCTACCCCAGTGAATGGAAAGTTGGGGAGCAACTTCAACCTACATTCTGTGTATGGTGTTATAGTGTTTGTATAGTTCCTTTGACACTGATATCCAGATTGAACTAGAGACATAGAGTAGTCACCCTCATTATTATTCAATCTTGTTTCTTGAATCAGAGTAGGTTGCATGAGATATATGTAAGCTCAATATTACATATTGACACACATGTGTATGGCCATACTTTTCGCAGTCTCTCTAATCAAGAGGCCTTTAGATATCATACTCCTGTCGGAGGGACAAATCCTATATATGTCACATTCAATCCCCATGTGTCAAAGTCACCCAATCATCTCCTTTATAACAACCCATATTTCAGGATTGCGTTTGATGATGTCAAAGTGTACCTAACGACATGTGATGAGTGTAGTGATTTCAGGTATAAGAACCACAACCACCACCATCACTGTGAAACCTGACTATGACTTCCATGATGATGGCTTCTATGTGTCAGTCTCACGGTGGGTCTGTCTGATACACCGTTCTCTAACATGTATCTAAGTGCTTAGTTTGATATTGCCATATCATGACTAATGAGAATCTGTGATCAACTGACTCACACTCTGATCTTATGTGTTATTGTTGTCTATCTACCTTCCACAATAACAACCAATCATAGACATAATGAGAATGTATATACTCTTAACATCTATATGATTTCATTATTGACATACGTCATTGAGTAATATCATTCTCTAGACATTTATTATGTTATTCATTATCTCATAACTGAATGTACAAAATAAATTAGAAGCTTGCCTTTTAATTAATCGAATCATTTACATATTATTCTATCACAATGATCATATGATTGGCTCTCTGGACATACATACCAATAGTATCATCTTTTACAATAGAAGATCCTTACTTCCTTGTCTATAGTGGTGTGAAAATATCATGTGCAAAATGCTTTTAGAAATGAAAAATTCAACCACTTTCGCTCGCTTTTGTGTGCCCACAAATTGATAATAGGGAAAGATCTATATGAAAAAAAAATCTTTTCAGGCCTTCTTCCCCTACATGCAATGATGGAATGCTTTGGAATCTATTGAACACTTTTTTCCAATGCCCTTTTCCCATTAAAAATGGCAACTTTTTCCCAACTGCCCAATATTCTCAAAACAAGATTTACAACCTTTTCTTTAGAAAGAACATAATATGCTAAAAAGTAATATGTGCCACTTGCTAGACTCTGTCCTGCCACAAAAGGATTGAAAGAGATATCAAGATCATTAAAAACACAACCTCATGCATATCTTGTTATGATATTATTATGTTGGATGTACATTATTGGCTTTATATTCATCATCATGTCAATTAACAACCCTTACACAGATGCAAGTTCTGCCTGTTGTATGTTCGTCGTACGCAGGTGCTACTACAAGGGCATCCCCTAGGCACATAGACCATCAAATGAAGACCTACTACCACTCTACGTTTATTTTGCTTAGGGTTCAAGAAGAACCCCCTCCCAAAAGATCGGAACTTTAGCTTTTTCCAACCTGGCCTCTTCTCCTTATAGGTAGATTAGGTTGGAGTCGCTTTATTGGTGTTTTTTTATTGTCACCCATATGGTGATTGGTTAGACCACAAGGTCAAAAGTTGGCAAGAATCAGAGACTAGAGATTGAGTGCTCTTTTCATTTGGACCATGCGGCGCGCGCATGCATGGAACATGCGATGATTGACAATTTGACACCGGTTGTGTTACACTTCGTGAGCTCTTGATATAATATCTCTACCCCTTATTTGTGATATGAATAGGGCCTTCAGATAACTGGACTGATCAATAGTTATCTCTCTACCTACCGCTCTGTCATGCAAAATAAATGGCAGATGCCACTGGAAAAAAATACAGAGAGAGCATATTTACGTGTGGGGTATGATACATTAAATAAGATCCTCAAATGCTGATCAATCGGTTGCTGCACCACTGTTTTTGTCCTAGCTACACAAAGGCTGGCTTTGGCACTGACCGTGACCGACCGACCAACCGGCCAGCTGCGTTGGGCAGCGTGTCAAGTACACAATCAAATAAGTTAAGATTTGGGCAAACTCACACCCGTCACTCGCGGGTTACGTCCAGTCAAAACCAATCTCCAAACTAGCTTTCAAACCTCCTTCACGTGGCAGATGGTGATTGGCTAATTTTTTTTAAATTATTCAGTAGACAAATAAATTTGTTTCACTTATAGCTTTTGAAACGTAATAATTTTTTAATAAAACAAAAATCTTTAGATTCGTGGCGAAAAATGCAATCTAACAAGTCTAATATTGACATATTTTTGAGAAAAAAAATAAAAAAATGATATATATAGGTTAATTGACAACCAACTATGGTGCCCATAAATGATTATTGACATGTAAAAATGGTTAATTGACGCCTAAAATAGTTCATTGACACCTAAAAATATAAAGATGACGTCCAAATAAGGTATTGACAACCAAAACAACTATTTAGCCATTTTTTAGCGCTATTTACCGATTTTTGGATGCTATGACGCCCATAAAAGGTTATTGACACCCAAAAATTGTTAATTGACGCACAAAATGGTTCATTGACACCCAAAAGTATAAAGATGACACCGAAATAAGGTAATTGACGCCCAAAATGGTTCATTGACACCCATAAGTTTAAAATGACGCCCAAATAAGGTATTTTTGAATGCTATGATGCCCATAAATGGTTATTAACACCCAAAAATGGTTAATTAACAACCAAAATGGTTCACTGACATCTAAAAGTATAAAGATGGCGCCCAATAAGGTAATTGGCGTCTAAAATAGTTCATTGACACCCAAAAGTTTAAAATGACGCCCAAATAAGGTATTGACAATCAAAAGAACATAACGACGCCCAAATAGATCTGTTTGACACCTAAAAACCACTTAATGACACCCAAAATGGTTCATTGACACCCAGAAGTATAAAGACGCTCATAAATGGCTATTGTCACCCAAAAATTGTTAATTGACGTCCAAAATGATTCATTGATACCCAAAAGTATAAAGATGGCACCCAAATAAGGTAATTGACGCCCAGAATGGTTCAGTGACACCCATAAGTTTAAAATGACGCCCAAATAAGGTATTGACAACTAAAACAACATGACGACGACCAAATATGTTTGTTTGACACTCAAGAACAACTTAATGGCTCCCAAATATGGTTGTACGTATTAAATAGGGTATAAAGGTACTTCACACCTAATAATAACTTATTGACGGTCATAAATAAATAATGACACCCAAAGATGTTTAATTGACGCCCAAAATAGTTTATTGGTACCTAGAATCACCTATTCATATTATTTTTATATTTTTATTAAAAATATATCAATATTAGTCTTGTTGGAATGCATTTTTTATAACTAATCCAATAGTTTTTGTTTCGTCAAAAAATTCATCACGGTCCAAAAGTTATAAACAAAATAAATTTATTTATTCATTACACAACCTCCACCAACCCATCCAATTAAAGTCTATCACCTCATCAACTGAAATCAGGTCCATTTGTTTTCTCTTTGTAGATTTTATTTCATTTGTTTTCTTCTGGTTATCAAATCCAGCGATCAATGTTCAAATAAAAAATAAATTGTTTTCACCTAACTTTTTTTACATATATCTCTTCTATCTAACATTTGTCACAGTCATTGACCACAACAACAGAACCTCTGACGACGACTAATATTTTGTGAGCTGTCGTCAGGTGATACAGATCAGCCTACATATAGATGAGCTAGACACAAGTAGCAATAGGACGTGTTTCAAGTTCTCGTGACTTTGGTTCTTGCCACTCCGACTGCTTCCGTCGTTGTATATTATTGCAGTCTCTAGTTGCTCCTCCTTTCTTGCATATTGTTGCCGACTAACTATAGACAGACGTTGCAGGTAAGGAAATTATTAGCGACGGGTAGAACTCAGACATCATATAATCCCGAGACGATCAGTGGTAGACGCGTTTTGTAGAAAATGTAATGAAACATTGAGGTTCAGGCACTTGAGTATCGTGATTGTGTTGGAGTTTGTATATCGGCCCAAACCAAGGGGGGAAACGGTATGCCCGAGTCCGAGCCGATTGAGACTTCCTTACTCAGTGGCAGGGCCAAGATTTTAATATAGGTGAGACACAAAATGTAAAATGACAATCTTATTGAAACGTAGAAAAGATAAATGGAAGATCAATATACCAAGTGAGCACTAGGCTAATGGAAGAATATACCTAGAAATAATATTAAAAACTTGCTAGCAAATTATGTGTCTCCTAACAAGAAATGTTGGATTACAAAAAATATTGAAGGTGTGTGTAGCCTGCTATCGCATGTACATGCAAACTAGTTTTCCGTTTCATAAAAAGGTCAATTGTCACCTATAAATATGCTCAAATTCTAATATTTTCTATTTTATAATGATAAAAAAATAATTATGTAATTGAATGAAAGAAAGACCAATATATCAATGACAAATACATCCTGATTGAACCAAAAAAAGGAAGGGAAAAAAAGTACAACTTTCCCATTTAAATATGTAGAAGAAGAAAGTAACATTAAATAAGGGAAAAGTAAAGCAGCCAATTACATGCTTGAGTGATAAGGAAAAAGTTAAAAAAAGTTCAATTGAGTGGGCGACTTTTCATATACTATCTTTATACCTATAAATAAAGGTAGGTAGTGTGTTTGTGTGTTTGTTTTTTAGGTGTGTGTGTGTTTGTTTTTTCAGCAGCTAAGGTGCTTTCTTGGTATACAGTTTATATATATATTTTTCTTATGACATTATTAATATAGCAACTGACATATATGTGTGCTTGCTTTATCAGCAGTTAGGGTGCTTGCT
This sequence comes from Alisma plantago-aquatica, assembly GCA_963693085.1. Lineage (NCBI taxonomy): Eukaryota > Viridiplantae > Streptophyta > Magnoliopsida > Alismatales > Alismataceae > Alisma > Alisma plantago-aquatica. The sequence continues at coordinate 1,116,238,399 of OY856412.1, forward strand.
TGGCGCACAGTTCAAATTTTGTTCTTTTTACATTTCTAATATGTTTGAATTGTCACATATTTCGTTATTTTTAATTCTTTATAAAAAAATAGTAGGTTGAAGGGGCATTATTTGACGGATAAATGTGTGTGACATGTCATAAATGTGATGTGTCACCATATATACTATATAAGAATTTTATTTGTATTTTTTAAAATTACAAATTATTCCCTGTGTTTGTACAATACACTTGTATTTTTTTAAATTTTTATACTATATAATGATACTCATCAATATTGTATAAGAAAGATCACGGGGGCTGAACGAAATTGCCTCCATTATATTTTGAAAATACGAACCGGTTTGTGTGTGTACACTACACTTTTATCTTTTCTTTTAAAATTTTATATTGCATAAAGAAGCTCATCTACAATATATATGAAGCCCGCGGAGGAGGCTGAATATATTTTTTTTATTATTTTTGGAGTTACAAATAGGTTCATGTATGTGTACACAACACTTTTGTCTTTCTTTTTAAAATTTTATTTCCAGTAAAAAGATTCATCTATACTTTATAAGAAAGCCTGCAGAGCACGCTGAATGAAATTTTCTCCATTATTTTTTGTAATTACCACCAAGTCCTGTGTGTACACTACATTTTTATCTTTTCTTTTTAAAATTTTATATTATATAAGATGACTCATTTATACTATATAAAAAAAATATAGATGGACTGAATGCAATTTTCTTTATTGTTTTTCAGAATTATTAGCCGGTCCTTTTGTGTGTACACTACACTTTTGTCTTTTCTTTTTAAATATTTATATTGTATAAGGAGACTCGTCTATATTATACAAGAAATACCACAAAGGGGTTGAATGTAATTTTTTTTTAGAATAACAGACTGGTCCCTATGTGTGTACACTACACTTTTGTCTTTTCTTTTCAAAATTTTATATTGTGTAAGGAGACTTATCTACATTATATCAAAAAGTCCCTAGAGGGGGTTGAATGTAATTTTCTTCATTATCTTTTAGAATTATAAATCGATCCTCATCAACATACACAAAAATGATAATTCTAACTCACAAAAATCTTATCTTAACAATTTTATACTAACAAACAAGAATAGATCCCAACCAACTCATTATGTATAATTATTATGTGGTCACATATTATATTGATTCAATTGTATAACACACGTGTAGCACGTGTCTTCCGCAAGTCACAACATCGGTAAGTTTTGTCATTAATGCTCCGTTCGGCAACGTGTTCGCTTCTGACGCTCGGCCGCTTGTCGTTGGTGAGTCAATACTTCAATTGAACATGATGAAAAAAATACAAAAATGGACGCTTCGGAACACTGAATCTAGTACAAAAAATAAACATCAAGTCACTGGTGTTTCAGTACAAGCGTTTATGCCTGCCCGAGCGCAAGGTATCGCTGCCCGGCCGCTGCCGGTCGTGCTGCCGAACGCAACATAAACGAGAAGGCTAGAAGTAGATTAACAAGCTGTATCTTACAGCCCTTGCGATGAAATTAGAAAGAAAGCAGAAATCTCAGTCAACTAAAAAAAGTAAAATGTACCAGTTGTAGCCATTACAGGACGACACCTCTACGGCACTTTCTGTTCAATCACAACCTTTTATATACTGTGGGACGGACCCACAACATTTGATTTCGAAACCGTCAAAAAGGTAGCAATTACGGATGCCGGTAGGATATACGTTAATACTTATTTTCAGATTTGTCAAGTCCGTAGCAACAGTAATTAATTCTTCAATAGATTTATTTCAATAAGTGGGTGAGGCACGTGCCTCGGAGTGTCACTAAGTGGCTCTGCCATTGTCCTTATTAGAGGTTAGAAGTCCTGTACCAGAAAAATCACATCCAAAGTTGAGAAATAAGAGGATATATATCCTATTCTGTTCTTAATACTGCATATTAGGACTCGTTTGGTTGTTTGCGGTTGGAAGACACTGTATGAAATCAAACACAGGAATTGCAGTTCACGTTGTTGAGCTGGAACTCCAACAGTTTGGTTGGAAGCAGTTGGAACTAGATTGGTTTATTTGTAAATTTTTGGTTGCATGAAGTTTACGCTATGGTTACCTGTGGTGAACCTACCAGCACCATAATTTCTACTGTGGATACAAAGAATAGGTGGTACGAACGGATGGTGTAATGCTTCACAACAAGTATAACAAGAAAGGGATGTCCGTCTGCCATGGAAAATGGACTGCGCCCTAAACGGGCATAGTTCGTTTCCCAGTTTTTTGTGCATGCCCAACCCTTGCCTTGCGGTTCATTCCCACACTGTGAACTGCATTTACATGCAACCAAACGCTCATAGTTGAAAAACACGGTGAGCTGGAACTGCTCGTGTTCAAATGCAGCAGAACCAAATTAGGCCTTAAACATGTCGACGTCAAACTAACAGAGAGCTTGTTTAGGTGACGGCATTATTTGATTACGCCTTATATGCGGCACTGCCGCTGATTGGCAGCATTGTTGCAATGCCTTGTACAGGTGCAACTGTTTATCCGCGTCGCCCAACACTACACTGGTAACCGCGTTTGCCGGTGAAGAGCGACGGCTTAACCGCTTGCCCGTTTCAGAAATCCCAAAGCGTCAACAACGCTAGAATTGTAGCTAGGTTATCGTCCGGCTAGAGTTACCAAGGGTGGGCCTAGTAACAAAACAAAAAGTTATGTTCGATAAAAACATATGTAGATATCCTGGCTAGCATGACAACCGGCAGTCATTAGCTTCTTGCATCCCTTGGACCTGGTGGTATGAGCAAAACGATGAGTATTAATTTAGTATATGCCCGACATCCTTTTTTCTTCTAAGCATTCAGGCTTATAACTAAAACATAGAAAACACTACAAGCACAATGTTCTAGCTGAGCTTATGACAAACGAAACTAGGTACGAGAAATACTTAGTATACTGATGAGAGAAAAAACCTAGGTCAAGAGACATTTCCAGATAGGGGTGGGTTCCTCTTAAGACACCCACTAAAAACAAAGTAAAAGCAGATGATAAAGTGGTAGCAACAACATAATGACGTACCAATAAAGACTTTCGGGTGACTTGGCTCCTAATCCTCCCAACCTAAAGCCTTCATCAGGGTCTCGAAGGAGACGATCCTTTTTGCTATAGCACCCCCTTTAGATTTTTTTGGGGACGTACCCATTTTCAGATTTGAAGTCCAAGGTCTTTGCAGTTTTGAATTTGTCCTTGTAAGTGGGAGTGGCATCGCATTTAACTTGAGGACCAGAGGGAGAAAAGAGAAGTGATAGTGTCACATATTTAGCTATAAAATCAGAAATATTATTGACAAATTGATTGTTTCTTTCACTCCAAACTTTATATAAAACAACATCTAAAGTAAATTTTATCTTCATGTCCAACACATATTTTATGGATCTTCTATGTCAAAGCAGGTGATCTTGTCTCAATGCTTAAAGGGACGTGCTCTCTAGATTTTTAGGTTTAATTGGGAGATTGAACCTAAGCTCGCACTTGATAGTCAGTGTTGGTTCCCACTCCTCGTGGCAGATCTTGACTATAAATATAGGTGTGGGGCAAATGAATACTTACCTAAACAAATTTGGTTAAATTTAATCTTAATATGATTTTAATAGATGCGACATTCAAGAATAGAATAACTCTAATGTATAGAAAAATTCATATTCAATGATGATATTTACTTTCTACTTCAAAACATAGCATTTATTTAGTTTATAGTTGTTAATAATGAACACCTCGACCATGTCTGTTTCAAATTGAAGAATCAGATTATTAACAAAATAATTATTATCTAACTCTCCTTGTTTAATGTCATTCGCAATATTAGTAATACATATAAAGAGAACCAATAATTTAAAAATGTACTATCTACTACTTGGTAAAACCCTCTTTGACAAATCAAACATAGTGTCAAAATACTTCAAACTTCCAACTATATATGTGGTCAAATCATAATTTTTAAAATCTTAGATATCGTCAAAATGTTGTCGACCTTTTTAATACTTGTTAAAACTCTTCTTTTGAAACTCCAGATAGTATAAAATTGATAAAGTTTTTATCCACTTGGTAAAACTCAATTTTTCAAAACACATGATAGCATCAAAATGTTGTTAAAATTTCTACTACTTGGTAAAACCCTTTTTTTAAAACCAAGATAGTATTAAAATGTTGTCAAGTTTTTTACTATTTTGTAAAACCCTCTTTTTTAAACCCCCAAGGCAACGTCAAAAAATATTGGACTTTTGACTAGTTGGTAGAAGCTACTTTATCAAACCCAAAAAAATGTAAAATGCTCCCCAAAACTTTACCCTTTTTAGTAACTATTTTTTTTCTAAGAACCCAAACGGGCTTGATATCACTCCAATCTTTACATGAAATCCTTATAAAAGCCAAACTACATCAAGCTTATACAAAGACTTCATTTGAGTACGCCCAAATTTCAAAACCCAAAATGACGTAAAAATGCTACTCAAGTTTTGGTTTTTATGGTAACAATCTATTTTTTAATACCCAAATAGGTTTGTCATCTTTTAAACCTTGGAGCAATCCTTTTAACAAAATTCATAAGACGTCTAGCTCGCATAAAGTATTGATGAATAGAAAAGATGACATCAAAATACACTCAAAATTTTGACTTTTCTTCTACTAACAATCCCAAAACACCAAGAAAAATATGGACATGAGATGCTTTAATCATTTGGGATGTACTCATTGATCTCCAAAATAATTAAGGAGAACACACTTATATCAAATCCTAGAATCATGTCAACATAAATAATCTCAAAACTTGGAATCATATTTGAGTTCAAAGTTAGATTAAGCTATAAGTCCTGAGTTGGGATTTGAAGAATAAGAGATGAACACACTTGAATGTTCCCATAATAAAACAAAAACATTCACATCTCCTTTTCCAAAATCTTTTTTTGGTCGGTCCAAAATCTTAGATGGTGAAAATTCTTAAATATTGATTTTGAACGAGTGATCATCCCCGTATAGGTCCCCTAGAGAAATTAGGAAAGATATACACACTCACAATATTGACATTAAGCAGAAGTAGAGCTGACCTACTTCCTTCAAAGTTATCATCCCATGATTAGTCATCTACATCTAAAAAATCATTTCTCATTTAGGTTTCTAGGCATGGAAGCATGTCTAAACCAAGGGGAGGAACCAAAGCGGGTGGTCAGGGGACATGCCTCGCTAAAACAAATAAAAAATAAACATATGTAGACATATATATACATATATTTATAGACTATGTTGATAATAAATAATATGTGTAACACATACTACACACAAATTCAGATTTGGTGTAGTGGTTTGCAACTGCACTCTTATATTGGAGGTCATGAGTTTGAATATTTTATGAGATTATACCTTTTTCACAATACATACATAATACAATTACTATGAATATGTGCTTTCATAAAATAATAAACAAATAAAAGTTGGTGTAGTGGTTGACATGTTATTTGTTGTACCAATGATCATGAGTTCAAATATACATTGAGCACTTAATTCTTTTTGGCCCCTAACCACCAGATCCTAGTTCCACCATTGACTACACCCTATTACTAATATGTAAGGATAAGCAATAAATTAAATGAAATCATATGAAGTAACCTCTAATAAAAAGTTATTTTGGTCACTAGGATGAAAATGGATGTGTCATCACACTTGGGATAACAAAAATATGCTAGTTGACACACTCTATATAAAATGATCCACAAGCACAACAACCTAGGATGTAGTATAGGAATGTGGCAATACGGGGTCGAATTCACAGGGAGAGATGGGGCAGTCAATCTTATTTGTTTGTACTAGGATCTTAAAGTGGAGTGTAGGGTTTTTGGTGTTTAAAGTGGGGATTTGTTAACTAAACTAAGGGTGTATGCAATTTAAAGGGAGCATAAATCTAGATTAACCCTTCACAAATTATACTAACTAGCAATCTAAGAGATCAACTACATTAAATTAGTATAACAATGGAAATAGAGAGAGAGAGAGAGCAATTAGCTACACCAGACTAAGAATTTCACTAACAAGACAAACAAAGACTACACAATGCAACTAACTAGTAAATCCTAACACAAATAACAAAGAAGAACCAATTACTCTAGAAAGGGTTATCTAATATGAGATAGAAATTAACAAAGTAAGAAAGAGAAACAAACTAACTCTATAACAAGTTAGGGTTTTAACCATTAATTAAGTATATTCGGTTGTTTGGGGACATGTAAGCATCAATCATGATAGTCGTGTATTAGTTAAAACTCATATGAAAATTATGCAGTCAAAACCAAAAGCTAAGGGTAATCAGGATGGAGAATCCAATTCTACTATTTGTTCGTGGGTGGCATATGTTGTACATAGAATAACTAGTCACTTAAACCTACTATCCTACCTTATGAGTCTCTGTTATCTAGGAAATAGATAAACTCCTCAAGACCGTCCTATCATAAGTTTCTAGAAGTGACTCTCCTATTACACTTGTTGGGAAGGGGTGGTATAGAGCGTAGGAGAAGGATGTTACACCTTATATTCATTCCCATACAACCTTTCAAAATGCACTTTTCCAAGTGCATTAAGATAAGCATACCTAGCTACTTAGATCTCACACATAGGGTTAGTGGAGTAGAGGTAATGTGAGGAGAAAGGTTACTAGCTAAGGATCGGCTAGTTGGAATTAGGGGTTTCTTTTTACTTAGGAGTTATTTTTCTATCCTAGCCTCATATTTCTATTTCTCTCTATACCTTAGGTGTTTTCATACATAGACCCCCATAGAATGATGCATGAAATGAGAACATGCAATAACATAGAGCATTCTAATGAAATTAGAGTAATTTTCATAAAAAGTTTCCCCAACATGCTATAAAAATTACATTTCCCCAAAACAACCCACTAAAGGGCCTAGCTTCTCATGGTATAAGAAAATACAAAAAGGGAGGAGAATTAAAGAATTATAAAAAAGCATGGTTTTCATAGTAGATTCCTTCATCTACTCCTCCAACACCAACAAAGTTAAACTTCTCCTCTCGTCAAGCGTGGGAAGCATGAAAATGGGGTGACGAGCGATCAAAATCCTAGAAAACTAGTGGTGGAAGGTGATGAATGGAGAGAGAATAGGGTAAGTGAGTCAAAGGTGGCAGTAATGACTTCTAGGGGGATGTAACCCTCAATCCTCTAACCAACGTTAAGGCCTATATAGGGGCCTAGGGTACCTAGGGTTAAGCGGAGTTAAGGGTAAACGTTTTCCTAGGAAGCATAACCATTTTGTAGGTAGAACATTGTGGTGGTGGGTAGGTAGGAAACAACACTGGTATGTGGGAACAATCATAATGGACTGGGATATATATATATATATATATATATATATATATATATATATATATATATATATATATATATATATATATATATCAAGTAAAATAGGGAGAAATGAGTGTAGGTAGAACAACTAGGGTGGACACCAAAGGACATGGTGAAGAGGGTAGAGGGAACTCACAACCATGAAAATGAATGTGGCCTTGGTTGGCTGTCACACCTGTGGCAGGTGGAACAATAGTGGTGGGCTTACTTTGCATGATCATTCTACAAAAAAGCACACTCTATGGGAATCTTGATTCCTTGGTTTCCCCTTTGATTTACCAATAACATGGCCTGTAGTATTATGACTATGCCGAAGTACCTCAGCCATTTATGAGGTCTTCTTTTGCACTTGAGTTCTTCAATTAGCCATCTGTAAAGCTCTTTTATTCAATGTGTTCCTTCATCAGTCAAGGTATGTTGTAGTTTATCTTGGCATCACTTTGACCTTCTCCAAACTTTGAGAAATCTTAGGATCAACATCCATCTCTCCCTTCCATCAAGTAGTGGTCAAGGTACCAATATATAATAACATGCAAAAGGCATCTATAAGTACATTTGACATATTGTGGGTATTATAATGAAATCACATGCATTCTAAGTATCTTGATTTCAATGAAGAGAAAAATGACACAAGATGAAGACCAAATAAGGGCTTTCTCACCATCCCAAGATTAAAACAATTTATTGTCAAGTATGCTTTGATTATATCTCTCTTGAATTCTAAACAATTATGAAATGAAAAATGCATTCAAGTGGATAGTTATTGACTAGATGAGATCTATTATAACTAGAAACATACATTCCACTACTCTCATCTCTATTTTCACAAACATATTGCTATTAAATCATAGAGAATACAAACTCTTCATAAAGGGCATCAAACACTTAATCAAGCAACAAGGTAGTCATGTAGCTTGAGGTAAACATTTAATATCAGGAATGGCCAATGCAATTATGAGTGTCTTTTCACTTGCATGCATTCAATCTTCTATATTGCAATCCATCCTAAGTGACCCACTTGGCCATGTGATTTTCATGGGAGATTAATGTAGATTTTTCTTAGCCCAATAGGAATGTGAATCAAAGAAGGATTTTGTGTAAAAAGGTTAGGGTGATATTACATATGAAAACCCATCTTTTATTTTCTTTTATTCTAGGGAAATTGTATAGGAGAACCTTCATTTTTGTTTTGAATTTTCTTTTAATTTGTTCCCTTGTGTAGCTATGGCATATGGTGGTAGGAAGAAACATAGGGAAGCAAGGTTTGGACATCTCAATATGTAGGAGGGTGGCTAAGGCATATCACTTTTGTATTTTCTAGAATTTTTTGTGAGGTACATAGGTAAGAGATGATGGAAGAAGGGTGTATCAAAAGATGATACAATAATGTGGATCTTCATAAAATATTTCCTACATGATAATTATTTCAACACTTTTCATAGTATAATGGAAACCTACAATGACTGAGTAAATACAACAACCACACTCCAATCATGAGCTTTGAATAAACATAAGCACTTGTGGCTTGCTAATACTACAAACTACCAATCTGTTTGACATCAACGAGAGAGGTGGTAAATATGTATACAGTTATAAATGGAGATTAAAGTTAACAATAGCTCAATTATAAGGTGAGATGCACTTGCCAAGGGCCATTTTATTCAACATGTAGAGATGAATATAGGGCACCTTTTGAGGCAAAATATTTCCAACTTGGACAGATTTGGAAAAATGCTACCCACTTCAAGATCTAACTAACAAACATAAAACATATAAAGAAAACTGTATCTAATGAAACACAACAAATTAATAAAAAACTACATATGCACATGTAAAATGAGATCTTGGCTTGGAAAAAGTGATTTTTTTGAAAAATTATACAAATATGCGAGGAAATAAACTATGGAATGAAATGATGGATTAGGAAAACATGTAAAGAGTAAACTAAATAAATGTGGGTGTCAGTCATGAATCACAAAAACTATATCACACAACCTTCTTGACAAAATTTCAAAATGATCAACAGATGGACAAAAGATAGGGTGCTTACCATCCTACCACCCCATGTTTTCAAATCATGTTGTCCTCCAAATGAAACTAGGGTTGGAACGATTGAGAGTTGGAAGACCATGTTGCATTCAAGTTGATGGAAGATGCATCACCACGATCGTTCCACTAAGAATAGTCATTTTGCCATTTGACAATCACAATCATGTTGGAGAAACACAACCGTGGTAGTATTTCTCATCTTATAGTGTACTTTCTCCATTTCTTGAAACTAGTAGAACAGATTGATGTTTGAGGAACGGTTTGCTACCTTGCTTTCTATTGTTTTTCAGTTCAATCTCATATATCTCACTCTTTGGTTTGTGATATTCAATTAATTTCATCATCTTGTGAGTATTCCCTTCTCTTATGTCCCATGTCATGTGGCATATTAAAAAATCAAGTAAGGCATATGTTTATGTTTGTTGGAAAGTATAAAATAAGAGTATAATTAACAATGTGAGATATTACTATTAAAATCTCCTAAACCAGTGAAGGTTTCCTCCCACTATTGCTATGTTTCTCTTCTTCATACAGGCATGTTGTGCTTTCATTTGTCAACCATTTTGAAAGATTGCATGCACTTTCTTGAAGTAGAGGGTCTTATCATTGGAATTCAGTAGTTGTTCCTAATTCCATGGACCATATTAATTCTCAAGAGCTCTGCCTTTAGCATTTCCATCTTCCAAGTAATCAAAGAAATATTTAAAATGGCATTCCTCAACATTCTTATCTATTTCTTATCGAGTCGAGGTCATGAACTTATTGATCTTTAACTTAATATTCATTAAGGATACTTTCATGGCGCCCATACACACATATCTCAACATTGCTTGTAGAATGGGCTTCCTAAAATAGTAAAAAATCCTTTTATCCTAGAGATCCATGTCTAAAACAATGAGATCCGCTAGGAACAATTTTGTTATTCCTTGTTGATCATCAGTAACACATCATTAACCCTATTTCTTGGAACCGTGATGGTATGGTCAAACAATTAAAGAGTACAATTGACCAACTTTATCTTCCCCAATCCCAGTTCAAAATAGACACTAAGGCATGATATTGACACTAGATCCCATATCAATTCAAAATTTCTCAATAAGGTGGATACCATGTGTGAAGGGATAAGAGGGGATCCAAGGTCCTTTTTCTTTAACAGAAGTGGATATTTCTATATGAGTATTATCTTCTTAGTAAAAATCACCCTCTCTGATATCCTTCCATATGTCTTTCTCTTGAAATTACACACATCCTTGAGAAATTATACATAAGCTAGAATCTATTTGATTGAATCAGGCAATGAGTTATTGACCATCACTTGTACAATAATCTCAAGTATATCAACATTGTGTTTTTATCTCCTTTTGGATGATGAGGGTTCATCCAGTGCATTAGGGAAAGGTTGTCCACTCACATTAGAATTATCTATAGGATTAACTTGAGGTTTCATAAGATGAACTGAATCACTTTGAGAGATCCCATGAGGACTTTCGCTTCTCATTGGTGGAATACTAGAATCTACAGATTCAATAGAAGGAATAGTTGTATTCCCATATGAAGCTTCATGTGGGACAATTGGAATCATAGAATAATCATAGGGGTTCACAACAAAGTTTTCTATCATTCTGGATTCACCATCCATTCCGCCCTAGGATTTTTAAGTACTATACCACTCATCAAAATGGTCAACACGTTCACTTGGTCACAGGAGGGGGGAGCTTGTTGTAGTTGTGATGGTGGTGGTCTTGTCGGTTGTATGCCCTGAGAGCCATGATGTGATGATATAAATAGGGACACATTGTAGATGATTTCTTATTAATAAACATAATTTTACTTATTATGTTTGTTTCATTAATGAGATAATAAATAACTATATAATGTCCTCAGAATATGTTGAGTCAATAATGTGTTCTGGGTTGAGGACCTAAACATGAGATCATACCTATACTTAATAGTATTCATTCTTGTTTTGTCCCTGGTTAGTTATTATTTGGGATATAATAGGACAACAATAATGCATAAGATTAGTGCGTATGTTGGGTGATGACTATGTCTCTTTAGTCATGATATAGGATATCAATTCAGATACATGGGTACTTGTTAGAGAACAAGTTGTCCCAAAAGAACCTACTTATAGAATGACACATGGATTTCATATCATGGAAAATCATATTTATATATGGCTAAATGAATTGTGTACCCAAGTACATGTAGCTTACATGTACCCATCTTCATTTATGATGATTGTAAAATTTATTGAATAATCCAACCTTATGGATGTAAAGTATACCCCTTAGACAAGATATGTACAAAAAATCACCAAAATCTGATATTCATATATCATCCAATGAAAGAAAATGTGTATTTAAGTTATAGAAACCGTATGAACCATTGAATGATATATTGATGTATCTCATGATCTATATGAGATATGGTTACGATGTTTTAAACACATCTAATCTATATAGTGTTGAATCGATCCATATGGTTGGATTTTAATAACATGCTCCAAATGTGCTATTTTAAAGGTTGGTACACATAAATTACATGTACCAGCCAGTACACACTTCCTAATATATATATATATATATGTATATATATATATATGTATATATATACATAACATGTAAGTGTGTATCTCTCTACCTATACATGTGCATATACAAACATATACATACATAAATTGAGGCTTTTGCGACCCAATTTCTCCATATTTGAATTTCATATAAAAAAGATTTAGAATATATTGTTGAGATCTGAGGACATACACAAATTACTTCAAATCATGGGAAGTGGTTGGTAACCTTAAAAATAGGTTAGAAGCGCATGTAAGTGATTTATAAAGTGGATGTTGGTTTTGTTCACAACAGGATTAAAGGTTGATCAACCTCTCCATAAGTCTGTGGACCTTTTCTAGGGAAGATGGTGACCAACATTTGTATGTCAACCAACTTCCCATCTTCCCAGAGGTTGACGAACCTTTAGAAGTTTGACCATTCTTTATAGTTTGGACAAGGTTTAATAGGTAGGTTGACTTGAAAATTTGGAACTAAAATAATAAAAAGGATTAAAATGTAGATTATTCAAGAACCTTTTCTCATGCATAGTGACCATTCACAACCATAATCACATATCAAACTTTCCAATGCCATCAAAGCTCATATTTCAAGAGACAAAAGGGGGTTGGGCATTCTGGATTACAATTAAGGGAGCTCAAACTATGGTTTCTTGTCATATTTAGGGTTCGTCTTGGGAAATTGGAGGTTTAACCAATTGGTTTCATTGATTTTAGTAGTAATATTCTTAGTTAAAACCGTTTACGATTCCCATCCCTAACCCTATTTTATTATCTTCCCCTCCATTTTGATGTTTTTTTATTTAGATTCAGTCTCAAGGGTGAATCCTCCAGTGAATCTTGATTTTGAAGGATTTCTAGGATAGTTAGATCCTTAATCTAGATTTTTTTTTATAACGACCTCACTTTTCAGAAACCTCAATTAAGGGAGACCAACAAGATAAGATCCATTAATTAAACTTTTCACAAGGATCCAAATTTAACAAATAATAAATAACAGTAAATAATTTTAGTAAATTCAAATAAAATGTTCCTCTAGAACTTACATAACTTTCCATCATCAAAATTGTACATGTGAGAACTATATGAGAACAAATATCTATCTAATCCTCCTTACAAGTTAATTTATTGTCTTCAAGTAATTTCATATGTTCATCATATCTTGATGTCTTCATAGTTGAGCACATATGTAAAACATTGTGAAACTAAAAGCACGGATCAACATATTGAAATATATCGTGTATGTGAGGTGCTTGCAAAATGTCTGCAAGTACATAACATCGCATGTTCCATCAATTACGTGCAAATAAGAACTTGCATTTTCTTCACATAATCTTACCTTATTTTATACTCATAGTGGCATTATAATTGAATAGAATATAAATAAACCTCCAACACTATAGTTTTTTCAATCCTCGAGAAATACTCAGCCAACACCGACAAACTAATATGGGTAGTCATATGTAATCATGTACCTTTTGTAGAATCATGCAAATCTTGCAATCATACTTGAAGCATATTATCTAATCAAGAAAACAAATCAAACAACTGATGTTTAAGCAACATGTATGTAAATTCTAAAGTGTTACCATCATATTCAAAATACTAATCATGGTTTAGCCCAGGTTTTAAGTTTCATTAGTATCCTAATTCCCATGTTCATTGGTCTCATGACTCAAGAACCCTAATTCATATTAGGTGTAATCATTCTTATCAAAACTACCATGTTATGGCATTATGAACACTTATATGGGATTATGTGCCTTAAGGTCATAGCAAGTTGCATCATTGATGTTCAAAATCCTAATTACACATGTTGATCATTATCGGTTTAGAAATACTGATTATTCATCATCCTTATCATCATCATCTTAGATCTTATTATAGTTGACTATATAAGTTTATATGGAAAAGTAAACATTTTTTATATACTCAACATGTTAGTTATGTGATCTTAGATTTCCATGTATTAATCATTACTTAATCATGCATTTGGCCTACTTTCAAAATTAGGATCAGATCCAAGTCAAGACACTATTTTATTTGTATTGTACTTGTTATCCCGGTGAATTTGATGTATAGTTCATCTATATTTGGGTAATCCTAGCAATAAAGATGATGTAAACAATGTAAACATCTATACCTAGAACAAGGGGTGACGTGGTGGCTCCTTCCATGGAGACTAAGAAGTAAATGGATGAGGGGCAAAGTACTTTGGAAGATCATGGACTTCTATGTGGTTGTGTCAAGGCTAATGTTATGAGATACAATGAGACTATCACAGACGAGGAAGAGAATTTTCAGGATAAGGGGAGAAAGAGATTTGCTACCACATTGTTCTGGAAGGATGCACGTCAAGGAAGGAGAGGATTGGGGTAGTTCATCTTCTCTTTGTACCACTTCTTATTTAGCACAAGGGTTGGAGATCAATGGGTCTAGTTCCATAAATTTTTCCATATACAATTGGAAAAGCATCATGCTAGGAAAGTATTAACTATATTCCTCCCTCTTGTCCATATAATAACAATCTCATATCTTTTACTTTATAGACCCCAAAAGTCAAATGAAAGAAACTACCCCTCATACCATTATTTTGGAAAAACTATATTTATACTATTACCTTCCATTGGGAAAAGGAGAACTCCTTCATTATTCCCTTATTTATTCTCCTATACACATAAAACTTTATTTCTAAGGAAAAATAAGATGATTACAAAATAAATTACCTATTGATATGTATCAAAGTACACACTAATTCACTAAGATAATTATCCTACAGTTTAACTTTTTTTTACCTTCCAAATAAGATTAGTAGAGAAGGGTCAATCCCGCAAGACAATGTTTTTAGGATTGTATTCTCTTAACCCAATTGATTTTTTTGAACTTTGTTTCTTTTTACAGTTTTCAAATATTTTGAACGAGAAAGTAAATTTCGATTTGGGGGTTAATTAATTAATCTAGAGCAAGAAATTAAAGTGCAAAAGAAATAAAAGATTACAATAAAGAAATGAAAGGAAAAGATTATACTAAGACATGAAAGTAAAGAAAGAAGATTGTTAGCACACAAAGATTATCTAAAACAAGAAGTAAAGTGCAAGAAATAAAGATAAGTGATAGAAAACAATTGTTGGAGGAATGATTGAATCAGAAGGGAAAGCATTGAGGCTTAGGGGTTTCACCACCTTAGCCAAAGTGGAAACAAAATCAAGAGATACACAATAAGTAAGATAGAAGCAGGTATGTGAATCATTCGTAAATAAAACGCAAGAGACGAACTCCAAGTGAATCATTGATCCTGGCATTCACACATCCTAGTCCTTCATCCTAAAGAGGATTTTCTGTAGTCACATCTAAATCCTCATGTAATTGGTTTAGGCGTTCTAAATCCCAGTTTCCATGGCCGCATCTGCCAGGATTAACTCATGATAAAAACAATTAATTACTTTGTTTGAATAGGCAATATCTAAACCAAAAACCATTCATCTAAAATAGTCGTATAAATCTTGATCCGATCAACACATGCTTAAGGGGCTACTCCCCTCACCTACATAAGAGAACCACTAACTAGCCATGCTAATAGATGGGGAAATAAGGGGAAGAAGGTAGGAGGCCATATACCACAAGGAAAACATCTTTGAGGAGAACAATGTTGGTGAAAACTGAATGGCTTTCTCTGTTAATCCCCCTCTCTAAAAGAAAGAACTAGAGAAAAGAACTAGAACATAGAAGAAATCCAAATCTAGAGAAAAGAACCAAATATTCTTACCGAACTAAAGATTGCACTATGAATTGAAAGTAACAAAGTTTCAATAATAAAATATGAGTAAAAAATTGAGGACCCCTTTGTTAGTGGAGTCCCCCATCCTTTTATATGAGAATGAGGGGTGGAAACTCTAAAAGGGGGAGGAACTAGTGGGTGTGGTGACTTCTAAAAAGTGTTGCTCGTGAGTCGTGAAACGACTGTCTCGCTAGCTAAGACAGTCATTTGGGATGTGATGTGGTGTGGCCCAGAGGTAGCGGATCAAATAAAAATATGTTGATGCAATTAAATATGTATATAATCGAAATAAAAATAAAATAAAAAAGAACATAAATAAGAATAATCAATAGATTTTTAAATAAATAGAAATTAAGTGATTGGCCCCACCAATTCCATAATTTATTTTATGGAGATTTTTTTTAAATTTCTTAATAATTAAGGAAAAAAACTTCTTCTTGTATGATAGTGAATCTGGCAAATCCACCGCTTCTTTGAAGGAAAAATCAATGATAGGCTAGAGGATCCGTTTGGCTATATTTCTTGGCCTCAAATCATTGTTTGAAACTATCGTCTAAGGGTGTGGGAGCCCAGTTGGTGTCACCTTGCACGTGATCAAAGGGTTGAAACCCTAATTGAGTGGCGGCTTAGACGTTTTCCATAATAGGATCATGAGATGGTCATATGAGCTAGACTAGATGCTCCGTTGGGGCCATGAGATGACCGTCTCGTTGGGATGAGATGCTCGTATGGAATGTTGAGATAGCATGTTGAGCTGAGGACCGGATGGTTGTCTAGATTTGGGGTTTGGGCTTCGTGAAGCTGAAATGACCATCTGATGTTGCGAGACGGCCGTCTTGTGAGCTCCTTAGGTCAGAATCTTACTTTATAGGGAAAACCTACAAAAAGGTGATGGGAACAGTGAATATTTGCACAATAAATCAAAAGGTGGGTAAATTACAAATTGTCTTGGAAATTATTGAAAAAGAGATAGGTTCTAATGAAAATGACTATAAGTATTAAGAAAAAAATAGATGAATATGCATTCATCAGGTTGTTCCAACCATTTAGGATGCAATACAACTTTATTGTGACAACAATGGAGCCATTCCACATGCTAACAAATGTAGATCATATCAACATTCCAAGAACATGCTATGTTGATATAATGTCATGTAGGAGATCATACAGAGAGGAGATATGAATATTTTTAGAGTACCAACTAAAAGAAATGTTGTTAATTCCTTATCAAAAATACTTTCACAATAGAAGCATGACAACCATGATAGATCACTTGCAATTTGATTTATAAGTGTGTCTCTATTTCTAGTGGGAGACTGTTGATTGTATTCCCTAAGAGCCATGTGGTGATTTTCATAGGGATACATTCTATATAATTTGTTTATTAATAAATATAATTTCACTTATTTTGCTTGCTTGGTATTGAGATAACGAATACATGTTATAATGTTGTAAGAATGTTTTAACTAAATCAGACATTTTATGGCTTGAGGACCTAAACATGATATCATATGTACACTTACGAACACTCACTCTTATTATATCCCAAGACAGTTGTTATCATGGATAATATAGGACACCAACGATACATAAGACTACTATGCATGCTCAATGATGACTATGTCTCTTTAATCATGATATTGGATTTAAATTTAGATACATGGATACTTGTTAGAGAACAAGTTGTGTTGTACATACCAACTTTGAGAATGACACATTCAATCCATGTCATGGAAAGTCAAAGCCATATCTCAACATAGACAATGTTGATTGTGACCTTAGATTTTAAGTCATTGAAAGATTTTTCCACTTCTCGAAACATGACTACAAAGGAAGATTTAAGGTTCCATCGACATCTTATATTTATAAAGAATTTGAGTTTCAGTTAATCACTAATATGTACTACTTATCTTTCAGATGATAAAATTACAAGAATTTGTTGATCAGATAAGTTCATTTACCATATTAGCATTTTTGACTGAAAGTCAAAATCTATATTAAACACAACTATTATATCAAAGAAGACCACATAAACAACTAAAAATTGTTTATAACAAAATTTTGTAGCTATTGGGGTTTTCAATATGAATGTAGAACTATCAATATTGTATTTAGCCAAATACACTAGATATTACCCTTTAGCACCAACACTTACAAATATTCAGCTCAACAGCTCATTTCTCACAATAAAAAAATCATATTAGTAAAACATTAAAAATCAAGAACTGCTAATTCATAAACCAATTAATTGATATCTAGATCTAAAATTGTTTATTTGGGACCATCCACATTTGAACATGTAGCCAATAAATACACCAAATCTTGCCAAAATTTCTAGAATTTATTAAAATCACATAAGCATGCAAATTAAAATTTATCTACTGAAAATAATGTTAGATGGATCATATGATAGGAAGTTTCTAACTTTGATTGAATGTTTTAACTTCCCCTTAGATTCTCTCAAATTTCTCAAAATTCTAGTCTTAACCTAATGAGTGACCAAACATGCTATATCCTCAAATTTTAGTAAATTTGAAATATATAAGACTTGGTTTGATGAAAAAATTCCTAAATTATTATCATTTAAATACTAAAATTATTTTTGTGGCATCGGTACAACTCAATGCCCAAGTGCGACCTATGAGACTGTTTGCTTTGCAAATGGGTCCTTGGGGTACAAGACTAAGAAGTAAGAGAATTTTGCATAAGTAATGGATAATGACTTTATTGTTTGTTAGAAAATTGAACTGTAGAATAATAGACAAGTTTACAAAATATTCTAAGATAATTTGTAAATTAGATAATTAATGGAAGCAATTAGTTAACCATGTCTTGCAACACAATTTTGAGGAATCAAATAAGGATAATTTGGTGTGCTTTTTGGAACACGTAAATATGCGGAAGAAACTAAGACAATTCTAGAATTTGAGAGAAAAAGGACTTTCCACATGATAATGGTAATTGTTTTAATAAAATACATAAAGGGTAAGTTTCGCCTGCGAAAGTTATCCTAATAAGTCCCAAAAAAATAAAAAAATGTTTAGATAGATATTAATGAGTTTCATTACAAATTTTATATACGGACACTTCTAGTAGCTTATGTAAAATTAGGAAGGAAGAGGGACTTGCTTGTAATAGTTAAATATTGATTCCCTTATTTCAAGGAATAGAAAAGGGTATTTGAATGTATGGTTTTGACATAAAATTTGGTACATTATACAATATTATAGGGTTTTAAATAAAGTATCCAATGTTGGAATTAATTGAAGTAAAGATGAGAAAGAAATATGAATTACTTAAGTTCCACAAACAAGGTTTACAAAGGCGTCCCTAGGATACCAAATTGGGAAAGAAGTTTTTCGGGGTCATGATAAATGACCAAGATATTTTTTTATGTGATAGATAATACCAAAATATAATTATAGACGAAAATACATAGGATGATAAGATATATTGTCCAGGGACAACAGATCATTTTCTTGAACCCCGAAAATTTCTAATTTTTTTTTTCATTTTTTATGCCTTCTGAATAACATTCCAGAAGTACTATCTCCTCTTTCTGTTGAGTTTCCACTCCAGTAGTACATTTTTTTAGCACTCAAATATTATCTTTCAATTATAATTGTGCATGCGCAGCTCGCCGAACGTGGCTCTGCACCATCAGTTTTTGATCCCAAACTAGAGAGAACCTTCCATCGTTTGAATAGACAAAATAGAGTTAGGATGGATGAGGAGGAAGTTATCCATGGAATTGAGCATGCAATTTCTTATCAAGGAGTGTGAATGATGGTTCAACGTGCGGCTCTGAAAGCCGCTCTACATGCAGCCTATGTAGCTGAGCAAGAGGCCCTTGAAGCCGCTCAAAGGGAGGCTGAGAGATAAAAACAATTTAAAGATTTTTCTACACCTAAAATAGGATATGCACAGCATCTTGTTGTGCCACCCGAAATCACAACACCCCAATTCCAGATCTGCACCCAATAGATCACCATGCTCTAGGACAACCCATTTTCTAGGAATAAGGGTGAGAGTAGTCAAGATCATCTCCAACACTTTACCAACCTTTGTTCTTTGCATAAGAGTCCAGGCATTTTTGAAAATGTCATTAGACTTAGATTGTTGGAGTACTCTCTTTCAGTGCAAACCAGTAGTTGGCATAATACCATGGAGAGTGAAGAACGTGTCACCACCTGGGAGGCCCTACAAATGAAGTTCTTGGATAAATATTTCCTCCCTTCCCTCACCTATGAAATCAGGGGACAAATAATTCTCTTTTCAATGGTCCCAGGAGAAACACTAGGAGAATCTTGGGAGGTATTTAGGGAACTACTCTGACATTTCCCTCATTGTGATGTCACTCAATCTCAACTCATTGAGGTATTTTACCATGGTGTTGATGATGACACCAAGAAATTCCTTGATTCCTCATCTGGTGGAAATTTTATGCTCCAAAGTCTAGAAGAAGCCTGGGGAGTCGTGAAGTGTACTTCTGAAACACAAGCAATACAAGATATCGATGGGGTCCTCAAGGTGGACAAGGCTGAGGGAGACCCTGACATAAAAAACATCACGGGGGCCCTTAAATTAATTTCTTTAAAGTAGGATCACCTCGAGTTCACCATCAATGCCTATGAGAGGCAACTCCAACACATTAGAGTTGTAGAATCTCTATGCGGGATTTTCCAAGGGTATGATCACTCTACCCTCCAATTTAAATACCTCTACAAAAATAATATGCAGTCAGAAGTTGGGAAATGGGAGAACCTCAACTACATTCACATCATCCCAGGACAAGCATATTACAACTCCAACCAAGACAAAAACCACCCTAGATACAAATATGGGAACCCATCAAGTGCTAAAAATGCTTCCCAATTGACCCCCTAGCAAAGACCCCCTAATCCTCAAGCCAACTACCATCCCCCTCTAGGCTTTCCCAACAACAATCAGAGAAATTTTGGAAATCAAGGAAATTACAGGGGTAATTTCCAAAATCATGGGCCCTATCGAGGGCAGCAATACCAAAACTTGAGCCAACCATCATCTCAAAAAAACACCCTTGCTCCTCTTTTCGACAGTGACTGGATAGATTCCCTGGAACAATGCATCCTTTGTACTAATCAAATCCTTCTTTCTCAATAGGATCACTAAAAGGCAATTGATGCTCAATTAGCCCATTCTTTACCTAGCAAAAACCCCCTACCGACACCTTTGTTGGCCAACCTGAACCCAACGCTAAGCACATAGAAAAACTTATGGCGTTTACCACCAGATCTGGCCTTGCCACACAAGAAAGGGAAGGTTTCCCGCTTATAGATTTTGACCAAGGGGAAGACGAAGAGGTTGTTGTTGTCCCTCAACTGTTGATACCACTCACCTCTACCTTACAAGATGTGGCTACTCTATATCAGCTGTGTATACCTTTTTGTCAACCAGTTTAAGAAAACCCAATTGGAGTCTAGGTTCAAAAAGCTCAAGGATATCATGAGGAAACTATGTGTCAAAATCCCACTTTTGGTTGCCATGACAGTCCTTCCTAAATGGAAGAAATTCTTTAAATCCCTAATGAATCGTAAATGCATGACTAAAGAATCTGAAACTGTAAAACTAGAAAGAACTACATCTGACATTATCTAGAGAAAGATGCCAAGGAAACGCAAAGACCCAGGATCTTTTAGGATCACTTGTTCCATAGGAGATTCAACTGGTCATTCAGTATTAGTTGATCGTGGAGCAAGCATATCCATCATCCCTCTGACCATGTGAAGGAGGATCGGTCTCACTGATGCTAGACCCACTACTATGCATATCAAACTTGTATATTCTTCCATTACCAAGCCCCTTGGCTTTATCAATAATGTTCCAGTCAAAGTCAAAAATTTCTACATCCTGTGTGACTTTGTGGTGCTTGATATGAAAGAAGACAATTGCTACCCTCTCATTTTTGGCATACCATTCCTCATCGCTTCCAGGGTGCTCATCGATGTTGAAGCAGGACTTCTCACACCATGTTTGGGAACACAATTCATCAATTTGCAAGCCTCTGGGGGTAGAATGAAGTATACTCAAGAGGAAGAAGTCTATTTCCTCGAATTCATGGACTAGTTTAATAAAATGCAACAATGCTTTCTGAATTTGGAATCCCGACCTATATTCAAAACCCATATTTCTCTGGTGCATGATCAAGTTGATATTCAAGCCCAAGCTATCTGAACCGGCCCTAAAATAGATGTTTGCACTGTCCCCGTTGTGGAAAGGCCCAACTTCACCATTCAAGAATCCCTTGACCCAAAATCCCCTCCCCTACCTCAGTCCATACCCACCTTTTTCCCTCCCACTCCTTTTGAGGCACCGATCTATGATCTCCTCAAACTCCTTCTGAGCCACCATTACAACTCATAGCCCAAGTGGTTCATCTAAATGTCATTGATGGATACTTCCCTTATTCCCCCTTCAACCCACCTCCCATTGACATTAATGGTAAATATTAGAAACTTAATGAAGATCTATAGTTAAGTCCTACCTCACCCACATATAAGAATCTTTATACCACTATGCTCCATTACAACTATCTGTTGGAATCTAATAAAAATTGATTCAATTTTTTGTCCTTAGTAATACTGATGTACGTCAAGCATTCCAAGATATGTTTCAAAGCACTCAAACAAATATGATGGAGTGATTCCAAGGCAATAAATCAAATCAATATTGTAATCTTGCCTCCCCGGCTCCTCCACTACTTCATTATCCACCACCACCGTGATCTTCTTTCCTCCATCTTGGTTTTTGGTTTTGCTCGGGATGAGAAAAAATCTAAGTCTGGGGTGGAGATGGATGGTATGCTTCTATTTCACCCCCTTATCTTTTCCTTTCTTGCATTATTTTTGCTTTTTTATTTGCTCTACATATAGTAGCTTTGTTCATGGACCTTACCTAGTCGGCTATGCTTTTTATTTCCCTTAGTTGCAAAATGGCCATTATCTAGTCTGTCAATATGAGTAAACATCTACAATTTTACCCCTATTGAGTTTGGTTAAACTTTTTGCAATTTTTTTTACAAATTGCCATGTCTGAAACCACCATGTCACCTAGAACCCCCGAATAACATCACTCCTTTGAATAGTTGGCAAGTCGTATGGAATCAATCAAAACCAAGAATGATTTTTCCTTATGTTTAATTATGGATTATCTTGTTATAAAAAATGTATGATGTGATTTATAAGAATACTCTAACGAATGCAATGACACTTTCGGAAAAAAATGAATTTATAAGCAGAAGGACAACTCTTCCTTCCCACTATTTTTCTTTTAAAAAGGAGAAGCAAAGAATCACCACAAGAGAAAAATCAAGTTTGGGGTGTCATTCTTGCCAAATCAAAAAAAAAATCAGTATCCCACAAAGGGGCATACCATCAAAATATGCCAAAAAAGCACAAGAAAAAAATTGTGACGAATGTAGTCACAACTCCATAAATTAATTGCATCCCAAGTCGCATAGAGGAGGGATCATCATTTTCCACACACCCCTTCGTCCTATATTTTTGCAACAACTCACAAGAAAATAAAAGTGTCAAAGCAAAAGTAAGATGAAGCCTATTTTTCTACAAATTCTTGATTTAGAAACAAGATATGAAAATTGTTGTGATAGGAAATATAGAACTTTGTGCTATGTGGTTTTAGGAGATAGGAATGCTTGGCCAAAATAGGAGGTAAGGAATAAAGTGATGTTACAAGGATGTGGAATGACATGTTGTGAGTACAAATGGATGTATTTATAATTGGTTTTCTCAGGACGAGCAAAGATTCAAGTACATAGTATTTTAAAGAATGCATATTCATCTATCTTTTTACTTAATTTTCATAGTCCTTTTCATTAGAACTTATCTCTTTTTCAATAATTTCTAAGACAATTTGTAATTCACTTGTATATAAATGACCTATAACATCACATTTTATGGTGTCGGTTACACAAAATACACATACGCCAAGCCACAATGATGTCGGTTCTATACAAAAACCGTCACCGTATATGAATTCCTACCGATTAAAAAAAATACACGGGTACCGTTTTTACTTTAACGTTGGTTTACTATCATGGAATAAAGTTACCCACAAAATACAATTTTCTAGGGGACAATAGCTGCCTCTTAAATTTTTAGAACGACGTCCATTTTTACTAAAAGTGATGACAAAAGTTTCACACCATGTCCCCACAAAAAAATTATACCCTCATTAGTCGTCGGCTCTGTAATATAACTGATGACTAATCACCCTTTGCGAGACAATTTTTTTTTATCTGGATGAGCCTATGGCGTTAGTTTTTTACTAAGAACCAACGATTAGTTGTTTTTGTGCCTTGTTCCCCGTGAATGTACTTCCCCCCAATTTGATCCTTCATTGTCAATTTTTATCACTAGGAACTGACGACTAAAGCACACTTAGTTGTCAGTTTTTTAAAACAACCAATGATATGGAAAACTTAATAGCACCTGTGCAAAATAGACTCTTCCCCATTCTTTGTTTCATCATGATTTTACTAGGTTTCTGGCGATTCTGGTGATTCCATTGGTCTTCCTCCAGTCACTGTCGTTGGTCTTCCTCCACTCGCCGCCGCCGTTGGGACCTCCACTCTTCCTCGCTGGAGGAGCTAGGAGCTACTCGCTGCCGCTACTGCCATTGGGCTTCCTCACTGCCACTGCTGCTAAGGAGCTACTCGCCACCATCTAGAGTTGCACCGCCGCTGACGCTCGCTCTGGGAGGACGCCAGACCTTGGGTGCCTGAGCTATATGCTGCCTACTTCCCTACTACTACCACACCTACTTCCCCTACTTTCGGTTGTCCTTGGACCTTGAGGACACTGAACCTAGTGAGCTTGGGTCGCAGCTTCTACTAGTGATATTAGGTGCCTACTGCTTCCCCTACTGTTAGGTCAGAGACTCCCTTACACCTTGTCACCCATGGCCAACTAATAGGATGTGATTCATAATCTACATTACTCCTTGTTGTTTTGTTTCATAGCTTAATTGTTGGATGTATGTTCACAAATATGGCCGTTAAACATGGTTAAGGTTACATATCCCTGAAACAACATTTATTGAAAGTGAATCACTTTTTTATGGTTAGTTATTTATTTCTCTTGCATTGGTTAGTGTTCTATAATTAGGATTGTTATATCTTAGTTAGTGTAATTTGCCTTCTAGTTTGTTAACCTTAATTTCTAGTTTACCTTAGGTCATCTCTCCCTCCTAAGGTCATGAATAATTTATTCCTTGATGATGGACATGCATGTACATTGGAGATGTTAAAATCAATGTTATCGAATATGGTACTTAGACTACGACATGATTCGGATTACCAGATGTTGCTTTTATAAATCAACTCAACTCAAGGTGCCTAATCTAGTTCTCTTAATTAATATTAATGTTTGATTTCTCTCTTGATTAACTAATCCAAATAGAAAAATGAATTGAATTGAACTAAATGATGTTACATAAAACCTAGGATATGAACAATGAAAATAGGATCGTAGGTATAGGAATGACAACATACATGTATTTTGTTGGCCTAGAAACCCATCTGAGATTTACTCATTAGGAGAAAATCTTGGATAGTCCCCAGTTTGGGACTATTATTGAAAACTTAATCTCACTTAGGATGTAATTATATAATGTATATCTAGTATTTATGATGTTTCATCATCACTTCCCCATTTGTTCTCTAAGTACATATGTTGGTGGGCATTTTCCCATGTACATCTATGTACTTGGAGAACTGTGAGGAAATGCTATTGAAATTTTCTTGAAAATTGAATACACATTATACACTTACTAGTGAGATTAGGTGTTCAAGAATGGGATAGTTGGTACACATATTTATTATGACCCTAAACCCTAATATTTTAACCCTAAACCCTAATCTTTAACACTAAACCCTAATATTTAAATCTTTATCCCTAAATCTAAAACCAAAACCCTTATCTATCTATAAATCCTTAACTTAATATGTAATCCCTAAACCCTAATATATTATTGTTTTCTCTTTGATCATAGAATGGATAGATCATGGATGTCCATTCCAAATCAATACACCCCAAAGTTTATTGTTGGTCTTGATTAGTTTATTAGTTTTGTGGAGGAACATAGGAAACAACCAGGAGATGGGTTCTATTGTCCATGTAGGCATTGCGGTAACAACTTGAAAGTCAGAACTGGTGACGAAATCAAAAGTCATATCATGTGCAATGGGATTGTACAAGGCTATACAGAATGGTACTGGCATGAAAAGATGTCGAACAAAAAATCAGTAGATGTTGATAGCAAGGCTTGTGTGGAAGAAGAAATTTCTACCAGTGGCATACATGTGAATGAATCAGGTCCAATAGACATCATTGATAAGATGTTGGATAGTTGTGGTGTTAGAGCACATCTATCCACCTTCCATGTTCAGGAACATTGTGCATGATGCTGAGAGACCATTATACACATGTTGTACTAAGTTTACGAAGCTTAGTGCTGTGTTGAGATTGTATAATTTGAAGTCTAACAATAGATGGAGTGACAAAAGCTTCACATCACTGTTGTCTTTGTTGAAAGAGATTCAACTTGAAGGAAATGAGCTTCCAATCTCAACATACGAGTTAAAGAAATTATTATGCCCAATGGGAATGGAGGCTAAGAAGATACATGCATGCCCGATTGTTTGTGTATTAATTCAAAAGGACTATGTGGATTTGAAAGATTATCCAAAATGTGGGGCGTCAAGGTATAAAATAACGACATTAGGGAAGTCCAAAACTAGTTCTTTTGCCAAAGTGATGTGGCATCTACCTATAATACCACGGTTTCAACGCTTGTTTGCCAATCTAATAGATGTAAAGAATTTGAGGTGGCATGCAGAGGTTAAGAAAAATAATGATGGGATCCTACAACATACGTCTGATTCCCCACAATGGAAGAAGATTGATTTATTGTACCCTAAATTTGATGAAGAAGTCAGGAATCTAAGACTTGAGCTTTGTACCAATGAGATGAAGGCATATGGGACATTGAGCAGCCATACGAGACATTGAGCAGCCAACATAGGACTTGTCAGCCCTTGAGCAATGGAACTACCTAGACCCGACTGAGTAGAAGGCCTTTGTTTCCAAGAGAAATACTGATGAATTCAAGATATTAAACGTCACCCCCAATTTAATTAATATACATTCTTATGAATTCACCTATTCATGATTGACCTTGATTGTTACTAACCAATTCAATGTGATTACTAACAAGGTTATGAGTTATGCTCAAAGAGCCAGGTGTGCACTTAAAGAGCAAGGCATGACCACATGATGGCTCTAGGTGGCTATGCCGCCCTTCACCAAAAACTACAGACATCTTCCATTCAGCAGCTTACTGCTCCTAATACTGAGACTGTTGAGTCCTCTACTACTACTCCCGCACCTCTGCATCACCATGATGTGTGGCTAGCTGGGAGGAAAAACAAAAAAGGAGATATAACCAACCCCACAACTACTGAGGCGGCTGAAAAAAATGGTAAAATTCAACTGTTTGAGAAATTAGTATTGATTATGTTTATATTTACTTACCAATTTCTATTGATGATGATTAGAGGGAGATTCATTAGCAGAGGAAGAAAGGCTCGTTCATCCCTTAGGGTACAAGAGATGAATTGACAGTTGCTCTCAGTAACCCAGAGCATCCTAGATGTGTTGGGGCTGCAGGGGCTAGAGTGGGCTTAAGATTGTTCTTTGTGCCATCACAACGCAAACATGTCCAAAAAGTTGGCATTCAAAAGATGAGGTAATCCATTCCTATTTTAGAATGTTTTGGAAAGGGAATTCAGGAATAAAAAATTGCTTCTTTTGGCCATAGGTAGATGAGTTAGTTGATAAAAGAGTAGATGCGTTAGTTGACAATAGAGTCCAGGAAGCATTGAGCAAGTGGCAGGCATCTTAGGTTGCCACTCTGAAAGTACCTGTGGCGTGCCGCTCTTCCACTATGATAGAGGTGGTTAGGAGTGATCATGTAGAGGTGGTTGGGAGTAATCTTGTATACCCACCACCTAGCATGTCTGTTGTAAGTATTTTAGTGACATAGTAGCTAGTCTTTTCAAAATGATAAGTTTATTTGTATATATATAACATACTCTATGTAAATTTGTAGGGGTTGAAGCCATGCCATCTAAAATTGAAATAATTTGTCATTGTAGAGGGCAAGACTTACCCATGCCTTCTAGGGCACATGATTCATGGCACTCCAGTACCCGATGGTGTGTTTGTGTGAGCCCAAGGCTTGTGTTCACTTCTTAGAGGCAACATCCATTGCCATATACCCATGTTGACACGGTTGGTGAAGTAGAAGGTAGAGTGGTCTTATGGACCAAAACATATGTCATGTATATTGATCATGTATGGTAAATTTACATTACGTTAATTTGTATATATGTATATACATGACAATTTATATGAAATTATAAATATAGGACAAAGGGAAGAAACCCACTAAAGCTTGTCCTCCTCCACCTCCACCTCATTCTGAAGTACCTAGTTGTCTTGCAAAGGACCTATATGACTCAATAGATGCTCAATGAAGGGGTATGACAATATAGGTAGGCAAACATCCCAAAAATTGTCCTATGATTATTTCTATAAGAAGGATGTCATAGGCCAATCATATGATATTACTATATTTATACAAGATATTTTGGAGTTGTTTAGTTATGATTGGTTGAATACATCTATGATAGAACTATGGATATGGTGAGATCTTCTTATATATCTATATACCTTGTTTTATATATGGTGATATGTTTTCTTATATATTGATGCATACGTAATATATGCTTTGCTGCCACCTACATAGGGTCTGTACATAATTTTCACTTACCCATGTGGGATTTCTAATTCCATCCTTGATCAGTCATGTATGTAAAGAACCTTCATTAGTTACCTCATACTACTCAATCGCTTTTAAATATTTTTCTAAAGTAAAGAAGAGTGTGATAATAGATCCATTCAATGTTGAGTAAGTTTACTTTGCTAATAATTTGGACTTACAAAAATTACATTTTATTGTGGATTTTGAGTTATATATTTTTAACTTTCTTATCTCTAGTGGTAATCATTGGGAGTTACTGGTTGTTATCCCTTAGACATTGACTGTTTATTATCTAGATTTTGAGGGGAAGGAATTAGACAATTCGGGACACATAATGAAAAAGTCATTATTCACGTGAGAATTTTTTTATATTTATATCCATTAACATATATTATTACATTACTATTTAGTAATGCAATTTAATGAGTTACATTAATGTGTAGGGCTTTAAAAGATTTTTAAAAAGTTGGAGGAAATATGTGCAAGAAATAGAAAGTGCTAATCTGGGAGAATGTGAATGTAGTTTCCTGACTCTGATGCATATATTATTTATGAGAATTATGGTTATTTTAATTTATTAACATTTTGTATGTTGAAATATATAGTGTGTTGTACAAAACAACGAATGGGTATGTGGATACAACGTGATGCTATATATGAACCTAATTGTCAAATATGATGCACAAGAAATCGAAAACATACAACAAGTATTATATAGTCTTGATCATCATATATAAGTATAGTCTCATTAGATAATATGAAAATATCAAACTTATTAATTATATGTATGTCATTCTCTTTGTAGGTGTTTAAAACTAGTGACTTCACTACAGGGGAAACATTATTAGATGTGCATATTTTCTATACGATAGAATAATTAGATGACATAAAAGAACAATGGGTAAAAGCATTTGAAAGGGAGGAAATTTTTAGTTATAATTTGGGTACTGATGATGATAAAAAATGACATTTCTAAACTTTGATGTCATAATTATTTTTGTATTTGATGACATTTCTAAACTTTGAAAGACAAGCTTATATATACATGTGTGAATAACTTTTTTTTGAATTGTCTTATTGGAATTTGATCCATATGCATGTGTGTGAATGTGAAGATGAATGAATGGATGTGCTTCTACATGTGTGTGAATGTGAAAATAGATGAATGAATGGAACTACAGGTTGCTACATGTGTGTGAATGTGAAAATGGAGGAATGAATGAATGGAACTACAGGTTTCTACATGTGTGTGAATCATATGAATGAATGAATTGTGTTTATACATGTTTGTGAAACACATGATGTATATATAATCTTGATATCTTGTTATTGCCGGTTTCAAGCCCGTTCTCAACTAAAATAATAGGATGTTGTAAACCTACAGCCAGACAGTAGGCATGCAAGCTGATAATTAAAAAAAAATACTTAGTTGTCAGTTATTTAAAAAGACCATCAATTAATGTCAACGACATTAGTTATTTATAGAAAATCGAGAAGTATGCTCTAACCCGAGCCAATTGTTTTGTTTGAGTATGAAGACAGGCATCTATTTTCTATAATATAACCAACAACTATGGATCCTACTGGTGACGGTTATCTAAAAAACCCATCAATTATTGTCAACGGAGTCGATTATTTATAGAAAACCGACAAGTATTCTCTAACTCGGGCCAATTGTTTTGTTTGAGTATGGAGATAGGCGTCCGTTTTCTAAAAAATAACCAACGACAATGGATCCTACTGGTGTTGGTTCTTTTTTTGGTTACAATCGGGGCCGGCTCTATGTCATCGGTTTTAGAACTGGTGTAGGATTCTACCTTTAGTGTCGCCCACTTGGGTGTCTCTTGGAAACTGAAGAAAAAAAGCCATTTTAACCGACGTTAAAAGGTGGTATCAGTACTAGTGATTTACCCACTTTGTGATTTGTTATGCAATATTCATTATTTCCAAGACCTTTTTGTAGGTTTTCCCTTCAAAGTAAAATTCTGACCTACTGAGCTCATGAGACGACCGTATCGTAGCATCAGACAATCATTTCACCTTCATGAAGCCCAAAGCCCAGAACTAGATGATCATCTGGTCCTTGGCTCAACATGCTATCTCAGCATTCCAGTTTCACTTGGAAATGAAAATGTTCCATAGTAATGCCATAAGTGTGGGTTCCAATGCACGAGATCATGTAGAGATTATCAGGCGGGCATCTCGCCTCAACAAGACGGTCATCTCATGGCCCCAACTAAGCATCTAGGCTAGCTCAAACGACCATCTCATGATCCTATTACGTTAAACGTCCAAGCCGCCACTCAACTAGGGTTTCAAGCCTTTGATCACGTGCATGGCGGCGCCAACAGGGTGTCTCCCACCCTCAAATGACCATTTTAAACGATGCTTTGAGCCCAAGAAATAGAGTCAAATTGTGCTACCACCATCTAAGTAGGGTTTTAATCCACTGCCTCTGGACCACATCACATCACATCCCAAACGACCGTCTTGGATAGCGAGACAGCCATGTCACGACTCGTTAGCAACACTTTTCAGAATCTTCCACACCCACTTGTTCCTCCCCCTTTCATGGTTTCCAGCCCTCCTTCCCCTATAAAATGAGGGGGACTCCACTAACAAAGGGATCCTCATTTTTGTACTTGTATTATATTATTGAAACTCTATTACTTTCAATACATAGTGCAATCTTTCATTTTACAATAAAATTTGGTTCTTATCTCCAGATTTGGATTTATTCTATGTTCTTATCTTTCTTCTAGTTCTTTCTTTTGGAGAGGGAGATTAAGAGAGCAAGCCATTTAATTTTCACTAACATTGGTCTCCTCAAAGATTTTGTCATTGTGTTCTATGGCTTCCTACCTTCTTCCCCTTATTTCTCCATCTATTAGCATGTCTAGTGAGTAGTTCCCTTATTGAGGTGAGGGGACTATCCCCTTAGCCATGTGTTGATCAGATTGAGATTTCTATGTCTATTTCATATGGATGGTTTTTTGTTAGAAATCGCCAATTTAATCAAAGTAATTAATCATTTTTATCTTGAGTTAATCCTGGTGAATGCGACTGTGGAAATCGGGATTTAGAACGCTTAAACTAATTACATGAGGATTTGTATGTGACTGTGGAACTCTTTAGGATGAAGGACTAGGATGTGTGAATGCCAGGACCAATGGGTTCATGTGGAGTTCGTCTCTTCTATTTTATTTACAAAGTGATTCACATACCTACTTCTATCTTACTTGTTGTGTATCTCTTGATCTTGTTTTCACTTTGGCTAAGGTGATGAAACTCCTAAGCTTTGATGCTTTCCCTTCTGATTCAATCATTTTTCCTATGCTTGTTTTCCATCACTTCTCTTTATTTATTGAACTTTACTTCTTGTTTGAGATAATCTTAGTGTGCTAACAATCTTCTTTCTTTACTTTCTTGTCTTAGTATGAGCTTTTCTTTTCATTGATTTAGTGTAATCTTTTAGTTCTTTTACACTTTAATTTCTTGTTCTAAAGTAATCAATCAACCCCCAAATCAGAATTTACTTTCTTGTTCAAAATATTCAAAAACTCCAAAAAGAAATAACGTTGAAAAAATTAGTTGGGTTAAGAGAATACAATCTTAAAAATGTTATCATGTGGGATCGACCCTTCTGTACTAGCCTTAATTGGAAAGTAAGAAAAGGTTAAACTCTAGGATAATTATCTTAGTGAATTGTTGTGCACTTCGACGCGCATCACAACCCCAAGTTCATTAATGAACTTATTGATCCATACTATTTCCTTTGCTACATTGTATGTGACAATATACTCAACTTCTATTGTATAGTCAGCTACTATGTCTTCCTGATTATAGCTCCTCTATGTAGGAAAAACACAAAATCTGATTGTGTTAAGTAATTGTCTTGGATAGTTTGAAAGCTTGCATCAGTGTAACCTTTTGCAAGTAACTCTCCTACCCTATAGATATTTTGTTCATCTAAAGTACTTTAGGATATTCTTCACAACAATCCACTAACCATCACAAGGATCCAACTAGTACCTTCTCATCATGATCAAAGCATACAAATCATATGGGCATGTACATAAATTACATATATGGATCCAATTGCATATGAATATGGAATCTTACTCATGTGTTACCTCTCTTACAAAGAGGTATGGCATTGGGATTTATAGAGATTTATTCCATGACACATGGGCAAGTTACCTCTCTTATAATTATGCATGTTGAACCTTTTCAGCACCTTGTCAATATATGTACTCTGGCTTAGGCCAAGAAGCCTTCTAGATGTATTCTCTATATATCTTGATTCCTAGAATATAATATGCTTCATCAAATTACTCCATGAAGAAGGTATTTCCTGATCAAAACTTAACCAATTGTAGAGTTGGTGTGCCATTTTCCATCAATAATATGTAATCCACATATAATATGAGAAATATAATTATGTTCCCACTAAAATTTTTGCATATAAAAGTTTCATGTTGATTTTTGATAAAGCCAAACTCTTAAACTATATCATCAGAAAATGATTCTATATTCTAGATGTTCTATTCAATCCATAGACTAACCTTTGTAGCTTATACACTCTAGAAATCTGAATAGCATTATTATGAGGTTAGTATGCTTGATTCTTTAGATTTTCCTAAACAAGGATGAATATATATTCTAATATAGTTATTTGTAACTCTATTGAATATAGTTAATGCATAGAACATGAATAGCTCAATGGTAAGCCTAACATCTATAGGCTTGAAAAGATATATATAACACATTAAGTGGCATCTTGTTAATAATGAACATGATATATCATAATACACTCATATTAAAGAGAAAAGAGTTTATATATATAGAGAGAGAGATAGAGAGAGGAGAGAATACACTTGAGTCTATAGAAATCATGGTACACTCAAGGTGGTGTTTGCATATAAAGACTATTTTTTTGCAAAATGTAAACCATTGATCTTCATTTTCATAATATAACTAGGCTACATATAAATTTTGAGCCCATTTGGATGAGTCTAAGTCAGTCATCCAAGGGCAACAAAATTGACACACGACACTAATTTGAAATGCATAATTTTTGTGGTCATATAACATGTCCTATAAATGTCAAAATGGGCTCAAATTTTATATATGAACTATTCATAAGATGTTTAAGAAGATCAACATATTAGATTCTTAAAAAAATATTGCATCATGAACTACTACTTGAGTGTAGTGTATTCTAGCATCACTCTCTTTGTCTCTCTCTCTCTTTCTCCCTCCCTCTCTTTCTCTCTCTCTCTATATCTCTCTCTATATATGTATATATATATATATATATATATATATATATATATATATATAACACATTAAGTGGTACTAGGGTTCTACAATCAACATCACATATCATAATACACTAATATTAGCATAATGACTTATATGCATGCTATAACATGTAAATGAGTTTTTTAAATATGTCACATTGTTTCCTTTGCTAACTAATATACAAATAATATCTAAAATATGTCAAGTGAGAGGTATAATATGCTTCATACATGAATTGGAATAGACAACTCAAAAAATATAATCTACAAGATGGTGTGGTTTTCATGAGCTAATTCATTAATGATTAATATACAACTTTTAAGGTTGATGTAGTTGATGTGAAGTTAACTCTAATTCTATATATATGTTTAATAGGTTGTTAGAATCCATGATGTGAAACTAGGGTGAATCTTGGATCTTGATAGATTGGATACGAGGTATGTTGCATTCCCCTATGAGTCATATTGAGCAATTAATCTTTTCATTCTCTCTCTTGAACATGTATGAGGTATTAATATATTGAAATTCCACTTTCATGTTTTTATTAGCCTACAAGGATCTAGTATACTAAAATAGATGTTGTAATCTCCTTAATTTGCTAGATATGCTAATTGGATTCTAATTTTTATCTTGTTCATCAATTTCAAGTGGAAATCCTAATTGAGAGGTTGAACTAACTAAAACCTTAACTCTTAAGTAATGACTTTTGTGGTCTTATGAAAAATCTAAATTGTGGATTTGAATTGTTTTTCCAACTTTTCTAGTGGATGTTAGATATTATCCACTTGTGTGGTGGAAATCACATCAAACACATTTTTGTGAATATAACTTTGCTTGCCTCTACATGAATGCATGTTGATGGATTCAATATCCATAGATTTATATAATTCTTTTGTTTTTGGGTTTTATTACCCTTTGTGATATTATAAGGCACTAAAGTTTTTGGGTTTTAGTTATTCTATACTTTTGTATATTCGGTGGAGGGTCATATGCACCATACCCTGACTTCTATGCCGTGGGATTTTGGTTATGTACCATTCTCTATCAGGAGTTTTGGGTTATGTGCCCTAACCACCACTAACTTTATTTCACTACTACTATTTTTATCTCACTTGCATGTAGGTTAATTATTATTTTTGATGAGTTATGTACCCTAAAATCTTTATGTGTGCTTTTCTGGTATATCTTATGTTGAATAATGGAAAATGTAATTGTTGATTATCATCTTATTGAACTCCATATTCTTTTGATATCCACTTGGATGGTGATTTTCTCTTGTTTGTGAAACCTTGTTATATTTATGGTTCCTTTTCCTAATATTACTCAATTACTGTTTATATAAACATAATGGCTTTATTGTTGACAACATCTACTTTAGTCTTCTACTGTGGGGTATGCTTCCAACCCCTTAGGTGAAGGACATCGAGGATTTGATATGATGACCTAGACCTGGATAAATGGAGCTAACTTTTGGGGGATGAACTTGAGATAGCTTGAACATCCCTCTACCTAGTGAGAATTTTGTTTCTTTTACATAAGCCCCAAGTGGGATATTATCATGTAATCTTATAAAATTGAATATATTCATTACATTTATTTCTGTTATAATTTCATTTTATATATAATTCATTTGAGAAAAGAGAAAAATGCACCTATTTCAGCATATTTGTTAGTGTATTTGGATTAAATGGGTTTATTCCTCAAATTGAATAGGGAGTGGATCCCTAATGGAGTCCCACTTATTACAAGATGGTATCAAATCCATGGTAATCAAACTTTAAGTATTTCAATTTTATCTCCCTGGTAAAGCCCTTACCCTAATTGAAAACCCTATAAGTGAGATGCTTACCCTAAAATATACCATGTATGCCTATGAGATGATGGAAGGAGGATGTAGAATCATATGCGATGTAAATAAGGTTCTTGTGAATAAACCCTTATGTGATTAAATACCTATTTGGATGATTTGAGATTGGACTATAGGATGAAGTTAAGTAATCATGATGTTGTATTAGTAGGGTAAGAAAATCTTAAATTGAAATTTGTGACTTGGTTGTCGCATTGATTTTTGGCCACCAATTCTAATTACATTGTGTAGTTTTGTACTGTCAAATAATATTTTTCATTATTCTATTATATGTACAAAGAAAAATTTATGGTATTAATCAATGTTTTCTTGAGCCAAGTCACAAAGAAGATATGTGTGAAGTCTTGATAGGGAAACCCTAGAACAAGTTGGAGTAGAAATCCCAAACCCTAGTTTTGTGTATGGAGTGATGACTAAGAAAAACATGGTTTGGGAAAAAATGTTTAGTTTACCTACCCTTTTGTGCCCTATGGTTTTTGGTTTCTCATGTGAAACTTATGGTCCTTAGGTTACAAAGACACGGGCCTAACCCTAGGTGGGTATGACATGTTAGTTGGATGCATCACCTGTAAACAACACAAAATACCAAAAGTATTCACAACTAAAAGATTCATATTCAATCAAAATATCTTCAAGCATTTTTTAGTTTGAATCATTAGATTAAAGATACTAGTTGGTTGATAATGTATGGATGATTAGATTTTGAGGATGAAGTCCTCTTTAAGGGGTGGAGTATGGTAGCATACCAAAACCTATCATCTTGACTCTAGAAACATTGATCCCTTCATTAGGAGGTTAGTATGGTTCGTTCTTTAGATTTGACCAAACCAGGATGGAGTTATACCCTAACATAGTTGTTTGTGACTAATGAATATAGTTAATGCGTATAACATGAATAACTTAATAGTAGTTTGATCATGTATAGGCTTGAAAACACACATAACAAATCAAGTTGTATCATGTTATATAATCAAAATCACATGTCATAATACACTCATATTAACATAATAACCTATATATATGCTAACATGTAGTTGAGTTCCTAAATATGACACATATGTTTGCTTTTCTAATAATATACACAGAATGGATAAGAAATGTCTAGTGTGTGGTACAATGTGCTTAATAAATTAATTGGGATAACAATTGGAGTTTCCATGCTCATATATATAAATTATGTACCATCATCTAAGTTAATATTGAATTAATGAACTTAATAGAAAAATAAGTAAATAATGGAAATGTGTGCATGATAATAAAAAGTAACTCATTTGGTAACAATGTGAATATAGTAGGACTCAATTTAATGAGTGTTGATGATAATGATTTAATATATAATAAATACATGGTGATCATCTGAACCTCTAATTATATTAGAAATCATTTAAGCACACTTCAATACCCAAATATAATGACAAAATATGATTCCTTAGGTACCAACTATCTTGGAGGCCAACTTTGAGATTAATTGGAAAGGAAATACTAATATATATGTTTTCCTAGTGTTTATTGCCTAATGTTTACTTTATTTAATTGTATCGTGCTTTTTAGCTAGTGTACAATAGGATTTGAACTCTCTGGATCTCAGATTTGGATCTGACCGTTGAATGTTGATTGTCTGATTTTGGAATTTTCACCTTCCTTGGACTCAAAAAAGAAACCATTCACCACTTTTATAGCATTCTAACTTTCCCTCCTCGATTCTTTCTCTCACTCTCCCTCACTTCCAACTATCTTTCATTTCTTCTCCTTCACCTCCCTCTTTCCTTCTGTAGTCGATAACTATAGACTTACCCTCATTTTGTTTCTCTTTTCTAAATGAATCTTTGTTTCCAAAATTTCCATGTCTCTCCTATGTTTCTTTTTCCTTAACCTCACAATTCTGATCATTGGACCTCTATAAAACTCCATAATAATCTTGGCCCAGATCTATGCAATTTCTCCCAAATAGTCTCTAATCACTAGACATTTAGTCCTTGTGCCCCCAACCTTCCTTCACCTGATGTAGACCACCTGACCTAGTCTGCATTCCTCTTGGTCTCATGACAGTCTCTAGAATGTCATGATTGCTTCATCATATTTTTCTGAAGCTTCAGGCATCCTTGAAATTCATTTCATAAGGAGTACGATCTTTCCCCTCTTTTGAATTTTTGTTTGAATGTGCTCAAACCCGAAATAGGATTCATCTTTCTAATGATGTTCTTCTACCTTTTGGTTTCTTTGTCTCTATTTGAGCATCCTAAATTGTTTTGGGAATTTTTCATGCTCTGGTTGTTTGGGTCCACCTGCATTGTTTTTACCTTAGCTAGAAAAAGTGGGAATAATGGAAGGAAGTCTTGAACATTGGGTTCTAATTTTGAGGCTTTTGACTTTGCTAGTCCAAACAGACACATTGGATGTCATTCCAATGCATTTTTTTGACTTTGTTTGGGTTTTAATTCTTTAGTAGTGAACTTGTCGCTTGGTACCATGCCGTCACTATGGAAGAACTAGACAAAGAAGATGAGTACTGGTGTTTTATCTATAAGGCTCATTTTGATTTCAATTTTGCCACACAATTCATGGACATATTCATCTTTTAGCCTCTAATGAATAATTTATATCACCCGACTCTCAATCAGTTTTCCTGTACAGATTCACTCTATCATGCATCAATCTTTTAATGTGTGTTGCAATGGTATTTTGGTCATTAGACTGATTTTATAATATATAAAATTGATGAAGATGATTTAATTTGATTAATTGATAATAATATTAGGTAGCTCAAAAAATGTATAGAAATCTTTTATAGAATCATGGATTTTATCTCTACATGATAGTTGGTTATCATCACCTAAGTCAAATATACTAAATATGTGTTTTTTCAAGGATTTACCTAATTTTTTAGAATTTTAAAAATTCATATTTCATAGTTTGTAAGTTGGTGAAAAATATTTTACAAACTCAAAAAATATAATATACAAGATGGTGTGGTTTTCATAACCTAATTCACTAATGACAAAAAAGATGATTTTTAGGGTTTATGTAATTGATGAAATGTTAACCCTAATTCTATATATACTTAATAGATTGTTTGAAAACTAGGGTGTATCTTAGATCTTGGTAGATTGGATATGAGGTATGTCGCATTCCCCTATGAGTCATATTAAGAAATTAGTATATTGATTCTCTCTCTTAAACCTTTATGAGGTATTAGCATATTAAAATTCATCTTTCATTTATAATTGGCTTACATGGATCTGGTTTACTAAAATAGATGTTGTGACATACTGAATATGTTGGATATGCTTGTTGGATGCTTATTTGTATCTTGTTCATCCATTTCATGTGGAAATCCTAATTTGAGATATTGAACTAAGTAAACCCCTTCCTTTCAAGTGATGACCTTTTTGGTCTTATGAAAAAACTAAATTTTGGAGATGAACTATTTTTCCCACTTTTGTGGTGGATGTTATGTAGTATAAACGTTTTTGGTTGAAGTCTCATCAAACACATTTTTACTATACTTTCACTTGCATCTACATTAATGCATGCTCATTGATTTAGTAGCCTTATAGTTATACGATACTTTTGTTTTTGGGTTTTGTTCCCATGAAGTTTTATTCCTCGTTGTGAGATTATTAGGCACTGAGATTTTAGTCATTCTGAAATGCATTGAGGTTTTAGTTTGCCTATACTTCTATATATAAGAATGGAGTATCATACGTTCAACACCTGGACTTGCATGACATGGGAGTTTGCATTTGTGCCATTCTCTACTAGCTTTAGGGTTATGTACCCTAACCGAAACTAAATTTAAATTTACACTGGTGTTATCTATTGGATGTAGGAAGATGATTATTGTGCAATCATTCAATGGTTCTTTGTATATTTCTAAATGACTAGTTATCTTTTGAGATTTATAAATTATGTTCAGATTTTGATTTACTCCTTGAAGTTAGTTAGATCAATCATACCAATTATATGTTTTTGAATGATTAGTTCCTGAATAAATACTTTAAATTCATCTGCTCAACAATATATATTTTCACTATCGAGGTGCTTTGAACTATTTCTTTGAAGTAGTCATTTATTGAGTGAGTTGGTTCACCCCTCTACTCACAATTTTTAGGGAAGCCCTATGAATTGAAGAGTGTCAATGTTAGAGTAGATATTCTATAGTAGTCAAGTATCAAAATATTCAAGTTTAGTTGGGCTTTGTCACTTAGGTCCTTATAAAGAGATAAGAAAGTTGTTAATGATGATGTGAATTATAGTTTCCTTAGTAATAGAGAATGTATCTTATTATCAAGTCATTTGTACATGCAAGTGTGAGAAACAAAACGAATGTTTAGATATGTATCTTTGTTTTTGAGATAAGATTATAGGAATTAAGGTTCAATTTCCTTGGTAAATCTAGTTTATATGATTGAATGTGAGAAAACAAAGAGTTTGAAATAGAAAAATGTTAAGGGTGATCTTTTTAATATGTTAAATCCTCAATTTGTGCCCTAATCTCATGATTAGTGGTTATCGTGAGTTGTGGGTGTAACAACTTGTTATCAGAGCTTTGGCTGAGTCACTAGGGACCATTATCTGTAGCTCTGGGTGATCTGAGCATTTAGACATCCTAGCCTAGTATCTGTATACTTAGGTTGACCAATCTCAAATTCTCTATCTATTCTTCTCTAGGTGCCATGTCTAGGCATGTGGACGGAGGATGGGTTAGAGAGAAACCCTAGAAGTTTTAGGGTTAGAAACCCAGAAAGTAATGAAGTAATAAAAGAAAAAAGATAAATGTGTATGAATTTTATTTTATATTTTTCTTTTGATTGGATATGAATAGAAATGTTCTTATGTATTTGACTTTAGACATTCAATTTTTAGAAATATATATGATTATATGAAATTTTTGCTCACTATGAAGTTACTTCACTTATTGTTTATGTTCGTTGTATCAAGTAGACCAAAAATTATCTTCAAATGAGCTTTTACTGAGTGGATATCCTTTTCATATGTTTCAGAGAAATAGGAGTTGATAAATCATGAGTAGCTTTTGGCTTCATGAATGCATGTTCGGCCTGATCCGATTGGCAGGATGCACTATTGGAATCTCATGACTCCTACTAACAATGTAATATGAGCAAACTCTAGATAATAAATCCATATTGTAGTGAGAATGTACATACACTAAGATATTTAAATATAAGAGAAAGATTGGAATAACTAAAAGTCAGTTGGAACTGATATCTATGATCAAGATTTGGGCCTCATACAAAGAACCCTAAATTAGATAATAAAGGAAGTATTATACAAATTCAAGACACATATTAGTATGTAGATCATGAAATGAAGAATAAAAAATTGATAAAGAGAATTGAATTATATAACTGATTGAACCATTTTGTTGGATTTGAAACAAAAGAAAAGTAAAGAACAAAGGAGTTAAAGAATATTAAAAGACACACAAGAGATGAACTAACTGTGAAAGCCTCATGATAGTAAACTATGTTATATAACACAACAAAATGAAAATAAATCAAAAGGAAATGATATAAGGTTTTGATTAAGGCCTAATTATCAGTACTACATGAAGTGTTTAAATATGAATACAGGAAAGATAAGAAAAAAGTATATAGAAGTTCAATATAGAAAGGATGAATTGTGAGGAAGGGGTCATACAATCGACTAAAATGAATTTCCATATTCCATAAGAAAGGGGAAATAGGAGAAAAAAAGTCATGTATACAACAAGTACATAGGAGTGGAGAATTTTGAGAAGAATTAAGTAAAAAGAGCTACATGAATAAGTAAATTATAAGATTTGGCTAGGAAACCCAGATGAACCAAAGAGAAATGTTGAAGACGTTGAGTTTGATTATACATTATATAATGAGAGCATGGAATGTGGTCTTCTATTATGAAGTCTAAATTCATTCATCCTTAATACCTTTTGATTCAAAGTCTTTGTTGAGTAACTACCTAGTTTTCATTAGTTATGCTTAGTAAGTTCCTTGAAATGAATTGGAACTAGTTTTCAAAACAAAAACAAAGGTGCAACTAAACACATGAACTAGTCATCTAAAGGTAAATTATATTCAGAACAAAAAAGCTTGATTGAAAGAGAAACTATATTTGACCTTTGCATGAGTTGTTTCCTTTAACGCAAAGGACGTAATGTAACAAGTATAAGATGAATATAGTACGCACAATATTGATTTATAATTGCTACTTCATAATAGTAAAAGGATAATAAGAAATATATATGGCATGGAATATGGAATCATACACATGAATGAGAAACATGGCCATAAGAGATAAGTAAAAGTTATTGATGATAGATGGAAGGGTAGCATATAGGGATAGGAAGATAGAAATAGATAAAAAATAAAGAGGGGTTGAAACATGAGGGAGTAATATATATGATAAAAGAGAGAGATCGTGAAATGTGAGAAAATATTAATAGTCTAGCCTCCTTGATAATGATGAATTAGACCTAGATACAAGAAATGTGTTAAGTGAATACTTATAGATAATGATTCTAAATCTTAAAATAATCTTCTCTTTTATACTGTCATTAATGTAAGTATGTGGGAATGAAGTAACAAGAAAATGAATTCTATATTATGCATAACCATCATGAGAAACACACCTACTGAATGAAATGATGACATATTATGGAAAGCCCCAAGGGAGTTCATAAAGAAAGTAACTTACCAAAATTGTCAAAAAAGAGAACATAAACTCAATTGATAAAGATGAGAAAAAAGAAATTTAAACTTCAAGAGAGAGAAAGCTCTAACTTGTATTAATGGGGTAAAATCAAGTCAAAATACGATCATGTCAATGAAAAGGATCACACTTAGAACGTTTGAAGTTATAGTAGATTTGGCCTTGAGTACTAACATCACTATAAAATAATATCCTAAGATCAATAATATGACAAGAAACTAGCACTAATAGTAACACCAGGGTGTAAAGGTTGCAAATGACAAAGATAGGCAAACAACAATGAAATGACTACGAATTGAGGATAAGAAATAGATTTTGAACGTAAGAAGTGTGATTTGAACAAAAGGAGAAGTGAAACATGTGATATAAATAAATTTTTGTAGCGATATAAAGAATGATGAATAATTCATTCTTACCTCAAATATTTTAATGTTAGAGATTTTTATTCTATATGATCAAAATTATAAGTATAAGTAACAAAGAAATTGGAAATAATCAATGAGAAACAAATCCGATAAAACAAATGGTTTTTAATAATATATGAATTTGTTTTTAGAAGTATTTTTTTTGAAGGAATATCAAGGGATGGAAATTTATTTTAAATATGATTTCAGTTGTACATGTGCAAGAAGCATATTAAATTGAAAGGGTTAATGGTTTTAATCATTCATACAAGTAGTCTAGTTTAGCATTGTAAAGTTTTTATTCATTATACTATTGCTTATTGTGAATGCTTTGAACTAAGAGTAGCACATTGTTAAAATTCAAAACAACTAGGCAAAATCTCTTCAGTAACTTAGATGTGATATTATATAGTGGTAACGATTGAACCTTGTAAATTGAGATAGTTGTATCAGATTACCACTACTAAGGTATCACCTCAAGAGGGTATGGCAAGACTGAAGATAGTTGTTTTCTTTTTCTCTTTCTTAGTAATTTATTGTGAAATAGAGAGTTCTTTTAATATCGTTGAGAGGCCTAGTTTCCAATTTGTTGAAATTAGAAGAGAAATAAAGGACTCAATGTTGAAGTTAGATTTAAAAAAAAATACAAGAGTAAGTGAGGTATAAGATTTCAAATATATAAATTAAACCTTGAATGTACTATTTCTTGCATATTTAAGTTTCAAGGATGAAACCTTTTTTAAGGGGGGAAGATTGTTATGATCAAGTATCATCTTAGCATCTAATTAGAGTTTACATGGGTAATTACATGCTTAACTATAGTGAGCATTATTTAATTTTGATTAATAATGAGATGTTTGGTGGTGATGATATAAACCTAATGACAACTCT
The DNA here is from genome assembly GCA_963693085.1 of Alisma plantago-aquatica. Classification (NCBI taxonomy): domain Eukaryota; kingdom Viridiplantae; phylum Streptophyta; class Magnoliopsida; order Alismatales; family Alismataceae; genus Alisma; species Alisma plantago-aquatica. The sequence continues at coordinate 1,116,282,241 of OY856412.1, forward strand.
AAGTTCTTGTTTCAAAGAATAGGGTTTTAGAAGTGTAAATCCTAGTCGGAAGAAATTGGGATTTTAATAGTATATGAATATGATTTTTATCTATAGTAAAAGATTTTTCATATTTTATTTATATCTCTAATTTATTTGAAATTAGGATATATTTTGGATAAATCAAACATAATTAATCTTGACAATATCAGTATTTTTGGATATGTGATGGACCATTTGTTTGGCCAATGGATATGTGATGGACCATTTGTTTGGCCAAGTTTCCTTAGCACAAATTCATCTGACAAAGCATTCTAACTACAATATAGCAATGTAGTGCTCAATTTTTAGTTATTTATTTGTAATAGTAATGAACTAAAAATTTTAATTGAGCTCTAAAACCTTGTGTTAGACAACATGCTAATAATTTTTGGTAGAGGTTTGACCTATTCAGTAAATGATTTTCAGTACATTTTCTGAAAGTAAAATTTTTTGAAACAAAAGAAAATTTATATTAGCATCAATTTTTAATTGACCAAAACACCTTAATTGATCTATGTGAGTAACCAAACACACTATGAGCTCCCATATTTTGTGATTTATTTGATATAAATGAAATCCTAGAGTGAGAGAGAGAGGGGAGTTGGAGTTTTGATGGTTAAAATAGTGAAGATGGCATTTATGGTTTTCTCTTCCCAGATTTGATGAAATCAAGTAGTTTGGTTATAGTTAGATAGTTTTTCTTGCTGATTCTTCTCTCACATTTCTAAATTTATTTGCTCCTCTATTTATTTCAAAATGAGATCAAATCGCCCTCTTTCCTCACTCTTTCTCTACAATTCTCCATCCCTAGCATTTCTGAGTTGGAAGGAAGAAGAAAGTGGTGAATTTATAGGAGTTTGATATGGATTCAAGAATTTTAGATGTTGGGATATAAAATTTAAGGTGTTTCACATAATAGGTGAGTGGGTACTTCCATTTAACAATAAATTTCTATAAATTGGATTAAATCCACTATAATCTACAACTCTATGCAAGTATAAACACTATATCTTCCTTTCAAGTCTAGTTTTTACAAAACGATCTAGAAATGGATTAATTGTAGATGTGATGAATTTCAGATGATGATATCATATTATAAAATGATATAAACATATAGAATGAAATTTCTACAGTTATTGTGAAAGTTAGAAGAATATACCAAAAATTGGGGTTTTGGGTTATGTTTGATGTATAACTCAATGAAGAACTTCGCCTATTTGAATTTACTTATTTATAAATAATTTTTTTATTTTAATGTTTAGTACAGATGTGTCAAGTATTATCTAATAATTAATTTGATGTTATTATAGTTTTGTTGAATCTCGGTAAAGAGGGTGAAACTCTGTATAAATGGAAAGTTGGAAGTTTGTGAATAGACATCACGAAACCCAACAAAAGTGATTATTTTTAATTTTATATATTTATATACTCAAGGTTATTTTTTATGCATGATATTTTAATGAATGGTTTGGAAACCCTATTTTAGTTCATACTAAGGTTTCATATACATATATGATCGTGTTCAGATGTTGGAAGTAGTCTTTTTATCAGTTATAGTTTATGATTCATTAAATCTTTGTGTGAGTCATGTGACATGTGAATGAAGCAAATGAAACCCTAAGGATAGGGAATTCATGAATCAAGTATTGTCATTTCATTGTTTCTGAGTATGATATTTGGTGTTGCTCAGTAGCTCAGTTTTTAATACATATTATAGATAATCTTTGAAAAAAAATTGATTACAGGGTTAAGCTAAGAAATGTTGATGTGATGATTGAACCATGGATTTAAAGAGTGAATTAGACTTTAGATGTCTTGGAAACTATAGATATGTCACATGAGACCTGCTTTGTGGGGGAGGAAACATGCTTCCCTATCAGAGGTACTTTGTCAAGATTGAGGTAAGCTAAAGAGTACCTATAGGGTGTGGGGGTGTAGGCCAGTGAGACTAGTCTCCATATAGTTTTGTGGTACTAAACACCAAATAGGGATGCCAGTGGTTGATAACATCCAATTTTGTGGACATTATGTGGTTATTTTATCTTTATATTGATCCTCTTTTTGAGACTTGCCTAACTAATTCTAATTGCTTTTGACAAGACATGATTGACTACCCGAACTCACGACCCATTTTACTTCATACAGATTTATCATTGGTCACTACAATCCTGCATATTGTAGCTCCATCGTTACGATCGCAATAGGTCCATGCAACCCTTTCGACTGTAAGGATCCATTATGCATTTCGACGTCGATGGATCCTTTGTCTGTATAGAATGAGATGATCAATTGGCTATTATGAACACAACTTGCAAACAATAGGAGTGACTGCTACAAGTGGCAACCGAAATAGAAGTAGCGACCGATACAAGAGTTGCAACTGCTATAGATGTTGTGATTGCAATAGAGGTTAAGTCAGTGGACTACACCTATAAATAGGTCTGGACCTCATCCATGTAGAGGGTGGCATCATCAACATACGGAAAAGTGCTACCACATTCCACACTGACTTGTTAGTCTCTCCATCGATCTTGGATCTCCAAAGACAAAAGTTATAAGAGAGAGAATATCTACCATCATCTACTTATTATGCCAATGCCAGATCTTGATATGAAGGAGTGTTGTTGGTGTATCGCCTTCTTCCTTCTTTAGATCCATCTTTCCCCTCTACGCTATTCATCCACCCCTACGTCCATCATGATGTATCTTCACCTTTGTAGATCCATGTTGCTACTCACCACCATGAGTGGCTAAACTCATTGCTTGGATTGGGAGTAGCCACTAAGGCTCTCCCAACATGTATATACTTACATCCGTTGAATATATATGCTCTTAGAAAAGATTATCTCCATTCACTTGCTCTTAATGCTTCACTCGTATGATTAGCTACCATCTTGTGATGTTTGATTTTTAGCGTCTCGAAAGGGTAACAATAATATTATCTAAGTGTTTGGGAGTTACATGAATGTATTAGAATGTTGGAATGTTAAATATAGTGATCATATAGTTATATTTGCAATTGTTTGTTTTCCATCTCGAGAGAGAGAGACAATCTTATAATCTAGATCTATCCTAAGCTCGAGAGAGGAGGGAACATGCACATATGATTATTTCTTGTAATCGTGCTAAGAGTGTACAAAGGGTGTGAGTATTGCATGATTGGTGGGAGATCTTAGTAGGTGAAACCCAATCCAAGTTCTCATCCGTATCTTATTACCTCGTGCTTGTTTGCTTTGTTCACTTGTTTTATTTCTTTATCTTTCTTTACTTGTTTTGTTTATATGGAGTAATACCATTCGGTTAGGAACAACTTTTAAACCTACCCTTCTTTGGTTGGTGTAACTGAGATAATATTATACGTTCTCTAAACATACCACCCTTGTCCTTGTGGATCGACCCCGATTTCTGCATCGGACCCCGTATAACAGTTGTAGGGCCTTGAGTTTCTGGTTATGAATTTAAGAGTCTAACTACTCTAGATCCGCTCCATTTTGGACATGTGATTTAGGTCGACCAACTTTTTTGTGTCGTTGTCATGGACAAGGCAAAACAATACTATTATGAACACAAGTCTACTCACCATACACTCGTGCCTCAAGTTTAGCGATATGCTTGATTGCACATATTCTAAAAATATGCTATAACTACTTTGAATACTTTGTTTCATATGTCTAGTTTTCTGACTCGACTTTGTGAATCATTTAGGTAGCCTTGAGAGAAGCAGATTTAGAAGACACTTAATTCTCTTTTCAAATCAACATGCCACCCCACAGAGGCAGACATCCTGGTGGATGTCGTAGAGGACATGTTGTAGAAGATCAGATCCCAAGGGTGGAGGATTTCTGAAGTCCACCAGTAACTGAGTATGAACATGAAGATGGCCACTTTGATGGAGCTGGACAAGGGCAAAAATTGATACCTTATTACAGACCTCATGGTGAGGATGAACTCAAAGACAAACATGAAGAGCGGCGTATAGATGATCGTGAAGAATGATATGAGGAAGAGGATCATGAGGAACGAAACCATAACAAACATAATCACAATTGAGTAAGAAGAAACCAGAAGAACAACTGTGAATGTGAACATTAACACCATAATAGCAAAGATGGTGAGGAAGAATAATCACTCTGTGATCTAGCCACTACAAGAGCCAATTCATCAAGGAATCTAGTTGTCATACCAATATTTGATGTGCCCAACTTTGAACTGAAACCACCAGTCAAAGCCATGATTCAAAAAAAGTCCTTAGGGGGGATAACTCTTGAGATGAGAACCCCTACAATCATCTTGACGCCTTCAAGAATATCTAAGACACCATTAAGATGAGAGGAGTTCCACAAGAAGTGATATTCTGCAAGGGCTTCAACTTTTCCCTCAGAGACAAAGCCCTAGTGTGGTACCTCTCTCTACCTGATAAGAAGATTAATGGTTGGTTCCTTGGCCAACGCTTTCATCACCAAGTTCTACCCAATGGAGAAAACCCTTGGAATATATAAAAGATAAATGGATTTATGCATAACGCTAGAGAAAATTTGTATGAAGCATGGGAATGATGCCAGGAGTACCAGAGGGATTGTCCGCATCATAACTACGACAAAGGTCACCTTGTCACAACCTTCTATAATGGTCTTACTTCTACTGACAGGACTTCATTGAATGTTGTTGTAGGAAGTGACTTATTAGGTAAAAAACCAAAGAAGACTATGAGAATTATCAAAAACATCAAAGATCTGTAGGTAGGGATAGATTTTGATAGAAGAGATAGAGATTTTGCAATGAAGACAACTTCTGAAGGAACATCTATGGAATCAAAAGCTTTAGAAACTATCATTGTCCAGATTCAAAAGATTGCTAATATGTCAAACAACTGAAAGACTTTGGAAGTAAGGGAAAGAATTATGTTGAGAAGGTTATGAAATGTATCACATGTGGCAAAGGAGGCCATGGAATCGATAACTGCATATAAATGCAACCAGAAGATAGTGAAGATAGTGATGAAGAAGGAGACACATAGAATATCTCTTGTGCAAACTTTAGAAGACCATATCACTCTGACTTCAACTAAGGAAACAAACATCTTGTGGAAAACTCGAACCAGCTAACTAGAACTTCTAAACCAACACTAGGATTCGTTAGAGGAGGTGGACAGACTCAGTATACCAAAACTACAACTTACTAGCAAAATCAAAACAATTACCAAGGTTAAGGACAAGGTCAAGGCCAATATCAGAACAAGAATACAAACTATCAAAAACAAGATCAAAACTAGACTAAGAGCAGCAACCAGTCAGACAAGATGGCTCAGTTGTTTGATTTCACAAAGAGTCTAGTCTCAGTGAATGATCAACTCACCCAAAGTGCCATCACTAACTTCGATGTCATAACCATGATGCAAAACCAAATGGCCGACATGTAGACACATCAAAAATAAATTGATCAGTAACTCGCACAACTTTCTGAACTCATAAAGAATCCTCAAGGAAAGATCCCCTCCAACACTAAGACTGCTAAGATGGATACTCTTCACTCAGGAAAACTCATAGAAACGAAATAAGAAGAAATTCAACAAGAAGGAGAAACTGTCATCAAGCCACAACATGAACCCACTGTAGTAGAGGAGGATCGTGAAAAGGAAGAGTCCACAAAGGAAGATAAGAGTAAAAAAAGACTAGGAGAAGAAAAGTACAAAGACTAAGAATCCAAATCCTGCTAAAGAAGTATATACAAGAAAAGATCCCCACTCCCCAAGGGTCCCATTTCCTTACAAGTTAATAAAAGTGTATCTTAAAAAAGTATATGAGAAGTTCATGGAGGTTGTGAAAAAGTTTCTCGTGGAAATCACTTTCTTTCATGCCATTGAGGAAATGCCCACATTTGCAAAGGTCCTCAAGGATCTTATCACGAAAAGAATAAGAGAATATCATATAGAGATGGTGCAGCTAGCCAAGATGTCAAGTGCCTTTGTCCAGGCTGAATTGTCCACAAAGAAGAAAGACTTGAGGGCATTTAATATCCCCTTTTGTGGTAGATACAATGTAGAAAGGAAGGGGCTAGCCAATCTAGGGAAAAGAATAAGCCTAATGACTCTCTCCTTACCCCAAATGCTTGGATTAGCATACATGGTAAATACTAGAATGAGGATCGAGTTAGCTAATCACACTTTCATAAAGCCAGTGGGAATGGTATAAGATGTCCAGATTAAAGTAGGAAGATTATTTATACCTTGTGACATAGTGGAGATTGACACCATTGACAAACCAACATGCCCAATGATCTTTGGAAGACACTTGCCACAGGTAGAACCCTAATTGACGTGGCAAAAGGGATTATTACTCTTCGTCTCAGAAATGATCATATCAATGTTCATGTCCAAGATGATATGAGAGGACCTTCTCTATTCGAGGCGGTCTACTTCATGGAGAATTATACCTAGTACTATGAAGAGTTACAAGAAGACAATACCATTATTGATCTGCTCATGTGAGCCGTGAACAACCCAGACCTTGGTATGGAGTATTCCAAAGTAGTAGAAATTTTGGGTTATCTAGACCAAACGAAGGAAGATTTTAGTGATGAAGAAGGAATTGTGGAAACGGTAAAGTATGCCTTACTGGAACAAATGCCAGAAGAGAAACTGCACAAAAACCGAAGCCTGAATTAAAACAATTACCTAAAAGTTTGAAATATGAGTTTCTGAATGATGAGGAAAGGAATCCTGTTATTTTTAATTCCCCTCTAACAGAAGTTCAAGAGAAGTTGTTGGGAAAACTCAAGCAACACAGAAAAGCAATAGGATACTCAGCGGAGGATATTAAGTGTCTTAGCCCGACCCTCTACATGCAACTATGTAAACCTAGAAGACACTTCCAAGCCTTTATCTCAACCGCTAAGGAAGCTAAATTAGATGCTCAAAGAGGTTGTTAAGAAGGTGGTAACCAAGTTGTGAGACGTTAGAATCATATATCCCATATGCAATAGAAATTGGGTCAAGCCAATTCATGTTGTACCCTAGAAAGGGGGAATGATTGTTGTAAAAGGGGAGAGTGGGGATGAAGTAGCAAGACAAACTGTCATAGGTTGGCGTATGTGAATAGATTACCAAAAATTGGATGCCACTACAAGGAAAGACCATTTCCCACTGCCTTTTATTGACCAGGTCCTTAAAAGGTTGGCTTGTCACTCCTATTTCTACTTCTTGATGAATATTTGGGATTATATCAAGTACCAATCCACCCATATGATCAGGAGAAAACTACCTTCACATGCATCTATGACACCTATGCTTTTAGAAGAATGTCGTTGGATTATGTGATGCACCTGTAACCTTCCAAATATGTATGATTTCTATGTTCTCATATTTCTTAGAAGATATAATGGAGGTCTTTATGGATGATTTTTCTATTTACAACATAGATTTTGATTAGTGCCTCAAAAATATATCTTTGGATTTACAACATTGTGAGGAGAAACATCTAGTCTTTAATTGGGAGAAGTGTCATTTCATGGTACGAGATGACAACGTGTTGGGACACAAGATCTCTAAAAAAGGAATAGAGGCTGATCTGAGAAAAATAGAAGTTCTATCCAAATTCCCACCTCCAAAGTCTGTGATGGGATTACAAAGCTTTTTAGGACATGTTGGTTATTACATAAGATTTATTAAAGACATTTCAAAAATTGCCAAACCTTTGTCAAATCCTTTGGAGAAAGATGTGCAGTTTGTTTTTATAGATAAGTGCCTCAATGCCTTCAACACTTTGAAAATTGTTTTAATAGCAACTCTGGTCCTATAAGCCCCAGATTGGGAGATGCCTTTTGAAATTGTGTGTGATGCCAGTGAGTATGCCATCAGAGATGTTCTTGGATAAAGGAAGGATAAGAAACACCATGCCATCTATTACGCAAGTCAAACTCTCGACGAAGCCCAAGTCAATTATACTACCACTAAAAAAGAAATGTTGTCTATTGTGTTTTCTTTTGATAAATTTATATCTTACTTGATAGGATCAGAAGTGAAAGTATATACTGATCATGGAGCTATAAATATTTCATGCAGAAGAAGGATACGAAGCCATGGTAGTTATGATGGGCACTTCTGTTGCAAGAGTTTGACCATGAGATTATCAATAAGAAAGGAACATAGAATGTGGTTCTCTACCATCTCTCAAGAATAGTGGTCGCGAAGGGCAATTAGGTGATGGCTAATTACAATTATATCGATGAATCCCTGATGATAGCAAGGTTTGTCGAACCAAACCAACCATGGTTTGTTGATATCTGCAACTATCTGGCATGCCAACAACTACCACTTGACATTACATATATTCAGAAGAAAAAGTTGTTTACTGATCTTAAAAATTAATATTGGGGTGACCCACTCCTATTCAAGAGATGTGGTGATAACTTGCACTAAAGATGTATATCAGAGGAAGAAGTAACTGAAATCTGGAAGGAATGTCAATTCTTCACCTTATGGATGACACCTAGGAGGGGAGAGGACAACAAAAAATGTCCTATAATCTAGATTCTACTGGACTACTTTATTCAAGGATGCTTAGGATTTTGTCAAAGCATGCAATGAATGTTAGAGAATAGGAAATATTTTAAGAAGAAACAAGATGCCAATGTTGAACTGGATTGAAATAGACATTTTTGATGTATGGGGGATTGATTACATGGGACTATTCCCATCCTCAAGAGGAAATCGATATATCTTGGTTGCTATGGACTATGTTTCAAAATGGGTAGAGGTTGTTTCTACCCAAACATGTGACTCAAAGGCATTGATTAAACTTTTTGAGAAAATTATCTCTCCGAGATTCAGGGTCCCATGTACCATCATAAGTGACGGGGGATCTTAATTTGGGGAAAGGCAGTTTGAAACTGTGTTGAAGAAGCATGGAATCAAGAACAAGGTGGAAACACCTTATCACCCACAAACTTCTAGACAAGTGGAGGTAGAAAATAGAAAAATAATGAAAATTTTGGAGAAAATAGATAGCCGAACAAGAAAGGATTGGTCAATAAAACTAGATGATGCACTATGGGCCTACCATACTGCATACAAGATGCTAATAGGGACCACCCCCTCTAAACTTATTTTTGGAAAGTCTTGCTACCTACCGGTGGAGTTAGAACAAAAGGCCCTTTGGGCTATTAAATTCCTAAACATGGACCTTGACAGTACAAGCAAGAAAATATTTCTACAATTGCAAGAGCTGGAGGAACACATGTTTCATACTTTGGAAAATGCCCACATTTACAAGAAGAGAACCAAGGTGTGGCACGATGCTCACCTAAAAATCAAGGATGTGTTTGAATGGACAAAGTTCTCCTATTCAATTCTAGTATCAGGCTATTTCTAGGAAAACTCCAGTCTAGATGGACTAGCCCATTTAATGTTGTCAAGATCTGTCTGTCTAGAGTGATGGAATTTGCTAATGAAAAACTTGACACCTTCAAGGTGAATGGACATAGGGTCAACAAGTACTATGAGGATGAGGCCTTTGTGAGAAGGTCATAACTCCACTTGGGAGATCCTAATGCAGGGATTTTGGGTTGTATTTATAGGCTGATTTCATACTTGTTTTGTGTGTTTAGTTGTCATCTTTTGTGACTATAATAGTATGATTCACTTTCTTTAGCCTATAAACACTTTATGAATCAAATTGATCTTATTCTATCTTATTTTGCATGATTTATAAAATTTCCCGAATTGACTTGTGTTTTTCTCTCTTGTTCATGCACCTTCTGTTCCAGAACCTGTCGATACTATCAACAAGTCGTCGATACTATCAACACTACATCAGGAAGTGAAGCTGGAGAAATAGCACCCCATCGATACTATCGACACCTTTGTCGATAGTATTGAGAAGTCAGCAGACGGATCCCATTTTGAAGCAAGTATGGGTGCCCTAAGGTGTCGATACTGACCGTGCGTTAAACGGAAGTATATGTATCAAAGTAATATAGGCCTTGTGAGGCCCGAGTCGAACTCAGGGAAATGTGAATTTCAGAAAACTATTATTAACTAGTTGCGATCAGCTAAACTGATGGAAAAGTGGATTGGTTTTGAAAAACAAAATAAACTAAAGAGAAAATAAAAGAGCGATGATTAAATGTTGATTTAATCAAATGAGAATGGGGATCCTTAGGATTACAGTTTCACCACAAGGTTTTGCTACATACAGATTCACATAAATAACATAAATCATCCCTAATCCCAGATAGAGGCAGGTAGTCAGAATTGCTCGCTTCCGCGATGCAATCCACTACCTAGTTCTAGGTCAGTTCCACGCCAATAGTAAATTATGCCCTAGACCTAAGTGCATTAATGAATCCTCTCGGTATCCACCATTAACTATACATTACCTCGTCTAAGGAATTTATAGGTTAATGTGTTAATCGTGCATTTTCAACCACTAATCCTCCATCATAGATATTAGAAATTAACTATGGTGATCAAGCATAGCAATTACGATAGAGCGCACGATTACATATCCAGGAGAAATGAGAAGAATTATAATAATCCATGCAAAAATGTCATACATCGATTCCCCGGGCTACTCCCAGGTCCTAAGGATCAAAGGGGATTAGCCCCGCATGTTCATCTTAACAGAATACATGGAAAGGAAGAATAAAACATGGGAAACATATAGAAATATCGTGTAACCCCTGGAACGGGTAAGAGCCAGATGATCCTTGGTGCGAGACGCCCGTTCTACAACCTTCTGGCAGTAGAATCGTCCGTCTGCGTCTCTCGAATCTCACAGAACATTGCTTTCGGCTCCGTTCTTTGCTCTCCTCTCCTTTGAGACTCGTGTGGTGGAATAGAAAATTCTTCTTTATTTAGGCCATCCTCGCTTAGGTCTAGGTACGACTTACGACCATCAACAGATCTCGGCCATTAGATCTTGATGATCTATACAAAATTCTGATCTGACGGCGTCGATACCATTGATGGGCTGTCGATAGTAAGGACACCTTAGGGCATGCATACATGCTTCAAAATGGGACCCGTCTGCTGACTTCTCGATACTATCAACAAAGGTGTCGATAGTATCGACGGGGTGTTGTTTCTCCAGCTTGACTGCCTGATGTAGTGTCGATAGTATCGATGACTTGTCGATAGTATCGACAAGTTCTGGAATAGAAGGTGCCTGAAAAAGAGAGAAAAACACAAGTCAAATCGGGAAATTTCATAAATCATGCAAAATAAGATAGAATAAGATCAATTTGATGCATAAAGTGTTTATAGGCTAATGAAAGTGAATCATGCTATTATAGTCACAAAAGATGACAAATAAACACACGAAACAAGTATGAAATCAGCCTATAAATATGACCCAAAATCCTTCCATCAAACTCCCCTAAGCTTGAATCTTGCTCGTCCTCGAGCAACAAAACTATAAAATCTTATTGAGAGGGCCAACTAAAGAACATAATCACGTTGAATGATATCTCAAAATGATTCCTACCTATGAGCCACATACCGGCCCTTACCAATCACAGAATGATAACTGCCCTTCAGGCAACAAGAATCATTCATGAAAAATGTCCACCCCAAGATTAATGAACACTATCAAATAAAGCAGTTAATATAATAAAATCCTCCAGTTTAGGCTTGGTGCATCTTGTGATCTCCTATCTATGTTGCTCATTTTCTCTAACTACCACATAAATGGAAGCAACTCTCCTGATGTACATGAATGAGGAGAAAATCATGGGTGGCCTACCACTTAGAGCAATGGGTGAATGGAATAGGCGGCTGTGGAAGAAATGGAAGCATATTTCTGTCAATCATGAAATACAAAAATGATTAACCTATGATGATGCAGATGTAGATGATAATGATCCAAATGCTAACATTTTTTTTTTGAAATGATGCATGCACTATCATTCCTTCTCAGAGTGAGATGGAATATCTAAGAAAATTGCATCATGTGTCCATTCTTCTTAATGTTCAGGTGAAAACATGTTCCTTTCTCCCTCTTCTTCTTGATTACTCCTTAATTCTTTTTATTATTATTATTATTTTTTCAAGCCCTCTTTTCATAAATGATATGGATTGTTTTTTGGGCTTCCTTATTTTTACATAACTTGTACACTTGATGCATTCTGTTCTACACGTTTCTGAGGGTATGGAACAAATTCACCACCTTTAATGTTTTTAGAAGAACATATAGACACATTATGCAATACATGCTTACAAGATGCAATTGCAGCTAAATGATAACAAATATGCAACTAACTGACATGCACCTAAAGATAATGTGCATGCATAACTACTCTATATATTTTTTCATTTTCATGCAATTAAATGCATAAGTACTATAATGTAGGATCTATCTCTATATGGAATGCAATCAAAGAGAGAAAGATGGTTATGTGCCCCCAATTATTATGGTGGAGTGTGAATGACATTGCGATGGAATAGAACCTTCAGAAAGAATTATATGTCCCTCCTTACTGACTTGTATATAGGTTCATCAAGGGATTTCTCTCTCTCACTTCAAATTAAAGTCAGGTTAACATTCGGTTGGTTTAGGCTCAAACATCCATGTCAAGCTCTTCCTGTGAACCATAAGGATAAACATTCATGTTAATATGTTTTAGAGTTGATCTACCCAATAAGTTTCGCAAGTGAAGTCCTCAAGTTCTCACAAGACAAGCTTACAAAATTTTAAAATTTTCATTTATATTTTGTTTGCTCACAAGCCCCCAAGGTGAAAACATAAGAGGACATGCATTGCATTACAACTCCACTGATTACACTAGATAGATAGTGGATCCTAGAAAATAGTAAACTTAGAAATGAAGACAACTAAATTTTTAAAAGCAAAAACAAATGCTGAAATAAAAACTAAATAAAAGCTAGATAAATGTTGTTCCATCACCCCCCTAAGCTTAAATTAGACTATGGACTCATAGTCAAAATCCAGACCTAAGAAGTGGAATAATGATACCCTCACTGCGGCGGTGGTGGTGGGAACTGGCTAGGATCCCAAGTGGGATACTGCCCCTGGAACGTCAGATCAGTGGGCACTATCGGCGGTGGCTGCAGGTATCCTCCAAAATAGTTATGGCTCCAATAATGTTCATAAAACAGTTGTTGTTGCATATCCATCCTCTGCAACTGGTTGTGTATGTTCTCCTGATTTGCAAAGAGGAGGCTCTCATTTTCATAGATTGCTTGTTGGTTGTCATACAGCCGGTCCTGGATACCTACAAAAGATGCGGCATGCTTCTCCTGCTGCGTCTGCTGAATGTCTTGGAGCATGGCATAGGCATCCTCTCCACCTTGAGAAGTCTGCGGTGCAGATGGCTGGGAAGAAGACAAGGCTCCAAAATGTCGGGGTCACTTCTATGGAGCAACTCATTGTCGGAGGGAAATGGAGACTTCCTCCTCCTCTTCATCATCATCATCGCCTTCTTGCTCATCGTCCTCATCATCTCCTCCTTCTTCTTCCTTGTCTTGATCAACGTCAATGATCAGCCACTTGTAATCTTGGCCAGGCCTGAGGTTGAAGGCTGGGTCAGGCAGTTGCCTCTCCTAAAAGACTTTTTTTACGTGGCAGGTGGCGAAGATGGTGTTATGGTGGACATTGAGTAGGCTGACATTTATGAAATGATTCAGATTAAGCGTATTCTTACATTCCAACTTTTGTAACCTGGAAAGATCCAGGCTGAGGTGGATGGCCGTAGGAGTGATGAGACCCCCAAAATAGATTGGGGCCTTATGGGATGTGTTCCTCTTTACCGCCATGACTCGAGTGAGGAAGAAGGCTCCAAAATTTAAACTCCCACTCTCATAGATTATAGAGGAATAAGAGATCTGTCTCTTGAAACTTACTTTGTGACAGTCGGGATCTTGCAAAGAGTGTATTAGATGGCATACGGTGCAGGATCCTGACGAACGGATGCTCAAAGTTGGCTATGGATGCATGGTGCTAGCTGATTGTATAGCCGTCAGGTACCATGACCAACACCGCATACATGGCGTTGTAGTTTGGCCTATGTGGCGGCTGGCGCAGCTCCCCATGAGACCACCCATATATCCCATTGAACTCGCGGAGGGACATGGTGTAATCTCTGTTGTAGTGATGGAAAGAAACTCTCCCCTCTTTCCATTTAGTCCTTGCCAGTTGGTGCTTGTTGGGGATGATGCAGATATTAAGAGATGCTATAAACTCAATGACAATTTCCTTATATGTTGGCCACCCATTGAAGAACGGATGACCCTCGGCATGGTTGGTGCAGAGCATTGGGGCTTCTCTTAGTTGCCCCTGGAGCACGTATGCCATGATTGCCTCGAATCCTAGGTCTTTGATTAGCTACCGATCGCCATATCGAGTGGGCTCGATTGTGTGCTTCCATAGCTCGTCGTAGACCTTCTTTATTTCCTGCGATGGGTGGACTATCCTCGGGTGAGGAATGAGTCCTCCAACTGGGGCAGGTGGAGCGGGTAGGGCATGCCTTGATGAGAAAGCATCAAATATCACCATGTTGTGAGAAACAATGAGTGAGAGAAAGGATATTGAGAAGGGAAGCTCAGAGATGCTCGGAGGTGACTGTCAGTGTAGCTTTCTATAGCTGTCGGACACTCGGAGATGCTTGCTCTTGCTCTTGCTCATAGGTGGAAGGAAGGATGCTTGGAGGTGTGTTTAGATTGAAAGAATACCTCTCCTTTTATAAGGTTCGGCCAATGCTACTGTCGCTCCTTCGATACTATCGATGGAAGTGTCAATGGTATTGATGGGACAACATAATCGGTGTGTCGTAGATATCGACGACTATCGATAGGTGCTCCTGGAGATGCAGATCGAAGACACATTGATAGTATCGACTCAATACATCGATCGATACTATCAATTGTTTGATGGAGGCACGCTCGTTCGTTGATGATGAAAGTTGTAGATCGGTGACGTCATGTGTCGATACCATCGATAGGTGTCGATGGTATCGGCAGTTTGTGTTTTCCTTATCGTTGGTGTGGTGTGGTCGTTACTGAGTTTACAAGTAGTCGATACTATCGACATGGGTGTCGATGGTATCAACATACCTGATAAGAAACCTTCTGAAATCTTCAGTAAACTCAATGGTATCGACTATGAGTCAATAGCATCGAGTTAGCCACCTGACCTAGTGTCGATACTATCGACAGGACCGTCGATGGTATTGACCGATTGAAGATTTTGTAGTCGTCTCACTACCCCCGAGTCGATACTATCAACAAAGATGTCGATAGTATCGACCAAGCTCCAGTCCTGCACACGGAACACATGCATCAAGGTATCATTTTTACAAAAACTAAGTAGAAATTTAATGAAAACTAATTATGAAAACAAAAAAAGCAACTGAACATGAACTACACCAAGGTTGGGTTGCCTCCCAACAAGCACCCTTATTTAATGTCTTAGGCTAGACTAAGTCCTGGTCACTCATTAGTTGAGTGCAATGAGTTTTACCTCATGCACCTTCTTCATAAAATCTTCTCCATAATAATGCTTTAGCCTCTATCCATTCACCAAAAATATCCTATCACAATCTCTTACCATCATGGCTCCATGTGGATGCACCTCCTCAATGATGAAAGGTCCACTCCACCTGGACATCAACTTTCTGGGATGTAGCTTCAACCTTGAATTGAACAGCAAAATGATTTCACCTTTATGGAAGACTCTCTTCTGAATATGCCGATCATGTATCTTCTTCGTCCTCTCCTTGTAGATCTGAGAATTCTCATAGGCGTTCGTTCTCAATTCATCTAACTCATTCAGCTCCAACAATCTTTTCTTCCCTGCCTCATCAATGCTCAGGTTCAGCTTCCTAAGTGCCCAATGTACCTTGTGCTCTAGCTCCACGGGAAAGTGGCACGCACGTCCATAAGCCAACCTAAAAGGCGTAGTGCCTATAGGAGTCTTAAAGGCAGTTCTATATGCCCAAAGTGCATCCGATAGAAGCATTCTCTAGTTCTTTCTAGATGAGGTGACAGTACACTCCAAGATCTTCTTTATCTCCCTATTAGATGTGTGCAGTGGAAGAAGAAGCTTTGATCTTCTCACAAATGGTCTGCTCCACTAGTTCTCCATTTGTGTCACCCATTGCAGAAGCTTCCGATATTGGTTCAACGTTCCTGGATGGTGTATTAGTCAATTCATCTTCGTCACTATCACCCGGTTGCGGAATGTCAGAGGTTAATTTATCATAGTTCGTGATCCACGTACTCACCATGTACTAGTACCTCAAATATGAAAAGTCAAGTAAGAACAATGCTTGAATGAATAAAAATCCGAAAGATAAGCAGTCGAGTTCAAAAATTACAAATAAAATTGTAGTAAAAAGTGGCCTAGAGTGGCCGCTCACAACACTCGTAGTGCTAAAACTCGTCTTTCCCCGACAACGTCGCCAAAAACTTGACACACAAAAACCATGTGTTAAACACAAGTATACGTATCGAAGTAATATAGGCCTTGTGAGGCCCGAGTCGAACTCAGGGAAATGTGAATTTTGGAAAACTACTATTACCTAGTTGCGATCAGCTAAACCAATGGAAAAGTGGATTGGTTTTGAAAAACAAAATAAACTAAAGAGAAAATAAAAGAGCGATGATTAAATGTTGGTTTAGTCAAATGAGAATGGGGATACTTAGGATTACAATTTCACCACAAGGTTTCGTTGCATACAGATTCACATAAATAACATAAATCATCCCTAATCCTAGATAGAGGGCTGTAGTCAGAATTGCTCACTTCCGCGATGCAATCCACTACATAGTTCTAGGTCAGTTCCATGCCAGTAGTAACTTATACCCTAGACCTAAGTGCATTAATGAATCCTCTAGGTATCCACCATTAACTATACATTACCTCATCTAAGGAATTTATAGGTTAACATGTTAATCGTGCCTTTTTAACCACTAATCCTCCATCAAGAGAAATTAAAGAAATTAACTATGGTGATCAAGCATAGCAATTATGATAGAGCGCATGATAACATATCTAGGATAAATGAGAAGAATTATACTAATCCATGCAAAAATGTCATACAATGATTCCCCGGGCTACTCCCGGGTCCTAAGAATAAAAGGAGATTAGCCCCACATGTTCATCTTAACAGAATACATGGAGAAGGAAGAATAAAACATGGGAAATAGATAGAAATATCATGTAACCCCTAGAATGGGTAAGATCTGGATGATCCTCGATGCGAGACACCCATTCTACAGCCTTCTGACGGTAGAATCGTCAGTCTGCAACTCTGAAATCTCCCAGAACATTTCTTTCGGCTCCGTTCTTTGCTCTCCTCTCCTTCGAGACTCGTGCGGTGGAATAAATGTTCTTCCCTCTTTGGTCCGTCCTCCCTTAGGTCTAGGTACGACTTACGGCCGCCAACAGATCCCAGCCATTATATCTTGATGATCTGTTCAAAATTCTGATCCGACGGCGTTGATACCATTGACGCGTTGTCAATAGTATCAACACCTTAGGGAACACATACTTTCTTCAAAATGGGATCCATTTGCTGACTTCTCGATACTATCAACAAAGGTGTCGATAGTATTGATGGGGTGATGTTTCTCCAGCTTGACCGCCTGATGCAATGTCGATAGTATTGATGACTTGTCGATAGTATCGACAAGTTCTGGAACAGAAGATGCCTGAAAAAGAGAGAACAAGTCAATTTGGGAAATTTCATAAATCATGCAAAATAAGATAGAATAAGATCAATTTGATGCATAAAGTGTTTATAGGCTAAAGAAAGATAATCATGCTGTTATAGTCATAAAAGATGAAAATAAACACACAAAACAAGTATGAAATCAGCCTATAAATACGACCAAAAATCCCTGCATCGGAGCCCATGTAACATACTAAATCTCAGGGTCTTTTCTGCAATTTACCCACTTTTGAACTTTTCTTGGCCTTATAGTCCATTTGGACCTTTTTCATAATTTTCCCTTGTTTTATATTCTTCTTGGACTCCTTGTGCAATTTGAGCACAATTCGAGGTTGAAATCACCTTTTTCCCTCATTTATGATAATGAAAAGGTGTTTGCACAAAAAACCCAATTAAGGGGATAAGTGAGGGTTAATAATGTAATTTGGTCATTAAGGATGGAAATGTAGTAGATAATATTATTTTGGATAAATATATTAGTAATAATGTGTATTTGAATTAATTATGAGAATATTTCTCCTTTTACTTTCTCTCTCCTCCAATTTGAAGATAAATGTGTGAAAACATATTTTATTGTTGATATTTTGCTCTTAATACTCATATATATCTATCACCTCGAATTTGACTCACTAATTGCATTAATATAGTGATTTCATAATAAGTCACACCTTTTAATGTGTTAATATATACTTTAATGAGAAATATATTAATTAAGGGCCAAATAATGAGTAAAACGAGAATAGAATTGCATATCATTGTTCTAGACTTTAATATGAGCCTTTGGTTAAAATTTGGTGGCTTTTGGACTTCTTTGACCCCTCAAATTGATTTTATAAGCTTTTATTATAGTATGACTATAGTGCATTAATCGATTTCGTTTAAATCTTTGGTAACGCTAAAGTCAGGTTATATTCATCTGTCACGCGCCCCAGGTCCATAGTGGACTCACATCCAACGGCTCCTAATTAGCCTAGATCTGATCCAATGATCGGGACTTCATCCCCTACCTCCGACCGTTGAATAGTCCCGACGCCCCAACTCCTCCGCGTCGCTCTCTCTCCCTCCTCCACCATTGTGCACGATTCCTGTCCCATTGGCTTCGTCTCCCTCCACCGGTTCGAATGAACCCTTACTCACCGCCTCTACCTCACCTTGTGCAAAACGCCTAACTCCGTTCTTCTTCCCCTCTCAGTCGGGGATCACAGAGGCAACCTTGAGCCTACCCATGCCTATATAAGGCAATGAAAAGACTTGTCGGACCGCGACTTCTCTTCCTCCGCATCCAATTGCTCCTGCTATGGCCTAGTACTCCCCGACCTACTCCTTTCCCATCTCCGGTGAGCAAGGCCGAGAACTCCCCCACTCATCTATCTCGTCTCAATTACCATCGCAGTAAGCATCTACAGTCTTGTTTCGACCTTCCCCTACTCTTCTTTGGACCTGAGGTGACCCCAATCGCCGGGTCCTATAGACCAAGGATATGACCTCCGCCGACGCCGACCCATATTCTATTTAGTGCTCCTCCGCCTGCGGAAAGAGGTGCTTTAACCTCGCCTTGGCCCCATGAAGGTAATCACGACCTTAGTTTCTTGTTGCCTTGTGTTTTCAGTGAATTGTTTCCCCGTTTCTTCTTCCTCTGTTCCGACCACTTCTGGTTTGATTTTCTCCGTTTTGAGCTTGCGACGAATTGGGGGGTGATCTCTGTGTTCGGGGGGATCTAGGGGACTCGTTCCCATTCTACGTTCTCTGTGATGCACCCTGATAGTGATTCGAGGAAAAGTAACCAAGCCCCTGTGAGCTTGCTCGCACCATGCCTAGGCTGGAAGACGCCAGGTCAGGCAATGACCAAGGTACCCATGCCCCTGCCATGGGACTATTGTTTGCGGGTATGGGCATTTTTGTCTTTTCATCTTTTGGTTTGTTTCTCAGCTGCGATTAATCGAGATGTAAAGATGACTAGAGTGCCCCTACGACTGTGATAGACTTGTTTAACCCACAAGGGTATTTTAGTCATTTCATCTATTATTTACAAAGGATTGCATTTTGATTTAAATACTGTCACGCTATAGTTTTCTTGCATTCTGATTGGTCGATTTTACTTAATTCATAGTAAATCGACCCCTGGTCAGAAAAATGCAAATAAATAGTCAATGGAAAGGATTTTTCGAGTAGAATCCAATTTTGTGGTTTTTAAAGCCTGATTCTAAATGATTTTCGAATTTTTCTTAAGGTACTCTTTTGATGATTTAAATGTTCTAAAATGCCTAATTAATTCATTTTAACTCCAATTTGTAAAATAAAATATGTTTTATTAATCAGGAGAATATGGATAATCGTTTGGTCAAGGTTTTGAGTCACAAATCGAGTTTTGGTTTTGAAGGTAGAAAATTAGGGTTTTTCCTAAGTTGTATGTCTTTATATATATTAATACATGTGTAATAATGTAACTAGGGAAAAATGGAATGGATGCAATCAGATTGGTGAATATGATGGTAATTAATTAAAACAGGTATGTGAAGCCTATGTTAGTATGTGGACCATATTTATATATGTGAATCCTATCAAAGATGAATGTGAATGTTTATTGTGCAAACAATCCTAATCTCTCAGTTGGGTCTTTTCCAACCCCACAATCATTATTGTGCTAGCCTTGTTCTTCTCCTAAATGCATTTTTGGCTCTTTTACTTCTTTGATGAATCAATTGCATTTGGGGCTGACTTATGTGAAATATTTAATCTTGTCATGGCCAGTGTTGGCTCATCCTTTGGAAATACTTGGAAACATTGTATATGTTGTTGCTTTGTTGGCTCCTTTATTTCTTGGAGTTCTTGGATATTGTTGTTGCCTATGATGGCCTATTTATTTATTTCTTGGGCTTTATTCCCAATGCTATGTTGCAATCTTGTTATACTTTTCACTCTACTGCCAAGTGAATGTTTATGCATGATATAGTTATTGGCCAATTGACAATGTAGTGTACATGAGTACAAACCACCCATAGGGCACTGGGGTTTTAGTCCACCTGCCATTTTATATATTAGGCACTGGGGTTTTAGTCCTCCTGCCACTTTTTAGGCACTGGGGTTTTAGTCCCCTGCCATTGGTGAGGTCCGATAGGTGCCTCACCCTACATTGAGATGATTTTGATTCATAATTTATATTCATTCAAATGTGACATTTGTTGATATTGAAATGTGGCAGTTTTCTAAAACCTTATTTACTCATTTGCCTCTCACTCCTTGAAATTCCTTAGTGGAATCTTTGGTTATGAAATGCTTAACTTTATGCTTTCCTTTACCTTATTATTGACTCATACCTTTTATCTTTCTCTTGTTGGATGACCCCAACCATCCAGGCTAGGATCAGAGTGTGCATGGAAGCTTGGTGAACCTAAGGATAATGATAGGACAAGAAGAAAAGGAACATATAGCTTGCTTGGACATAGTTGCCTTTATATATATTAAGTTGTTTTGTTTTGAGACAATGTTGTATTAGTCTAAGTCTTCCTCTACCTAGATCCTAGTTCCTTGTATAAAGATGTACCCCTTTTGGGAAAAATTTGTAATGTACTCTTTATACATTTTGAATAAAGTCAAGATTTAAATTTCCACTGCTACACAATTGATGATTTTGGTTGCCATGGTTTATAGTAGAGACTTGGTCTTTACAACATGGTATCAGAGCATCAAGGTAGTCGGATTCTTGACTAATTCAAATTGTCTCCTAGATAGAACCCTTACCATATATAGTTTCCCTTTAGTTAGTTTTTCACCTTAGAGTTGACCTAGCATGAAAGTTTGATTTAATATCATAATAATAATTAATTAGAAATAAAATTTGTCAACTTTTTGGTGAATTGTCTATTGAGAAGCTACTAGAGCAAGAAGTTGAAGTGACGGTGTCTAGAAAGGGTCAGAGCTTGGGGGCTGGCAATATTTTCCTCCGCCCCACTAGCTTGGTAACGAGGACTCCTGAGCTCATATGACCTGGCCTGGCCTGATCTGATACAGACAGCTCGAAATAGTCTATCTTTGGGCATGTTGCCAAATTGTTGAATACCTTAGGAAAACCATAAGTGATGATTTGATCTCTTACACAAAAATCATCCTTAAATACCTTATACCCCTATGCTTAGGGTTTAGTGTACCCTATGTTACACCTTGAAGCTTGGTTAGTAAATCCTTTTAGTGTTGAGTTTTATGTACCTTTTACCCTTAGCTTAGACTTAGTTAACCCTTTTAAGGGGTGGTTTGAGGGTAATGGTGCTCGTACCCTATTTGGTTTTGCAAAGCTGATTTCGAGGATGAAATCCCTTTTTAGGGGGATGGAATCCAAATTAAAAGCAAAATCAAATACCTTTAGAGTTAGAAACCCTATCTATGTGGACATATGTACATAAAAACTGTGAACAAGAAATTTACCAAACACATTATACTTGTAATTCAACTTGTTTGTTTATACACACATGAAAATGTAGTAAGTCATATAGAGATAGTTCATATGCTTGAACCTTCACATATTCTTGATTCACATAATAAATGAGTTACTCATTACTAATTGTGAATATACATAACGTTGACTATGCCACCCTAATGGTAAAATGCACCCTAAGGATGCTTTAACATGTAATGATCATGTTGACCTAAACCCTAATAGGTAATCATCTAGCTTTGACAACATATACACATATATATCCTTAATGCCTTTCATGATATATTAGTGACATTAGGTGTCATCATCACATAATATACCTTAAAGCATATAAATGGATTATAGTCACAAAGTTATCAATATATATAAGGTATATCACCTTGTTCTCTAATGAACACCTCATCATAAGTTGATATATGAATTAATTCATTAATATTTAATGTGTTACATCCTATTCACTAAAATGCATATAATGATTCAAACATGATAATGAATAATTGGATTCACATAAATATTCATAAAATGCCTAATGTGAAGTAAAATATGTATAATTTATAATACGAAGTGTAATGGATAAAAATGATTAATGATGTCATCAATATGAGTATGAATGATGTTGTGACAATATGTAACTTGGGTATAAGCCATTGATATGAACATTATTTGGAATTATTATAGGCTTAATAACTTGTTGGATAATATTAAATTTTTCTACAAAGTAATTTGTGATAATTTTACATGATAGTTTTAAGAGGATAATGGAAAATGAATTCATGTTATTAAGGTTTTGACCTAATACATTAATTAATGGTGAAATGGTTTAGTAAACCCTAATTGTGCTTAAAACCCTTGATGAAGGTAATACACATGATATAATGTTGAGATGTAATTGTTTTGAATTAAATGTGGCACAAGTGATAGTATAAATAATATGATACCTCTTCATGATGGAGTTATGTTAATAAGGCAAAAATGTTAATTAGGTTGAGTTAGATAAAAGGCTATAGGTTTTGTGGAAACCTTAGTAACACCCGACTTATGTAGATTTTGTGTTGTACCCTAGATTAAGGGTTATAACCTAGTGTTTAAGGTTGGGATGTGGCACACCCACCCTCTCTTCCCTCTTGTTTTGATTTCGGGAACGAAATCCTCTTTAAGGGGTGGTGTGCTGTAACATACTAAATCTTAGGGTCTTTTATGCAATTTACCCACTTTTGAACTTTTCTTGGCCTTCTAGTCCATTTGGACCTTTTTCATAAATTTCTGTTGTTTTATATTCTTCTTGGACTCCTTGTGCAATTTGAGCACAATTCGAGGTTGAAATCACCTTTTTCCCTCATTTATGATAATGAAAGGGTGTTTGCACAAATAACCCAATTAAGGGGATAAGTGAGGGTTAATAATGTAATTTGGTCATTAAGGATGGAAATGTAGTAGATAATATTATTTTGGAGCTTTTTGGATAAATATATTAGTAATAATGTGTATTTGAATTAATTATGAGAATATTTCTCCTTTTACTTTCTCTCTCCTCCAATTTGAAGATAAATGTGTGAAAACATATTTTATTGTTGATATTTTGCTCTTAATACTCATATATATCTATCACCTCGAATTTGACTCACTAATTGCATTAATATAGTTATTTCATAATAATTCACACCTTTTAATGTGTTAGTATATACTTTAATGAGCAATATATTAATTAAGGGCCAAATAATGAGTAAAACGAGAATATAATTGCATATCATTGTTCTAGACTTTAATATGAGCCTGTTGTTAAAATTTGGTGGCTTTTGGACTTTATTTGACCCCAAAAATTGATTTTATAAGCTTTTATTATAGTATGACTATAGTGAATTAATCGATTTCGTTTAAATCTTTGGTAACGCTAAAGTCAGGTTATATTCATCTATCACGCACCCCGGGTCCATAGTGGACTCACATCCAACGACTCCTAATCAGCCTAGATATGATCCAACGATCGGGACTTCGTCCCCTACCTCCGGCCGTTGAATAGTCCCGACGCCCCAGCTCCTCCATGTCGCTCTCTCTCCCTCCTCCACCATTGTGCGCGATTCCTGTCCCATTGGCTTCGTCTCCCTCCACCGGTTCGAATGAACCCTTACTCACCGCCGCTACCTCACCTTGTGCAAAACGCCTAACTCCATTCTTCTTCCCCTCTCAGTCGGGGATCGCAGAGGCAACCTTGAGCCTACCCACGCCTATATAAGGCAACGAAAAGACTTGTCGGACCGCAACTTCTCTTCCTCTACATCCAATTGCTCCTGCTATGGCCTAGTACTCCCCGACCTACTCCTTTCCCATCTTCGGCGAGCAAGGCCGAGAACTCCCCCACTCAGCCATCTCATCTCGATTACCATCGTGGTAAGCATCTACAATCTTGTTTTGACCTTCCCCTACTCTTCTTTGGACCAGAGGTGACCCCAATCGCCGGGTCCTATAGACCACGGATATGACGTCCGCTGACGCCGACCCATATTCTGTTTTAGTGCTCCTCTGCCTGTGGAAAGAGGTGCTTTGACCTCGTCTTGGCCCCACGAAGGTAATCACGACCTTAGTTTCCTGTTGCCTTGTGTTTTCAGTGAATTGTTTCCCCGTTTCTTCTTCCTCTGTTCCGGACTCTTCTGGTTTGATTTTCTCCGTTTTGAGCTTGCGATGGCTTGGGTGGTGATCTTTGTGTTTGGGGGGATCTAGGGGACTCGTCCCCATTCTACGTTCTCTGTGATGCGCCCTGATGGCGATTCCAGGCAAAGGAACCAAGCCCCTGCGAGCTTGCTCGCACCATGCCTAGGCTGGAAGACGCCTGGTCAGGCAATGACCAAGGTACCCATGCCCCTGCCATGGGACTATTGTTTGCGGGTATGGGCATTTTTGTCTTTTCATCTTTTGGTTTGTTTCTCAGCTGCGATTAATCGAGATGTAAAGATGACTAGAGTGCCCCTGCGACTGTGATAGACTTGTTTAACCCACAAGGGTATTTTAGTCATTTAATCTATTATTTACAACGGATTGCATTTTGATTTAATTATTGGCACGCTATAGTTTTCTTGCATTCTGATTGGTCAATTTTACTTAATTCATAGTAAATCGTTCCCTGGTCAGAAAAATGCAAATAAATAGTCAATGGAAAGGATTTTTCGAGTAGAATCCAATTTTGTGGTTTTTAAAGCCTGATTCTAAATGATTTTTCAAAGTTTTCTTAAGGTACTCTTTTGATGATTTAAATGTTCTAAAATGCCTAATTAATTCATTTTAACTCCAATTTGTAAAATAAAATATGTTTTATTAATCAAGAGAATATGGATAATCGTTTGGTCAAGGTTTTGAGTCACAAATCGAGTTTTGGTTTTGAAGGTAGAAAATTAGGGTTTTTCCTAAGTTGTATGTCTTTATATATATTAATACATGTGTAATAATGTAACTAGTGAAAAATGGAATGGATGCAATCAGATTGGTGAATATGATGGTAATTAATTAAAACAGGGTGTGAAGCCTATTTTAGTATGTCGACCCTATTTATATATGTGAATCCTATCAAAGATGAATATGAATGTTTATTGTGCAAACAATCCTAATCTCTCAGTTGGGTCTTTTCCAACCCCACAATCATTATTGTGCTAGCCTTGTTATTCTCCTAAATACATTTTTGGCTCTTTTACTTCTTTGATGAATCAATTTCATTCGGGGCTCACTTATGTGAAATATTTAATCTTGTCATGGCCAGTGTTGGATCATCCTTTAGAAATACTTGGAAACATTGTATGTGTTGTTGGTTTGTTGGCTCCTTTATTTCTTGGAGTTCTTGGATATTGTTGTTGCCTATGATGGCCTATTTATTTATTTCTTGGGCTTTATTCCCAATTCTATGTTGCAATCTTGTTATACATTTCACTCTACTGCCAAGTGAATGTTTATGCATGATATAGTTATTGCCCAATTGACAATGTAGCGTACATTAGTACAAACCACCCATAGGGCACTGGGGTTTTAGTCCCCCTGCCATTTTATATATTAGGCACTGGGGTTTTAGTCCCCCTGCCACTTTTTAGGCACTGGGGTTTTAGTCCCCCTACCATTGGTGAGGTCCGATAGATGCCTCACCCTACATTGAGATGATTTTGAGTCATAATTTATATTCATGCAAATGTGATATTTGTTGATATTTAAATGTAGCAGTTTTCTAAAACCTTATTTACTCATTTGCCTCTCACTCCTTGAAATTCTTTAGTGGAATCTTTGGTTATGAAATGCTTAACTTTATGCTTGCCTTTACCTTATTATTGACACATACCTTTTATCTTTCTCTTGCTGGATGACCCCAACCATCCAGGCTAGGATCAGAGTGCGCATGGAAGCTTGGTGAACCTAAGGCTAATGATAGGACAAGAAGAAAAGGAACATATAGCTTTCTTGGACATAGTTGCCTTTATATATATTAAGTTGTTTTGTTTGGAGACAATGTTGTATTAGTCTAAGTCTTCCTCTACCTAGATCCTAGTTCCTTGTATAAAGATGTACCCCTTTTGGGAAAAATTTGTAATGCACTCTTTATACATTTTGAATAAAGTCAAGATTTAAATTTCCGCTACTACACAATTGATGATTTTGGTTGCCATGGTTTATAGTAGACACTTGGTCTTTACAGCCCAACCCTACTCCACCTGAAGAATAATGAAATGTAAGACATGAGAGAAAATCTAGAGTCTAACATAGTGCTTCTTGCGAGGAAACCCAAGGATCTTTCCACTTTTTTTAAATATTGCAAAACTTTCTTCTTTCTCGGTTAAATTATAGACTATGTACATATCTGTCATTTTAGTTTTGAACTTCGCTATTATAAGTAGTAAACTTAGGAAAATCATGTCTTGCTATTAAATATTTTATTACTTTGATTGTACAAAGTTAGTATCTTAATCCAATATGGCATAATTGTTCTTGAAACACATGTATCGACTGCAACACTCTCATCTGTTGTGACTGATACCACCTTCCCTAGCTATTTCGACCGCTACACGTTTAGCACCTAATTGTATCATGTCATGGACCCATTCGACTGAGACTCCTTTACCAGCGTTGTGACCGAAATGTGTTTCAACCGCTACAATTTTTCCCGTATTTTGAGTGTGACACTTCTCAGGTGTTGTGACTGTAACACTACTTCTTTAACTAAGTATAAAAGGGCAAACCAACAATAGTAAACCCTTTACCCTCACTCTTTGACTATGATGATTCTCTGGAGAATCGAAGAACGATCAAAACCCTAGTAAACCTCGGTGGTCCTATGAAGGTTAACGCATATCGATGGCGACCTATGGTGCCGCATCAACTAAAGATCTACCTACAACAATCGCTTTCAAAGAACCATTCCTCCACCTTCCTTTCTCATCTCCTTTCAGATTGCACAAGGTACGTCCACAATTGTCTGACCATTTTCTTCTCACTTTCATTTTCTTCCCCGACGATCCAAGGAACACTACGAACCACCTTATTATGAAAATCTGACCAACTATGTTGTGACCGGAGCAGTCCTAACATTTTGATCGTTATTCTGACAACAACACAATTCTTCTCCGTTTCATCTCTTCAATTGTTGTTTCATCCATTGCCACGTCTCCGACTCTATCTGCTAAATTCAAATCATCTCTCCAAACCAACGCATGATTCTCATTTCAATCACAACACCTGTTGAAATGTTGCGGTCAATACACAATCGAGAGCTTAATCAAAATAAAGGATTCATTTCGACCAATAAAATCGACACTTGTTTCGACCGATTTTCAGACCCTCATCTTGACTGATACTAACGAATTATGTGTCGACCCACATTTCAACCGCTATAGTAGGACCCTGTTCCAACTACCAAAACCAAAACTGGTAGTGGTCGCTACACTTTGAACTTAAACTAAACTAAACTACATCATGACAACTACAAGTAATGATCTGTTGTGATCGATACACCATAAGATCTATGAAAATCACTAACTTCATATTTGAACTTTTACTATTATCAAAGGCAATATTCAATTATATAATATTAAGTGCCTGATAAACTCTTTTTAGTGAAATTGTACCAAGTCATCTTCCACCTCTAATTCCCTTAAAAGGTAGGCACATCTCTTTAAGGAGCACAACAAGCGCTTGATGCAATTGACAATAAGTTGAATGATGGATGTGTCTGCTACTGTTGAAGGAGAAATATGAGATTATACTTGGCCATGAGCCACATGAGGATATAGAAGTATCCAAAGGAATAGAAGGAATGAAAGCATCTGAATATGTGTTGTTAGAAGAGAAAGCTAAAGAAAAGAAGAAATGAAAGGTGACATCAACATATGTCCAGAAAATCAAGAAGAGGAAGGTGGCAGTAAAGGCTGAGTCAAAGGCTATAAAATAAGAAGCGGACTGAATAGCCAGCATAACACAAGACTCTGATATAGTAAGGAAGGATTTAACAGTGACACCTACGGATCCACTGGCAATATTCAAACCCAAAGACATGGTGCACTAGTCTAACTATGAGATGATGAAGAGGACAAAAGTCTTCAAACCTACAAGATACATTGATATCCAAGACTTCCAGAAATTGGGTATCCATGAAAGGGTGAAGGAATTCCTAAACGGAGCAAATTTGTGCACCCAATGCACAACTAATGTGTTCTCATTAACATAATTTACTTCTGAGTTTATCTCCTCACTTGAGAAGGTAGAAGTGAGCGACAAGGAAAAGGAGGAGGATGGAGGAGAATTCAAACATCAAATATGGATGCGGGCAAAGACTACTATGTAACTGAGGTCATTGTGAGTAAGATCTTCACCAAATCTGAAGAAAAATCTAAAGATTGTATAGAAGTGCCCGGTGAAAGGGATATAGTGCACTACAGAAGCCACAACATGTGGGAGAAGCTGACAAGAGAACCTAAACACTACCCAAGGAAATCCAAGGAAACCCTTATCACTTCATGCTTCATCAGGGTAACTGAAAAGATTATATCGAACATAGTTTTCACACGATCTGAGACATGGCATGTCAAAAGGATATATATTCCTTATCTAGTCAGTGTTGAATAAAATACCAGCGAATATTCAAAGGCTACTCATAGACATATTGTCAGCGGTAGTGGGACTAGAATCCAAGAAGACTAAAGATTTCTACATGGTTGGGCTAGATAACTCTCATTACATTATACTTCCTAGATCTCGACGATTTAGAAAATACAAACCTACCAAGGGATACATGAAGATTTACACAAAATCTTTGATACCACTAGCATTCTAGCATAGAAAGGTGTTAAATTCTTCTACAAGAAATCCTGTTCCAAATTGTTGCTTCCCCTCCCAGAGATTGCCTATTATGACGCAAACAAGCTGCGTACCAACCTGGAGGAAGTCGATAAAATGCACTCCAGTGCTATTTGGAAAACAACATACCTCAACTCACCTACTAAAACTGGCCAAGGGGTCAGGCAAGTGCTACAGACAACACATATACACCCAGAGAAATAGAAGAACCCAACAATAAGATCATGTAAAGTCATATCAGAAGCAACAAAGCTGACATCTCCGCCTTCCCAAACTCAACTGGTCTATGAAAAAGGTGTATAAAAATCGTCTGTGGAAGATGACGTCCCCCTACATGACAATGAAAGACTCTCATGATGCTCCACCTTCTCCTCCAGTCACACAGATACTACCGGAAGCACTCATCGAAACACCAGGCGACCAAATGGGCATACCTAAAGCTACTCGGGAACAAGCTATAGAAATTGAGGAAGAGCTCGTAGAATAGCCAGAGGATGTAACAAAACCAGATAAACCAACTCCTACCCATCCAATGACTAAATTAGAATTAGAGACATCAGCTGAAAGAACAAAATACCAACCTGAGCCATTAAGTGTTGAGCAAGAAATGAGTGCAACAAAGGAAGGTGTACAAGAAGAACATGTATAGCCAAACCAACATAAACAACAATCCAACAGCCAACAAGAAGTTGGCGGAAGCACCACACCACTGTTGCGGACTTCTGAGACAATAGCAGCTGCAACAACAACAACTATAAATGAACAACAACTGCGCCCACCAACCTTCGACGAAGAATTGGGCCATTGGTTCGATGCCATTTTGGCATATATGAATAATTATCCTATCGTAAACATGCATATTACTTCTAGCCTATAAACACTAATAACGTAGGTACAAGGCATCGATGTAAGAATTGCACCCCTTCCCCAATTTATGAAGGACATCATCTACAACTAAACAACAATGATGAACGTCATGCAGACGATGGAGATAGAGATGGCAGAACTACAAAGGGAGTGAGAAGTGATGTGCAAAGATATGGAAGACATGCACTAACATCATGAAAAATCCCTCAAAGTGATAGAGGAAGAATATAAAAGGCTAGAAGAGGAGAGAAAAGAGATGGAAGATGAACGCCAACAATGGGAAGAAGATGAGCAAAAAAGATGGTAAGGCAGACTGTCATCCCTTCTCCATCATGAGAATTATCAAGCCACTCAAACGGCAAGCAACATGAGGATGAAGAAGCAGCAAGCGCACCTCCTTCACACATAGAAGAAAGTGTGAATATAGTGAAGGACAAGTCAGAGGAGGCCATCATGGAAGGAGAACAACCAAAGCCTTGAAAGCAAAATGCTACTAAGGGTACAAACCACAATGTCCAAGATTTTGACTTAAACTCTCAGCTGACAGAGGTCGAATAGAATCTGATAAACCGAACTACAGGAGATACCTAGGTCCAGAGGAAGCGAGTGCAGAAAAATTGACATCTTGCCACATCACAACAATCAACCAATACCTGAACGAGATGAACATCAACATGGACATTGTGACATCTATCTCCTAGAGCATGTCCACAATGAACACAACGATATACAACATGATGGCAAGAGGGTTGCTACTTTATCAACACTTAATGAAGTAGAGATCGAAACACCATCAAATGAAGGTTAGTTTATAGAAGAGCTTGTTGACATAGTTGCAACTGACAATAAGATAGAAGTAGATATAAGAAATACTTCTGAAGATCTTGTCCCCATCTCCCCACCCACCATTCTTGCCCCAACTGCACTCATACAAATAACTTGTGAAGCAACGTCAGATGATGATGAACGTGGTTTGGCATTGTTCTTCATTGATGGACTGGCAAGGGAACGACACCCGCCTATAGAAAAAAATAATATAGCCGCAACACCACCGCTTCCATGCGTATTGACAACGACGGAAATGATGTCAGTATCCCACATCTCCTGTTGAGACATCCGTGTACTAGCATATATCCTAGATGAAATCTACCAGGGGATGACATACTCTATAACAACAAAGGAAGGAAACTAACATCAGAGCACATTAGAGGGATATTCTCAAAAAGAGAACAAGTGGACAAAAGGATATTTAAAGTGTTCTATGCAACCCTACTAGAAGCATTCCTCCACCCTGACAAGGTACAACTGGTAATCAGTGGCACAACACATCTATCAAGGATGTTGTATGAAGACATACTTGATTTTGATTATATGAAAGAAACTATATACTGCAGTCTCAAGGGTGGAAACTAAATTTGTTACATTGCCCATAAGGACAGTTAAACATTGGGTGTTGATATAAATCTTTATGGGCATTGCACAACTATACACAATTGTTGCACCGCTTAGCTGCCATGAACGTCATTAATTTCAAAAACAAGGAGGCCCGTGACATCCTAAAAGTGACACAAAACCTCCAACGTGCAATACAACTAGAAGGAAACTACCACAAGCTAAGTTGGAAAAATTTCTCTATTACCACTAAGGTTCCTCAAGAAGAACAAGGATCGGGGGATTGCACCTTCATTGTAATCAGAATAATGGAAGCAACAAACAAGGGCATCCCTATGGAAGACCTCTTTCATGAAGATCTACATGGTTTGCATGGCGCCTACACTATGGAAGTCATATACGATCGGTGTTTCTTGAGTGACCTTGCAATGCCTCCTGATGTCCTGTCATGAAGACTACATATTGGAGTTCCTCTACCTGAGAAAAAGCCATGGAGATAATAGCTATAGACACTATGGCTCAACCCATATGAATCGGCCCAAATAGTAGCATTGAAGGCACGATGGGAACCCTATGAAGCACAAAAAGATGGCTAGCAAGAAGCACATAATAATCATGAGAAAAAGGGGGGTTGATGAGAAGCCAAAGGCCTCACAAGGAAAAGAAACTGAAGAATAAATGACCAATGATCAACCTGAAGAAGGCAAATTTAATGAGGACAAGTCGGAAGAGGTAAGGCCAGATGGGCCAGAAGGGTCCATATAAGCAACTTCCCAAAACTTTGACAAATGGACCTTTGAAGATTTTCCCTGGGATTCCCTATTGTTAATAATGGATACACTTAAAGAAGATGATAATTGTGGGGATGTTATTTTTGAAACATAAGGCATATGTGTCATTAAAGATGACCTCTAAGAAATGTTGAAGATGGGGGGATACCTTGTAGTTAGTATCATGTCTACATATCAATCCCTGCTAGGAGATAATATGCTTCATGTACACATGGCCTACTTCTTACTCATTTATGACATACTAAAAGACAAGAAGTCAGAAGAAAAAGAACGTTGAAAGTCATGAATGATGGCCTCCCTCTGTGATTTCATATTCCTACCAATACTCCATGATAATCCTTGGACTCTTCTTGTAGTCAACATCACGGTGAAGACATTGATTTTATAACAACTCAGATTCAACCTTCACACTAAACAAATACACCAACATGACTACACCAAAGATACCTACTGAAGTGAAGGAAATAACTTGAGTGGAAGTGATAATAGACATGATCCGCAAACACGACAAGGGGTACAAGAATGTAACGAGAAATGACTTTAAGAAAATGCAGTTATGTGATAGAATTCCCAACAAATTGCTCTATCTAATGACTATGGTTTTTACTGTCTGGCATGGGTGACAACCTTGGCCCTGAGGGAGGTAAAAGTTCAAAGTTTGTAGCATGAATGTTATCACACACTCCGAGGAGGATATGCTGACATGTTGCTTCAATCTAAATAGGCGATTTTTGAACAATGACTATTAAGCAGGTCCATTTATATCTAAAACCTTCACCTTTGACACTTCAAGATGGAGTGTATAATAAGTTTTGGGGGAGTTATAACCAAGCATGAGTACATTTTTTCCTTTTATTCCAAGTTTGAAAGGTTTGTACAAATTCTTACTTTACCCCTACATTGTTGGATATTTTGAAAAAAAATGAACTTTGAACTTCCTTTCATGAAATGAACCATTTACTATAATTCACAGTTTTGAGATCTACCCTTCCTGGATTTGTTTGCTCCTCTCGCCGACTTGTTTGTCCTTCTTCTACTTTATAGCATAATCATTTCAAGAGTGGTGCAAATGAGCTACCAATTTAGACAAAATAAAATGACACAACAACACAATCCTATTCCATTCTTACAGTAAAATATTGTGTAAATTAGAAGAACACTCCTGAACCTATGAAATCTCTGTAAATAAGGAGGACTTAACTAGCCACGCTTCCAACCAATCACCCTAGCCTCATGATAATAGTTATAATGTATACACCTCCAGCAATGGAGACAGCTACCCCGTCCAATTCTAAAAATCCCCGCTTTGGGATCAAAAGAGGCCTGGCCACCCAAAAACCTTACCAATCCTTTTTCCTAAGCCATTGAGAAAAAAACCCAATGAGATAAAATTATGAGAGTTCTGCCTAGAAATATGCTGAAGGATTTCACACGGACGGTGTATTGCTATACTTGAGAATGTAGATATGTCATGCCCAGTAGTGGAATCTGGAAGCTAATTTTAACACACCTGCATTTCGAAGTGGACCTCACATACCCACCTAACACTACATCAGGGCCCAATTGGGCAACACTATCTTTACAACGGCAATAGGGTTGAGGTAAACTATGAAATGCAGAAATACACACTTAAAGCCTAACCTACCCCAGCAAAATAGATTAGATGCAACCAAAATAAAGGTAGGTTGTGAAATCTACCCCTTGTAGGAACCATTTATGAGTACGGATAGGAACTAAGGAAATGTGAATATTTCTAGGGAGAGTCCTTTTTACAAAAGGCTGTGGCAGGTGCATAAAGTCACACAACTCTAGAAACAAGGGGAGAGAGTAGAACCTCAGTAAGTGAACCAAGCTTGTCAGAAAGGTTTTGCTATAAGGATGTGATAATGTTTGGGTGGTGTGTTGATAAAAAAGAAAACAAATATAAATCACCACTCGATGCTTTGATTCTATCTATTAGCCTAAGGAAAGGCTAGATTCTAAGTTTGGGGGAGTTGATAACATCTAATTTGGTGGACATAATGTGCTTATTTTATCTTTATATTGAGTCCCTATTTTTCAAATTGTCTAACTAATTCTAATTGCTTTTGAAAAGACCTGATCTAACTACCATAACTCATGACCATTTTTACTTCATACAGATTTATCATCGGTCACTACAATCTAGCAAACTGTGGCTCCATCATTGCAGTCACAACAAGTCCACATAGTTATTTCAACCGCAACGATCCATTATGTGTTTTGACCATGATGAATCCTTTGTCTGTCTCGAACGAGATGATCAATTGGCTAATACAACCACAAATCTAAAACAATAGTAGCAAATGCTATAGAAGTCACAACCAAAATAGCACTAGCGACCGGTACATGACTCACGACCGGTACAAGACTCACGACTGCAGTAATATTAATGAACACTACAGATGGTGTGACTGCAAAAAAGGTTAAGTCGGTGTATTACACCTATAAATAGGTCCTGACTCATCCATGTAGAGGGTGGCATCATCAAGAGATGATGAAATGTTTTCGCATTCCACACTAACCCATTAGCCTCTCCATTGATCTTGGATCTCTAAAGATGAAAGTTGAAGGAGAGAGAAGGTCCAGCATCATCTTCTTTGAGAGAATAAGTTTCCATCCACTATCCCCATGATAGATCTAGATTTGAAGAAGTATTGTTGGTGTATCACCTTCTTCCTTCTTTATATCTGTCTTTCCCCTCTACATTATTCATCCACCCCTTCGTCCATCTTGATGTATCTTCACCATTGTAGATCTATATTTATACTCACCACCATGAGTGGATAAACTCATTTATTGGGTTGGGAGTAGCTACTAAGGCTCTCCCAACATGTATCTACTTACATCCATTGAATATATATGCTCTTAGGAAAGATTATCTTCATTCAATTGGTCTTAATGCTTCACTCGTATGATTAGCTATCATTTTGGGTGATGTTTGATTGTTAGTGTCTCAAAATGGTAACAATAACCTTATCTAAATTCTTTGAAGTTACATGAATGCATGAGTATGTTGGAATGTTAAATCTAATGATCATATAGTTATATTTGTGATTGTTTGTTTTCCATCTCAAAAGAGAGACAACCTTGTAATCTATATCTATCCTAAGCTCGAGAGAGGAGGGAATAGATACATATGATGATTGCTTGCAATCTTAGTAAGGGTGTACCAAGGGTGTGAATATTGAATTATTGGTGGGAGATCTTAGTAGGTGAAACCCAATCCAAGTTCTCATCCATATCTTGTTACCTCGTGCTAGTTTGCTTTGTTCCTTTATTTTGTTTCTTTATCTTTCTTTACTTGTTTTGTTTGTTTGCAGTAATACTATTCTATTAGGAACACCTTTCTCTGACAGAGATAAGATTCTACGTTCTTGGAACTTACCACCCTTGTCCCTGTGGATTGACCTCGATTACTACATCGGACCTCGTATAATAGTTGTAGAGTCCTGAGTGTTAGGTTACAAATTTAAGAGTCTGACTACTTGACCGGCCTAAATCGCGCGTCCTAAAATTGGAGGCGGATTTGAGGTAGTCGAGCTTTTACATTTTTAAACCTGAATCCTTCTAGGCCCCCGCAACTTTGTTTACGTGGTCAAAGTAGAAATACGGGGTCAAACATAGGGATAAGGGGGTAGTGTTGAGAACACGGGATCGACACGCTACACTCCGGCAGGTATAAAGAGAGATAAATTCCCAAAAAGGGAAGCAATAAGATGTCACAAATAAAATAAAGAAAACTATCTCCAAGTGGAGCTACAAGAGAGATTTAAGATTTTAGTCAATTAGCAGTTTTTAGGGGTTTTCATGCAACAGAAACAGAAAGATACTGCTCGAGCCAAAATGAGGTACGAAGGACAAGCGGTGGTAGAACTAGTCATGTACCCCTCCTCTCGAAGCGAGTACCTCTAACAAGGCATCAGCGCTCCTCTCGAGGTCGCTGGACTAAAATTAGAGTGGAAAGGTCACTAAATCAACTCCGTTCCAGGCACTCTCGTACTCTAAAATCGGATCAAACACTAGAGCCACAACACAACTCTCGAAGTTGTTGCGACGGGAAAGCACGATTCGTTAGCTAAGCGAAATGCGATCCAAAACATGCAAGCTAGAGTTCGGATATCAAACATAGCAGTCATCCAACATTGTGCACCAAGCATAGAGCAACAAGTAAATAAGCATCTTCTATTTCCATAAACAAATAAAGGGTCTTAATTACAATGCATAAGTAAGGAATTAAATGACAGAAAGTAAAGATAGGTGTCGCCTCCTTGATGTAGGTGGACGACAAGGTGATGTAGCTCTCCTGCCCGATATCAGTCAGAGGCCTAGCCCGATACAGAGGTTTCGGGCGACACACCCTCTCGGGCGGCACGCACCGACTGTCGACCGTATCGCTCAAGGACCCCATCGATACGCTCATGTCGGGTGGCACACCCTCTCAGGCGGCACGCTTGACAAGCTAAGCGTATCAGGTTGATATCGTGTCGGGCTAAGAGCTACGCATTGTTGTTGTCGGGCACTTGTGTCGCTCATCTACGTCGGTCGATGTCGGCCCGCAGTGTCGCCTGGGACGATCCTAAGTGAACTGTCCCCTCCCTCTTGGGATGAGGAGAAGCTCACCTAGTGTCGCCCGAGACAAGCACTGGGGCACGACACGTATGCTCTCGCAGTCTCCTCGGAAGATGGCTCAACTCTCGACTGTCTGAATTCTAAAACTCTGAATTCCGAACTGTCCACCCGCGAACTGTCTTTTCGGCTCCCTGTAGCTGCTATTTATAGTCAGCTGGTTGGGGAGAAGACATGGTGCTCAAAGCACCACGTGGCTCCCTTATGCGCCAGTCATTGGACGGGCCGATACAGAGGTGTCGCTCGACGTAGATGGTGTCGGCTATCGGTCGTGATGGGCGGCGCGCCTGCCGGTGGGTAGCTGTGTCGCCCGACAAGCTAAGTTGTTGAGGCGAGCTAGGCTCCCTGTCGGGTAGAAGGTGTTTCGTCCGCCAGCTTCTTCTCACGCGGCCCCTCTCTTGGTGAGCGTCTTTGTGTCAGCCAGCCCTGTCAGGCAGGGGTTGTCGCGGGCGTCAGGGAGGCCGAGACAGGCTTGGACTTATTCATGGGCTGGAGCGGCCCTTATTTCCCAAAAATGAGGAAAACTCTACAAAATATAGGAAAATTGGATTAAGAGCATTGCTTGTCCAATTATTGCGAAAGTGCTTGTAAAAGAGAGGAAAATAGCAGAAAAGGGCAGTTTTGATAACAAAATAAAGGGTAAAAACATCACAAAAATTGGTGTTATCAACTCCCCCAAACTTAGCGTTTTCATTGTCCTCAATCAATATTTAAACTATATTTTGTGATGTTTCTTCTTGCTTGGGAAAGCTTCTTGTTCAAAAAGTGAAGCAAAGATCGTAATGCCTTAAGGATAATGCTGTCTCAATATGAACAAAAGACTTAGTTTTCGCTGCCTTATTGTTAAAGTAAGATTTTTCTCTACAGCTTCGGCGAGACTTAGTTGTATGATTCCGAAGTTAGCTTACACACCAAACAGCTTTATTTTTGGGGTAGAAAGTTGTGTATAGGGTAGGCTAAGGCTTTTTGGGTTTTTCATTCTTGTCTCCCATCAGTCCATACAGGTAAGGGTCCGTTAGCGGACAAGTGGTCCCTGCAGTCCAAGCCAGTTGGCTTTAGAGCAGTGATTTCACATCCTACGTACCACTGCCCCGGATCTACCATGCCTAAAGATGGGTACTTTTGGAAGACAAGTGTGTATATATTTTTTTTCTTTTTCTTTTATTGGGCACAACTCTCATGCTTTTATTCACACTCATAAGGCTTCTCTCTCTTTTTGGGGTTTTTGTTGGGTAAGGGAAAACAAAAGAGATTTCTGCTGTTTGGGCAGCTTTTTCCTTCTCCATACTCGTCTCTTAGCTGTTTGTGAGATTATTATATTTTTGAAATTTTTGGCATGACAAAACATATTCTTTTGTTTGTTTGAAGCAGCATTATCAAAAAGATATAACAAAACTTGTATCTCATTAAGTACAAAGAAAACAAACTTTGCAAGAAGTCGCATCCGGTTTTTATTATTATTACAGCAACTTTGTACATATGCAAGGGAACAGAAATTTGTAAAGGACAGATTTTTGAAATTTTTTATATGGCATACATGCGTAGATTAGATATACAGGAAGCTATCAGATAAAAATGAAACCCTAAGCGTAGAAAGCTTGAAGAGTTAAAAATTTTATACCTCCCTCACTGGCACACGGGTACCCCCCCCAAACTTACTCCACACTCTGTCCCAGAGTGGTGAAGAAGGTAGGGTAAGGCAATGTTTAGACAGTGAGGGTTAGCTCGCCGATGTGCTGCAATATGCTCCTACGAAGTTGCAGCATGCCATTGGGAGGTTGTCTAGCGGGTTCGCTGCTGCCAATGAGAGGTTGAGCAGGAGCGTAAACCCTCAAAATTCACTTCTGGCCCACCTTTTCTCCAGATCTCTGTTGTGAACATGAACAAAAGGACTGATTATCAGTCCCAGTGCAGTCCCAGGAGTGTGTAGTTAGGGTGGGCCCTCTCCCTTAGGAGGACGGAACCGGAATGCCCCGATCTTGTTCGAAGGCCTTGGTCGCCGTACTCGTGCTGTCTCTGGAGATGGTCCTAAACCACCGCAGAGATAGGATGATAACAAGGTGACCCTCCATTTGAGCTATCACATGAAGAAGAATCCATCCCTTTCTTGTTGGTGCCGTTTCTGTCCGACAGTTGTTGCTGATCCCCACGCTGTGCTTGCTGGCGCGGCCGGTGGTTTGCTCCGTACGAGCCATACCTTTTATTCAGATTTAATATTTATTTACACGTTAGGCAGATAAAAGGAAAAACTGTTAAAACTTGTCTCGCGGTATAACCCCGAGTAGATCCAGGGCAATACGAGATCGGACGATACGAGGTTACCGCGCGATACGACTTGCCGCACAACACTACTGTATCGGGCGACAAGTAAGTCGGGCGACAAGGTCAGATGAAACAAAAGCCCGGTAGCAAGATGTGAAAAGCATGCCGCCCGATATGGGTATATCGGCCGATAAGGTCGCCAAAGAGCAACTGCTCGACATGACGTCACAAACAAAAAACGTGTCGCCCGACATGGTGTGTCGGGCAGACACCATCGGCCGTTATGTCATGCTTAACTGTGTCGGGCGATACAAAATCGACAGCGCGTGATAGGAGAAACCCGTGTCGGACAATAAGCCTGTCGATCGATAAGTCTGTCAAGCGATAAGCATGTCGGTCGAGAGGTCTGCCGGTCGATAAGTTTATCGGGCTATACCTTTGCTCATTGGAGCCATCGCACGATACCACGGTGAAGGCA
Organism: Alisma plantago-aquatica; assembly: GCA_963693085.1. Classification (NCBI taxonomy): domain Eukaryota; kingdom Viridiplantae; phylum Streptophyta; class Magnoliopsida; order Alismatales; family Alismataceae; genus Alisma; species Alisma plantago-aquatica. Next base: position 1,116,322,136 of record OY856412.1, read on the forward strand.
ACTGGCTGACACGGGAGTAAAAGGGCGGACTACTGCATGCACTACAGGTGGCTAAAATGAGTAAAGAGTGACAGCTCGACACGGTAAAACCACCGTTCTTATTTATAGCCGGCTCGTCCAGGGGCGAAACGGACACCTCTGGGGCGCGCGTCGGCCAACGGGTCAGGCGGTTCCCGAGATGATGGCCACATTAGTCTCATTAAGGGCAGTTATCCCCATGCACGATAGGGTGCATGCCGCCCGGGAATGCCAACCGTCACGGCCGTTGCGATGCCCGAGGGACCAAAGCCCGGTACGGGCGATCCTTCGTGCCAGCCGAGCGGCTGCCCGACATGGTTAAAACAGGCGGGCGTGAAAAAAAAACTAAGAGCAAAAACAGCGATCAAAGGGTAAAACATCATCGGCCAAGGGTTAAGCCCCTGACCTCAGAGTGCAATACTCTTCAATGCTTCAGAAAATTCTGCGATGACCCATAAAACAGAAGAGTCTACATGCTCGGCGCATGCTCTGACTCGGGTCTTATTACAATCCATAAAGTTTGTTTTTACTTGTTATAAAAGTGCAACCTATTCTATGAAAGAAAGAAGAGCTCGGGCTGCCTCCTGAGAGGCGTTGGGGTTTGCGTCGCCAGCTCGACAGGTGTTAGATCATCTTGATCAGCCCTCAACTGTACCCAAATCTTGTAGACTGATCTCCGCTCTCCTGACAAGCGCTTCATCTTCATAGAACCTTTTCACCCTGTGCCCATTCACCTGAAAGGTTTTGGTCGGATTGTCTTTGTCGTAGAGCTCCATCATCCCTGATGGATATATTTTTGACACTGTGAACGGTCCAGACCACCTCGTTTGCAACTTCCCAGGGAAAAGATGAATAGAGGACTTGAATAATAAGACCTTATCCCCTTCGCTTACATCTTTTCTCCTGAGATGGGTATCGTGCCACCACTTTGTCCTCTGTTTGTAAATTTTTGCATTTTCGTAGGCATTCATCCTCAGCTCTTCGAGCTCTTGAAGCTGCAAAAACCTTTTTTCTCCTGCTTTGTCGAGGTCCATATTCAGGAACTTGATTGCCCAAAGGGCCTTGTGTTCCAATTCTAACGGTAGGTGGCAGGATTTTCCGTAGATGAGATGGTAGGGGGTGGTTCCAATGGGTCTTTTGTAAGCGGTGCGGTAGGCCCAAAGTGCATCGTCAAGCTTCATGGACCAATCTTTCCTTGTTCGACTGACAGTTTTCTGCAAGATCTGCTTGATTTGTCTGTTGGAAACCTCTACCTGCCCTGATGTCTGGGGATGGTAGGGTGTAGCGATCTTGTGCTTCACTATGTACTTGTGCAAGAGTGCTTCAAACTGTCTTTCTCCAAAGTACGATCCTCCGTCGCTAATAACTGTGCACGGGACACCGAAGCGAGGGAAGATGGTCTTCTCGAAGAGCTTGATAACCAACTTGGCGTTGCAGGTTTGGGTGGCTACCGCTTCCACCCACTTCGATACATAATCCACAGCCACGAGTATGTACTGATACCCCCGAGATGGGGGAAACGGTCCCATGTAGTCGATCCCCCATACGTCAAATATTTCGACTTCAATCCAGCTCGCCATTGGCATTTCATCCCTCCGCCCTATGTTCCCCATAAACTGGCACTCTTTGCAAGCCTTCACAAACTGCGCAACGTATTTAAATAAGGAGGGCCAGTAGAAACCTGACTGTAGCACCTTTGCAGCTATTCTTTCGCTGCCTAGGTGACCACCATAGGGGGAGGCATGGCATTGCTTCAAGATGTCTGCGGTTTTTTTCTTCTGGGATGCACCTCCTGTATAAGTTGTCGGCGCATCTTCTAAACAAGAGAGGATCATCCCAGTAGTAGTTTTTAACCTCTGCGAAAAGCTTCTTCTTCTGATTGTACGTTATGTTAGGAGGCAGTTCTCCGCAAGCAAGATAATTGCAGATGTCTGCAAACCAGGGTAGGCTTTCTTCTTGGGCTTTGGCCAACATAAGAGCTTCATCGGCGTAGTCGTCGTTGATAGGAGGCCCTCTCTCTTTCTCAGTCACGATCCTTGATAGATGGTCTGTGACCACATTCTCTGCGCCTTTCTTGTCGATAATTTCGTGGTCGAATTCTTGGAGTAGTAAGGCCCACCTTAACAGTCTAGGCTTTGCGTCTTTCTTTTGCATTAAGTATTTTATTGCCCCATGATCTGTGTATACCTTGACCCTTGCTCCGATGAGATACAACCTGAACTTATCAAATGCGAAGACGATCGCGAGCATCTCCTTCTTAGTTGTTGTGTAGTTTACTTGAGCCTCGTCCAACGTGCGACTAGCGTAGCAAATCACATGGTGCTTCTTATCTTTCTTTTGCCCCAGGACTGCCCCAACCGCGTAGTCGCTAGCGTCGCACATCAGCTCAAAAGGTAAACCCCAATCTGGTGCTTGAAGGATGGGTGGTGATATTAAAGCATTTTTAAGGGTCTGAAAAGCACTTAGACAATTGTTAGAGAAAACAAATTCAGCGTCTTTTACCAGAAGATTGGACAGAGGTTTGGAGATCTTTGAGAAGTCCTTGATGAATCTTCGGTAATATCCCGCGTGCCCGAGGAAGCTTCGCACCCCCGTCATGGATCTTGGTGGAGGAAGCTTGGATATTGCTTCAGCCTTGCTTGCGTCCACCTCGATCCCACGCTTCGAGATCTTATGCCCGAGAACGATGCCCTCCCGCACCATGAAATGACACTTTTCCCAATTCAGAACTAGGTTGTTCTCCTCGCACCTTTGAACGACCAATGACAGATTCTTTAGACATCTATCGAAGTCCTTCCCATAGACGGAAAAATCGTCCATGAAAACTTCTACGATGTCTTCTAGAAAATCTGAGAACATCGATATCATGCATCGCTGAAAGGTTGCAGGGGCGTTGCAGAGTCCGAAGGGCATCCTTCGGAAGGCATAAGTGTCGTAAAGGCCGGTGAACGTTGTTTTCTCTTGATCGTCGAACAAGATGGGTACCTGGTAAAAACTTGAAAAGCCATCAAGAAAACAAAAGAAATCGTGATGCACTAACCTTTCAAGAACTTGGTCAATAAAAGGTAGCGGAAAATGATCCTTCTTTGTAGCCTGATTTAGCTTTCGGTAATCTATGCACATCCGCCAGCCGGTGACGGTCCTTACCGCCACCTCGTCACCCTTCTCACCCTTAACCACCGTCATCCCGCCCTTTTTGGGCACTACGTGGATCAGACTTACCCAATTGCTGTCGCTGATTGGGTAAATGATCCTCGCATCCCTAAGCTTTATTACCTCTTTCTTGACGACCTCCTTGAGCATCTGGTTCAGCTTCCTCTAGGGTTGAACCAGAGGTTTGGCAGATTCATCCAAGTTGATGCGATGCATGCACAGGGCAGGGCTAAGGCCTTTGATATCATCTACTGAATATCCTATAGCCTTCCTGTAGAGCCTTAACTCCTCAAGGAGTCGGTCTAGCTGGTTGCTTGAAAGATCGGCATTTACGATGATGAGGTTTCTATGCTCTTCATCTAAGAACTCATACTTCAGGCCTTCGGGCAACGCTTTTAACTCTGGCTTTGGCCTGGGTGCCTTCTCCTGAGGCTCCTCCTCGAGAGAGGCATACATCACAGACTCAACCACCTTATCCTTTTCCTGCAAGTCTTCGTCAGAAAGGTTGAAAAGGTTGAGATGCTTCGCGACCTCATGATCTTTGAGGTCGGGATCTTGACAGTTTATAGCCCTCAAGAGGGTGTCCACTATCCGGATATCTTCCTCTACTTCCTCGCAGAAATTATTGTAGCTATCTGCGAAACATGCTGATTCAGAGAGGGATGGGCTCTTCATGATCTCTTTCAGCTTAAAGTCGATATGGTCGTTTCCGACCCTTAAGGTGATCATCCCCTCGGAAACATCAATCAGTGCCCTCCCTGTCGCCAAGAAGGGGTGACCAAAGATGATCAGGCAACGGGGGTCTTCAGTTGTGTCGATGACGACTATATCGCAAGGATGAAGAAATCGCCAACCCTTATCAGCACATCTTCAACAATGCCAACGGGTCTCTTAAAGGTTTGGTCTTCCAGTTGAATCCGCATGTTGGTTCCGACCATGTCGGTCAAGCCCACCCTTTGCGTGAAACTTAGGGGCATGAGGCTAATGCTCGCCCCCAAGTCTGCTAGACCCTTGCGCTCGATGTTGTCTCCGATGTCGAACGGGATTGTGAAGGCTCCATGATCCCTTCTCTTATTTGGCGTGTCGGGCTTCAAGAAGGTGGAGGAGGCGGAAGCTAGATGCACAGTCTCTATCCTCCCTCCCCTTCTCTTCTTTGTGATAAGGTCCTTGAGGAACTTGGAATACATTGGCATCTCTTCCAATGCGTCAAGGAATGGGACTTCAAGATGCAGTTTCCTGATCGAGTCCATGAACCTTTTGTGACGCCTTTTCAGATTTGCCTTGATCAGCTTGTACGGGAACGACAGCCTTGGAGCGAAAGAATTCCGTCCTCCAGGTAGCTCCTCAGGGAACCCTTGTGCAGACTCTCGAACGTTTGCTTGTCTTTCTTCTCCTTCTGCTGGGTCCGCACCCTCAGGCCTTAGCTTGGGCTCAGGCCTGGCTTCGTCAGGGTGCTCCAGCGTCCTTTCAGACCTCAGGACCGCCATTACGGTAGATTCAGGGTGTGGGAGTGCTTTTATTACAGGATTCTCCATCAGAGAATCCATCTGGGTCAGTCGCTGATCTACCTCATGCTGGTGCATCTGCAAGCTGGCCATCTGGCGTTGCATTGCATTCAGAGCCCCAGGTCTAGGGAGCGTGTTCTGCACCAGTTTGCTGATGATGGTATTATGTCTCTTTATGTAGGCAGAAAGCTGACCAACCAAGCCAGGCTGGCTCAACCTCTTGCCTTCTCCCTGACATTCACCTTCAGAAAGAGACTTCTCACAGCGAGACATGGTATCACAGCTTGACGGAACAAGTCGCAGTTCTTCAGAGTTTCTGAAAAGGCATAAAAACCAAGTTTAGAAAATTGAATTTTTACTTTTGTGCAAGAATGACTACGAGAAAAGAAAAAGAAAAAGAGTGTTGTCAAGCTCATTTCTAAGCTTGAGGCACTGGAGTGTAGTTAGTGGATTCAGGTTTGTCAATAGTACCGCTTTTGCCTTGTCCCCGGCAACGGCGCCAAAAAGTTGACCGGCCTAAATCGCGCGTCCTAAAATTGGAGGCGGATTTGAGGTAGTCGAGCTTTTACATTTATAAACCTGAATCCTTCTAGGCCCCCGCAACTTTGTTTAACGGGTCGAAGTAGAAATACGGGGTCGAACACAGGGAAAAGGGGGTAGTGTTGAGAACACAGGATCGACACGCTACACTCCGGCAGGTATAAAGAGAGATAAATTCCCAAAAAGGGAAGCAGTAAGATGTCACAAATAAAACAAAGAAAACTATCTCCAAGTGGAGCTACAAGAGAGATTTAAGATTTTAGTCAATTAGCAGTTTTTAGGGGTTTTCATGCAACAGAAATAGAAAAATACTGCTCGAGCCAAAGTGAGGTACGAAGGATAAAGCTCCAGTAGACAAGTGGCGGTAGAACCAGTCTTGTACCCCTCCTCTCAAAGCGAGTACCTCTAACAAGACATCAGCGCCCCTCTCGAGGTCGCTGGACTAAAATTAGAGTGGAAAGGTCACTAAAGCAACTCCGTTCCAGGCACTCTCGTACTCCAGAATCAGACCAAACACTAGAGCCACAACACAACTCTCGAAGTTGTTGTGACAGGAAAGCACGATTCGTTAGCTAAGCAAAACACGATCCAAAACATGCAAGCTAGAGTTTGGATATCAAACATAGCAGTCATCCAACATTATGCACCAAGCATAGAGCAACAAGTAAATAAGCATCTTCTATTTCCATAAACAAATAAAGGGTCTTAATTACAATGCATAAGTAAGGAATTAAATGACAGAAAGTAAATATAGGTGTCGCCTCCTTGATGTAGGTGGATGACAAGGTGTTGTAGCTCTCCTGCCCGATATCGGTCAGAGGAATACAGAGGTGTCAGGCGGCACACCCTCTCGGGTGGCACGCACCGACTGTCGACCGTATCGCTCAAGGACCCCGCCGATACGCTCATGTCGGGCTGCACACCCTCTCGGGCGGCACTCTTGACAAGCTAAGTGTATCGGGTTGTTATCGTGTCGGGCTAAGAGCTATGCATTGTTGTTGTCGGGCACTTGTGTCGCTCATCTTCGTCGGCCGATGTCGGCCCGCAGTGTCGCCCGAGACGGTCCTAAGTGAACTGTCCCCTCCCTCTCGGGATGAGGAGAAGCTCACCTAGTGTCGCCCGAGACAAGCACTGGGGCACGACACGTATGCTCTTGCAGTCTCCTCAAAAGATGGCTCAACTCTCGACTGTCCAAATTCTAAAACTCCGAATTCCAAACTGTCCACCCGCGAACTGTCTTTTCGGCTCCCTGTAGCTACTATTTATAGTCAGCTGGTTGGGGAGAAGACATGGTGCTCGAAGCGCCACGTGGCTCCCTTATGCGCCAGTCATTGGACGGGCCGATACAGAGGTGTCGCTCGACGTAGATGGTGTCGGCTATCGGTCGTGACGGGCGGCACGCCTCCCGGTGGGTGGCTGTGTCACCCGACAAGCTGAGCTGTCGAGGCGAGCTAGGCTCCCTGTCGGGTAGAAGGCGTGTCGTCCGCCAGCTTCTTCTCGCGCGGCCCCTCTCTTGGTGAGCGTCTTTGTGTCGCCCAGCCCTGTCGGGCGGGGGTTGTATCGGGCGTCAGGGAGGCCGAGATAGGCTTGGACTTATTCATGGGCCGGAGCGGCCCTTATTGCCCAAAAACGAGGAAAACTCTACAAAAGATAGGAAAATTGGATTAAGAGCATTGCTTGGGCAATTATTGCGAAAGTTCTTGTAAAAGAGAGGAAAATAGCAGAAAAGGGCAATTTTGATAACAAAATAAAGGGCAAAAACATCACAAAAAGTGGTGTTATCACTACTTTAGATCCACTCTATTTTGGATGCATGATATAGGTCGGTCAATGGTACCTGTGTTATGGATTAGTGGACATATTTGATAGGTTGACTAATGCATAGTTATGTTGATTAGTGGTGATCTTTAGTAGGAACATTGATGCACAACAAGATGGATTGCTTTGACTCTCTGGATGAGTACCTAGGTTTGGAGGAGGAGTCTAGATATCTATCCACTCCCATTAGTCACTGAGAGATAGACATGGTGATGCTAGCTGCAAATGTGGTATTGCGATTAAAGAGTTAGGTACACTGCCATGCTTTGAAGTCATGTATAGTGAGATTGTATCTTGATATGATCCTTTCACATGTTGAGTTACACTTCATGTGGGTTCAAGGCATAATAAGGTGAATGAGAGATAAATAAAGTGTGTGTAGTCATTTGATTATTCTTTATATGATTCTAAATGACGAGATATCTTTTGAGATTTATCTATTATGTTTGGATATTGATTTACTCCTTTAAGTTAGTTAGAGCAATCATTCCAATTATATGTTTGTGAATGATTAGTTCCTTTATAGCTCATTATTGTTCTACTTTAAATTCAGTTTCTCGATGATATATCTTTTGACTATTAAAGTATTATAAACTATTTCTTTGAATTACTCATTTACGAAGAAAGTAGTCTCACCCCCTACTCAAATTTTTAGGGAAACTCAATAAATTGAAGAGTGTCAATGCCAAAGTAGATGTACAATAACATCCAAGTATTATATTAGTCAAGTACAATTTGTATCTGCCACTCTAGGTCCTAGTAAAAATATAAGAGAGTTATAATGATGATGGATACTATTGTTTCCCTAATAATAGAGAACATATACGATTATCAAGTCATATTAATATGGAAATGTGAGACACAAAATGAATATTTAGATATGTATCATTATAGTAGAGATCAAATTAGAGGATGGTCTAGTAAAGCTAGTTTATATGATTGAATGTGAGAAAAAAGTGTTTGAAATAGAAAAAAGAAATTTAAAGGTGATCTTATGTTAAATCCTCAATTTATGCTCTAATCTCGTGATTAGTGGATATCATGATATGTGGCTATAACAAGTTTATTACAACCTTTAACCATCAGATAGATATTCAGTTGGACATTACAATCTTGATATATGAAGTTTTTTTAGATCTTGTTCATGATAGTTCCTTGGTAACTGGATTTTACACTTGATTTTGATAAAAAAAAATTCCTAAAACAACAGTTGTCATAGGAGTATCGATATGGAGAAGTATGAAGGCTTGTATGTGAAGAATTGTATATATTCTATATATTGATTTGACATGGGTCAATACCATGTTTTAGGTCCTGACATGGTGTAGCAAGCAACTGAGGAGATACATGTCATCAGACAACAATTGAAATCATTAGGTGTAGATTGAAGTCAAATGTCAGTAAGAAAATGAGACCACTCTAGTTTCAAGTTAGAAACCATATTTTCTTGAACCTTTTTCCTTGGTAGGGAGATTGGGGTTTGGTAAGAATTGTAAGCTTTATCCTTGGTTCATGGGGCCATGTTCAATCATAGGAAGGGTTGGAAAACTATATATGTTGTTTCCAACTAAGTTGAGAAGGTCGCACGATGTCTTAATGTTTCTATGCCAAGGAGATGTCACCCTGACCTATAGCATATGTCACATTTAGTTAGGTTAGGTTAGTAGAGGATGTCCCCTATAAGGAAAGCCCCATTCATATACTGAATTGTCAGGTAAAAATGTTCACAAAGTCGCAAAAATACAATTACTGAAGATTTTGACACATCATTATGGTATGGAGGAGACATTTAAAGAGCTGTAGGAGGATATACATTTCTTGTACCTATTATAGTTTTAGAATTTCCACTATGGAATCCTATTAGGAAGGATGCGTTTTGATTTGCTATCCTATCTCACACAGTTTATATTTTGTTTTTCTTGAATACATGGTGTTATCTTGGTTAATTTGAATGATAATACTGTCGTTTAATGCTCCCTACACCTACTTTACATGATTTGGTTATGGTAACTAGGTTTTTTTTTGTTTGGGACCATAATTCAAGGAATTAGTGGCTTTCAAGGGCCTTTTCATCTTTATACAATCTTTATGTATGAATAAAATACTTTGAATTATTGGTGTTGATGGTGAGCTATTAGTCAACTAAATATTTTTAAAGTCAAACTGGGTAGTCAACAGACCTTTTCCTTGTTGGATAGACTATTCTTGCTGACTAACCACATCAAGGACATGATCATTTTTGTTGGATCACATGTAGTGGAGTGATATTTGTGGTTGGATTTCTATGCTTGATCATTGTTGCTATATCCCTATCATTCAATCACTTCCCTTTGCAAGGTACAAGATATTACATTTGTTGGATTATTTTTGGCAATCTCAACCTTTGGATCTCTATGACCAATCCATGTTGTCTACCTTTTTATGGCATGGTCATTAGTTGAATGAATATGAAGAATTTGGACTGACTATTGGGTGACCATATTCACATTGAGTCAGCCAGGTGGCTCATTGTGAACCCAAAATTGGGTCGCTCAAGCCAGAAATCATTCTGATTTGTGAAAGTCAACTAATTCTCTATGTTTTCAATTGAATTTTGTAATTTTAGATGAAATTTTGGTTTTCACTCAAATAAACCCCTATACGTATGCTAATAGTGAGCATAAATAATGTAACGGCCCCCTCCTCCTGTTATCTGTTATTCAGATGGACCAAGATGGAAAGGGACATTATCATATACATATGATCGAAGTCTATCAATTAACCAAAAATAATTATAAATTTCACTAAATGGAAAAGAGTTTGGAAACATAATGAAAGAGAAGCTCTCCAGTAAGTAGTTACACAATATGGAAATTTAATGTTTGCAACATGAAGAAAAACTATCTAATTAAATCCTTCATGGTAAGCATCTTTCCTTTTAGTGCCTTCTTCTCTGAATGACTATTTTTGTAGATTAATAGTAGATAAACCTAAAACCCCATGAAACAAAAACATTGTCAATATATCAAAATTTACTGGTATGTTTGGGAAACAAAATATTTGCATGTAGGTGTAACAACATAATAAGCCATTTCAACAAGTATGATTACAAAATTGAACATGCATTTTCTTTCTAACTTCTCAACCCTTAATCACTTGATATTTGTGGTACACTCCCTCACTAGAGAACTCATTTTTGGGTACTCTCTCTCTAGGCTTTAGTCCCTACAGTGGACTTTTCATAACCTTCCCGTTCTTGGGATTGGTTTATCATGACCTTCCTTTCTCATCTTAGCCTCATAATGTATCCTGGCTTGGCCTCATAATGACCATCGTATCCCATCTTGGTCTTGTTGGTGATCTTCCCATCCCAACTTGATCACCTGTCATCATAATGACATTCATACACCCCACGTGTATCACTTAAATCCATGAGAGATATGTGAGCATGCACAGTTATATAATGTGATACTCATAGAGGCTTTATAGATTGCAGGAACTAAATAAACAACAAAAATTTATTTGCAATCAATTTAGGAAACCTCAAAAAACCATGTTAGTTGTTTAAGGTGAGTAGTCATAGGCGTAACAACATACCTTTCTCATATGTAACTTAAAGTCCAAGTAAATAGGTGTAGTTAAGAATAAGCAACCAATCACCTTGAAATTAATGCATAACACTCAAGTATTACTATTTTTTCATAAACTGACATTGAGCCTGACTTGGGTTCCAAGTTAGGGTTTTGAGGTCAAATTAGGATTTCATTAGGGTACTGACTTTCTAAACCGTAATTATCACTTTTAATGCATTTTGAACTCACAAACCCTAATTTTGATGTTATATGCATTATCACTCTCAAATTAAGTCAAAGATATCCTTTTTATCTAAAGACTAAAATTTATCCATCTAAGTTATTTAAGCATGTTATGATCATTACAATCACGAAATTAGGGTTTACATGCTTTTAATACAAGAAAGTTAGTGACTTTAGGTACTTTTAGAATTATAAGTAGAACAACGTCTTAAAACTAATTTTATTAGAATCCTTGCATTTTTTGATCAACTTTCAAAAATATTTATCATTACCAGATATTCCTACGATTTTTTATTATTTTAACAAGATTAATTATTTTTGGCATGTAAGGGCTCGCCACCTAGGCGATGAACCTGGGTCCTGACCTTGCCAACTAGGTTGGGCCGAGCGAATGGGCTCACACCAAATAAGCTTGGCGCACACACGTGGATACTCACCAATCGGGACAAAAAATAAGGAAAAGGGATGGAAAGGTCCTTCTCTATAAAGAAGATGATTTAGGGGAAACTGAGTCTTTTCAACCCCAGGATTGCCTTCAACCTTGCTGTTTCATGAGCATCTTAGGCAGTCAACAATAGAGGTTGATTATGAGACCCTGAATCTTTGACCAAATGGCGAGGGTACTAGCACCTTCATCTGTCCTCGTCGAATTCACCGAGGGTCTCAATTTCCCTAGTGATGGTCGAAACTGAGAGGGAGATAAAGAGGTATCTCCATTAGAGTACATGGAGTGGCTCGGAGTGAAGGACGAGTCTATGAGAAGAATTGAGGACGTAGAGAGAATTGTAGAGTCGAGTGGAGTCTTGGGGAGTTGTTTGTTAACTCACAGGAGGGTACTATGGTTATGGTGGCAGGGTTGCCTTCGAGTTCATGAATTGGGAAAATCCTTAATCTCTCCCCAATGTAGGTAAAACCTAGGGTAGGTGGGTTCATAATCACCTCATGAATCCATTGAAAAGGTTTCTAATCTTTCCTATGTGTTGGGTTGCCAGGAAATCTAGCAGGAAAGACTTCAATGCTAGGTTTATATTTCCTTCTCTTACTCAGTGTAGATGATGATATGTGAAGCGTTAGATCATAATCTTACGGTTCAAACCAAACACATATATAAAAGGGGTTCGATCCCTAATTTTTCACAAACAAAATAAATCGTTATAGGAAATTTGTATTCTCGTAATCCTCTTCAGTTTAGAAAATCTAGAAAATTCCATGTCTCTCTCCTTTAATCCTTTTAATCCCAAATTTTAATGGAAAGTCTTAATTACTTTTTTTGAGGTGTGGATGAGATTCAAAGTTTAAATATATTTTTCTTTTACTCCATGTCTCCTTATTTCATTCATTTAAGGCATCAAATCAATTATATTCTCTTCCCAATTGGGGCATATTGATTATTTAGATAACTTTTGTCATAAAAAACAATGTGCAAATGAAACCAATCCAAAAGTCACATTGAACATCATTTTTCTAGAAAACTCCAAATAATTGCTTATGCAAATTATTAATTACCTATTACCTTTAGTAATTCAGCTATTATTGGATTTTATCTCTTTATCTTTCCATTTCCATTATTGGATTATTGAAAATAGTAAAATCAATGAAAACCATATCAAAGGAGAATTTTCATAATGAATCCTTACTTTAAAAAATAAGGAATTGCAAGTTTTCTAATGAATCCTTCACAAACCAATATTTTCATTTCAAATATGCAAATATATGTGAAAACTATGTTATAACATCCTTTCCCTCTTATAAGAATTTTGTCCTCAAAATTCAACTAATCATATAAAAAGTCCAGGATGAGACTTTTCCATGACCATATTTACCTCCCATGTGGCTTCATCCTCACCATGGTGCTTCGAGAGAACCTTTACCATCTACATATTTTTATTTCTAAATTTGTTCACCTTGGTATCCAATAATCTCACAGATGACTTGGGGTTTGTCAGCCTCCCTTGGAATTCTATCAGTTCAATGTTTAACGCATGGATAGGATCCTTCACATGTAGTGCTTTAGATTGGACTTATGGAGCACATCATGCACCAAGCTACATTGTGGTGGTAAATCTAAATGATAAGGTGGCCTTATCAATCCATTCTAAAATCTCAAATGGACACACATTTAGAGGTATCAAATTTCCTCTACTTTTAGCTATGTTTGGGAGGGGTCATATTTTCAGAAACACATAATCACCTACTGTAAAGTGCAAATCTGTCTACTTTGAATCAACATATGACTTCTATCGATCTAGGGCTTTCTTTATCCTGTGCTTGATCAAAGCAACCTTGTCATCAACATTTGTAGTTCCTCTAACCTCATCAAGGTCCTCTCACTGATATCATCATACCAATGAAGCGGTGACTGATACAACCTCCCATAAATAGCTTGATACAAAGGCATCCTAATATTGGCTTCATAACTATTATTATAAGCAAACTCAGCTAAGGGAAGGTATTGCTCCCATGATCAACCCCAATAGAGCACACATGATCTCAAAAGATCTTCTAAGGTATGGATCGTTCTTTCCGAATGTCCATCAGTCTTGGGTGATAAGTTCTCTTGAATTTCAACCTCGTACTGAGTTCCTCTTATACTTGTTTCCATAACTTTGAAGTGAACCTGGGGTCATGATAAAAAATAATGGAACTTGGAACACCATGCAAGAAAACTATCTCTCTAATGTATATCTCAGTTAAGTCTGGAAGGTTGACAGTGACTTTAAGGGAAAGGAAGTGTGTTAACTTTGTTAGGCGACCCACCACAACCCATACTGCATCATGACCTTTTCTTGCCATGGGAAGACCTGCCACAAAATTCATGGTGATCTGGTCTTGTTTCCTCTCAGGAATCAAGATTGATTGTAGTAACCCATCGGGTCACTGGTGCTCAACCTTCACTATCTGGAATGTGAGACAACTAGCCCCATACAAAGATATGTCTCTCTTCATTCCTGACCACCAAAAGTATCATTGTAGGTACTTAAAAATATTAGTGTTTTCAGGTTGTACAATGTACTTTCGTCCATGAGACTATTGCAAGATATAAGGGGAATCCTTAGGAACCCAAATGTGACTTTATATCATATCCCACCATCCACAACCACTAAGAGGTGTGTTTGAGGCTTTAATTTTCCATCAAGCCATTCATCCTTTCTAACTCTAGTCTAAATTGGTTGTTACAAGCTCAGTTTATAGGTCAGGATTGATCTAGATATTGGAAAGATGAATCCTATGTGCTAAAGGTTGTGGATCCCATCAATCAAAGTCTTCTAGTTTCTTTCACTTGTTAACCAAACAGACTGCACAACTAAGATGTTTTCTACTGAGGACATCGGTAACCACATTGGCTTTACTGGGGTCTATGGCGAAATTAAAATCCATCAGACATTCCATCTAATACCTTTGTTGCAAGTTCAGGTCCTTCTGAGACAACAAGTACTTCAGGCTTTGATGGCCGGTTAGGATGTCAAAGGTAGCCCCATACAGATAGTGTCGCCAAATATTCAAGGCATAGACAATGTATGCAAGTTGTAGGTTGTGGATCTGATAATTCAACTCATTGGGCTTGAGTTGTCTGGAAGCAAAGGAGACGTCATGCTTGTTTTTCTCTAGCACGCATACTAAGCCCATATTTTATGTGTCAATATAGATGATGAAACATTCATTACTTGAGGGTATGATCAAGACTTGGACAGAGCTAAGATTTTCCTTCAACTCCTGAAATTGTGCTTCACATAATCTGGACTAAGTGAACTTCTCATCCCTCCGTTTGAGCTTGGTGAAGGGCAAAACAATCTTTGAGAAATCCTTGATAAATTGTTGGTAATATCCAGCCAATCCCAAGAAGTTATGAATCTTGGATGTGTTCCTTGGGGTTGTCCATTATCGAACTGTTGTTACCTTGGTAGGGTCCACCAAAATGGTTCCTCTAGATATAATGTGCCCGACGAACATAATTCGACTTATACAAAACTTGCACTTTAAAATTTTCCATAGAACTTATTCTTTATCAAAACATCAAGGGCCTTACCTAGGTGTTCATGGTGTTGTTCTAGGTCATCAGAGTAAACCAAGATGTCATCTATAAATTTTTTGACAAAGGTATCAAGGAAAGGTTGGAACACACTATTCACGAGGTTCATGAACACACTTGAAGCATTAGACAACCCGAAAGTCATAACCAAAAACTCATTATGGCCATATAGGGTTTGAAAAGAAGTGTTTGAGATATTCTCACTCTTAACTCATTATTGGTGGTAACCAGATCTCAAGTCAATCTTTGAGAAGACTCGAGCAATTTTGAGCTAGTCAAATAGGTCATCTATGCAAGGTAGAGGACACTTGTTCTTATTGGTACCTTAATTTATCATTTTATAGTCTATTAACATGCAGAGTGATCCATCCTTTTGCTTGACAAAGAGGACTAGTACCCCCATGGGGAAGTGCTACGTCAGATGAAGCCCTTGTCTAATAGTTTCTGCAATTGCTTCTTCAACTCAAGAAACTTGGCAGGAGCCATCTTGTAAGGTGTTGTAACGACCCCGCCTCCCAGTAACCCCCAATTAAGGGAGACCAACAGGTCAGAGCCATTATCCCAATTTCTAGATCAAAGGTTCGACAAATAATCAATAAAAATTATTAAATTCTACCAGCTATATTGAAATATTGTAAAAATAAAAACTTTGCATACCTTTTGAAAACTTGGATCTCTAAACTTCTATCCACATATGAATTCTACTCTAACTAATCCTCCTTGTATTTTAATTCATGTATTTCACAATATGACAATTTACTGTTTGTCATTTTGGCTTGTACCTAAAATGTCGACAAACAAAACGTCGGTCAGCATAAAGCTGGTTTGTGGGGGAAACAATAATCATGCAATTATCCATAACAACATATTGCAGTAAATTACAGTTTAACAATCAACTTTACATTTTAAATATAACTGCGTGATCCATGCGTACCCTATCCTCCGCGTTGTCCTTGCAGTGGACCTGGATGCTACCTTCCTTATGGTACATCCCCATTAAACCCCTCATGATCCCACCTAACAGGTGAACCAGTTTCTAGGGTTGAGTCACATGGCACTACCCATAGGTAGCCCACTCCTTAACTCATGGCATGCTAAAGAGGCTCATGGCACTACACGTGGGTAGCCCAATTTCTAACTCACGATAACCTAGACCTTGCTCTAGGTTACCCCTTTTTAGCCTTTGCAAAGCCTCAGAGGAGGACCCAGATCTAAGCCAGTTATATATATATTTATAGTGATAATCATAGTCACTTTATAGTTGCATGAAATAAATAGGCATCCAACAGTTATTTTCAAGAAACTGATAAAACGTTCGGGAATCACCGTGAAACTAAAGTGATTATTCATTAGCGTAACCACATACCTGTCAGGCTGATAGAATAATCCATGCAAGTAAGAAGTCCAAGAAAGCAAGCACACATAATAAGATCATGAAATATGCATACAATTTCCTATTATTGATCATGCCATCAAGATCTATTAAACCTAGCTCGCTTCCTAGGGTTTCTAGTCCACTTTTAGGGTTTCCATTGCCATTAGGGTTTCACTTCATCTTTTACTATTTTAAACCCTAATTATCTCCTCTATTCATCATGAAAGTTACTAAGGTTATCTTTTAACAACATATAACCCTAATTTCGATTTAAAGGCACACTTAAACATTAATTAAGTCCATTAAGCTTCTTTTACATTAAAGCTACTATTTTTATCCTTTTAATCTATGACAAGATCGTTATGCTCATTTATCATCAATTCAAAGTTCATTATGGTCTACTTCACATATGAACTTGATTTGCCATTAATTCTATCTTTTATTCATTAGAAAACCCTAATCACTACATTAAGGGTATTTATCCACAATTAGGAACTTTTATTCTTGAAATAGCTTAGAATGATCTTATCTCAACTTTAATCATGAAATTGAACCATTAAAGCCATTAAGAGTCACATTTTCTAATATTAGGGTTTCAAGGCCCCTTAAAGCATATTTATGCACATGAAACTCTAAATTAAACCAAGTATGTGCAAAGTTCATCATTTTTGTACTTAATGTACCTTTTTACAATTAACATGTGAATATCAACTTAAATCATCCCTTAAACCCTACTAAAAGCATTAAGCATCTCTAAATAGGGTTTCTTAATCTTTAATTCATTAAAGTTGATAAATTACACTACTTTTTTAATTGCAAGAGGAATTAGCCTCTAAAACCATTTTTAATGAATTCCTCTAATTTTTATGAGCAAAATACATATATTATTTGTACCCATCCGAGCTACGGTTAACTTGATATGAATTTTGCAAAAATGACTTACTTTAGGACAATGAGGGGCTGCCATGTAGGCGTCTTCCATGCAATGTTGCAGGCCGCTTGGGAAACATTTCGAAAAGATGGTTTTATCCTTGGTTAAGTTGGCCAACTCTTCGGCCCACGGAGGGTAAACCCGTCCAACACCATCTCCTTCTCCTTCCTCGTGGTTTCCTTGCCGCTGCCGCTAGGTCAGAGCTGAATGCAGCCCGACCACTCCTTCCTGGACCTCGACAGCCATCAGGGATGGCTCGCCCACCTCCGTCGTGCCTCTACACACGCGAGGGTGCTAATGGATCATGGCCATGATGGCCAAGAGCAAGCTTAGAAGGTCTGTGACCATGGCAGACCTGCAGCCAACCTACGGATGTTGTGGGAGTGTCGGAGAACGGGGATGATGGCCACGTCTTTCTCCGGGGACGTGGGGATACTCAGCATCCATCAAGTTCATCTATTGGTTCCACATTTCTTCATAAATGTGCCACTCCTCCACCCTAGGGTTTTCTTGTAAATAAGAAGATGAGAGAGAGAAGGATGCTTGGGGTTCTCTGGAACTCGATCCAGCGGGTCTACCCCTTTTATGGGGGAGGATATCCTTGCCCTAAGATGCCCCTCTAAGAGGAAACAAGTCCTCTCCTATTAGGAATCCTATTCCTTCAATGAGAAGCAAGTCACTTTCTCTCTCTTAAATAACCTTTTGATGTTCATTATTCTTGAGATGTTAGAATTTCAAAAATCACCTCCTTTATCCTCTTAGTACTTGCCTTTTAATTATTTATCACGAAATCATGTTTTGTTTTAATAGAAAATACCACCTTTTTAATAATAACACAAAATTCATTCATTAATCATCATATTATCTTCTTATTTTCTATTATTGGTATTTTCTCTTTCCTTTTCTCCATTGGGGCTCCTTGGACCCCAAGAAACTCTAAGATTTCGAAATTCCTCATTAAGTATACTTATTATCCTTCTAGATGCATCTATTTCCATTACTTCACATTATCTTATTTATTTCTTAATAAAATATCTCTTTTTGAGGATTTCTCTTTATTTCTCTTTTATTTTCCTCATTGGTATTCCTTTTATCATTAGGAATCCTTGGGATACGAAATTCCACCAAGGATAACTCAATTATACCTCTTTTCACTTATTTCCCATATTTTTCATTATTTTCAATTTCTTCCTTAATAAAGAAATACTTAATTGATCTTTTCTTTTCTTTTTGCATTATATTGCAACTTTTGACTCCTTGGGACCCAAGGAACCCATGTGGCACGAAATCCACCTTTGGATTAAGTTCTTTTTCCTTCTAGAGGTTTCTACATCTTTCTTTTCTCCATTTCTTATTAATAATGGAGTTCTTTTGTATTTTCCTTATTATTGGGCCCAATAGCCAATAAACCCCACAAAACAATCATCAAGGCTATTGTAAACGAAATCCATTTATTCAAAACAAATTATATCTTTATTTGTTCAAATATCTTTAATATGAGAAATCACATTTCTCACCAAATGAACTCAAAAGAAATTGGGGTTATAACATCCTTCCCCTCTTATAGGAATTTTGTCCTCAGAATTCCATCAAGCAAACAAATAATTCAGGATAAGACTTTTCCATGTCCATCATTGGCCCCTATGTGGCTTTACCTTATCCATGGCACTTCCAAAGAACCTTTATCATCACATATTCTTTTCTTTGAGTTCTTTCACCTTGGCATCTATAAACCTCATAGGTGACTCAGGTCATTTCAGCCTCCCTTGGGGCTTACTAGGTTCATTGCTTAGCTCATGGCTTGGGTACCTCACATAGTGTTCTATATTGGACACCTGGAACACATCGCCTATTACTTTATCCTGAGGGTAAGGGCAAACTTAACCTTCTCCACCAAACCATGTCAAAAGAACCCATGTATCGGGGACTCATCTCTCTTAACTATAACTTCGAGGTGTCGGATTTTTATGTCACAGTTTCCCCCATAGTGAACTGCATGTCAGTCTACTTTGCATCAGCTTACAACTCATGTTGTCTCTGGGCTCCTTTCAGCCATTGCACGATTAAAGCGACTTCATCTACACACAATGTGGTCATTTCTTGACCTTCACGAGGTCCCTTCACCAACATCCTCTTAATGAAGTGGTGACCGACACAACCTCCTTTGCAAAGCTTCTTTACATCCCGATACTGGCTATGGTGGTTATCATCACATCTACCATAGACAAGAACTGTCGCCATGTATCACCCTGAATGAGTACACATGCTCTCATCATACCCTCTAGTCTGGATCATACTAACCATTAGTTAGGGGTGATAAGCGATACTAACATCGAGTTCATCATGTACCTACTTCCACCTTATGGAAGTGTATCTTTAGGTTATACTTAAGAACTTTTGAACTCATATCATGGTGTAGTGGAACCATCTCTCTCATATGTAGTTCAAGCGGATCTATCCCTTGACGGTACTCTTTCTTTCTCATGTCATATAGGTGAGGCGATCTACTATAACCCATATTGCATCTTGACCTTCCTTGGTCTAGGGGAGACTTATCACAACATCCATAGTGATGAACTCCCATTCCTTCTCACTGCGTTACTGGTATTTGTCCTTCACCTCCTGACTTTCATGGAAACATACCCCATGCAACTTAATGTTAAGCATCCAAAGTACTACTGTCACTTATTATCTTTGTAGTACCATGGTATATGGTGATCTTCAATCATGATCTCTTGTATTGTCTTGATTCCTTAAAGTCAATTCCTCAGAAACCCTAAACCACTCTAATTGGGTTTCAGAGAAGTGCATCTGAGGTTCTACCACCATCCTTTCATCATGATAAGCCCTAGACTGGCTAACCAGACAACCATTAACTTGATCAACCAATATTGTCACATCTGTGTGTTAGCCAAACTTATCTCTTTTTCCAACTGGGGGTTATCCTATCAACCTCTTCTAGCCTCCATCTAACTAGGCAGCTGTATCTCATCCAAAGCATCCATTACCACTTCACATCCTTAGGTGTTAGGTAACGTTGAATACATACACTCCCATGTACTCCACTTATCATCTCATCTCAGCTCTAAGTCTATCTTCATCAAGAAAACTCTGAGCTTATTCTCTTGGTTTTTCGAACTCATAGCTCATGATAACAACATCCTCGTAAGATGACTCCATTATTCCTCTTAGTGTTTGTAAACCATCCATGTATCGTTCACTCTATCAGGGTATGTTATCATCTCTGTCCTCATACCTCATAGCAATGTTCCAACTCACATCATCTTTTATCCTTGGTGTATGGCATGCGTATTGTCCTATCTCTCACTCCCATAATAAGAGGAAATACGCATTTGGTTGTAGTCCAAATACAAAGTTCTTCCTATTCCAAGAGTAGAGATGGTACATCCCACCTTGCCAGTACACCTTTAAATCTAAGTTGAAACATGCAACTTAATCCTCTATATCACAAACATCTCAATATCAAGTTATTTCCAAAGAAAACTAGTCTCAAGCCCACTTAGGTCCACACACATCCCTTGGGCATCTCCTCTAGGTCTATAGGGTGCTAGAATTTTTTTTGGGTCATCCCTCTTCCCTCATGCATCCAAAGAGTTCCCTACTCATCTGCCATTTGGGTCTCATGAGTTTATGAAGGTGATCAATCTCCTAACCCATGGCCCTCAGACAATGATAGTTGTTACCTCCCGACCCTATGGTCATGTGCAACTAGGGAATTAGGTAACTCCTACTTCCATTGGTCTTATCCCTACCTAACCCTAGGATAGACTTAGGATTCTATTATAGTATACATGTCAACTTGGAACCTTACCCAAGCCTTCACCATCTCTCTCTGTGCATTCTTGGGCTGACTTCCATTCTTTCATAGAGTCTTGGCAACCTGGCTACCTTGGTCAGGCCCCATACCGGTTACCTTCATGGTAAAACATCCACATGAACTTAGAGATAGTAATTTATAGGTCTACATGTTCATTCTCATACCATGTACTTTTCACTTACCTTATCAAGATCCTATGAAACCTCTTTAGATTACTTTAAAACCACCAAGACTGGTATACACCCTATAAGAGGGTCTCTCTCCCAAGATGGGAGGAACTACCTCTTGACAACAAGGTCACAAATGCCCTTAGTTCTAGGGTTTACATCCACATGCTTAACCCTAGAAAGCTATTAAGGCACAAGCAGACCACCTACTAAACCAGGCTAGGACATAAGGGTTCTCATTCCTCAACATTAGATCAAGATCGTACCTTCCCATGTCATCAACTTGGCTGGGAGGGGTTCGCCAAACATACCATAAACTTAAGGGGTTTTCCTTTCCTCTCAAAATAAGAAGTACCATGCTTGCATCTATAGAAATTCAACTCTCATCATGAGCATCAGGTACACCACTTCCCCTCTTAGGCCTAGGAACCCTAGGTTTACTTTTTGGGTGTCCAAATACACGATCAACCTCTTAACCACAACCAAACATGTCCAAGGCATGACACACACTTCCTGTCATCCTTCTACTCGAGCAACACTTTAGAGTCGAGTCCTCCTTAAGGACAACCAACAAGGTACAAGGCCTCACAACCTGCTACTAAACCTCTCCAGGTCAAAGGAACTCTTCTCCCTATCTCAGGAGGTAAACACCTATACCACAGGCACATAGGTACCAGAAGCATCATCCTCTCTCTAGGGTTTGGTTTCTCTAAAGGCAACCAAGACACCACCAGCCTCCACTATCATCCACTTAGGTTACATCATCCTCAACTCCCCACTTTTCCTCATATCTCGGAGTCTAGGCTTCCAACCTTCTTATGCGGGGTCCTTCTTTCTCTCTCTAGAGCTAACCCTACAACCAACCTTACTACTAGAGGTCCTCTCTCCATGAAGGATCAAGCTCACAAGCATACCCCTACCTGATGAAGCCCATATTCAAGCTTATGTTTTCTCAAGGTTATCCATAACTCTATATGCTTATATCATAAGATATCCCTCATACTCTCCTGGCTAGGGTTTCAACCTATTGCTTGCACTATTGACGTATATTGGGTGCCTACTATGCCATGCTCATATAAGCTCATGGGGTTTCCATAGGTCCTTCTCTAACCTCATCAATGAAGGAGTTATCCTTCACTCTAACATGCACGACGCTTCCCAGGGTTGGGTCACCAAAGGTACTCAGTCATCCAACCTCTCATGGCTCATATGGCATCCAAGGCATGTCCATCCCAAACACCTGGTCCACCATGACACCTAACTCATCATGCCATCTCTCTCTCTCTAACCTTCACTTAGGGTTAGGGTTAACATCATTCTTAGAGGATATGCTAGGTCTCTACTTTTAATGGAGGTCTTTACTTCCATGACTAACTCTCTCTACTTATCCTCTTGGCAAGAAGGTCTAGCCTCAGGTCTCTCCTGAGGGAAATGACAACTCATGTCATATGACCTAAGCATGTATCAATTCTTTAGTTTAGCTTATTCTATTAAGCTTATGTCCATGACATTTTATTTACATGATTTTCATTAATTTGATGGAGGATTCCTTAATCCTTATCAACCTTACCCATACCTCAAGAGGGTGAGGAAAAGAGAAGAAACCCTAATCCTTAAAATCCTTAACAACATTTGAGTTGAGAAGGGATGAACAAGATGAGAGAGTCCTAAAGGTATCTTATTTCGAGTCAAATCCTGAGACATTGGCCAAGCAGTCACATAGCTCCGGGATTCCTCATATTCTGACTAGCGATGTGGAGGAAAATCTTGCCACCCCCAGACGTGATCCTTTTCTAGACACCTCTGTCTTTTGGAAAATCCTCTAATAACTCCCTTGGGTTCTACAAAATTTGTAAAATTTAATAATTAGTAAAGATTAAGTGAGGAACCTTGGCTCTGATACCAAATTTAATGTCTCTAACCTCTTGGTATCCCTTATTAGGGGGTTACTAGGAGGCAGGGTCATTACAGGTGCCCTAGAAATTGGGTTTGTCCCAGGAGCTAGCTCTATCTAGAAGTCCACTTCTTTGTTTGGAGGTATGCCCACCAAATCGTCTAATAACACATAAGCATAGTCCCTAACTACCTCTATTTCTTCTAAGGGTCACACCTTCGGTCTGGATCTGTAACTACAACTAGGAATGCTAGACAACCTCTAACTAACATCCATTCCATTTTCACATCTAACACATATAGATTGGTGGTAGCATCCTTCCTACATCTAATGGTAAAGGGAGCATGACCTGGTCTCTCTACTTTAATTTTCTTTTCCCTACAATCTATTTTTGCATTATAGTTATAAATCCAATTCATTCCTATAATGACATCAAAATCATTCATATAAATTAGTAGGGAGTTCATTGTTCATATATTTTATAAGTATAACTGATGTCTTTAAGAGGAATAAAAAGATATGACCACTAGGGGTAGTGACTTCTAAGACATATCCTAAGTCCTTAAAGTAAAAAAGCATAGTTGTGAGACTTCTTGAGATGAAAGTATTAGTAGAACCAGAGTCGAATAAATCTCTAACATTATGGTCCATTATATCAAGCATTCCTACATTGCTTTACATCATCAAAACTATTATGCACTTCATGGTAAAGGATAGAAAATGGAATTCTAGGGATATTTACCTTCTACGAGTTGGTTGGCATTAGCCTGAGCCTCTTCATTATCAATGGAAAAGACTTGGGCCTTTCTCCACTCTCCTATAGGTGGGGATGCTCCTTGGGGTGTTGCAGCCGCTGGTTGGGCTGCCACTGGGCCCAGACCTCAAGGGTCGGGTCTATGAAATGTCCCTCCTACTGACAACAAAAACATGCCTGCTTCTCAAAGTGGCACTTTCCAGGGTGCTTCCTCCAACAGATCTAATAGATGTGATTGCGGTCCTCATGATAGGACTTTCCCTTTCCTCCAGTCCTTCACTTTCCCTTGTTATGACCTTGGCCTCTTCTACTGCCATTCCCTGGGATAGAAGTGCATTCTGTGAACCCTAAGTATCCCTTAGACAGGTTTTGAGCAGTCAAGACAATCTTCTCCATGTCTAGGGCAAAGTAAAGGACCTTAATGAAGTTTGGGGGTTTGCTCTCAATCACATGGGGCTTTATCAGGGGATTCTCCACTCATCACTCTTTATTCATCATATATCTAAAATTCTCCAAGAGATAAAACATTTGAGCATAGTCCTCCAGGGTCATGTTACCTTGATAAAGGATCATGAACTGGTTTTCCTTCTCTTTCTTGATGGATTTGGGTATGAATCTTGTGGAGAATATGGTACAGAAGTCCATCCAAGCCACCAGTTATGCAATCAGATTTCAATCAGTGATGTAATTCTCCCACCAGATCTTTGTGGCTCCCTCCAAAAGGTGTGTAGCAAAGAGAACCTTCTTATTATGTTAAACCTCTAGAATACAGAAACCATTCTCCACAGTAAGGAGCCAGGCATCCACCTTGTCAACCACCTCAGCCTTGTCTTCATCCTAGAATTTCTCTATATTCAACTTGATGAAGTCTAGGATGGTGGCTCTGACATAAGGGTGGATAGGTAGCGGTGCATCAGTCTCATCTCTAGCAACATCTTTGAGTGCTAGGGAACTAATGACCTTTGTGAGCTTCTTCTGATGTCATTCTAGAGTGCATCAGGGGTGTGAACTATGACTTTCCCAATTGTTGGCCTAGAGTTGGAAGCATGGCTAGGGTTATCCTTGGGCTTGGTCTCATCTTCTGACATAGGTTCACCTTTAGGGTCACCTTTCGGGTTTGGGATGTCAAAGGGGACGGGCTTGGGCTTAGAGCCTCCCTCAGAAGATGCCTACTATGGCCTCTTCTTCTTACTAGAGGACTCTTCCTCCATAGTATTCCTCTTCTTCTCTGAGGATCTCTTCCTTCTGTGGTAGTGACTTCCCTCTGGGTGGTCCCTGAGTGTCTCATCAGGGATGGTAGTGGTCTTGAAGTGAGCCATGTTGTTTCACATAAATACATTATTAATCTCAGTTTAACATTTAGGACATTCAAAGAATCATACAATTATGTACATGACATCTTATTTACATGTATTTTATTATTTGACAGAGGGTGCCTTAATCCCTATTATCCTTAACCCTAAACTTAGAAATATAGAGGAAGTAGTTATTAGGTCCCTAGGTTTTTGGTGTGTGAAGAAAGGGGGTAAGAAGGGATGAAATTAGACGAGAAGAAATCCTACATGTATTTTGATTCGAGTAAAATCCTTTGACTTTGGCCAGGCAGGATGCACAGGCCGAGAGTCCTCGTAAGCTGACTAGCAGTGTGGAGGAACGTTTTTCCAGCCCATGAGTCATGGTTCCTTCTAGACACATCTGTATTTAGAAAACACCCTAATAATTCCTTTAGGCTCTACATAACTCTTAAAATTTAGTAACTATTAAAGGTTAAATAGTAAACCAGGCATTGATACTAAATGTAACGAATCCCTCCCCCTGTTATCCCCTATTTAGGAGGACTGAGAGGGAAAGGGCCATTATCTTATCTACAAGATAAAGGTTTATCAATTAATCATAAATAATTATAAATGTTGCTAAATATAAAAGAGTTTGGTAACATAATGAAAGATAAACTCTCCACTAAGGAGTTGCATGATATGGAAAGCTAATGTTTGCAACATGAAATAAAACTATCTAATTAAATCCTCCATGGTAACTTTAAGCATCTTTCCTTTTATTAGCTTCTTCTTTGAATGTCCAATTTTGCATATTAATAGCATATTAATCTAAAACACTGTGAAATAAGCTCATGTCAGTATATTAAGATATACTAGTATGTGGGGGAACAAAATATTCACATGTAGGTGTAACAACATAATCAACCATAGCAACAATTATGATTATAATATTGAGCATGCATTTTCTTTCTAACTTCTCAATCCTTCGTCACTTAACCGTTTTGGTACATTCCCTCACTAGAGTATTCATTGTGGGGTACCCTCTCTTTACGTTTTAGTCCTTGTAGTGGATTTTTCATAACCTTCCCAGTCATGATTTTGATTTATCATGGCCTTCCTTTTCTAGAATGGCCTCATAATGACCATCCTATCCCGACTTGGCCTCCTAATGACCATCATATCCCATCTTGGTCTTATTGATGATCTTCCTATCCCATCTTGATCACCTGTCATCATAATGACATTCATACATCCCATGTGTATCACTTAAATCCACTATAGATAGTTGAGAAAGTTACACTTATATACTGTGATATTCATCAAGACTTTATAGTTTTTAGAAATTAAATAAACAATCGATAATTTATTTGCAATCAATTCAGGAAACCTCAGAAAACCATGAAAGTCGTTTAAGATGAGTAGTCATAGGTGTAACCACATAGCTTTCCTATATGTAACATAAAGTTCAAGTAAATAGTTACAATTGATAATAAGTAAGAAATCGCCCTCAAATTAATGCATAACACCCAAGCTTTACTATTTTCTTCATAAACTCACATTAAAACTGACTTGGGTTCCAATTTAGGGTTTTGGGGCCAAATTAGGGTTTCATTAGGGTTTTGGCTTTCCAAACCCTAAATATCACTTTTAATGCCTTTTCAACTCACAAACGCTAATGTTGATGTTATATACATTATTACTCTCAATTTAAGTCATTTTTTATCCAAAAGACTAAACTTTATTCATCTACCTTATTTGAGCATCTTAAGATCATTAAAATCAAGAAATTAGGGTTTCCATGCTTTTAATACATTAAAATTAGTAACTTGAGACACTTTTAGAATTAGAAGTAGAACTAGGTCTCGAAACAATTTTATTGGAATACTTGCATTTCTTGTCAACTTTCATATATTATTAGATATTCTTGTAATTTTCTATGATTTTAGCAAAATTAGTTACTTCTGGCCAATAAAGGCTCACCACCTAGGTGGTGAGAACGAGTCCTAGACTTGCCAACTAGGTTGGGACAAGCCAATGGGATCACACCAATTAATCTTGGTGTGCTCGCATCGATACTCGCGAGTCAGGGCAAGAAAAAGGGGAAAAGGATAGAAAGATCCTTACCTATACAGAAGAGTAGTCAGGGACAAGTGAGTCTTTTCATCCTCAGGATTGTCTTCAACCTCACTACTTCACGAGTAGCTTGGGCAGTCAATGATAGAGGTTGACTCTGAGATCCTGACTCCGTATGGGACTGGCAAGGGTACCAACACCTTTGTTTGTCCTTGCCAAATTCACCGAGGGTCTCAATTTCCCTGGTGATGGTCGGAGTCGAGAGGGCAACAAAGAGGTATCTCCAGTAGAGTCTAGGGAGTGTCTAGGGGTCAAGGACGAGGCCAGGAGAAGAATTGAGGGAAAGGAGAGATATTAGAATCAATATGAGTCTTTGGGAGTTGTTTGTGATCTCATAGAAGGGTACTATGACCTTTTATAGTCCTGGGTATGGCGGTAGGGTTATTGAGTTTGCAAGTTGGAAAAATCGTTAATTTCTCCCCAACATAGGTAAAACCTAGGGTAGGTGGGTTTGTAATTACCTCTTATATCCATTGGAAAGTTTTTTAATCTTTATCATGTGCTAGGTTGTAAGGAAATGGAGTAGGTAAAATTTCAATGATGGGTTTCAGTTTTCTTTTCTTACTCGGGGTGGACAACGAGCTGTGAAGCATCAAATTGTAATCCAACATGTGAGACCCCTGACCTAGCTTAGTTCTTAACCTTTCTTATCTAGATCAATATGGTGATTAAACCTTATTCTAATAATGTGATGATCTTTAATAACATATGACATGGTTATGCTTTCAGTTTGGTCCTATTTGGATGATATTTGAGCTGGTTTTGCTAAATGTATGCTTGTTTTGGACCAAATTACAATTTACCCATGTTCAGGGTTTATCTTGAAATTTTTCAGATGTTGAATGTGCCTCACATGTCTTAGAGTCATGATCTATAGTATGAAGCTGGTGGGTGCCTTCTTATACCTTGGTTTGATGAGGAGAGAAGTAGTGACATCTAGGGTGTTGTTTCTAGGGTTTGCTTGGATGCCCTAGTATGGTGTTGACCATATGTTGATTGTTTGAGTTCTTGGCTTTTTAGCGACCACCTTTGTGTTTTCTTGGCTTTAATCACTATGGTGGGTGGTGTTTTGGTTGAGCCTTTAGTTTCCTTTGATCGAAGAGGCTTGGAGGTCTCTTTGGGGCCGAAGATGGCCTAGGGTTTCATACATGTTTGTTCGTTGATTTTTCTTTGACCATGAGCCTTTGCGGCCATGTTTCCCTTCTATTGATGGTCCTCTAGGACCAAGTGAGGTCACTGATCCTTCTCTTTTTTCACAACCTTAGTGTCTTGCATGGTTTTAGTGGATGCATGGTTGATCTTAGGTGGATAAGTGGCACCTATGTGCTTGACACCTAATCCCTTTCACCTCTCTCTACCCTTGAGTATATGTACCTCACTTTTCCTCTCTCATCTTTGGAGATTGGGCCTTGGAGATTGGGGGTGAAGAGGAGATCATTGTTGGATCTTTGGTGGTTGATCATCTTGAATGTGGTGATTCCGAGTTGGAGCATCTTCTCTGGTTTATTTGTTGGTGATCTTTGATCCTTGGTAAGTGATTCATCCTCTTGATTTCATTTCATAAAACCCTAGATCTTTCTCTTCTCTTGGGTGAACCCATGGTTCTCCATGGTGGTCTTTTGAGAAACTTCTCTCCATATAGGTCGAATCCATGTTTTTCCATGGTTGTACCTATTTGGGATGAAGCTCTTCTTCTCCCTTTTTTTCTCAGACTATAGTTTTACATCTCTCTTCCATGACCTTTAACCTAGGATTTTCATCTCTTTTGAGGTGGTGACTAACTTGGTTGTGGAAGTGATCAAAGCTTGGTATTCTCTCTACTTTGGAGCTCTTTTCTTGGAGGTAGTTTTATCATAGGCATGTGGGTTATATAGTTGTCTTCCCTACTATTATTGCACTTTACTTGTACATGCAAAAATTATTCCTAAAACGTGATCACATGATGTTTATGATGATATAATGTTTAGAGTTTGAGTTCCTATAATGATATTCATTAAAATTCTCCTTTATCTAACCCTAATTCCTATACCTGATATTCTATGGATGGTGGTAGTGCTAGTTTCACATGAACATGTTTTAGGTTGGTT
Organism: Alisma plantago-aquatica; assembly: GCA_963693085.1. NCBI lineage: Eukaryota > Viridiplantae > Streptophyta > Magnoliopsida > Alismatales > Alismataceae > Alisma > Alisma plantago-aquatica. The sequence continues at coordinate 1,116,351,450 of OY856412.1, forward strand.
TGTCATCTTACTTAAGGTTCTATTTTTCTTTGTTTTAATGGAGATTTTTGGATGCATGTGATGGTTTGGATTGTGGAACCTTCCCTCATGATAAGGGTTTGGTTACCCCTATGTGTTGATGATCATTATCCAAGAGTTTTGTGTGGTGATTGCCTTATGTATCTCTCTCTCTTGAGATTTCAATTTATTGTTGGTTATCCATTTGTTTTGATCATGATTTGTGAGTAGTATTCTCTCTAAGATGATCTTCAAGTTATATTCCAAGTACTTGAAGGCTTGGAGGTGATTTTTGGTTAATCAAATGGTTCCCTTTGGTTTTGGTTGCATATATGATCCTTTATCTTCAACAACGATGTTTTGGATTGTTTCCTTCAATCGCTGAAATTTACCTTCAATCTAGTGGTCTTTGACCAAGGGTTCTCCCCTTTGAACAATGATGTGAAGATGTTTCCTTCGGTTGCATAGATTCATGGTCTTATACCATGATGGTTCTCTTCTATCGCTGGTATGCTATGGTTTCTTCAGTCTCTAAAGACCTACTTTCCGCTTTGCTCGTTTGTTATCTTGATGATCTTCAATCATAATAGTATGTACTCTTTGATCACATGGTGTGTGACCTAACACTCTCTTCGACCGAAGGTAATCTATGGACATATGGTTCCTATTCATTATTATCTAGTGATGATAATAGTGGACTAAAATTTCTCCAAAAATGTGGGAAATAATGTATCTAGGGTTTTGATATTAAATGATGTTTGGAAACCCTAATTGGTTACAATATCAAAACCCTAACCATAATATGGAATTATAATATAGTTTTCAACCTTATTCAAAGTGGTAGTATGCAATGATGATGCATTGGCAGACTCCTTCTTGTATAACTTAAATGTTGTAGGTTGAATAAATATCATGGCTTGTGGTTTCTACGATACACTTGATATGATGCAGAGGGTGTTGAATATGATCCTTTGTAAGGCATCCTGTGATAATATAATGATGTTGTTTAGGAACTATGTGATGTGGGTCTTATGACCTAGCAGAGGCATTGTGCCTAGTTTGAGGTGATATCCTCCTGTAATATGATGAGGGATCACTATCCCCTAGTGATGTGATAATGTTGATGGCCTTGTATGGGAGTGGTATCAAGTGATGATGTGACAATTTTATACCTCATACATTTTATATCTTATGGAGTTGTATCTTACCCTTATCTTTGTAGAATCTGTTTAAGGTTGGTATACTATAACTTGATTGATGCTACCCAAATGGCTTAATTAATCAACTGAAACCCTACTCATGTAGTTTCCTTGAGCCATAGATCCATCTTCAGCATCAGTACTTGTTGGATGGTGAAATGCTTCTCCCTTAGTGGAAGCTCGAAGTCATATATGGTTGAGTATATGCATTTCATGGGATTGGCTATAGTCATACCCTAGCAGGAGAATGGTCGAAGCTGTATCAAAAGTGATGTGATTTAGTATATACATGATATATTTTGAGTATGGTTGTGGTCATACCTTGGTAGGGGTGCGACTGTGGTCATAACTCAATTTTCACTGGTGTTGTGCCTATATACCATGGCAGACTAGGCTGATTTGTAGTTTGACTTTATACGTCATTACAGAGGACTCGGACTGACTGAGGGTGTGGGATATCATAGTATTTTTATTCCTCCTAGATCTTATATGGAACTAATTTTGACTTAGTAGTGGTCAGTTTGAGCATAGTGGTATACCTCTTCTCCTCAAGGAATAATAAAAGATGTAATACATAAATGTAGTATATTTGCTTAGCGTTAAACATGACTCACATTGGGTGACCCTTTGCCTTATTCTCTTGTACTGATTAGTTGATTTATTATGCAATAAGAGAAATCAGTTGTTATACATGTTCTTCATATTCCTTCATAAAGTATAAGATCTTCTACTTCTAAGTTGTAGATGCCTAAATTGCTTTAACAATGTTAATTACTTTATTCATATCATTTAGTTGAATCTGCTCAACCTGGTAATAATATTGCTTTCCTAGTTAGCCTAGTTGTTAATAATAGTTTTTGGAAGAGAGTTATATCTCTTGTTGGGATGTTGGTCACACCCAGTGGGTTTCCACATGTTTTAGGTGGTCGTGCACAATGAGGTAGATACCGTGTGGTTGAGGTTGAGCAGCGAGAGGAAAAGTAGTTGTTAAAGGTTGGATATGTTGCTACTATTTTGTAGTAGAGTCTTATGTGGTGCCTCGGTAATCTCAGGTCCTTGGGGTATTTTATGGATGTTTTATATCGTTTAGTTGAATCTGCTCAACCTGGTAATAATGTTGCTTTCCTTTTTAGCTTTTTTGTTAATAATAGTTTCTGGAAGAGAGGTATATCTCTTGTTGGGATGTTGGACTCACCCAATGGGTTTCCACATGTTTTAGGTGGTCGTGCACAATGAGGTAGATATCGTGTGGTTGAGCAGCGAGAGGAGAAGTTTTTTTTTGAATGGGACCGAAATCATTTTATTAAGTCAAATCTTGTTGTGCTAATACAATGACTTCATTATCAAAATTGCCTAACAGAGAGAGAGAGATGTCTAACAGTCGAGCCTTAGTGTCTAGAAGGTGACTAGCCCTATTTTCCTCTCGATATACATGCTACATGTTCATGGCGTTCAGTTCTAATGTAGTTTCCACAATATGTTTGATTATGAAGTCCTCGTAGCCTCTACCATAGCTGCCCACCTTAATTTCTCATACCACATTCATGTTATCTATTTCCACCATCAGTCTTGTGAAACCCAATCTTCGTGCTTCCTTTAGTGCATGGATCATAGCCATGTCTTCCACCATGAGAGATGATGTAGCGTGACCCAACTGATATTGTATTGTCCCCTTGGTCACCCCTTGTCCATCACGTATAATGGCCCCTCCATATGCTATTGTCCCGATATTCCAGCTTGTGTCCATGTTGAGTTTAAGCATTCCTTCTCCCGGCGGTGTCCACCTGATATTCTCTGACGTCGAGGACCTTCTCCCTGTCGAGCTTGTCTGGTTTGTCTGATACTTCTGATAGTCTTGGACCAAGTTGATGAAGCCTGCCACCAGAGTCAGTTCATAGACTGGCTTCTCCTAAAACAGGGCCTTGTTCCTCATTGTCCATGCAATCCACAACATAGTTGCGACTCTCTCGACCACCTCCTCCTTTCTGTAGCTTGTCAAAACATGAAACATGTCCGAAGTGTTCACCACCAAGTCGGTGACTCTGATCAGTTCATCTCTGTCACATGCCCAAACTCTCTTCGCAAAGTTGCAGAGTAGGATCACGTGAAGGTCATCTTCTTCCACTTGTTTACACCATTGATAGATGCTCGTTTCTGTGACCTTCCTCCTATGTAGCATGCTCATCGTTGGCAGGGCTTCCTTGCATAGCCGCCACACGAAGTGTAAGAGTTTGGGCGGCCATTGCTTCTTCCACAACTTGTCCCACTCGTTGCCCGCCATCCCTGGCACACCTGTGTTGCCCTTTGTGATGAACTGGTAAGCTGAGTGGGTAGTGAACTCTCCTCTTGGGTCAGGCTCCCATGCAATTTGATCCTCCCCTGTAGATGCATTGATCAAAATACTGAGTATCCTCTCATGTAGGGTAGGTGGCAGGGATCTTCGGACCTTCTCCCCATCCCATGTTACTTCTGGCTGCTTGCTGAAGTACTGGACGTATTGCTCCTGATCGTTCTAGTCCTCACCTCCCTCATTATTCCGTTCTTGTAATCTACCATAGTGTCCAGGCACCCATATGTCCCTGAATGTGTGTGTAGCCTTCCCTTTGCCAATGCGCCAAATGAAGCCCTCCATAACAAATTGTACAACCCCTTGAATGCTCCGCCATGTGTAGCTTGGTCCATGACCCACGCATGCCTCAAGAATGCCTTTTCTTGGATAATACTTGGACTTAAGGACCCATCCAGCTAGTGAATTTGGGTTTGTAGCTAATCTCCACCCTTATTTTTCCAACAAAGCTAGATTGAAGGCCTTCAGGTTGTGAAAACCAAGACCACCGTTTCCTTTAGGTTCACATAATGACTCCCAGCTGATCTAGTGTATCTTCCGCTCCCCCTCTTTGGCCCCCCACCAAAACCTCATGATCATGCTACAAATATCATCTTATAGGCCATCCGGTATTTTAAACACACTCATGATGTAGGTTGGTATGGCTTGGATCACCGCCTTTATGAGGACTTCTTTTCGTGGTCTAGACAAAAGCTTTTTTTTTCAGCATTGCAGTTTCTTCCATATCCTGCCCTTAATGGAGGTGAACACCTGTTTCTTGGATCTCCCCATTTCCGTAGGTAGACCCAAATACTTTGCATGGTGGTCCACGTCTTCCACCTGCAACAACATTTTGATACTCTCCCTTCTATCCTATTGTACATTAGCACTAAAGGTGACTTCTGATTTCTCATAGTTAATCTTTTGTCCCAACGCTCTCTCGTATTGGTTGGTAATCTCAGCTAGATAAGAGCACTCCTCTTGGGTCACCCTCATAAATAGGATACTATCATATGCAAAGAAAAGGTGTGATACTCTTGGCCCATTTCTACTGGCCCTTGCTCCATGTAGCCGTCCATCCCTGTTTGCTTTGAGGAGGGAAAAGGAAAAAAAAGTAGCACAAAAAAGAAAGAGATATGGGGATATAGGATCACCTTGGCGTAGACCTCTTGTCAGTTTTATGGTTCCCGTCCTCTTCCCGTTGATGTCGATTGAGTGTGAGGCACTTGAGACACATTCTTGTACTTTCCTTCTCCATAGATCCAGGATGCCCATCTTCTCCATAGCTTTATCCAGAAACTCCCATTCAACTCTATCGTATGTCTTGCTCATGTCCAATTTTAGCGCCATTATCCCTTCCTTTCCTTTCTTCTTCTTCTTCTTCATTATATGGAACATCTCATAGGATACCAAAGCATTGTCTATGATCAGCCTCCCTTGCACAAAGGCACTTCGGTTTTTAGATATTATCTTATTTAGCAGATGTTTTATTCAGTTAGCTATCACCTTTGTGATGATTTTATATGAGACATTGCATAAGCTTATAGGACGAAACTCAAATATTTTCTTTGGCTGTTGCACTTTTGGTATGAGCACAATGTCTATCATATTGATGTTGTCCAACCTCTTCTTTCCTATCCACCAATCTTGGAAAAATTGAGCGACTGGTCTTTTAACAATATCCCAGAAATTTTGGTAGAAAACCGCCTTCATCCCGTCTGGCCCTGGTGCCTTATTAGGGTGCATTTTGTAGAAGCAGTTGTTAAAGGTTGGATATGTTGCTACTTTTTTGTAGTGGAGTCCTATGTGTTGCCTCGATACTCTCATGTCCTTGGGCATGTTTTATAGATGTTCTATATAGACACAAGTTTGGGCAGTAAACCATAGTAGTAAAGATATGGCTTGCATACACAATAGGATATCATATGTAATAGGGTGTGGCAAGAGGCCACATGAAAAATGATATGTATCATCTTGTGGCATGATATGTAATACAGGTGGCTTCATGTGCACCCAGATTTAATATAATTATGCTATTGTGGTAATATGAAATTGGCTTTAATTTCCCTTTTTTATGGCAATATTGGATGTGTAGTATGAGTTTCATGCTTTGTTTTGAGTAATCTCGCTTTGGTGTGACGATGGGCATCACAGTTTGATTGGTATTAGAGCTTTAGGTTTGCTAAGTCTATAGGGACATAGGACTCGGGTTTGTGTATATTCTCATGTCATTTGACATATTTAATGGTAACTTTTGCATATACAAAAGAAGAATAAGAGAAGGAAAGATATGTTTGGTGAACATGAAGAACATGCTAAGAGCAATGTTGCTACATCTGGAGGTGTTTCTCAGAAGCAAGAACGAGTTGATGGAGTGCCTGAAGAGCCTCATTTTGACTCAACAATTGTGACCAATCCCGCTTTTCATTCCATGTTTTGATACTTCATGACCACGATGATGCATATGGTGGATAGGATGTTCGTACCCCAAACAAGGGCAACTATCCTGAATGCAGAATCTGAAGGTTCTGGGAAGACCTTTGATAGGTTTAGGGTGTGGGGGCTTTGGAGTATGTTGGTAGGGCAGATCTAGCGGATGATGAAATGTGGCTGACCAAGTTGGAAAAGGCCTTCAAGATCCTCAATATTCCCAAAAAGGATAAGGTGAAGCACACAATGTACCTATTAAAGAGAAGTATTAGCCACTGGTGGGCCATCAAGGAGGAGAAGAGGCATGGTGTGGTGATCAATTGGGAGGATTTTGGTGATAGTTCATGAGCTGATACTTCTTGGAGACCTATCTAGATGAGAAAATCTCTTAGTTCAAGAAGACTTGACAGGGATCCATGACAATCAATGATTCTGAGGCAAAGTTTATGAAGCTTAAGATGTTTTTCCCGCATATGGCTGTAATAGATAAGGAGAGGATCAAACATTTTGAGAAGGTTTTGAGCTTTGAGTTGACAACTCTGGTATCAACTTTAGAGAATAGAGAGAAGTTTTCCATGTTTGTGGAGTCATTCAGGAGAATATAGTGGTCAATTATGGAAAAGTGAGAGGTTAATGCCAAGAAGAGACTGACATAGTATAAGGGGCAGTTATCTGGAGGCTTTAGGAACCCTAGGTTTTTAGCACCTTAGTCAGACAAGAGGTTGTAGTTCAGTCTCAATGGTCACCGGGTTAAGGTAAAGGTCATACCTTTTTGTCGGTAGGAGCTCATAGTGAGAAGACAGTGTTAGTGATGGGGCTGTCTAGACCACAATATGAGTCCAAGACTTGCCATAAGTGTTGACAAGTAGGACACCTAAGGTGGGCATGTCCTGTGAAGGATGAAGAGGTGAGGCAACAACCGAGACAGAGTCAACAAGGGTCACAATAGTGACAGTTCAATAGTTGTGGAGGCCAAGGACATGGCCACGCGTTGCACATTGGTTCGCTTGGGAAAACCAATAGAGGATGAGGGTGACAACAGAAAACAACTTGATTCTATTCCATGAGTCAGTTGGAGGAGTAGTCTTCCCAAGGGTTGTGACATGTCAGAAGAAGTTATTTCATTTTGATTTGTCTTTTTCCTAATTTATATCTATTTTTGTTGACCGAGGTGCAACACACTCTTTTATCACCTAGAGAAGTGATTTCTAGTTGTTCTTTGGCTATTAGTTGTAGACGTTATAGTCTTCACTTCGAAACCCCTTTGCTTGGTTCCACCAAATTGCGGGAGGTGTGTCCTTCTTGTGCTTTTTCTTTCTCATGATGCAACATTCAAGTGGACCTCATACCACTTGACATGCATGGATGCAATGTTATCCTTGGAATGGATACCTTAGAAAAGTACAAGGTGGTCTTGGACTGTAGTACCAAAGTGGCAGCATTCTTCGATGGTAATATTTTGTGGATCTTCCAAGGAGATTAGAAGATTCTTTTGACATGCTTGATGCCAGTGATGATAGCAGAGAGGTTGATGAGGCAGGTGTGTGAAACTTTTCTGGCACATGTGGTGGATGCTAAGGTGAGAAGTCCTAGTAATCATGAGCTTTCAGTTGTTCGCGAGTTTGAAGATGTATTTCCTTATGAGTTTCTAGGTGTTCCCCTGACCGACCTATATCACATGTCCAAAAGGAGTGGATTCAGAGTAGTCATACTTTTAAAGTGATAACCTGACTCTCAGGCCCCCGAAATGATAAATGGGGTCCGATGTAGAGATTGGGGTTGAACACAGGGACAAGGTTGTCAGTTTTAAGCGCATAGAATCTAGCACTCGTATACTCCATCCGAAGAGGGTATATATAAAAGGTGTTTCCTAAGGAACGATGGAACATGAACTAAAGCAAGTCAAGAAAAACAAGAATAAGAAGAATAAAGGAAAGTAAAAGAAATGGGAAGAAATAGGTATATGAGAGGAAACCAGGGTTGGGGTTCACCTACTAAATCATCTCTCCAACATGCAACATCATCTTTCTCTCGCATACTCTTACCAAGATTACATACAACCACCAAAATCATCTATTCCACTCTTTCTCAAGATGAGGATAAATCTAAGTCTAAGGGTAGTCTCTCTCTCGAGATGACCACATGTAAACTTCGCAACAGAACATATGGTTTTTAAGCCTTAGCATTACAACACTCTCGTGTATTCATACTACTCCATGACACATGATAAAAGTGATATTACTCTTTCGAGATATCAACAATCGAACATCACAAGATGGTAGCTAAGCATACAAGTGAAGCATTAAAATAGGTGCAAAGAGATAATCTTTATAAGAATATTTATATTCAATAGAAAGATACAATATTCATGTTGGGAGAGCCTTAGTGGCTACCCCCAACCCAAGTTAAGGTGTTTGGCCGCTCATGCTTGCGGACAGCATAACGACATTACAGAAAGTTGGATACATGAAGTCCCATGAAGAGAGGAGGGAAGTACAATGAGATGGAATGATAGATCTAGAGAGAAGAGATGTGATACAACACAGTACTTCTTTAGATATGGATCAAACTCATGGATGGCATGGACGATCTTCTTCTCTCTCAAAGAATTTTTCAGTCTTCTCTTTCCTCAGCTTTTGCCTTTGGAGATCCAAGACTAGTGGATGGGATGGTCTGGGACAAATCTGGAACACAGCAGCACTTCGTGTTCCTCAGGTTCCGATCTATGATCTAATGATTTGACAACACGGGTGGGTGTGCTATTTATAGGCACATTTCATCGAATTAAGCCTAGACCGCAGTCGCGATCCTATTTGGGTGAGGTGTGAGACCGCAATCGCGGTCTCCTCTTTATTCATCTTTCATCGCGGTTGAGTTTAGTCATGGTTTGGTGATGATCGTGATCGATGTTTTCTTGTGTGTTGTGTAACATCCCAGGATTTGAGACCTCAGATAAAACACTCTTAAAAGGAATGATTGGACTACCCATATCACCAAGGTGCACCTCCTTTTCCGGGAGCCCATCGCTAAAGAACTCCATAGTTAAGCATGCTCATCTTGGAGTAGTACTAGGATGGGTGACCAGTCGGGAAGTTGATCCTGGCTTGCGCGTCAGTGTGGACAAAGTGCGAAGTTAAGGCTAGTGGCGGTCTGTGAGGCCAGTCGTCATTCCTGAAACTCTACTAGAGCCTTAGGCAGTGGGCCCGGGCGTTACATGTTGCTTCTGGGTGGTCGAGGTCGAGGTCTTCCCATTCGGTCGCAGTTTGCAAGAATTCATCAGTGACCGCAGTCTCCAAACTGGTAACGGTCTGTGTTGATCGCGGTCCATGTTCACACCACGGCCCCTGATCTGACTGAGGATCCTGGTTCTGATCGTGACCATTCTCGAAGTCGAGGTTGATCAGTGACCGCAGGCTGTAAACTAGCCACAATCTATCTTTGACGCCTAATGATCTTGATCTCTAGAGAGCTCCGAAACTGTGATCATAGTTGAGATATAAGTGGATTGCGGTCGCGGTCTTGGTCTATGACCTGGGTTGTGAATGTACCTGAAACCATGTAAGTGAGGCTTTAGTCAAAAAGGTATAAAAATTATGTGAAAAGCTAACAAAAGGATATACTAAAAGTGGTGTAAAAGTATATTCAAAAAGTACATAAAATCGAGTGTTATCAACTCCCCCAAACTTAGAATCAAGCCTGTCCTCAGGCTAACTGTAGGTTTGAGAACTTAGAGAGAGAGAAAAAGCAACCTTAGTTGACAAAATTATAACGTGACTGAAATATCTCATTCTTGCATCAAGACTTTTGTAGCATGTTTTCTAACCCTTACGTCTCATTCCTCCCCCTCAACCGGAGTTGCATAACTCCATTTTCTTGCCATTACCTTCAATTGTAAAAGGCTCCTCCTTCTCAACTTATCACCCCTTCCCTTAGGTAATGATCGTACTAGTGCAAGATCTTTTTTGAAGGGTAGAGTTCACACTAATTCTTTATTTTTCAGGTTACCCTATGCTAATGTGTTCCGGTAGGCTTAAGGCTTTAGATGATTTCCTCTTCCTTTTGAAGTCCTCACCCACAATTGTCATAAGAACAGTGTTGCCCTTTTTGAACTTCTGAATTTAATTAGGTGGTTTTGTGAGTTTTCATTTAGGATTGGAGGTGTGTACGCTTGTCTTCAAGATTCCACTTACGGGCATGAAATATATGCATTCATGAGTGCAGCAATATACCGGTCGTGCGGAAACTTTTGGCATCTTTTTGGGCACAACTCTCATATTTTTTTTCTTTATTTCTTTTTGGCAGCTCCATTTGTCAAAATTCTTGAAAGAAGGTGTAATTTCTCCTATCGGTTCGTCTAGTCTTACATCGTCCATGTCTTCTTCTTCAACCTCTCCTTCCTCAGGATGTTCCTTTGGAGGCTATTTTTCAGGGACTACTGCTACTGGAGGTTGCTTTGTTTCATCGTTTGACGTCTGTTTTGTAGCTTCTCCAGAGCTTTCATGCCAGCCTTCTTTCCAAGCCACAACCCTGGCTGGCTCAGTTGGATCAACCCACATGGTCTTTAGCTGCTCCCTCCAAGTGACCTTTTCAGGTAGAGGGATATCCATGTGAAGCCTCCGGGGTACAACTTCTACAGGAATCACCGAGTTGTTGAAGAACCTACGGTCATAGATGACCTCCATAGAATACATACCCCATAGTCCATACAGGTCTTCATTGTCTAGATATTCCAAGGGGATGCCCTTGTTGATGGCCTCCATCATTCATAGTACTATGAAGGTGCAATCCCCCAAACCAACCTCTTCTTGGGGGACTTTCTTATTTTTTGAGAAGAGTTTCTAGGACCCTAGAAATTTATTATTTGCATCCTTGATTTCTCGTCATAGACACAGCGATATCTTTAAGGCATCTCTGGAATCCTTCCTCTTGTAGACCAGTGAGGTGATGTCTAGTTCAGCTGTACAACAATTGAGCATCGTCATTTTTTGTTCATACAGATCGATGACTATCAATGCCCAACGATTTACATTCCTTATGGGCATCACCACATATCTTGTTTCCTTATAAAGGACTGCTGCCTTTAGCTTGTCTACATCTACTGCCTTGTAGTCTTCATTGTAGAGGAGTTTGGCTAGATGTGTTGTCCCGTTCAAGACCAGTTGCGGCTTGTCCGGGTGCAGGAATTATTTCAAGAGGGTGGCGTAGAGTACCTTGAATAGTCTTTTATGTACTCATGCCTTCTTCATGAATATACCCCGGAAGTGCTCTCTGGACAGACGTCTACCCTTATTGTTATATAGTATGTCTAACCTGGGTATATCGTCATTGAGGACATCTGCCAATATGTGGACGTCTCTACATGTGATCCATGATACTACAGTCATGTCCATTTCTTTCATCCTACAAGGCAGAGGGGGAGTTGCTCCAAGCATTACTGCTTTAGCTGGTGCACTCCGCTCCCTAGTGGGCTCATTTGTAAAGAAGGTTGCCAGCCCACCATCCTCATCATCAGATGTTGCTTCCTATGCCAAAGGTGCCAAAGTTTAATTTATTGTCGGCATGGCATTGGCCACTTGTTCAGCCACCTTGTGCGATGGTTGTGTAGCGTCTATGTGTTCAACCACTTCTGAGGAAGCTTCAACAACTATGTTGTCTTTGACATGGCTCTCCTCAGAAGTTTGCCCTAGCTTGGCATCTGTCATCATTGCTAGAGATGCCTCCATCTTCCCATCGTACAGATAGTTGCTATGATCATGATGTGGTTGGAATAGGAGGAACTCACTACTCTCTTTGAGTCTGACCCCCAGCTCAGCTAACATTCTATTGAGCTTTTCTGCTCTCATTGCACTGAGTTCGGTGGCCATTTCTTCACAATGTGTAGTAGCAATCTACTCGTATAACATCATTGCATGTGTAGGCGGGGCAAATTGATGCTCTACTAGTTTCCCACCGTCTTCAACAGCTTTGTCTTGGCCTTCTTCGGGATTGCAATTAAGGTCGAGCTCCCTTGACAATGTCGTATTTTTCTTCGTGTGTTTTTCATAGGGGGAGCTCGATTGATGTGGTGGCTCATCTCTTCTTGGCTCAGTTGCTGGTGCCATTTTTGTGTTGGCACTTCCTTCTTTTAGTGTGCCTGCTCCCGTGCCCATCCCTCCCATGTTGTCATCATCATTGTTATTGTAGCTGGAGGGGCTGGATGAGGAGTGTGACAGGTTTGTTGAGCACTTGTTCTTCTTTTTCTTCCACCAGTTCTCGAGTTCTTCATGTTCCTTCTCAAGCTTTTGGTAGTCCTCTGCTAAGCGTTGGTGCTCTTCTTCGAGGTTATCCATTGTTGCATTGTAGCCCCGACACATGTGTTCATTATCAGCTCGGATGACATGCCTCTCTTTCTGTAGGTTTTACATCTCATCCTTCATGTTTTTCAGTATTCCCATCATCATCCATTGGTTGCTTATAACTTTTGGATGAAGTCAGGGAGTGCTCTTGTTCTTTCATCAAGGACCTATACCTATGCTGTTAGTACAAACAAATAAGAAGAGATGGTTTTATTTATTGTTTCAAGTTTGATACATGTGTTCCCACATAGCATCAAACCGTGTACCTAATGTACCTTTGAAGGAAGGTGCATGTTGTTGTTGCTGGTGAAACTGATGCTCCATGTGCGTCTTTGATGAGCTTGTTACCGTAGGTTGTGGAGGTGGTTGCGGTGGACCTTGTTCTTTCTCCTTTGTCTTGTCTTGTGGGTCCATCTCCTATCCACTGAACTCTGTATCCGGTATGGCCTGGGAGCCTTGTCCTTCTGGATCTGCCTCCGGTTCTTTGTCGGGCTACGGGTTGGCTAATGCGCCTCCCTCTTTCTCTACCTCTATCTCCACAATAGCTGCTTCTTTGTGTGGCTCAAGAGGTGTGGGTTCTAGAATACCCATTGGTTCTTCTGGAGGTGGAACCGTGGGGGTGGGTTTTTCTGCAATTGTCGGCCTTTCGGTTGGCGGTGCAGTTGTTTCCGTCAATTTCTTTTTCTGCACCGCCAACTTCTTCCACAACTCTGTGCTCTTTTTCTCTTTCAATACAACTTGGGTACTGCTTTCTCCAACTGTACTTATTGGGTCTGTACTGGTACTGTCCTGCAATGCCCCGGAGCACATCGTTTCGATGTCGTCATGGCTTGGCCACAGCTTGTGGGCGTCATAGAATGCCATTTCAGGAAGGGGAAGGAGTCTTTTTGTCCCACTTTGTCTGAAGTATAGCTTTTCTCCCTTCTATGCCAGAATACCTGTGCTAATAAGGGACTTGACATCTATTCTTTATTGTCCCTCCATTTCTTTATACTTCAGGACCTCTCCTTCATCCATTAGGTATTCGACAATTTTTGTTATCTGGCCACCCATGCAGTATGTAGAGTTCCTCTTTGGGTCCCCACCTACTGCTACTGATAAACACTCGATTAGTATCTTCCTGATATTAAACGGCTTTCTATTTATCATTGACCAGATTAGGAACAGATTGCCTTTGCTAACTTTTCCCCTTTCTGGTCTAACGTAAATTGTGTAGACAGTGATTTTATGCATTGTGCGAATAAAGCAAGAGGTGATCAGTGAGGCCTTGGAGTTCTTTGAGTTGTTCTCCTCCTCTCTAGTCATCTTTTCCCACATCTAGTTGCTATCATAGTGACTGCTTCTTTTTCACTCGGGGTGGTGGAGCAGGCTTTGTCTTGTTCCTCTATCCATGTGAAGCCTCCATGGTTATGTGAGACTTGCCTCCAAGCCTTACTTGTAGTTTATAATCTTCGCCTCCTGCCCTTCTTGTTTCACTACTGGTAGTGACCTTCTTAAGTAAAGATAGAAACTCCACAGTAAGCTTCTTATAGGACTTCACCTCTGGTGTGCATAATGTGCGTAAGTTTGCACCTTCCAGGAATTTCACTGTCCTATCATAGATTTCCATCTTTTTTATATCTTCTATGTTCATGTAATGGGTAGGGAATAATTCCATATTTTGTTACATCTATTCGTAGGTAGACTGGTGTACGATGTTCTTTGGCATGAACTGGGGTTCTCCAGCTCTGGGACCCATTTTGTGCAGCCTTTCTCTTCTTCCCCTGGACTCAGCTCTCTGACTCCCCAAGTTGATACTAGGAGGTCTATGTCTGCTCCATTTGTTCAGTTTCATGAGCGGAGTCCTACATTGTCATGTTTCCCATCTTTGATATTGTTTTAGCCACAACTGCACCTCAACTCGTTTAGCCTCTAGGAGGGAAGTATTCCACTTGAGTGTTGCTGTTAAATCCTCCACTATCTTCTCCACTTCTTGAAGATGGGGTCAATGTTCTCTGAAGAAGACATTCTATAAGGTTTCAATAATGCATTAGTTTATAATTGGTTTAATCAGAGACAATTTTATTGCAATTATCTGGGTTTGTATTCAGCAACTTTGTGATTATTAAGTTTATTAATATATATAGGGACCGTGACCCACGGTCTTGTTAGTAACTCAAAGGACACCACGGTCACAGTCTCTAAAGGAGGTCGCGGTCACGATTTACTGAGAAGGGATCACGGTCGCAATTGTGGCTACAATCGTGGTCTTATTCCTTGCCTTGGCTAGGTCACATTTCAGGGGATCACAACCTCAAGTAGTTCTCTCCTACACCGCGACCTACAGTAGAACCTATAGTTGGAGTGAACACTGCGGTCGGGTTAGGGTTGATGAACACACCACAGTTGTGGTTGTAGAGGTGAACACCGTGAGCCATGGTCCTTCTTCATCTGACTGTTCTGATTCCTTTCTTTGTTCGTTTTTTCTACCCTTCGCCTTTTCGGCGGGTAGTTGTATCATTATTGATGTTTTTGGGGTTTTTAGCTATTGTTTGTATATGCCGCCACTAGGGAAGTTAGGGTATCAGGAAGGTCGTGAACAACTGGCGGTGGCACGACTAACAGCATTCGATGGTCAAATCAGAAAAATTGGTCCGGTCGAGGGACTAAGTCGATAGTGGATAAAATCAAAGAATCAACGATTTAGAAGTGCAAAAAGGGTGTTTTACTGTTACCTTGTTTGATGGTTGCGATGGCAGAATCGAAGAAGAAAGGTGCGATGATCATCTTTTTTGCAGTGGCAGTTCGTCGGTCACGGCGGAGCGTAGAACCAGGGTTTATCTTAGACTTGGGAAATCTAGAAACAAAAAGAGTCTGAGAGACGAGGGTTTAAGGATATATATACTAACGTGACTTGTTGATCGGAGGTAATAACTGTGATTTCGGTGTACTCGAAGCACAACAGTGGTCGCGGTCTATTTCCTTCTAAGAGTAACTGTGGGTCACGGTCTAGGCATCCGATCATGTCACTGTGGGTCGCAGTCTTGCGCGATGCAAGGTTACACCGCAATCAGATCAAAATAAAGGTCATTTCCTTAATTAAATCATCAATTACTCGAAATAAGATGGATATGTTAATCACTTAAAAGAGTAGAAAACTAATCAAAATGAAAAGGGAAGAGAAAACAAATCTTAAGAAAATAGCAAAAACTTGGGTTGCCTCCCAAGAAGAGCTTGCTTTAAAGTCTCTAGCTAGACTTCATAATTCTTTACTCCTTGGGTCCTTCAGTTGGATGTGGCAGGTCTTCATTCCTTTTCTCAAATGGCTGATATGGTTCCTCCAAATTGATCTCAGATCATCACACAAAAGCCTCATCTTCATAAAATATGTTTACCCTATGGCCATTGACCTTGAAGATTCCAGTTTTCTCTCCCTAAATCTCCATCATTTCTTATGGGTAGATCTTTACCACAGAAAAGGGGCCTGACCATCTTGTTCTAGGATTTCCAGGGAAGAGCCTAATGCTTGAATTGAAGAGAAGCACTTTGTCTCCTTCATGAACATCCTTGTTCTATAGGTGGGCGTCATGCCACACCTTAGTCCTACCTTCTCGTAGGTATGCAATCTCAGCTCCTCGAGCTCCTATAGCTATAGGAATATTTTCTGTCTTACCTTCTCCAAATCCATGTTTAGAAACATGATCACCCAAAGAGCTTTATGTTCGAGTTCCAGCGGTAGGTGGCAGGACTTACCATAGATTAATCTGTACGGCGCAGTGCCTATTGGTGTTTTATAAGCTGTCCTACAGGCTTAGAGAGCATCATCCAGCTTCGTCGACCAGTCCTTCTGAGTGCAGCTGATCATTTTCTCCAGAACTGTTTAATCTACCGGTTGGATACCTCTACTTGTCCCGAGGTTTGAGGGTGATAGGGTGTAGCAACTTTGTGCTTTACCCCGTACTTCTTTAATAGCGCCTCAAACTACTTTTCTCCAAAATGTGACCCCCCCATCACTTATGAAAGTGTGAGGCACTCCGAAGCATGGAAAATGGTTTCTCGAATAGCTTGATCACATATTTAGAATCACAAGTTTGTGTTTCTATAGCCTCTACCCATTTCGACACGTAGTCAACAACCACTAAAATGTACTAATATCCTTTTGATGAAAGGAAAGGACCCATGTATTTTATTCCGTAAACATCAAAGATTTCTACTTCCACCCAGTCGGCCATAGGCATCTCTCTCCTCTTACTGATATTTCTAATAAGTTGGCATTCCTTGCAAGCCTTGACAAAAGATGTCGCATCTTTAAACATGGTGGGTGTAACATCCAAGGATTTGAGGCCTCGGATAACATGATCTTAAAAGGAATGATTGGACTACCCATATCACCAAGGTGCACCTCCTTTTCCGGGAGCCCATTTCTAAGGAACTCCATAGTTAAGCGTGCTCAGCTTGGAGTAGTACTAGGATGGGTGACTAGTCAGGAAGTTGCTCCTGGCTTGCACATGAGTGGACAAAAAGCATGCAGTTAAGGCTAGTGGTGGTTTGTGGGGCCAGTCGTCATTCCTGAAACTCTACTAGAGCCTTGGGCAGTGGGCCCGAGCATTACAAATGGTATCAGAGCCAAAACCCCTCCAGTAGGTGGGGCCCACATGGGAATGGAATGTCGGTCTCGAGCCGTGTGGTCCAGGCATGTAGGAAAGGGTTGTCTGTGGTTGACGTAGCCACCCTTGCGCTGGTATTCCATGATCGGGAGCTGGGTGTCCATGGTCCATTGTGGGTCTACACTGAAATGGGGAAGAGATTATGTGGCCTTATAGTTGAGCCTTGACGAGGACGTCAAGAGTCTAAGTGAGGGAGATTGTAACATCCCAGGATTTGAGGCCTCGGATAACATGATCTTAAAAGGAATGATTGGACTACCCATATCACCAAGGTGCACCTCCTTTTCCGGGAGCCCATCTCTAAGGAACTCCATAGTTAAGTGTGCTCAGCTTGGAGTAGTACTAGGATGGGTGACCAGTCAAGAAGTTGCTCCTGGCTTGCGCGTGAGTGGACAAAAAGCGTGCAGTTAAGGCTAGTGGTGGTTTGTGGGGCCAGTCGTAATTCCTGAAACTCTACTAGAGCATTGGGCAGTGGGCTCGAGCATTACAGTGGGCCAGTAAAACTCAGATTGAAGAACTTTTGTAGTTGCCCTTTCTCCACTGTGATGTCCTCCATACAACGAAGAATGACATTCTTTTAGGATCAATGGGACTTCCTCCTCTGGTATACACCTTCGATACAAACTGTCAGAACACCTCTTAAACAACAGTGGGTCGTCCCAGTAATAGTTCTTAACATCAGAGAAGAGCTTCTTTTTCTAGTTGTATATTATGTCTGGCGGTAGCTGGCCACAAGCCAGATAGTTACAGATATCTACAAACCATGGAAGACTTGGCTCGTCGGATTGAGCCATCAGTAGGGCTTCATCAGCATAATTGTCATTCACTGGTAACTGATTTACCTCATCGAAAACTATTCTAGACAAGTGGTCTACGACCACATTTTCTTTTCCTTTCTTATCAATGATTTCATGTTCACATTCTTGTAACAATAGGGCCCACCTTAGCAGTCTTGGCTTTGTGTCCTTCTTTTACATGAGATAGTGTATAGCCCCATGGTCAATATAAACCTTAACCTTAGCTCCTATAAGGTATGTTCAAAATTTATCAAACGCAAAAACAATCGCTAACATCTCCTTCTCAGTAGTGGTGTAGCTCACTTGGGCTTCGTCCAACGTACGACTGGCATAACATATGACATGGTGCTTCCGGGCTTTCTTCTACCCTAGGATTGCACCTATGGCATAGTCACTTGTGTCGCACATTATTTTAAAAGGTAGCTCCCAGTCTGGAGCTTGCAAGATTGGTGCAGAGGTTAAAGCCTCTTTTAGGGTCTCGAAAGATTTTGAACACTCGTCATCAAACTCGAACATTGCGTCCTTGATCAGCAAATTTGAAAGGGGCTTCGATATCTTCGAGAAGTCCTTAATGAACCTCCTGTAATATCCAGCATGACCCAAGAAACTTCTTACTCCTGTCACAGATTTTGGTGGCGAGAGTTTGGAGATGGATTCAATCTTGCTAAGATCCACCTCGATGCCTTTCTTGGAGACCTTGTGTCCTAGGACAATGACACTCTGAACCATGAAGTGGCACTTCTCCCAGTTCATGACCAAATGTTTCTCTTTGCATCTTTGTAGAACCAGGGACACATTTCTTAGGCAAGCATCAAAATCTTTTCCATAAACAGAGAAGTCATCCATAAACACTTCAACTATATCTTCTAAGAAGTTAGAGAACATGGAAATCATGCAACGCTGGAAAGTTGCAGGAGCATTGCATAAGTCGAAGGGCATTCTTCTGAAGTCGTACATGTCATAGATGCATGTAAATGTCATTTTCTCCTGATCATTCGGGTGTATCGGGACTTGATAGAATCCGTAATATCCAACTAAGAAGCAGAAGTAATCATGGTGGGAAGTCTTTCAAGGACTTGATCAATATATGGTAAGGGAAAATGGTCTTTCTTTGTGGCCGAATTTAGATTTCTATAATCAATACACATTCTCCATCCTGTGATAGTTCTGGTGGCAACTTCATCACCGTTATCTCCCTTCACCACAGTCATTCCACCCTTCTTAGGTACTACATGAATGGGGCTCACCCAATTGCTGTCGCTTATTGGGTATATGATTCCCGCATGACGTAGCTTCAATATCTCCTTCTTGACTACTTCTTTGAACATTTGGTTCAATTTCCTTTGAGGTTGCACCAACGGTCTTGCCGCTTCTTCTAAGTTTATCCTGTGCATACACAGAGCAGGATTCAGTCCCTTGATATCCTCAATTGAATATCCAATAGCTCTTTTATTCTCCCTCAACTCTTCCAGGAGTCTTTCCCATTGTTCTTCTGTGAGGTTAGCATTGATGATGACGTGATTCCTTATTTCCTCATCGAGGAACTCATACTTCAGCCCTTCTGGTAGTGGCTTTAGTTCCAATTTTGGCTTCGGAGCTTCTAACTCTTCATTTGACTATTCTAAAGAAGCGTACTTCACTATCTCTATCACTTCTTCATCATCGCTGAGACCTTCTTCATCTTGGTTAAGATAATCTACTATCTCAACCACTTTGGGGTCTTATATCAAATGATTTGGGTTGTTTAATGCCCTCGTATGTGGGTCCACAATGGCTTTCTCTTCTTGAATCTCTTCACAATATTGGTTATAGTTGTCCATGAAGTAGACTGACTCGGAAAGACATGCCCCCTTCATAGCATCCTTCACTTTGAAGTCAATGTGGTCACTTCTGACTCAGAGGGTTATGACACCTTCCACAACATCTATCAAGGCTCTTCCAGTAGCTAGAAAAGGTCATCCAAAGATGATCAGACACTTCGGGTCCTCCACAGTATCTATCACAACAATATCACAAGGTATGAAGAATTGTCCCACACGGATCGGGACGTATTCCACTATACCCACTGGTCTCTTAAAAGTGTGATCATCTAGTTATATCTACATACTTGTCTTTACCGTATCGGTCAATCCCAATCTCTGTCCTAAACTCAGGGGCATCAGGCTTATGCTGGCTCCCAAATCTGCTAATCCCTTTCTTTTGATTGTGTCTCCAACACAAAAAGGGATGTTAAAATCCCTGGGTCTTTCTTCTTGGTAGGTAGTTCAGCCTGAACAAACGCACTAGACATGTTTGTCAGGTGTACCATTTTGATGTGGTTTCCTCTCCTTCTCTTTGTGATAAGGTCCTTGAAAAACTTAGCGTATGTTGACATCTCCTCTAAAGCATCCAGAAATGAGACATCTATATGTAGTTTCTTTACTGCCTCCATGAACTTTTCATATCTTTTCTTCAGGTGGGCCTTGATATGATTGTATAGAAATGGGATTCTTGGTGCATATGGGCTTTTCTTCATAAAGATTTCTTCAACGGGATCAGGATCCCTAGCTCCTCCACTTTTCTCACGGCTTTCTTCAACAGGCCTCTCCCTGTCAATAGACTTCTCAGAAGAAACTTCCTTCTCCTGTTAGGGTTCCTCAACTTTTTCTTCCTCTTTGTCGTTTCCCATTCCATAATTGATCAACGTCCTCCCTAATCAGAGGGTAGCCATTTTCCCAGTCTCCGTGTTTGACAGAATCTTTCTTGAGGGGTTCTTCACTAACTCATACAACTGTGTGAGTTTTTGGTCGATTTGGCATTGACGTGTTTACATATCTGCCATCTGGACTTGGAAAGAGCACTTTGTGCCAGTTGGTCGTTCATAGTAGCTTCCTCTTAGTGAAATCGAACCGTTGAGATACTAAGTTTGACTAGTTGTTATCTTTCCGTTGCCCCTGTCCTTGACCTTGACTTATTCCTTGGCTTAGTCCTGCCCCTTGGCGAGTTTGGTTCCTACCTTGTACTGAGTAGTTATTCTTATTTGTCTGGTAATTGGTTGTTTGAGTATACAATGCTTGTCCACTCCTCTTTTCAAATCCTGGAGGTAGCTTTTGCAAATTCCCCAATTGGTGTGAATTCTCATCCGCATCCTTGTTTCCATAGTTGAAACTAGGGTGATCTGGTCTCTTGAAGTTGGCATAAGAAACATTCTATGTAGACTCTTTTTTTCTTTCATTATCTTCACTCTCTTCAGGTCTAGTGTAGATACAGTTATCGACTCAGTGTCCTCCTTCACCACAGGTGGCACACTTTATCACCTTTTTGGTGTGCTTCTTTCCTTTGCCCCTAGTATCTTTCAGTTGTTTGATGTCAGTTGATATTTTTTGGATTTAGGTGGTTATAGTTTCAAAAGCCTTGGCTTCCATGGATGGTCCCTCCGATCCTATCTTATTTGATGTGCCTCTATCATTCCTTTCATAGTCTACTCCTTCTTGAAGCACAACCATGTTTTCTATAATCTTCATATTCCTGCTTGGCTTTTTCCCCAAGAAGTCACTGAAGTCCTCTCTGTATGAATCAACCCATTATAAAAGGTGGCCACCAGGAATCCCTTATGATAGTTATGATGTGGCTAATCCCTTAAGTATTCTTGGTAATGCTCCCCATGCCTCGTGCAAGTTTTCTCCTAGATTTTGTGCAAAAGATGTAATCTTCTACATGTTACAGATGGTCCTCTCAGTAGGATAAAACTTAGTGACAAAGGCATCTTCCAGGGGTCTCCATCCATCTATAGTCTGGTGGGGGGATTTAGATACCAAGAGAGAGCCTTATCCTCCAAAGAGAAGTTGAAACCCTTGTAGTAAATCACTTCTTATGGGACACCCCTCATCTTAATGGTGTCGCAAATGTTCTTCAAAGCATTAAGATGGTGGTACGGATTCTCCCTTGAGTTCCCTCAGAAAGGTTTGTTCTGGATCATAGATATGACAGATGGTTTTATCTCAAAGTTTTCTACGTTGAAGTTCAGTATAACGATCACACATCTTGACTCGTTGGCCCTTGTTGCTGCTAACTCACGAAGGGCCTTCCCTTCCTCATTATCCTCGCTATCACTATCCCTACAGTTGTGATTCCTCTCAGCTTCACAGTTATCGTTGTTATTATTTCTTCTATGCCTGCGGCGATGATGACGTTCCTCGTAGTGATGATCATCTTCACGATGATCATCATCATGTCACTCTTTGTGTTCTTCCTCTCATTCTTCATATTGATGACTGTCATTGTAACAACCATCTCTATCTTCATTTGTGCCTGGTGGAGGTGGGTGGTGTTCATTCCTCGCATTCTACTCATCTCCTGAAAGGGTAACGTCCACGCGAAGCAGCATGGTGAAAAGGAGTAAAGTCAAACTAGTTTCTTCTTCCTGGGTGCCTGAATAGATCGTACAATCGAGTTAGCAAACTGGATGTGTCAAAACGAACTATTTTATACAAACTCAGGGTAGCAAGCTTAAAGTAACAGTGTTGTCAAGCTTATTGCTAAGATTGAGGCATGGGAGTATAGTAAGCAGACTCGGGTTCTTAATAGTTCCATTTGCCTTGTCCCGACAACGGTGCCAAAAAGTTGACCGGCCTAAATCGCACATCCAAAAGGAGTGGATTCAGAGTAGTCAGACTTTTATAGTGCAACTTGACTCCCAGGCCCCTGCAATGATATATGGGGTCCGATGTAGCGATTGGGGTCGAACACATGGACAAGTTTGGCAGTGTGTAGCACACAAAATCTAGCACTCATATACTCCAACTAAAGAGGGTATATATAAAAGGAATTCCCTAAGGAATGAAAGGACATGAACTAAAGTAGGTCAAGAAAAACAAGAATAAGAAGAACAAAGGAAAACAAAAGAAATGGGAAGAAATAGGTATATGGGAGGAAATCTGGGTTGGGGTTCACCTACTAAAGCATCTCACCAACATGCAACATCATCTCTCTCTCTATCTCTCACATACTCTTACCAATATTACAAGCAACCACCAAAAGCGTCTATTCCACTCTTTCTCAAGATGAGGATAGATCTAAGTCTAAGGGTAGTCTCTCTCTTGAGATGACCACACATAAACTTTACAACAGAACATATGATTTTAAAGCCTTATCTTTACAACACTCTCGTGCATTCATACTACTCCATGAAACATGATAAAAGCGATATTACTCTTTCGAGATATCAACAATCAAACATAACAAGATGGTAGCTAAGCATACAAGTGAAGCATTAAAATAGGTGCATGGAGATAATCTTGATAAGGATATGTATATTCAACAGAAAGAGACAATATACATGTTGGGAGAGCCTTAGTGGCTACCCCCAACCCAAGTTAAGGTGTTTAGCCACTCATGCTTGTGGACATCATGATGGCATTACAGAAAGGTGGATACATGAAGTCCCATGAAGAGAAGAGGGAAGTTCTACGAGATGGAATGATAGATCTAGAGAAAAGAGACGTGATACAACACAATACTTCATCAGATCTGGATCTAACACGTGGATGGCATGCACGGTCTTCTTCTCACGAAGGAGTCTTTAGTCTTCTCTCTCCTCAGCTTCTACCTTTGGAGATCTAAGACTGGTGGATGGGATGGTCTGGGATGAATCTGGAATGCAGCAGCACTTCGTGGTCCTCAGGATCCGATCTATGATCTGATGATTTGACAAGATGGGTGGGTGCGCTATTTATAGGCGCATTCCACCGACTTAAGCCTAGACCGCATTCATGGTCCTGGTTGGGTCAGGTGTGAGACCACAGTTGCGGTCTACTCTTTATTCATCTTTCATCATAGTTTTGCTTATTTGCGGTCTGGTGACGATTGGGATCAAGGTTTGCTTGTGCGTTGCTTCCAGGCGATCAAGGTCGAGGTCTTCCCATTCAGTCGTGGTTTGCAGGAATTCATGAATGACCGCAGTCTCCAAACTGGTCGCGGTCTATGTTGATCGCAGTCCATGTTCACACCGCGACCCCTAATCTGACTGGGGATCCTTGTTCTGATCGCGACCATTCTCAAAGTCAAGGTTGAGTTATGGCTGTAGTCTGTAAACTAGCCGCGATCCGTCTTTGACGCCTGATGATCTTGATCTCTAGAGAGCTCCAAAACCACGATCATGGTTGAGATATAAGTGGATTGCGGTCATGGTCCTGGTCGGTGACCTAGGTTGTGAATGTACCTGAAACCATGTAAGTGAGGCTTTAGTCAAAATGGTAGAAAAATTATGTGAAAAGATAACAAAAGATATACTAAAAGTGGTGTAAAGTATATACAAAAAGTACGTAAAATAGAGTGTTATGATCCCCCTCCTAGAGAGATTAATTTTGAGATCAATCTAGTTCCTAGTAAACAGCCGATAGCACAGACATAGTATTGGATGGCACCATCTGAGATGCAGGAGTTGAAGAAGTAGTTGCAGGAGCTGCTAGAGAAGGGTTTTTCAAACAAAGCACGTCCCTTGGTGTGCTTTAGTGCTATTTGTGAATAAGAAGGATGGTTCTATGAGGTTGTGCATCGACTATCGGTAGTTGAACAAGGTGACAATGAAGAACAAGTATCTTTTGTCGTGGATAGATGATCTGTTTGATCAGTTCAGGATGCCATGGTGTTCTCGAAGATAGAACTAAGGTCAGGATACCACCAGTTGCGAATTAAGGCAGATGACATACCCAAGTAAGCCTTTAGGACTCAACATGGTCCCTATGAGTTTGTGGTTATGCCATTTGGGCTAACCAATGCACTGGTAGCATTCATGGATGTGATGAACAGAGTGTTTAGACCTTACCTTGATCAGTTTGTAGTGGTGTTCATAGATGACATATTGCTATACTCTAGAAATAACCAGCATCTTGAACAACACCTACAACAGGCATTGACCTTATTGAGACATCACAAGTTGTACGCTAAGTTCAACAAGTATGAGTTTTGGTTGAAAGAGGTGTCTTTTCAGGGACACGTGATATTTTTTGAGGGTATACGTATGGATCCCAAGATAGTCCAGTGTGTTTTAGAATGGGAGGAACCAAAGACATCGATAGAGGTTTGTGGTTTTCTTGGCATGGCAGGCTACTATAGGAGGTTAATCAAGAACTTCAACATAGTGTTGTTTCTCCTAACAAAGTTGATGATGAAAGACGTGTCGTTTGTCTGAGATAATAGGTGTAGGCATTCTTTTCATCTTATGAAGGAAAATATTACCAGTGCACCTATGCTGTTTTACCATAACAAGGTAAAGGTTACATAGTCTTATGTGATGTGTCGAAGAATGGATTGGGTTGTGTGTTGATACAAGACAAGAATGTGACTTCTTTTGCTTCACGACAGCTTAAGAAACACAAGGAGAGCTACCCAACACATGATCTAGAGCTTGTAGTGGTGGTACATGCCTTGAAGATATGGAGACACCACCTTTATGGAAAGAAGTGTCAGATCTTCACTAACCACAAGAACCTTAAGCACATCTTTTGGCAACAGGAGGTTAACATGTGGCAGAGACGCTGGATGGAGTTGAACAAAGATTATGATTGCACCATAGGATACCATCCATGGAAGGTGAATGTGGTGGTAGATGCTCTGAGTAGGAAGTCTTCTTTGTCATCATATGTGGATAAGGCATAGTTGTGTTCTTTGGTTTTCCATAAAAGAGACATTTTGGTCTCCTTGTGTCACATGAATGTGAAGTTGGAGGTATCCTTGTTAACAGGACTGTTGGCATAGTTACAAGTGAAGGCTACATTAAGACGACAGATCAGAGATGTGCAGCATGATCACATTATGATTCAATAGATCTAAGTAGAGTTTGGTAGTGAAAAGTGTGATGGCTTCCATGAGTTAGAGGATTGTATATTGTGTTTCCATGGAAGACCAGTAGTGCCACATGTTGATGATCTGAGGAAGTTGGTTCTGCAAGAGGCTCACTCTTCAACGTACGCTATGCATCCAAGTAGCACCAAGATGTACCAGAATTTGAAAGACCTATATTGGTAGCCTAGTTTGAAGTGAGACACAGTTGAGTTTGTGGATAAGTGTGTAGGGTGTCAAGGTTAAGGTAGAAAATTAGAAACATGTAGGAACTTTACAACCATCACCTAAACCATAGTGGAAATGGGGTCATATCATGATGGATTTGTAATTGGACTTCCTCGAATAGCCAAAATTCATGTCTCCATATGGATAATCGTTGATGGATTGGCTAAGTGAGCACACTTTCTTCTTGTAAAGATAACATACATGGTTGACAAGTTGCCATAGAGCTATGTTGATGAGATAGTCTATTTGCATGGTATCCCAACTACCATAGTGACTGATAGGGGTCCTCAGTTTATCGATTGTTTTTGGGAGTGTCTGCATACAACCATGGGTACACAGTTGAGGTTCAATACAATGTTTCACCCACAGATAGATGGAAAAACTGAGAGAACTACACAAACCTTGGAGGATCTGTTGAGAGCATATATCTTGTAGTTTTTGTCCAGTTGGGATGTGCATCTTAGTTGGATAGAGTTTGCATACAATAATAACTATCAGAGGAGTATCGACATGACGCCTTACTAGGATTTGTATGGGAGACATTGCATATCTCCATTGTGTTGGTATGAGACCGATGAATATCAGCTCTTAGATCCTGAGCTTGTACAACAGATGATAGAGAAGATTAAGATGATACAAAAACAATTGAAGGCATCCTAGGATAGGCAGAAGTCTTATGTTGATAACCGTCATAGACTGTTGGAGTTCTAATTGGGAAACAAAGTATATCTCAAAGTCTCTCCTTGGAAAGGCATGATGAGGTATAAGAGGAAGGGTAAGTTGGCTCCTAGGTTAATGGGACCTTACCCTATGGTGGAACATGTTGGGAAGGTAGCTTATAGGTTGGAGTTGCCACTTGAGTTCCACAGGTTGCATTTGGTGGTCCATGTTTTGATGTTGAGGAAGTGTCACCCCGACATTGAGTTGGTGATGCAACCTGTAGAGGTTGAGCTAGATGAGGATGTGTCTTATGTGTAAGGTCCCATGTTGATCCTTGATACAAGTGTGAAGTAGTTGAAGAAGAAGGACATCGTGTTGGTTAAGGTTTTGTGGAATCACCATGGTGTTGAAGAAGTCACGTCAGAGATTGAGGATGATATGTGTAGGAAGTATTCGTCTCTTTTCATAGGATTTTTGGGGTGAAATCCTTATTAGGGGTTTATGGTTGTAAGACCCCTGACCTAGCTTAGTGCCTGATCATTCTTGTCTAGCTTAATAAGATGCTTAAACCTTAAAATAATCATGTGATGAGCTTTAATAACACGTGAGATGCTTATGCTTTCAGTTTGGTCCTATTTGGGTGATGTTTGAGTTGGTTTTCTACATGTATGCTTGTTTTGGATCAAATTGTAGTTTGCCCATGCTGAGGGTTTATCTTGCAATTTTTTAGATGTTGGATGTGCCTTGTAAGGACCCTGACCTCCATTTTGGGCTTACCCTATTTGTTTTGCCTAAACCTTGTGCTTGGTTGCTTCCTAATCACCTTTAGTGATGATTAGGGTTTGCCTGTGTTTTGTTGAGATTTGGAGGTGCTACTTGCAAAATAACCTAAGTTAGGGTTGAAGAGCAAGTTTGTCACCTTGAGAGATGTCTTTCTCTCTCTTTGCTTCCTCTAGAGTTGAGAGGAAGGTTTGGGCTCATGCCTTGAGTTGTCTTGGGCTTGGTTGAGCTCTATTGGGCCTTGTTTTCCCTTGTTTGGGCCTTGCCTTGCTTTGAGGAGCCTTATATCGGGCAAGGAGCACCTTATGGCAGCCATGGGGGTGTCACCCATGGGTGTGTCGGCCAAGGTGGTGGTGGTTTGATGTGTGTGTCAGCCTTTGACCTCTTTAACCTTCTTGCTTTGGTTGTGTCACCCTAGCTTGGACATGTGGCCAATCCTTGGATGAGTGGGTGGCATGGCTTGTGCATGTGTCTTGCAAGGTGGCAAGATGTGTGTACAAGTGTCCCTTAGTAAGGTGACACCTTGCATTGGTTCCCCCTTTCACCCTTTTCTATATATATCTTTCCTTTCTCTTCCTTAGGAACCCTTTAGCTCTTTGTTGCCCTTCTCTTCTTTGGTGCATGACACACCTCCTTTGGAGTGCTTGGTGGCTGATCCCCCCTTGGTAGAGATCTCTTCTTCTTCCTCTAGCTTGGTGGCCGAACCTTAGGTGGACCTTGTTTCCTTGGTAAGCATCTTCCCTCTCTCCTTAGCATCTTCTTCTCCATCTTGCCTACTCTTCGGCCATGGTGGTTATGGTTCTTGTTCCTTTTCTTGAGGTGGCTGAAAGTGGTGTGCTTGGAGCTAGGAGCTTTGGAGCTTGAGGAGCTTGCTTAAGGCAGGTTACATAACTTCTAACCCTAGCTATACTACCTTCTTTATGTTGCATGACTCATATATGTTGATGATCGGCCATTGCATGTTATGTTTCTTGCTCTAGTACATGTTGTTGATCTTATGGATATAGTGAGCATGATGTTGTTGATGTTGTTGATGGTTTATATGCCTTTGGATCTAGTTGGACAAACCATAGTTTGGGGTTTTCTTGTTGGGCAATACCCCTTTCTCTCCTTGGTTTTGGGAAGTGAGTTTGAGCTCTAGTGATGTGGGCAATACCCCTCTCTCATTTAAGTTGAGAGGTGAGTCTACATTCTAGTTGCAAAACCCCTCTCTCTTAGGTGTTGAGAGGTGAGCCAATCTTCTAGATCATTTAGGGTTTGGTGTCCTTGTGCTTGAGGTTGAAGACAACCTTGTAGAGTTGTTCTTTGCATGTTATGACCTTGGAGTAGTGCTTCCCGATAGCCTCTTGGCCGATACAACTAGTTGAGACGGTTGGTTTGGTACCCGATATGGTGGTATAGAGAAACCCTAGTAGGTGCCTTAAGTGGTGGTCGATATGAGAAGCTTGACTTAGATCAACATTATGGCCTTCTTGACCTATGTGGTATTGTCCACTTGGTTGATATGATGCTTAGAAAACATCTCTGTTTGGTTCCTTGGGCGACACAAGTGGGGTGAGTTTGAGCTACCTGATATGGGGTGAGTGGAAACCCTAGTTGTTGCTTTGTTAGAGGCTGATATGGGGTGTTGCCCTTGTTGACCGATAGGCTTCAGTGAGGTGCCTTTCTGTTGCCTATTTCATGAACATGTTGGGCGACATAGTGCTGGCTTGGGGCGCCATGATCTTGGTCGATACAGTGGTGAGAATGGTTGCCCAATATAACCCTAACCCTTGTTGGCCGGTAGGGTTCTGGCCGATATACCTCTTGAGTTAGCTACACGATACACCTTGTGCACCTGGTATGCATGACAAGGTTGTATGACAATGCCATGTTCTCAAGTTGCATGATACACCTTGAGGGGTGGTTGGATATCTTCTAGGGTTGGTCGATATGTGGCTAAATGCCTAAGCCGGTAAGCTTTTGGTGATGGTTGTTACCCTGCCTGATACCACCTGTGGTGAGGGACGCACTACCCGCCACATGTTTAGTGAAGGTAGCATGAGCTTTTAGTGAGGGTGTTGATAACCTGGGAACATAGCAGATAGTTCTGGATCATGTAGTTATATCTTTGATTATAAGGATGATATGGTTAACCCGGGGGAAAACCTAATCAAAGGATTAATTACCTTGAACCCGCACCTATGATAAGATAAGATGATAGGTTTTGAACCAAGAAGTTTGGAAGGATATGATGTTGCTACACATGATAATGTGACACATGTATATTATCACAAGTATGGGGCAGCATATATGCTTATGATTGATAATAAAACTATGATTTCTACAACTTATGTGTAATATACTCATGGATGTTGCTTTATACTTGATAACATGATAATCCTGCTAATCCATGATGGATTCAGTTATCTCATTGGATGTGTATACTAACCATGCAGGTATTTTTATGTGGATTCATAGCCTGGTAAGAGCTATGAAATGTATGTGCTAGAGTAGCACCATGTGGTAATGAGATAACAAGTTGATAGGCCTGAGGACTTGATATAAGGATGAGTACCTAGTTGAGGTTTTATCCTCTGATGATGAGATAAGGGATGCGTTCCCAGAATGTTGATGCATGATTATGATGCCTCGAGAGGCAGTGGTTGATATAATGAGGGATTGAGATCCCAGGACAGTATGATGATGGTAATAATGATGTAATTCTATAAGGCTATGTTTATGCTTTGGTTGCCTCAACAATTGGCTTAAAATATACTAATTAATTATAGATGAACATATCATGTAGTTTGCCCTGGCCATAGACCCATCATCGTCAGTATCATGGTGATGGTGAAACAGGTTTATCCTACGGGATCTGCCTGGAGCGCATATTGTTGAATATGCGAGGTTTTCCCCTAGCCTAAAATAGGAGGAATCTGAGTACCGCTGTGAATATATGGAGCATGGTGAACAGACCCATGGCTCAGGATATGTGATGATTAGAATGATGTGTTCATGGCTCGGATGTATGCACTAGCACCTATGATGAGGTGAGCTAGAGATATGGGTAGCTTGCGGAGCTGACCCAGAGGCTGAGGCCCTATAAGCATAAGATTACGGTCTTGCTTGATGATTCATGTACTGACCACAAGAAGGTGAGGTCATGGAGTCCGGATCTCCTTAGACCTTGTATGGCACCAGATTGGGCTTTGTAGCCAATGGTTGGATTTGAGCAGGGAAGGCTCACTTCTTTAGGGAATAATAAAATGTAATACAACCAGATAGTATATGCTACACAGAATAAATATGAAACATTGTTTGAGGCCTTGTTTATAGATAATTTAGTTACCTACTTATAGTTGCTTATATGATCTTGATATCTTGTGATAAGTTCATGTAAAGCTTATCTTGTCAATCGTGTTCCCTTAAGAAATACTTGGTTATATGCCTCCTGGATATCTTGGTAAGAATGATGGGGATAATAGTCTGGCTCAGTATACTGCTCTTGTTATATGCTTTATCAGTTATCTGCTTTTGTTGCTTTAATCTTCTGAGGCTTTGATAGTTCCGGCGGGGAGTTATGTTTCTCGCTGGGACTGTGTGTCTCACCCTGCTAGTTTACAAACTTTTTAGGTGATCGCTCTAGACGTGACGGTGGTCACGAGGTTGCAGACGAACAGAAAGAAGAGCAATAGAAGGAAAGAGATGGACATGTTGTTGTTTAGGTGGTTTTGTAGTAGAGTCCTAGAGTCATCCCTATACTCTTAGGTCCTCGGAGGTGTTTGATGACGTTTCACACTGACTAGATGTTGGAATCTTGTATATCCTGCTACTAGCCTTACATGGCTCGTTATGTATGTATTAATAGGTGATGAACTCTGGTGCTGATGGTACAGCTAGTTCTGATAAGCTGTGGACATATATCAAGGCTTGTAATATTTTTATAACATGTTTCTCTGTAGGATCTGGTTGTAAAAGTTCTCTTATGTATGCTTTCCACAATCGGTTTTAATTAACATGTGGTTTCAGTAATATGTGGTTCCGCACATTTTCACGTGTCATCTCGATGTCTGTGTGATGGTGGGGTGTCACAGTTAGTTTGGTATCAGAGCTCTAGGTTCGCTGAGTCTACAGGGATCTAGGACTAGGTTTGTGTCAGTTCTTGTGAGTTTTCCAGATTTTCTTACAATCACCTTCTGCCCTCAGTAGAAGATAAAGCTTAAAGATGTCTGGAAACCATGAAGAACATGTTGTCGAGAGAAGTGATGTTGGATCAGTTAATGGAGCAAGAGTGCAGGCACATGAAGATCGGGTGCCTAAGGTTCTCCAACTTGACCCAACCATTCTTGAAAACCCTGCCTACCAGCAGCTTATGGGGCAGTTGATGGCTACGATGAATCACATGGTGGAAAGGTTTCCAGTGCCTCAACCAAGAGCACAAGCTCCCCATGGTGAAACATCAGGTATTAGGAAGAACTTTGAGTGGCTTCGCTGAGTCAGAGCTTCAGATTATGCTGGAACGGCTGATCCAGTGGATGCAAATCTGTGGCTGACAGGTCTCGAGAAGGCCTTCCGGATCCTCGACATCCCCAAAGTAGACAAAGTCAAGCACATTGTCTACCTTCTGAAGGGTAGTGTTGGCCACTGGTGGGCCATCGAGGAGGAGAAACGACCCAGTGAGGAGATTAGTTGGGAAGTTTTCTGGCAAGAGTTCGTCAGTAGATACTTTCCAAAAATGTATCTGGATGAGAAGATCAACCAGTTTGAGCATCTATGCCAAGGGTAGATGAGCATCACTGAGTATGAAGCCAAGTTTATGGACTTGTTGAGGTTTTGTCCTCACATGGCGGCGACAAATGATGAGCAGATCAGGCGGTTTGAGAAAGGTTTGAGTGCTGAGTTTTCGACACCTATTGCTGCTTTGGAAAATCAGGAGTGGTTTGCCACGTTCGTGGAGTCCGTTCGCAAGATTGAATGGTCTGTCAGGGAGAAAAGGGAGTCCATGACCAGGAAAAGGCCTTCTCAATTCCAGGGACAAAGATCTGGTGGCTTCAAGAAGCCAAGGTTTTTGGCACCTTCCACGATGTAGAGTTCTCATGTACCATCACAATGGTCTCTGAGTAAGGGAATAGGTTATGTTTCTTCACCGTCGAAGGCACTTAGTATAGCCTCAGTGGTAGTGACATGGCCATCTAGGCCACAGATAGAAGGAAGGTCATGTTATCACTGTGGGCAGACTGGGCATTTAATGTTAAATTGCCCAAAGAGAGATGTTGAAGTAACACAACAGCTGAGGCAGAATCAACAAGGGTCAGACAGACAACAGTCCTGTGGTAGCAGAGGGCGAGGATGCGGTCAAGCGTCGCAAGTGAGATCGTCTACTCAAGGAAGCAGAGGACGTGGACAACAAGCAACGGCTCGATTCTATGCTATGAGTCAGCCGGAGGTGATAGTCAACCCGCGAGTGGTGACAGGTCAAATGGAGTTATTTCATTCTGATTTGTCTTCTTCTTACTTTATATCTATTTTGGGTGACCCGGGTTCTACGCACTCTTTTATCGCACATAGTCTACTTGATAGTTGTCCTTTACCTGTTAGTTGTAAGAAAGATAGCCTGTTGTTAGAAACCCTTCTCGATGGTTCCTCAATGCTTCAAGAGGAGTGTCCGTCTTGTGTCCTATCTTTCTCGGGACACAGTATACAAGTGGATCTTATACCACTTGATATGCATGGATTCAATGTGATCCTTGGGATGGATACCTTAGAAAAGTATAACGTTGTGTTGGACTGTGGTTCCAAGCAGGTAGTGTTTGATGATAATGGACAGAAGTAGATCTTCCAAGGAGATAGGAAGATTCTTCCGACATGTTTAGTGTCAGCATTGGTGGCAGAGAAGTTGATGTGGCAAGGTTGTAAGGAATTCTTAGCTCACATTGTGGATACCAAGGCGAAAGGTCCTAGCCTTGAGGAAGTGATGGTTGTCTGAGAGTTTGCAGATGTGTTTCCTGATGAGTTCCCCAATCTTCCCCCACCTTGAGAGATTGATTTTGAGATCAATCTGGTACCAGGAACACAACCAGTTGCATAGATGCCGTATAGGATGGATCCAACAGAGATGGCAGAGTTGAAGAAGAAATTACAGGAGTTGTTGGAGAAAGGTTTCATCTGACTGATCACGTCGCCTTGGGGTGCTCTAGTGCTATTTGTTAAGAAGAAGGAAGGGTCGATGTGTCTATGTATAGATTACCAGCAGTTGAGTAAGGTCATGATCAAGAATAAGTACCCATTGTCGAGGATAGATGATCTGTTTGATCAATTGTGTGGCGCTACAGTGTTCTCGAAGATAGGCCTACGATATGGATACCATCAATTAAGAATCAAAGATGATGACATACCTAAGTCAGCATTTAAGATGAGGTATGGTCACTTTGAGTTTGTGGTAATGTCGTTTGGGCTAACCAATGCGCCTGCTGCTTTCATGGATCTGATGAACAGGGTGTTCCGTCCATTTCTAGATCAGTTTGTTGTAGCCTTCATAGATGACATATTGATATATAGTCGGGACATGCAAGAGCATGAACAACATCTTCGACAAGTGTTGACTCTTCTTCGCCAACATCAGTTGTATGCCAAGCTCAGAAAATGCGAGTTCTGGTTGAAGGAAGTGACATTCTTGGGTCACGTGATATCTACAGAAGGAGTCAAAGTGGACCCTAAGAAGGTAGAGTCAGTGGTAGATTGGGAGCAACCAAAGATGCCGACAGAAGTTCGTAGTTTTTGGGTTTGGCAGGATACTACCGGAGGTTTATAAAGGATTTCAGTGTGATCACGTTGTCGATGAAGAAGCTAACCAGGAAGGATGTACCTTTTGTCTGGAATGATCATTGTCAGTAAGCTTTCCAAACCTTGAAGGAGAAGCTAACTAGTTCTCCAGTGTTGGTGCTACCAGAGCCTGGGAAGGGCTATGTTGTTTTCTGCGATGCTTCCAAGAAAGGATTAGGTTACGTGTTGATGCAGGAAGACCATGTGGTTTCTTTTACTTTGTGACAACTTAAGAAACATGAGGAGAACTGTCCGACACATGATTTTGAGTTGGTAGCGGTAGTCCATGTGTTAAAGATTTGGAGGCACTATCTTTATGGGGAAATGTGTCAGATCTTTACAGATCATAAGAACTTGAAGTACATATTTTTGCAGAGTGAGCTGAGCATGTGACAACTTCGTTGGATGGAGATAATCAATGATTATGATTATGCCATTGAGTATCATCCTGGTAAGGCAAATGTGGTAGCTGATGCGCTTAGCAGAAAGTCTTCATCTCTCCCCACGAAGAAGGCACAGTTTAGTTCCTTGGTATGCCATAGGCGGGATATGTTTATCTCCTTGCGGCAGATGAATGTGTAGTTGGAAGTTTTCTTGTTGGCAGGACTATTGGCATAGATGCAAGTCAAGCCTACGCTGAGACAGCAGATCAAAGATGCGCAACAGGCAGATGATATAGTGCAGTTGATCAGGTCAGAGCTCGGCAACGAAAAGCGTGATGGGTTCCATAAGTCTGAGGATGGACTAGTTTTCTATCATGGTAGGATGGTGGTCCCCAATGTTGATAATCTAAGAAAGCTAGTGCCCGAGGAAGCACACATGTTGATGTATGCTATCCATCCAGGAATCACCAAGATGTATCAAAATCTGAAGGACATGTATTGGTGGTCTGGCTTGAAGAAGGATGTAGTCGAGTTTGTGGCTAAGTGCGCAGTATGTCAGCAAGTTAAAGTTTAGCATCAAAAGTCGGAAGGTATGTTGCAACCCATGCCGATACCATAGTGGAAATGGGATCATATAACCATGGATTTCATAGTTGGTCTGCCAAGGACAACTAGGAATCATGATTCCATTTGGGTAATAGTGGATAGATTGACAAAGTCTACTCATTTCATACATGTAAAGACAACATATACCATCGAGAAGCTTGCTCAGGTATATGTAAATGAGATAGTTCATTTGCATGGTGTACCAGCAACAATATTCTCCGACAGAGGTCCTCAGTTCACGAGTCATTTCTGGGAACAGTTGCACAAAGCGTTGGGAACACAATTGAGATTCCGCACCGCCTTCCACCCACAGACAGATGGACAGTCAGAAAGGACTGTTTAGACTTTGAAGGATCTTCTATGAGCTTGTGTTTTGCAGTTCCTAGGCATTTAGGACGTGCATCTCAGTCTAATAGAGTTCGCTTACAATAATAGTTACCAATAGAGCATTGACATGACTCCTTATGAGGCTCTATATGGAAGGAAGTGAAAATCCCCTTTATGCTGGTATGAGTCTGGTGAGTATCAGCTTTTGGGTCCTGAGTTAGTGTAGCAGACAACAGAGAAGATCAAAGTGATACAACAATAGTTGAAAGCGGCACAGGACAGACAGAAGACTTATGTAGACAATCGCCGATGACCTTTAGAATTCCATGTGGGAGACAAAGTGTATGTCAAGGTCTCACCTTGGAAAGGCGTGTTGAGGTTTGGCCGGAAAGGCAAATTGGCACCCAGGTATATGGGGCCATACCCAGTAATAGCACGTGTTGGAAAGGTAGCTTACAAGTTAGAACTTCCGCCAGAGTTGCACAGGTTGCATCCAATGTTCCATGTCAGTATGATGAAAAAATTCATCCAGACACATGAACAGTGATACAGCTAGCTGAGGTTGAGCTTGATGAAGACGTGACCTATGAGGAAGGCCCGATGGCGATCCTTGACAGAAGAGTAAAAAAGCTGAAGAGGAAGGACCTGGTTCTTGTGAAGGTTCTTTGGCATCATCGTGGCGTTGAGGAAGCCATGTTGACGCTTTAGGAAGAGATGAGGAGGAATTATCCCTCACTTTTCTCTTTGTATTTTGGGGACAAAATCCCTTTATAGAGGTTTATGGCTTGTAAGGACCCTAAGCTCCATTTTGGGGTTACCCTGTTTGTTTTGCCTAAACCTTGTGCTTGGTTGCTTGCTAATCACCTTTAGTGGTGATTAGGGTTTGCTTGTGTTTTGTTGAGAGTTGGAGGTGCTACTTGCAAAATAACCTAAGTTAGGGTTGGAGAGCAAGTTTGTCACCTTGGGAGATGTCTTTATCTCTCTTTGCTTACTCTAGAGTTGAGAGGAAGGTTTGGGCTCATGCCTTGAGTTGTCTTGGGCTTGGTTGAGCTCTGTTGGGCCTTTTTTCCCCTTGTTTGGGCCTTTCCTTGCTTTGAGGAGCCCTGTATCAGGCAAGGAGCACATTGTGTCGACCATGGGGGTGTCTCCCATGGGTGTGTCACCCAAGGTGGTGGTGGTTTGATGTGTGTGTCAGCCTTTAACGTCTTTAACCTTCTTGCTTTGGTTGTGTCACCCTAGCTTGGACATGTGGCCGATCCTTGGATGAGTGGGTGGCATGGCTTGTGCATGTGTCTTGCAAGGTGGCAAGATGTGTGGACAAGTGTCCCTTAGTAAGGTGACACCTTGCCTTGGTTTCCCCTTTCACCCTTTTATATATATATGTTTCCTTTC
Source organism: Alisma plantago-aquatica (assembly GCA_963693085.1). Lineage (NCBI taxonomy): Eukaryota > Viridiplantae > Streptophyta > Magnoliopsida > Alismatales > Alismataceae > Alisma > Alisma plantago-aquatica. The sequence goes on from OY856412.1 coordinate 1,116,388,181, forward strand.
TCTTCCTTAGGAACCCTTTAGCTCTTTGTTGCCCTTCTCTTCTTTGCTGTATGACACACCTCCTTTGGAGTGCTTGGTGGCTGATCCCCCCTTGGTAGAGATCTCTTCTTCTTCCTCTAGCTTGGTGGTCAAACCTTTGGTGGACATTGTTTCCTTGGTAAGCATCTTCCCTCTCTCCTTATCATCTTCTTCTCCATCTTTCCTACTCTTTGGCCATGGTGGTTATGATTCTTGTTCCTTTTCTTGAGGTGGCTGAAAGTGGTGTGCTTGGAGACAGGAGCTTGAAGCGTGGAGCTTTGGAGCTTGAGGAGCTTGCTTAAGGTGGGTTACATAACTTCTAACCCTAGCTATACTACCTTCTTTATGTTGCATGACTCATATATGTTGATGATTGGCCATTGCATGTTATGTTTCTTACTCTAGTACATGTTGTTGATCTTATGGATATAGTGAGCATGATGTTGTTGATGTTGTTGATGGTTTATATGTCTTTGTATCTAGTTGGTTGAACCATAGTTTGGGGTTTTGTTGTTGGGCAATACCCCTTTCTCTCCTTGGTTTTGGGAAATGAGTTTGAGCTCTAGTGATGTGGGCAATACCCCTCTCTCATTTAAGTTGAGAGGTGAGTCTACATTCTAGTTGCTTGGGCAACACCCTCCTCTCACCATGGATTTGAGAGGTGAGCTCTTGGATATGTGATGACCTAAGTTGAGGTTGATCCTTGTGGTTGCCCGATTTGTGATAGAGGTTTTGTAAAACCCCTCTCTCTTGGGTGTCGAGAGGTGAGCCGATCTTCTTGATCATTTAGGGTTTGGTGCCCTTGTGCTTGAGGTTGAAGACGACCTTGTAGAGTTGTGATTTTCACATTATGACCTTGGAGTAGTGATGTCGGATAGCCTCTTGGCCGATACACCTAGTTGAGATGGTTGGTTTGGTACCTGATATGGTGGTATAGAGAAACCCCAGTAGGTGCCTTAAGTGGTGTCCGATATGAGAAGCTTGACTTAGATGGACGTTATGGACTTCTTGACCTAAGTGGTGTTGTCCCCTTGGCCAATATGATGCTTAGACAACATCTCTGTTTGGTTCCTTGGGCGACACAAGTTGGGTGAGTTTGAGCTGCCTGATATGGGGTGAGTGGAAACCCTAGTTGTTTCTTTGTTAGAGGTAGATATGGAGTGTTGCCCTTGTTGACCAATAGGCTTCATTGACGTGCTTTTGTGTTTCCTGTTTCATGAACATGTTGGGTGACACAGTGTTGGCTTGGGGTGCTAAGATCTCGGTCGATACAGTGGTGAGAATGGTTTCCCAATACAACCCTAACCCTTGCTGGCCGGTAGGGTTCTAGCCGATACACCTCTTGAGTTAGCTGTACGATACACCTTGTGTACCTGGTATGCACGACAAGGTTGTATGACAACGCCATGTTCTCTAGTTGCATGATACACCTTGAGGGGTCGTTGGATATATTCTAGGGTTGGCTGATATGTGCCTAAATGCCTAGGCCGGTAAGCTTTTGGTGAGGGTTGTTACCCTGCCTGATAGCACCTGTGGGGAGGGATGCGCTACCCACCACACTTTTAGTGAAGGTAGCAGGAGGTTTTGGTGAGGGTCTTGATAACCCGGGAACATAGCAGATAGTTCTTGATCATGTAGTTATATCTTTGATGATAAGGATGATATGGATGATATGGTTAACCCGGGGAAAAAACCTAATCAAAGGATTAATTACCTTGAAACCGCATCTATGATAAGATAAGATGATAGGTTTTGAACTAGGAAGTTTGGAAGGATATGATGTTTCTACACATGATAATGTGACACATGTATATGATCACAAGTATGGGGCATAATATATGCTTATGATTGATAATAAAACTATGATTTCTATAGCTTATGTGTAATATACTCATCGATGTTGCTTTATACTTGATAACATGACAATCCTGTTAATCCATGATGGCTTCAATTATCTCTATGGATGTGTATACTAACCATGCAGTTATTTTTATGTGGATTCATAGCCTGGTAGGAGCTATGAAATGTATGTGCTTGAGTAGCATCATGTGGAAATGAGATAACAATTTGATAGGCCTGAGGACCTGATATAAGGCTGAGTGCCTAGTTGAGGTGTTATCCTCTGATGATGAGATAAGGGATGCGTTCCCAGAATGTTGATGCATGATTATGATGCCTCAAGAGGCAGTGGTTGATATAATGAGGGATTGAGATCCCAGAACATTATGATGATGGTAATAATGATGTAATTCTACAAGGCTATTTGTATACTTTGGTTGCCTCAACAATTGGCTTAAAATATACTAATTAATTATAGATGAACATATCATGTAGTTTTCCTTGGCCATAGATCCATCATCGTCAGTATCATGGTGATGGTGAAACAGGTTTATCCTGTGGGATCTCCCTGGAGCGCACATTGTTGGATATGCGAAGTTTTCCCCTAGCCTAAAATAGGAGGAATCTGAGTACCACTGTGAATATATGGAGCATGATGAATAGACCCATGGATTAGGATATGTGATGATGATCATGATGCGTTCATGGCTCGGATGTATGCACTAGCACCTATGATGAGGTGAGCTAGAGATATGGGTAGCTTGCGGAGCTGACCCAGAGGTTGAGGCCCTATAAGCATAATATTACGGTCTTGCTTGATGATTCATGTACTGACCACGAGAAGGTGAGGTCATGGAGTCCAAATCTCCTTAGACCTTTTATGGCACCAGATTGGGATTCACAGCCAATGGTTGGATTTGAGCAGGGAAGTCTCACTTCCTCAGGGCATAATAAAATGTAATACAATCAGATAGTATATGCTACACAGAATAAATGTCAAACATTATTTGAGGCCTTTTTTATAGATAATTTAGTTACCTACTTATAGTTTCTTATATGATCTTGATATCTTGTGATAAGTTCATGTAAAGCTTATCTTGTCAATCATGTTCCATAAAGCAATACTTGGTTATATGCCTCCTGGATATCTTGGTAAGAATGATGGGGATAATGATCTGGCTCAGTATACTGCTCTTGTTATACACTTTATCAGTTATCTGCTTTTGTTGCTTTAATCTTCCGAGGCTTTGATAGTTTTGGTGGGGTGTTATGTTTCTCACTGGGACTGTGTGTCTCACCCCGCTGGTTTACAACCTTTTTAGGTGATCGCTCGAGACGTGGAGGTGGTCGTGAGGTTGCGGCCGAGCAGCAAGAAGAGAAGTAGAAGGAAAGAGATGGACATGCTACTATTTTGGTGGTTTTATAGTAGATTCCTAGAGTCATCCTTGTACTCTCTGGTCCTCAGAGGTGTTTGACGATGTTTCACGATGACTAGCTGTTGTAATCTTATATATCCTGCTGTTGGCCTTACATGGCCCGTTATGTATGTATTAATAGGTGATGAACTCTGGTGCTGACAGTACAACTGGTTGTGATAAGTTGTGGACATATATCAAGGCTTGTAATATTTTTATAACATGTTTCTCTATAGGATCTGGTTGCAAAAGTTCTCTTATGTATGCTTTCTGCAATCGGTTTTAATTAACCCGTGTTTTTGGTAATATGTGGTTCTGCACATTTTCGCGTGTCATCTCACTGTCTGTGTGATGGCGAGGTGTCACATGCCTCACATGGTTTAGCATCACTAGAGAGTATGAAGTTGATGGGTGCCTAATTATGCCTTTGTTTGATGAGGAGAGAGGTGGTGACATCTAGGGTGTTGTTTCTAGGGTTTGCTTGGATGCCCTAGTATGGTGTTGATCATATGTTGACCTTTTTCATTCTTGTTTTTTCACAAACCACTTTTCTATATTCTTGGTTTTAATCTCAATGGCTGATGGTGTTTTGGTTGAGCCTTGAGTTTCCTTCAATCGAAGAGGCTTGGAGGTCTCTTTTGGGTTGAAGATGAACTAGGGTATCATATGTGTTTGATTATTGGCTTCTATTCAATCATGAGCCTTTGTGGCCATGTTTCCCTTCGAACGATTATCCTATGGGACCAAGTGAGGTCATTGATCCTTCTTGTTTTTCATGACCTTAGTGGTTTGCATGGCTTTAGTGGATGCATGGTTGATCTTAGGTGGACAAGTGGCACCTATGTGCATGACACCTAATCCCTTTCACCTCTCCCTACCCTTGAGTATATGTACCTCTCTTTTCCTCTCTCATCTTTGAAGTTTGGCCCTTGGAGTTTGGTGGAGAAGAGGATCTCATCCTTAGAGATTTGGTGGTCGACCATCTTACATGTGGTGATCTTGAGTTGGAGAATCTTCTCTTGTTGATTTGTTGGTGATCTTTGATCCTTGGTAAGTGCTCCATCCTCATGATTTCATTTCCTTGTAAAGCCCTAACTTTTTCTCTTCTCTTGGATGAACCCATAGTGCTCTTTTGATAAACTTATCTGCATATAGGTTGACTCCATGGTTTTCCATGGTACTACCTAAGTGGGATGAAGATCTTCTCCTTCTTTCTTTCTTTCTTTCTCAGCCTAGGGTTTTGAATCTCTCTTCCTTGATCTTTAACCTAGGGTTTTCTTCTCTTTTGAGGTGGTGACTAGCTTGGTCATGGAAGTGATCAAAGCTAGGTCATATCTCTTCTTTGGATATCTTTTCTTGGAGGTGGTTTCATCATTAAAAGGCAGGTTATATAACTCTCTTACCTACAAGCATTGCACTTTATTGCTACATGCAAAACTTATTACGAAAATGTGAACACATTTTGTTAATGATGATATCTTGTTTAGAGTTTGAGTTCCTATAATGATCTTTCATGAATTTTCTCCTTTACTCAACCCTAATTCCTATAGCCGATATTCTATGGATGGTGGGAGTGCTAGTTTCACATGAACATGTATTAGGTTGGCTTCTCATCTTATTTAAGGTTCTGTTTTTCTTTATTTTGATGGATATTTGTGGATGTGTGTGATTGTTTGGATTGTGGATTCTTCCCTCATGAGTTTTTTTGATCAGATTCCAAGAGTTTTATGTGGCGATTGCCTTATGTATCTCTCTCTTTAGATTTCAATTTCTTGTTGGTTATCCATTTGTTTTGATCATGATTTGTGAGTAGTATTCTGTCTAATATGATCTTCATATTGTTTTCCAAGAACTTGAAGGCTTGGAGGTGATTTTTGTTTGATAGATGGATCCCTTTGGTTTTAGTCACATAAATGATCCTTTATCTTTGACCATGCTATTTTGGGTTGTTTCCTTCAGTCAGTAGAATTTTCCTTCGACTTGATATGTCTTCAACCAAGGGTTCTCTTCTTTGACTAATGATGTGAAGATGTTTCTTTCGGTCGCATATATTCATGGTGTTTGACCATGATGGTTCTCTTCAACCGCTAGTATGATATGGTTTCTCTGGTCCTTGATGACCTAATTTCCCCTTCAGTCATTTGTTATGGAACACTTAAATGTTGTAATTTGAATAAATATCATGGCTTGTGGTTTCTATGGAACACTTGATATGATGCAGAGGGTGATGAATATGTGACTTTGTAAGGCATGCTGAGATAATTTAATGATGTTGTTCAGGAACTTTGTGATGTGGATCTTATGACCTAGCAGAGGCTTTGTGCCTAGTTTGAGGTGATATCCTCTAGTAATTTGATGAGGGATCACTATTCCCTAGAGATGTGATAATGTTGATGGCCTTATATAGGAGTGGTATCAAGCGATGATGTGACAAGTTTATACCTCATACATTTTATATCTTCTGGAGTTGTATCTTACCCTTATCTTTGTAGAATCTATTTAAGGTTTGTATGTTGTAACCTGACCGATGCTAAAAGATACCCATTTGACTTAATTAATCAAGTGAAACCCTAGTCATGTAGTTGCCTTGTGCCATAGATCCATCTTCAGTGTCAGTACTTGTTGGATGGTGAAAAATGTTCTCCCTTAGTGGAAGCTCAGAGTCATATATTATGGAGTATATGCATTTCACATGATTGGCTACGGTCATACCCTGCCAAGAGTATGATCCAATCTGTATCTCAAGTGATTTGATTCAATATATATATATGATATATTTTGAGGATGGAAGCAGTCATACCTCAACAGGAGTGCGATTGCATTCATAACTCAGTTTTCACTGGTGCTTACCTATATACCTAGCAGACGAGGCTATTTTGTAGTTGGACTTTATATGTCACTATGGTGGACTCAGACTGACTGAGGGTGTGGGAGATCATAGGATTTTGACTCCTCCTGGATCTTGTATGGCACTGATTTTGACTTAGCAGTGGTTATTTGGAGCATGGATGGCATACCTCATCTTCCCAGGGCTTAATAAAGACATAATATAGCTGTGTAGTATATTTGCTTAGGGTTAAACATGACTCACATTGGATGACCCTTTGCCTTATTTTCTTGTATTGATTAGTTGATTTATAATTCTGTAAGAGAAATCAATTATTACACATGTTCTTCATATTCCTTCTTAAAGTATAAGATATTCTACTGCTTAGTATTAGATGCCTAAATTTCTTAAACAGTGCTAATCACTTTATTCATATTATTTAGCTAAATCTATTCAACCTAATAATAATGTTACTTTCTATAACATCCCTGACCTGAGTTATAACCTAACCCTAGAAGTTTTTCCTAAATATGTAATTAAGAACTTGTAATTATCTTTTAGCAGGTAATAAAAGCTCCTAAGGAACATATGTTTCCATTCCTGTCCCCTAGGAACAATGTTGTAGTATTGTTTTGCAATACAGGGACCTATGTGCAATTATCCAGTTAAGAGGTTTAACTTGCAGAGTTCACAAGTTAAGATGTACCCTTGATGATGAAACATCATAAGAGTGAATCTGATGAGGCATGATGGATTTTTCAAGCTTGGGCATTCAGATGCAGCTTGTGGAATGATCCTGGTGCTTAAAAACCCTAATTTGGAGTAAAGTGCAATTTACCCAAATTATGGGTGAAACTTGTAAAGTACACCTTGTCACCTTCTAGAGCATCTTATATGACTCTTGGCATCATTTAGAGTAGAAATGATGAAAGAGATGCACCAATAAATAATCAGATAAGAAAAGTAATCTTTGTGCATAAAATTCACCATGTATGTGTATGAAGACCTTCATATGTGTACCCTAGTTGAAAGTTGATCTTTTCTACCCTTAAATATTGAGCTTTGATGAACTTGGTTTAAGTTTAGATGGCTTGGACGTGCCTAAGAAGCAAGGAGGGATTTAGATGAAAATCCCATGCTTTAGAGGTCCTTATGGTGTAAAATTGCCTAAAGTATATAAGCCCTTTTCCTTGTAAACCAAGTGAACGATCCTTCATTTCTCTTCACTTTTCTTCTTTCTCAAAACGTCTAAGGCAAGCTATGGATCTCAGGGAGGCGACCAAGTAGTTCTAAGGTGAGAAGAACCATCTTCAAGCTCGGATCCTTGGGTGAATTCATCATGCAAGCTTGGTTTTGTGGATAACTCACTTAGTTTTCTTGTTCTAGCCATCCATTTCTACCTTTCTTTGGAGTAATCACACTTGACCAAGTTTTGGAGTTCAAAATGCCATTAGCGGCTTGAAGCCTGGAATCTTGGAGCTCCAAGAACATCATTTAAGGCGGGTTTTATAATTCTAAACTCTACACTTTATATGCATGTTTTGTTCTTGCAATTCTAGTACTTAGTTCTTCTTCTACCTCCCTTCTTCCTTGCACTTTGCAAGTAAAACGGTGGAAAAACCGACCTTGACAGAGGTTGAAGAAGGTGGGCGTGATTACCAAAGTTACTTTATCAAACGGTCCTTCCCCCCCCTCTGACCAGACCGTTTGAAGGGCAAACAGGTTCACATGGTCGGTTGGAGCAAACGGGTTCAACCCGTTTGAGGGCGTTGACCAAGCATTGACCGTTTGAGATTCCTGTTCATAATATGTTGAATTTCTTTCCTGCAAAGAATCAAAGTTAATTTCTTAACCAATTGAGAGTTGAAGGCACTTCAACATGCTAACCCTAATCGGGCTGAAATTGCTGTTTTCATATATAGATTTTGTTGAGTTTTGGGTTGAAGGACCCAAACGGTCTCAAGATCATTTGGGGGTTCCTCCAAATGGTCTCAAGACCGTTTGGGCACAACTCAAGACCATTTGAAGGTCTAAAGTTGAGGTAATTTGATGGGCTGAGGGTCCAATTGTAATAAGTTGTTGAATCGATAAAAATGCTGATTTTAGACCTAATTCAAGTTCAACCCTAATCCAACCGACTTGGTTTTTGGTCAAACTTTGGGCAAACGGTCTCAAGATCGTTTGGAGGTCATCCAAACGATCTCAAGACCGTTTGGGCCAAGTTTGGGCCCAATTGGAGTTCAATTGATAGGTTCAACCTTGATTTGATTCACATTGTTGAAAATTGATGATTAGCCGATTGGAAACCTTAATTGAGTTAGACTTAACTCTAATTGGCTTCCAATTGAAGTTCAATTGGTGTCCAATTGTTTGAGGCTCATCTTAATTGACTCAATTTGTAAGTGGTTAACATGGCTTGGGCCAATTGAAGGCTTCAACAAAGGGCATCCTATTCTATCATAACCTTTATGTCACCTTTCATGACCACACTCGTTTAGGCTCAAATGGGTTCACACCCGTTTCAACTCAAACGAGTCCACACCCGTTTCAACTCAAACGAGTCCACACCCGTTTCAATCCAAACGGGTTCACACCCGTTTCAACTCAAACGAGTCCACACCTGTTTCAATCCAAACGGGTTCACACCCGTTTCAACTCAAACGAGTCCACACCCGTTTCAACTCAAACGAGTCCACACCCGTTTCAACTCAAATGGGTTCACACTCATTTCAATTCAAATGGGTTCACACTCGTTTCAACTTAAATGGGTTCAATTGAGTGATACCTTGTTTTAATCAAACCCTAATCACATGATGGTGATGTGTTGACTTGTGTTAGTCAATGAGGACTTAACCCAACCTAATCTAGAGTGGTGTAATCACCATCTACTAGTTAGAGGAGAGAGAAGGTACCAATTATGGTGGAAACTCAAGTAAAATACCTTCAATATACATGAATGTGCATGAATAGGGTATGATCCACTATGCGAAATCATGGAAACCCTAACTATGATAATTGATGAATCTTAACCTAACCTGAGAGCACCAAAGGTGATGTTTTCTCATACATGATGATGATATGAGTTCAATTCATGTAATGTGAATAGTAAACCCTAATTCAAGGGTGATGACATGCAATGTGAATAGTAAACCCTAATTCAAGGGTGATGACATGCAATGTGAATAGTAAACCCTGATTCTAGGGTGAGGGCATGTAATGTGTGCCTTAAAACACTATTTGATGAAAACCAAGGAAACCTAGCTCTTGTAAGAGTAGGGAGATACAACTTCTTTAAATAAGTTATTTATTGTTATCAGTTGAATTGACCATGTAGGTTCCTATATGAGGATGATCATATCCAGGTATGGATGATGATGCTATATTCATTGAAAACATGTTGTTAGCTTTACGAATAGTGATATATCCTGGTGCCCTGTTAGTGGCATCTTATGAGATTGATGGGCTGTGAGAGCCATGAGTACCATCAAGGTCATGCTTAACAGATGACTTGTGATGAGAGAATTGAGAAATGATAATTGATGTAAGTTAGACTTGTTACATTTAGTATCCTTCTTCTTAGCTGCTATGCTAATGTTTAATATTCAAGAACATGTATGTTATCTGATAAGTGATAACTTATGAGTTTGATAGGTTGAATGAGTCATGAGTAATATGCGCTGATGTTCATCAAAGGTCATATTATTTAGATGACTAGATAAAATAATATGTTGTTGGTAATAAATGTTATAATTAGTCCAGGGGTTTGGACTCTCACTTTCCGGATTCTTAGTGATAAGATGTTTAGGGATTGATATCCCTATGTTAAATTATGAAATGTGATCTTGATATAGAGTGTTACTATGTGAAGTTCTATTACAAGATAATCCTATGAAAGCCTTAATTGCAGACTTATGGGAGATGAATGTAAATAACCCTTGTGTCACTTGAGTATGGTTAAGTATGATTTCAGGTGTACTAATCATACAGTTATGTTGTGGATTGGGAATCCTAACACCTTGTAGAAAAGGGTATGGCTACAGGCCATGATATCCCTTATTATCATGCCAGGTGATGGATATATGATATAAGCCTGAAGAGAGACAGTGTGGTGATGATGGATTTATAATAAATAGATGTTATACATGTCCTTTTATTTCTAAAAGAAAAGTGATATGTGGGTTTATCTTAGAGATGCTTTACTTCTAGTAGGAGGAATAGATTACAATCTGTGAAACATTGTTCTAACTACTCCTAAAATATATATGACTTCTTTGTGTACTGTTATTCTCTTATTCTGTAATAATCATGTTTCTGGCGAAGGGTTATAACTCCCGCTGGGGAAATTATTTAAAATTGTCTCACCCCATAGATTTCAACTTTTTAGGTGGTCGCCAAGGATGAAGGGACCAATCTCCAGGTGACCAGTATCAGCAGCAGCAGCACTCGGAGCAGTAGTAAATCTCAGGTGGATATTCAGACTGCTGAGTTATATAGATAGATAGTCAGTCCTATGCGTCCTCTATACTCTCAGGTCCTTGGAGTCATGGTCTGAGTTTTGATTCGTCTCTTGAGATTTTGTAGCATGCTGTGTACAATTACTCAAGAAGTAATTAACAGAGATGTAAATAGTTTATCTTGAGTCTATGAAAGGAGTTTTTATGGTTTCAATGTCTTATCTCAAAAAGTTTTATTTTCCGGCAATTTTTGGTATTCCGCTGCTAAACGAATCGCTTCCGCTATGTTTACTTCGAAGTTCATGTGTTCATCTCAGACTTTGGAGATCAGAGCCCACACTTTCCTACTTTAGCTTTTATGTTGATAATAGTTGATGGTAGAGAGTTATATCTCTCACTGGGATGTTGGTCTCACCCCATGGGTTTCCACCTCTTTTAGGGGGTTATGCACGGCGAGGTAGAGATCATGCGGTTGAGGCTGAGTACCCAGACGGGAATTATGTATTAAAGGTTGGATATGCTGCTAGTGTTTCGTAGTAGAGTCATATTTGTCGTCCATGTACTCTTCGGTCCTTTTGGGTGTTTTGTAGATGTTGTACATTGACACGAGTTTTGGTAGTAAGCCATGGTTGTAAAAATATGGCTTGCATATGTAACATGATATCATATGTAACAGACTATGGAAAATTGGCCACATCAACGGAGATATATATCATCTTGTGGCATGATATGTAATACATGTGGCTTCATGTGAATCCAGATGTAATAGTTTTCCTCTTTTGTGGTAATATGGAATTAATTTTAATTTACCATATTTTATGGTAATCTTGGATGTTTAATTTTAGTTCCATGCTTTGTTTTGAGCAATCTCTCTTTGGTGTGATGATGGGCGTCACACAACTGTTCAAAGCACATGCCATATAAAAGGGGTCAGGTCCCTAAGTTTCCAAAAATGAAATATATTGTTACATTTAATTCATATTCTCATAATCCACCTCACTTTAGGAAATCTAGTAAATCCCCTATTTCTCTCTCCTTTGATCCTTTTAATCCCAAATTTTAAAGGAAAGTCTTATTTCTTTCGTCTAGGTATGGGTGAGATTTAAGACCAAAATACAAAGGTTAAAGACATTTTTCTTTGTTTACAAGCCTCCTTATTTCATTCATTTAAGGCATCAAATTAGTTCTTTTCTCTTCCCAACTTGGCCATATTTCTTATTTTGATAACTTTTCACATTAGAAACAATTTTGAAATGAAGCCAAACCATTAGATTCCTTCAAAACCATTTTTCTATAAAACTCCACATAATTTCACATATAAATTATTAATTACCTATTACCTTTAGTAATTCACTTATTATCATATTTTCTCTCTTTCCCTTCCCATGTCCATTATAGGATTATTGAAAATTAGTATAATTCGTGAAAACTATAGAAAAGGATGATTTTCATATTAAATCCTTACTTTTAAAATAAGTCATAGTAAGTTTTCTAATACATCCTTAACAAACCAATATTTTCATTTCAAATATGTAAATACATGTAAAAAAACATGTTAGAACAAATAATGTGATTGTGATGCACATGATTTCTCTACAAAATTGGGGCATATTTAGGCATGTTTTTAGGATGATTTCTCTCCTATCCACGTGTTTATTTAATATTTTACATAAATTCTTAATATGACCGTTGTGCATCAATATTTTCCATTATATATTTAGACTGAAATTTCTTTATTTCATTATCTGCCTAACACATTGTTGCTTTGTTGTAGACTTGAACTAGCAAAAATAGAAGTAAGTTGGTACCACTGACTTCTATTGGTGGCACTGATATGAGAATTAAATGAACCGACAGTAGGACAAAAATAATAGATAAGAAAGGAGGGTAAATGCCAAAAATATTCTTGGTACCACCAACTACAGTTGGTGGCACTGTGATTTGAATCTCTAATTCACAAAAAAAGTGAAGAAATTGGTGGAACCAAGATTTGTTTGATGTACAAGATTAAAACAAGCTACATCTGACTTTTTTTGTCAAGTAGTGTCATAATTCTCCCTATATAAACCAAAAGGGGGAAAACACAAGGAGGCATCTTGCTAGAGGGTAAGGCTATCACATATGGAGGCTATCCTATCGACTATCCTTGAAGGAATCAGAGCCCAAGAAGGAGGAGTCGAATAGATTGGCACAACCTTTTAGGAGTTTTTTATGAATTTCTTCTCCTTCCTCCATTCTTCTAATTCTTTATTGAGCACGAGTGGATGAAATCCCATTCTTTAGGATCAAGGAGTAGCTTGGTGTTGACTCTATGGATGTAAATATTTGATTCAATATAGATTATCTTTTATTTAGATTTTGAGCTTTATGTCTTATTTATGCTTGATCTCATGAATATGAGGTAGGTTGTTAACTACTGTAGAAGAGGGTTTAAGAGTTAGAAAGTTCATTATCACCATAGTCAATAGTGTTCTACAAAAGAGGGCTAACCACTGACTAGTAATTATCCTGAGATGGATCATACCATTTACTCTTTTGATATCGATGCTACAAAAGTGGATTTGTAACCATGTTAAATAGTATGCTATGTTGCAAAACCATGTAGTATAAGTTACATTTTCTTAATCCTCAAAGACCTGATAAATTATGTTAATTGAATAGAATACATGCATATGTTGGCAACATGGTGAAACTGATATCCTAAAGAAGCCATCTTTTTTATCTTCCATTCATTTTACTTTTTGCAATTTTTATTTCTCATTCCTAGTTTTAAATCAACCAACTTATTTCTTAGACCTAGATGAACTATATCAATTAGTAGTAGTCTCGATGTCCCAGTCCCCTGAGTTTGAAATTCAGGCCTCCTTGAGTCTCTATACTTCTCTAACGCATACACTTGCATTTAACACTCATGCTTAGGTCATGACAGTTGGTTATTTCAAGATCTTAAGGAGTTGTTCTTGGTGAATCATGTGGTGATTTTGATGGTTTTTTGAAGATCGAAGCTAAGAATCACAATTCTAACCTAGAGAATACTCAATCTGAGTAACTTTCTCCCTTCCTTCTCATCTCTTGACCCCTACTCTAACCTCTAGTGAGCATTCTTCATTGTTTCCAGAAGATACCTAAGGTGAAACGATACTAGACAACCCTTCTTGAACAATGTTCTTCAGAAACCTTGAGAGCAAAATACGTTCATCTTTGTAAATATTCTCTTCTCTCCTTTGTTGTACTAGATCTGTGTGGTGCATGTAAGATTAGACATTTGAAGCTTGTATGGAGAAGCATTTGAGTTAAGGATTCATGCTTCCATATGTGAGTTTTTCACTTTTATGAGGACATAATTTAGTTTATGCATTGTAATCTTTGATGTTATTCCTACCTGGAAACATCTAACCTCACTAGTTGCATGATATATGACCTAGTAATGGGATTCTAGGATGTGTCTTGGGTGAAATCATGGAAACATAGAAACGTTCTTCTTCTCTATGATAAATTGTGATCTAATAAAAAAGGTGATTTTTTTCCTTCATTATAACTTGAAATTATGATCTTCTATATAGATATACCCTAACTTTTTAGGTTTTTGTGATTTTTCTGACTTCTAATATATATAGCTCAAATATTAAAATCTTATGATGAAACCTTCCATAATTGTTCACTATTTTCATGGGATGATTATATAGATTCTTGTGATGGCTTTTAATCATGATCTATGAAATGCTCTATCTATGGTCGAAAGATGGAAATTTTGGATATGAATGTGCTTGTTGGGCATAAAATTAGGGTTTTGATGTATTATAAGTATGCACATCCATCCTCAGATCATACCAAAACATAAATTCATAGATAGGTTGATTGTCTATTAATGAATCATTTCCCCCAAGCTAGCTAACTAGGCTCACCACCCATCCTAATTGTACAACCATAAACTCTTAACCATGATGAGCATTCTCAAGGCATTACTTTTGATGTAACATGTTCCACATATCTCAATCTATCCACACCATTAAAACCACACTAGGAGGAAATTACAAATGGTTGAGCACGTGTAGCTTTGCAACCCTCACCATATAAGATGTCATGGTTACAACAATATTGTATAATACAATCATATAGAATAAGTGAAGAAGTTCATGCAAAGAGAAACCGATGACCATATATTACACTTATGATGCATTCATCATGTCCTATATCACATTCATCAAGCATGTCCTATATCACGACAACCCTTGTCTAAATAAAAATCACTTATATGCCATGAGCGATACAAAGAAGGGAGGAGGTAGTGTAGGTAAGCAATGTGGTGTTTTTTAGTATGTGTGTGAATTTTTTATGGGTTACATGGAGACTATCGATTTGGGCATATTCTTAGAAAATCAATCTTAGGTGGGCGTCATATACTTAACTCTCTAAGAAACAATTATGCTAAGTGTAAAGAGTATTATTTTTCAATAAGCAACTCAAATGGGTGACTCCTTCAACACCTCCTCCCTTAAAAAGTGGTTGCTCAAATATTGAAGGGGGTAAAGTAGATACTCTTTGTTTTACTCTCAACCCTATTGGCATTAATGTGGTTGCTGAAATCGGCACCAATATATGTCACATTATTACCCCCCATCTCCCACATACACTACATATTATCTTTACTACGACGAATGGTATGAACCAAGTTTCCAAAAACACATCAAGGTGACCATGGTACTGCCAGCCCGAGTACTAGTGGTGTCATTTTCAAAGATGCACAGAAGTTCACTGGGAACAAGGAAAAATATGGGCAGGAGTAATGGCACTAGCTATCTATGCTATAAGTAATAAATGTGTAGCAGTGTGGAAGAATCGAGTAGTTAGAGCCCTTAAGGTGGGTTTGGCACAAAAACCATTCCACCGTCCATCAATACCCACCTTTGCCCATCTGGTTGGTGAATAAAAGCCCAAGAAGGAGGATTCAAAGAGAATAGTACAACCTTTTATGAGTTCTCTATGACTGTAAAGAGTGAAAACCACCTTCTACTAAATATGGCAAACAAGGACCAATGAATAGCATCGGAATTTTAAACTTTGACTATATTCAATTGTATAAAGAGTACATTACAAATTTCCCAATAAGGGTGTACAATCTTTATACATACAAAGGATCTAGGTAGAGGAAGACTAAAACTACATCAACATGTCTCCAATAAAAACAACATAGTATATAGTCAAGTCCATGCTAGAAGGTTGAACTCCTTTCTCTTAGACTTAGGTTGGTTCACCATGCTTATGATGCGCACTCTGATCCTATACCTGGGTGGTTGGGATCACCCAACAAGAGGAGAGAAAAGTATGTTTCAAGAAAGAGAAATAAGGACAATTATAAACTAAAGCAAGAAATGATAAAGATTCACTATGCGAAGAGGGTCAAGAATATGAGGCAAGCAAAACAAATAAGAATTTCTGCCAAGTTAAACAATAATAAGTTGCATGCATGATTAAATGTGACTATATTAAACTAATATAGGGCTGAGGCACCTACCTAACCTCAACCTCTAGCTGAGGGAGAATTTACACATACCCAAGCACCCAAAAATATTTATAAAGTGGGGGAGAATTATCACATTCCCATGGGAGAATTTAGGCATACCCACTATGGGTGGTTGTACAGATGTACGCTATATTAGTTAATTAGTCATTTTCATCATCATCCTAAAGTATTGCAATGGAAGATATACGAATTTTAACAATAATGCAAGTGGGGTCCAAGACCCTAGAACAATTTATGCAATGATAAGATATAAATGAAAATAGCCTCACTGGGAAAATAGGAATTGTATTTAACATTTTGCTTAGCTTAGGAATAGAATGCACATACATACATCGTTTGACATTCTTATAGAAGACCTTTCATCAATTTAATGTGTCCATTCTCACTTTTGTCCTAGATACAAGTTTATACACATGGATTAGGGTTTATAAATCATATTGTGTGAGAAACCCTAATTTTTGGACCTATTATGAAAACCATAGAATTGGGACTCAAAACAAGGACCAATCGATTACTTGGATTCTCCTGATTAAGAAAACATATTTATTTCTTAGATTTGGAGTTAAAATGAATTATATATATATATATATTAAATAATTTTATATAATTAATATGGTATTTATGACAAACTTTGAAAAAGGAATTAGAATCAGGACTCAAAAACCACAAATTCAGATTCCACATGAAAAATTCTTTCCAATGACTATGCATTCGAATTTTTCAGACAATGAATAGATTTATTATGAATTAAATAAAATTGGCCAATCAAAAACCAAGGAAATGCCACATAGGCAAAAGATCTTGCACAAGCGCATGCCATGGAGGCTGGACACACGCTGACATGGGCCAATCGCATGTGTCCCAGTCAGCTGTTCTGCGCTCATGTGGCCTCGGTCAAATGGGACTGAGCGCGAGGACAGATGACCCTAATGCCCATGCTCGACTAATGAGATCAATTTAAATTGCAAGGTCATCAAAGTCATTTGGATAGAACAATGAATTGCAGTGAGAAATAAAATGAAAGAGAGAAAATTCCTAAACTACCCATGAGAAATCAATAGACCGATCTAAGGGGTAAGGATGCCCTTGTCATTTCCTTATTGGGTATCTTCTAGCCGCGGCCATGGTGGGGAAGCAGCACCCTAGGGCCATAGCACGAGCAGCTCTCGAGCCCTGACGTGGGATTTTATCACACTAACAAACTCACTCAAGGTTGAAATCCTTGAGCTTTTACCAAAACCAATGTGCAATAATACCACCCGCAAGCGGACGAGTCTTATCGCAGTATAGTTAAGGATTGAACCCAAAGGACAACGTTTTTAAGAATCTTTGTCAGTCTAGTCTAGTTTGAGTTCAGGCTAATATTTAAAATGATTGGTTGATTTTAGGTTACTTAAACTAGTTGCAACAAAGTAAAAGTTGAATTAAAGTTGGGTTTAGATCAATGATATGGAATCACTGTGATGGTATCGGGTTTCACCTCCGCTACGCATGCAAACACATTCAAAAGCAAACAATCCAGGCAAGATAAAACGACCCAAACAGAGCTACTGCAGAACCCCCCATACTGGCGTTAGGTTCGCGTAAGCATCACCTTAGGCATTAGATGTCTCGTCACCAACCGAATCACTTACTTACGGCTATGAAGATACATAAATTCAATGAAGGTTGTGGGCCCCCTATACAGGCATTAGGCACACAGAAGCATCACTGAAGGCTAGATGGCTTGTCCCCTCGCAGATCATACACTTACGACCTTGAAGAAATCCCATTCTATTTCTAGTTTGGGAGTCAACCACATTAATTGATAAGCAAGAAGGTGATAGATCTACAAACTAACATCGACGATAAACAAGATTATACAAAATCCAACTAAGGATGTGGTCCTCCCTGAGGGATGTTTAGCCCATAGAAGCATCACCGTAGGCTAGATGTCTTGTCCCCTCACAGATCATACACTTACGACCTCTAAGAATCCCTTCAGAAGTTCTCATCAAGGAGTCAAACTTGTAAACTGCCATTCCATCCCATACATAGAAGATTTCGCAATATAGGAAAGAACAAGATGAAAGCAAGGAGATAATCAACTATGAACATACCAATTAACAATGAAATGGAAAGTTATATACATTGTCATGGAGAGTTTAATAAAAGAACATGATCTGCATGGGTAGCGGGGCTAATCCCCACACCCCAGCAAAAAGTGTACTACTTTCTCATGATGCGAGAAATAAGAAGAATGAGAAAGAGAGAGAAATCCACCATGAACTCAGTGCAGAAGGTAGTCGCAACTCGGTGAAGAAGATATAACCTTCTACGTCATGTCGGAGCAGATCTAGATGCGAATGGGAGTTGCCAAGATAGATCGAACAGTCTCCCTCACTTCATCTTCCTTCTCTATCCAGCCTCCTTGGTTGCAACACGGGCAGTAGGTGGAATGAAACTAGAGTTGATGGCACTGGATTTGGATCGGACCTATGTAAAGGCAGCCTGTCGATGTCCCAGAACCGATGCCAATTGAGGACCCTTGCAGTCCTATTTATGGGCTTAGATGGGGTCTTCACGTTTTCTGCATGAACTTGCTCCAAACGGTCTTGGGACCGAATGGCTCCAAACGGTCTTGGATTGGGCGTTGTCGAACCGGTCTGTGTGATCTCCTCCAATCGGTAAGCAATCGATCAACGCCTCACAGTCTCAAGACCGTGAGGGCTTTTCTGTGGTGAGCGTGGAGTGGGAGCGGCAGCGTTGTAGGTAGCGTTTAGGTTTGCTGGAGGTAGATGGAGGCAGAGGTGTAGGTGCCGACGTTGTTGATGGTGAAGGAAGGGAGAGCAAGAGGAGGGGAAGCATGCCCAATGCTACAGAGTTTCCCATATGGTTTCGAGCAGGTTTCTCAACCGATCTTGAAGACCGTATGGTGTTAGAAACCGATTGGATAAGACCGAATGGTCAAGATCGAATGGTGAGTGGAAGGTGGGTCCTAAATGAATGTTCAACCTCATCAAGACCTACATCAAATCAACATAAATTCAGTTGAAATCATGATAATTGGACCAATTAAGTAGTTGTGCACATTTTGATATTTAGAAACTAAAATTGGGTGTATTGAGTCAAAAAGGGGTCCAAGATAGCAACTGAAAATCATGCTGAATATGCATTCATCAAAAAAACCCAAACTTAAATGTTGCTCGTCGTCAAGTAACACAAAATCTGAAACAGTCGCCAAATGAATACTTTGAATTCGTGTGATTACTTCATCTTCACATCACGAATGTTTTCTTTCTGCTCAATATGACTCAGTATCTCAACCTCCTAAGACCACTAAACACATCTTACCATATCTTCGTTCCTGAGTTCGCTTTCCAATATCACTTCCTCCTCACTTTTTCCGACAACAAGCATGTCAAAGATTTTTGTAAGAATCTAGAGACACCCGCAGAACAACAAGTATGCATTTGATCTGACACTGGTGTTTTTCAAGATAGGGTACGCATTCATTGCACCATTAGGTAGAAAATGGAGTGAATGGTTGTATGGAAGGAAGAAATAAATCTCTCCTCTATTTGAATCGAGATCTTTATTTGCTTTGAAATTTCATTTATTGCATTTTTTGTGCAAATCTCTCCTCTATTCGACTTGAGATTGCATTTCTTTATGTGTGCGCTTTGACATCTTTTTGTTTGCAAATCTCTCCTCTATTCAACTCGAGATTGCATTTTTGGTGGTACGCCCCTATTTATTTGCGAGGGGTATGGAAGAAGTGGATATAGTGGGAAGTGGCGTGCCACCCTGAACTTAGGGTTTGGCATGAATTTGGCTATTTTTGTTTCTTTTTGATGAATGGAGGGGTATGAAGATGATAGAAGAATTGTAGAAGAGAGTTCAGATCAGAATGCAACTTGATTTACAATTTAGTGCACCGGGTTGTTCTCTTTATCAAACTCTGCTCAAATAATGACTTGATGAGGATCTGGTGAGGATTCCATGCTATTGTTCCACAAATAAGTTAGGAAGCCTGACATGTTTGATCTCTATCAGTTTGACAAACACTTATCATTTTTCCAAAAGTATCATGATGTTAGGAATCATAAGCTTCACAAGATGATTTCAATCAAAAGGCTTGTTTGAAAAAGTGGTCCTTCTGAGGATTTACTTCGAATAAGGAGGATATAATGATTCAAAATGCATAGTAGGTTAGTTAGTGACTTTTAATGAAACCAGGAAGTGTCAAAAATTCATCAAGTATCTGTTCAATTTCATTGAAAAACATTAAAGAATTTTGAAAATTTTGAAATTTTTTAACAAGAATGTGATAGTGAAAACTTAAGTATGAAAAGGATGGGTGTAGGTGGAAAGTAAGATACATACCACCCACCCTCCGCCCCGAACTTAGAAATTTTCTCCTCCCGAGCAAACCCTAAATCCAAGATGGAGGGGAAAATTCGTGCCAGATTGACCACCGGATGTGGTTGCGTTCCAATCAGCGTGCAACCTCTTATCTAAAAATTTTGAAGTAAAGCGCAATTAGATCTTAAAATAGCATCTCGCGATGTGAATTTTATTTAATGAGAAATTAACTAGAAGGTAAAAACAAAATTAAAGAAACATTCTAATTTGAAATGAAAAGTAAAACATATTTATTGATCGGGTTGCCTCCCGACAAGTGCCTTTGTTTTATGTCGATGGCTCGACTGAATCCTTCAGATTCGTGGTGGATCCTTTGGATTGGTGAGTTCCAGCGTTGCTTCAGTGCTTATGTCAGTTGGGGTGAAATATCTTAATAAGAGATAACCATTTGTTACAAATTCACCTGACTTTTCATTCCATAATGAGAAGGCACCATGTGGGGAGATGCTCTAGACGGTGTATGGTCCAAACCAGTGTGAGCAGAGTTTTCCTGGGAATAACGTCAAGCTTGAGTTGAATAGTAGAACTTGATCTCCCGCTTGTATGTCTTTTCTTTTCAGATGTCCATCGTGCCAAAGTTTTGTGCGTTCTTTGTAGATTCATGCATTATCATAAGTTGTCATCCTGAGTTCATCCAACTCTTGGAGTTATAGAATTTTGGCTTGGCCTGCTTCTTTCATATCAAAGTTTAGTTGTTTAATTACCCACCATGCCTTGTGTTCTAGTTCGAATGGAAGGTGGCAAGCTTTTCCATATATTAATCGAAAAGGTGTAGTCCCGAGGGGAGTTTTATAGGCAGTTCAATAGGCCCATAATGCATCGTTGATTTTCTCCGACCAATCTTTCTGATTGCGGCCAAATGTATTTTCTAAGATACTCTTTAGTTGACGATTAGAAACCTCCACCTGTACACTTGTCTGTTGATGGTAGGGTGAGGATACCTTATGTGTTACAGTGTATTTTCTTAGAAATGCTTCAAAGCTTCTTTCAAGAAAATGGGAACCGCCGTCGGATATCACCGTGTGTGGGACACCAAAACGGGGAAAAATAATATCCTTGAATAAATTGATGACTGGTTTGGAATCACTAGTGACAGTTGGTATGGCTTCAACCCATTTTGAGACGTAGTCCACCACCACTAGTATGTATGAAAATCCATGGGAAGATGGGAATGGACCCATGTAGTCTACCCCCCAGACATCGAATATCCCTACTTCTTGCGATAGATTCAGCAACATCTCGTCTCTCTTTGTTATATTGCTTGATCTTTGACATTTGTCACATGATAGGATAAAGTCATAGGAATCTTTGGATATGGTTGGCCAAAAGAATCCACATTGCAAAACCTTCAAGGAAGTCTTTTTATAGCTCATATGTCCTCCCACTAGTCCTAAGTGACATTGTTCCAAAATAAGTTGAGCTTCTTCTTCGGTGATACATCGTCTATAAAGGCCATCAGCACATAGTTTGAAAAGGTACGGCTCATCCCAGTAGTACTGTTTCACATCATGCATAAATTTCTTTAGTGCATTTTCGATACATTGAGCGTGAATAACTCCAGCAGCGAGGTAGTTCACAAAATTTGAGTACCATGGTATAGCTTCTGAGACCTTCATTAGTTGATCATCCGGTAGGGAATCATTGATCGAAATCTTCTCAATATCCAGAGTGTGGATATGACTGAGGTGGTCTGCTACAACGTTCTTTGTACACTTTTTATCTCTTATCTCTAAATCAAATTCTTGTAATAGGATGATCCATCTAATCAACCTGGGTTTTGCATCTTTCTTTGCCAGAAGGTAACGAATGGCAGCGTGGTCTGTGTAGACAATGACCTTCGAACCGATTAGGTAGGATCTGAACTTGTCAAAGGCATACATGACTGCTAGAAGTTCTTTCTCAGTAGTTGCATAATTCCTGTGGGCTTCATCAAGAGTTTTCGATGCATAGTAGATCACATAGTGTTTCTTCTCTATATGTTTCCCTAAAACATCGCCCATATCATAGTCACTGGCATCACACATAATTTCAAAAGGATGGTCCCAGTTGGGAGCTCTAATGATGGTGGTGGTTGTAAGAGCCTGCTTCAGTGTGTTGAAGCTTTTGACACATTCTTCGTCGAAATTGAAATCAATATCTTTTAGTAATAAATTTGTCATTGGCTTGGTTATCTTTAAAAAGTTTTTTATGAATGTTCCGTAAAATCCTACATGACCTAGGAAAGCACGGACTTCTTTTACATTTTTAGGGATCACCAGTTTAGAAATCACTTCAATCTTGGCTTTATCTACTTCAATTCCTCTATTGTTGACCCTATGACCTAGGACAATGCCTTGTTTTACCATAAAATGGCATTTTCCCCAATTTAGCACAAGGTGTGCTTCTTCACAACGTTTGAGGACAATGGAGAGGTGCTTTAGACATGAATCAAATGAATCTCCGTATACATAAAAATCATCCATGAAAACCTCCATAATTGTTTCAGTAAGACCAGTGAATATGGCAGCCATACAATGTTGGAAAGTTGTGGGTGCATTACAGAGACCAAACAACATTCTTTTAAATGCGTATGTTCCGAATGGGAAAGTAAAGGTTGTTTTCTCTTAGTCATCTGGATGTATGGGTATTTGATAGAATCCATAGTAACCATCAAGATAACAGAAATATTCTTGGTGAGTCAATCTTTCTAGGACTTGATCAAGGAAAGGCATTGGAAAATGATCTTTTCAAGTTCCCTTGTTTAATTTTCTATAATCTATGCACATCCTCCACTCTATGACTATTCGAGTGGGGATGAGTTCATTGTTTTCATTCCGTATAATAGTTGTTCCACCTTTCTTCGGGACTACATGCACTGGGCTCACCCATGGCAAATCTGATATCAGATAGATTATTCCAGCTGTGAGCAGTTTAATGACCTCGCGACGGACCACTTCCTTCATATTTGGATTCAATTTCCGTTGATGCTCAATAGTAGGCTTATGATCTTCCATCATAGGGATCTTGTGCATACACAGTGCTTGACTGACCCCAGTGAGGTTACTCATTTTATAACCGATGGCCTTTTTTCTTTCCCTTAATTCCTTCAGGAGTTTATCTTCTTGTTCAGCTGTTAGATTGGAGTTTATAATAACTGGGCAAACTTTGAGGTCGTCTAAAAACACGTACTTCAGTCCCTCGGGCAGGGGCTTCACTTCGGGAGCCTCTGGGTTTTCGCATGTTTCTTCTATAGTTTCCATAGCTTTGAGTTCTTCACTAGTGACTTCAGCATATTCCTTAGCAGAGTCGAGGGTTTCGATGCAATCCTTTACTTGTTCGTCAATTGGTTCATCAACTGATGGGTTTGTTAGAGAAATTTCTAAAGGATCATCTGATTCATGATGCTCTTGAGTCAGAAGTGACATTTTCTCATGCAGTCAATCAGATAGACTTCTTCTTGCATACTTGGTCTTCTCATACTTTCAAAAACCTTGACTTTGAGAGTTTCTTTGTCAAGTCTGAGGAGCAAAGTTCCTGCTTCAACGTCAATAAGAAATCTTGCAGTGGTGAGGAACGGACGCCCAAAGATGAGAGGATATCTGGCATCCTCTTTTATGTCCATGATGACAAAGTCAGATGGAACATAAGAATCTTTCCCTACCTTGATAGGTACATCCTCAATAATTCCTAACAGGTGCTTTTACCGAATTGTCTGCGAGTTGTATGGTCATGCCAGATGGAAGAAGTTTAGCAAACCCTAGCCTTTTGCAAAGGCTGAGTGACATGATGGAGATGCTAGCACCAAGATCTTCCAGCCCTTTCTTGCATGAACAATCACTGATATGGCAGGAAATCCCAAAAGATCCTAGATCTTTCTGCTTCTTTGGCATCTTACTCTGGATGATATCTGAAGTGGTTTTAGCTAACTTGACTATCTCATATTCTTCAGTTATATATTTCTTGGTGAGGAGCGACTTTAAGTACTTTTTCCATGCTGGTATCTTGGCCAGAGCATCCAAAAAGGGTATATCGACATGAAGTTTCTTCATAGCTTCTTTAAACTTATTGAATCTGGTATCAAGCTTTGTTTTCCTTAGACGAGCTGGAAAAGGTATACGAGGTTTGTACATAGGGATATCAGGTTCTGGAGTCTCAATTTCTTCATCTTCTTGAGCAGGCTTCTCAAAATTTCCTTTTTCTAACTTATCATCAATTACTAGTTCCTTTGGTTGTAATTCAGGAGTTGTTGAATCTTGTATAATCACCGGTTCGTCCTCATCTATAACAACCACTGGTGGCTTGACAGGAGGATTGGAATAGTATTTTCCTGACCTGGTGGTGACCGCCTTTAGTTGTTCTGGATGCTTTGGATTATTCTCGGGCTGGCCAGCAAAAACTCCAGCAGGCGGCTTTATGCTAGCTGCGAGTTGAGCTAATTGAGGTTCAATAGCCTTCTGCTGAGCTTGTTGGTTAGCTATCATGGTTTGCTGAGTTTGCAACATCTTTTCAATGGTTGATTGCTTGTCATCAGGAGAAGCTAGACCTGCTTGTTGTCCTTGTTGTTGATAAGGAACTTGGTTGAGACTCTGGTACTGGGAGTTGTTTTGATAATTATTGAAATTCCTATTCTGAAAGTTTCCCTTGAAATTTCCTTGATTCCCAAAATGCTATTGTTGATTATACTGGAATCTTGGTGGGCCTCTTGGTTGGTTTCTTGAACCAAATTGATGTGAGTTTAATGCTCCAAAAGGGTTTCCATATTGAAATCCTGGATGATTCCTATTTTGATTCAGATTGTAATAACTTTGACCAGGGATGGTATTAATAGCGTTAAGATTTTCCATTTGGCCATTATCTCCTTGGCCACATATGTTGCTCAAAACAACATTATAAAGAACATCGCATGATAAGGTGGAATGATCAGTTCCTTTACATGCTTCACAGAATAGGGAAGTGGACTTAACTTGTTCTGGTTGTTGAGTGGGGGAACGTCCTCTTCCAATGGAAGCAAGAGATGATTCAATATGGTCTTTCTTGGCAACTAAGAGTTTTTAGGTTTCAGCGATAGATTTGTACTCGGGAGTAGCTTCGGCCATAGCTACTTTTAAAACTCCTTCACCTACAGATCTACCCCAATTTGCTTGATTTTCTGCTCCCAGGGTTATGACTCTCCATGCGCTGTCATAACTTTGACGCATGAAGTTTCCTCCAGACAAGGAATCTAGGAATCTCTTAATATCATCATCCACTCCCCTATAGAAAATCTCGATGAGTTGATTCTTGGGAATTATGTGGTGTGGACACTTGTGTAGAAGCTCTTTGTATCTATCCCAAGCTTCAGCAAGGGTTTCTCCAGTAACTTGAGTGAAATTTATTATCATCCCTCTAATTTCATAGGTAAGAGATGGAGGGTAGAATTTTTCTAGAAACACATTTTGGAGTTGTTCCTAGGTGGTGATGGGTATTTCACTTTGCAGTGAGTTGTACCAACTTATAGTATCAGCAAGGGAATACTTGAAGAGACGGAGTCGAATGGCATCATCTGTGACTCCATTTTGTTTTGTCATGGCACATAGATCAATAAATCTCAGAAGATGTTCTTGGCTATCTTCTCCTTGCTTGCTATAGAATGGGTTATTCTGAAGCAGGGTGATCCAATGCGCTCTTATCTCGAAATTAGGAGCGTTGGTGGGAGGAGGTTGCACTGGATGATGAACATTTGTAGCTTTCAGGATTGAGAACTCTCTAAGATCCTTTTGTAGTTTAGCTGCTTGCGCTGCTAGGATTTCCTGTTGAACCGCAGCCCTGGCTTCTTGCATGAGCCTCTCTCTTTGTGCATTGATGGCTTGAGCCACCCTTCGGGTTACCTCTTCTTATTGAGCCATCCTTGCTTGATTTTCTCTAATCTGACGATGAAAGGTTCTATCTATCTCGGCATCAAAGCTCATTGTTAGTTCGGGGCTATCTGAATGGTGCATGCACTACACCTTGGATTGTACCTAAAAATAGAAAGATTTCAAAAGTGAGTATCACAGAGAAGGGTTAGATTTCAAATAGATGATCGATTGTGTCAATAGAAAAAGCAAAATCCTAATTAGTCTTAAAATAACTAGATTTGACTAACTGATTTCGTTGTCCCTGGAAACGGCGCCAGAATTTGATGTGGGATTTTATCGCACTAACAAACTCACTCGAGGTTGAAATCCTCGAGCTTTTACCAAAACCAATGTGCAATAATGTCACCCACAAGCGGACGAGTCTTATAACAATATAGTTAAGGATCGAACCCAAAGGACAATGTTTTTAAGAATCTTTGTCAGTCTAGTCTAGTTCGAGTTAAGGCTAATATTTAAAAGATTGGTTGATTTGAGGTTACTTAAACTAATTGCAAGAAAGTAAAAGTTGAATTAAAGTTGGGTTTAGATCAATGATATGGAATCGTTGGGATGGTATCGAGTTTCACCTATGCACGCAAACACATTCCAAAGCAAACAATCCAGGCAAGATAAAACGATCCAAATAGAGCTGCTGCAAAACCCCTCATACGGGCGTTAGGTTCGTGTAAGCATCACCTTAGGCATCAGATGTCTCGTCACCAACCGGATCACTTACTTATGACTCCAAAGATACAAAAATTCAATGAAGGTTGTGGGCCCCCTATACAGGCGTTAGGCACACAAAAGTGTCACCGAAGGCTAGATGGCTCATCCCCTCGCGGATCATACACTTACGACCTTGAAGAAATCCCATTCTATTTCTATTTTGGGAGTCAACCACATTAATTGATAAGCAAGCAGGTGTTAGATCTACAAACTAACACCGACGATAAATAAGACGATACCAAATCCAACTAAGGTTGTGGTCCTCCCTGAGGGATGTTTAGACCACAGAAGCGTCATCGTGGGCTAGATGTCTCGTCCCCTCACGGATCATACACTTACGACCTCAAGGAATCCCTTCTGAAGTTCTCGTCAAGGAGTCGAACTTGTAAACCGTCATTCCATCCCATACATAGAAGATTTCGCAATATAGGAAAGAATAAGATGAAAGCAAGGAGATAATCAACTACGAACATACCAATTAACAACGAAATGGAAAGTTATATACATTACCATGGAGAGTTTAATAAAAGAACATGATCTGCATGGGTAGTGGGGATAATCCCCACACCCCAGCGAAAAGTGTACTACTCGCTCATGATGCGAGAAACAAGAAGAATGAGAAAGAGAGAGAAATCTGCCATGAACTTGGTGCAAAAGTTAGTCGCAACTCGGTGAAGAAGATACAACCTTCTACGTCGTGTCAGAGCAGATCTGGATGCGAATGGGAGTTACCAAGACAGACCAGACAGTCTCCCTCGCTCTATCTTCCTTCTCTCTCCAGCCTCCTTGGTTCTAACACGGGTAGTAGGTGGAATGAAACTGGCGTGGACGGCACTGGATTTGGATCGGACCTACATACAAGCAGCCTGTCGGTGTCCCGGAACCGATGCCAACTGAGGACCCTTGCGGTCCTATTTATAGGCTTAGATGGGGTCTTCACGTTTTCTGCATGAACTTGCTCCAAATGGTCTTGGACTGGGCATCGTCCAACCAGTCTGTGTGATCTCCTCCAATCGGTAAGCAATCGATCAATGCCTCACAGTCTCAAGACCGTGAGGGCTTTTCTACAATGAGCGTGGAGTGGGAGCGGCGACGTTGTAGGTAGAATTTAGGGTTGTTGGAGGTAGAAGGAGGTGGAGGTGTAGCTGCCGACGCTATTGATGGAGGAGGAAGGGAGAGCACGAGGAGGGGAAGCATGCTCAATGCTGTAGAGTTGCCCAAACGGTTTCGAGCAGGTTGCTCAACCGATCTTGAAGACCGTATGGAGTTAGAAACCGATTGGATAAAACCGAACGGTCAAGACCGAATGGTGCGTGGAAGGTGGGTCCCAACTGAATGTTCAAACTCATTAAGACCTGCATCAAATCAACATAAATTCAGTTGGAATCATGATAATTGGACAAATTTAGTAGTTTTGCACATTTTGATATTTAGAAACTGAAATTGGGTGTATTGAGTCAAAAAGGGGTCCAAGATAGCGACTGAAAATCATGATGAATATGCATTCATCAAGCCCTGGTGGTGCTCAACCCAAGGGAACAATCCCTTCACATTCGTTGGACCTTGTCAATGAGGATGAAGCCAACGCCACTGACGTTCGGTGCCAAGAACTCCCAAAAGCACGGAGAAAATTGAAGAATAGAGAACGGAAAACCACGGTCAAAATGAGGAGCACGATCTCTGTTAAGGCCTCCGACATGATTGTAGAGTTGAGGCGAGTCAAAAGTGGGGGTTCACAAGGGTGAAGGAGGGCAGAAGTAGAAAAATGTTGGGTTTCGGTGAGGGTACAAAATGAGTTATAGGTCTGAGCACTAGAGGCTACTGTGAGGCAAAGATAGAGTGGGAAGGTGCAGGACGGAGGTCAACGATGCTTACCGCAGTACCAATTTGGCCCCGAATGTGGAGGTGAAGGCGATGCTTATGTGAAGCTCACTGGAGGGGAAAGTGAGAAGGGTAGGGAGATTTGGGGTAGCTAGGGAACAATTGGATGAGGAGGAGGGTAATTGGAGGCTTGGGGGATCTTTCTCCAGCCTTAAATAGGTGTGAGGAGTCCTCTAGCCTTCTCTGCTATATCTCGGTAGAGATGAAGAGGTAGCCCAGGTTGGGAATTTCATCTATGGTAAAGGAGAGAGGGTGAGCTATGGCTCAAACTGACCGGTGGGGAGAGGCAAACTGGTGAGCGAAGAAATCACGTGAAATGGTTGAGGAGGGAGTGAGAACGGCAGCGAGGAGTGTAGGGGTCGGGCTGTCTGAGCGGTTGAAGGGAGGGGATGATCTCGGGCCGTTAGATTGGATGGTGACTAAAATGAGACAGTTAGATGTGTGATCACGATGGTCCAGATGCGCGTGACAAGAAAAATGAAATGACATTAGTGTTACGCATTGATATAAAGGATATCGATTTAATACTATGGTTACACTATATACAATTTTCCTAAAATCGATTTGAAAGGTCAAACTAAGTCCAAATGGTCTCAAATTTGAACCATATGTATATATTAATGTCTAGAACCATGCTATATAATTATTTTATCGTTCCATACATGTTTTGGCCCTTAATTACCATATTGCCTATTAATGTGTATATTAATACATTAAAAGGGTTAAATAGTATGAAGATGCTCTTTAATTGAAATCTTGAGTGATTATTCGAGATTGATAACACGTTACTGTTAAGAGAAACATGTCACCATAATATTATATTTTCATATATTTTTGCCACTTCAGAGGAGAGAGAAAGAAAAGAGTGTCATAATCTCATTAATTAACTCAATTACACATTATTACTCATTTCTTATCCCAAAAAGATATAAAAGCTGTAAATTGACATTACCTACTAATTATCTCTCATAAAAGGTCATTTTGCATTATTAGACCCCAATTATCACATTAGTCATTAAATTTGTGCAAAAACCCATTCATTGACATGAATGTGGGTAAATATAGATTTCATCATCAAATATTGCTCAAATTCAACATTGAGGCCAAAAAGGATACAAAAGATAGGAAATTTAGGAAAATGGCCCAAAAGGACATGAAAGAAAATAAAAGCTTGAAAATGGGTAAATTGCAAAAGAGACCCTAAGATTCAATATGTTACAACACTCCACCCCTTAAAGAGGATTTCATCCCCAAGATCTCAACAAGAGGGAAGGGTGAGTAAGTAACATCCCAAGATTAGGTAACTATGTGGTTATCTCCAATCTATGGTACTTCATGTCCTCTACTCATAAGTCAAGTCTTACTAAGGTTTCCACAGTCGTACAAAACAGCCGGGTTGAACCTGATGAAAGTGGAAGACCTTGTTTCTTGCGGGAACCTGCGTAGGCTCCACAGGTTTCTTATGGACTGTGATAGTGTTTGGGTGAACTGGATGAAAGTGAGATACGGGGGTACTCCTATCATCCAACCTCACTCGTCTCAGATATGGGATGTGATGGTGAAGGCGTGGCACCCGGTGGGACACCTTTACAGTGCCAATGGTGATGGTCTCTATTTGCTGGTTAGCCAACAAGAACCATGGATTCTTAGGGATACAGGAGCACATGTTCCTTGGTTCTCTCTGATGTGGGGAAAAGGTCATGTTCCCAAATGGAGTGTGGCATGCTACAAAGACATCCTTGGGAAGCACCTCACGAAGGACAGGCTCACAAGATGGGGGATTCTGACCATTCCAAAGTGTGTTTTCTGTGATGAAGAGGAGACAAACCAGCATATGTTCTTTGAGTGCTCTAAAGCTAAATACGTCTGGATGCTGGCATGGCTGAAGAATGGGTGGGGTCAGCTAGTTACTTCCATCATGGTTGACACATTGGAGCAAATGAGAAGCAAATCCAGGAACAACCACGAGGAGCGCTTCATTGGCCTCTATTGTACCAACATTTGCTTCAACATTTAGAAGGTCTATAACCTTATAGTGCATGGTCATGCTAACACTAAAGATATTTTCCATTTTGTTAACTTAGATATGGGCATGGTTGTCAAGGCTAAGAGAGGCATGTGTAGGGGACTAAGTCCCACAACCAGGTTATACTAGGGTATTTTGTAGTATACACCCTGTATACACCTACCTTTTTGTAAGTTGTACAGTGTAGCTTACCTACTCGCTTTTTTGGCAATATATTTACCGATTTCCAAAAAAAAAGTTTCCACCGTACATATTACCTTTTACCAAACATAATTAATATTTTTGGTTTATATGCATTATCTCCATAATGGAATTGCATCATCTTTAAAATTCTATTACTTGTGTCATGTTATAATCACATTGTTATAACAAGGATTACATCTCAACACTATGTATAGAACATAAGTATTACCCTTATTTATCCCCTTAAAAAAAGTGTTAAGCACAATTAGGGTTTACCAAGAAATCTCAACATTCATTAATGTATTAGGTCACACACCTTAATAACTTGAATTTATTCTCCATTATCCTCATATTTTCATCATGTATAATAATCACATATTATTTTCTAAGAAAAAGATAATATTATCCAACAAGTTATTACATCTTTAATAATTCCTTTTTTTTGGGAAAACTAGGGCTTAGTTATTATTCATCCCGCACCCTAGAGCGGGTTCAGGTATAAAGGGGTTAATTTTTACATGCTGAAGGAAAGTAGGCAAGGTACTATTGAAAGAGATAATAGAATTACTAGTAAAGTATTGTTTTTCTATCGCATCTGAGACCACGTTCAGCGTGTGGGGGATATACTACAGATCGACGTCAACGCGGGCATTGTCGCTGCATGCTTCCCGAAATTGCCTCCATAGGGACTGGAGAAGGGGTGGGGGTTGTGTGCCTGTGAGTTGATGGACTGCTGCTTGAGCGTCTGAGAGAATGAGTGTTCTGCCCAGGTTCTTATCTCTACTGATGTGTACCGCATGGATGATAGCCAGGATCTCGGCCAAGATGGGCGAGCTTGCGTGGAAGGTCTTCCCGATGTCGAGAATGGGCACTCCTGAACAGGTCATGACGAAGATGCCTAGTCCCGCTCCTCTTTTTGTTGTGTAGAAGGAGGCGTCGGCGAACACAATGTGGTCATAGCCAGCAATGTAGATGGAGGAGATATGGTCCTTGTTTAACGTGGGTTTTCTTTGAGTGCTCCATGTTTCCGAAATGGTGTTTGTGCATTCTTGGATAAAGGTGACCCTAGACTGGATATGAGGCTTCTTCCCAGTATGAACCAACCCATTCCTCACCCCCCATATATGCCAGTAGGCTATGAGGAGTAGTGTGGAGTGTGCGTTGTGCGCAGCAGGGTAGATGATTATAGAAATCCATGCATCCTCGGTCAAAGAGAAGAAGTCGTGCACTATATCTAGCTCCTCCCAGATGGGTCTAATAATATCACAGTCCCTAAAACAATGAAGAAGCGAGTCCTCCGCATTGTTGCACGCAGGGTAGGTTCTATCAACCATCATATGTCTCCTTATCTTTTTGCCATTGTGCAGGAGAGCTTTGTGGAGTAGGAGCCAAGCAAATATTTTTATACGTTCGGGGACTTTTAGATGCCACACCTTATGCCAGTCCCCATGAACTGAGACATTCATGTTGTTACGGAGCCATTTGTACGCAAATTTTGCAGTTAATGTGCCAAAGGGGTCGTGAAGCCATGCCCAACCGTCTGGTCCCAGAGACTGTCTGGGAGGGGGGATAAGGTAAACTAAATGTTTGACACTACTTGGCAAGAAGGATTTGATGAAATAGTTGTCCCACTCACCATTGTCAAGGACCATGCTTGCAACAATTAAATCGTCTATCCCAGAAGGAGGTGTGAACGCAGGATCAATGTCTAGAACAGAAAGGCCCACAAGCCACTTATCGTGGAAGACAGGTCGTGGTGCCAAACAGGATGATCTTTGTGCACTGGCTTTTGACAAGGTCAATATTTCGCTTGATGAAAGCCCAAACAGGAGAGCATTACTTCTTCAGGAGGGCTATATCTTTTAAATATTTCTCATACATGATGCGGACCCAGGGAATATTGGGCTTGTTGAGAAAGCACCAGACGTTTTTGAGCATTAAGGCATGATTTTATTTGTGGGCATCCTTGATCCCCAATCCTCCTACTGCTTTGGATGAGGTGATCTTTTTCCAGGAGACCAGGGAGAGTTTCTTGCATTCTCTGCCACCGGACCAGATGAAGTTCTTGACGTTCCTGTTAATATCATCACAGAGACTTGAGGAGAGCTTGACCGTTTGCATGGTGTAGGTCGGGATGTCTTACAAAGGGGAATTGGCAAGGGTGATGCGACCAGCAAGGGAAAGTTGGTGGGCTGCCCAACTATTCATACGGTCATGAAGAGTAGTAATAATTTATTCATGAGTGTTCTTGTTAAGCCTATGGTGTAGTAGCGACACGCCAAGGTATTTGCCCAAGTTTTCAGTGTGTGGGATGCCAAGTGCTTTGCTGACCTTATTCTTGACACGTCGAGGGGTGTTGTGAGAGAAGAAACATTTAGACTTTTCTTTAGAAATGATTTGGCCGGAGACGAGAGAACAATTCTGCAACACACTAGTGAGGATTGTAGCCTGGTCCATTGATGCCTCTGCAAAGAGCATAAGATCGTTTGCAAAGAGTATGTGGGAGAGTGGAGAGCCTCTCCTACACAGTCAGATAGGTTTCCACCTGCCCGAGTTGACCTCATGGAAGATGGCTTGGCTCAAACGTTCCATACACAGCACAAAGATATATGGACTAATTGGATCACCTTGCCAAACACCTTGGTTTGGAGAGAAAGGAGGTGGGGGTGATCCTTCCCAAAGTATGGACATAGTACCACCAGTGATGATCCTCATGATGAGACGAATGATGTTTTTGGGTAGAGGCCAATCCTTTGAAAAGTGTCTTCTATGAAGGACCATCACATTTTATCAAATGCTTTGGCAAGGTCCAACTTGATGCAAACCTAATGCTTCCCAGATAACTTTGATTTCATAGAATGTATCACTTCCTGGATGAGAAGGATGTTATCACTAATATGTCAGCTTGGAACAAAGCTCGACTGTGTGTCTGCTATCCATCTGCTAATATGTGGTTTGAGTCTCTCAACGATGACTTTAGATATGATCTTCAGACAAGAGTTGTTGAGCGAAATCGGACAAAGATCGCTGCAACGTAGAGGTTGCCTCACTTTAGGAATAAGGACCATAAGTGATTCTAGAAGAGAGGGACTAATATAGGCTATGTTGAAGGCATGTTGTATGGTCAGAACCACTGATGGACCGACCTGGCTCTAGTTAGACTGAATGAACTCGATGTAAACCCCATCTGGGCCTGCTGCTTTGGATGGCATCATGGAGAAAGAGACTATTTTTATTTCTTCAGGGCTGGGATGGTGGGCTAGGAAGTTTGATGCTTGCGGGCTGAGTTTGGTGAAGGAGTCTATATAGTTCGAAAGAGCATCTGTGTTGATTGTAGAAGCAGAGGAAACATCTAATAGGGAAACATCTAATAGGGAAAATAAGTAGTGACGGACTATGGGTCAGAGATCTAGTTACCATCCTTGTCTTGAATTCTTGTAATTTTATTAAGGAGTTTCATGGATTTGACAAAGGTTTGGAAGTATTTTGTGTTGGAGTCGCCATGCAGAAGCCAGTTGACATGAGCCTTTTGTCTCCAGTCCACCTCTTCAAGGAGAAGGATTCTCTGGTATTTCTCTTGCAAGGAGATAACACTTAGATCAGTGGAAGGACAAGGATTGTGAGCAACAGAGACCTGACATTTATCCAGTTGACGAAGGATGGAGTATTTCTCCTTTCTTGATTTTTTTAGGCGTGAGGATTCCCAGGCAGCAGCAAAATCCTGGAAAGTAGGTAGGGTAGAGGTGAAGGGACTGCGGCTGTCCTAGTGAGGCAGGAGTTCAGTCTTGAAAGAAGGAAGCATGCTCCAGATCGCCTTGGTATGAAAGGTATGCCTTCCTTTCTTAGAGGTATGTTGCGAGACAAGGAGAGGGTTATGATCCGAGTACAGTCTCAGAAGTACGGAGATCATATAGCTACTGCTAAGCTCTAGCCAATCTGCATTTGCTACAACTCGATCGAGCTTCTCACGAACATTCAGTCATTTGAAGGTATAGAAGTGGCCCTTAGCTTTGAACTCTTGAAGGCCAGTATGGAGGAGTGTATCTTTGAACATATTACTAGCTCTGCGGTCGAAGAATCTACTACCAAATTTTTCTGAGCAATCAAGCATAGTGTTGAAGTCCCCCATCATAGCCCACGCTCCATGCGTACAGTGAGAGAGTTCTTGGAGGCGCCTCCAGAGGAGAGGCCTCTTCATGGGGTTCGGGCTGCCATACACAAAGGTAGCATTCCATTTCCCATTGACGTAACAATGAATAAACTGTATGTGGTTGGCTATAACCTCAAGGGTGCAATGAGCGGTAACCCAGAGGATCCAGATGCCACCCGAGAAACCCAAGGCTTCGACACGATGTGAGGCAGAATAACCAAGCTGTCTGATGATGTTCAATGCAGTGGTGCCACTGCATCTTGTTTCAATTAAAGCTAGGAGGTGAATCTTGTACATAGTTCTGAATTCTTTGAGGAGGTGTATTTTGTCCTTGTATTTGGCTCCTTGGACGTTCCAATAAAGGATGTTCACCATAAGGGAAAGAGTTTTAATGAGTGGCGGTGTTGAGCCCCACAGGCCCGCCATCACCGATTGGAGGTGTCTCCTCCATATCCTGACTTTTACTAACAAATGTAAGGGTACACTGGGCCTCGTTGTCTCTAGTAAGACCCGACACAGCTTGGGCAATCTTGCCTTTCTTCCTTTCCCTGTCGGGGTTGGTAAGAATGGGCTGATAGATCACCTTCCTACTGCAAAGAAGAACTCCACCGTTACCCGCTCCTCTATCTCCCCAATGGAAGGATTGGCCAAGAGGAGCCGAGGTATGTGGTGCTGTGCTGCCAAACGTGAAAGGGATGCTCATGTCCTGGCCCTCACTCATCTTGTCGTCGACGAGTATGAATGTTGTGTCATGTGACTCTGGGCGGTTCTCCGCTACCTGACTAGTCTACTTAGATGAATTTGTGACATCTTGAGCAGCCGGCAGCTTGGCTTGACCTTTCTTTTTGTTCTTCCTACTAACGACGGTTACCCAGTCCCCATCGTCACTAATCTGACATTGTCCATCGTCGTGCGATTGATCCATCAGGGCCACAGGAGATGGTTCGATGGGAGGGGGCTTTCTATGGCCGTCTGCCTTCTTGGTAGTTGGACGGTGCTCGGGCCTCTTAGCATGGATAACTTGGGAGTATTGTGGGGTAGCGATGAGAGGAGTAGCCACTGTCGATGGTGAAGGATCCGGTGGTGTAAAGGAGGGGATGAATGTGCACTCCTTGTCTACATGGCTGACGCATACGCACTGCATACAGATCACAGCCATGCTTTCATATTCAATGCGAAACTGCTCACCGTTCAGGGTGATAGCCGGCAGCAGCGGCTTGGATGTATCCACTTCCACAGCTATACGGGTGAACTTACCACGGTTGCCTGCCGTGGTGGTGTCATCGATCTTTATGGTTGTCCCTACCAGGTCACCAATCCCAATGAGGAGGAAGCTTTGATAGAGAAACACCGGAAGTTTCGGCACCCGGATCCACACCACAAAGCGCCTGGGTATGGGATCTGAGGGCCGGAAGTTGGGGTTCCAGGACTGTACTGAGAGATAGTTGTCGAAGATGGTCCATGGCCCGCCGGTCATGGCTTTCAGGAAGTCTTCATGGTTAGCAAGTTGGATAATGTAATATCCGTGCTCTAGGTCGATTTCTCGAAACAACTCTGTTGGAGACCATAAGATCTGATGCATGTTGATCAGAGCTTGGAAACCCACATTAATGCCGATCAATTTGACAACTACAACAAATCTCCAGGGTTCCAGGAAGGGATGGAGTTTGTCTGGGTTCACACTGATTGACGACAGGGGACCGGGGCGATCGATGGAGATCTCCTCAGGTCGGAGCGTTTCCGGCGATACGCGCTGGATCGCCGACGGTACCCTAGGGTCAGACCCCGCAGTCATCACCGCATACGATCTAGGGAAATTGGCATCTTTCACGGAGGCGGCATGGACATCTCCGTTGGTTGCGACGGGTTGTGGTGCATCCAGATGGATAGATGGTGATGAGGCTTCTGCTCTAGGGCATGCAGAGGGTCGATCGCTGTGTGAGATGTTGTGCGAGATGCTGCTTGAGGCGCGGCCACCGTGGCTACGGCCACCGCCTCCTCTCCCAAGCGCTACCATAGGGTTCCATTTTATACAACGTATCCTTCTTCATTCTTTAATAATTCCTTAATGTCACATTAATTTCTTATCTCTATATTACACATTGTCACATCATCTTTCATACTCATATTAATGACATCATTAACCATTCTCTCTTATTACACTTCGTATTATAAAGTATACATATTTTAACATCACATTAGGCATTTATGCAAATTGTGTGAATCCAATTACTCATTATCATATTTAAGTCATTATATGCATTTTAGTGAATAACAAAGAACACATTAAATACTAATGAATTGATTCATATACCAAGTTATGATAAAGTGATTTAATGAGATGTATATTAAGGAACAAGGTGATATGCCTTACATATATTAATAACTTGATCACAATTATGATTAGATGATCCATTTATATGTGTCAAGGTAAAATCATCAGATGAATACACCTAATGTCACTAATGTATCATGAAAGGCATTAAGGATATATATTTTTTTATGTATATATATTATAAAGGCTAGATGATCACATCTTAGGGTTTATGTCACCATGACCATTACGTGTTATGCATCCTTAGCATGCATTAGTTCCATTATCTTACCCATCATACCATTAGGGTGGCATGGCCAACATTATGTGAAATCACAATTAGTTATGGGTAACTCATTATTATGTGCATAAAGAATTTGTTAGAGTTCCAACATATCAACTTTTCCTTAGATGACTTATTATATATATTCATTGGTATATAAATAAACAAGTTGAATTATAATTATAATTTGTTGGGTTAATACTAATCATATAAGCTCACTACTCTCTATGGAGTTAGGGTTTCAAATTCCAAAGTGGCTAGATTTTCCTATGTATAGGATTCCATCCCCCTGAAAAGGGATTTTGTCTTCAAAATCAACAAATGCAAAATTTGTCAAGGTAGCACTGCTACTACTCAACTTAAAAGGGTTGAATAAATCAAACTAAGCCAGAGGTAAAATAGTGAGTCTAATCATGTATAAGACCCAACACTTAACTGTCTCACTATTACCAAACTTCAAAGTCTAGTATAGGGTACACTAACCCTAAACATGGAAATCTAAGACTCATATAAGGAACTTATGGGTCACATGGTGATTTTATTTTCTTTCCAAGGATACTCAACAGTGAGGTTATTTGCCTAAAGGTATGCCATTTTGGACATTCTGTATCAGATCAGGCTAGGCCAGTGTCATATGAAATCGAGAGTCCTTGTAAACCAAGCTAGTGGTGCGGAGGAAAATATTTCCAGCCCCCAAGTTCTGACCCTTTCTAGACACCATCACTTTCAACTTCGTGCCCTAGTAGCTACCTAATAGGCTAATCACCTAAAAGTTGATTAAAGATGTATCTAATATGAAACTATTATGGTTCTAGATCAACTTGTTATCATAGGTTAATTCTAATGTGAACTAAAGGGATACTAAATGATGTAAGGGTTTCTAACTAAGGAGACAAATTTACATAGTCAAGATTCTGACTACCATTGGTTCTGATACCATGTTGTAAAGAGTGAAAACCACCCTCTGCTAA
The DNA here is from genome assembly GCA_963693085.1 of Alisma plantago-aquatica. NCBI lineage: Eukaryota > Viridiplantae > Streptophyta > Magnoliopsida > Alismatales > Alismataceae > Alisma > Alisma plantago-aquatica. The sequence continues at coordinate 1,116,427,051 of OY856412.1, forward strand.
ATATGGTAAATAAGGACCAATCGATTACTTGGATTCTCCTAATTAAGAAAATATTTATTTCTTAGATTTGGAGTTAAAATGAATTAAATAAATATTGTAAGGAATTTTATATAATTAATATGGTATTTATGACAAACATTGAAAAAGAAATTAGAATCAAGACTCAAAAATCACAAATTCAGATTCCATATGAAAAATGCATTCCAATGATTATTTATTTGAATTTTTCTGACTAAGAATAGATTTATTATGAATTAAATAAAATTGGCCAATCAAAAATAAAGGAAATGCCACTTAGGCAAAAAGATCTTGCACAGGCACGGGCTGTGGAGGCTGGACCGACGCTGACATGGGCCAATCGCATGTGGCCCAGTCAGCCGATCCATGCTTGCGTGGCATTGGTCAAACATGACTGAGCACGAGGACAGATGATCCTAATGCCCATGCTCGGCTAATGAGATCAATTTAAATTGCAAGGTCATCAAAAGTCATTTGGATATAACAATGAATTACGATGAGAATAAAATGAAAGAGAGAAAATTTGTAAACTACCCATCCAATATCAGTCAATCGATCGAAGGGGAAAGGATTCCCTGGTCACTTCCTTGTTGGGTATCTTCCTCCCGCGGCCATGGCGGGGAAGCAGCACCCCAAGGCTAGAGTACGAGCAGCTCTCGAGCCCTGATGGTGCTCAACCCAATGGAACAATCCCTTCATGTTTGTTGGACCTCGGCGATGAGGATGAATCCAACGCATCGACGTTCGGTGCGGAGAACTCCTAAAAGCACAGAGAAAACCGAAGAATAGAGAACAGCAAACTGTAGTCAAAACAAGGAGCACGATCTTCGTTAAGGCCTCTGACATGATTGTGGAGTCGGCGCGAGTCAAAAGTGGGGGTTCGCAAGGGTGGAGGAGTCCAGAAGTACAAAAATTTCAAGCGTCGGTGAGGGTACAAAATGAGTTATAAGCCCGAGCACTAGAGGCTACTGCGAGGCAAAGAGAGAGTGGGAAGGTGAAGGACGGAGGTCAATGATGCTTACCGCAATACCAATTTGGCCCAGAAGAGGAGGAGAAGGTGGTGCTTACGTGAAGCTCACCGGAGGGGAAAGTGAGAAGGGAAGGGAAATTTGGGGTAGCTAGGGGAACAATTGGATGAGGAGGAGGGCAGCTCGAGACTTGGGGGAGCTTTCTCCAGCCTTAAATTGGTGTGAGGAGTCCTCTAGCCTTCTCTGCTATATCTCAGAGGAGATGAAGAGGTAGCCCAGGTTGGGCATTTCATCTATGGTATAGGAGAGAGGGCGAGCTATATCTCAAACTGACCAGTGGGGAGAGGCGAACCGATGAGTGAAGAAATCGCATGAAATTGTTGAGGGAGTGAGAACGGCAGCGAGGAGTGTAGGGGTCAGGCTGTCTGAGCGACCGAAGGTAGGGATGATCCTCGGGCCATCAGATCGGGAGGTGAGTGAAATGGGATCGTTATATGTGTGACTACGATGGCCCAGATGTGTGTGACAAGTAAAAATGAAATGACATTAGCGTTATGCATTGATATAAATGATATCAATTTAATACTATGGTTACACTATATTCAATTCTCCTAAAATTGATTTGAAGGGTCAAACCCAGTCCAAATGGTCTCAAATTTGAACCATAGGCTTATATTTATGTCTAGAACCATGCTATATAATTAGTTTCTTGTTTCATACATGTTTTGGCCCTTAATTACCATATTGGCTATTAATGTGTATATTAATACATTAAAAGGGTTAAATAATACGAAGAGGCTCTTTAATTGAAATCTTGAGTGATTATTCAAGATTGATAACACATATTAATGTTAAGAGCAACATCTCACCATAATATTATATTTTCACATTTTTTGCCACTTTGGAGGAGAGAGAAAGAAAAGAGTGTCATAATCTCATTAATTAACTCAATTACACATTATTACTCATTTCTTATCCCAAAAAGATATAAAAGCTCTAAATTAACATTACCTACTAATTATCTCTCAGAAAAGGTCATTTTGCATTATTAGACCCCAATTATCATATTAGTTGTTATATTTGTGCAAAAACACATTCATTGACACGAATGTGGGTAAATATAGATTTCATCATCAAATATTGCTCAAATTCAACATGGAGGCCAAAAAGGATATAAAAGATAGTAAATTTAGGAAAAAGGTCCAAAAGGACATGAAAGTAAATAAAATCTTGAAAAAGGGTAAATTGCAAAAGAGACCCTGAGATTCAGTCTGTTACAATGACTTTTTTCTCCTTCCATTCTTCTAATTTTTTATTGAGTATGAGGAGATGAAATCCCATTCATTAGGACCAGGGAGTAGCTTGGTGTTGATTCTATGCATGGAAATATTTGATTCAATACAGCTTTGATAATCAAAAATCTTTATGTCTTATTTATGCTTGATCCCATGAATATCTGGTAGGTTGTTAATTTGTTGCAAAAGAGGGGTTAATAGTTAGAAAGGTCATTATCACCATAGTAACACTGTGCTGCAAAAGTGGGTTAACGACTATCTAGGAATTATCCTGAGAGATATCATACCATTTACTCTTTTATAGTGATGCTACTAAAGTGGATTTGTAACCATGCTAAATAGTATGCTATGTTGCAAAAGCAAGTAGTATAAGTTACATATACTTCACCCTCAAAGACATGATAAATTATGTTAATTGAATAGAATACATGCATAAGCTGACAACATGGTGAAACTGGTATCCTAGAGAAACCATCTTTTTTTATCTTACATTCACTTTACATTTTGTACTTTTCAGTTGTCATTCTTAGTTTTAAATCAATCATTCAACTCCTTTCTTAGACCTATCTGACCTATATTAGTTAGTAGTAGTCTCTAGCTGTCCCAACTCCCTAACTTTGACATTCAAGTCTCCTTGAGTCCCTTTACTTCTTTGACGCATACACTTGCATTTAACACACATGCTTAAGTCATGTCAGTTTGTTGCTTCAAGATCTTGAGGAGTTTTTCTTGGTGAACCATGTGGCGATTTTGATGGTTTTTGTAGATCGAAGCTAAGAATCACAATTCTAACCTAGAGAATACTCAAACTGAGAAATTTTCTCCCTTCCTTCTCATCTCTTGACCTCTACTACCACCTCTAGTAAACATGTTTCATTGTTAGCAGAACATATCTGAGGTGAAACAATACTAGATGACCCTTCTTGACCAAAATTCTTTAGAAACCTGGAGAGGAAAATATGTTCTTCTTCATAATTCTTCTTTTCTCTCCTTTGTTGTCCTAAGACGGTGTGGTGCATGTAAGGTTAGACATTTGAAGCTTGAATGGGGAAGCTTTTGAGATAAGGTTTCATGCTTCCACCTGTTGGAATTTTTTTTTCTTTTATCAGGACATAATTTAGTTTATGCCTAGTAATTTTTTATGCTACTCCAACTTGGAAACATCTAACCTCACTAGCTACATGATATATGACCTAGAATCAGGATTCTTGGATGGGTATTGGGTGAAATCATGTAAAAGTTTTTCTTCTCTACAATAAATAGTGATCTAATACAAAAAAGATGAAGTTTTTTCTTCATTATAACTAGAAATTATGGTCTGCTATATGGATATGCCCTAACTTTTTAATTTTTGGTAATTTTTATGAATTTTAGTACATAGAGCTCAAATACTGAAATCTTGTGATGAAACCTTCCATAATTTTCCACTATTTTCATGATATGATTATTTAGATGCTTGGATGGCTTCTGAGTATGATCTAAGATATGGTCAATGTATGGTTGAAAGATGAAAATTTTGTCTATGAATGTGCTTGTTGGACATAAAATTAGGGTTTTGATGTATTATAAGTATCCACATCCATCCTCTGATCATCCTAGAACATCAATTCATAGATAGGTTGATTGTCTTTTAATGAATTATTGCCCCCAAGATAGATAACTAGGCTCACCACCCATCCTAATTGTACAACCAAAAACTCCTGACCAGGATGAGCATTCTCAAGGTCATTGCTTTAAATGTAACATGTTCCCCATATCTCAATCTATCCACACCATGAAGACCACACTAGGGTGGGAGGGCCAATGGTTGAGCATGTGTAGCTTCGCAACCCTCACCATATAAGACGTCATGGTTATAACTGTGATGTATGATACAATCACATAAAATCAGTGAAGAAGTTCATGCAAAGAGAAATTGATGACCATATATTATGCTCATGTTGCATTCATAGGCATGTCCTATATCACATTCATCAAGCATGTCGTATGTCACGGGAGTCCTTGTCTAGGTTAAAGTATCTTATATGCCACGAATGGTAGAAAGAGGGGAGGAGGTCGCGTAGGTAAGCAATGTAGTGCTTCTTTTTTCTAGTAGTTGCATGACTTTTTGGTGGGTTACAAGGAAACTATCGATTTGGGCATATTCTTAGCAACTCAATCTTAGGTAGGCATCATATAGTTAAAACTCTAAGCAACAATTATGCTAATTGTAAAGAGTAACACTCCCCAGTGAGCAAGTCAAATGGGTGACTCCTTCAACACCCCCACCCTAAAATAAGTGGTTGCTTAAATGTTGAAGGGGGTAAATCAGATAGTCCTTGTTTTACTCTCAACCCTATTGGCTTTAATGTGGTTGCTGAAGTCGGCACCAAAATATGTCACATTCCAACCCCACCATCTCCCACATACACAGCCTACTACATTTAGAATGACGAATGGCATGCACCAAGTTTCCAAAAATACGTCAAGGTGATCATGGTACTGCCAGCCCGAGTACTAGTGGTGTCATTTTCAAGGATGGGCAGGAGTTCACTGGGAACAAGGAAAAAGTTGGGCAGGAGTAATGGTGCTAGCTAGCTGCGCTATAAGTAATAAATGTGTAGCAGAGTGGAAGAATCGAGTAGTTAAAGCCCTTAAGGAGGGGTTGGCACAACAACCATTCCAACGTCCATTAATACACACCTTTGCCCATCCGGTCGGTGACCCAAATACCCCGACACATAGTTATTATATCACAGATAATACGTTTTATATGCCAATATATGTCGCCGTCCTAGTGTTGTATTCTATTTTGTGGTTTATGTGTTGTATTTATCTGTCATATGGCTAATCAGCTTGTAGCTATATAATGTACCTCACTGATTAGTGAAAGGAGCAAAATCCCAAACAGATGAAGGAGAAAGAAAGCACCTATGAAGCTCTCTGCGACAATGCCCCCACACTCTAATAAGATTAAATTCATGGAGCTGGAGGTAGGAGACTGCACTCAACCACCCAAGGACGCAGGAATTGATTGACGACCTACCCACCTAAATTGAATCACGCACAGTTCATGTTTACTGGCCATGGGAAGGGGGCCGGGCGCGAGGGACACAGAGCTCCACTGCCGCTTGCATGCCTTCCATGGCCCCCCTTTCACCTGCGAGAGTCAGTAATTAAAACGCCACATGTACCTGCAGTGCGCATGCAGATCACCACCACTCACCTTCGATATTTCCTTACCTCCTTCTTCTCCGGCAACAGTTCATCTTACAACATGCCAAATGGCCAACTGAAGATGGTATGCATTGATGATGATGAAGAAGAAGAAGCATGCGACACTGTATACATTGAGATCTAAAAGCTTGCTTGCTAGAGCTAGGAATATTGCAGAATGGCGACCAAACCGATCGGCGGAGAAAAAAACGAGTAGAGGGAGAGATAGTGAAGAAGAACAATATGATCGCAGAAAATCCGGGATGACAGACCACCATTCTTATCATCGACCGATCCGCCGGCCGGAATGAAGCACCAAGGGTTACGTAGCTAGGGGCGAAGCCGTCGTCCGTCCGTCTGGCTGTCGAATCACGTGGAGACGTGCTGGATGCAAAGCTGCTCGAGGATGGTGAGGTTAACTAGCGCGATCTTGACAGTACAGTTCATCCCAACATCCACATGGTGCCGCACAAGCCCTAGGATCTTGACATGGCCCCTAACAGCCGTCGAGCTGTCGATCTCAGCAGCACCAGCCTCAACAGCCTTTGCTAGCCCACCAGCTCCAGCGCCAGCCACAGCCGCCTTGGCGAACTCCGCCATGTTCACCTCCACAGTCACGTTCAGTCTGTACGTCCTCCTAGCCGCGGCCCAGCCCGCGGGCGGTCCGACTGCGATCCCGACTGGGGCGCCCTGGTAGTAGAACGCCGTGTTGGTGCTGTCGAAGTAGTACGACACGGCGTTGGTGTTCTTCACGGACACATCCACAAGCACCGTGGCGTTACCGAACAAGGACGCGGCCACGGACTGGGTCTTCTGCGGCTGCTGCTGCTTGATGATGATGGAGTTGAGCATCATCTCCGGGTCGCGCACCTTGTAAACAGTGAGCGCGAGGCTGAGTAGCACGACGGCCAGTATGAAAGTGAAGACCACGCACCCGCCAAGGCACATGACGAGGCAGCGCCGGCGCCGGCGCCGGGGTGTTGACGTCGGAGACGGAGTATCGTCTTTCTCGCACCCGTTCTGTTGCCACTTGCCTGGATCCTCCTCCGCTACGGCGGCCGGAGCGAAAGGCTTCACCTGCTGCTCCTTGTCCTCCGCCATGCTTTGCTTTGCTTGCTTGCTAGCTAACTAGCTACACAGCCCAGTGCTCTTCCTGTTCTAAGCGCTACTACTGGTAACAGCAAAAGGGGTCGGTAGATGATGGTAGTAGTGGCAAGCTAGCTCTCGCTTTCCCGTCCCTCTCTCTAAAACGCTGGCTTCTTTGGGTATGAGACTAAGAAAGCAGAGATGCTGAGAGAAGGTTGGGTGGTTTAGTGCTGAAAGGCTCTCTTGCGTTTGCCCTATTTGCTGCCCTATATGTGGCTCAGTTAGGTGAGGGTTAGTGGCGCGCCCCATGGGTCGTTGGATGTCCTCACCGGAGGAAATGGTTGACCGTGGTGCGGGGACGGGCAATGGGCCAACCAACGCTGGCAACTGGCAAGGGGCATTCACGGCTTTCGCCTACGATGCAGCGAAGCGGACCACTGCTCCTGCACGTCATCAATACACCTAGGGTCCCAAGGGATGGGTCAGGTTCCGGGACAGAAAAGGACGGATTTATTTTGGGGTCCTTTTTGTATAAAGGCATGCCTAGGTAGCCAGATTTGAATAGAAACCCTAATGCGAGTTAAAGTCTTATTCTCCTTAACATACTACAGAATACAATATGCCTCAATGAGCACATCTCTATCTTTATATTCTCAAGCTTCACAACCTCACTCAAAATGACCGGCCAAATTGCATTTCACTCCATCTAGTTTGGTGGAAGTACGAACTTACCCATAACATCACATCATAGACGTCATCATTATATCTGGCTCATGAGACATTAACAACACTGCTACCACCTCTTTGATTTGTCCATGTGCTTTCCAGAACCCTTATTTGTTCCCCTCCTAAAAGCATGTGTGATATGAACGTCATTAATGTCACACACTGAATATGATTATCAATGAGTTGGCAACCTAAGGCAGTACCATCATAACCCATAGGGGCATGCACAATCTTTGGACTACACATAACGAGGCACAAAATTTCTAATGATTCGGAGATTCATATATTCTTGTTCACAACTTGATTTCCAATGCAGCACACCCATCATTGTTTTTTCTCTTTTTTGTATTGTGAGTCAAGGGAGAGAGTGAAGGAATTGGATATGGATATCTCATAAAACCGATTCATAACCAAGATAAATGCTTGATTCTAACCATCCACCTTGCTTATATCAAAACAAGTAAAAGTATGTCACAATCTCTATAGGATATTACACTTAAAGCTATGTCATACTTTGGTGGATAAAGTTAGTTTCATGTGTTCTATTCTAAATGTGAATATCTAGATATGCACTAACAAAGCATTCACATCCTCCCCATATAGACCAATCTAATTGCATCATCCTCCACCTAGATAGTGATGCAACAAGCTTCCCATGTCATCACATGGTAGACAACATTCTTCCCTTTGGGTCTATAGAAATAATCACGAAATTTAAACCTCTACATCAATCATTCTGATCACACATTCCCTATTTATACCCTCCCAGAAGCATGTGCAATGTGAATATCATTAATGTTAGATACTTAATTGTGTCACTGCAATTTAACTATTCTTCACTATGAGTTGGCAGACTAATGCAATGCCATCATAACCTACAGGGACACACACCATTTTATATAATACACATAGTGAGGTACACAAATTCTCAATTAGTGGAGCTCCATATAAGTTTTTTCCCAACTTGAGTCCATAAAAAAAAATCATCAATTTTTTCTTAGTGTGTGGAAGAGAAAATTGAGTGGGGTGGGGAAATAAGGATCATAAAGTTTTTCTAGAACCAATATTGATACATGTTTGTTCGATATCAACCTTGCTCAAATCATATTGAGACTAATAAGTAGCAACTTCTAGTTTATAAGCTTTAACTTAATCAACATCGGTTCACTAGAAACACATATGTGTGCTTGTGGAATCTATACATGCCTAGACTTTCTACATGGGAAATAGAGAAACAATAATCCTCATAATTGTATATGCAAGAAATCATATCTCTTTCAAGGAGTGTAACCTCTTGATGATTAAAACAACATTATTGTCTCAAAATTGGTTCTTTGGTATTATTTTCATCTTCATCTTGTTACTTACAAATATGTGTAATTTTTTCATGAAGATATGTCATTAAAGGCAAGAGTTAAACAACCTAAATCATACACATCTAAAACATCTATGAAGAGTGTTACAACTAGAAATAATATAAATTCTAATAGGACTACGAGGGATAAATATGATGTTGGGACCTTAAAGGTAAGCCAATTTATCAATCTAGATTAATTCATTAAAATGACTCAATGACATGAATAGAGTGGATACACAATCACAATAGTGATGTCATTTTCTATGATAGGGTGTTGTGTTTCAATATTAAGTGAACACGTACTATGGGTAATGATGAAACAATAATTATGTAAAGGTGACACATGACCAACTTAAATGGTTGTAATAGTAAGTTGTTTATCAGTCATACTCACAAAGGCAAACTAAAATTATATTGATATAAAAGGATATGGTTATCAAAAGTCATTGAAGACCCTTGTGACTAATTTGGCAATTTCCCATTAGAAGTTATGATTGAATTATGTAAGTATAGGAATGAACTTCTCAAATGCAGAACTTTAAAATGTTAGAAAAGTTGAAAATAGGAATCATCCAACTTCTAAAACTTTAGAATATAATCTACAATAAGTTATATTAATTTAGGATCTAAATTCGGGCTTGCAACATTTTTGATTGGATGTGAACCAGAGATGAGATAGTATGTCAATCATCTCTTACCTCAAAACATAGTTCAATTGAGACTACCATAAAAGGAAAAGGAGAAAAATAGTTACTCTTGAGTTGACCCTAATGATGAATCAAGCTACTTAATTCTTAACAGTTTGACAAAGTAATTGAGCGTAGGATTAGGTAGGACTACCGAAGAGATAGGGAATGTGTGAATGCATTCATATTTTTTTTCTAAACTACATCTTTCAAGTCTTTTTCTAGATTTTACGTTCTACCATTTTTCTGGTATTAATTGAAATTTACTTACTCTTGGTTCGTTATTCAGAATTTTCATCATTCTCATTCATATCTTTGCAGATTCAATCCTCAATTATTATCTCTCTAAGATAGAACCTGCTTCATTCCCAAAACTCAAAGACCAAGGACTTCAAATAATATTTTCCAAGCATATCGGAACCTGAATCGAGTGATTCATCAAGTGAACTGATCGGCTCACTCCTGCAAAACATGCCATTCTAGAACTTCAAATGTCTGTTCCATGATGTCGATGCATCGACATACAATTCCAATCCACCATCTGAAATGACCATTCCAACAAGTGAATCGATCTATTTACTCTTCAAACTAGGTGTTACAGATCTTCACATGGTCGATTCACATTCCTCAGTGACTAAGTCATGGTCAAATGGTTCTACCGACCTTTACAACAACCGCCAATAGTCTTGTATTTAGGGTTTTCACCTCTCCTTTCTCTATAAAAGGATGGGGGACTCCACATGAAAAGGATCTAAATTTTTGTATCTTGCTATTATTTTAGCACTTCTTTACATTCTTGTCTTAAAGTTCTTGCATCTGTACTCTTATTTCTTCAATAAAAACTCATAGTTCAAAAATTGTTCTTAGTCTTCTTGTTCTGGGAAAGGAATTAAGAAAGACATCCATTTCATCATCACTAGACCAGAGTCCTTCTGGATTTTTTCTTCTTTTCTATTCTATGCTTCCTTTCTTCCTTCTTTTGTCCCTTCTTTAATTTCTATGGATCATGAGTAGTTTTCCTTATCTGGACATCAGGAGTATCCCCATCGAGACAGTAGAATAGATTGGTTTCTTTATCATAAAAACTTCTTAAATGGTGTTTGTTTGGATTATCACATGACTTAAATGACTTGATCACTTATTTCAATCGAATGATAGTCTTGAATGATGAGATCTCAAACCTCAAGGATTGGAAAATACAAATAAATGCATAAAGCTCTGGATGAGGTCTTAGAAGGAGCTTTGTTGGGATGTTTGAGCAAGGATCTACAAACACTAGGATCAATGGGTCTGCGGGAAGTTCAACTTTTATAAATGTGTTTAGGGATGTTTTTGTATACCTTCATCTAACTTGTTTGTCCTCATAGATTTTATCGATCTAGTTTCATGCAGGATATGGTGGTAAAACCACATCTAAATATGTTAATAATGCAAATAAGAGTTTGATTATAGCTCTTTTTTATGTTGAGTAAGTTTCACTTACTTCACTTACGATTTTGACTTAAGAATTACATTTAATTGTAGATTTTATTTTATTTTATTTTATTTTATTTCACTTAGAAATAATCATTGGGTGTTGTTGATTATTGTCTCAGAGATGATAACTATTTATTATCTCGATTCTAAGGGTGACTAAGTAGATAGTAGGGGACACAAAATGAAAAAGGCATTATTCACCTGACTAAATTTTTATATTTGTTATTTATTATTATATGACTATTTACTAATACAATTCGATGTGATATAGTAATGCATAGGGGTATAAAAGAATTAAAAAAGTTGGAGGAAAAGTGGACAAGAAAAAAATGTTAAGTTGGATGAATGTTGAGTTATTTTTCTAACTCCAATGTATATTTATGCCAACTATCCTTACTTTTATTTATTAACTTTGTATATGTTGGTAAATTTATAGTGTCTTGTACAAGATAATGGTTGGACATGTGGATACTATGTGATGTGATATATAGGCATGATTTTTAGATATGGGGCACTAGACATCCACTACATATAAAATTTAATCTAAATATGGTCTTGATCATATTAAGTAGATAGTCTCATTGATGATATGAAAATATCATTCTCTTTAATGACATCATTCTCGTTTAGTTGTTTGACACAACAAAGTCCTATATGATAGAAGAACTAGATGAGATATAAGAACAATTTACACAAGTCTTCGTTAAGGAAGTGAATTTTAAATTTGACTAGGATAAAATATCGGTTTTTGATACTTTGATGTCATTATTTCTATATACATGTGATGCTTATGACTAGTTGTAACTTTAAATTTGATGTGAGCAAATTATTGATGTATGTGTGAATGATGAATACATATATGTGTGTGAATAAATACGAAGACAATGAATACATAATTGTATCTGTACATGTCACGAGAACAGAATTGGAGAATGGATCTTGTATGTCGGTGGATTGTGTGTTTGTTATTGAAGGTTTTGTAGATTTTTTGGGTTGTTGTTAAGATGAACACAGGATAGAACATACAATTCTAGTGAACTACAAGTTTTACATCTTACTGAACAGCCGAACAGCAGGTCTGCAAACCTGCTATTAAAAAAAATGTGTTGTCAGTTGTTGTAAAAAAACTGACATTACATACATGTGCATCAGTTTGCAAGCCAAAACTGACATTATAGCGTTGCTCCAAAATGATCGTGTTGGACAACACGATCATACTAGGGGTGTCGGCTTATTTGCCAACAGGCAACACAATTGATCTATATTGACCATTTGGACGCAGATGTAGTCAACGTCGGTTTGTCAAGAAAACGACGTCATAGAAACATTTATCAGTTAAAAATTGTGACATGGCATAGACTTACACCGTCGCTTTCTGCAACAGAACAGATGTCATATATGTTTAATTATGTCGGTTTTTCAATCATAGCAACCGATGTTGTGTCTGCATCGTCAGTTTTCACATCTCAATATAATTGGTGATGTGGGAACTTAACTGTAGTGTCGCCTACTTAAGTGTTCGTACAAAACTGACTTTAGAGGTCTATTTTGATCGATATAGAAGAGGTATATGTACTAGTGTGATTTTTTATGTGTGGGACCCGTTGTAGAGAAATGCATACGTAGTCTCGCCTACAATAATTTACAAATCCTCGTAGGACCGTCACAAAAGGCTTCATCGGTACTCCTATCAACACATCACCTTCTTGCTCACTTGTTTTAGCTTTACAAACCTTCCCCTGGTCTGCTTATAACAGTCTTTGTTATGTGTCATCTCCTACCACAAAGCCACCATCAAGGTGATATCCTTGGGTAGTCGGGTGCTAGAAAACGAACACACTAATGCAACGACCACAATGATGATGGAAAGACCTACTTGGATGATGGTCCCGTGGTGGATCTGATAGACTATATGGCGATGCTTCTAGAGACGGTCACATTAGCTGTACATTTATGCTGGCATTGTTACTCGAAGATTCTTCATCACTTTTAACAAATGTTCAACAGTACGATTTCAAACTTGGTCTCGCTCGCATCCAGTATTAAAGCTCTCGTCATACACTTGTCCAGCTGTTATCAGAAGCTACAAAAAAGAGAGAGAATGTAAGCTTTTCTGGAAGAGAAAATTTACACATGCCACCCTGGACCACCTGGCCCTGATTTTATAAGAGAAGCAGCTTGGGAAATTAGAATACAAACATGTACATAGATGAAATAAACGGAACGTACTGCGTCCAATACCGAAAACTCCCGTCTGGTTGTGTGTCTTGCCGGTTTCCCCCGTCTGGTGGGGTTTCTTGATCTTAAGGATGGAAGGGACGGCGTATTCCTTTTCCTGCTTTGCTCAGAAAGGGATGGGGTGGACGTGGGATAGGGACAGCTGTTATTTCATATTCTCCAGAATCTCCACCCAGCCAGTGTCGGCCACCGGCGTTGTGGAAGGTTCATAGGATAAGCGTTTCCGCCGCCACCAAATATTGGAGGCTAGGAGCTGGTCGGCTGCTCCAGCGGCTTTCATTGCCGGCGGAACGGAACGGGTGACGACAAGGCAGTGGTCACCCCACGAACCGACCGCTCAAGAATCTCTGTATCTAATCTCAACTAGTATTTTGAAGTTATATTAATGACGTTTAACGGCGATGACGTAAAGCGTAACTGATTTTATATTGGAAGGAAAGCTTTGCATGATCCGTACTGTCATCACTGCTGGCGAAAGAAAAGAACGCGGCAAGGCCGTTTGCCACCACCCACTGGGCTTACGGAAGTAATCGTATTGTATAATTTGTAAGTTTTGAGTTGAAGTTTAAATATGAGACTAATGTAAATGAGGTAGGCAAGCATGCGGAACGAGCCCATCCCGTAAGGCTGCTGCCGGTTTGGGCATTGGGTCAAGTAGAACTGTAGAACTCGACTCAACTCACAACTTGGCCTATAGAGCGTGACTTATGGTTCTTTATTTGCAGGTTGAGAAATTGAGTTTTAACTAAGACTTTTACATAGGCCAGGTTAAGGTCAAGTAAATCCAAAGACATAGCCTAATGCAGTGTTTTGCAGTGCGTTTAACATTGCCAATCCTTCTATACACTAAAATCAGTCATCGCCTGAATTTGTCCGTTGAAAAAATGAGTGTCGTGGACACTTTTAAACAGTAATACAATACAAATACATATTTGTTTGAAGTTTTGTGTTTGTTAACATCAGTTAGCAGAGATTTCAAGTTGTTGGTGTCCCTATATCCTCCCGTGTGATGTGTGTCGTTTGCACACCAAAATACTAGAAAAAGCCTCACGTTTAACCCTCTAAAAAGGCTATCAATTTTTTGCAAGCAACAAGTCAACTTTTTTGTAGTAAGGTATCTGTCCAAGGCACGGTAGAAAGATGATTAAATATCCAAAATCAATCGTGAGAAAAAAAAATTCAGATTGTGAGAGTTGGATTATATTAAGTACTGAAAGTACAATTGAAGAAATAAAGTTTAACTAAACACAAATGATAGGAAGAACTAGGGTATGGGGGATCATGATCACCAATAGCCAAACCTTTATTCAATGAATCTACTCCTATATTTCAATTATTAAATCAGGACAACTGGATTGGCATACCTTTCAGACAAATCTCATAAGGGTCAGACTTTCCGCAAACCTATTGATTCTAGTGTTTGTGAATCTTCATCCATATGTCTAACGTATACCTCTCTGAGATCTCATTGACGAACATGTGAATTTCATTCTGATGTTCAAACTCATGGTTTATATGATCATGTCACCATAAGCTATAACAAACAAACCAAACAAGTAGAAAGATCATAAAATCCATAAACAAATATTGTCAAGAGATTATAGGTCCATTCTTGTGAGGATCTGAGATATCAACACCACCACAAGAATATAACCATTCTACTATAAAAAAAAATACTATATCATATGGATAAAGATAACAATTGCAATTGTGGTATTATCGGTTCATTCTTATGGAAATCTGAGATAGCATCACCCCACAAAAATATATCAACTTAACCAACAACGAAATCAGAAATGGAAGGAAATTATACTTTTATTGAAACAAAGGAGTCAATTACATTGAATAACAACATGCTATGGGAATAATCCCCATATCCCAGTAGATAACTACTCAAACATAATAACAAGAGAATAAGATTCTAGCCTAGAATACAAAAGAGAAATCTCAAGAGAAGTATCGATTTTGCTTTGGAGTCCCCCCTCTTTTTAGGAGAAAATTAGGGGGTAAAATCCTAGAGATATGGCTATTGATGGTGATAGATTGCCTAATTTGCGATGTCGGTCATCGACTGTATTTATCACTTGCTTCAGCTTAAAGTCATATTGCTCAAACCTTACCGCATTGATGATTTTGTCAGTTCACCATTTAATAGATTATATATTTAAATTCTTTCTTCTACAAAAAATCATATAGAACTGTCCAACTTTCTTTTGTGTCTTTTTATAATATTAATTACTTGCCCCAAATGGAGAGATTTATTTAGTTGCCTTCCATTTGACTCTCTTTGGTGTTGATTCCCGCAATGATGATTCGATTTACTTGTAAGGGTAATTGACCAACTAACAAGTCATCCAAGATACATTTATCATGTAGAGCGTTTAATTTCATTTCTAATGCATACTTGCACATTAAATGTCTCCTTGGGATGTAAACATTATGACTATTTTGGTGCAACATATATATATCAGGACTGTGGAAAGTTAAAAGATTTGCTGCATGTGAGTCGACCGACTGTATGAGTCAGTCGATTGATTAAGAGTTTTGGGAGGCGATAGAGAGACATTTGAGCCACTATATTATGGGCCTTCTTGAACTTCGGATGGATTTTATCATTTCCCTACAAAAATCAGCAAAAACTAATAAAAATTCTAGATAAAAGGGAGAAAAGCTAAATTAAACAAATTAACTTGAAAACTAAATAATAATAGTAATAAAATGTTCCTAAAGAGAGATCTAAAATATCCAATCAGGTTGGATAAATATGCACTTATCACCATGCGATTGTCGCCATTTCACCAAACAAAACATAAGCTTGTAACTTAAATAACATATATATATATATAGTTTTTAAGATTATTATTATTATTTGGGACTCTTTTAATATAAGGTCATCATTGAACGCTCCCCAACAACATAAACTTTGTGGAAAACTATGTACCTTACCTCCTAGAAGAACATCATGCCAAATCGACTGGACTTTTTATTGTAGGGGTGTATTTTCAGTGATCAAACACAATTTCCTTTTCTAGAAGTTACAAAGACACACCCCTTAAGACACCTTTCAATGTAATTTTGTATAAGGTTTTGCTTACAAGAATTTGATAATTTCTTCAGTTTTTTTCTTAGATATGTATCTACATACATATATAACATAATAAGTATTGTATTTTTTTACATTACATTATACTAATGTCTATCCTTATAATCATAGTTTATTTATTAGTTTAGTATACATTACTCTATCTTAGGTGAACATTCTTATTCCTTTCTTATTTAAGGAATTTGACATATGTATTACTCTCAATCCAATTTCCCCCCCAAGATTTGATCATAAATGTAGGCAATTCCCCTATCCTCTCATTTAATTCCATATCATGGCATCCCGTAATGGGCCTATCTGAGTAAGCAAGGTGAGAGTCGTCCTTTGTTCCACCACGACGTTGTTGGCTTGAGAGTTATACATTGCCCATATTTTGATAATGACTTAACCATTTCATTCCTATGTATATAATATGTTTTTCCAAGATTGATTCCAGGCTTTAGGTACATGAAAAGGATCAAATTATACAAGCCCTAGCTTGTTCAAGTTCAAGTCAAATGCAATGCAAGTGTGTTATTTGGGAAATCACTCCAAATGACCTTAGATGGTTTTTTTAATCAGTTGTATTGATGATATAACTTGTAACTAAGATGCAATAAAGTTAGGGACACTTAATTCCAAGGTTTAATCACTCAAATGTCAATTTAGAAAATTTGTCACATGTTGTTTATCAGTCAAGTTGGAAACTCAACCAATCCTATGATGGATTTTCTGAAGATGACCCATCAGTCGAGTTGCACACTCACACAACTCGACCGACCGACTCAATGAGCAAACCTGATTTTAGCTCATTGGTTGAGTTTCCCAGAACAAACTCGATCGATAGTTTGAAAATTGGCTTTGTCATTTAGTGGATCGATCAAGTTACCTTTATTGAAACTCGACCAAATGTACTATACGAAAAATGTAGAAAAAGTGATTATAACAGTTGGTGAGTTGTCAGGCGAAAATAGATATGTGGCATCTTGGAAAATGACTATATTTTGACCATAAGTAATCCCACACTCAAGGGAACACCCCCAACTATTAATAGGACCCCTTGGAGTTCATTCCAAGTTTTCTCATTCATGCTATTCTAAGTCCATACTATAGTGGAGTGTTTTGCAACTCCTTGATCTCTTTTCTCTCTCTAGTTTACACTTGATTTCATGATTATGAGTGAGATAGGCCTTTTGTAAGAGAGCTACTTCCTTGTGCTTGTAAAGCTCTCATCCTTTCTATCTTCCCTACCCCTTTCCTCCATGAAGCAAAGGTGAAGTAAGATACTCTGAGTGAAGGTGGAGTTGTTACTATTCTTCTTCAAGGTTGAAGAAGAGGTAAAGATCTTCTCCAGGTGAAGAAGAAGGAAAAGGCTGAAGATCCAAGAAGAGTAGAAAAGTCCTTGAAGATGGAAGACTTGTGTAAGAGTGGGTAAGACCTTAGAGAAGGCTGAAGACTCTTGGAAAAGTGGGTAAGTCCTTGGTAAGGTGGAAGATGCTTGGTGCTTGGATGGGTAAGTCCTTTAGTGATCTTGTGTTGTAACTCTTATTGGTGAATATATAGAGAAAAGAACTAGCAAAGCTCTAGAGGCTGACCTCTCTAGGTAGTGTATTGACTCTCTCCTATTTTGGAGAGTGGAACCACTCTACATCACCTTGTCAAGTGCTTGCTATCAATTCCTCTCATCCTTGATATGCTTATTAGTTAGGCATTCAAATTACACTTAAGTTATTGATTTTTATTTGATATAATTATAAGGTCTAATCTATCTTGTGAGAATTTTTGAAGCTCTATTCATCCCCCCTATAGAGACCTAGATCCAACAAGTGTTGTCAAATCCAAGGATCTTCTCCAACAATCTCCCATGAGATGATAAGATGGGCGACAACATATTTAGTTCTCTCAACCTAGAGGGGGGCTTCTCCATGCGTCCTCTGATATTTGATGACACAAACTTCATCTATTGGAAGAGGTGTATGCAATTCTACATTCAAGGCATGAACTTTGACATGTGGAAGGTGATGGTCACACCTTACAAGGAGCTAAGTGGAGCAATTGCAACATAGACTGAAGTTGCTCTCAATGAAGCCCAACTCAATGCCAAATCCATAAGCATCCTCTATGCAGCCCTTACCCCAACAGAGTTCAACTGGATATCATCTTGGGACACCGCCTATAATATTTGGGAAAAAGTTTGCATCACCTATGAAGGCACAAAACAAGTAAAGGAGGCCAAGATCTACATGTTGAACAACCTTCTAGAGAACTTCAATATGGAAAAGAAAGAAGGGATTGCGGAGATGTACTCAAGACTCAATGTCAACATCAATGGGCTAGCTGCATTGGGCAACACTTTGGATAGAGGTGTAATCAACTCCAAGATCTTGAGCACTCTATCAAAGAGATGGGAGTCAAAAGTCACCTCCATTGAATAAGTGAGGAGCCTTAGTGACATCCCAACCAAAGAGCTCATTGGAAACCTTGAAGTGCATGAGCCATGGCTTGACAAAAAAAAAAGAAGAAGGCAAGAAAGAAGAGAAGAAAGCCAACAATATCAAAGATAATGCTTTCAAAGCACAAGTGGAGGCAGTCAGCCTTCAACAACAACTTGCTTGTCAGACTTCTCCCTCCTCCTATAGTGAAGAAGATGGCCCAAGTGAGAATGAAGCCAACTACATCAAGGGCAAACACTTCAAGGGAAATTAAGCCTCCTCCTCCTATACTCCTAGATGCTACAAGTGTGGACAAAAGGGGCACTACATGAGAGAATGTCCCAATTCAAGAAAGTCACACCACAAGGCCAACTCAAAGAAGGAAGAGGATTATAAGAAGGAGAGAAAGTACAAGAGGAAGTACAAGAAGGAGAAGAGACACAAGAATGTAGCTCATGCATCTTGGGAAGCTTCATCTTCAAGAAACTCAAGCTCCAAAGAAGATGGAGAGTGCCACCTTGCACTCATGGCCTCTACTAGTGAAGAAATTGGTGAGGTAAGTGAGGTAAGCTTGCACGAGTTATCTAAGGAATCCATTATTGACATACTTATTTCTACCTGTTCATCTTTTATCAAATGTAAATCTAAAAGAAAACAGTTAGGAAAAAATCATTGATGATCTATATGCTAAACTTCAAATCCTTGAGCTGAATGAGAAAAATAATCTTGAGAGTATTGAAAATTTGTAAGGGCAATACCTTGATCTTGAGATCCAATACAATGGAGTTGAAGTTGTGAATGGTATCTACCTTAAGAGCATTTAAAAGCTTAAGGAAGAAAACCAAAATTTCCTAATAGAACTTGAAATGATTAATACTTAAAATGTTGAATTTAAGCTTCTTATTGATGCTTGTAGAGATGAAAGAGATGTCTATTTTAAATAAATATAAATTCTTAAATCTAAAAATGCTAGGCTACTTGGTCAAGTTAATGATTTATCTTCTAGACCTATATTTCCTAGTCATAATTTTGTTTCCATTTCCCTTGAAAAGGATTAATATTTAATTAAATCCATCTATCTTGAGGTCGATCTTGTTCATGCTAGGGATGACATAGCTAGCTTCTATTCTACTATTGTTTCTCTCAATGATGATAACCATAGATTAAAAGCATCCCTACAGAAATTCCTCAAAGGGAAGAACTCCCTAAATGAAATCCTTTACCGTTCAACCAAAGAAAGTGGTACTAGTAGTTTGGGATTTGTAGGGAGACAACCAAAGGTAAAGAACAAAGCCAAAGGTAAGAAAAAGAGTAAGGAGACCTCTTTCTTTGTAGGAGAGTCTTCCGGCACTAAGAATCCTATGGTTTGTTCATATTACAAATGTGAGGATTATTACTCTACTTATTGTCCTTACAAGCCTAAGGAGACCAACCCAAAGATGAAATGGGTCCCCAAGCTAAATCCAGATCCCAAAGATTGAGTTAGGAACTGACATTCTCCTTTCTTGTAGGAAAAAGGAAGATGGATCATTGATAGTGGTTGCACTAAGCATATGACAGGTGATCCAAGCCATTTCAAGAACTTCACCAAAAAGAAAGGAGGCTCGGTCACTTTTGGGGACAATAAGAAAGGTAAAGTCAAAAGTGAGGGTGATGTAGGTGAATCCTTGTGTATCAAGAATGTTCATTTTGTTGATGGCCTACATAAAAATTTAGTGTTAGTCAATTATGTTACAATGGTTACCTTGCATTATTTACTTCCTTTGAATGCTTGATTCTAGATTCCCTCACCTACCAAGTTATATATAAGGGAACTAGAAGTGGTAATCTTTATGTTATTGTTCTAGACTTTATTAAGCCTGTTGTGGGTAGATGCCTAGTAGTCAACTCGAATGATATTTCTCTTTGGAACCGTCGTCTTGGTCATGTAAATATGCATCAGTTGAAGAATTTGAGAAAAAAAGGACTTGGTCAAGGGACTTCCCAAATTGGATTTTGAAAAGGATGAGGAATGCCAACCTTGTACCCAAGGAAAGAAAACCAAGTCCTCCCTCAAATACAAAGGATTCCTTAGTACCAAGAGAGCTCTTGAGCTTCTTCACATTAATCTATTTGGACCAATGAGAACTCAATCACTTCGTGGTTCCAAGTATTGCCTTGTTATTGTCGATGATTTCTCTAGATATACTTGAACTTTCTTTCTCATTTCTAAAAGTGACACTCTTGATGTTTTCTCAAGCTTTTGTAAATGGGTTGACAATGAAGCTTCTTGCCACATTGTTTCCATCTGTAGTGATCATGGGGGATAATTTGAAAATGAGCTTTTTGAGCATTCCCTGGTCCTATGAATGAAGCAAATGCTCCAAGAATTTAACATTCATTTTGATGTTTCTCCTATCTATTGTGATAATACTAGTGTAGTTAACTTGTCATATAATCCTATCTTGTATAGTAGAGCTAAACATATAGAGGTTCACCATCATTTTCTCCATGATGACATTGCCAAGAAGGATATCTATATCACGTATGTGGACACCGAAAATTAGTTGGCAGACATTTTCACTAAACCTCTAGCTAGAGATAAATTTAACTTTATTAGATCTAAACTACTCATAACTACTTTGAATGAATCTGATATGCCTTCTAGCTAGTTGTCATCTATCCTATATGTTTTGCCTCTATTTTGATCACCATTGCTTTTTAATATGATAAAAATCCATTTTTCATGTTCTTTTTGCCTTGTTTTTGGGTGTTTTTTGGATACGCATGTTTTACCACAAAATAGTATCCAATGATGAGTGATATGTGCCTAAGTATGTTCAAAATACATAATGCACTTGAAAAATAAATTTAATTAGCACTATAATGGCTAGAAACTAGGTTTGTTAAGTTTAGGTCAGGTTGACCATCGGGTAGTTGCCAACTCGACCGATCAGAGACTGAGAACTTTTTTAAAGAGCCTACCAATTGAGTTTCTAAGTTCACAAAAGTCAACCGATGGCCGAGCTAGAGAAAATTTAACATAGGTTCGGCTGACTAATCTCCCTCTCAACTAGAGAGAAGTCAAATGATCCGACCTCCAGCTCCCCTAAGCTCTCTACCCTAGCCCTAACATTCCTCTCCCTAGCCATAGCTTGACCTAGGTTGACCTCCCTTGACCTTCCCATTTGCTAACCTAGGTCTGTGGACGAGTTTTGGTGGTGAGTCTTTAGCTTTTTCTCTCTCCTTCCTCTCCTTTTTGTCTCTATGGCATCTAATAGGAGGAAGAGGGCCCCAGCTAATGTACCTTCATCTTCATCCAACTCCCTCTTGATTTTGTTTGATGACACTTTCTTTGTCTCAAATGAGGCTCTAAATAGGTATAATGAGCTCCTTCCCCAGAATCCTTTCCCTTTTCATGCCCTATTTGATCCTAAACCACAAAGACAAGAGGTCACAGATCAAGTAGTAGACTTGCTTTATGATCACCATCTCCCTACCTTGGGTGTTGAATGTGTGGGCTATAATAATTCCATCACAAGCACAAAAGTGGTTCACGAATTCTACGCTAATTTGCATTGGAATTACAACACCCTCATACCCCCTCTTGATACTCAAGTATTCCTCACATCCATGATATCCAGGAAGAGATTTCAAGTCTCTAAGGATACCCTGAACATCTTCTTTTCAGGTACTGAAGTGACTGACACCTGACGTAAGGACTACCCAAAGTACTTTGACCTAGTTGGGAGTCGGAGGCCTTCAACAAGCAATATGCTCTTACTCTCCTTGATATTCATAAGTTCTTGAAAAAACCTCAATTCCCATATAGGAAGAAGTGTACCCTTCCCTCTTCTACCTTGGACCTCAAGAGACGCATCCTTTCCCTAGTCGTTAACTACAATATTCACCCAAAGAAGAATTAGACTGAGATTGTAGAAAACACGGCGGTGATTTTGTATTGTCTCTTGAAGAACATAAGGAGTCAAGTGGTCAATATATGTTCTCCATCATATAACCTTCTTTGACTTAGTAAATAACTCCCGAGGCACCCACTCACCCTACCCAGCCCTGATCTGTGGTATGTTCCATCCTTCCACTGGCAAATCGCTTTTCCTAACCTCCACTACAAACCTACCCGAAAAGGAGTTTGTATCAGTGAGACCACTCTTCAAAAGTTTGTACCTATCCCATCCTCCACCGCACCTGGTGCCTCTACCTCTACCCAAGAACCTCCACCAGCTCAGCCTACCGGACCTGCCTGTGCCTCGTTCCATGTGTCAAATGAAACCCTTATGGGCTACATGATGCATCAACATGCATACAACCTTTAGGTTCAGGAGCACCTACATTAGGACCTATGTTCTGTCATGTCCAAGATGAACATGTCATGTTCACAACCATACCCTACCTACCAACCTTTCCCAGGAGGGTACTATGCATCCTATGCATATGATCACTTTTTCCCTACCCCTCCACCTGCATATTTCATTGCTACACCCTCTACTAATGGTGGATCTACCCCTGGTTTGTTTCCTCTACCTACTGGCCCCTTGGCCACTCTTCTTGCCAGTCTTAGTAATTTTTCTCCTTCCTTCCTATAGGCCAATGAACTCCATGCTCTTGGTATGTCTTAGGATGAGAAGAATGCACGTTGGCCCGGTCGAGATTTTAGTTCTCTTGTTGATGAGAAGATACCATACCAGGATGATGAGGAGGTTGTTGTTGCTGACAAGGAGGTTGATGAGGATGATGGTGATGCTTTTGATGATGGTTCTAATGGTTTTGTTGGTGACTCTGGTGATGAAGGTGATGTTGTTGCACCTTCAGACGAAGATGATGACTACGAACTTGATGTTGATTATGATGTAGATGATGTAGATATAGATGACCTAGATGTTTAGTTGTTCTAATTTTTAGTCTAGTTTTTTATCATATATATATTTTTAGACTATTTTGTATTAGAAACATCTAGGCACATGTTCTAATTTGTACTATTTTATCATCTAGATTTCATCACTTTGGCTTGTAATTGTTTTTTGAGAACTTGATTTCTGGGTTGTAAACTTAATTATATGCACACTTACTCTTTGGTTTACTATATCTCATGAGTTGGTGCCATGTTTTATCATATTTTTATTATGACTTAGACTGTTTGTTTTTCTCGTCTCTATTTGGTATATGTTTTGCGATTGCATGTCATGGATGTATGCTTGGTTGTGCTTGGAAAAGACCTATTTCTATGCTCTTCTACCCCACCTTCCTTTTTGATAATGTCAAAAGGGGGATAAAAATTCAAATGTTTTGAGGCTCAACCATATTGCTTTTATTGTCTATGTGACCCTTTTCTTGCTCATTATATTCTTTATCATGTGACTTGCTAAAGGACCATATAGTATATATGTGTTATATTGCTTTGTGTAGATAGATTAACTATGCAGGTTAGAGTAAGCATGGATTGAGGGGGAGAAATTCACATTGTTCAAATCCTGAATCCCCTTGCAATTCACAAAGCAAATGTATCACTTCAATAACTTTTTCAACATGATTGAGGAATGGTTTGTCATTGTCAAAAGGGGGGAGAATGTTGACTTGAGAGGTATACATTGCCCATATTTTGGTAATGACCTAACCATTCCATTCCTATGTATCTAATATGTTTGTTCAAGATTGATTTTAGGCTTTAGGTGCATGAAAAGGATCAAATTATACAAGTCCTAGCTTGTACAAGTTCAAGTCAAATGCAATGCAAGTGTGCAATTTGGGAAATCTCTCCTAATGACCTTAGAGGATTTTTGTAATCAGTTGTATTGATGATATGACTCAACCATTCCATTCCTATGTATCTAATATGTTTTTTCAAGATTGATTTCAGGCTTTAGGTGCATGAAAAGGATCAAATTATACAAGTCCTACCTTGTACAAGTTCAAGTCAAATGCAATGCAAGTGTGCAATTAGGGAAATCTCTCTAAATGACCTTAGATGATTTTTGTAATCACTTGTATTTATGATATGACTTGTAACTAATATGATAAAAAATCAGGGACCCTTAATTCCAAGGTTTAATCACTCAAATGTCAATTTAGAAAATTTGTCACATGCTTTTTATCGATTGAGTTGGAAACTCGACCGATCCAATGATGGATTTTCTGAAGATGACCCATCGGTCGAGTTGCACACTCAAATAACTCGACCAATCAACTCAATGAGCAAACCTAATTTTATCTCATCGGTCGAGTTTCCTAGAACAAACTCGACTGATAGTTTGAAAATTTGCTTTTTCATTTAGTGGATCGATCGAGTTACCTTTATTGAAACTTGATCGAATGTACTATATGGAAAATGCAGAAAAAGTGATTATAATCGTTGGTGAGTTGTTTTGGGAAAAAATAGATCTGTTGCATCTTGTAAAATGGCTATATTTCAACCCTAAGGGATCCCACACTCAAGGGAACACCCCCAACTATAAATAGGACACCTTGGATTTCATTCCAAGTTTGCTCATTCATGCTATTCTAAGTCCTTATTGTAGTTTAGTGTGTTGCAACTCCTTAAGCCCCTTTCTATCTCTAGTTTACACTTCATTTTGTGATTATGAGTGACATAGGCCTTTTGTAAGAGAGCTACTTCCTTGTGCTTGTAATGCTCTCATCCTTTCCATCTTCCCTACCCCTTTCCTCCATGAAGCAAAGGTGAAACAAGGTACTCTGAGTATAGGTGGAGTTGTTGTTCTTCTTCTTCAAGGTTGAAGAAGAGGTGAAGATCTTCTCCAGGTGAAGGAGAAGGCAAAGGCGGAAGATCCAAGAAGAGTGGAAAAATCCTTGAAGGTGGAAGACTTGTGCAAGAGTGAGTAGGACCTTGGAGAATGATGAAGACTCTTAGCAAAAGTAGGTAAGTCCATGGTAAGGTGGAAGACTCTTAGTTCTTAGATGGGTAAGTCCTTTGGTGGTCTTGTGTTGTAACTCTTATTGGTGAATATATAGAGAAAAGCACTTGCAAAGTCCTATAGGATGACCTCTCTAGGTAGTGGATTGACTCTCTCCTAGTTTGGAGAGTGGAACCACTCTACATGACATTGTCAAGTGCTTGCTATCAATTCTTCTCATCCTTGCTATGCTTGTTAGTTAGGACTTCAAATTGCACATAATCTATTGGTTTTAATTTGATATAATTTGAAGGTCTAATCTATCTTTTGAGAATTTTTTGAAGCTCTATTCACCCCCTAGAGCCGTAGATCCAATAGACGTGTCACCCCCTATTTTTTCCCTCTGATCACAATCTTAGAGGGGTAGTTTTTTATGTGCTCTTATTATAAGGTCCCTAACCCAAATTAGTTGTTCAAAACTTTGAGTTACTATAATTGAATGTTCAATTACCTTAATGGAATATTTGATTTAGTTTCAAAACTAACTAATTAAGATATATCTCTAATTTGAAACAAATAGCACGATGTACACCCAATTTTAATTTTTCTTGTAAGATGTGGACCGAATTTTGAATTCACCATAATATAAGGGTTGGATTGTAAATTGTATGCAAGTATATGAACTTATGATATGTTCATATTCATGTATGATTAAGATTTATATGCAAATGATGAAGAGATAACTTCGATCTGGCTTCGACCTCAACTTAGGTTTTTCCTTATTTTTTATATTTCACATGCATTGATGGACTAGTATGCAATCTTACTATCATTGACAGTGTACTTTACAATTGTATGCATATTATATTGGAAGATGTCACTCTTAATAATTTATTATATTTCAATTTCGGTTGAATTGTTCTGATCTTTGCCTAATGTGGATTCAACTTTTTCATCTTTTTAGCAAATTTTGTTTTAACCTTGATTGGGTTGACTTGCATGAGCCCCTAGATAGTATACCAGTATTTAACCCTTGATACCTTCATATGTAGATTGAGATACCTTGAAGGGAGGTTAGTATTGATAGGGTACCTTGTTACCCCACCATTTGAAATGGTGGGATCCTCTTATATGGTCTAAAGAAGGTGGTGGTCCAGTTTGGTCCTAGTCTGGGACCGTATAGATATGAAAGTGGAAAGTGGTGATGGTCTTGTTTTAGATCATAATCGATGACAATATAAATATGACAATGAAAGTGAGTTGATTACCTAGTTTTAGATCATGGTTCAGCATCATGGTGAGGGGTAGTAAAACATGGGCAGGCCACATGCTACTAGACAACATATCAGTCAAGTTCGGAGATCTTTCAAATCAATATACAAGGAGCATGAGTTGATAGTTAACCATTATTTGAGGTTGATGATTGAGTATCCGTGCAACATAATTGTGAAGCTTTGTTTGAGAGGATCAAGCTGAGGTGGGAGGCTTATCAAGTAGGTCATTTTTTCTCAAATATAGGTATGACTAGATCTGGGTAGATGCAAATGGTTTGCATATGGATGTGTTTTCCTCACGAAATAACCCATCTTGTAGGTAAAATCAAGCATCCTTTCAGTGTAAGGATGAAGGTTTGAAAATTTGCTTTGTAGAAGGTTAAGGCTTCTTGGAAAGGATTTCTTGGACCAGGTAGCTAGCCTTTAGCACATTTATGAGTAAGGGTAAAGACTGAACAACATTCCAAATTAATATATTTTAGAAGACTTTCCATGGGCACCAAAGGGTTCAAGTATGAGTGATGGCTCATGAGAAGAGGACAAAATTGATCATTCTTTCAATGTGGAGCAAAGGATCTTGGAAAGATCACCAATGTGAAAAATCCTTTGAGTGTTAACTTTGATAAACTTCCAAAAACTATTAGTGAATGATTAAAAATATTATCTAGACAAGTAAATAGATTGACCTTGAAACAAGAATGATTAATTGCAAGGTAGGCCACCAAAAAATGAAGGTGAATAACTCAAAGTAAATTGAGGTGTATGAGTAAATTTTGGAAGCATAATGATGGGTGTTGACTGTCAAATTTTGCTAAGATGATCTAATGAAATCTAGCCAACCTACTGTTGTAGGGTTATCTATTTGAGAAAATCTCCTTACAAAGATAACTATCTTGACAGGCATGAGATCCTTATTTCAAATAGATTGTTTTAATGAGATTGCTTAATGAAATTGTTTGAGTCATTTGAGATTGTTTGAGACTGTTCAAGATGTTATTCTATACATGAGGATTTTAGTAAAGAATGAAAAATCTAGGCAAGATGATTACAATCCTAAATCTTGAATCACATAACAATATTGGAGTTTAGGGATAAAGAAAAAAAATCTTAAAACATGTAAAACAAGAAGATGTATACATAGATCATCAAACTCCTCCTTTTCAGCCAATGAGTTTTGATGATGGTTACACACTCACTATAGCATGGCATGTATGAGCAGGGTTGGTCATTAACTGATCAATGGCACGATGTCACTAATGATGTGCATACATCAGTCTCATTGGAATCAGGTACTATTACACCTTGTAATTGTCAGTGTTAGCAGAGGGGTATCCTAAAGGCCTGTGGATGCTCAACATTTTGTTGTGTTGTTATCTTTACTAACATACCCACACCTCTTACAAGGATTTCTACATCAGTATTTGCACCTAATATGTAGATGTATGGATTTATACATGTTTGCAGTGCAAGTGTATGAAATTTTATGCTTTCTAAAGAAAGCCCACGGTAAACACAAAAAGGAATTTAAAAGCAAATGATAAGCCTTATGATAACATACAATCATTATCCATTTCCCAAAACCATAAGTAAATATAAATGTTAGACATATTTCATGCAAGAATATTGTTATTCTTCTCTTCTTTCCCCCTTTTACTTTTGTAACAAATTAACAATTATAAGAGAAAAAAGTGAATATCATATCCTAAAAGGAATGTAGAAACCAAGTCAAAACACAGGAAGTAACAAAAAAATCCTAAAACGGAAGAAGTCATCAAACCTAAATGGGAAGTGATGTAAGGAGTAGATAGGGTTTAATTTAAAATGAAAAACAAAAATCATGAAAAACCCTTCCAACAACATGATTGTTAGAAAAACAACTCAAAAAATAAAAAGACAAACAAACTGATTATGGCATGATAGAAGATTCTTATCTTAGAGCTAGAAAAATCTGTTATTCTATCATCTAAAACTAGAAAAGGAAATACAAAAAGAAGAAATAGAACCCACCTAAAAGAAAAATGATTTTGGAAAATAGAAAGGGGAATGACTCGACCTGTCTAAATATCCTTAGGGAGTCTCTAGGGTATTATCCCATGAGAAAAATCCAAAAAATCCTAACTCAAATATTAGATAATGTTGAGCCACAATAAAAAATAAATCTTACAGTCGTCATTGTGTTTAATGCACAAAATATCTCAAAATAAAATCAAAGTTTTAAATTAGCTAGAATACACAAATATACCAAATTTGACACCACCTAAGGAAGATGAAAAGCATAAAGTATGTCCAAAGACAAAGATTGGATGTCCTATTATGATTGGAAGAAGATGTTAGAACCCCAAACATGACAATGGTATTTTATTTTGTAATTATCAAGCAAGAAGAAGCGGTTTGGGTTAAATTAAAAAACAAAAAGATGACAAGAATAAAAAATTAACTTTTTATTATGGATTTTGGGGCTAGAGATGACCACATCTTTCCTTTCATTGCCCTCAACATCCCAAATTTTTTATTGTGTGATCCTAATCACCTTAGGATCTCTCATAATGAAGACCCATCCTAAGCAATTGTGATGAACGATGGGAAACATGAGAAAGATAATAGAGAGTTGATGGGAGAAGATCTAATTTCTTAGTTTGATTGAATGAAGCAACAAATTTTACATGATAGTAAATCTAGGTATTGTGATGATGATTTAAATACAAAACTTTGTAGACATACTATATTTTATCTTGATCGATCATGGAAATCACTAATGATTATGTGGGTTAAGAACAAGTACTTGACTAAGAAATTAGGTAGATAAATTGAGCAATCAACGGAGAAGGTTAGATCCAAATAGTAAGAACTAAGCAATCTCATTATCTCTACAGTCTATCAGTGTTTGGAAATTGGTTTTACTAGAAGAAGGACCCTCTAATCACTTAAGAAATTGAATGTAAATAGGAAGATAGTTGGCTCTTTTGTTTAGGAGAATCAAAAGGAGTGATTGTGGGTGCTTGGTGTGGGGGTATTTATAGCATGGAATTAGGTGGTTATAAGGGCTACTTATAGTATGAAATTATAATTATGATATCTGTGGAGGATTCTAGAACACAACTATAGGATGTTGTAATACATAAGGAAGGCCATTAGTAGATAATGGTATTGTGCCATGTGGCACCTGGATGAACAGATGATTGTGTTGGGTCTCCCCAACCAGAAGAAAAATAAAATTTATTATTAGAGTTTTTGCATTTTGGCGATGTTCTGGAGATATCTCAAAAAGAGTAATTTTGATTGTGAGATTTGGTTATATGATGAATAAAACTAAACTAAACAAGGAAGGAAAGTAAGAAGTTAAACTTGGGGCCAAGTCTTCCTTTTTATCAAAAAGACATGGATTCTAATGAAGATAAGGACAATTAAATATGTATGAGATTTCTAACTATATATTAAATTCAAACTAGGCAATGTATTGAAAAAGGATTTTAAAATATCAATCAAAGGATAAATTACACTTAAGTCCAACAAAATATGTTCTTTGTATGTAGATCCAAAAATAGTGGCGAATGTGTGGATGAAATAGGCAGAAAAATATGAGAAAATGCGGAATAAATAGGATGAACTCCATCATTATATAAAGATAATATTGGTTTAATCTTGACAAATAAATGAATGATAAAAATGGGGTGTCAACACACTGAACAAGATCGAAGAAGAGACTCCCTTTCCCATGATTTGTCTATCGTATCAATCATCTTTTGCAAATTCCGGAAAGAATTATTTTCTATAAATCACCTCACAAGACCAATTAACTTGATAGTTAGACAATATGTGTACGAATATGTTTGAATTTTTAAAAATAAATAGGAGCTTTGGCATTCCAATACTCTATTATGTCCATTTTTATTTTTAACTTAATTACATGCATTTAGAGATCTAGCATGATCGTTTTTATGATTCCTAAGTCACATTTACAAATGATGTGTGTGATCATTATGTGGGTTCTTATTTGTGACATTAATGCATACCTTAATTTTATTTCAATAAATAAATTGCCAACCAATAATACAATTGTGATTAAAATGAGAAAGTTCTACAATATTTAGATATGAGCTCCAAGTTAAAAACACAAAGAGTTAATGTAAAAATAAGTTCAAAGTAGCAAATAATAAAAGTTAAACTTAATATGTACCTTTTAGACCTAATATGGTCCATAAAAATATCAAATTCACTTGGAAATTCATATTATTATTCATTCATCATTAGCTTCAACCAAATTTGTTTATAAAAATGACAGTATAGTTACTATTCTGACTAGGTTTTACCTCTAAACTAAAAATATGTTCTTACACACTCCAATAGTATAAAAAACATGAAGAACCGAACTAAAATTATGTATAACACTATGACATATAATATGATAAGACCACAAGGGAATAAAAAAATTACAAATATCACGCAAGATGAAACTAGGTAATAACTAATAAAAATATAAACTTTGATTATTTGGGCAACTTTTGTGCTATTCTTATTACATTCTTATGACCAGATAATTCATAGAAACGGATGACGACGCTAGGGTTGGAGGGGGCTCAGGGGAATGATCGTGTAGGCGATCAAGAAGGGAAACTAGGTGATGAGGATGGAGATAGGATTTTCGATCATGGGGCTGCAATGGTAAATGAACATGGGGATCCTAACAATAAATCAGTAAAGGCACGGTTGAACAAGCACCACTCGGTGAGGAAAAATGGTGATCAAAGAAAGGGCATAGCAACACACTCAATACTGGAAATAGGAGTGACTTTCAATGTGGCTGGTATGCGTGGACAATCTAACGGAATGGGCATGGCAAGTGAACACCAGGTTGATCTACCATTAGGCATTTCGGTAGACGGAGGAACGTTGGAGCATCAGTAAGGGACTACTGAGACAACTGTGCAGAGTTCTTATGTGAAAGTCATCACATGCAACACGTCAGAGTAAACTAGGAAAGAAAACAACTCGTTCTTCCTGGATAAACTATTCAAAGAGGATCTCCCTTTAGAAGTGGTTTTTCTTTGTGAGATGGATGGAGTGTCGTTTCTATCTATTGAACCTGTGATAGAGGAAGAGCTAGTCTGACCATGGAGGTATGCAGTAGTGGTTCGTTTGATTGGGACCGACATAGGCTACATGACACTCAAGGATAAAATTAAACTTTTATGGCAGATCATAGGATGCTTTAACATGTTTGAGATGGAACATGGGCACTTCATCATCCAGATATCATGTCAGAATGATTTTGAAATAGCATTGATGGGAGGCCCTTGGAAAATTTTCGACTGTTCACTGGTAATCTGGGAGTGGTATCCAAACTATAAACCTATCGAAGCCCTACCAGATTATATTGTTACATGGGTTAGAATTATTAACCTTCCATTACACCGGTATGTAAATACTATATTCCAATATATAGGGATGGCTTTAGGTTGCCTTGTAAAGGTGGACAACCATATTGTTAATAGGTCTAGAAGTCGCTTTGCCCGACTAGCTATAGAAATTGATATGTTGAAGGAGTTGACATCTTCAATTCTTATTAATGGGGAGGAGTACAAGATATACTATGAAGGATTAACTTGGGCTTGTGCTAAGTGTGGCATGGATGGACATGTCTCCAATTCTGTAAAGTTGTCCTATGTGATGAGGAAGCGAGTAATGTTGTAAACAAAGATGCAGAGAGAAATGATCGTCAAACCCTAAACATGATTAATCAAGGAGGATGGCAAGTCCAGACAAGGAAAGGTAATACTAGGAGATGAAAGATAGTGCAAACTGATTCAAAAGTTGACTCATCTAACAGGTTTGCGGGTCTAGAGGATGATATGGGAGAAGACTGCCAAGATAAGAGTTCTGACAAGATACCTAAGTCTACTGAGGACAAAGACGAGCAAGGTAGGCTAGCTAAAATTTGCTAGGAAAAAAAGGCAAAGGAAAATTAATCTGGGCAAGCGAGTACAAGATCTATCCTTGGTAATGTTAATAATACTACTATAGCTATGAAGGAGATGGCTATGATAGGTAATGGTGCAACTCAAGGCAAGGAGAATCACGTGGTTGTCAACATGGAAGTGGATCAGGTTGTTACTATTGAGGGGGAAGAATTCATGGTTAAGGAGGAATCTATGGATGACATGGTGGAGGAATAGGAGGAAGGAAACACTACTATTTCTACCAGATTGAAAAAAGACAAATCAAGAAAGGGGACAAGGGACAAGAGACAAGGACAAGGCCCTTCTTCCTCAAAAAATAGGCACTGGAAAGAACCAGAACATGAAGAGGAAAGGTAAGAGTAAACCATCGGACCACCGATTACACATATACAAAGTGTGAGACTGAATGCACCTAGGTATGAGGATGCTGACATTGATTGTCCAGAAAGTTCTGTTGTAGAATCCGGTGAAGGGGACACACAAGGTGATGCTCTTACTTGTTTGGCCTGACTTTCTTTCTCTCTTCACCCATTTAAGTTCCAGTATTATGTTTAATATCATGTACTGGAATGTTAGAGGCATCGGTAATGACAATACTATCAGAGTACTCAAAGACCTCATCTTCATGAAAAAGTCAAAATTGGTTGCTATTCTAGAACCACGTATTAGTGGTTATGTTGCTACCAGTACTATTATGAAGTTGGGTTTTACTAAATCCTCCTTATGTGAAGCCAGGGGCTTCGCAGGAGGGATTTTGGTCTGCTGGAAGGAGAAAGAGTGTGAAGTATGAATTGTTAATTACCACAGGAAATTCATCACTTGCAATATCAACAACTCTGTCTTAGTTATGATTGTTTATGCTAGTCCACACATTGCAATTCGCAAGCAGTTATGGAATTAGCTCATTTAACTAAGTAAGAGAGTTTTCTTGCCATGGGTGGCCATGGGGGATTTCAACACTACCTTACTACCATATGAGAATATGGGAAACTCCTTATACAATTTCAATGAGGCCAATCATTTTAATAGCACTCTTCTTGAAGTTGGCCTCTCGGGCATTGGATATAATGGTGCTAAATATACTTGCATCCACATAAAGCTCAGGGAACGCCTTGATCGTGTTGTAGCCAATGAAGACTTTCTTCATAATTATCCATACTTCATTGTGGAACATCTACCGAGATCTATGTTGAATCATTATTGTAACACTCGGGCCCACTAACCAAGGCTCTAGTATAGTTTCAGGAATGACGATTGGCCCCACAAACCCCCACTAGCCTTAACAAGGCGCTTTTTTCTCACTCACGTGCAAGCCAAGATCAACTTCCCAGCTGGTCACACATCCCAGTACTACTCCAAGATGAGCACGCTCAACTATGGAGTTCTTTAGTCATGGGCTCCCTGAAAACGAGGTGCACCTTGGTGATATGGATAGTCCAATCATTCCTTTTAAGATCATTTTATCTGATGCCTCAAATCCTGGGATGTTACAATCTCCCCCACATAAACTCTTGACTTCCTCATCAAGGCTCAATCATATGGCCGCATAATATTTCCCCATTTCAGTGTTGACCCACAATAACCCATGGACACCCAGCTCCCAATCACGAAAAACCAACACAAGGGTGGCTCTATCAACCTTAGACAACCCTTACCAACATGCTTGGACTGTACGACTCAAGATTGGCATGCCACATGCCCATGCAGGCCCCATCTACTTGAGGGAAATTGGCTCTGATACCATTTGTAACACCTGGGCCCACTTCCCAAGGCTCTAGTAGAGTTTTAGGAATGACTATTGGCCCCACAAGCCACCACTAGCCTTAAAAAGGCACTTTTTCCTCACTCACACGTAAGCCAGTATCAACTTCCCGACTGGTCACCCATCCCAGTACTACTCCAAGTTGAGCATGCTTAACTATGGAGTTCTTTAGTGATGGACTCCCTGAAAAAGAAGTACACCTTGATGATATGGGTAGTCCAATCATTCCTTTTAAGATCATTTTATCCAATGCCTCAAATCCCAGGACGTTACAATTTCCCTCTTCTTCTGCACTCTACTATAAAGGTGCCTACTACAACTAGATTTATGATCAATGAATCTTAGTCTACGAACCCAGAATTCCAAAAGGTCATTTGTGATAGTTGGTAATCGAACCTGAAGTTTCATGAGGCACTCAGCATATCCAAGAAGGATATGTTGAACTGGGCTTCCAACTACAATAAACAATTGAAAAGGAGAAGAAGAAAATTATCAGAAATCTTGAGACACTCCAATCTAGTCTTTCATACGGCTATAATAGTAACACTGTCAATCTTATAGTTGATATGGAGACAGAGTACATTCATATTCTGAGAAGAGAAGAAGATGACCTTAAACAAAAAAAAATCATATCAATTGGCTCATTAACGGGGTCAACAACTCTAAGTTCTACAATGCTTACATCAAACAAAGACGAAGACACAACACTGTCACTATGTTGAAAGATAATATAGGGGAATGGGTGTCAGATGAAGGCTTGATTATGAACATGATTGGGTAGCACTTCATTAATATTTTCACAGAACCTGATCATATAAGTCTGGATGAGATCATCAATTTCTGTGGTACCTTCAAGCCCCTATCCATTAAATAATGTCATATGATTGAATAGGCTCCCACGCTCCATGAATTACACAATATACTCTCTAAATCTAATCCTCATAAGTCTCCGGACCCCGGTGGTGTAGATGTTTCTTTTATCCTGAAAAACTGGCACGTGGTAAATCACTCCCTCCTTTCTATTGTCTGCAATGCTCTCTCAAGCGCAGAATTGGAGGCGTCATTCTACAATGCAAGTATTGTTCTTATTCCCATGGTTCCTAAACCTGAAAAGTGTGAACAATTTAGGCCTATTCCTATGAACAATAGTGTGCTCAAGATCGCTTCTAAGGTGATAGTGGAAAGGCTCAAAGGTTATCTCTTTGACTGGATTTCCCCTGCCAAAAGTGCCTTTGTACTAGGTCAGAGAATAGTCGATTACATCACAGTTGCACATGAAATATTTCACATTATGGAGGAATACGACACCTAGAATGATGGCTATCAAAGTCAACCTATTCAAGGCCTATGATAAAATGAAATGGCCCTTTGTAGCTGATACTTTACTCAAGACTGTCTTACCGGAATCTATAAGAAATTATATTCTTAATTCCACCTCAGGTGGAGAAGCTAGCATTATTTGGAATGGGAAACACACAAGTTCCTTCAAAGCTACTAGGGGGCTTCGACAAGGAGATCCTTTATCTCCATACTTATTCATCCTTTTCCTTGAATTCTTATGCCAGTCCATTAACATCTTGGTGCGAGACAAGAAGTGGATGACAGTCCGATTATATAGCAATGGACCCAAAATCTCTCATCTTTGTTTTTCCAATGATTTGTTTCTTTTTGTAGAGGTAGAGGTAGCTGAAATGAAGATCGTTATCACATGTTTCAAGGAGTTTGGATCCATCTTAGGATAGGTTATTTCTACTATTAAATCTTGCATACACTTCCCCAAGAGTGTGCCTTTGAGTGTTCAAAGACAGATTTGTAAATTAAGTGGATTCACCCAGTCAGACAATATGGGAAAGTATCTGGGTGTTCCTTTAATACATGGTAGGGTGAAGGTTGACACCTATGACAATGTCCTGGATAAAGTTGCAAATAATATTAATAGTTGGTCTGCTAGAACTCTTAACCTTGCTGGTAGAGTTTGCTTAGAGAAATCAACATTAACAACTATCCCATATTATATTATGCAAATTGCTATTTTTCTTATGAAGATTTGTGACTGTATAGACAACAGTATTTGGTCCTTTATTTGGGGAGGAAACTAGAAGCATCACTCTCTTTCTCTAGTAGCTTGGAACAAGGTAACGAGCGATAGATAGCATGGAGGTCTTGGCCTAAAGATGATGAGGGAGTTGAATGAGGCTTTAATAGTTAAGCATGCTTGGGACCTAAGCTCATCCAGGAAGTCTCTGTGGTATGCATGCCTCTAGTCTAAGTATGTAGGTTTTAAAGGAGGTCGCCTACCTAATATATCCAGGTTGGGACATGTTGTCTTGTAGTGTAAATCATTCATACATGATAATTCCAGTATGATTCTGGTGAATGGTAGAGCTACCAATGTCTGGTATGATAAATGGTGGGGCAGTAGTTCATTGTTGAAGGATCTTGCTATAAAACCCATACCGACAGAGCTGATGGACTAGAAAGTTGCTAGCCTGGTTAATCTTGAAAATGGATGGGATCTCTAGTTTTTAAGAGAGTGGCTCCCACCTGAGGTTGTGAAGAAGATGAGGGGCATGGCCTTCCCCTTAAATACTAATACACCAGACATAAGGGTGTGGAGCCACACTGACTCAAGCAAGTTCACCACTAGAAGTTCTTATGAAGTTCTTAGGCTGGACAAGGATATCAGGACAGAAGGCAAATGGGAGTTGATTTGGAAGATGAAATTAGCTATGAAAATAAGATATTTCATGTGGATTATTGGTCATAATGCTACGTTACAAATTGTAGAAGAGTCGCTCGAAACATGTCCACTGACAAAGTCTTCCCAGTGTGCAATTTAGATGAGGAAACAAGTTTACATGCTCTAAGAGACTGTACTCATGCAACACATGTTTGGAAAAGTGTGATAAACTAGAATACATGGAGTACCTTCTTTGGGGAAACTAATGTGTGGAATTGGATCCATAAAAACCTTACTGCTCCCGAAGCCCACAACTTACAATTTGTGGTGGGATGCTAGTAGGTGTGGAAACATAGAAATTTGTAGGTCTTTGAGAACAAGAGTTTGATTGTGGCTCATATGCGAGCTCTTATTAATAAGGAGTTGTATATGAGATTGAAGGCGTGGTCTTCCAATGATATAAACTATAAAGGAGACAAGAGTTCTATGTCCTGGAGTATATCGTAGAGACTGTTTGAAAATGAATATTATTGCTACCTTTAACGCGCAGACCCATCATTCTGCTATAGTGGTTATTTTCCGAGATAGTGAAGGTAATTGGCGTGGAGGATGGTTTACGATCATCAACGCTGAGAGCATATTTGAAGCAGAGGTGTGTGATATGGAACTAGCTGTGGATGTCAGGCAAAAGCTTAACAATGCTACGATTTGTATTGAAACAGATTCCAAGAATGCTAAAGATGCTTTGGAAGGAGACATGTCAGATTTCCTGAAAATGGCCAGATGGTTGACCTCTATGAAGAGGAAATGGGGACTCGAATGGTCCTTCTTGTTTACCAAAGGAGAAGGTAATAAGGTGACGGATTGGCTAGCCAAATTCCATAACAAAAACCATAGTGGATTTTATTTCTATAGAAGTCTACCAAATGACCTTGTTGATGTTATCAACTTTGATGCATGTAATGGTAGTAGTTCTACCATGTTTAATTCTATTTTGAACTATATCTATTGTAGTTCCCAATTTGAATTTGCTTACATGAGAGGGGTGAGGTGAATAAAAAAACCCTCTGACTTACCTATAAAAAAGTTATTCTCACATTAAATGTATTTTCCAAAAGCTTGTAGATGGTCTTAATTGGAAAAAAGATAGATGATTGAACTTATGTTATAATGGAGTGACACTTGTTAAATTAGAGTGAAACTGATCTTGAACTATTATTCTAAGACATGCAACTCTCATTTAAATCATAGTTCCATTCCCACTCAATATTCTTACATAATAAATTTTGAAATCAATGTTATATCAGAGAACAAGACAGGTGATCACCCATTGGCTTGTACAAAAACAACAATGACACCATATCTTTTGTATTTTTTAAATAAATAAGAAAATCAGTTAGTTTGGTTTGTGCAAAAACATCGTTGGAACATTTTATTTCTTTAACTAAGTTTATACCAAGTATGTATGATAGCCTACAAAATCTCACTCCATATCCCAATTTAGGCATCAGATTAGAGACCACACAAGTGCTAATGAAACTCACACTTAAAAGAATATATTTAAACTGACATAATAGTTTTTTTCCAAAAAAAACGTGATTAAATTATGTGATGGACAACACGATGAATGTGATACATCACTATAACTCTTACATTGTAAAATAAACATTAGAACTAAATGCTAAATAGGTGTTCAACTTCAAATACAAGGAATAATATAAATAAGCTAAAATTCCATACTTATTACATTATTTTATTCACCCTCAAAAACCTTGAGTCAGTAAGGGACCAAACTAGACATTATATTAGTAATTAATAAATCTACTAGAAAATCATGCTTTAGGTAAATAAGATCCTCAATCATGCTTCTCTTCTAGACTTTTTACCCTTTCCATGAACCAAAACATTAGTCATTGAAGTGTGAGTTAATGACTATGGGAGTGATGATATCCACTTTACTTAACAAAACTAAGAATATAATATAGAGAGACAAAACTTATTTTCAATTACAAATATAGAATTTTTAAATATAAATATAAGAAAACTATCTTAATGAATCAATTTGAATGTAATTAGGTAGAAACTAAAATACATTATGTGTAATTCTACTAAAGTAATTCAAAACTTGTTCAAATCTCACTATCTAATTGTAGGGAAACATGGTGACACATAAGGCAATAGAAATATGAATTTAAAACTCGATCCTCCCTTAATAGCAATATCACATCAACAATAATGTATCTAGGAAGAAAAGTAAAAAGAGTTATACCTGGTCTTGGAGCAAGTCCAGTGAAAACTCTTGGTATGTATCATGCTTCTTCTCTAGGAAGCAACTTTCTTCTTCATCAACAACACTCAAACGGTCGTTAGAAATAACCTCATGGTCTAGCACCGTGGACGGTAGTTGACGGTGTTATCCTAGCGGTAGAAATCCCCCCCTCTAGTGTACTCCATGTGGACCACCACAAACTCCACATTGCGCTACCAGAGCTAATAGTAAGTTGTCCCTTTTGAATATCAAGTTGTGAGAGTTGATTCACTCTCCCAAATTTGTCTCTCTCTTACTATCCCTCCCTTTATCTGGTGGGACTTGCTCTAGATCTATATTAATTACCAAAACCAGAGATGACAATAATTGTTAGAACAACTTTGTCTTTGGAAAGACCCCGCTACCCATGTATTTATAGGAGAGGATAGGGTCAGGGTTCCCAATCTGTGCGGGAGTCGAAAGGGGATAGATCACAAATTATCTGCAACCTACGCACAGCAAACCGGTCATTTTGCATAGCTAACTAGTCGGTTCATGCACAACTGTTCGGTTCACACAGTGAAGCAGTCATTTCATGTAGTTTTCTATTTAGAATTAAATTTGTAATCAATGCATGATTAATGCTAAATATGACATCAACATCAATTCTTATTCTAATCAAATTGGCCACTGAACCAGGTGACCTGGATGGTGAAACACTTGGTTCACATAGTGAAATAGTTGTTTTACTTTGTGATCATCTCATAAGTGAAATGGTCATTTCACATGTCCATTTCAGGCAAAGTTCAACCAATATTTTTTTCCAATTGACCTGACACTCAAATCGATCGGTTCAACACTTGAACCGGTTGGTTTGGAGTCTAGTCTGTCAATTTTGAACCTCAGTTGTTTAATTGAATACCTAGACACCTTTAGTAATAAAACTATACATCATTCATCGTATTCTAAATCTATCCTATGTGTGTGACCCTATAGGTCCAAAATTACGTTGGAAGTGAATGTTCGTAACCAATTATGACATCACAAGAAAAGAGCAATGTCTAGAAACACATCATTGCTACTGATAACTAGGGTTTGCATGAGTTGCATGGATGTGGTGTCGACCATGTGGGTGTTGATCTTTGTAGCGACTGAAGTGCTTCATGTATGGTTGTGTTTGGACCGAAACACCTTCCCTTGGTTGGTTTGTTTCGACCTATGTGCTTGTCCTTGGTTTTGGTCACTAGGGTTGGCTTGGTGCTTTGGTGTTTCGACCTTTGTCTTAGGTGGACATGAGTAGAGATCATTACCATGTCATGACTTGGTTTTGCTCCGACCGAATGTAGTTAGTGGACGTAGTGATCTCTACCAAGCTTTTCTCTTATCACCATTTGATGAAAGCATGTCTAGAGTGCATACATGGCCATGGCTTTGTGGGACATGTGTCCTTTTGGTGGTCTCATATCTTAACACCTCATGATCGTTACCTCCATTTCTACCCTTAAGTATATATTCTCTTTATTTTGCATGCAAGTATCCCTTTTAGCTCTCTTTTTACTCTCTTCTTACTTGTGTTCATCTTAGAGCTTGGTGGAGCAAGAGAAGGTACTGGTCTTGGAGCTTGGTGGCCGATTAGCTTTGCATATGGAGATCTAGGGCTTGATCATCTTCCTTGTGGTGGTCCTAGGTGGTCTTCCTTCTTGGTAAGTGGTTTCCTACCCTTTATCTTGTTTCTCTTGAAAACCTACCCCCTTTCTTCTTCTTATATGTAGATTGTGGTTCATCATGGTGGCTATATTTAGGATATTCTCTCCAATAAAGGTCAAAATCCATGGTTTTCCATGGGAGTACCTAAGTGAGATGAAGCTTTCCTCTTTCTTCTTTATTTTCGGCCTAAGGTTTCTACCCTTTCTCTTATGAGATCCTTTAACCTTGGTGTGCTTTCTTCTCTTGAGGTGACCATGTGTCTGTGGAAGTAGACCCAAGATTGGTGCTTTTCTTCCTTCTCTTGGAGCTCGTGGCTTGGAGTTGATCTTCGTCAAGGTGGGTTATATAACTTTCCCCTCTACTATTATTACACCTTTATCTTGCTTGCATGCTACTATTTAATCTCTAAAATGTGATCATAATTGATGGATAATGCTATCTCAATCTAGAGTTTAAGATTCTGAAGTTTTCTTGCATGGATTGTTCTCTCTCCTAAACCTTAATTCAAGTACCAAAAATGTTAGTGATGGTGGATTAGTTGTCTATCACATGCATCTTGATTGTTGGTTTTGATACCATGTTTTGGTTCAGTTTTACATGATGTTGGAGGTTTAATCTTTGGTTGCATGGTTTTCCCTTTCTCATCATGGTTTTTCATGTTTACCCTTGTGACACTTGTTTTAGGGTTTTGATATTCACCCTTCATGACGTTTTCTTCTTGTTGACATTGACCACTTGGTGTTATGCTTCTATTTTGATCGACATGTGTCAATGACTCTTTGAGGTCGCTACTCATGATGGTCCTTATTGCAGTCGCAAGCTCTGAGTATATTTTGGGTCACTACCTCAACCTATGTATGGTCTCTACATGCTTCCTATTTTGAGGAATGTTATGTTGAGTGTACTCACTCTTGGGTCATTACTTATGTGATGGAACTTCTTGTGGTTGCTACATGTATAGAGTTGTGGTGATCACAAGGAAAACCCTAATGCTAACCTATTTTGGTCGCCATGCTTTGTTCTCGCAACATGCTTTGAGGTCGCTACCTTGCTTGGTCATGTGGTGGTTGCTGCTAGTGGTGGTGTTGCGGTATCAACAAAGTGTTAACCACCTATACTTGCTACCTATGGTCCTTGAGTTTGGTCGCTATGTTGCATGGTTTGGTTTTGGTTGCTACCTTGACCCATGTGTTGCCCATGGTGGGCTAACCCTAATGGTCTAACACATGGAGTGTGAAGTGGTTGCTACACATGGTTGTACCATGTGGTCGCTACATGTGTTGAATCATGTATGGTTGATACGTTTGCATGGATTGATGGTCGCTACATATGTTATAATGCTTAACCCTAATGTGCTCTAGGAATGTGAGAAGTGATGTACCTAGGGTTTGATGTCGAATGATATTATGAAAACTCTAATTGGTTGTCTATGAGAAACCTTAACCCTAGTTCGGTGTATGAATCTAATGTCTATCCTGTTTGAAGTGATTAGCATGTAATGATGTTTTCTCTCTCCTAATTGTGTAACCCTAATGTTTTAGGTTGAATGTACATCATATCCTATTATTGCTATGGTATATCTTATATGACACAAGGTGCTGATTATGTGCCTTTATGACAAATATTGAGATAACGATGTTGTGCATGCACTATGCGATTGGGTCTTATGACTTGGAAGAGGCTTAGAGCCTAATGTGAGGTGATATCATATAGTGATGTGATGAGGGATGGTTATCCCAAGATGATGAGATAAGGGTGATGGTCTTGTATGGCGGTGGTATCATGTGATGATGTGATAAGTTTATGTCTCATACATCTTATATCTTTTGACATTGCAACCTACCCTTACCTTTATAGAGTTTGTTTTTGGTTTGTACATTGTAACTTGATTGGTGTATTGAAAGACACCCAATTGGCAATAGTAATCAAGTGAAAGACTAATCATGTAGGTTGCCTTGAACCATAGATCCATCTTCATCATTAGTACTTGTTGGATGGTGAAATGAGTAATTCTTGCGGGAAACTCAGAGCGCATATTGTTGAATATGTGGAGGTGCAAGTTGAGGATATATCCTTGAATCCAAAAATGCAGAATTGGAGGATGACTATAGTCATACAGTGAAAGGAAACTGATTGAGGCCATATCTCAGATGTTATGTTTTCAGGGATTATTGCGATCATACCCTGGCAAGAGATCGTGTGGTTGAGGCTGAGCAGTAAGAGGAGCAATATCTGTTTGAAGCTTGGATATGCTGCTAATGTTTTTTAGTAGAGTCCTATGTGTTGGCCTTGTACTCTTAGGTCCTTAGGGAGGTTTTGTAGACTTTATACATTGATTCAAAGTTTTTGGTAGTATGCCAAGGTTGTACAAATATGGTTTGTATATGTGAATAGGTTATCATATGTAATAGGTGGTGGCAAGTTGGCCAGTGTACAATGAGATATATACCTTGATATTCTGATATGTGCTACATGTGGTACAACATTGTGGACCCAAATGTAATATGTTCCACTTTTTTGGATATATAAAATCGATTTTAATTTACCCTATTTTGTGGTAATGTGGATGTTAATTGGTAATTATGTGTTTTGTTTTGAGTTATCTCATTTTTCTATGATCGGTGGGTCATAGTTAAGGTTGGTATCAGATCTTTAGGTTCACTGCGTTTACATGTACATAGACTAGGGTTTATGTTTGTTCTAGTGTCATCCAACATATCTAACGGTAAGATATGCTTATGTAGAAGAAGAAGAAGAAGAAGGGAAAAGATATGTCTAGTGGGCGCAAAGAGAATGTTGAGAGTAGTGTGGCTGCATTGGGAGGTGGTGCGAAGAGGCAAGCAAGGGTTCATGGAGTGCATGAAGTGCCTCAGTTCAACCCAGCAATTGTATCCAACCCTACCTTCAATCCATGTTTGGGCAATTTATGGATATCATGACGCGTATGGTGGATAAATGCCCATACTGTAAGCAAGGACAATCGTTCCCAATGCAGAATCCCAAGGTTCTGGGAAGACCTTTGAGAGGTTAAGGTGTGTGGGGGTGATAGATTATGCTATTACAACTAACCGAATAGATACTAACATATGGTTGACTGAGTTGGAGAAGTCCTTTAAGATCCTCAATATCCCAGAAGAGGATCAAGTGAAGCACGTAGTGTACCTACTGAATGGCAATGTTGGCCATTGGTGGGGCATTGAGGAGGAAAAGAGGCATGGTGTGGTGATTAGTTGGGAAAACTTTTAGTGGAAGTTTGTTAACTGATACTTCCTGGAGATATACCTGGATGAGAATATCTCTTAGTTTGAAAAGATCTGGAAGGGATCTATGACGATCAAAGAGTATGAGGCCAAGTTCATGTAACTTCTAAGGTTTAGCCCGCACATGGCTTCAATATATAAGGAAAGGATCTAACATTTTGACAAGGGTTTGAGCTTGGAGTTGACGGTGATGGTGTCAACTTTCGAGAATTGGGAGTGGTTTGGCATATTTGTGGAGTCTGTGAGGCAGATAGAACGGTCAGCTGTGGAGAAGCGTGAGGCGAATGCCAAGAAGTGACTAACGTAGTATCAAGGATAGATTTCTAGAGGCTTCAAGAAGCCTAATTCTCAACACCTCAGTCACTATAGAGGTTAGTGGCTCAGTCATAGTGGTCGCCGAGCAAAGATAGAGGTCGTAATTTTC
Source organism: Alisma plantago-aquatica (assembly GCA_963693085.1). NCBI lineage: Eukaryota > Viridiplantae > Streptophyta > Magnoliopsida > Alismatales > Alismataceae > Alisma > Alisma plantago-aquatica. Next base: position 1,116,471,767 of record OY856412.1, read on the forward strand.
AACTAGATGGAGCTCGCAGTGCAGTGTCAGTATCCATGATAGGGTCATCTGGGCTATAGTTTGACACATGGACCTATTATAGGTGTGGACAGTAGAGACATCTGAGGTCATTTTACCTAGTAAAGGATGAGGAGGTGATGCAACGGCCGAGACAGAGTCAACAAGGGTCACAACAATGACAGTTCAGCAGTAGTGGTGGCAGAGGACATGGTCAAGCATCACCAGTTGGTTCATCAGGATAGGTCAGTAGAGGATGGGGGCGAAAATAGGAAATGGCTCACTTCTATGCTATGAGTCAGTCTGAAGGAGTAGTCAGTCAGAAGGAGTAGTCAACCCTCAGGTCATGACAGGTCAGATGGAGTTATTTTGTTCTGATTTGTCTTCTTCCTTCTTTGTATCTATTTTGGTTGACCTAGGTGTGACACACTCTTTAATCACTAGAGAAGTGATAGCTAGATGTTCTTTGCCTATTAGTCATAGATCATATAGTCTTCACCTATAAACCTCTTTGGTTGGTTCTATTGAGTTGCAGGAGGTGTGTCCATCCTATGTTCTTTCTTCTTAGGATGGAGCATTCAATTGGACCTTATACCAGTTGACATGCACATACTCGATGTGATACTTGGAATGGTTAACTTGGAGAAGTATCAGGTGGTCTTGGACTATAGTTCCAAGGTGGCAATGTTATGTGTCAATGATGTTTTGTGGGTCTTCCTAGGAGACTGGATGATTCTTTAGACATGCTTGTTGTCAGTGATGACAGTGGAGAGGCTAATGAGGCAAGGTTGTGATGCATTTTTGACACATGTGGTGGATACTAAGGTGAGGAGTCCTAGTATTCTAGAGGTTCCATTTGTTTACAAGTTTGATAATGTGTTTCCTGATGATTTTCTCGATGTTCTCCCACCTCGAGAGATTGACTTTGATATCAAATTGGATCCTGGTACATATTTGATAGCACAAACACAATAAAAAATGGCACTAACTAAGATGAAAGAGCTGAAGAAGTAGTTGCAGGAGTTGCTTGAGAAGAGTTTTATCAGACTGAACACTTTCCCTTGGGGTGATCCTATGTTGTTTTTGAAGAAGAAAGATGGATCTATGTGGTTGTGCATCAACTACCAACAGTTGAACAAGGTGACGATCAAGAACAAGTATCCTTTTCCACAAATACACGATCTATTTGATCAGTTGAGAGGTGCTACATTGTTTTCAAAGATAGATCTGAGGTTAGGATACCATTAGTTATGGATCAAGGTGGATGACATACCCAATTTAGCTTTTAGGACTTGGTATGGTCACTATGAGTTCGTTGTTATGTCATTTGGGATAACCAATGCACTGACAACGTTCATAGATCTAGTGAATAGGGTGTTCAGGCCTTATCTTGACCAATTCATGGTTTTGTTCATTGACGAAATCCTAATCTACTCCTGAGATAGTCAACAACATGAGCAACATCTATGATAAGAGTTGACCTTGCTGAGATAGCATAAGTTGTTTGCCAAGTTCAATAAGCGCGAGTTTTGGCTGAAAGAGGTACCTTTTCTTGGGCATGTGATATCTGATGAAGGTGTTCGTGTGGACCCCAAGAAGGTTAAGTAAATATTAGAATGGGAACAGCCAAAGAAACCAACGGAAGTACATAATTTCCTTCGTTTGGCAGGCTATTACAGGAGGTTCATCAAGTAACAAAGTTGATAAGGAAATGTGTACCCTTTGTCTGTGATGACAACTGTCAGCGTTCTTTCCAGATTTTGAAGGAAAAGCTCACTTGTGCACCAGTGTTTGTTCTTCCAGAACAAGGGAAAGGATACATCGCCTTTGTGATGCACCGAAGAATGGTTTGGGTTGCGTGCAGATGCAAGAAAAGAACATGATTTCTTTTGCTTCGTGGCAACTTAAGAAACACAAGGAGAGGTTCCTAACACATGAATAGAAGCTTGTTGTTGTGGTCCATGCTTTGAAGATATGGGTACATTACCTTTTATGGTGAGAAGTGTTAGATCTTCACAGACCACAAAGAACATACATTATATCTTCTCAAAGTAAGAGATGAACATGTGACAATGACGTTGGATGGAGTTAATCAAAGACTATGATTGCACCATAGACTATCATACAGGAAAGGCAAACATGGTGGAAGATGCTTTAAGCAGGAAGTCTTTATCATCATCATTTGTTGACAAGGCATAGTTGTACTCTTTGGTGTTCCATAAGAGATACAAGTTAGTCCCCTTGCGTCAGATGAATGTACAATTGGAGGCATCATGTTAGTAGGACTGTTGGCCCAGTTACAGGTGAAGCCTATGTTGAGTCAGCAAATAAGAGATGCACAATGTGATGATAATGTGATACAAAAGATCCAAGCAGAGTTTGATAGTGAGAAGCATGACAAATTCCATGAGTTTGTGGATGGGATGATGTGTTTCCATGGTAGGGCATTGGTACCAGATGTTGATAATCTGAGGAAGTTGGTTCTTGAAGAGGCTCACACTTTGATGTATGATATACATCTAGGTAGCACTGTGATGTACCACAATATGAAATATTTGTATTAGTGGCCTATCTTGAAGTGAGATGTAGTTGAGTTTGTGGAAAAATGTCTTTTGTATCAGAAGGTTAAAGTGGAGTATCAAAAACCTACATTGACTTTGCAACCATTACCTACACCATAGTGGAAATGGGATTATGTCATGATGGACTTTGTGGTTGGACTTCCTAGGATAGCCAAGGGCCATGATTCTACATGGGTAATAGTATGTAGTTTGACCAAGTCAGTACACTTCCTTACTGTGAAGATAGCATATACAACCCAAAAGTTGGAACAAGTGTACATTGATGAGATAGTTTGTTTGCATGGTATCCTATCTACTGTTGTATCAGATAGAGGTCCTTAGTTTACCAGTCACTTTTGGGAGTGTTTGTACACAATGATGGGTATGTAGTTGAGGTTCAGTATAAGGTTTCACCCATAGATAGATGGCCAGTCTGAGAGGACTATACAGACTTTGGAGGATATGATGAGAGCATGTGCCTTGCAATTTTTGGGTAGTTGGGATGTACATTTCGGTTTGATAGAGTTTTCTTACAATAAAAACTATCATAGGAGCATTGATATGGCACCTTATGAGGCTTTGTATGGGAGACATTGTAGATCTCTATTGTGTTGCTATGAGATGGGTAAATATCATCTTTTGGGTCCCGAGCGTGTACAATAGATGGAAGAAAAGATCAAAGTGATTTAGCAGTAGTTGAAGGCAGCCCAGGATAGGCAAAAATATTATGTTGATAATCTTTGGAGGTTGTTGGAGTTCCAAGTAGGATATAAGGTGTATCTCAAGGTCTCTCCTTGGAAGGGTGTGCTAAGGTTTGGGAAGAAGGGTAAGTTGGATCCCATGTATATGGGACCTTACCCTATGGTGGCATGTGTTGGAAGGTGGTACATAAGTTGGAGCTATCACTTGAGTTGTACAAGTTTCATTAGGTGTTTCATGTTTCTATGTTGAGGAAGTGTCAGCCTATGATAGAGTTACTACAGCCAGTGGAGGTTGAGTTGGATGAGGACATTTCACATGTAGAAGTTCCTATTTTGATCTTGGATATAAGGGTGAAAAAGTTGAAGAACAAGGATATAATTTTTTTTAAGGTTTTGTGGCATCAACATGGTGTTGAAGAAGCCACGTAGGAGCTTGAGGATGAGATGCACAAGAAGTACTTCTCTCTTTTCACCTAGAATTTTGGGGGTTTATGGTTGTAAGATCCATGACCTAGATTAGTTCTTCATTGTGTTTTCTTTGGTTGATAATATGATTAAACCTTAATCTAATCATGTGATGCACCTTAACAACATGTGACATGCTTATGTTCTCAATATGGTCCAGTTTGGTTGATGTTTGAGCTAGTTATGTTATATGTGTATTTGTTTTGGACCAAGTTGAAAAATGTGCATGTTGAGGGTTTATCTTGCAATTTACCACATGTAGGTTGTGCCATTTGTGCCTTAGCATCATCAGAGAGAGGGAATAAATTATTTGGGGCTCCTTGTTGCACCTTGGATGATGAGGTGGTATCATGTGTATCTATCTAGGAATTGCATGGTTTTGCATGATTTACATGGATGTTGTGTCGACCATGTGGGTGTTGATCTTTTTAGCGACCAAATTGCTTCATGTATGTTTTTTTACCAACTCACATTCCCTTGGTTGGTTTGGTTTTGACCTATGTGCTTGCCCTTGGTTTTGGTCGCTAGGGTTGGCATGGTGCTTTAGAGTTTCAATCTTTGTATTGGGTGGACATGAGTAGCAGTCTCTACCATGCCATGGATTAATTTTTCTTTGACTGAAGGTAGGTAGTGGACCTAGTGGTCGCTACCAAGCTTTTTTCTTGTCACCCTTTTGATTCATGCATGTCTAGAGTGCATACATGGTCATTCTTCAGGGGACATGTATCCTTTTGGTGCTCTCATATCTAGACACCTCATGATCTTTACCTCCCTCCTACCCTTGAGTATATATGCTCTTTCTTTTACATGCAAGTATCCCATTTAGCTCTCTTCTTCCTCTCTTCTTGCTCGTGTTTGGCCTTGAGCTTGGTGGAGCAACAGAAGGTGTTGATCTTTGATCTTGGTGGCTAATCACCTTTGCATGTGGAGATATAGGGCTTGGTCATCTTTGTTATGGTGGTTCTAGGTGGTCTTCCTTCTTGGTAAGTTGTTTCCTACCCTTGATCTCATTTCTCTTGAAACCCTACCCCCTTTCTTCTTCTTGAATGTAGACTATGGTTCCTCCATGGTGGCTATCTTGAGGATGTTCTCTCCATCAAAGGTTGAGATCAGTGGGTTTCCACGAGAGTACCTAAGTGAGATGAAGCTTCCCTCTTTCTTCTTTCTTTTCAGACTAAGGTTTATACCCTTTTTGTTTTGAGATTCTTTGGCCTTGGTGTTTTTTCTTCTCTTGAGGTGATTTTGTTCGATCGTGGAAGTGGACCCAATCTTAGTTATTTTCTTCCATCTCTTAGAGCTCGTGGCTTGGACTTGATCTTCTTCAAGGTGGGTTATATAACTTTCCCCTCTACTATTATTGCACCTTTATCTTGGTTGCATGCTACTGTTTAATCTCTAAAACGTGATCATAAGTTGATGGATAATGCTACATCAATCTAGCATTTAAGATTATGAAGTTTTCTTGCATAGATTTCTCTTTCTCCTAAACCCTAATTCATGTCCTGAAATGTTAATGATGGTGGAGTAGTTGTCTCTTACATGCATCTTGATTTTTGGTTTTGATACCATGTTTTGTTTTGGTTTCACATGATGTTTGAGGTTTGATCATTGGTTGCATGATTTGGACGCACAATTTCCCCTTTATCATCATGGTTCTTCATGTTTACCCTTGTGGTGCTTGTTTTAGGGTTTTGATATTCACCTTTCATGGCATTTTCTTCTTGGTAAAGTTGAGCTCTTGGTACTATGCTTCTGTTTCGTTCGACATGTTTCTATGAATCTTTGAGGTCGGTACTCATGATGGTCCTTGTTGTAGTCACAAGGCCTGAGTATATTTTGGGTCACTACCTTTACCTATGTATGGTCGCTACATGCTTCTTATTTAAAGGAATGTTATGTTGCGTGTGCTCACTCTTGGGTTGTTACTTAAGTGATGGTCCTTCAAGTTGTCTCTACAGGTATAGAGTTGTAGTCTTCAAAAGGAAAACCCTAACCCTAACATTTTTTGGTCACCATGCTTTGTAGTCGCAACATGCTTTGGGTTTTCTACCTTGGTTGTGTTGGGTTTTGTGGAGAAAACATGCGCGGCGGAAGCAATAAAATCCACACAACCCGAAATAGGATCTCGTCGACAACAACGTATTTGGAAAGAGTGTTTGCGGAATATACCTTATCGCGGAGCAAGTCTGACGATGTCCTGTTGCACGACAATGCAACACTACTGACCTACACGGACGGAACTTCTCTCCCGTTCGTTGTCGCAGGTTGATCCGGCGGTGCTGCTTTGCGGCAGTGATGTACGCCGCTTGTGGCGCGTACAGGTGGTCGTCGACGTCCTCCGAATGCAGGCATCAAGGCGTCTGCGTCTCTACTTCGTCCATGCGGATGGACGGAACTCCACATCGCGCTTCCCAAGCCGGCAGGAAGGAGTCGTGTCTCTGCGGCAACGTGCTAGTGGCGTGTTTCTCTCCTTTCTCTCCTAAGGATGATGATGGCTAGGGTTTACGTGTGTGAGCATAAACGGAAAAGCCTCTCTCTATCTTATATAGATATCGGCCGTCAATCCTCCTTTAAATAGGATACGAAGGGAAATAGGGTTTCTTAAACCCATCGGTAAACAAAAACATTGCATTAATTAAAACGCTCATGGATTAATTAGAATATTCTGGAATTCATTAATTAACCAAATAATCACATTGATTGATTAATTAATATCCGACTCCATGCAATTGCTTGGGATGGCTCTACGGGCATACATATACCAACAGACTCCCACTTGCACTTAGAGCCAATCACTCCAATATTATTCTAATCCATTACATAAACATTTTAGTAATCAATGTGATTCCGAGAAATTCCAATCAAATCCACAATTATACTTCTATTCCAACACATCCTATGTGTGTGACCCGGTAGGCTCCAAATTACGTTGGCAGTGATATCCATAATCATATTATGATTTCATAAGCAATGATTGGTATCTAGCAAGACTTCATTGCCACCCAAGTAATTGGAGAAGTTGGAGAACAACTTAACCTATCATTCATGACTGGTGTTACAGTGATTGTACAGTTCCTTTGTCGTTGATATCTGGATTGAACTCGAGTCATGGAATTGTTATCCTTTTCAATGTTCAATCCATGTTCCTTGAACTAGAGCAGACTGTCTGAGATATATGTAAGCTCAATATCACATATTGACTCACATCAGCATGGTCATGCATTTCTCAGTCTCTCTTATCAAGTGGCCGGAATATCCAACTCCCGTAGGAAGGACAAATTCCATCTACATCACTCACAGTCATCCCCATGTGTCACAGTGCACCCAAGCACCATCTTTATGGAAATCCTTATTCAGGACCACAGTGGATGATGTCAAAGTACACTGAACGACATGTGATAAGTGTAGTGACTTCAGGTCTAAGAACCACAATAACCACCATCATTAAGAGATGTGACTCTAACTACCAATCATGGTATCCATGTGTCACTCTCAAGGTGGGTCTATCCGATACACTGTTCTCTAACAAGTATCTATGTATTTGGTTTGATATCTGCATATAATGGATAATGAGATTCTTCCATCAACCAACATACATTCTAATCTTATGTGTTATTGATGTCTATGGATATTTCCACAATAACAACCGATTAGGGACAAAACAAGAATACATACTCTTAGCATACATATGACCTCACTGTTCAGGTCATCAACCCGAAGACATATGTCATTGAGTATATCATTCTATAGACATCTATAAGTTTTATGGTCATCTCACAATATAAAACACAAACATATAGATTGGAAACTTGCCTTTATTGATATGATCAATGTAGTATTACAAATCGTTTACATAGTATCCCATTACAATCATCGAATGATAGTCTCTATAGGCATACATACCAACAGATTCCCACTTGCACTTATACCCAATCACTCATGAATCTCAATCCAAGTGATTGAACATGTCAGTCATGTTTTTGTTGTGAAAGTGCTTTTGTGAGCGGGTCAGCCACATTGCTTTCTGTAGGTACTCTGCAAATCTTCACATCTCCTCATTGTACGATCTCTCGTATGAGATGGAACCGCCATAGAATATGTTTGGAACGTTGGTGCAATCTTGGTTCTTTAGCCTGTGAAATTGCTCCATTGTTGTCACAAAACAACTCAATTGCATCACCAACACTTAGAACCACTCCAAGTTCAGAAATGAACTTCTTGATCCACACAGCTTCCTTTGCAGCATTAGATGCGGCAATATATTCGGCCTCTATTGTAGAATCCGCAACCGTCTCTTGCTTGGAACTCTTCCAGCTCACAACTCCGTTGTTTAGGCAAAAAACAAATCCAGATTGCGATCTGTAGTCATCTTTGTCAGTTTGGAAGCTAGCATCGGTGTAACCCTTTACCACGAGCTCTTCCTCACCACCGTATACCAAGAATTGATCCTTAGTCCTTCTCAAGTACTTTAGGATGTTCTTTAAGGCTGTCCAGTGACATTCACCTGGATCTGACTGATACCGGCTCATCATGCTCAAAGCATATGACACATCAGGATGAGTACATAACATTGCATGCATGATAGATCCAATTGCTGATGCATATGGAATCTTACTCATGCATGCCCGTTCATCACATTAACTAGGACACCGGGCTTTAGAGATTGTAACCCCATAGGACATGGGCAAGTTACCTCTCTTAGAACCCTCCATGCTAAACCTCTTTAGCACCTTGTCAATGTATGTGCTCTGGCTTAGGCCTAGAAGCCTTCTAGATCTATCTCTATAGATCTTGATCCCAAGTATATAGGATGCTTCGCCTAAATCCTTCATAGAGAAAGTCTTCCCTAGCCAACTTTTTACTGTCTGAAGAGTAGGGATGTCATTTCCCATCAATAGTATGTCATCCACATACAATATGAGAAATACGATTGTGCTCCCACTAACCCTTTTGTAAACACAAGGTTCACCTTCATTTTGACTAAAGCCAAACTTTTTGACTACTTCATCAAAATGTAGATTCCAGCTCCGAGATGCTTGCTTCAATCCATAGATTGACCTTTGTAGCTTACAGACTTTATTGACTTCCTTTGGATCAATAAAACCCTCACGTTGTGTCATGTACACATCCTCGAGTAAATTCCCATTAAGGAATGTTGTTTTAACATCCATCTGCCAAATCTCATAGTCATGATAAGCTGCAATGGCAAGCATGATCTTGATGGATTTAACCATGGAAACTGGTGAGAAGGTCTCGTCATAATCAACACCTTGAATTTGACGGAATCCTTTCACAACCAATATACCTTTATAGGTTTGAACATTTCCATCCATGTCAGTCTTCTTCTTAAAGACCCACTTGCACCCTATGGGTCTTACCCCTTCGGGTGGATCCACCAAGGTCCATACCTTGTTGGTGTACATGGATTCCATCTCAGATCTCATGGCTTCGAGCCATTTCTCATATTTTGGTCCCTTAGTAGCTTCTAGATAGGAAGTTGGCTCATCTGCTATGCCCAATTCGTCACTGTCTTGAGTCACGAGAAATCCAAATCTCTCAAGCTCAAGTCGTGTCCTACTAGACCTACGAGGTTCCTGAGTTACATTTGGAACTTGAAATTCCACAACAACTTGTGAGGCTTCATGTTCCTTATGTACCTCCTCAGGTTCTCTGCTTTCTTGTTGGTCTCGAACTTCTTCAAGATCTACACTGCTCCCACTAATTCCTTTGGAAATAAATTCCTTTTCAAGAAATACAGCAGTCCTAGCAACAAACACTTTGTTGTCAGTTGGTGTGTAGAAGTAGTATCCCCGAGTTTCCTTGGGGTATCCAACAAAATAGCATTTTTCTGATTTGGGTCCAAGCTTTTCAGGAAATTGTTTCCTAACATAAGCTTCACATCCCCAAATCTTTAACAAAGACAAATTGGGACGATTCCCATTCCATATCTCATATGGTGTCTTTTGAACTGATTTGGAAGGTACACGGTTAAGTGTAAACACTGCAGTTTCAAGAGCATATCCCCAGAACGATATTGGAAGTTCGGCTGAACTCATCATTGATCGTACCATGTCTAATAATGTACGATTCCTTCTTTCTGACACACCATTATGTTGTGGTGTACTAGGTGGAGTCCATTGTGATACAATACCACGATCTCTCAGAAGGTCCTCAAACTCTTGGCTTAATTATTCGCCACCTCGATCTGAACGGAGTGCTTTAATACTCTTACCAAGTTGCTTCTCTACTTCATTCATGAAAGTCTTGAACATTTCAAGAGTTTCTTACTTATGATTCATAAGATATACATAGCCATACCTACTGAGGTCATCAGTGAAGGTAATGAAGTATTGATAGCCTCCTCTAGCATTTGATCTAAAAGGTACACATACATCAGTATGTATGAGCCCTAGCAGATCACTGGCTCTCTCACTGTGTCCATTGAAAGGAGTTTTGGTCATCTTCCCTAATAAACATGCCTCACATGTCTCTAATGATTCAAAATCAAAAGAGTCTAGATAACCATCCTTATGGAGTCTAGATATGCGCTTCTCGTTTATGTGCCCAAGACGACAATGCCATAAGAATGTTTTGTTTGAGTTGTCAAGTTTTAACCTTTTAGTATTTACGTTATATATGCTAGTCTCAAGTTCTAACAAATAGATACCATAAGACATAGTGGCATTGCCATAAAAGATCTCATCTTTAGATATAGAAATAATTCCATTCTTAATGTGAAATTCAAATCCACTCTTGTCCATACAAGATACAGAAATAATATTTCTATTAATGGCAGGTACATAATAGCAATTCTCTAATTCTATTACAAGGCCCGTAGGCAAAGATAAACTAATAACTCCAACTACGGTGGCAGCAACTCTTGCTCCATTAGAAACCCGTAGCTCGACTTGGCCCTTTCGTAAAGGCTTACTTCTTATCAGATCCTGCATATTAGAACATATGTGAGATCCACATCCGGTGTCTAGTACCCATGATGAAGAAGTATTTAAGTTTATCTCAATAACGTATATACCTGGAGTGGAGATCTCTATCCCCTGCTTCTTCTTCCTCAGTTCCTCCAGGTAGAGAGGACAATTTCTTTTCCAATGTCCAGGCCGGTGACAATGGTGACAACTGCCTTCTTTGGAGATCCCACCTTTAGCTTTGAGCACGGATGACTTTGGCTTCTGCCCGGCTTTAGAACATTTCTTAGCCTTGCTTTTGCCTTTTGACTTTCCCTTTGCCTTGCTGATCACCATCACAGACTTGGGCTTGTCTTTCTTCATCTGTGCTTCAGCTGTCCTCAACATGCCCAACAATTCTGACAACGGCTTGTCAAAATTGTTCATGTTGTAGTTCATGACAAAATGATTATATGATTCAGGCAACGATTGTAGAATCACATCAGTGGCCAACTCTTGACCTAGGGGAAATCCCAACTTGGATAGGCTTTCCACGTACCCAATCAAGGTGAGTATATGGGTTCCAACTGAGTCTCCCTCTTTCATATTGCTTTTGAACAAAGCCTTTGAGACATCATATCTCTCCTGTCTTGCTTGATGTTGATACATGTTCTTGAGATGTGTTACCATCTCCATGACATTCATGTTCTCATGTTGCTCTTGCAACTCATAGTTCATTGAGCACAACATCAGCAACTTGACATCCACGGCATCATCAAGGTGCTTCTTGTAAGCATCCTTTTCAGCCTTGGGCGCATTTACGGCGGGCTTCTCTGGCTCTGGTGTTTCAAGGACATATAGCTTACGCTCATGTATGAGAACAATTCTCAGCGTCCTAAACCAGTTTTGAAAGTTTGTTCCGGTAAGTTTGTCCTTCTCAAGGACCGATCGCAACGAGAAAGTGTGAGTGTTGGTTGCCATTTGATTGCTACAAAAGAAAAATTTGCATTTAGTCCAAAACATTTTGACTTGTAAAGATTTGATTAATGAGATTAATTAGGCCTTTAATTAATTACACTCCCACTATTTTATTCAAATTGATAGCCCTCACTATCAACTCAGAAGATTGCAACGCATAACCTTCTAGTGAGCCAAGACCCAAAATAATTGGATCAATGCCCAGCCAACGCCGGCGTCAAAGACCAAATACTAAGGTAGGCAACTTTTGCCAATTGTATCATATGAAACTCTTGGATAGATGATCATGCACAACTCCTTGCCATGATGCATCTGTGTGCCTCTAGGTACTTGATCCTATCAAGGTTCCCTAGTTAAGTCCAACCCATAAGCCAACACGATGAGTGTGCACCCTGCGGAGGCAGACCCACACACCCACCATCACACTTCCACGAGATAGACAGTGTACCACACGGAGGCGTGCCCACACATAGTCGATGAAGCTTTTCATGTGTGTTACTTTATGGAAGGCAACTAAAACTTAATATTATTAATTGAGGGGTTTTATTAATACATATACATATCCAAACATCACATACTTATAGTATGTATCATATACTACTATATCCACAACCACAAACGATAGACATGCAATCACAAACACAAATACATCGGTTATGGCCATACTTTTGTAATCCTTTGGAGCAACAAAGGATTACGGTCCACCTATGGTCTTATGCATCTCATGCAACACCTGTGAATCAACCTATAAGCCTATAATGATCAACATTACAATGAACAACTTCATGGATGCTTCGTGAGGTTGGAACTTCAAGTTTCTTCTTGGAATTGGATCTTCTTATTACTTCTCCATGGACGCTCCTTGGAGTCGGATCTTCAGGTTGCTTCTTGGAATTAGATCTTCATGGTGCTTCTCCATGGACACTCCTTGTAGTTGGATCTTCAAGTGGCCTCCTTACATCAAGTTTACAAAAACTAAAACTAAAACTAATCCTATCTCTATTACATCATATGAGTACAATTATAAAAGGAAAGAATTAATTACACTTTGAAATAAGAGATGAGGCTTGGCATGCAAGCCGAATACTTTATACAAAGGATCCATATGTAACCATTATACATCCATAGAATTCACAAACAAACATATCCACAAGATTGACATCCACATTCATTCATAAGATTCACAAAAGGGGATACTAGGCCATAACCGTGCATGCACTCACCACATAAAATAGATTTTAAAGGTGACGTGTATGGTATCATAGGTATATCTACATATACGTATATACATATTAAAATTGCAGTACTTGTAATGCGGGACATTCCTCATTAAAAAATTTTTGACTCCCACGCAGACAAGGTCTACGTAATTTCACTTCCGTGCACTTAGGAAAATCAATATTTTCCATAGTCGACCCCGTCCAAAACGTCAAAAACAGAAGCCTGCAGCGTATGTGGAATTAGGTTTAGATTTGCACATTAGCAATTTTAATTCGCATCATATGCAACATAAAAACAGTATACAGCGATTCGATCATATCGAAACTAATCTAAATACGTCATAGATCGATGCTGCTCTGATACCACTGTTGGGTTTTGTGGAGAAAACATGCGCGGTGGAAGCAATAAAATCCACGCAACCCGAAACAGGATCTCGTCGACAACAACGTATTTGGAAAGAGTGTTTGCGGAATATACCTTATCGCGGAGCAAGTCCGGCGATGTCTCGTTGCACGACAGTGCAACACTGCTAGCCTACACGGACGAAACTTCTCTCCCGTTCATTGTCGCAGGTTGATCCGGCGGCGCTGCTTTGCGGCAATGATATACGTCGCTCGTGGCGCGTACAGGTGGTCGTCGACGTCCTCCGAGCGCTAGTGTCAAGGTGTCTGCGTCTCTACTTCATCCACGCGGATGGACGGAACTCCACGTCGCGCTTCCCAAGCTGACTGGAAGGAGTCGTGTCTCTGTGGCGGTGTGCTAGCGGCGCGTTTCTCTCCTTTCTCTCCTAAGGACGATGACGGCTAGGGTTTACGTGTGTGAGCGTAAACGGAAAAGCCTCTCTCTATCTTATATAGATATCGGTCGTCAATCCTCCTTTAAATAGGATACGAAGGGAAATAGGGTTTCCTAAACCCATCGGTAAATAGAAACATTGCGTTAATTAAAATGCTCGTGGATTAATTAGAATATTCCGGAATTCATTAATTAACCAAATAATCATATTAATTGATTAATTAATATCCGACTCCATGCAATCGCTTGGGATGGCTCTACGGGCATACATATACCAACATGTTGGTCATGTGGTGGTCACTACTAGTGGTGGTGTTGTGGTCACAATAAAGTGTTAACCACCTATGGTCACTACTATGGCCCTTGAGTTTGGTCACTATGTTGAATGATTATGTGTTGGCCACTACCTTGACCCATGTGTTGCGGTCGCTACCCATGGTGGGCTAACCCTAATGGTCACAACACATGGAGTGTGAAGTGGTTTCTATACATGGTTGTACTAAGTGGTCGCTAAATGTGTTGAATCATGTATGGTCAATATGTTTGCATGGATCGATGGTCACTACATATGTTATAATGCTTAACCCTAATGTGCTCCAAGAATGTGGGAAGTGTTGTGCCTAGGGTTTGATGTTGAATGCTATTATGAAAACTCTAATTGTATACCTATGAGAAACCCTAGACCTAGTTTGGTGTATGAATGTAATACCTATCCTTCTTGAAGTAATTAGCATGTAATGATGTTTTCTCTCTCCTACTTGTATAACTCTAATGGTGCAGATTGAATGAACATCATAGTCAGTGATTGCTATGGTATATCTTATATGCCACATGGATATGATTATGAGCCTTTATGAGGCATATTGAGATAACAATGTTGTGCAGGAACTATGTGATTGGGTCTTATGACATGGCATTGGCTTAATGCCTAATGTGAGGTGATATCCTCTAGTGATTTGATGAGGGATGGTTATCCCAGGATGATGTGATAAGGGTGATGGCCTTCTATGATAGTGGTATCATGTGATGATGTGACACATTTATGTCTCATATGTTTTATATCTTCTGACGTTGCAACCTACCCTACCTTTTTAGAGTTTTTTTTGGGTTTGTGCGTTGTAACTTGATTGATGTCCTAAAAGACACTCAATTGGCAATAATTAATCAGTGAAACCCCAATTATGTAGGTTTCCCTAATACATAGATCCATCTTTAGTGTTAGTACTTTGTGGATGGTGAAAGGAGTAATTACTACAAGAAACTCAGTGTGCATATTATTAAATATGTGGGGGTGTAAGTTGAGGATATATCATTGCATCCACAAACTTGAGATTTGGAGGATGACTATGGTCATACCCGAAAGGAGGACAATTGAGGTCGTATCTCATATGATATGTTTTCAAGGATGATTGTGATCATACCATGGAAAAAGAACAATTGTGGTCGTATCTCATTAGTGTCATGCCTACATACCAAGGCAAACTAGGCTGATTTGCAGTCCGACTTTATATGTCATTGCGGCGAACTCAAACTGACTGGGGGTGTGGGAGATCATAGGAGTTGAGCTCTCCTAGATCTTGTATGGTACTGATTTTGACTTAGTAGTGGTCAGTTGGAGCATGGGTGGTATACCTCATCTCCACAGAGCGTAATAAAAGACATAATACAACTGTGTGGTATGTTTTCTTAGGGTCAAACACAATTCACATTGGTGACCCCTTGCTCTGTTTCTTATATTGTTGAGTTGATAACAATATTACATGTTCTTCATATTCCTTCTAAAAGTATATGATGTTCTACTTCTCATTTGTAGCTGATTAAACTGCTTAAGCTGTGTTAAGAATGTTACTTATATCATTTAGCTGAATATTTTCATCTTGTTAATAGTATTTCCTTCCATATATGTAATCTGATTGTGTTAATAATAGTGGTCGGTGGAGATTTATGTCTCTCACTGGGACGTTGGTCTCACCCCATGGGTTTCCACATCTTTTAGGTGGTTGTGCACAACGAGGTAGAGATCGCGTGGTTGAGGCTGAGTAACAAGAGGCGTAGTAGTTTTTTGAAGGTTGGATATGTTGCTAGTATTTTATGGTAGAGTCCTATGTGTCATCCCTATATTCTCATGTCCTTTGTGAGGTTTTGTAGACATTGTACATCGATGTGAAGTTTTTCGTAGTATGCCATGGTTGTTGTACATATATGGTTTGTATATGTGAACAAGTTATCATATGTAACATGTGGTGGCAAGTTGGCCAGTGAACAATGATCTATATACCTTGATGGTATTATATGTGTTATAGGTGGTACAACTTTTTGGGCCCATATGTACTATGTTCTGCTTTTGTGGATATATAAAATAGGTTTTAATTTACCCTATTTTGTGGTAATATGGATGTTAGTTGGTAATTCTGTGTTTTGTTTTGAGTTATCTCGTTTTGTTGTGATTGGTGTGTCACATATTCTATAATGATTTTGATTGTGGGCTGAGTTCAAAATGTAGTGTATAGATATACACCATGTACTTCTTAGAAAAATGGTGTGGACTAACATGTTCTAGGTTGAATTGGAAATGACCCACAAGTCTTTTTATTTTGGGTAAGTCACTAAGCTATTTATTCATTTTTCCTTCCTCCTACAACCCAATTTAAAATATTATCATAATTACTACTATTGTTTACATAATCAAAATTTGCATTAATACTAGCATTACATACTTTAGAATCAACATAATTAATGATATTAGAAGGCAAGGCTTAACAATGAAACACCCTATTGATGTTTTTGAGATGGTATTTAGCAAGTTGATCAGACCCTTTATTGTTCTCCCAACATGCATGTTGTACTCTCCACGTAGACTTCATCAACCCTTGTATCCCTAGTGTCCCTAATGCAAAACTAGGGTGGTTCTTGGCATCATCAGCAATGACCTATCCCACAGTGTTGCAGTTTGTTTTAAAAATGACTCTCTTCATCTGATTCTCCTTTGCACACTCTAAATGTATACAGATGCCAACCAATTTTGCCTCTGTAGCACATTTAGTCTCATGTTTGATGCCTTGGACCCCTATCTAGTTCCCATAGCAATTGCAGATCACAAAGGAAGCTACATCCTCCTTCTTGCTCACTACGAGATCGGTGTTAATCTTGATATGTAGTGGTAGAGGGTGTTCCCACTTCCCCTTTCTTTTGTGCTTCTCGCCCACTGCCTACAATCTCCACACCCTATTCATCACTTGGGCATCATTTTTTATTTGTAAAAGTTGATGTTTGATGGTTCTTACAATGTTTTCCAAAATGTACAAGTTCATGCACTTCCAAATATAAACACAAGCAATCAAAAACTTTCTATGCACATCCGTTGCACTTGTCAAATAAGACTGCACCCATGCTTTTTCATCTATGTATGTAAGAAATGCCTCAACTCAAGTCCCACGCTATCTTGGCATATTGGTAGACTCTCAGTACATGGAGAGTGATCACTTGATTATATATATATATATATATATATATATATATATATATAATTTGTTCAACAAACATGGTAGCACATATACAAACCATCAAATTGATATAGATACTACATGTTAATTTGTGACAAAGAGACATACACGCCTAAGGTACTAGTATGTACTATGACATAAAAAACTAGACAAACTCCATCACAATAGAATGTATACACACACAAACACTCAAGACAAGTTAATTCCACAGTTTCGAGATGACAAACCCCAGTAAGATGTCTAGACATGATGATACCTACTGCAAAACCAACCAATTCCACTTATTGGGTATTATTATTTTTTAATATCATTTGTTGTACTTGGATCTCATGAGAGTGTCAAACCAGGGATCTTCAAACTAGGAACAACATTTCAATCAAGAAATGTGTCCCTACTGTGTACAAAAAGGACACAACTGAGACTAACATACCCACTTTGTAATTGTTTATTTGATCAAGTTCTACATGTTTACATTGGTTATTTTTATATATCACCTTTTAATTTTTAACCCAAAAATAGTTTTTCTTGTTCATGAATTGCAAAAAAATAATTTGTTTATGCAATTTTAATTTTATCCGTTCACTTTTTTTTTGTCAAAATTGGCGATTCTATTCATGCCGTCACCAAGGCTTGAACCTGAGACCTCTTGGTAAAAGACCAAGGATGTAACCACTATTGTGTCCCATCTTTGACCATTTTTAATCCATTATCTTGGTTCCATAAGAGGAAAAAGATTTTTAGATATCACACATCATATATTTTTGTGAGATTGAATAACAAAATAAACACTAAACATATATAACTAATCAATTCATTTTATGTTTAGATCTCCGAGCATGTTTAGAATGTTGAAATGAAAAGAGGTAAATATATCAAAGTGTGTTTCTTAACAAAATTATGTTGGATTAGTTGAAATTTTACCTTTGGTTTGTATATAAATAGATGAAAAAAAGATGCAAAGATGGCGGGCCGACATGTTTAATGTTACAACCCCAATTTTTGGGTTTATTTGGTGAGAAATGTAATTTCTCATATTAAAGATATTTGAACAAATAATGATATAATTTGGTTTGAATAAATGGATTTCATTTACAATAGCCTTGATGTTTGTGTTGTGGGTTTTATTGGCTATTGAGCCCAATAACAAGGAAATGGAGAAAGGAAATTCAATTATTAAATGAGTAAATGAATAATTGAGTTTTTGAGAAAAGAAAAATGTGGAAACTTCTAGAAGGAAAATCCAAAGAGGGATTTCGTTCCTCTTGGGTTCCAAGGAGTCCAAATTTGCATAGAGAATGTAATAAGAAAAGAAAAGATCAATTAAGTATTTCTTTATTAAGAAAGAAATTGAAAATAATGATAAAATGTGGAAAATGAGTGGAAAGAGGCATAAAGGATATTTCTTGGTGAATTTTCGTATCCATGAGATTGCTAATATTAAAAGGAATGCCAATGAGTAAAATAAAAGAGAAAATTAAAGAGAAATTCTCAAAAAGAGATATTTTAATAAGAAATAAACATGATAATGCAAAATAATGCATATAGATGCATCTAGAAGGATAATGAGTATCCAATAAAAAGGATTTCGAAATAATAGAGTTTCTTGGGGTCCAAGGAGCCCCAATAAAGAGGAAAGAAAGAGAAAATACCAAAATTACAAAATAAGAGGATAATGTAATGCATTATTAATGATTTTTTGTGATATTGTTAAAAGGAAGTAATTTCTATTAAAAGAAAATAGAAATTTCGTGGCTAATGGATTAAAAGCTAAGAATAAAGATAAAATGAAAGAGGAATTTCGAATTCCTAAATACCCAAATAATAGAGAGTATCCAAAGGATAAAGAAGAGAGAGAATATTACTTCCTAATGAAGGAACTTAGGTTCCTATTGGGAAAAGAACTCTTGAATTCATGCATATCTAAACTAGGGCTTCATTACCCACCCATATATAAAGGGTAGAACCCTAGTTTGAATTATAAAGAGATCCTACATGTCTGTCTCTCTTCCTCATTGCTTCTTTACGTTTGAAACCCTAACTATGTGAAGTAACACATCTATGGAGTGATGAGGGACCAGAGGATGAACTTGTTTGATGCGGCTTGCTCCCACGACGCAGTGTCAGTTTCACACCTTGGATCGTGTGTGGCCGCAATAGCATGGCTGTAGGGTTGCCGAGTGGTGCAGGCCCAGCCAGCATGAGCCGGCTGCCTTGACCACAGGTTAAGGGCGACCCCGAGTGCGTGGGGGAGCTTCGGTGGAGAGGGTGTACTCCCTGGGGGTCGGTGGACCTTGGAAAAGAGGGGGGGCACGCCTGCATTTTGGCTGCAGTCGGCGGCCATGACCTGAGTTGGAGGTTGAAGAAGATCAGACCATTTTGATGACTTTACCCCTCCGCGCTATACATTGTCAGTCACTTACGCAAGGGTAGAATAGACATTCAGTTATGTTTCTATATCAGCTACGTGATGCATGGAAAGAACATGTGGCGGCTTCTGGTTGGCTAAAGTAAGTGATTTATTGCAAAAATTATATTTAATAATAGGTAGCTCGGATGAATACGAATAATAAATGCTTTTTGCTCAAAAAATGAGAGGAATTCAATAAAAATATGTTTAGAAGCCAATTCCTTTTGCAATTCAAAACGTAGTGTAAGTTTTCTCCTTTGATGAATTAAAGATTAAGAAACTCTACTTTGAAATGATTATTGTAATTAGTAGAGTTTAATGGGTGATTAAAGTTGATGATAACCTATTAATTGTAGAAAGGTACATTAAGATCGAAAAGGATGAACTTTGCACGTAAATAGTCTGATTTAGAGTTTATGTGCATAAATATGCTTGAAATTTGAAACGTACATAAAGTTATCATCTTTAATGATTTAGATGACTTTAATGATGCTCATTGGATAATTCAAGCTAATATTAACCTGTTGTAATAAAAGTAAGAATAGGATCTAAAAAGATAATCTTTTTATATAATTGGCTTAATTTAGGGTTTCATGCATGAATATGCATTAATGAGCTTGAAAACCCTAATTTAGGTGAATATTTCTTTTAATTGTTTTAATGGTTCAAATCCATGAATAAATAGAGATATGATGATCCTAAGTCAATTTGGGTATAAAAGACTATTAAAATGGATAATTTGAGCAATTAGGGTTTATATAAGCAGAAAAGAGTATTTTAGGGTTTGTTGACCTAAAAGGGATAAAGTTTGAGAAATTGATCTAAGAAACCCTAATGAATATTAAGGAAACCTTAATGAGGATTAGAAACCCTAGAAAGTGAATCCAAGTCAATAAAGTAGATTCTTGATAAAGTGTGTAATAAATAGAGTACATATTCTTTTCAGGAATTATGGAATTGTTGAATTGCTTGATTGGATTGCTTTCTTGGTTGGATTTGCTTAATGCTTGTGAAATCATCAAGTCAGGTATGTGGTTACGCTTATGATTATCCCAACTAGTTTTCTGAGGATTTTATCGACGTTTCCCTCATGGCTTGAAATAACTGTTGGATGCTTTTATTTCATGCAACTATAGAGTGACTATGACTATCACTATGAATATACATGTATAAATGTCTAGATTCGGGTCCACCTCTGTGGCTTGTAAAGGCTAAAAAGGGGTAACCTAGAGTAAGGTCTAGGTTATCGTGGGTTAGAAATTGGGCTACCAAATGTAGTGCCATGAGACCCATTAGCATGCCATGAGTTAAGGAGTGGGCTACTTATGAGTAGTGCCATGTGACTCAACCCTAGAAACTGGTTCACCTATAGGTGGGACCATGAAGGGTTCAATGGGGATCTACCATAAGGAAGGTAGTATCTAGGTTCACTGTAGGGATAGTATAGAGGATAGGGTACTCATGGATCGTGGAGTTATATTTAAAACGTAATCTTGGTTGTTAAATGATTAATTGAATGATTACGTTGTTATCATAGTTGCACGTTTATTGTTTCCCCCACATACCAGCTTTGGCTGACCGACGTTTTGTTTGTTGACGTTTTAGGTACAAGCCAAAAGGACAAACAATAAATCATCATATTGTGAAATACATGAAGTAAAATACAAGGAGGATTAGTTAGAGTAGAATGATTACATGGATAGAAATCCAAAATTTTCAAAAGGTATGAAAATTTTTATTACATCTTTTCAGTATAGATTGTTGAAATTTAATAATTATTCTTGATTAAGTGCCGAACCTTTGATCCGGAAGTTATGGGTGCGGCTTCGACCTTTCGGTCTCCCTTAATTGGGGGTTATCGGTAGGTGGGGTTGTAACATTTAAGATTTTTACAAACCACTATGATTTTAACTTTTAAAGGAAAACAAATTATGCATAATATGATATGGTTTTTCTTCATATTGGAAAGGATTTTGCAAAACCCTACTACTTAAAATCTTACTTCATTTTTTTCTTTTTTGAAAAAAAAACCATCACCACTCATCTAGATTTTTCTTATTTGTACTTATCATGTTAAAATGGAAAATTGTTTTCTCTTTACCAAGTTTGTTATTACTTCACATTACACAAATTATAATGATGCAAGATATATATTTATCCTTTTATGAATTATAGTTATTTTTAGTGAATTATAAGACAATTATCTTTAATAAAAGAGAAAACATGAAATTGCATGGGAAGAACTTAATGCATTATTCATGAACAATAGTATGAATGATGTGTCTAACTCATATCAAATGTGTCATGAGAATGTTAGAGAGAACTTAATATAGGTGTTTTAGTCTATTAGAAAAAAAGAACAAGATAGTTTTGTGTTTAACATAAAGATAGAACCTTAAAGCATGGCCTATCATTATAAATAAAAATGTTAATATAGTTGAAGTCAAATTTGAATAATATGACAATCACTGAAAAAAGGCTAAATAGATTGACACTACATGCACACCTTTATATTTCCCCATGTATAATTTAGTTTCACAAAGTTATAATACGTCCAATTTAAGGACTCAGGTCTAACATAGCCAAGTTATTAGGGTTTAGCTAGATAATTGAGTAATTTTATTTATAATTCTTTATTTTGAATATTAACCAAGTTATTAGGGTTTATCTAGATAATTGAGTAATTTTATTCATAATTCTTTATTTTGCAATATTTGATGTTGACAATGGGATTTGATAAGGTAAACATGTTAAACTAAAACTATTTAGGGTTCAGACGAGTTCAAAGACTAGTTTGGAGTGAGTTAGGATTTTGTAATGAGTTGAGCTAAAATGGATACACACAAGTGAAATACTAATAAAATCCAATACCTAATTGCATTTGGTGATAATAATAATATTTGAATGCAAAACCTACATATCAAAAAACTATTTACATAGGTTTTAGTTTGGTAACAACACTTTTATTTGTCTCAAATTCTAGTTGAGGAATTAAACTAGACCAAAAGGGGGCTTTTGTGATGTTTGGTTGGAAGACTTTTTGTAGGCAAATCTGACTTACCAAGGCATTTAGATTCCCATCCATGTGAAGTCACATAGAATTAGATCTAGCATGCCATACATGTTGGTTGGGACAAAAGCAAAGTCAATAGGATGAATGAAGATAAGTTATATTCAACCACACTTGTTGTAATGAAGTAAACAATGAAATGTGTTTTTAAGGGATTATTCATAGATTGGTGAGCATCTTGATGACATATATATATAACCCTAAACATGGTGTTGCATTCATTTCTTTTGTTCTATGCTTTACTCCCAAACTAAATCTAGAAAAGGTGACCAGGCTAATGGATGAGAAAAGTGAGGCTTTTGAATGTTTTACACATCCTCTAGTTGTTGAAGTTTGAAATGAGTGAAGGTTTATGACAACTTGGTAATAATGTAATTCTTTTCATTTTGGCATATCTAATTCTATTTTTTATCAAAGCCCTTCTTTTCTAATATATAAAAGGATAATTCCCTTTATCTTTTCTTTTTCCATGTTCTTATACTAGACGAGTTGATAGTTATAGGCTTCGTGGGTCCGTATCTACAAAAAGAAATGACTTTCGAATCACCTTTTATCCAAGGTGAGTGAGTTTACATCCTACTATTAGGAAACTAACCTTAATTATCAACTAATTTAGGCAACTTGAATCAAGTTATGAAGTTTCTTTATAAATTGGAATTAATCTTATACTTATGTGATGAGTTTTAATCTTAAAAGCATACTTTCAACCCAATGATGCCACAAACAACTTGGCAATGAGGTTAAGAGAAACAACTATAACAGTTTAAGGATGTCAAACCCTAGAAATAGAAGCCTAGCCAAGATACCATATCTATCATAAAGCCAAGGGAGCCCACTTACTAGCTAATGTCAATCCCAGTTAGAGTGTAGATATTGTCTCACTAGAGAGTCAAACTTGTGACCTTCAATTTATCAAACGAAATCCAACAGATCATACCCTTACTAGGTATGACTAGAGGATATTAAGAATAACATATATGGCCTTTTTGTTTTTTTTTGGTTTAAATATAGCCAAACCAAATGAAATTTGTCTTAAAAATAAACAAAACAAATATTTCTTTCTTTTCTTGGTTTAATGTTATCTATCATCTTGAATTTTATTTAATGTTAGACAAAAACATATGTAGATTTCATACAATATATGTTTGTGTGAGTTTTAATCAAAATGAAAAAGAATAATACATGTGGTGTAGTTCTTAAAACATTGATGTAAATATATATGACTAAGTACAATAAAATATTTCCGCATCCGATATCCGAATTTGAAAAAAGAAGCTTGATCTGGTATCTGGTCTAATATTTAATGGATATCATACAACAACATTTGAATCCAATCTGAGTGGATAATGTCTCTATGCGGACAAATACCAAATTTAAATTGAAAATCATACATTTAAAACTGATAAATAATTCATCATCATCACATCACCATCACCATCACCATCACCATCACCATCACCATCACCATCATATAAGCCTCAATCTCAACCATGTCAGGATATCCTACATGGGTCCTTTTCCAATCTAGCATCCAAGCCTCAATCCCAACCATGTTGGTGTCTGCTATATGGGTCCTTTTTCAAACAAGTTTGTTATGGGTCAATTCCTACTAAGATGTAAATATTCAAAATCTCTCTTTACAAACACTTCCCAAGTGAATTTAAGTTTGCCTCTTTTTTTTAATTGTGTTTGACTCGATAGTATTTATTCGTAAAGGGACTTAGTTGGATGTTTTGCACATATCCATACCACCTGAGTCTATTTTCACACAACTTGTCCTTGATACTTGTCACTTCCACTTTGTTCCTGATATAGTCTTTTCTCAAACGACATTTTCTTATCTTTTAGCACATCCATCTTAGACGTACAAATATCGACCATGTTCATCTTGTTAAGACATTATTTCTTCGTCGGACATTCACTCCCGTGTAGCATAGAACTGTATAACTCTTCTATTATTTTTTATCTAGAGAAGAAAATATTAAATATTATATTATATATATATGAAAAAGTATATCTACTTATATATATAATAGAATCTTAATAATATATGTATATTGTTAAATTCAGAATTTTTTCAGAGCCGCAATATCCCATATCCGATTGAAATTTTTGGATATAAAATTCCGATATCTGAAATTCAACTCAAATATTATTCAAGTGTGAGAATCTCGAATATTCATTTACAGATGTAGTGCAAACCAAATTGAAATTGTAGTTACATTGGGTTTAAACCTATTGGAATAGAACAAAACTGGGCAGCCAGCGGACCAACATGCTGGAGAATTCACAAAGACTGATTTGAATTAGTTTCTCAAGCCGAATGCTTTACGCGTGATCCTGTCCGTTTCGGTTTCACCTTGACAGAGACGTTCAAAAAGTATTTGTACTTATATATATAATAGAATCTTAATAATATATGTATATTGTTAAATTCAGAATTTTTTCAGAGCCGCAATATCCCATATCCGATCGAAATTTTTGCATATAAAATTCTGATATCTGAAATCCAACTCAAATTATATTCAAGTGTGTGAATCTCGAATATTCATTGACAGATATAGTGTAAACCAAATTGAAATTGTAGTTACATTGGGTTTAAACCTATTGGGATAGAACAAAACTGGGCAGTGGGCAGCCGGCGGACCAACATGATGGAGAATTCACAAAGACTGCTTTGAATTAGTTTCTCAAGCCGAATGCTTTACGCGTGATCCTGTCCGTTTCGGTTTCACCTTGATAGAGACGTTCAAAAACCCTAGTACCTAACAGCACCTTCCTTCCTCGCTTTCCTGTTTGAACAAAACCAGCATCTTTCTTCCAGATCCTTCTTCTATGCGCTTCTCCTGTTTACAAGCCAACTAGATTCTTACCTTCCCAAGTCTGCTATTTTGTCTCCTCCCATCTATGAAAACGAAATATCTGTTCCTCGCTGAATTCCAGCTATCCCAACTGGATGAGAAGACGTGGAGTCATGACTAACGATAACAAAATGGAAATAGAATAATTTATTATAATAATCCGAAACAAGGATAAGAAGAACGTGTGTCTGAGTCATTTTAACTGTGCCATTGCATTTAGACCACAGTTAGCAATCCCAGGAACAACTGTTAGCAGCCCCCCGTTTATGTTTTCGTTTTCATGTCCCTTCCTAAGAAGGTCCCGCGCACTTGCGTTGTTAAGCATATCATGTTGCTAACAGGCCCAAAAGGATCCTCCGGCCTTGGCATAATAATTAGGCCACGAAATGCTCGTGCTCTTGCCTCTTGGGCTGTCTCACTTTAAGCGCCACCTTGTGCCCACCACGACTCCACGGCCACGAGCTGACGGACAACATATAAAATGGGCAAACAGCTACTTTTTGATAAACCGTCACGTTTATACTAACTAGGGAACGCACACGTGCACATGCACGTGACATATAAAATTTATTGGAAATGTGTGGAGAGATGACTCGTCCGTGAAAGAGTCCATACGGTAAAAGATATTTGTGTTGGTTGTTTGAAAGGAGAGAATTAAGGAACCATTTTCGTGAGATCGAGAGATAAATACAGAATTAAAGATAATAAAAGTTAATAGGAAAGTATGAGAATAAATATTTGTAGGAGCAAAATTCCTTGAAAAAATGAGAGAAGAGAGTGAATCAAGAAGAACGCAGTATCAAACTCGTTCTTTTTATAGTAGTATAAATATTAATAGGATTAGTAGATTTGACTGCATCAACGGGTAGTTAACGGAAAAAAGAAGTTGACCGCATAAATTGGTAGATAAGGAAAGATCCAACATCTATATTTAGAAAGATAAAAGACAAGAACTCAACCCGGACTTGGTACATCCTTTTCATCCAACTGAAAAAGGTCCACAACTATGCTCCGAAGTTTTCTCTTCATTATGGGGTAACAGTGTACATTATGTGTTTAAATTTGCCGTTCCTAACATGATGTGGCTCCTCCGAGATATGAATGTAAAGATTTAGTATCTTCCGCCAGTGTTATCCAGAGGTCCGCACTCATTAGATAGATATAAAAGACATAAATAATACCATAGGGATTCTTCCCGAGCATGACACTGGACGATCGGAGGTAACGCCTCTCTCCACTCTTCTTGATTTTTGGTTACTAGGAAACATAGGTACACAGAAGCCCACTTACAACCATTAGACGGTTCCGAGGCCGAATTTAGAAGGCCAGTTGTACAGTTGACAATCATAGTCAGCTATGCACAAACTTGAGCAGTGACAGATCTAGTGAAGACAGGATATAGAAACTCAAGGTGTGTGAAGTGAGGTTAACTACCGAAGACAATTTTTTGTTAGTCCATAGTTTTGAAAACAATACGGAAAATGAACACATCATTGCGTTAATAATAAAATTTCATAAAGATATGTAGCTTTTGCACATATTACGAAATATTCACTCCTTACGTGTCATATGAGAGAACTGCGGTAAGGTGTCATATCCATGAAACATGTGTTCAATAGATAAAGAGAACTATATATCACCGTTTCACAAAAATGATGATAATACTAGGGAAAAAATAAATTGCATGCTTAGGAACTATATATCACCGTTTCACAAAAATGATGATAATACTAGGAAAAAAATGAATTTCATGCTTAGGAGAGTGAGTGATATATAACTAAGGTTGTGTTTGGATAACGGGTTTTCAGATAAAAGTATGTTTGTATGCGGATGGCGTGGCCAAACACTATAATCATCAACATCAACTAAGCCTCAATCCCAACTATGTTGGGGTCGGCTACATGAATCCTTCTTTTCCATTCAGCTCTATCATGGATCATATTCTGCTTGAGATGTCGAGATTCAAAATCTCTCTTTATAAACTCTTCCCATGTTAATTTAGGCCTTCCTTTTCTTCTATTAATTGTGCTTGCCTCAATAGAATTGCTTCGTATAGGCGCATTAGTCGGTCCGCACTGCACATGTCTATACCATCTGAGTCGGCCCTCACACAACTTGTCCCCAATGCTTGCCACCTCCACTTTATTCCTGATATAGTCATTTCTCAAGCGATCTTTTTTTGTCTTCCCACACATCCATCTTAACATACACATTTCAGCCACGCTCATCTTTTTGAGTCCTTGTTTCTTCACCGCCCAACATTCACTCCCATAGAGAATGGCTGGCCGTATATCCATTTTATAAAACTTACTTTTTAGTCTGAGAGGGATCTTCCGATCACATTATACTCCAGTTGTACTCCTCCATTTCAACCATCCTGTAGTGATCCTACGACAAACGTCATTTTAGACATCACCATCTGTTTGAATGATAGATCCCAAGTAACAAAATTTATCACATTTTGGTATATCTACTCCGTCCAACTTGGCTCCACCATTCACACTACGAGATTGGTTGAAATTGCAATGCATATACTTAGTTTTGCTCCAACTATCATCAATCCATTTGATTCCAGTGCCTTTTTCCAAAGTTCAACTTTATCATTCAAATCATCTTTAGTTTCGTCAATCAATACAATATCATCAGCAAATAACATACACCAAGGAACATCATCCTGAACATTCTTTGTCAACTTATCCATAACAAGAACGAACAGATATGGGCTGAGTGTGGATCCTTGGTGTACCCCAACTGTGATGGGAAATGTTGGCGTCTCACCTCCTGGAGTCTTCACACTTGCAGTAGAGCTACCATACATGTCTTTAATCAAGTCAATGTATTGGATTGACACATCCTTTTTGCTCAAAACCATTGTAACGTCCCAAGATTTGAGGAATGATTGGCACACTTGCAGGGATCAGATAACATGATCTTAAAAGGAATGATTGGACTACCCATATCACCAAGGTGCACCTCCTTTTCTGGGATCCCATCACTAAAGAATTCCGTAGTTAACTGTGCTCAGCTTGGAGTCGTACTAGGATGGGTGACCAGTCGGGAAGTTGACCCTGACTTGTACTTGAGCGTGGATAAAGCGTGCAGTTAAGGCCAGTGGTGGTCTATGGGGCCAGTCGTCATTCCTAAAACTCTACTAGAGCCTTGGGCAGTGGGCCCAGGTGTTACACATGGTATTAGAGCCATAACCCCTCCAATAGGTGGGACCCACATGGGTATGTGGCATGCCAGTCTTGAGTAGTGCGGTCCAGGCATGTAGGAAAGGGCTGTCCCTGGTGACGTAGCCACCCTTGCGCTGATGTTATGTGATCGAGAGCTGAATGTCCATGGGTCATTCTGGATCTGCTCTGAAATGGGGAAATATTATGAGGCCATATAGTTAAGCCTTAACGAGGACGTCAAGAGTCTAAGTGGGGGAGATTGTAACGTCCCAGGATTTGAGGCCTTAGATAACATGATCTTAAAAGGAATGATTGGACTACCCATATCACCAAGGTGCACCTCCTTTTCCAGGAGCCCATCACTAAAGAACTCCATAATTATGTGTGCTCAACTTGGAGTAGTACTAGGATGGGTGACCAGTCGGGAAGTTGACCCCGGCTTGCGTTTTCCTTGTTATTGAACCCGATAGCCAACCAGGCCCACAAAATTAAACAAACAAGGCTATTTATCAAAGGAATCCATTCAAGACACATAATTCACACAAAATACATAATCATACATTTATTGGGGAAATTATATTTCCACCCAAAAGAACCTAAAAATTGGGGTTATAACATTTGTAACACCCGGGCCCACTGCCTAAGGCTCTAGTAGAGTTTCAGGAATGACGACTGATCCCATAGACCACCACTAGCCTTAATTGCGTGCTTTATCCACGCTAAAAAGGAAAATGAATCAATTAATAAAAGAATAAGGTTGGTAGTTTAGTGTAAAAGAGTTATATTTGACTAATTTGAATTCAATCATGTATATGATATTGAAATTAGGGTTTGCGGGACAAAAACTGCATTAAAAGTGATAATTGGATGATGGAAGCTAAAACCCTAATAAAACCCTAAAATATGACCTAGAAACCCTAATGTGGGACCCGAGTCAATCTTGAGGATGTTTAATGACACATGGGTGTTATGCATTAATTTCAGGATCACTGATTGATTGCTTGATTGATTATTATTGATTATTCTTGCTTGGACATCAAGTTACCCTGGATCAGGTATGTTGTTATTTATTAATAATTGATTTATTTTCACGGCGCTTCCTGAACATTTTATCGATTGGATGCAACCTAATCTGTTGGATGTTTAATTCTACAACCGTATAAAGTCCCTATGATTATCACAATTAAGTATATGTGTGTATTCTCAAACCTACATGCCACCCTAATGTACGTTGCATGACCAAGCCCCAGAGGGAAGGTCTATTCGGTCAAGCCTCAGAGGGAAGACCATTGGGTACCTCGAGAGGTGACCCCATGCACCAAGATCAGGATGGAGAAGGTGGCATTATGTCCCTTACAAGGACAAAACCCTAAGAGAGGGTAATCCAGGGTTTAGGGCAAAAGCAGTTGAGAAGTCACATAGAAAGTGTAATTTGAAATTTTAATAACTTATTTTTTATAATTAGGCTATTATAACCTATTTGTGAAATTGTGATTGTCCCCCACATACCAGTATAGCAATATACTGACTGACATTTTGTTTGTCGGCGTTTTATGTATTAATTTTAAATAGACAAATAGTAAAGAGAAATATGTGAAGATGAATTTTAAGTAATCTAAAGGAGGATTAGATAGTTAGATTTCTTCTATGGATAGAAGTCTTAGATCCCATTTTGAAAAGGTATGCAAAAGTTTCATTTTTTTACCAGCTTTGTAGGTTAGTTAATAGAATTTGATAATTATTTTTTATTAAACTGTTAAATCATTGACCCTGAATTTTGGATAACGCCTCCGACCTCTTGGTATCCCTTGATTGGGCGTTACCAAGAAGCGGGGTCGTTACATTTGGTATCAGAGCCTATGGTTTATCATTTAATCCTTAATAATTATTAAATTTTACAAACTCTGTAGAACCCGAGGGATTTATTAGAAGATTTTTCGATGATAGAGGTGTCTAGAAAAGGACCACGATTCGAGGACTGACAATATTTTCCTCCACCCCGCTAGTCGGTCACAAGGACTCCCGGATGCGGTGTGACTGCCTGGCTAAAGTCTAAGGTCTTGACTCGAAATAAGATATCTTTAGGACTCTCTCATCTTTTTCATCCCTTCTCAACCCTAATTCATTTAGGATTCAAAGGTTTAGGGCTTTTCTCTCTCTTCCCCATCCTCTTAAGGTCAGGGTATCTATGATAAGATTAAGGAATCCTCCACCAAATTAATGAAAAGTATGTAAACAAGATGTCATGGACATAAGTTTAATAGTTTAAGCGTAAACTAAAGATTAGTTACCAGCTTAGGTTGCATGACATGTGTTGTCGTACCCTCAAGAGAGACCTGAGGTTAGACCTTGTTGTCAGGAGGATGAGTACAGAGTTGGCCTTGGGGGACGAGGCCTCCAGGAGGGGGTAGATACCTGACTCATCCTCTAAGGATGATGCTAACCCTAACCCTAAGTGGTTGTTAGAGAGAGATGACAGGATGAGTTGGATACCACAGTTGACCATGCAGGGATGTACATGGGTTGATGTGCATATTGGTTTTGGGTACCTATGAGAAGCTTCAGTTATGTGAGGTTGGTTGACCTAGTGCCTTTTGGTGACCCAACCTTGGAAGGGTCGTTCCTGTTAGGGTGAAGGATAGCTCCTTCATTGAAGAGGATAGTGGTGACCATATAGAAACCCTTATGGGCATATATGAGCATAGAAGAGCATGCACCTATGTAGGAGAGAATGTCAGTAGTGCTGATAGTAGGTTGAGGTTTAGGTTAGAAGGGTTATGCTTGACATGTTAGGAGATGAACATGAAGAGCTTTGGATAATCTTGATCAAACATAGGTTTGGATCATATGTTTCACCCATGTAGGTGTATGCATGTATCCTTAAGAGCTTGATTCACCTTCTTGAGAGAGAACCTTTAGTGGTAAGGTCAGTTGTAGGGTTAGCTCTATAGAGAGAGCAAGACCCGAGAAAGAAGGTTGGAAGCTTAGATTCCGAGACATGAGGGACCATTAGAGGTTGGGTATGTCTTAACCTAGAGGATGGTTGCAGTTGCCTCACGCATGATCCTCAGAGACTAATCGTACCTTGGATTCCTTTAGAGGAACCAAACCCTAGAATGAGAAGAGGCTTCCTAAACCAATATACAGAAGATGTAGGTGCTTACCTTACCTTATAGGTGTATAAAGGAGAGTTCCTTAGATCGAGAAGGTATGGTATCAAGTTGTGAGGCCTCGTACCTAGTTGGTCATCCTGGTGTAGGGCTCTGAGGTGTTGTTCATATGGAGGAATAGTAGGAAGTGCATGCTATACCTTGTACATGTTTGGTTCATGGTTGAAAAGCTGAGCATGTAGTTAGACAACAGATGCTTGAGAAGTGAACCTAGAGTTCCTAGACCTAAGAGGGGAAGTAGTAGCACCTGGTGCACCTGATGCTCATGATGAGGTTTGAGTTTCTAGAGATTCGAGAATGGAACCTCTCATGTTTGGAGGAAAAAGGAAACCCCTTGGACTAAAGTATATGTTCGATGAACCCCTCACGTATAGGTTGGTGACATCTTGGTCCAATGTTGAGGAATAGGCAAAAGTGTGATATGCCAAGGAACCCTGTGACACCCCGTTCCCATAATTACCACTAATCATAAGATTAGGGCATGACAAGAGCATTCAACTTAATACAAAATCACCCTTAACTTTTTATTTTCTTAATCACTTAAAATTTACCTAAAGGAGAATCTTATAATTTGGATAATACTGAAATCTTACTTAAACTTGTGGAAGAAAAGTTACTATTTCTAAATCTTGAAAGATACCTTAGAGTTTAAACAACATATTACATCTTACTTGCGGAATATAAAGTGCAACCATTAATTGAAAACTAAACTACATATTACATTTCATTCTCTCTCTCTCTACCATACCACATGCCCAAGGACTGAGGGGAAAGGACTAAGAGACCTCTAACTAACTACGAACTACCTTCTAAGTACTTGGGTGATACGATCCTTCAGCTTCCTTATGCCGACGCTGACCTGAAAAATGTTTCAGTAGGTTGGTGAGCTACTGGCTCAGTGAATACAATTTCACCCAACCATCGTAGATAACTCATTTTATGTTTATTTTATGGAATAATATACAAGAAATACTACACTGAGAAGATCTAAAACTATTTAGATTAAATATCAGGAAATATCAACATTTCATTAAAATAACAACTGCTGCAAGCTATAGTTATAATTAAATAACAGGGAATACTAAATTTTCATTTAAAGGACAACTGTTGTGAAACTAACTCGAATCTTTCTTAACTCTTTAACTTATAGAAACTCTGTGAACCTATATGATCATATTTTATATTATGCATTGATCATATGAAGTGTACTCTACATATGAAGACTCGTAGCGAACTACGATCCCACCATATAAGACTTAGCCGACACCCCAAGATAGCTAAGTCTGACTACTCTCCTGGTCTACCACAGGAAAACTGGCTTTCTGGCCTTGACACTCCTATGGTGCCATAAACTGGACTCCTCCTTTAGGCTGAGTACACAAATGGAGGGTCTGAGACGCTTTGTGGGCCTTAACTTGGTACGCTCTGTGGGTACCTCTGGGTTACCACCGGGACTTCCAGTTCATGTTGGGTAACCTATCTTCTCTTATGAGACTTCCTCAAGGGCTTCGTCTCCCCGCATGATCTGTGGGTGCGTTCCGACCCCCGTATACTAGACGCACCGCCAGGGTAGGTCGTTTCATCCCTAAGGCATAGACCTCACATAGGGATTCTATGGTGTCAGGGCCCTTAAATTTATTATTTCACTAATCTTGGAAGACTCTTACTAGATTGTACATTTCTCTTACTTATACTCAACTCAGGTATCTCTATGGTACCATGTCTATTTACTTGAACTTTACAACATGACATGAATATCATTCTAAATTTGATAGAGCAGTATATTCAATCATTGCAAATGCTGAGAGATTCGACATATTAAGCATGCAGGAAGATTTCAAGTTCTTAAATAAACTAAATACATGTCCACTTGTAATTTACTGAGAAATCAACATTATTATGCATGCATGAAGACTAAATTCTTAAATAAATAGAATTTAGGTCAACTTGGCACATATACGCTGAAATCATACAATTGAACATCATAACACACTAACAAGAGTTAATTACTCGATATATGAGTAATCGTTAGTAGTACTTGTAAATTATCTGTAATTCCTCAAAAATCATGCACATCAACCCAAGATCAGAGTTGTGCATCACATAACTCAATTAAGAGTTAAATTACTTATTATGGCATGAGTTATTAATATTAATTAAGAATTTCAAATAATTTCTTTGGAAAATGTGTCAATTTGTATAGTTATTAAACTACTCGTATTAAGTATCTTATGGAGCGTGCAACTAGGTTTTCTAGAACATTTTCATGTCATCATCATTTCTTTGTAATTGTGCATCATTTGAATTACTAAAATAGTGCAACTTGGGTTTATACCCAAAATGTCTAGTTACTGGTCGTGTGCTACTGTTTTCAACCTTTAACTGAGCAACTTAGGTTTTAATCAACCATATAATTCCACTAACCAAACCATACACATCAATTAATAAACCAAATCATGCAAAATGTAATGAATCAAATAATGCAATAAAAGTTAGGTGACGTTGTCACTGCCTGACACATGGGTAAGCATTGTTACCCGTGAATAATGCAGATCAAACCAAAATTGTTCGTTTCATGGAGTTAAATCATGCTTTGGGAAGTGAGATTCTACTCACCGTGATTCAAGATGTTTGAAAACAACTTGAAATGTGTCTAGAGGCCAGTTTTTGGGCGTCAGTAGGTTGTCTTCAACCTTGGAACTGCCTGGTTTGAACATGCTGCACATAACAGGTTGAAGAGGGGCTGAGCTAGGTGCTAAATCAAAGCTAGGTGGCTACAAATTTGAGTTGTGGGCTCCCAGCCGAGCTCAAGGGCATCTAATCGAGCTGTTCTTTGTGCCCAAACGACCCTGGTTCGGACCTTCTACAAGCAGTAGGTTCCACCTCACTTACAAGTGGAGGAAATGAGCTAGGCTGAGTGCTGCTCGTGGCTAGGGCTACAGATTTGATCCTAGGCCTCATGGCCGAACTCGTTGCCATTGATAGGAGGTGTTTCCCGTGTCAATCGAGCCCCTGGTCGGCCGCCACAACTGCTATGCGGTGTTTCTACTGGCTGTCGCCCTAGCAGGTGGAGCTGCTGGTAGAGGTAAGGAAGAGGAAGAAGGAAGGGTGGAGGAAGAAGAACGAAGGTGGATGGAGCTCAGTTTCCTATTAATTTGCCCTAAATTGCCCACCCCCCTTCCGCTCTTCTCTGTCGGTCTAGATGGGCGCCTCTTAAAGTAGTTCTTATGAATCGATTGAGGGAAGGGGAAGAAGATAAGGGAAGGGTTAAAAACTTATTAATGGTAAATTGCATAATTGGTCCAAGGAATATATAAACTCCATAACTTTTGTGTAGGTCCAAATCAAATGATTTCTTTTACAAAACTTCAAGAATGAAAATCTATACCTTCTCAAGGCAAGAAAATTCTTACTAGTCACGTGCCAAAGTAGCTTGATAGGGCTAAGCGTGCACAAGATGGTGTAAACCCAGAATGTAGGGTCATTTGTGACCTTTGTTGCTATCAAGAGATAGTTTTATCCCATCCTAGGGAGGGACCCTTTGGTAGGGTGAGTATAACCTTTTGTTTAGGTTCGAGGTAACCTAAAGAGGTCTCATAGGATCTTGAGGGCACATAGTATGAGAACGAACCTATAGACCCATAGATGACCATCACTAAGGGCATGTGGATGTGTTGCCATGGAGGTAACTTGTATGGGGCCTGACCGAGGAAGGTAGGTCACCATGATCCCCATGAAAGAATGTAAGTTAGACAATGTATGCCTAAAGAGATGATGGAGTTTTGGGTGGGGATTCAAGTTTGAGATGTACCATGATAGAATCCTAAGTCAATACCAAGGTCAGGTGGGGAAAAGACCGATAGGAGTAGGAGTTTCCTAATTCCCTAGTTGCACAAGACCATAGGGTCGGGAGGTAACAACTATCGTTGACCAAGGACCATGGGTTAGGAGATTGATCACCTTAATGAGCTCATGAGACCCAAAGGGAAAACGAGGTGGGAACTCCCTAGATGCATAAGGGAAGAGGAATGACCCCAAAAGTACTGACACCGTATAGACCTAGAGGAGATGACTAAGGATTATGTGATGACCCAAGTGTGTTTGGGAATAGTTTTCCATGGATGTAAACTTGATATCGATGTGGAGTCTTGTGATGAATGTTTCAACTTAGATTTGAAAGTGTACTGGCAAGGTGGGATGAACCATCTCTACTCTTGGAATGGGACGAACTCTGTATTTGGTCTGCAACCAAATGCTTATTTCCTCTCGTTATGGTAGTGAGAGATAGGTCAATACACATGCCATACACTAAGGATAAAGATGATGTGAATTGAAACATTTCTATGATGTCTAGGGATAGAGAAAGTATCATACCTTTTGAAAAGTATGGATACAAAGAAAACTAAGGTAATCATCATATGAGGACGTTCCTATCAAGAGCAGTATGGAATGTATGAGTTATATAAGTTTGAGGTTGATAACCAAAATGATGAGCTCAGAGTTTTCTTGACTTAGTTAGACCTAAATTTGAGATGAGGATCATGAGGGGAGTATATGAAGGTTTATGTCTTCATCGTTACCTAGAACATAAGGATGTAAGGTGGTAATGGATGCTCTTTGTCGAGATACAGCTGTCTAGTTTAGCTAGTAGAAAGGCTACAAGAGGTGGTTGAACTCTAAGTTTGGGAGACCATGTATGGCTAACACCCAGATGCAACCAGACCCATTAGTCGAGTTGGTGGTTGCTTAGTTAGCCGGTTCAGAGCTTGATGAGATAGAAGGATGGTTGTATGAACATCTAATACACCTCTTAGAAAAGGAAGGTGATGGAACCCACAACTAGAGTGTTTTAGGGTTTTCTGAGAAGTCACCTTGAGGAATCATGACCCATAGGATATCATGATTTAAGGTACACTGTACACCATGGTAATACTCAGATGGTGAAAGTTTGTTGTGGTGCCTTGAATATCTGAGATGAAGAAGTATATAAAGTTGCATGTGGCTTCTCACCAAGCATGCGAGGAGGTGAGGGACGAAAACCTATAACCCAGTGAGTTACTACCGATATTGTAGAGTCCCCGAGAGGGAATGAGAGTGGATCACCATGGACATTGTGGTGAGTATCCCCTAGACCGAGAGAGGTCATAATGCAATATGGTTTATGGTAGATCGCCATACCAAGTTGACCTAATCCCTTACCTAAGAGAGAGCACTGTCAGGGTGACAGATCCACTTGAACTATATATGAGAGAGAGAGATAGTTCAACTACACCAAGATTTGAGTTCAATACCCGAGGCATGACCTCAAGTTCACTTCCATTCGGTGGAAGTAGGTACAAGAAGAAGTTGATGATAGATTGATGTTGAGTACAACATATCACCCCTGACTGATGGATAGTCGAGAGAGTATGATCTAGGGCATGTGGGCACATTTAGGGTGATACATGGGGGCAATTTTTGTCCTATTAGAGTTTGTGATGATAGCCACCATAGTCAGTATTGGGATGTAAGAGGCTCTATAAGGGAGGTCGTGTCGGTCATCGCTTCATTAGGATGATGTCGGTGAAAGGACCTTATGAAGGTTAGCGAGACCACAGTGTGTGTAGATAAAGTCGCTTTGAACGTGCGATGGCAGAGAAAGCCCAGGGGCGACATGAGTCATGAGCTGATGCAAAGTAGACTGACATGCAGTTCACTATGGGAGAATGTGTTATGAAAATCCAACCCCCTCGGAGCTATAGTTGGAAAAGATGAGTCACCGATGTATGGTCCATTTGAGTTGGATTGGTGGAGACGCTTATGTTTCGTCTTACCCCTCTGGATAACATGATGTATGATGTGTTCCATGAGTCCAATCTAGAGTGCTATGTGATGTACCCGAACCATGTGTTGAGCCATGGACCTATTAAGCTTTTAGGGAGGTTGAAATATCCGGAGTCACCTACGAGGGTATGAGATACCAAGCTGAGAGAGAACTCAGATGTAAGAATATAAGATGATAAATGTTCTTTGGAAGCAACATGGAGAGAATGAGGCCACATGGGAACCAATGATGGACATGGTAAAGTTTTATCCTCAATTGTTTGTATGTTTAATGGAATTTTGGAGGCAAAATTCCTATAAGAGGGGAAGGATGTTACAACCCCAAATTTTGGGTTCTTTTGGGTGGAAATTGTTGGATCAATGGGCTCTAGAGGGGGGGGGGGTTGAATAGACAATTCTCACAAGATTGATTAGACCACCAAATTATATCAATTGCAGAAACTTAAACAAGCAAAAATTTGATGACCTAATCTAGCATTCATAGTAAGGATGATAGATAGTGAAAGACAAACACTTGGATAGGTGGTTTAGAGTGGTTCCATGTCCTAAACTTAGGAGCAATATCAGTCCACTACCTAGAGTGGGTTAGTCACTAGGATTTGCAATCTTGGTACTCTTATATTCCACAATAAGATTACAAGATGCAACAACCACACATCCAAGGGCTCAGTACCTCAAGCAAAGATATTCAACCTATAGAAGGAGCTTACCCACTTGAAGCATGGAGTCTTCAGCCATCAACATGGACTTACCCACTCCTTTCTTCAAGTCTTCTGCCTTCAAGGGATTACCTATCTTCCTTGAGTGTTGCCTTGCTTCTCTCCTTCACTTGGAGATCTGGAGCACCTATCTCCTTCACTTGGAGACCTGGAGCATCTTGCCTTCTTCAACCTTGAAGAACAACACCACCTTCTCCTTCACTTGGAGAGGGATCTTCAAAAATCTTCAAAGGAATGGAGGTTGGAAGATGGAGGAGGAGAGCTTTTACATCAACACATGGAGTAGCTCTCTTACATAGGGACCTATCTCACTCATACTCACGAATTTGACTTGAAGGTAGAGAGAGAAAGGGGCTCAAAGGGTTAGAACACTCTCAACTATGCTAGCACCAAGTTTGCAATGAATGAGCATCCTTGGAATGAATTCCAAGAGGGTCTATTTATAGTTGAGGGTGCCCCTTTAAGTTGTGGGACACTTAGATATGAAAATAGCCATTTTTTGTTCAAAGAAATGACTCTATTTTCGCTCAAAACACTCACCAACGGTCACATCACTTTTTTCTACAAATTCTGTACAGTGCAATCGGTCGAGTTTCAATAAAGGTAACTCAACCGATCAAGTAAATGACAAAGTTGATATTCAAATGATCGGTTGAGTTTGTCCTGACAAAACTCGACCGACCATTTGAAGTCAAAATGGTCAATTACCTGATCGGTCGAGTTCTATGTAAACACAACTTGACCGATGCAATCTGCAGAATATTGACTAAGGATTGATCGGTCAAGTTTTAAGGCTAGGAAACTCGACCGACAAAGTGCCTGAAATCAATTTTCTAAATTGCATCTAAAGTGATTAAAACTTGGTGATTTTTGTCCCAAACAATTTTTCTCACTTAAGTTACAAGTCAATTCATCATTACAAGTGATTACATAAAGTTTCTAAGGTCATTTACATAGAAATCCCAAAAGACACACTTGTAGCTATTTTGACTTGAACTTGACCAATTCTAGGGCTTTGGATTTTGGATCATTTTCATGTACCTAATGCCTTCCAATAATCTTAAACACACATATTACATAAATATGAATGGAATGGTTAAGTCATTATCAAAATATAGGCAATGTATAACCTCTAGGTCAACATTATCCCCCTTTTTGACAATGAAAAAGCATTCCTCAAGCATATTGAAAAGGATATGAAAGTTCTACCTTTTCCTTGTAAATTAGGGGGATTCATGATGTGAACAATGTGAATTTGCCCCCCCTCAATCTATGCTTCCTCTAACCTGCATGGTTAGTTTCTCTACACATAGCAATACCAATATACATGTAATGTTTAGTTCTTTGCAAGTTCACATAAAGGACAGTGAATTGAGCAAGAAAAGGATCTCACAAGCAAAAGCAATATTATAGCAAAGAAAAATCAATATGATTGAGTTTCAAGACATGAGCTATCACTTGAAATATCTCTCCCCCTTTTGACATTATCAAAAAGGTAGGGGGGTAGAAGAACAAAATCCATGTCTTCTCCAAAAACTCAACCAAACATGTAAGCAAAGGATGAAACAACAATTTAAAGGTAGATATCACACACAGATAAAAGATGACATACAATCCAAGTCATGATCAAAATATAACTCAAGATGGCACCAAAGCATAGGATAAACCATAGGAAATAGCCATAGTACACATCAAGGATATTACAACTTAGATATACATCCACATATGAGAAACTACAAACACAAAAGCGATAACACAAAGATAAGAAATAGGATAGCTCAGAAGAATGTGCCATGATGTTTCTGATACAAAATAGTCTATAAAGATATATATGATAAGCATGCTAGACTAAAAATGAAGAAACCACCTAAACATATAGGCTATCTATATCAACAACATCCTCATCGCCACGTGTCCTCATCCCCATCAGAAGGCGGAGCAGTAGTGCCAGCATTAGAACCAACACCATCACTGTCGCCATTGTCGGAAGCATCCTGGTCATCACCGTCATCAACATCAACATCATCATCATTGGTCTGGTATGGCATCTCCTCATCATTAGGAGGGTTAAAGGAATGACTGGGCTAGCGGGCATTCTGCTCAGCCCACGACATACCAAGAGTAAGAAGCTCCTTGTCTTGTGGGAAGGACGGAGCAGAGTCACCCAAGGAGGCGAGTAGAGTGGCTAGGGGGCCATAAGGTAATGGCAGAACAACAAGAATGGAACTACCAACATCAAAAGGTGGCGGAGCAGTAGCGGAAGGCTCGGCAACATGATAGTAATGCTCATATGCATATAAAGGATATGCACTACTAGGGTATGGCTGGTAGGTAGGGTAGGGTGATGCACAAGATAGGTTCATGTGAGACATTATGGAACACGAATCCTGGTGCAGGTGATCCTGAACCTATTGATTGTATGCCTTTTGATGCATCATATAACCCATAAGGGTTTCATTAGACACACGAAAAGACACACGACTGGGTCTAGGAGGAGGCTGTGGTGGTGGAGCTCGGTTGGAGGAGGATGGGGTAGCTGAAGAGGCTGTAGAGGTGGAAGCACCAGAGGCAGAGGAAAACATAAGAATAGACTTTTGAAGAGTGGTTTCACTAATACAAACACCCTTTCTAGCAACCGGATAATGGAGGTCAGAAAAGAGACATTTGTCAGTAGAGAACTTGAAAAAACCACAGATCAAAGCCGGGTAGGGTGGGTGGGTGCCTTTGGTGTTCTTACCAGTGTCAAAGCAGGTCATGTGATGTAAGATATACCTGGCCCACTTGACACCGATATTGTTTAACAAATAATACATAATGACTGCGGTGTTTTTGGCAATGTCCGTTTGATTTCTCTTGGGGTGGACATTACAGTTAATCACCAAAGCCAGTATGTGCCTCTTTAGGTCAAGAGAGGAGGAGGGTAGGGTGCACTTCT
This sequence comes from Alisma plantago-aquatica, assembly GCA_963693085.1. NCBI lineage: Eukaryota > Viridiplantae > Streptophyta > Magnoliopsida > Alismatales > Alismataceae > Alisma > Alisma plantago-aquatica. Next base: position 1,116,513,051 of record OY856412.1, read on the forward strand.
TCTTATAGGCCACGTCAGGTTTCCTCAAAAACTGATGAGCATCTGGCAATGTCAATTCATGGTGTTTGTAAAAACCTTCCAGGTCAAGAAGATCAAAATACTCGCCATAATCTTTATGCCATGTATCATTTTCCTAATTTTCGGCGAAAAAGACATTTAATGTATCCTTGGAGATCTGGAAACGACGACCGGCGATCATAGATGTAAGAATTACTTGAGTATTCAGTGGCGGGATAAGCATGTTGTAGTTTCAATGCAAGTTTGCATAGAACTCATGAACTGCTTTAGTTCTTGATAGAGCGTTGTAAAAACAGTCACGTTCGACCGCTAGGGTGGACAAATGGTGGGAGGCGAGAAGCCGAGAAATAGAGGCAATAATTGCTTGATACCTAGGGGAAGGATCGATTAAAGCGCGAAAAGGAAAAGGGCTTTGGGGAAGAAGGTCCTTGTACCTATTTACAACTTCAACCGACACAAAAGAGGTATTATCAAACAGAACCAAACGATTATTGTATGAGGAAGCTGGGGCATTGCTTGGAGCAGGATGTTTTCGTCTATGAGACGCCATAGAAGTGAAAACGAGATGAAGAACAAGCACACAAGAAACAACAAACCTCAAACGCCGAAGAAACACCACCACTGATGCCCGGGGAGGGTAAGAACAATGATTCTAGGTCGATCTAGGTCTAGGAATGTGAGGTTTAGGGTAGAGTTTGAGAGCTTAGGGCTAAGAGGTGAGGAATCAGTCGCCTATTTTCTAGTTGAGAGGGAAAAAAGATGGCCGATCCTAACTTTTAAGTTGGCCCAGCCCACGGATCGGTCGAGTTCTGTGTGTGGAAAACTCGACCGAACGGTCCATTAAAGACTTGCACTCGGCTCCTGATCGGTCGAGTTTCTGAGGGTGGAAACTCGACCGAAGGTCAACCTGAACTAAAAGTCACGTTCTTAGTTTCTAGCCATATACATGCCAATTAAATTTATTTTTCCATTCTATTATGTATCATGAACATACTTAGGCACATTTAGCTCATCATTAGGCACTATTTTGCGATAAAAAATGGAATTCGATAAAAACCCAAAAAAAGCAAAAACTAAGCATGTTTACAAGCAAGTTAGGCACATTTAAGCATATGTAGGCAAAACAAGGTGAAGAAAGACATGAGAAAGAATATAGGAAAGAGACAACTAGCTATATCACATGGCAATATCATTCAAATCAACAATAAGCAATTTAGATCAAATAAAGTTAAATGGATCTCTAGCTAGAGGTTTTGTAAAGATATCCACCAATTGATTTTCTATGTCCTCATGCATGATATAAATATCCTTCTTGGCAATGTGATTACAGAGAAAGTGATGACGAACCTCTATATGCTTGGCTCTACTATGCAATATAGGATTGTAAGATAGATTAAGTGTACTAGTATTGTCACAAAAGATAGGAGAAGCATCAAAAAATATGTTGAAGTCTTGGAGCATTTGCTTCATCCATAGGACCTATGCACAACAGCTCCCGGCTGCAATATATTCAGCCTCGGTAGTTGATAATGCCACTGTACTTTGTTTCTTGGAGAACCAAGATACTAAGCATGGTCCTAGAATGAAGCAAGTGCCACTTGTTCACTTTCTATCAACCAAACACCTTGCGTAATCTGCATCACTATATGCTCTAAGAGTAAAATCTCTTGATTTAGGATACCATAGTCCAAAATTTTGGGTTTCGGCTAAGTACCTCAAAATCCTCTTAACAATACTAAGATGCAACTTCTTAGGGCTAGATCGAAAGTGAGCACACAAGCCAACACTAAACATAATATCAGGTCTAGAGGCAGTTAAATAGAGTAAACTTCCAATCATACCTCTATAGAGCTTCTCATCTACCTTCTCACCTTCTTCATCTTTGTCAATTTTGGCGGTGTTGGACATGGGTGTATCCATCAACTTCATGTTCTCCATCCCAAAGCACTTGAGCAGTTCATTTGTGTACTTGCCTTGGTTGATGAAGTTCCCTTCTTTTGTTTGCTTGATTTGAAAGCTGAGGAATAAAGTCAACTCACCCATCATGCTCATTTTGAATTCACTCTGCATAAGAGAACTAAACTCATTGCAAAGATCAACATCAGTCCCGCCAAAAATGATATCATCAACATAAATTTGAATTATAAGAAAATGGTTAGAAGTGTGTTTTAGGAACAAGGTAGAATCAACTTTGTCCATGACATACCCGTTATCTAACAAAAAGTTCTTTAGTTTCTCATACCAAGCTCGAGGTGCTTGTTTGAGTCCTTAGAGAGCTTTTTGCAGCAAATAAAAATGATTGGGTAACTTGTCATTTTCAAAGCCCAGAGGTTGAGCAACAAATACTTCCTCCTCGATTGTACCATTCCAAAACACACTTTTAATGTCCATTTGATATAATAAGAAATGTTTGTAACTAGCAAAGGCAAGTAACATACGAATAGATTCTAATCTAGCAACAGGAGCATAAGTTTCATCAAAGTCAATACCTTCCTATTGGTTGTAACCTTGTGGTACTAACCTTGCTTTGTTTCTTACCACATTTCCTTGCTCATCTATCTTGTTGTGGTAGACCCATTTAGTGCCAATGATTTTTCTATCACTTGGTCTTGGCACTAGAGTCCACACACAATTCTTCTTGAATTTCTCTAACTCTTCTTGCATGGCTAGGATCCACTCATCATCACCAAGGGCTTCTTTGATGTTCTTTGGCTTGAGTTGGGAGATGAAGGCACTGTCTGCTTGTTCTTTGTTGTGAGCAGCTCGTGTCCTCACTCTCTCGAATGGGTTGCCAATGATCAATTACTTTGGATGATTTTTTGCAAAGCGGGAAGTGGGATCCTTCTTTTCTTTTTCTTCTTCTTCTATTACCTACTTACCTTTATTTTCAATGTTGAGGTCTTTTAAGATAGGAATCAAATCACCTGCAACATCATTATCAACAACATGCTTGCCAACAATAGGGTTAGTTTCAATAAACTTAACATTGATAGATTCTTCAATTTTAGACAATTCAGTGTTGAATACTCTATATGCCCTACTAATATTGTTATATCTTAGGAAGAAAGCCTTTTTAGATTTCAGATCAAACTTGTCAAGAGAATCTTTCATGTTTAAAACAAAACAAGGACATCTGAAAACATGAAAGAAATCAATAGACGACTTTCTACCACACCATAGTTCATAGGGGGTTTTATTTAAAGAAGGATGTGTGAAAACTCGGTTTTGCACAAAGCATGAGGTGCTAACAACTTCAGCCCAAAACTTCTTAGAAGTGTCATACTCAAGAAGCATGGTCCTAGCCATCTCTTGTAGTGACCTGTTCTTCCTCTCTACAATCCCATTTTGTTGAGGCGTACGAGGAGAAGAGAAATTGTGTGAATAACCAGATTTTTCATAAAAACACTCAAAAAGATCATTTTCAAATTCTCCCCCATGATCACTATGGATAGAAACAATTCGACAAGAAGCTTCATTTTCAACCCGTTTACAAAAGCTCGAGAAAACATCAAGAGTATCGCTTTTAGAAATGAGAAAGAAGGTCCAATTATATCGAGAGAAATCATCAACAATAACAAGACAATACATGGAACCACGAAGCGTTTGCATTCTCATTGGTCCGAATAGATCAATATGAAGAAGTTCAAGAACTTTCTTGGTACTCATGACTCCTTTGGATTTGAAGGAGGATTTGGTTTGTTTCCCTTGTGTACAAGGTTGAAATTTCTCATCCTTTTCAAAATCCAATTTGGGAAGTCCTTTAACCAAGTCCATTTTTCTCAATTTCTTCATTTGATGCATATTCACATGACCCAAATGGTGATGCCAAAGAGAAATATCACTTTTATCCACTACCAAGAATCTATTTAGTATGGGCTTAAGAGCATAAAAAACAATAACATAAATATTACCATTTCTAGTTCCCTTATATATAACATTGTAGGAGAGGGAATCTAGAAGCAAGCATTCTAAAGAAGTAAACAACACAAGATATCGATTGCCACAAAGTTGACTAACACTAATTAAATTGTGATGTTGGCCATCAACAAGCAACACATTTTTAATACATATCTCATTGCCCACATCACCCTCACCTATGACCTTACCCTTCTTGTTGTCCCCAAAGGTTACCGATCCTCCTTTCTTTTTCACAAACCTGTTGAAATGGATGATTTCTCCAGTCATGTGCTTAGAGCAGCCACTATCAACAATCCATCTCTTTTTAACCTGCAAGAAAGAAGGATGTCGGAACCCAACTCAAACTTTGGGATCTGGGATTAGCTTGGGGACCCATTTCATCTTTGGGTTGGTCCCCTTGGGCTTGTAAGGACAATAAGTGGAGTAATGGTCATCACATTTACAATGAACACAAAAAACAGGGTTCTTAGAGCCGGAAATCTCTCCATGGAAAATGGGAGGTTCCACACTTCTCTTCTTACCCTTATTCTTGCTCTTTTTCTTACCTTTGGAGGCAGTCCCATCATATCCCAAACCACTAGTACCAACATGTTTGGTAGAGTGTTCTAGGACATCATTGAGGGATTTCTTTCCCGAGAGAAACTTTTGCAAAGAAGATCTTAACTTGGCATTATCATCACTAAGGTTAATGACAGTAGTAGAAAGACTAGCAAGATCATCTCTAGCATGCAATAGGTCAGCCTCAAGACAGAGGGCTTTATTATGAAAAGAATCTCTTTCTAAAGCTATGCTAGCAACTTCATTACTTTACAAAATAGGTCTAGAAGATAAGTCATTTACTTGAGCAAGCAATTTGGCATTTTCAGATTTAAGCAAAACAATTTCTCTTTGATAAGAATAGACTTCATCTCTCCTAGAATCATCAATAAGTTTGAGTTCCAAATTTTTAGTTTTAAGAACATCAAGCTCATCTAGGCACTTTTTGTTTTCTATCTTAAGATTTTTAATATTTTTAAGATATACACCATTCTCAACCTCTATTCCATTGTATTGAAGTTCAAGGTCAAGAAATTTCCCTTGCAAGGAATCTATACTCTCAAGATGCAATTTTTCATTTTGATCAAGAATATCAATTTAGCATAAAGATCATCAACTATCTTGCCTAACCTTTTCCTCTTAGATTTGCATTTAGTAAAGGATGATTGGCATTCATTTAGCATATCAATGATAGTTTCTTTAGGAAGCTCTAGCAAATACACTTCACTTACCTTGCTTACCTCACTTACCTCACATACATCTTCACTAGTACAGGCCATGAGAGCTAGATGGCATTCTCCATCTTCGGAGCTTGAGGAGGTTGAAGAAGACTCCTCCCAAGCTGCATGGGCTGCATCTCTTGATCTTCTTTATTTCTTGTCCTTCCTCTTGTACTTTCCTTCTCTCTTGTGCTCCTTGTCTTTCTTGTGGCTGCTCTTGTGGTGGCTCTTCTTGACCTTGGGGCAGTCATTCTTGTAGTGGCCTTTTTTACCACACTCATAGCACCTTGGAGTTGAAGAGGAGGGCTTGCTCTTAAAGTGTTTTCCCTTTGAGTAGTTTGCCTCATGCTCATTAGAACCTTCATCTTCACTTGAGGAAGGGTTGGGGGACTTCAAGGTGAGTTGTTGTTGACAGACCATTTCTTCAATTTGTGCTTTGAAGGTTGTATCCTTTATCTTCTTGGACTCTTTTTCTTCTCTCCTCTCTTCCTCTTCTTGCTTGTCAAGCCTAGGTTCATGGGATTGGAGGTTACCAACTAGCTCCTCGGTTGACAACTTACTTAGCTTGTACACCTCTTCAATTGAAGTAACCTTAGGCTCCCATCTCTTAGGAAGAGATCTAAAGATCTTAGAGTTGATAGTACCTCTATCCATCACACTCTCAAGGGCTACCAAACCATTTAAGATGGCATTGAGCCTAGTGTACATATCAGCCACTCTCTCATTTTTTTTTGGAGCAGGTAAAATATTACTATGTCAAAAAAAAGAGTATAGATGGTGGAAGCCATCGTATACCATACAAGTGGGTTACTATACAAACTCCCACCGGGCCAGCACCTCCCTGCTAACCCCACTACCCATCTTAGGATTAGCTTTGAAAGCCATCCTAAAACAAGAGACAAAAGTTTGAAACACAACAAGGACATCCGTGTCCTTTTTCCCATGTAGTCTACTGTTACGCTCCTTCCAAATAAGGAAGCAAAGGTCAGTGAAACAAAGGCCAACAAAATGTCTCATCTACGTATTGCTATTGGTCCGAACCAACGTTTCATAAATACCATCCAACATGGTATAAGGAGCCACCCCACCCCACCCCATTTTCAACCAACACCTGCTCCAAAGGTACCGAGAGTAATATCAATTGAAGAACAGATGAGCATGGGACTCATCCCCTAATCTACACAAAAGACAACCCCAACTGTGGCAAGCCCCCAATTAGCCATCCAGTCCCTCGTTGGCAACCTCCCCATAAAAATTCTAAAGGCGCAACAACTTCACTTCGGCACATGTCCATATCTCCATAACAGAGGAAACTAGGGGACTCATGACCCCTGTAACGACACAACCTTCCAAGGGATAACCTTCTAATCGATCAAAGCCCATCCATCCGAGGATGACATATAGAGAGGAGCCACCTCCGACCACATTTGCACATGCCCCTCCACGTCCTGGAAGTGTTATTCAAACCACCAGTCAACATAGAAAGACCGTACCTAGACCTCATCCACTTACTCCAAACAGACTCATTCGTCAAAAAATTATGGATCCTCTTGATAACTGCTGCACGAGCCAGCTCTTTCAGATCACATATGTTCAGCCCTCCTTCTTCAAACCTCCTGGCAACCGTCTTCCAAGCAACATCATGCCCCCGTCCCCCCCAAACGAATGAGGACATAACACTCCGCATCTTGTCCAAAACAAAGATAGGGAGATGGGCTTGCATACACCAAAATCTGACCATACCCTCAAGGACTGATCTCACAAGGACCAGTCTACCAGCAATAGATAAATTGATGCCCATCCACTTGGCAGTTTTATCACGAAGATCATCAACACACCCTTGAAAGTCCCTACCACGCGCCTTACCACCGCAAATAGGGATACCCAAATTCTTTGTGGGAAGCATACCTTCCTGCATCCCCACTACTTCTCTCAACTGACCTCTCCTATTGTCACAAGACCTGGACAAAAACACTCTAGATTTTATGATATTGAGATAAAGCCTCGTACGATCCCCAAACTCCTTCATAAGCCTGCGGAAGTTGCTAAGCGTTCTCTTGCTACCAGCCAGGAAAAATTAGACATCATCGACGAATATCATATGAGAGAGGACCCTGCATCCACCTTGCTTGAAAACTGAGATCAGCTTGAATTTTGGGGATTGTTCTTACCCATATTGAAGTTCTCTATAAGACCACCAAGCATGTAGACCTTGGCTTCCTTCACTTGCTCAGTTCCTTCATAGGTGACACACAATTTGTGCCATATCTCATGTGCGGTGTCCCATGAGGAGATCCGGTTGAACTCAGATGGAGTAAAGGCGACATAGATGATGCTCAAAACTTTGGCGTTGAGTTGAGCATGCTTCATTTCAACTTCAGTCCATGTAGTGATGTCCCCCTTTGGATCTTCATATTTAAGGTGGAATATCTTCCACATTTCATAGCTCACACCTTGACGGTAGAACTGCATCCTTCTCTTCCAATAGAGGAAGTTGATGTCGTCGAAGACTGGAGGTCTCATGGAGAAGCTTCCTTCTAGGTTAAGTGAACCAAGTACTGAATCACCCATCTTCTCCTACTTGTTGAAGTATCTTGGAGAAGACCTGCTCTGATACCACTTGTTGGATCAATGGGCTCTAGAAGGGGGGGTTGAATACAGCTTCACAATTATCACAAGATTGATTAGACCACCAAATTATATCAATTGCAGAAACTTAAACAAGCAAAAATTTGATGACCTAATCTTGCATTCGTAGCAAGGATGAGAGATAGTGAAAGATAAGCACTTGAACATGTGGTTTAGAGTGGTTCCATGTCCTAAACTTAGGAGCAATATCAGTCTACTACCTAGAGTGGGTTAGTCTCTAGGATTTGCAATCTTTGTACTCTTATATTCCACAATAAGACTACAAGATACAACAACCACACATCCAAGGGCTTAGTACCTCAAGCAAAGATCTTCAACCTATAGAAGGAGCTTACCCACTTGAAGCATGGAGTCTTCAGCCATCAACATGGACTTACCCACTCCTTTCTTTAAGTCTTCTACCTTCAAGGGATTACCTATCTTCCTTGAGCGTTTCCTTGCTTCTCTCCTTCACTTGGAGATCTGGAGCACCTATCTCCTTCACTTGGAGACCTAGAGCATCTTGCCTTCTTCAACCTTGAAGAACAACACCACCTTCTCCTTAATTTGGAGAGGGATCTTCAACAATCTTCAAAGGAATGGAGGTTGGAAGATGGAGGAGGAGAGATTTTACATCAACACATGGTGTAGCTCTCTTACAGAGGGACCTATCTCACTCATACTCATGAATTTTACTTGAAGGTAGAGAGAGAAAGGGGCTCAAAGGGTTAGAACACTCTCAACTATGCTAGCACCAAGTTTGCAATGAATGAGCAGCCTTGGAATGAACTCCAAGAGGGTCTATTTATAGTTGAGGGTGCCCCTTTAAGTTGTGGGATACTTGGATACGATAATAGTCATTTTTTGTTCAAAGAAACAACTCTATATTCGCTCAAAAAACTCACCAATGGTCATATCACTTTTTTTCTACAAATTTTGTACTGTGCAATCGGTCAAGTTTCAATAAAGGTAACTCGACCGATCAAGTAAACGACAAAGACAATATTCAAATGATCGGTCGAGTTTGTCCTGACAAAACTTGACTGACCATTTGAAGTCAAAATGGTCAATTACCTGATCATTCGAGTTATGTGTAAACACAACTGGACCGATGCAATATGTAGAAAATTGACTAAGGATTGATCAGTTGAGTTTTAAGGCTGGCAAACTCGACAGACAAAGTGCCTGAATTCAATTTTCTAAATTGCATCTAAAGTGATTAAAACTTGGTGATTTTTGTCCCAAACAATTTTTCTCACTTAGTTACAAGTCAATTCATCATTGCAAGTGATTACATAAAGGTTCTAAGGTCATTTACATAGAAATCCCAAAAGGCACACTTGTAGCTATTTTGTCTTGAACTTGACCCATTCTAGGGCTTTGGATTTTGGATCCTTTTCATGTACCTAATGGCTGCCAATAATCTTAAACACACATATTAGATACATATGAATGGAATGGTTAAATCATTATCAAAATATAGGCAATGTATAACCTCTAGGTCAACAGAAATGCAATTTCCCCAATAAATGTATGATTATGTGTTTTGTGTGAATTATGTGCCTTGAATGGATTCCTTTCATAAATAGCCTTGTATGTTTAATTTTGTGGGCCTGGTTGGCTATCAGGTCCAATAACAAGGAAAAAGGAAAACGAATGAATAAGGTTGGTAGTTTGGTGTAAAAGAGTTATATTTGACTAATTGGAATTCAATCATGCATTTGATATTGAAATGAGGGTTTATGGGACAAAGACTGCATTAAAAGTGATAATTGGATGATGGAAGCGAAAACCCTAATAAAACCCTAAAAGGTGACCTAGAAACCCTAATGTGGGACCTGAGCCAATCTTGAGGACGTTTAATGACACATGGGTGTTATGCATTAATTTTAGGATCACTTATTGATTGCTTGATTGATTATTCTTGATTTGACATCAAGTTACCCTAGATCATATATGTGGTTATTTATGAAAAATTGATTTAGTTTCACGAAGCTTCCCGAATGTTTTATCAATTAGATGCAACCTAAACTTTTGGATGTTTAATTCTACAACCCTATAAAGTCCCTATGATTATTACAATTAAGTATATGTGTGTATTCTCGAACCTGCATGCCACCCTGATGTACATTGTATGACCAAGCCCCAGAGGGAAGGTCTATTCGGTCAAGCCTCGGAGGGAAGACCATTGGGCACCTTGAGAGGTGACCCCAGGCACCAAGCGCAGGATGGAGAAGGTGCCTTATGTCCCTTGCAAGGGCAAAACCCCAAGAGAGGGTAATCCACGATTTAGGGCAAAAATGGTTGAGAAGTCACATAGAAAGCATAATTTGGAATGTTAATAATTTATTTGTGATAATTAGATTGTTAGAACCTATTTGTGAAATTGTGATTGTCCCCCACATAGAAGTATAACAATATATTGACCGACGTTTTGTTTGTCGGTGTTTTATGTATTATCTAAAAAAGAAAAATAGTAAAGAGAAATATGTGAAGATGAATTTTAAGTAATCCAAAGGAGGATTAGATAGTTAGATTTCTTCTGTGGATAGAAGTCTTAGATCCCATTTTGAAAAGGTATGCAAAAGTTTCATTTTTTTACCAGCTTTCCATGTTATTTAATAGAATTTGATAATTATTTTTTATTAAACTGTTAAACCATTGATCCTGAATTTTGGATAACGCCTCCAACCTCTTGGTCTCCCTTGATTGGGGGTTACCGAGAAGCGGGGTCATTACAGCCATCCACAACACTTCTCTGGGTACTGGATCATAAGCCTTTCCAAATTTATAAAAACCATATGAGGATCTCTTTTTCTTTCCCTATACTTCTCCATAAGCCTCCTTATCAGAAAAATAACATCTGTTGTGAATCTACCAGGCATGAAACCAAATTGGTTGTTTGATATATGCGTTATAGATCTTTGCCTCTGCTCAATAATCCTCTTTTAAAGCTTCATTGTGTGACTATAAACACACTTAATTTGGGTATTCAAGCGCTAACACAAGAATGTCCTAACCACTCTTTGAAAAAGGGAGGATCAATGCGGCTAGGGCCTGAATTGAAACTAATGGTATAACTATGAGATTAGAGACATGATCATATTTTAAAAAATGTGTATATTAAACATAATATAAATATTTGATCTCAACTCTGCATATGAAAATTTCTCATCCAAGCTGGGCGTAAATGCAGAACTGCATGCAAACCCTTCTATGTCGTTATCCCCATGTATAATTAGTTTCTTAAATTTTTTGTTTTTTTATTACTCTATTGGGAAATGGAGGTACATAGAAGCCCACTTACATCCATTAGATGCTTCAAAGGTCCAATTTAGAAGGCTACGTGTGCAATGGATAATCATAGTCAGGTATGCACAAACTAGAGCAATGACAAATTTAGTGACGATCCAGGAACTCAAGGTGTTTTGAGGTTGAGCTAAAGACCATTTTTTGTTGATTCACAATACATAAAGTATATAAGAAGAACACATAATGACTACCATAATTAACATTTCACAAAAGTATTTGGAATTTTTTATTGCAAAATATTTACTTAATGTATGTTACATGAGAGAAATGGAGAGTACTTCTGTAAGGTGTCATAATCTATTACTAAAACTTGAGTTTTTACTTATGGACAAGAAAAATGGTAGTAATGTTAGACAAAACTGAACCACATAAATAGGTAAGGGATTGATATGATATATAAGTAAGCTTGTGTCTAGATACTAGTTTTTCAAATGAACGTATATTTGTGTGTGGATGGTGTGGCCAAACATTTTAATAAATACACTTGGGTTATTTAAGGTCTAGCACAATAGTGTCCCAATCACGCCATAAAAGAGGGAGAGGATCAATGTTGTGAGGACCCAAATTAAACCTAATGTTAGTACTATGAGATTAGAAAACATGACACCATTTCTATATAATGTGTATATTATACATAATACAAAAGATTGATCTTAATATGCATCTCAAATTTTCTCATCCAACATTGGCATAAATACAAAACTATATACACTCCTTTCTATGTCGTTAGCCCATGCATAATTAGTTTCTAAAAATTCTAGTAGGATCGATGCCTATTTGTTTTATAATTAGGGTCGTTGCCTTCTAAGATAATTCTCTTGAAATAGTTGTATGATCATAGATCAATGATAAATATAAATGGTTGTTGCAGTTCAATGAGAGGTCTTCCATATAACTTAAAAATAAATAGACATGTGATGAAAAGATCAATCATGCTATGTCATATTGCCTTTGTACGGGGACGACATGGGAAATAGTTGATCAGTTAAACAATATTTGATATGCAAGGGATGGCCACTCAATAAATCAAATGGAGTGCAAAAAACTAGCCTAGTCATTCTCCATGACCACAACTATTGAGCTTGTTATTTATTCATTTGCCTTAATTTTGTTGGGAAATTGCAAATGTACAATCCTTGAGATGTTCTTGTTTAACTAGGGAAGGAATAAGAATTTCCTTGGTGGTTTCAAAGTTATGAGTGCGATCCTAGATTTTCCATTTAAACTTGGAAATCATACATTTAGGATCTTTTAAGTTATGGTTCTATCTAATTTAGTGAGTAAATTGTGGCTGCCAAATCCATAATTCCATTTTGATAATGTTTTTCAATAAACCTCAATACCCTCAGTATATATGTGTGTTTTAATCATTACAGAAAATATACACATATTATGGGTTATGAAGGAATCCATGATTCAAGAAGTTAATTATTTCATATTAGAATGTCGTTATCTTCAATATGCAAATTGTAATAGAATACATATCTAAATGCTATGTCATTATGATTGGAATGTTCAATTCACACTCAGTTGTTTTTAAAAAATTTACGACATTGGCAAATATGAATTATTATTATATGAATCACTCATACAACGTTGCTAAATATCTTTGGACATAAAATTGAAGTTTGGTTTGTTTTTCATTTGAATAAATGTATTGAAATGCACTTCTATAAAAGATTCTTTGACCCTCCTGAGTTGTTCATCAACTTCTTTAGAAAGTTATGTAACTTATCATTTAGATATTTAGGGCCAGATGTGCAAGTTTATGGACTTTTACGACACATAATTCCTCCTAGAAGGTTCACCAACTTATCAATAGGTCAGACTCATGTGTCAATAGTTGGTATCTATGCCCAAAGAGACAATCATATGATGATTGTAATGGCATAACTTATAAATTATTTGATTAATAATAGAGTCAATCTTCCAATTTATTCTATTTTATTTAGTTTTGAGACAATGAAGCAACACAATAAAAGTTTAAAGAATGAGATCACTCAATGACGTATGTCTTTGGGTTGATGACCTGAACAATGAGATCATATGAATGCTTACAGTATATACATTCCTCTTATGTCCCTAGTTGGATGTTATTGTGGAAGGTTGATAGACAACAATAACACATAAGGCTAGAGTGTGTGTTGGTTGATGAAAAAATCACATCAGTCATGATACGTGATACTGAACCGAACACATAAATACTTGTTAGAGAATAGTGTATTAAATAGACCCACATAAGAGTGATACATGGAAACCATAATCGGTAGTTAGAGTCATCTCTTATAGTGTTGGTGGTGATTGGTTCTTAGATATGAAGTCATTGCACTCATCACATGTTGTTTGGTGTATTTTGACATCATCCACCACGATCCTAAATAAGGCTTACCATTGAATTGATGATCAGATACATTGTGACACAGGAGGATGACTGTGAGTAATGTAGATGGGATTTGTCCCTCCTACGGGAGTATGATATCTTGAACACTTGATTAGAGAGGTTGAGAAATGCATGGACATGCTCACGTGAGTCAATATGTGATATTGAGCTTACATACATCTCATACAACTTGTTCTAATTTAAAGTAACATGGATTGAATGATTGAAGAGGATAATGATTTCATGTCGCGAGTTCAATATGAGTATTAGTGACAAAGGAACTAAAATACTGTAACACCAATCAAAGATTGTAGGTTGAAGTTGTTCTCTATCTTTCCATTTACTTGGGCAGAAATGATGTGTGACTAGATGTCGCTCTTTTCTTATGATGTCATGAAATGGTTATGGACACTCAATGCCAATGTACCATGGAACCTATAGGGTCACACACATAGGATTCACCTGGAATAGGAGTTCATTCATGAATGATAATTAAATTTATTACTAAAGTTCTTAGCTACTCAATTTAAACAACAATTGACTGAGTGGACTCTAAATTTACCAGTTCAAGTGTTGAACCAACCGGTTGGAGTGTCAAGTTAACTGGAAATTGCATTGGCTGAATTTTGGATGAACCAGGGCATGAACTGACAGATTCAATCACTAATAAAAATTGGGCCATTATTCACGAGTGAGGGCCCTCACAAATAGGGACGGTTGTGAGTCTGGCCCTCACAAATGGTCCGTGAAGAGAACTCACGTGACAAATACCAGTGGCCCTCAAGAATAGAATTGTCACGGACCAACTGACCCTCAAGAATGTTATATTGAGGGCCTATTTAGCCTTCATAAATACATTTTTGAGGGACTATTTAGCCTTCATAAATACATTTTTGAGGTCATGTTTAGTTCTCATAAATACATTTTTGAGGGACTTGATGGTCCTGGAGAATATATTTTTGAAGGGCTAATGCCGTCATTAATATTATTTTTAAGGGGCTATGTGGTTGTCATCAATGCAATTGTAATGGCCAATCTGGATCTCATTTTTGAGGGACTAAAGACCTTCATTGATATATTTTTGAGGGATTACTGTAAATGATTTGGTTATTGATTTATTGAATGATTTGTTGAATGTTAATTAATTTTAAATTAAAACTTTTTATATATAACCTCAAACAATATTTTTATAAGAGTCACATGACATCATAAGAAGTTTCAACACCAAAATGACACATAAAAATGTTAAATCACTTCAAACCAATTTCTGTTAATGAAGAAAAATATTTTCCATACATTGCGTGCTCAATGTTGATATAACTAACAAATACATATGGTTCTAAAATTTGAGATTGATAACAATCAACATATCATCCTAGAAACTCTTAAGATCTATAATGTCTCCATATTCCTTCAAATGGTGTGGTGCTCTTCATCAATGCCAAGCCTCTTACGGTTGGGTACTTGAGTATTCTTCTCTTGTTACGTGAATGAGCTAGTTTTTCGTCAATGCCAGGCCTCTTACGGTTGGGTACTTGAGTATTCTTCTCTTGTCACGTGAATGAGCTCGTTTTCTGTCAATTCCAGGCCTCATACGGTTGGGTGCATGAGTATTCTTCATCAATGCCAGGCCTCCAAATATTAGTTTCTATGTAACCAGCTGATCTCTCTTGTCACGTGAATGAGCTAGTTTTCCATCCACAATACTCAGTGCATAGTCCAATCCAATTTCAAAGAGATACGCCTCACATATATTTTTGTATTAATCTATTACAAATGGAAAATGGATCGTCAAAGAAACAATTTTACATAAACGATTTATACGACCCCATATCCACTAAAATAATTGAGGAAAATTAATGATAGAAATACGAAAGAAATATAATGAAGTGTGAGTAAGAAACCAAAATAGATTGACATAGAAGCTGAAAAACATTATATACTTTTGCTGACCATCTTGATGAGCCTTTCTAGCAAGAACCATAGTTCTAGTCACGCTGGTACTCAGATCAAATATGATCGACTTGGGTTTTTCTCCTCCCGATTGTAGGCTCACACTGTAAAATAGAGAGAAACCAACCTTCTTAGAACCTTCCTATCACACAAACTGCAGCAAGACAACAAAGTATAGAAACTAACATAAGAAACTTTTATAAATTACAGATAGTAAAAATAAAAAGAAAAATATTTAAGCATTGATCAACACCTCAATGATTGTTGTTTGACCAAGTCCCACGCCACACAACAACTATGATGGCTTCCATTGAAGCCTTGTCGTCTTCTCCCTCTTGGTGTGATTCCATCCACCCTTGGCCCACCTCTTCCCTTGGTGTGATTCCATCCACCCTTGGCCCACCTCTTCCAAGTGAGGTTACAGCAACTTTTGGCTTGCAAACTTGCTGCTATGTTGTTGCCCAGGTCCGATATTTTTCCCATTAAGGCTGGTTTGCATGAGAAGGCACATTTGGGAGGGGGGAGGGAGTAGAGCCCTTCCTTTGAACATTGCAGTGTTGATATGCAATGTAGTTGGGTAAGTTAGGACTGTAGTCATGTTTTTACTTTCCTTTTTAGATCTGTAGCTGTCCAAAAAAATAGTCCATCATATGTGTGGCTTCTACCTCCTGTGTTCAGGGACCAATCAGACATTCTTGGTCTCAGTGTTGCTTAGATGCTATATGATCCAGGTGCAATAAATTATGATTTTCTGCTGGTCAGTTTTCAGAAGTATTTCTAACGAGAAAGTGCATATGGCTGCTCACATCATGCCTTATAAATCCATGTGGATTAGTGGAGTTTCTATGATAAAGATTAGTGGAAATAGTACACAAGGTAGCATGTAGGAATTCAAGAATATTCTATCCTATAATAGTACAACAAGACTAGTAAAAATGACATCTTAGGTTCACAAGAGTGCATCATACACATCCCTGAAGCCATTTCAATTGATGACCTCCACCCTTCTGCCAACAATCTTGGAATGAAGTTCCTACGTTGGAGAAGGAGATAGATCGGGATAGGCATTACCTTATTTATGGATTTTCTTGCTTCTCATTTTGTCTGTATTTTTCTTTTCATCATCTACTACATTTATATTTTCCATGTTTACATGTGTGTCATTCTGTGTGTATTTGTTGCTCTATTTTAACGATTTCTATAGGCCTGCTCTGTTTTAACAATTTCTATAGGCCTCCCCTTATTCTGCTCAGCTTTGGCATGCAAAATCATGTGATAACTACTACATATCTACTGAGTTGAAATATCAATGAGATGGGAACAAGTCGAGGGTGTTAGGCAGCCATCTGTGCCCTTAAATGAAATTCCTTGAGCCCTGTTTGATCTTCACTATGAAGCTAATGATAACCAACCACATCTGCTTTCTTCTTCAAAAAGGTGATAGCACTAAAGTCCAAGGATATCATGTGCATAAACACCCACGAACCACATCACCAAGGATCAACCTCTTCACATTAGATCATACACCTAAAAACCTATCCATAGTAGAAACACAGTTACACAACAGACACAAACAAGCATCATTAGCTTAAACCAAAATGGAATATACAACAAGGGAACACAAGACTACTCAACATCTTAGCCAAGGGAAAACCTAAAAGCTGACAGAAAACCACTGTCTCTGCCCCTGCTACCCAATTATCGCACATGTCGATCTGTAGTTTTTCATGTTTAATAAGACCTAGTACCCCACTTCAAGCTCCATTATCTCCAGCAATTATATCTGAATGAACCAGTCCCTTTGTGTCAAACAAAATGTAGGAAGTAATATGTTTTAATATTATTTTCCCTAGTAAACCTAGTGGTAAAGCAACACAGTGCCATAATAATTCTTTCCCCTTAACCTTAAGTGCATAGGTTTAGCAGTAGATTGATCCTTGGTGATGTGGTTTGTGGGTGTTTATGCACATGCTATCCTTGGACTTTAGTGCTATCACCTTTTTGGTTGTTTAAACAAGCCAGTATCTATACTACACGATATATATCTTGTAAGGGACATGTAATGAACATTACTGTTTGATCAACCTAGTAAAGGAGTTGTAACCTTATGCATGTGGTTTACTAAACCACCTGTATGAAATTGGGTAGCAGGGGCTAAAAGATGGTATTCAAAGGTAATCATTGCATGTGGAATAAAGGGCTAATATTGTTAAACCACATGTATAATGTTACAACTATGTTTTAATGGATAGCAGGGGCAACACTGTCAGCTTTTAGGTTTTCCCTTGGCTAAGCTGCTGAGTAGTCTAAGTATTAAGACATTGTTTCTGTGTAATGTGAATATATATAAGGGACTACTCAGCAATTTAAGAATTATCTGTGTTAAGGATAATTATCATAAGTTAAAGGATATCATGTGAAAGCTATTGGAAAGGAAACTGGCTTAAACTATTATCCTAGAATTGTCCTTATACAAGTCTATTATGATAAAACCAACATGTCATATAGTACTGTATACACCGTATATAGGTTAAACAACAATGTGTAGCATATTAAACGAGGGGACAAGATACAGTAATGTGGAAAGTCTAGCATATTATATTCTAGGAATGAAACCTAGAATGTATATAGGTCCAGTAATGTGGGTGTTTCATGTGAAACACATTCTAGGTCATTTCTATATAGGTCCAACAGTTTAAGAATTATCTGTGTTAAGGATAATTTATTATATATGCTAATATGACATATAATAACACATTGTATATACAATTTATACCCAGTAGGATCCATGCTTTACTCCTACTAAAAGCTATTGAACACATTGTATAAACACATTATTGTTTGATCCACATTGTATAACACTGGTGGTTTCTGAAAGCTATTGAACACATTGTATAACACTGTGTTTATATTAAACTATTTATAAAAGTCTCAATATGACCTATATGAACACCTCTAAACCTAAGGTATATACTCTCACAGAAATGTGTTTACACCTGCTAAACCTATGGACTTAATATAAGATACATAATTTATTTGTGTCCCAGTTTCATTCTAGAAATGTGTTTCACATGAAACACCCACATTACTAGACCTATATACATTCTAGGTTTCATTCCTAGAATTTTATATCCCTGTTAGAAACCTATAAAGGTTTCTTAAACTGTGAGATTATATATAATTAACCAGTAGGACAGATTAATGTGGGCATACTACACATACAATTGGTTAATCTCAATAAGCTCCTTAACCTAAGGCACAGATCAATTCTCACACCAATGTGTGATATTATATATAATTAACCAGTTGGTTTATAAAAGTCCATAGTTTAAAGAATTCTCATAGTTTAGACCCAATAGGATCCATTCTTTACTCCCGCTGAAAGCTATTGAACACATTGTATAAACACATTGCTGTTTGATCCACATTAGCAGGGGCAACACCAATGCACAAAAGTATAGAGACATGTGCTTCTTCAAACATAGTATGTTTGAAGACATATTTTAACATATTCACATTACTCTCAAATTGGCTAAATCTCAACATATTAGTTTCCCTGCTAAACCTACTTGTAAAGCAACACAGTTCCATAAGAATTCTTTCCAGTAGGTTTAGCAGGTGGTTTCTGAAAGCTATTGACACGATGAACTAATTACTTTACCAGGTGGTTATCATTGGCTTAAAATATGTGCCAACACTGGAAACAAGCCAGTAGGTTTAATTCACTGTGATAAACAACTTATTGAGCCAAGGGAATAAACCACTAAACCCACAAAGTGTTCAAGTATAAATTAAACTAAACACAGTGATAACCAACCACATTAGCAGGTGGTTTCTGAAAGCTATTAGTAGGTTTAGCAGGTTGGCTTGAGATTTAGGGATTTTTAGAAGAATTCACATAAGGAAAGGAAATTGGCTTCTGAAGGTAATGACAACATGATATGTATCTATTTTAATTTCATCCCTAAAAGAATATTATACAGTTGTCTCTTTCCAGTTAGCTCCAAGTATGGAACCAACACTCTCAACTTATTCTGAAAGCTATTGAACACATTGTTGATGTAAAAGACATTGTGTGGGTCACATATTCCTTGACCATACTACACAGTGCCATACTACACAAATTAAAGGATCCATTAAAGAATCTATAGACTTGCACACAAAGCAACATATTGCATAATTTCAACTTCTACATCCGCATTATAAATCTTATTTTTCAAACATTACAAGCAAGTCATTCACATTTTTTGTTAGTATCGAAGTTTCTCCTTATTAGCTCTCCTCGAGTTAATTTAGGTTTATACCTCCCATTTATTTTCTAAATCGTTAACATCCAATTATTCACCATGAAGTATAATAATTAAAATGTACATGAAGGTAAGAAATGTGCTCGATAGAGTTTTCATATATGAATAACAGATAAACTCATAAATGGGAAACATAAATAAACACATTTAGATATACTTATTCCAGAATAATTTTACCTTCAATTCTACAGGAGTCATGTTGAGGATAACAAAAGCCTTTAGTTCTTTCTTTAAAAACCACCTCACCAATCTTGCATTGTGCTGTGAATACAATTTAGGTTGATACAATTTATTAACTGCATCAGATATTAATTCACAATTTCACATATTCAAAGTGTAGATTTTATTTGATGAAAATACAAAGAGAACAAGGGAGCATCATTACTAAATAATACAAGTGAAAGGCATGAGAGGAAAATTGCAATTTGTTTTGGCAGTTCCCTAGTTAACTGTATTACAAAGCTCTCACCACGGAGACTAATGCAACTACTGTCATGGTGGCGCACTCCAACTATAAAATGTAGAGACAAACTTTGAACACTTTAACTATCCTACTACTCTAGTAAGTTCTTGCACATATAACATGCATTCCTAGTTCCCAATGGCAAGGCCTCTTAAACATTCATCTGTTTCTCCAATGTCATAGTCTCCCAAGTATTCATGAGTTTTTTCCAAGAGCAGTTTGATTTCTTGCAACACCTCGTCCGGAAAGCCGCTGTCATCTATTAGAAAATCCATCTACATGAAGGAAAATATATAATAAGTTAAGCACACATTACAAGAAATATATATATATATATATATATATATATATATATATATATATGCAATTCAAATAGTATATTGATTATATTCCTTTCAGTCTATCTAGGTATTTATATTCCTTGATTATATATATATATATATATAAATAATCAAGTAACCTGATATAGGTCTGATTTAGGTACTGGCCAACAAAGGTCATTGGTAAAGTCCAATAATGGTTGAAACTTATGGATTGTGTCTTGGAATAAATAAGTAACTAGACATGTTGATTTCTTGATATCAAACCACTAGTTTATTGGTAGAAGTGATGATTGGTTGATCTCTATTGAATGTATAGTGTTCAACTAGATTGACCTCGAGTCTTGGAGTCATATTGTCATAGTCAATTGATTAATAGGGTGGTGATTTGGTCTACATAATTTTGTTTAGATCTTCATGCTTCTATGTAATAATTCGTGGAGCAATTCCAACTTCAGTTAGCTTGGATTTTGTTTTTACTATCATGCATATAGATCATTTAATACAGAAGGTGGAAGTTAATCACTCAAACAAAATTGTTAATGGTATTTCCCATGTATCTTCAATACGATGGCAGGGAAGTGAGAAGTAGTTTTATAGTTCATGGAGGGTGTGATAAGATATTATTAAAACATATAACAGATTGCACTGTTGGCCTAACCAAAAGACACTTTTTTCAAGAATATGCATATTAAGTAAATTGCATAACCATAGTTATAGATTTAATTGCTAGATTCTCAATCTGTTTCTATATGTGCTGCATGCACTGCCCAATCACTACAACTGTTTAGGTAGACTGAATTTCACACATCTAAAATCATTGAATTATTACTTTACCAACTAGAACCAATCATTTTGTTGGCATTGTAATGCTGACATAACTATAGTATTTGATAAAGCTTATCCAAACAGCATAGTCAATAACATAACATATGAAAAGTTGTAACTTCTGAGGCAAAGCCATTAAAATTCCACAAAGACTTCTAAATGAAAAATACATCAATGTGTAAGAATGAATTTACCTCGGGCAGAATGAATTTCCACTTACACACCTATTGAAGTCGACATGAAGTCCAAGTCCTGCAATATGCTTTATAGCTTATATTTTGGTGCAGGCTTGCTTAAGAAAACAACTGGAGCTGCCTCTCTCCCAACAATATTTAACTATGCTTATGAAGCACTATTGAGACTTGAAGCAACGTAGGCAACCAGAAAATAGAACCCAGGTGCAAGAAAAGCACATGTGCCTCCAAGGATTGAAGATCAGCCAGCAATTGGAGGCATTCTGCTTGGTGTTTTCATCACCAGCTTAGTATGCTTATGGTGATCTGTTACGGAAGTAGTTAAATAGTGATGATATTATACCATGTATTGCAGGACTAGACTAGTAGCATGTTTGTTATGGAATCCATATATCTCCTGTCCATATATTTATGGTTCTCTTAGAGAATACAATGCTTATTTCTTTACTTTATTTGACCAATAATATCAGAGATTTATGGACTCGATAAAAAGTGAGCTTTCAGTCTAGTCCTATAATATGTGACATGATGTCATCACTACTTAAACTTCTCTTGTAACAGAGCATCACCAGAAAAATCTTGACACTTGCAATTGCCACCCCTTTTGCTGACATCCTGCCAGAAACTTACATATTGCTCAAAAACTCTCATCTTCTTTATTTTTCTCACTTCTATCGTTAAGCTTGAGAATATGATTCAAATAGAGAAAAATGGAAACAAAGGATCTGGATTGCCAACCCCAACATGGTTGTTATGTAAACCTAGAAGAAAATGATGATGACGATTGACATTTATCTCACCATATTAGTTTCTTTTCCTTTTTCTTCCATCTTCAGCAACTGCTTCCAACTCCAGTTACAGAGGAAAGCAGTTGTTGTATAGTACAACGAAGGAGTTATACTATACCATCCACTTATTCCTCAAGCAATGACACTCTCCAGTGGCAAACTCCTTAGTCTTGTGGATTTCTCCTTCAGGGGTGTCAATATAGTCTCTTTCTCCTCCATATGATAGCAATCACTTCTCAGCATGGAACTAAATGCCATCGACATGAGGAAAAATGTAGCTGATAATGTCGATGTCGACGGCCGGCGACGTAGAATCCATGTAAACATCCTCATTCCACAATTCGTCGAAGTTCTCGACAATTCCCCATATGTCGACGAAGTTAACCCAAGTCCATACAAAAGTTCCACAATGTCCTCGACATCTGTCGAAGTTGGCGACATTCTTCTGGTATTTTGTGGAGTTTGTTGTGTGAGAGGGGGGGGAAGTGTTGGAGCTTAAAGTAAGATGATTTTGATGTTATTTTTTACTATTTTAAGCTAATAGTAATAGATTGATTCCCTTTCTGCTAAATATACCATAGATTTACACCATGTGTGTATTTTTGTATACAATCATATAGAAACTTAAGAATCCACTTTTTCAAAAAGTGGCCGCTTGAGCGCCCGCCTGGTGCTCAAGCGGCCACAAGGTGGTGTCCGCACGCCTCCCGCTTCCCACTTTCTAAAACATTGGCAGCAGCTGCTCTTCTCTATCACCTAAAAGCTATAGCTATGCTGCGGATTGTGGTAAGCAGTCAATAACCACACAACCAAATGTTCACTCTTACTTTAGAACTCGCTTCATCTGTCTATGCTGTTGTCTTGATTTACTTTCTGTTACCAGTCACAAACATCTTGATACCCGTGGCGGAGAGGAACTCTGATCCATTTGTGCCATCTTCTATTTGTGTATTGCCTCTTATAGCCTTGTCCCGTATCAGAAACCTAATAGAGTTTTCCCTCCTTACAATTGACAGTTTACCCTCGCATGAACAGCATGCACCACATCAAGTGGTTGATAGTGCAGGTCCTTTCTCGTGGAAAACTGAGCTTATATCAATGAACATTTATTATCTTCTGCTCTATTTCTACCTCACTGCCAAAATACCTCCAGCATGCTCCAACTATGGCATCTCGATCGTCTGGGTCTACAAGCTCCTACATAAAGGGCATGGACCACCTACATACCCCAAATATGGTTTAAGTGTCATCCCATAGAAGCTTTCCCACCAGTTTCACTACCATCTCCACAAGTATCATAACAGATCCATGTGTGACTTCTTGGAAATATTCTCCTAGTTTTCTCAGTGATCCATTTATAAATACTAGTTTTCTGTTATCTTCTTTCAAAAATCACAGTTGTTATAATACTTCGTTAGTTTTACCATTCTAAGCGTCAAATATGTAGTATTTACAATTGTACTATTGTTGCTACTTCACTATTTCACGTCTTTGATATCATTGAGTTTGTTCGTGACTTCATGTATTAGAATCAGCTTAGTAACACTTTTGGGTAGACATGATCTCAGAACAGGACTTCGACTTCGAGTTGACTTCGACAAGTGTGGAAGTGGAAGTTTGTGGAAACATCGAGAAAACTTCAAGGATTTATTACACCAAACTTCGACACATCTTTGAAAAATATTAAGCTCAAAATAGTGATTTCATGATGAAAATTGTTAGATTTCATCAATTTATCCTAAAAACTAAATATATATATCTATACATAGCCATCCACACATGTTTACATATAAAGAAAAACATAGTCACGTGCAAATATACTAATTCATCACAATTACTTGCCCAGAGAGCACAATGGGACATACTAATTAATGATATGATGTGTAAGCCATGGTTGTCAAGGAGGCTAGGTGGTCTACATTTCCTAAGGGGCGCCTAGCCCGCCTAGGCGCCTAGGTTGTTCTGGGCATTTTTTATATTTTGTATCTTTTTCAGTATGTTAATTTGATTCTTATTATACATATATACTACATATAATACCATATAAGAAACATAAAAAGAGGGCTGAATGAGGTTATGACAGCAGTAGCAGGAGATGGGAATAGGAAGAAAAAGGGGAAGTAATATCAACAAGCCTGCAACAACAATTGGAGCAGGCAAAGTAGAAAAGAAAGTAGGGAAAAAGGAAATGGAGGATGGAAAACAAAAGAAAAGAAATATAAAAAACAACAGCAACATCATGAGGAATATGTGATGTAAAAGAGGAAAGTAGAAATTACAACATCATCAACATTACGAAGCATAGGTGGTTATGTAAAAGATGATTTGAAGAAAACAGAATTAAAAAAAACACAACAGTAGTAGGATCTCAGAGTAGGAGGGGATATAGGAGGAATAACCAAAAACAACGCAGCAGCAGTAGGATTAAGGACTAAAATGCAGGAGAAATGATAAAAAAAAGAAAAGAAAAAGAAGCAAGAACAACAAACATATGAGGAAGTAATTTTTTTAACAAACAAGCTATGATGACTTACCAATTTGGCCCAAATCAAACATGTTTTCCCTATTTTCCAAAATTTGGCCCGATTTTGCCAAAATCAGACCTATTTTAGCCATAAATTGACTCAAGCTAATCTAATTTGACCAAATCCAGACTTGATTCATGCTAATTTATCCTTTAAATGACTTAATTTAGGCTTAAAAGGCCTTAGAAACCCATAAAATGCAAATAATAGGCTGGGCGCCTAGTTTGAGGCGCCTTGCCTAGCGCCTAGGATGCCTAGGCGGCGCCTTGATAACTATGGTGTAAGCAATGTGCCATGATCAGACAGACTAAATATAGGGATAAAAATACTTACTTTTTCCATTATATATGTAACTGACACAAAATACATTCACAACCTCTTGATTAGTGTGATTCACACTACCAACAAAACCCAGATCATCTAGGCATTTAACTCCTTCTTTGAGGACCTCTTCAAACTTGGTTGGTATTCTTCTAATCTCTTCCTATTGAACTGGCATATTCTAGTCCCAAACAAGATCAGACATGCTACTATCATGGGCGACCCTATCACATATACGAAAATCAAGATGGAGATGACATCCCTAGGAGAAAATAATCAATAGTTTCAAACATAGGAGTCAGTTTGTTAAGATATAAGGAATAGACTTGAGTTTGGAATATGTTTGTTCATATACCATGGACATGTTCAAAATAGAATTTTGTGTTTAGTTCCAAATTTCAAAGGAAACTGAATTTTGTGATTTTGCCTGTATATAGGTGCCCACAGTAGCATTGATATTCTTCTTGTCTGGCTGACTTATAAATTTTTGTGATCATTTTCACAAAGTATGCATGTTTATTTCATAGGTACATCTATGGTGAAAACACGATGAAAACTCCCAGTAAACATGCATACTTTGTGAAAATGATCACAAAAATTTACAAGTCGGCCAGACAAGAAGAATATCAATGCTACTGTGGGTACCTATATACAGGCAAAAACACAAAATTCAGTTTCCTTTGAAATTTGGAACCATCACAAAAAAAAATGTTCCATTGAGTGCTATACAATGGTAAACGAAATACATGGATTGTTTGATTTTTAGTAGGAGTGTGAAGAGTGGTTTCGCAATTGCAAAGAGCTTCTACCCTGCAAAATCACACTTTGCACACACAATGCACCCAGAAAATAGAGTAAGATGCCGCTAGCCACTGTGTTTAGCTGAAGTACTATGTTGTAGACGAAGGTAGAAAATAGCAGACGTATAATTTCTGATTGTGGCGGAAGACAACTAAAGGCTAATTTGGTTGGATGTAAAACCAACCAACACGTGGAGTTACAAAATAGGAAATTGTTTGCAGTTAGTTGAAACTCAAATGTTTTCATCTAGTTCTGAGTAGATTGAACGAATCATGTTGGTTTGTAAATGTTTGGTTGATAGTAGCTGCAATTCATATTGATAGTAGCAGCAACCATCGTGCCAATGAAAAATTACTTGTCATATGACAACGAACGGAGCAGGAGGAAGATAATACAAGTCGGGATGTACATGGCACAACCGTGGAACTGGAACCGCACCCAGAAAGTGCGCAGTTCATTCCCCAAGTTTTCTGTAGAGCTGAAAATTAGAATGTGGTTCCTTTCTGCATTGTGGGTCGGCACCACTTCCAACCAAATGCAAGGGTTACAACTCACTTCTTAGTTGCAACTTCACTAGTTGGTTTGCGGAGAAACCAAACGGGCCCTAAGTGAATATGATACCACGAGAAGAAATTCAAGACCAAAAAAGGGCTAAAGGTAAAAGACTAAAGTACGGGACCTTTGCCTGAAGACCAGGATAGGTACAACTATGGTGAAAACATGGGACCTTTGTCGACCCAGCATCTTGAGTAAAATCAGTGAAAAATTGAATCATAGAAAGAAGGTTTAAAGACCCGAAATTGTGTCAGTACCTTCAATTTGTCAGAGATCAACCACAGCGGCGTTCCTGCTTGAGGCTCGCTTGAGACGATATTGGAGTGCCGACTGAGGGCTTGCGTCAGAGTGCTGGCCGAGGGCATCGGGCTTGTGAGGGCGTCAGATTGCTGGACAAGCACTTGCACGCGGAGCAATGGAGGGCAGAGAGGAAACGACCGGTGCCGAGAGAGAAGAGAAAATGACCAGTGCCGAGAGGGGAGAACCAGCGGACACACACGGTGTGAGAGGGGGATGCACACGGTGTGAGGGGAAACAACACAGCTATGAAATGTGAAATAGTTCTCATGGAACAAGGGGAGGGTTTATCTTTTATTTTTTAATTTTGATTTACAGATGTTGTGATTTAGAATGGAGGGAAGGGTTATGAGATGGAGGGAAATATTTGGCATGACATTTTTCACGGGGTGATTAGTGAGTAATGTATTTGTGAGGGATTAGTGTTCACATAAAAGGTCTAAGGATGTTAAAAACACGGTTGAGGGATATGGCCCCATGTTTGAAGGATGAGCCCTCACAAATAGACATCATTATTCACGATTTTTGGTTCCTCACAGATGTTCTTCAACAAAGGCCAAATTTTTTATAGTGAATTAGTGAATCAATCGAATAATGGTCTCCAGTCGATCGACTCATGGGATGAGACGCTCGATTCATAGAAGAATTTGATCACATCATGTATTAGTGTTGATGTCATGTTGTGCATTAATTGGATCATAATTTCTATACAATTATGATTGGGAAACATGATGAAATGACTGGTTCACTGGGTGAATCGATCGAATCGCATGCCAACCGACTAGTTCACCTATGAACCTATTTTTTTTCACTCATAGGTTGTAAAAATTTGTGAAAATTTGGTCCCTTCCACTCCCACACAGATTAGGAACCCTGACCTTGACCCTGGCCCTCCTATAAATAGAGGGGTATTGGGTGCTTCCCAGAGACACACCTCAATTGCTTCTGATAATTGTCTGTCTTCTCTAGTTGTGGTAATCGAGAGAATTTGAGCAAGTTCTACCTAAGAAAGGAAAGATAGAAAGGGAAAAAAATTGTGGGAGAGTAAGTTGGTGACTAGTACACCAACATGAAGGGACAAATCCTTCTTGTCTGTTCTTCTAGAATGACAAGAGTTCCTAATGGTCCGCGTGGACTACTCTAGAGACGTGGATCATTTCCCGCTAGGAAGATAGCATCAAACAGTTGTCCTTGGTGATCATTCAGGAGGTTGACGTAGACATATTCGAGTGCAACTTGAAGAAAGGGCATGCACTATGATGAGGAGACAATTGTTAGACTTGCTTCAGGACCATGTATATCTTATATACCATCTTTCCCATTACATAGTTGTTGTGCGATCCATTGATATAAGGGGTATATGATAGTTAAATTTTTGTTTCCACTGCCTGTTCTGTCGCCATACGTCCCTACAATGGTATGAGAGCCACTTCAATCTACTATGTTTTGGGATAATCGATATGATTGAATTTTTGGTTTTCATCAGTTATTTATTGTTGATGTGAATACTTAAATCGGTTACAATACATATCCAATTAAAAACCACATGAGATCCTAATATATATATATATATATATATATACACACATACATATATATATATTTATATATATATAGATATATATGATATGATATGATAGATATGTAATTTACACACGTTGCCCTAAAGGAGAGTTTTGACAGTGGATGTAAAGCATGGTTATGGCCAATAATCCTATATACCTATTCTTGGTTTTGTGTGGTTGGTTATTCTTATTTTATCTCAGTTTGCATACCAAGCCTC
Organism: Alisma plantago-aquatica; assembly: GCA_963693085.1. Taxonomy (NCBI): domain Eukaryota; kingdom Viridiplantae; phylum Streptophyta; class Magnoliopsida; order Alismatales; family Alismataceae; genus Alisma; species Alisma plantago-aquatica. The sequence continues at coordinate 1,116,541,698 of OY856412.1, forward strand.
TACCTTATCTTTCAATTATAAAAGTATTACTCTCCTACCTATGCTCCCTTTTAATGTAACTCCAGGTTTCTCTTTTATCATATAATATGTAATAGCATTAGGATAGTTTAATTTCTTGTTATGATAAAGAAGAAGACACTTAGAATCAGACTAACTAACTATCTTGAAGGCGAGCCAGCCAACTAGAGGATTGAGGAGGACTGAGGAGAAAGAGATGAACCAGTTGCATTATGACCCCAACATATCAACAGAAGGATCCAGAAGATTGTGGACTAGAGACTAGAAGATCATAACCAACTAACCGACCAGGAGGAGAGTCGGTCGGTTTAAAGGTTGAATTGGTCAACCCATAATGGCAAGTACAAATCTTCATCAACAACATGTTTCTACATGAGATGTAGATCTTAGGTGGTGGTAATTCCTTGTGGTTCTAAGGAATTACAATAGAATGACCATAATTATTTATTATTTTTATTATATATTATTGTTGTGTGATATAGAGTATATTTGATACGTACTGTATGTGTGGTGTTTGGATAATGTATATGTATTTATAAATATAAATTCTGTCAATAACATATTAAGTATCTGATACTTTCCATTAGCAAAACACATGAAAAGCTTGATCAATATGTGTGGGCACACCAAGTGTGATGCACATTCCATGTCATGGAATTGTAATGGTAGAAATGTGGGCCCATCAAGCAGGGTGCATTATTATCAGGTTGGCTTTTGGGCCAAGATTAACTATGTGTCCTTAATGAGATTAAGCATATAGAAGCATGCACATGACTATGGCAAAGGGTTGCACATATCATCTATCTAAGAGTTGTATAAGATGCAATTGGTAAATGTTTCCTACCTTAATGATTGATTATAGACACTGGCATTGGCCAGGTAATAATTGAATCATTTTAGATCTTGGCTCATTAGAAGGTTGTACATTGCAATCTTGTAAATTAATATGTGAGGGCTATCAATTTGAAAAAAAATAGTGAGAGCGATAAGTAATCAAAGGCCTAATTAAATATCATTGAATAATGTTCAAATAAAATAAAATAAAATAAAATCAAAAGTGTTTTGACAAAATGTAATTTTATCTTGTAGAATCTAATGACAAAGAAACCATTATTGCGATCAGTCCTTAGTTGGACAAACTTTACGGCAAAAATTTCCACACTTGGTTTTGGACTTTGAGAATGGTTTTTAATGATGAGCATAAGCTCTATGTCCTAGATAAACTAGTGCCATAAATACCTGCTCCTGATGCGCCAAGGGATAAAGTGGATGCTTACTGGAAGCATGCGAATGATGTCTTGTACATAAAGCACCTTATGCTAAGCTGCATGAACTATGAGTTGCATGAGCAATGTGAAAACTGGGGATATATGAGATGGTAATACATCTTAGGAACCTGAACCATTATCTCACAATGTGAGAAAGGTACAATGTCTAAAAGGCGCTCTTTGAGTGTAAGATGATAGAGGGAGATTCAGTAGAGGCCCATGTGCTCAATGTGAATGAACATGTGGATCATCTAGAAGAATTGAGATTCACTTTGAGCCAAGAGTTGGATGCAGATATGATTTTGCAATCATTGCTTGAATCATATAGACATTTTATTGAGTATTACCACTTGAATAATATGGCCAGAATGTTGTTAGATTCACTTTGCATGCTGATTAATACTAAAGCAAGAATGAAGAAGGACAAATCTATGACAATGATCAGTGAAATGGAGTCCAAGGATGAAAAAAGGCCTTGAAGAGTTCTGGCGGTAAGAATAAATATAGATCTTCAGCACTCAAGATAAGGAGAAAGAAAAGTACAAGAGGAATCCATCCCTTATACTTGAAGGCATTCAGGATGAAGAAGATGAGGATAGAGATCTCCACTTCAGGTATATATGTTATTGAGATAAACTTATCTACTTCTTCATCTTGGCTACTAGATAGGGGTGAGCAGAATTCGATTAATAACCAATTAACTGAATGGTTAATTCCAAATTGTTAATTATTTTTAGATAATTTGGTTAGTTCGTTTAATTTGGTTAATTTATTTTGGTTAATTGGTTAAACAATTAATCTGATGGTTAAAAATATTGTGTGTTTGGTTAGCCAAATTAACTGAATAGTCACAATTTATTCTAAAAGAAATATCTTGTTGATATATATACCTATATAATTTTACTTTTATTTCAAAAAATTGTTCCATCTAAAAACTAATCAAGTTTTTATGAACTATATATCACTGTGTTTATATGTAATATTACTATAATATAACAATTGTTCAAAATTTTATGAATATTTTATAGAATCATATTACAAGAGTGTTGTTTGGTTAACCAAATTAACCCACATAATTAACCAGTAACCAATTAACCATAACTGAACTAACCAAAACTAATTCAGTTAGGTTAATAGTTAAAATCTTAAATCACAAATTAACCATTTAACCAAACCAAATTAATCATAACCGACTGAGCTAACCGAATGCTCACCCCTAGTACTAGATATCGGACATGGATTTCACATGTGCTCGAATATGCATGACCTGAAAAGAATTTGGCATTTAAGAAAGGGTGAGGTCAAACTATGAGTTGCAAATGGAATAAGAGTTGTTGCCACTGCAGTTCGAACATATCATTTATCTCTGACCACAACGCTTGTAATAGAGTTAATGAGATACTATACCTTCCAAAAATAGGAACATTATTTTTGTATCTTGTATGCATAAGGATGCATATGAATTTCATATTAAGAACGGTCAATGTTCTATTTCTAAAGATGAGATCTTTTACGATAGTGACCCAATGTCCTATGGTCTTTATGCTAGATCTAAAGACAAATGTTTATAACATAAATACCAGAAGACTAAATCTCAACAACTCAAACAAAACATATATTTGACATTGTCATCTAGGACACATAAATGAGAATCACATATCTAGACTCCATAAATATGGTTATCTGGACTCTTTTGATTTCAAATCAATAGAGACATGTGAATCTTGTTTGTTGGTCAAGATGACTAAGACTCATTTCATTAGAAACAATGATAGGGCTAGTGATCTATTAGGATTCATACATACTGATGTATGCAACCATGTCTGAATGACTACTAGAGGTGGGTATCAGTACTTCATAGCTTCACCGATGACTTCAGTATGTACGGTCATGTTTACCTGGTGAAACATAAGTCACAAACTCTTAAAAAGCTTAAGGAGTTCATGAATGAAGTAGATAGCCAACTTGGAAAAAATATTAAGGCACTTCATTCTAATCGAGGTGGAGAATACTTAATCCAAGAATTGGAGGACCTTCTACGATCATGTGGTATCATATCACAGTGGACTCCACCTGAAACACCACAACACAATGGTGTATTAGAAATTAGGAAGCACACATTTTTACATATGGTGTGATCAATGATAAATTTAGCTAAAATTTCAACTACCTTCTAGGGTTATTTCTAGAAACTGCCACATTTACACTAAATTGAGTACCATATAAAGTTTTTTCAAAATACACCATATGAGATATGGTATGGGAAGCGTCCCAATATTTCTTTTATGAAGATTTAGGGTTGTGAAGCTTATGTAAGAAAGCAGTTTCCAAAAAAGCTTGGACCCAAATTTGATAAATGTTATTTTATTATATATCTTAAGGAGACTAAAGGATATTACTTTTATTACCTATCTGACAACAAAGTGTTTGTTGCCAGAGATGCTACATTCTGAGAAAAGGATTTTATTTCCAAAAGAATCAGTGGGAGGAAAGTAGAACTCAAAGAAGTTAAAGACAAAAAAAGGTATTGAATTGATAGACACACAAGAGGAATAAAGAGAATCACAAAACATTGTGAAATCTCAAATTTCTCAAGTAGCACAAGTTCCTTGTAGATCTAGTAGGACACACCTCAAATATGAAAGATTTGGATATCTTGTGACTCAAGAAGGTGGTGAGTTGGTCATAAATGATGTGACAACAACCTATATGGAAGCTACTAAGGGACTAGAGTCCAGGAAATGGCTTGAGGCCATGAGATCTAAGATGGAATCCATGTACACCAACAAGGTATGGACCTTGGTGGATCCACCTGAAGGTGTGAAACCCATAGGGTGAGAATGGGTCTTCAAGAAGAAGACCGATATGGATGGTCAAGTACAAACCTATAAGGATAGATTAGGGTGAGAATGAGTCTTCAAGAAGATGACCAATATGGATGTTAAAGTACAAACCTATAAGAATAGATCATAGATTGGTTTCAAAGGGTTTTATATAAGTTCAAGGTGCTGACTATGACGAAACCCTTTCTCCTGTTACCATGGTTAAGTCCATAAAGATCATTCTTTCTACTACAACTTATCATGACTATGAGATTTGATAGATGTTAAAATTATATTCCTTAACTAAAATCTTCTTGAGAATGTGTAGATGACACAACCTAAGGTTTTTATAAATCTAAAGTATACAAATAAAGTCTGTAAACTACAAAGGTCAATCTACGGATTGAAGCAAGCATCTTGAAGATGGAATATTCATTTTGATGACATGGTCAAAGGATTTGGCTCTACTTAAAATGAAGATGAACCTTGTCTAAACAAGAAGGTTAGTGGTATCATGATTGTATTCCTCATATTGTATGCAAATGACATGCTATTTATGGGGAAAGACATCCCTACTTTACAAATGATGAATACATGGATTAGAAATATGTTTTCTATAAAGGAATTAGGCGAAACAACTTTCTATCTTGGGAATTAAGATCTATAGAGATAGATCTAGAAGAATTCTTAAAATAAGTTTGAGAACATATGTTGATAAAGTGTTGAAGAGGTTCAACATGGAGAGCTCAAAGAGAGGAAACCTGCCCATGGTGCATAGAGTTACCATCTCTAAAGCTCAATGTCCCAATTATTGTGAAGAAAGGCAATGTCCCAATTTTTGTTAAGAAAGGGAACACATGAGTAGATCCATCATGTACGCAATGTTGTGTACATGTCTTTATGTCTCATATGCCTTGAGCATGATGAGCAGATATCAGTCAGATCCATGTGATGCTCACTAGACTGTCGTGAGGAAAATCCTTAAGTACTTGAGAAGAAATGAGGATCAATTCCTTATCTAAGGAAGATAGGAAGAGTTGGTGGTAAAGGGTTACACCACTACAAGCTTCCAAACTGACAAAGATGATTACAAATCACAATTTGGATTCGTGTTTTACCTCAAAAATGGACATGTGAGTTGGAAGTGTTCCAAACAGGAGACGGTTGCTGATTCTACAATAGAGGCTGAGTATATTGCTGCATCGAATGCAGTAAAGGAGGTTTTTGGATCAAGAAGTTCACCTCTGAACTTGGGGTTGTTCCATGCATTAACAATACAATTGAGATATATTGGGACAACAATGGAGCTATTGCACAAGCTAAGGAACCCATATATAATTAGTGTTTCAAGCATATACAAAGGCATTTACATCTCATACGAGAGGTCATATAATAAGGAGTTGTGAAGATTTGTAGAGTACCAACCAAGAATAATATTACGACCCCTTGACAAAAGTCCTTTTGTAGCAGAAGCATGATGGCCATGTTAGATCACTGAAAATAAGATTCATGGGTTATTGCCTCTAAGTACAAGTGAGAGTTTGTTGGTATGTATTCCCAGAGAGCCAATCATATGATGATTGTAATGGCATGACTTATAATTTTTTTATTAATAATAAAGATAATCTTCCAACTTATTCAGTTTTATTTAGTAATGAGATAATGAAGTAACATAATAAATGTCTAAAGAGTGACATTACTCAATGATGTATGTCTTCGAGTTGATGATCGAAACAATGAGATCATACAAATGTTAAGAGTACATACATTCTTGTTATGTCCCTAGTCAAATGTTATTGTGGAAGGCTGATAGACAACGATAACTCATAAGACTAGAGTGTGTGTTGGTTGATGACAAAATTTAATCAGTCATGATATGTGATATCAAACCAAACACATATATGCACGTTAGACAATAGTTTATCAGATAGATCCACCATAAGAGTGATACATAGAAACCATAATGGGTAGTCATAATCATCTCTTATATTGTTGGTGGTGATTGTGGTTCTTATACTTGAAGTCACTACACTCATCACATGTTGTTCGGTGTACTTTGACATCATCCACTGTGATCTTGAATAAGGGTTTCCATGGAGTTGATTATCAGATACAATGTGACACATGGGAATGACTGTGAGTGATGTAGATGGGATTTTCCCCTCCTACGGAAGTATGATATCATGCACACTTGATTAGAAATACTGATAAATCCATTCTCATGATTATGTAAGTAAATATGTGATATTGAGCTTACATATATCTCAGACAATGTGCTCTAGTTTCAAGGAACATGGATTGAATGATTAAAGAGGATGTCAATTCCATTTCCTGAGTCTAATCCAGATATCACCAACAAAGGAACTAAACAAGCACTATAACACCAATCATAGATTATAGTTTGAAGTTCTTCTCCAACTTTCTATTTACTTGGGTAGCAATGATGTGTGACTAGATACCACTCTTTGTTTGTTATGTCATAATATGGCTATGGACACTCATTACCAACATAACCTGGAGCCTATAGGGTCACACACATAAGATTCACTTGGAATAGGAGTTTATTCATGAATGATAATTAACTTCATTACTAAAGTGTTTAGGTATTCAATGTAAACAACAATTGACTGACTAGACTCTGAACCAACTGGTTCAAGTGCTGAATCGACCACTTGGAGAGTCAGGTTAATTGGAAATTGCATTCACTGAATTCTGGATGAACTAGAGGAAGAACCAACCAATTCACTTAGTGAAACAATCAACTCAAGGTCGCCATTTGATCGACTCATGGGATGAGATTCTGAATTCACAGAGAAATTTGGTTGCATCAAGGATGAGTTTTGACATCATGTCGTACATTAATTAGATTAGAATTGTCGATACAATTGTGATTGAGAAACATGATGAAATGACCGGTTCACTGGGTGAATCAATCAACTCACATGCCAAGTGATCGGTTCACCTATGAATTGATCATTTTGCCACTTGTCGGTTGAGAAAATTCATGAAAATTTAGTCCCTTCCACTCCCGCATAGATTGGGAACCCTAACATTGATCCTCCTATATATTGGGGTATTGGGGGCTTCCCAGAGACACAACTCAATTGCTTCTAACAATTGTTTGTCTTCTGTGGTTGTGGTAACCAAGAGAATCCAAGCAAGTCTTACCCTATAAAGAGAGGGATAACAAGGGAGAACAATTGTAGGAGAGGAAGTCGGTGACTAGTACACCAATGTGTAGGGACAACTCCTTCTTGTCCATTCTTCTAGAAAGACTAGAGTTATTGGTGGTTTGTGTGGACTACTCTAGAGGCATGGAGCTTTTTCCTCTAGGAGGACAATGCCAAACTGATGTCTATGGTAATCAACCAGGAGGTCGATACAGTTGTGTTTGTGTGTGACTTAAAGAAAGGGTGTGCACAAAGAGGAGATTGTCGTTGGAATAGATCCAAGACCAGGTACATCTTCTAAATCATCCTTCCCATTACATAGTTGTTGACTCGAACCATTTGTATAAGGGGAATATGGCAATTAATTTTTGTTTCCGCTGCCTATTTTGTCACCATATCTCCCTACATCAACTTTATTCTTTAGTATGACAAATCATTTTTCTACTTATTCACTAGTCAAATGCCTATTTTAAAGTATGGTTGAATTGTAAAGAGGTCAGTTCACTTCCATATAACAAAAATAACTTTCAAATTTGAGTGTAAGTGAGTCATATATTGAGTTTGGAATTACCATAGATCCCAAATTAGACTTGAAATGCACATGAAAAAAAATTAACCTCCTCCCACATCCATGGATTGTCAAGAAGAAAATTAGTAAATGATTTTAATACACATAGTTTGTGATAAGTTCTAAATTTCTAATTTGAAACCCTAGAGTTAACTATTAGTATTGAACCTTTCTTGTTGTTCTACCTCTCCTATATATGAATGACATTCCCATTTTTCTCACCCAATTATTGTACTAATACCTTCTTCTTTCCAATAAGACTGAAGTTTCACTTATTATGCACAAGTTGAGTTAGAGAGAGAAAGAAGAATTCACAACTAAATTCAACATGTTTTGGTGTTGGATGATCTATAGAGGTGATTCGATTATTCTCTCTATAAGATCAAAAATTAGTTCAATTGAAATATAACTAATGTTTGGATGTCTAGACATTCATGATTTTAGTCATTGTATCATGATTTTTCTTATTTTGTGCCAAATTGATTTAAATAATATCTAAGTGATTATAAATTGAAATGATATATATTCACGAACTAATTCATGAGAAAATAATCATTTTAACATGTTATAAAACTATTCCAATATTTACAATTAAGAAGTTTCACATCCAACTATTGTGTTGCACTTAATTTAGGAAAATTGGAGTTAGCCAAAATAATGAGTTCCATTCTATAAGCATAAATGTGATTTATTTCAACGTGAATTGTGATTTAAAATTAAGAACATGTTATTGGATGAGTTAGTAATCTCAACAATGATATAAAATGGTTATGTTTTTTCCTTCAGTAAATTGGATTAATTATAGAACCATAAATTAGTTAAACAGATTACATAAATTATTTGAATACTTTATTAGGCATGTGAATTCCAAGAATACTATATAACATATCTATGATATGTTTCGAGAGAGGGGTAATAAATATTATGATGATATATCCCAATAGGAAGTAGCTACGAGTGTGAAAGTAGGTTTATTACACATGACACATGGGACTAATCATTTATTGAAAACAATATCTACAATACAAAGAATTACATAAAAATAACAATAAATCCTAGTGGTAACATAGAAGATGAAAATTCTTTATTAGTTAAACAACTTAAGAAGGTGACAATATTTATTTAGCATGAGACCCTTTATTAGTTAATAGAATACTAGCCCCTATTGAACTTGTTTATCCTTTATTTTTCGACCGAAAGACTTGTAGACACATGTTGTTACGATCTCAAACTTTGTAAGTTTTTTATTCAATTCAAGATATTATGTGAGAATCAAAATTGAGTAATAAGAGATACAGTATGACACTGGTTGATGACTTTGAGCTTTGGAATTAGATTGAGTCATCAGTTCAAGAAAATAGAGTGATGTTGAGCTTAGTTTCTAAATATACTAAGATAAGACTCCAATTGAGGTATTAATGATGACCCAAAGCCTTAATTGTGGATTTAAGCATATAGTGAAACTTGTGGATTCATTGGAGGGCATGTTATGTGTTGTTATATGCTAAGAGAGGTATACCATTATGTTTGTAAAAAAATGATATTTTGTATTGCATTTATTATTAATAATAGGGAATCCACTTATAATGTCTATTTTAATAGTGAGATAATGAATAAACCTAATAATAACCTAAAAATATTTTGACTCAATGAAATATTGTTTTAGTTGATGACATAAACATGAAATCATATGTACATTTAACATTACACATTATTTTTATGTTCCTAGACAATTATTGTTGTGGACATTACTGGACAAGAATAATATATAAGACTAGTATGTACACTGAGTGATGCCTATGTCTCTTTCACTAGGATAATGGATACCAATTGAGATACATATGTACTTGTTAGAGAACATGTCACTAGATAGACTCCCCTTGAAGTCATATTACTACATGTCAAAGTCATAACTTAATGTGACAATAGTGATTGTGATCCTAAGACCTACAATCACTACAATGATCATATGTTGTTCTATATACTTTGACACTATCCCAACATGACTTTGAGTAAGGATTCACACAAAGGTGGTGATTGGGAGTATTGCAACACTTTTGGATTACTATGAGTGGTGCATATAGAATTTTTCCCTCATTTGGTGTAATATTTCTTCCACTTGATAAGAGAGACTATATAAATGCATGGCCATTTTCATATTAATGAATTTATGATATTGAGCCCACATTATCTCAAGTAGACTGCTCTAGTTCAAGGAATTCAGATTGATTGATGGGAAGATCACAATTTCATACCCTATTTTCAATTTGGATGTAAGTGATAAAGGGTTTGTCCAAGCGATGTAATATTGACCACAATACTAGCTTGAAGTTGTTCTCCAACTTCTTCAATAACTTGAGTGACAATGAAGCCTTTCTAGATACCAATCATTGTTTGCAAAATCATAATACGATTAAGGATATCACTACTATTGTAATTTGGATCCTGTAGGGTCACACACATAGGATACATAGAGAAGAGGAGTAGTATAGTGTGAATATGATAATTTGGTTTCTAAAAGGTTTAGGAAACTAATTAAATAATTGATGGGAAAATTGGGCCAAGATGATAATCCTATTAGACTATGTCCAACAAGCCAGACTAGATTAATCCAAACAACTGACTGGACTAGGTGAAGCAACCTGAATGGACCAGACCTATTGGCCAAACTAGACCAGGCCCAGTCACTTGACTGGAATGGGTTAGTGGCTTAACCAGACTAGGTCCAATCGACTGACCGGAATAGGTCTAGTCACCCAAATGGACTGCGTCTAGTGGTTCAGCTTGAAAACCTTGATGACCAAGTAGATTGAGTCCATTCACCAGATCAGAATGTGTAGGGGTATTTGTTGCAAAATGCTCGGTTTTCCATTTTATTTTCCATGGTTTATTAGAAAGTTTGCTTTCTTGCATTTCCTATATGTAGGGGCATGATGAGCATGTTTTTTGTGATAACTTTAGAAACACTTCTGTGACAACTCTTGAGGGGCAATTTTTGTGAGATAAAAGGAGGTGCCTTTGGGTGATCTTTGACAATCTGTCACTGTTACCAAGGAAAGAAGGGGAGAGGAGAGGTTCTAAAACACTAGAACATTACAAAATAAAGACATCTCCTTCCACATCTACTCTTGGAGTGAAATGTGGAGTATCCTATCATCCACATAGATGGTATAGAGATGTAGACACTTTAGTGACCATGTTGGGATCTCTTCTTCAACACCATATTCCTTCTCCATCCTTGTGAGATCCATTGTAGGATATACTCAAAAATAAAAGTAAAAACTCAAAAACCTTCCATCCATATATATCATTGTTGACAAGATCCATGGATGAAAACTGAGAGAGACAATTATTACTTACTACTTCCACTATTCTTTCCGCTCTCGCTCTTAGTGGATTCTTACACCATGTACCCTAGGTTCAAAGTTAAGCCCAGTTGAACTACATTTAGTTTACAAATGGGTCCTTTATATATAAATTGGGAATTCAATATTTCATATTCATATTAAATAGTAGTGATAATTTTATTTTGTTGGTAAAGGAATCCTAAGATCATAAAGGGCTTTTCAGAAGATCTAAAGTTTATTTGTTGCCTAGGTATAATAAATAGTTATCTAGTTTTGACTTGAAAACTGAGTTTGTATGTCAAACAAACTTATTTTGGATCTATCTTATGGCCCAACATTAGTTAATAGTTAATTAAGGATTGTCCTATAATTTGAGAATGAATGGATCTATAACATGGACCCTATGATTATTTTCCTAAGATGGGTTTTATTTACAAGGAAAATAGCTTATCTCATGGGTATATTCTGATCGGGAGGGGACTTGTAGACCCATGGACATCTACGAGCGGGGAGTTCATTTTCCTCTCACTCTTAGTGGTCATTCTCAAGGAATAAGGATTCTAAGATTCCTCAATCTCTGACTCTCCCATTTATTCCCTAAATAAGGACACCCTTGACCTAGGGAGGTTGAGACAACCTCAACCATACCCCAATTTTCCATTATATCATTGAACATAGAAAATGCCCAAGTCCTTAATTATCTAAACTTTTAGGGATGAATTTTGTTGTATTTCATCACAACCAAGAGACCATATAAGTTCTCAAGGACCCCCACACTATAGAAAACAACACTGATAAAACCCCAATGTTGTCTCACCTACCTTGTGAATATGTACTAGACCTCTACTTTCATAATCGAAAATCTAGCAAAAGACCAAACAATCATGATTCCCAATCCACACCAGATCACAGAAGGTGACTAGGAAGCTCCAAGACCATAAATACACTTTTGTTATTCAATCTCTAGCATAGTAGTGCCTACGGGATACTAAGGGAGGATCATTGTGATGACTACCTGAATTAAACCTAACATTACTTCTATAAAATTAGAGACATGATGATATTTGTAAATCATGTGTATATTAAACATAATACAAAATATTGATATCAAATTTTCATCCTAAACGTTCTCATCCAAAAGTAAGCATAAATGCAACACTACATGCACACCTTTTTATGTCATTAGCCTCATTTATAATTAGCTTGTCAAATTCTGTTAGGATCAATTCCACCTTTTGTATATAATTTGAGTCCATTCCTTCTAAGATATTTCTTTTGAAATATACATATGATCATAGATCAATAAGAAATATATATGGTTTACAATATGAGATCTTCTATATAACTTTAAAGTAAAAGAGATTAGTAATGGAAAGCTTAATCATGCAATATAGGGGACAATGGAAATACATCATATTGGCTTTGTGTTGGAATGACATGGGGAGATGTTTATCAGTTAAATAATCAATCTTATGCAAGGGATGATCATTTAAGAAATCAAATGAAATGAAAAACATTGGCCCAGTCACGCTCCTCTTATGACCACATTAGGTTGAGCTTGTTGTTTAGTCCTTTAGCTTAACTCTATTTACGTCATCTGTTGTGAAACTACACATGTAGAAGCCTTGAGATGTTTTTTGTTTATTTAGGAGAGTAGTATAATTTTAGTTAGTGATTTCCAACGTACTGTGATCTTGGATTGTCCATTTACATTGCAAGATCATATCTTTATCATTATATATTTTAAAATGCTATCCAATTTTGTAAGTAATCTATGTCTACAAAAACCCTAATTCAAGTTTGATACTTTCAATAAACCTCAATATTCCCCATTTATATGTGCGTGTCAATCAATATAGAAAATTTATAAAATTTATAGATTGTGAAGGAACCCATAGTTTCATAAGTTAACTTTTTCATATTAGTATCTTCATAATTTCAATATGAGAATTGAATTGGAATATATATACTCAAATTCAATGTAATTATGACTAGAATGTTCAATTTTGTTTTTTTGAAATAGTTAATGCACTAATAATTCTAAATTGTTATCAATGAGTGTCACTCATATACGGTTTTCAAATAATATACAACATAAAATTAATATATTTTGAAGTTTAGTTTGATTTTTATTTGACTAAAAGCAATAAATTGCATTCTTATAAAAAGTTGTTTGACTCGTCCTGAGTTGTCAGTTGAATTCATTGAAAATTCATATAACTTATCACTTAGATAGTTAGGGCTGATGAGCATGTTGTTGAAATTTGAGAACACTTTTTACTCATAGAAGGTTCACCAACTGGTTAGTAGGTAAAAATCATGTGTCAGTTTATACTTTGATATGCAAAACTATTTTATTACTTATTCACTAGTAGAATGCCTATTTAAAAGTATGTCTAAATTTTAAGAATTATTTGGTTTTTATCTAACTAAAATAACATTTACACTTTGTTGTATGTGAGTCATATATTAGATTTGGAATTACACTTGGATCCCAAATATAACTTGAAATCCACATGAAAAAAACTTAACCTTCTCTCATATCCTAGGATTTCTAGAGGAAACTATTTGGATGTTTTGAGATGATTTCATAAACATAATTTTATAATAATTTCTATATTTCTAGTTTGAAATGCTAGAATTAATTTTTAGAATTGAACTTTTCTTATTACTCTAAGTTTCCTATTTATGGATGACATTCTCATGTTTATCACCCAATTGTCCTATTGATATCGTCCTACTTCTGGTAAAAAGTAGGAACATTCACTTATTTAGTAAAAGTTGAGACAGAGAAAGGAAGAATGATATGTATATAGATTTAGATCGTTTGAAGATCAAGATGTATGTTTTCGGTGTTGGACATCTATAAAGAACAAAAAAATAGTTCGGTTGAAATGAAACTAATGTATTGGATATGCAGAAACACATAAGTTTCCTTTTTATTATCAAATTTGATCCAAATGATTTCTAAGTTATTATAAATCAAAAGTATATGCATTCACATGCTAGTTCATGAACAAATAATGTTTTCAATATGTTATACATTTTTCCAGTATATCCAATTAAGAAGTTTTTCATCCTTCTATTATGTTGCATTTAGTTGAGGAAATATGGAGTTAATCCTAAACAATGAGTTCCATTCTTTAAGAATAAATGTGATTTTTTAAACATGAATTATGATTTCAAATTCGCAATAGATTATGGGATAAATTAGGGAGCATAAAAACTCTATAAAACGGTTAATGTTTTTCCTATGGTTAATTGGACACATTCAAGAACCATAAATTACTTAAATGTAGATCACACATAAGTTATTTAAAGAATTTATTAGTCACATGAATTCTAAATAGACTATTTATATACATATTGTGTATGTACAAAGATAAGGGTAACAAGTATTATAATAGGTAGATGCTAAGAGAAAGTACCTCACGGTGTGTAAGTAGGTATATTGTACATGGAACATCAGATCAAGCCTTTACATAAATTAATCTCTAGAATATAGATAATTATGTTGAAAAATAAGAAATACTAGTGGTACTTTGAAAGATAAGAATCCTTTATCTCTTTAGGAACAACTTTGGAATAATATAGTATTATTTAGCATGAGACCACTTATCAATTCCTAGAAAACTAGTCCTTATTTAGACTTGTTTAGCCTTTGTTTCTAGACATGGAAGACTTTTTGTAGACATATGTAGTAAGAGAATTAGTAATCTTAAGTTATCATATTTACATTGTATAATGAGTCATTATGCTATCTAAGTGACATTCACTTAGGTAGTACTAGCCAATTCAGTTGTTGGAAAATAAATACAGATAATTTTGGTCATGTAGTTAGTGTTGGTATGTATGCCTAGAGATCCAATCATATGATGATTGCAATGGGGCATTAGATACTTGATTTGATAATAATAAAGGTAATTTCGTCTATTATGTTTGTCTTAGCATGATATGATGACACAAACATAGTAGATATCTAAAAATTTATATTACTCGATGACACATGTTTTTAAGTACATGACTTGAATAATGAGATCATATGAATGTTAAGAGTGTGTATATTCTTGTAATGATCCAAGTCGGATATTATTGTGGAAGAAAAATAGACAATAATAATACTTAAGACTAGGGTGTGTGTTGACTGATGACAGAGTCCCATTAGTCATGATATGTGATATCAAGTCAAGCACACATGTACATGCTAGAGAACAATGTATCTGACATAGTGATATATGGAGACCATGGAATGGTAGTCAGAATCATCTCTCATAGTGATAGTGGTAGTTGTGGTTCTTAAACCTAAAGTCACTACATTCATTACATGTCGATCATGTACTTTGAGATCATCCACCATGATCCTAAATAAGGGTTGCCATAAATGTGATGATCAGGTGCATTGTGGCACATTGGGATTGAGTGTGAGTGATGTGGATGGAATTTGTCCCTCCTACAGGAGTTTGAAATCCATGGCCTCTTGATAAGAGAGACTGAGAAATGTATGGCCATACTCATGTGACTCAACATGTGATATGTGAGCTCATGTGCATCTCAGGCAGTCTGCTCTAGTTCAAGGAACATGGATTGAATGTGGAGAGGATGACGATTCCATGCCTCAAGTTCAATCTAGATATCAAAAACAAAGGAATTATACGATCATGGTAAAAATGATCATGCATTTTAGGTTGAATTTGTTCTCTAACGCTCCAAATTACTTGGGTAGAAATGATGTGTTTCTAGACGTTTCTCTTTTCTTGTGATGTCATAGTTGGTCATGAACAGTCACTACCAAGGTAATTTTGGATCTATAGGGTCACACACACATGATATGTTTGGAATAGGAGTATATTCATGAATGACATTTGATTTGATTACTAAAGGTTCTTAGGTATTCAATTAAACAACTAAGGTTCAAAATTGACTGACTAGGCTCTGAACCAACCAGCTCAAGTGTTGAACCAATCGATTGGAGTGTCAAGTCAATTAGATTCAATATTGGTTGAACTTTTCCAGATCTGGACATGTGAAATGACAAATTCACTTGTAAAATGCCTGTTTCACAAAGTGAAATGACCATTTCACTATGTGTACTGACCGGTTCACCATCTAGGTCCCCTGGTTCAATGACCAATTCGATTGGAATAAGGATTGATGTTGATGTGATGTTTAACATTAATCATGTATGGATTACCAATATGATTTAGAGCATGAAATTGTCAAAATGATAGGTTGTCTATGCAAAATGATAGGTTTGTGCATGAACCGATTGGTTGGGTTTGCAAAATTAGGGTTTATAAAACTATCGGTTCACCATGTGCATGTTCCAAAAAAATTGTGCAATTATCCCTTTTGACTCTAGCAAAATTGGGAACCCTGATCCTGGACTCTCCTATAAATAGAGGGGTATTGGGGGCTTCCCAGACATAATAGTTGCTTTGACAATTGTTTGGTTGTGATAACTAGTGGAGAGCCCAAGCAAGACCCACCCAATAAAGGGAGGGGTAGCAAGGGAGAGACAATTGTGGGAGAGTGAATCAACTCTAGTAGATTGATGTTTGAAAGGGACAACTCCTTCCAGTTGGATCTAGTAGCGCAAAGTGGAGTTTCTGGTGGTTCACATCGAATAATTTAGACGGGGGAGATTTCTACTGCTAGGAGAACACTATCAATCGCTGTCTGTGGTTCTAGACTCAGAGGCCAATGTCAATGACTGTTTGAGTGCTGCCAAAGAAGCAAGTTGTTTCTTAGAGAAGAAGCACGATACTGCATATAGTTGTCGATGAACTTGCTCTAGGACTAGGTTTAACTCTTGTTACTTATCTTCCTAGATACATTATTATTGACACGATCTTGTTGTCAAAGGAAATCAGGTTTTAAATTTTGTTTTGGCTGCCTTATCTGCCGTCCCAATTTTCCTATAGTGATATTAGAGACACATCAATTTATAGTGTGTCTAGATTTAAATCTATAATTAATATTAAACTGGTTAATGTGCATATCTGATTCGCTACCACTTACAATTCACAAACTAATATATATATATATATATATATATATATATATATATATATATATATATATATATATATATATATATATAGGGTGTTCATTCGTTGCCCGCACAGGTAGCCTGGATTTTCGCTACCCGGAAGCCAAAAAAGTAACAATGTTGTCAAAAAAGTAACTATGGTGATCAGAAAGTAACTACATGAATAAAAGAGTAACTCTGTACAAAATATACAACAGATATATATAAGGACGGGTTTTTTGAATTTGGAGGGGCAAATGACATTATTTTAGGCTAATTGTTTTTAGAGAGATAGAAAAAATAGTTCTCTACAATTGAGAAATTTTTTTTTGAAAAAAAATGGTCGGAAGTGTGGGCGGGTAGCTACCCACGTGGGCAATAAAGATGGGCCCATATATATATATATATATGTATATATATATGTATATATATATATATCTATATATATATATGGTAGTGATCCAGTGAGAAACATCCTACGGTGAGAGCATGAGAGGTATTTGAATAACTACAAATTCGAACTGTTTCTTCAAATCCAACCGTATAGATGGAAAAATAATCATTTCATTTACCTTCTCACAAAAAATGATTGCAATCAGACATTATTTGCATGTCCATATGTAAAATATACACTTTTAACATCCAACGGTCAGCCTGAAATTAAATATAGAGCGTCAAAAGTATTCTTTTGTTGTGAATGATCTACAAATTGGATGGTGATAAAATTTTGTAGGAAGGTAAATATTTAGGTATACTTCTAATTGATACAGTTGGATTATGAAAAATTGATCTATGTGAAGAGTTATTCAAATGCCTCTCATGCTGTCACCAAGATTTGTTTCTCACTGGATCGTTGTCCTCTCTCTCTCTCTCTCTCTATATATATATATATATATATATATATATATGTGCAATTTACATGTGTCACCTTAAAAGTTGGTTTTGATGGTAGATGTGAAATATAGTTATGGCTAATAATCCTAGATCTATGTGTGCATGGTTGTGGTTGTTCATTTCTTTATATATCTCAATTTGCATACAAAACCTCTCTCTCCTTTCCAAATGTAAATTAATGCTCTTCTTCCTATTTCCCATCAAATGTAACTCAAGGTTTCCCCTTATATGATGTAATAAGAAATAGGATAGTTTTAATTTACAATTCTTTGTGAGAAGATGTCTTGCATAAGACAAAACAACCAGTTTGTGAGACAAATCAATCAACTAGAGGACTGAGGAGGCCAAAAGATAGGAGGATGAACTGATCAACTGGTGGCCCAAGTGACTGGCTGGTAGAGTCCATACGTCACTTGAACATGACGACCATACACCCATTTTAGGATCCCAACCGAGCGACCAAGATGCAAGATGACATGTTCAAGAGTTGAAAAGATCAACTCAGATTGGATAGAGCACATATCTTCACCAACAATAGGTTTCTGTATGTGATGTAGACTTTAGGTGGTAGTAGTTCCTTGTGGCTCCAAGGAATTACAATATAATGACAACCATCTCTTGTGTTTTTTATATTTCATATTTCTCGTTTGTGGTTTTAGCATGTATATGATACATACTATAAGTATTTGATGATTGGATAAGTATATGGATTTATATATAGATCCCTCAATACAATATAAAGTCTTAGATGCTTTCCATTAGCAACACATGAAAAGATTGATCGACTAAGTGTGGGAATCCCAAGTGTTGTGCATCGTCTATCTCATGGGAGTGTAATGGTAACAATGTGGGCCTACTAAGAGGGGTGAATTATTATTGTGTTGGCTTTTGGATCATGTTTAACTCTATGTCCTTAATGAGATTAAGCACAGAGACATGCAGATGACTATGGAAAAAGTTGTGCATATTATATATCCATGAATTCCATGAGATGCAATGGGAAAAAGTTTCCTACCTTAATATTTGACTAAGATGGCATTGGTCGGGTAATAGTTGAATTATTTTGAATCTTGGCTCACTAGTAGATTGTACGCTACAATATTCCAAATTGTTACATGAGGGTTATTAATTTGAACAAAATAATGGGAGTGATAATTAATCAAGGGCCTAATTAATATCATTAACTTATCAAATCAAACAAAAAAAATATTTTGAAAAGTTGAAATATTTCTTTTTAGAATCTAATAACAAACTTCATTACAATCAGTCATTGAGTAGGAAAAACTAAAAGGGATTAACTTCCACATCTGGTTTAGGACTTTGAGAAGCATTCTCATATATGAGTGAAAGCTCTATGTCCTTAAAAGACCAGGTCCAATAGAACCCACTCCAAATGCACCTAAGAATGAAATGGATGCTTATTGGAAGCATGTCAATGATGCCATAGACATTTGAGTACCTTATGCTATGTTGTATGAACTATGAATTGGATGAGTAACATGAATTCATGGGCATTCTCAAGATGCTTACACATATTAATGAATCATGTAAAGAAAGAAAGTTATAATATCTCCAAATAGTTTTATGAGTTCAAACTGAGAGGGAGATCCAGTATAGCCCCATGTGCTCAATATGATTGGGCTTGTGGAAAGACTAGGATTTCTTTTAGGTCAAGAGTTGGCCACATATCTGATTTTATAATCATTGCCTAAATCATATAGTCAGTTTATCAAATGCTTGGCATGTTAATTAATGCCAAAGCACGGAAGAAGAAGGGAAAATTCATGATGTGATCAGTCGAAGTGTGTCCATGGGCAAAGGCAAGGCCAAGAAGAGTTCTAAGTCTAAGATGAACTCCAAGTCTTCTCCACTCAATATATGGAGAACAATAAGTGTAAAAGTAATCTATACTTTTCACTTAAAGGATTAAGGAAAGAAAGTGCCATCATTGTCACCTGTCTGGACATAGCAAAGGAACTATCCTCTTTATAGAGGATCTCAACAAAAAGAAGTAGATAGAGATATCTACTTCAGATCCTAAGAAGAAGTAAGCTAGAAACTGTGCGGAGCAAAAGTTGCTACCACTACAGTTGAAATTTGACATTCATGGGCATGTAATAGAATTAGTGAATTGCTATTATGTACCTACCATTGATGAAAACATCATGTATCTTGTATGGACAATAATTTATGTTTCATGGCAGTGATCTATGTCTCATAAACTATACTTGATAGTTCTAATGACAAATGTGTATGACGCATATATTGAATGACTTGATGACTCAAAAAATAGATGCATATAGCATTGTAATCTAGAGGACATAAATGAGAAATGCATCTCTATAACCCATATGATGGTCATCTAGAGTCTTTTAGTTATTGAACCAATATAGCTATACAAGTCTGATTTATTGGGAAAAATGACCAAATCATCATCACTAGATGTAGTGGAGAGTGTATGTTCTATTAGGGCTCAATGGCTCATATAGATTAATGTATGTAGACCTTTTAGAATAAATGCTAAAGGTAGTTATTAGTACCTCGTTATATTTACTGATGCTATCATTAGATATAGAAATTTGTATTTAGTGAAATACAAGTATGAATCTCTTGAAGTGTTCAAGGAGATAGTGAATGAGGTGTGTAACTAACTTGGTAAAAGTATTAAGATACTTCAATATGGTCAATGTTGAAATTGTTAACCAACAGTTTGAGAATCTTATAGGAGATCATGATAATGTATCATGATGAACTCCACCTGAAACACAATGATAGTGTATCATGAAAGTGTGTCAGAAAGAAGGAATCACAACTTGTTAGTCATGGTGGGATCATCAATAAAATTTAGCTGATCTTCCAATTTATTTTAGGCACATGCTTTACACTAAAATTATGTACCGTCTAAAATGGTTTGAAAGACACCATATGATATATGGCTTGTGATGTGTCTCAATATGTTTTCTATAATGATTAGGATTGAAAGCTTATGTAATAAAATAGTTTCTTGAAAAGTTTTATCTATAAATCATACAAATGCTATTTTGTTAAAATATTGTCCTTATCCCAATCCAACAACAAAGTTGTTTTTGATTTGGATGACTTTATTCATGAAGTGGAACTTAGTTTCAAAGGAATCAGTGGGAGTAAGTAGAACATAAAATGTTATAGACAAACAAGAAAATATTGAACCTAAACAGGTGGAGTAGGAACGAGGAGAATCAAAAGCTATTGTGGAAACTCAACTTCCTTATGTAACACACAAGACTCATTGTTCTAGTATAACACACCTTGATCTTGAAAGATTATGACATTTTATGGATCACAAGATGATGAGTTGGTCATATATAATGAGTCAACAACCTACCGAGAAGTTATTGAGGGACCAAAATCTAAAGCATGGCTTAAGGCCATGAGATCGAAGGGACTCCATGTAAACCAACAAGGTGTGACATTAGTGGATCCCCCTAAAGGGGTAAAATCCATAGGGTGCAATTGAGTCTTCAAGGAAAAGATCAACATGGAAGAGTAGGTTTGTTGCAAAGAGTTTCAAATGAGTTCAAGGTGTTGAACATGATGAAATCCTTTCACCAATTACCATGGTTAAATCTAACAAGATCATGCTTGCAATTGTAGCTTAGTATGACTATAAGATTTGGAAATATGGATGGAAAAACCTCATTTCTTAATAGGAAAAATAGTGAGGATGTGTACATGAAACAACCTAAATGTTTTATAAATACATTAATGCAAATAAAGTCTATAAGCTACAAAGGTCAATCTTTGAATTGAAGCAAGCATCTCAGAGCTGGAATATTCTATATGACAACATAGTCAAATACTTTGACTTCAGTCAAAATGAAGATGGAATATGCTATTATAAAAGATTTAGTGGGAGCATATTTACATTCCATATAATGGTGATGAATGATGTCCTTATCATGCATGTATTGAAACCTGGAAAAGAAAGTACCCTCTTTGAAAGGGTTTAGGTGAAGCATCCCATGTAACAGGAATTGAGATGTATAGAGATAGATCTGGAAAGCTTCTTGACATAATGAAGAACACATATATTGGAAAGATGTTGAAACGATTCAGCATGCAAGACTCAATGAGATAAAAACTTATCCATGTCCACTAAATTAGTCTCTCAAGAGCATGTCCCAGTTCTTGTGAAGAACGAGAACACATGAATAGATACCATTAGCATTCTCAATTGGATCGATCATGTATGAAATGTTATATCGTATGTATTGGACATGATGAGAAGATATATACTCATCCAAATATCTCGTATGTATTAGACATGGCGAGCAGATAATTGTCAGATTCTAATGAAGGTCATCAAACTACCATAAGAACATCCTTAAATGCTTGAGAAGCACTCAAAGTATTGATTCCTTGATTACAGTAACAAGGAAGAGTTGGGTGTGAAGGGATACATAGATGCAAGCTTTTGAAATGAGAAACAAAATTCATGATCACAATTTAAAATTATCTTTGACCTTTAACAAGAATTGTAAGCTAGAAATGGTTTCGATCTTATGACAGTTGTTTAAATCTACAATAGAAGTTGAATGTCTCTGTGTTATGAGGGCAAAAAAGGATATTGTATGGATAAATAAGTTCATATAGATGAACTTGTGGGAGGTTCCAAACCATTTATGACATGGTAGAAATATTGTGACAATAATGGATCTATTGGTTAGGATGGGAATCTCAGATAGCATACTACAACACTTCTATGTCATACAAGTAGTCGTACATTAAGGAGATGTGAAACTTGCAATATATTGACTCAAAGAAAACATTTCTAACCCACTATAAATCTACTTGCACAACAGAAACATGATGGGCATGTTGAGATCACTTGGAATAAGATTTGTGGGTGATTGGATCTAAGTGTAAGTAGGAGTTTGTTGGTATGTATTCCCAGAGAGCCAATCATGGGGTGATTGCAATGCATCATTATATACCATATTTGATAATAATAAAGGTGATTCTATATATTATGTTTGTCTTATCATGAGATGATGACATGGACATACTAGATGTCTAAATAATGATAGTGCTCGATGACATATGTCTTCAAGTATGTGACTTGAACAATGTGATCATACAAATGTTAAGAGTATGAACATTCTTGTTATGTCCCTAGTTGGATATTACTCTAGAAGAAAAATTAACAACAATAATACATAAGACTAGAGTTTGTCTTTACTAATGGCAGAGTGTCATTAGTCATGATATGTGATATCAAGTCAAGCACACATGTACATGTTAGAGAACAATGTATTAGACATGCCCACTAGGAGAGTGATGCATGGAGACCGTGGAGTGGTAGTCAGAATCTTCTCTCATAGTGATAGTGGTGATTGTGGTTCTTAGACTTGAAGTTACTACATTCATCACATGTCATTCTTGTACTTTGACACCATCTACCATGATCCTGAATAAGGGTTGCCATAAAGGTGATGCTTGGGTACATTGTTGCACATGGGGATTGAGTATGAGTGATTTATATGATATTTGTCCCTCCTACATGAGATTGATATTCAAGGCCTCTTGATAAGAAAGACTGAGAAATGTATGGCCATACTCATGTGGCCCAATATGTGCTATGTGAGCTCACATGCCTCTCTGATAGTTTTCTCTAGTTCACAGAACATTGATTGAATGTTGAGATGATGATGATTCCATGCCTCAAGTTCAATCAATACATGTTATAAGTTCTAAATATGATAATGATAATGAAGAGAACAAAATATACATTGAAGGTAAACCAATGTGAAATTAAGATGAGGGGTATGTTAAACACGGAAACGAATGGAAAAAAGTTTCTCACTGCAATAGGGGGTAACTATATCAAAGATCAAAATGAGTCCAATAGAGTAGTTTATAACCATGTCAACAACAACAACAAGGGGTTTAGTGGGGATGAAAGAACATAAGGAAGGCCTTTGAACAGTTCAAAGGAAATTGGAGAATAAAAAAGTAGCAATGTGGAAGGCCATGAGTCCACTCAAGACCCGCATCCAATAGGTTCCAGGGGTATCAACATAATTGGTCATGGTGGTGGTGGATGTCTTAGTAGCGCAAGACATTATGGTAGAGGAGATCGAAGAGATAAAATTATTCCCCCTCAATCTTCACTATACAATTTATCTATGAAGGACTTTGTGTGACGACAACAAAAAATTACAGTGGATCCTCTCAGGGGGCGTCGTACTTGCACCACTTGGAGATGGATGCCAAAAGTAGTCCTAATTACCTTTATCCACCACTGACATCTCCATCTTTAACAATTAAAGGTGCTAACACCCATTCTTTTAAGGATGCCATGCTGGTGGCCTTGGATATTCAAAAAATATGTTCCTTCATGAATGTCATCCAATCATATTATAGATTAATGATATTTCACTTGTAAATGATCAAGGTTCTTCAAAACTGCTGCTTGCACCAGAAACACACATAGTACCACAAAAACCATGGAAGCTTGTGGTAATTGTGAAGTTACTCGACTGTAATGTGGGGTATCAAACATTATGCAACCATATTTCATTGTTGTGGAAGCCTATAGGATGATGGAGGGCATATGAAGTGAGCCTAAACTACTTTTGTTATGTAGTTAACGTGCCATCAAGACTATTTGACTACTTTGGTTGGAGGACCTTGGTCCATATTTGGGCCGTGTCTCATGGTTCAAAAGTGCAATGGTGATTTTGTTCCTTTATCTTACATTCCATATTGTATTGTCACTTGGGTTAGGATTATAGATTTGCTCCTCCATATGTATAGTCATATCATTTTCTATAAGACTAGAGAATACCTAGGGAAAATGATCAAGGTCGAAGAACACACTGCTAATTGAATCCCCAACAAATTTGCAAGAATGTCATCAAAGTTAGAAACCATAATGCTTGTACATCCAGCCATTATCATTGATGGGAGAGACTTTGTATAGAAAGTGAAAACCTTCCACATATTAGTAAAGGGTGTGATATGATGGGCTATAGTGTTTAGACTTGTCCATTAACAACTACAAGGAATATGGCTGATGATGCTCTAATGGAGAATGAGGCAACTAGTATGTTAGAACGATGATGAGGATTTGTGACAGACGATGAATACTCATAAAATTCATAGTTGTCGACCACTACACTGAGGATCTATGGCATGCTATGAATGCTCATAAAATCCATAGTCATTTACCACCACAGTGCGCAAGCAAACTATTCGATACTGATGTTTCTACTAGGAAAAATGGTGATTAAAAATTTAGCATAGTTCTCCAAGAGAATGATGATTCGACCTTATAGACAAAAGAAGGTGACAATCATGCTTTTGATGACAACCATTTTCCACATCATGTTTGACCTCTTAATCTATGGAGAAGGAAGATGAAACAAATCATAGCTACATCTACAACTCAGCCTACTTTGGTCACTAATGAAGATTGAGGCGTCGAGGTTCTACAGATGTAAAATACTGGAATACAAATGTAGTTTGAAGATATAGTATTAGATTCCATATGGTAACATTTTTAGTTGATCCAGAGGGCGACATGGTTATTACCCATCTGTTGCACATTTAAGACTGAATTCCTAAGAGAATTGATCTACCATATAAGGATACACATGTTTATTTGTCTAGTTTGGCAGTGGATCCATCTGCCTATTCAACTTCAAGGAAGACAGGAAGAGAGGTCTGAAGTTCTAGTGGAAATATGAAGCGCTCTCCTTACATGATTGGTAGTTCGACTATAAAATTCCTTTGTTTCACGTATTTCCAAAATATGAGTGTGTGACGTGTTATAATTGATCTAATTGCTAGTACAAAGTATAAGTCTACCATCTTGATAGAGATGATTCTACCTTGTCAAATATTTATGTTAGTATCTGGAGCCCAGAAGAGATATATAAAATAGATATTCTATATATTATTTCATTATTTTATCTCATTTGTCATTTTTCTATCTTTAGTTAGTATATCTAATATTTGTAGAATTTTTTTTCCAATTTTTTTCATTCCAATTAAATAAAATGTTTAAAGAAAAGAACCTCCTTCATTCTAAACTTTTATGATTCTTCTACATGATACCACCTCATCATCCAAGGTCCAAAAAGGCACCCCAAATCATTATTCTCTCTCTCATGATGCTAAGGCACAAAGGGAACAACTTACATTAACAAATTGTAAGCTAAACGCTCAACACGAGAAAATTGCAACTTGGTCCAAAACAAGCATGCATATATCTTAACTAGCTCAAACATCAACCAAACTGGACCAAACTGAAAACATAAGCATGTCACATGTTATTAAGGAGCATTAGATGATTAGATTAAGGTTTTTTCATCTTATTAAACAAAGTAAACACGATCAAGCACTAAGCTAGGTCAGGGACCTTACACATATATAATTATGTTGCTAGTAACCAATGAATGATCTTCCACTTGCTAAACACGCCTTCAATACACAATGTATCACATGAGCTTTACAATCCACCTTCACCCTATAGGTGATGGTCAGTTACTCTCATTTTTCTCTTGGAGTTGAATTTTGGTATCAATGAAACGTTTCAATGTGTAAATAAAATTATGATACGAACCAAACTCATAGGTTTCCTAATTCCAATTTTATTTAACAAGTTTATAGTCAAAATTCATTTTCTTTGATATTTGATTAAATATTGATTAAATATTTTATAGTCAAAATTCATAAATCAAGTAAAGATACAAATATTGATTAAATATTTTATAAAATCTTGATATTAGGGATTTACCTTCCTAACTATTTTTTATAATCCTCTTTTGCTTATAACATCATCGAATTGCTTTTCAACCTGCATCGATTTCATAACCCAAAAGAACACTCTCTCTTTTAGGATTAGTCACATCCCATGGCCCACTTTAGAGGATCTTAGTATTAATATGTCTCCTTAAGATCCCCACCATACCTCAATTAATGTGAGTATTGCAAGTAGGATCTCATTGTGATATGATCTATATAAAATATTGCACCCATCTTGGGAACTTAGATCATAATAACTATCAAATCATAAGAAAGTATTGCCCTTTGTAAATGATCATATCACATAATTCTCATCACATTGGCAGGACTGTCATTCATAATTGAGCTACATACTCAACCCCACTCATGTAATTGGGTGATTTTAGGATGTGAAGGGTACCAAACCTCATATGGATTCTCATAACCCACATATACACCATCTCACAATCCTGAGATTTCTATAAGGATACCCATTTCACTATTCTGACTTCAAAGAACTGAATTTCTCATCTGATCACAGAGCCCTATATCAATCATGATTCACTTAATTCATTAATTATTATACTCATCTTTAATAGAATAGATGTGGTAGAATTAAGATCATGGTACTAAGATAATATGAAGTAAGGGATTGAAATTAGTAAAATTAGAATTCAAACTCTACACGTACATACATAGCCACAAGTTCACCATTTTGAACATAAAAAGGCATATCATTGGAGGGATCACAATACATATTTGACTTCTATCATCTTATTTTATAAAAGTAAATAATAACAATACTATAATTTTATTCAAAAAATATGTCATTTGTGCATAATATTGCAAAAGTAGTGAAAATGCCTATATAGATCAATTATGACAACATATATATAAAAGTATCATTGATATGGTATTGGAAAGTTCATCATCTTTGTTCAGAGTGGCAAGAAATAGTAAGGGAGTGATAATGCTCAAGTTATCTTGATATAACTAAAACCCCTTATAGAATGTCATATTCTGCCATTTTTTGGAAAAGGACTTACCTTTTACTTAAACCACTCAATAGAGTGGGAATCAGTGTTTACAATAGAGGGTACTAATCTTGTACATCGACAAATGATTACAATAGGTAAAATTAGATTACATATGTATGAACTAAGAAAGATTGTTAAGTACTCATAGAAATATCACTACAGAGCATGTCGTCATCACATTATGATCTTGTATTATATTCAAACAATAGTTAAGGATGTAATCTAATGAAAATTATCCAAAATAGAAATACATAGTCATATCTTATGTCCTCATCCACAAATAACTCGAACATGGGTATCACAGAAGTCTTCTTTTTCAGCTTGTTTACATTGCCTGGCTTTGTGTGAGCTTGTTGTGGATCAATGTCAATACTAATCTTTGCATAATTTCCTAAAATGGTGACCTCGTTATTACCTATTCTAGTGAAACTTCCCATAAGATCCACCATTAACCATTGGTCATTGCGGCACATTCTCAAAAGACCTATATATGCAATTTTAGCAACGGGAGAGTGGTTCACTAATATACCAATTTGGCAACTATTAGTAAATTAAATAATTTCATCTACTTCTAAATTCTAAATAGTTTAATTAGTAGTCAGTACATAATTATTTTGTTAATTTTCTATCCACTTCTATGTTAATAGATTTTGTGGTAGTTGCATCCATACTACCTACCAAATAAAAGGCCTACTTGGGAAAACTATCTAATTATCTGAAAAGGATAAGTTGGAACCCCCTGAGTGTTTCTATGAGACCAACATATTTTCTTGGTGAATGTTTAAATACTTCTATAATGAAAAGGTATTATGATAAGAAATGTTCAATATTTCGTGCTCTGGCCATGGATGAATGATCCTGTTTGGATGATTTGTCTAACCCAATGATAGCCATAATGTCATGAAGTTCCTTGTAATGCTTTGAAGTTTACTTGGCTCTTTATGAAGTTTTGTAATGTTCCTCACCATTGATACAAGGTTGGAACATATTTGATGTTGAATCTAAAGGGTCCACTATTGGATAAATCCATTTGGCACCTAATCCTCTTGATAGTATGATAGTATCATATAAGTGTGCAAATGTCGTGGCAGGGGTAGGGTCAGTTAAATCGTCTGCATGTACATATTTATTATACATTGAATTTGAATTGAAAAATGAAATACATCCATTTCAGTTAATGTGAATCATTCAATTCATTCTTTATAGTCATTTTAATTGAGCCTACGCCCAAGAATCTAAGCCAAAGATTTTATTATTTATTTATTTTTGCCAACGTCAAAGGCCCCCACCTGACTTCAAACCATATGATGTCTTACAAAACTACAACATTGGATTCTCTCATTCATGTTGAAAAGTGCTAATAACCATCAATATCTTCTATTTTGATAAATCAACATATGACCTCTCTATGATCGGGCACTAGAATGAAACATGTTCTTACCATAAGAGGTTCAAATTCCATAAATATAAATAACCAAATTCATTTAGATATGGATCAAATTATATATAATGAGAGATAAATAAGATAGATTTTATCCACGAAAGTATTAAGCAACAATGTAGCATCAAATCCCAAAGATAGTGAGACTTCTTGCTTATCGAATCAAGTTGGATTAGGTTTATCATTGCATGAACTACATTGTTGATATTGATCTTTAGGGCAACCATCTAAACAGCTAAGAGATCCATTCGAGGAACATGGGGACTAGTTGATTGAATTAACTAGCCTCCCATATTAGAACGATTATTTATGCATTTTAATGATTCTTGACCTAAGATGAGATTTAGTCTTTAAACTTCAATTCAAAACAAATAGTTGAAGAAATAATGAAAATTAAATCAATTCTTCTTTTTTGGTCAAATTTTGTTTAATTGGTAATACAGATTATAACCAATTAAAAAGAAGAATTAATGGTTTGGATTGTATATCAAATCAATAGTCAATCCTTGTGAGAAGGTTACATCGGAATATTCATTTATTTCAAACTATCAAATCTCTTTCTTTTTCTTAAGTCTTAAGAAAAAATAAAGAGAAAGTGTGAGGAAAAATGATAAGAATGTATTTGAACATTAATTTGGAAGAGATGATGGAATCCTAGAATTAAATCTTATATTTTGCAAAGTGTAAAGGTATTCATATTACAAATCTTACTAGAAACTGCTCTTTTTATCAGAAGCTTGTAATTTAGTTCTTGATGCCGCAAGTGGGGGAAAATATTTTTTAATTATTGTGGGATTAAGAGAGAAATATTCCCCCTCTCCCACACTCATGGCATAGTTCTTGATGCCGTAAGTGGAGGAAAATATTTTTTAATTCTTGTGGGATTAAGAGATAAAGATTTCTCCTCCCTCCCATGCCAGTGGTAGAGGCCGAATGCTTGGGAGGGTGGTCAATTAAGATGGAAACTGAGATTCGAATCTGGGTCCCTTTGTTAGGGGACACCGTGCTTGACCACTTGAGTCACTCCTTATCAGAAATATTTTTTAATTCTTGGTACTAAAAATAAAGAAGTTGACTTAGTAGGAGCACCTTCTAGAAGGGATTAGTATCATTATGTTAATAAAAAAATGGCTTAGTGATATATTAATGAATCAGTCCACTATGAAAACAAGAGTTCAGAATTTTAAGGGTTTAAGAGTAGAACAATTGATGGGGAAACTCAATTATCTACCAAAAAAGTAAGAAACAATCTTGAAGAGGTAATTATCCACCTTACAAACATATATTGGAGGGATCAAATAGATGAAGGAGTTACCTGATATTGTAATCATCGTCGATCAGCTAGAAGAATATACAACTCTTCAAGACTATCTTATTTTAGGGATTCCAGCAATTTGTTTAATTGATAAAAATTGTGATCCAGATCTTACTAATATTTCCATTCCAGCCAACGATGATGCTACAGCTTCAATCTGCTTCATTCTTAACAAAATTGGTATCCACCTATGGTGAAGGGAGCTATAACATACAAAAAATTGTTCACTATAATAATCATTATTACGATTACTTATGTTATGATTAATCATAATAAGGATATGTCAATTATTTTGTGAACATAATTAATTTATTGGATTGATTATTATTCCTATATTCGAATAAAGAAATAAAAAGTATTGGGTATATTATGTCATTTTTTAGTATCTTAACTTTTGTTGGATTGTTAATCGGTCATATTTTATTCATTAATTGGGTTAAATCTTTATTGTTCTGGATATGCAATTTTTTTTTCTATTAGATCTAATAAGTATCATGTATTTGAATTTAAAATTTTATAATCTCAAACCTTTAGTATTTTCTTATTTATGACCAGTGTCTACTATTCCCCATTGTAATTAAAAATGAGTTAAACCTCAATAGAAATAGAAACAAACGAATAGGGAGAAAATAAAGAAGAAAATAATTTAAAAGTGAAAACAATAAGGGAAATGAAAGGGACTAAATAGGATCCAAATAGCTCCAGTAATTACCTTTATCTTGATATTTATCAACAAGATCCTTAGGAATTTAAAAGTGAATATGAAAATAAAGAAGAAGAAAATTTCTGATTTGAAAGAAGTCTTATCACTCTTCTCTTTTATTATGAATGGTGGAACCATCCATTATGATATATAAAAAATAATGAATTTGGAAATGTTGTCTGAAATGATATGTTAGAATATATTTTTATACACGCCCTAATGATGGAAAATATAAAATATCTTCTACGTACCCACCTAGTTTATATACTTTTTTAAAAATGATAGAATAAAATATGTCTTTATATACTACAGAAAAACTATCGGAAGAAAATGATGATTTATATAATTATTGGGTTTATATCAATGAAGAAAAAAACAGAACTTGAACAATGAATGAATAGATCAAGTTAAAACTATAGAAAAACAAATGAGAGGTATTGTTTCAGATGGGATAGAAAAAGAAAGATAAGATTATATAATGGTAAGAATGAAGAAGGATGCTTGCCTAAAAAGTATGATCCTTTTTCAAATGGTCAATATTGTGTAAAAATAAAATAAAAATCTATTCAAGTTCCACGATAAAAGATTTAATAACTTCTACAAATACCAAGGACTCCTTAAAGTAGGATTCCATAAAAAATATTTGGATAAACAAGATTCATAGTATACCTTCTAATGATTACATTTATAGAGAATTTGAAGATCAAAGGAATTTATAGAGTTTACAATAGAGAATTTGAAGATCAAAGAAGTAATATCAACATCGATAGTCAATGATCATGTAGTGTCAATACCCCCAACCCATAAATTGCATCCCAAAAGTTCTCATTTAAAAAAAATTATCCATTGGCAGAACAAAAAGTAATTGATTCAAAAAATAAACGCTCGAAATTTGTATTCAATGTAGTTTAAAATGATCAAAATGAGGAAACAATTAGAAATCAATTTCTAACAATAGAAGAAATTAGTAAAAAAGTGCCTAGGTGGTCATACAAATTAACAAAGGACTTAGAAGAATATGGGGATTTATTGTTAATCTTATGATTTTTTTATCTTACCTCGCAACAATCTATCACTAAGATTATTTTTATTTGGTAATATCTTGTTTAAGAGGTTAATTACTAACTTTAAATGAAATTGAATTAAATTACAAACAAACATTCTAGTTTTGATTAATTAATAGGAAAAATGATATTAATTTTTCTAATACTATATTATTGTTATGATATAGAATTTTTGAAGTTCTATTAAATTATTAAATTATATCTTATATAAATCCAAGAAACATGACATGTATAGGAACTACCAAAGGTACTAAAGAAACAAGAACAAAAACTACTAATTCATCAACTAATATATTTCCAAAGTGGATATTGACCCATTCCATACTAGAAATAATCACAAGATATATTCTTATCATTTAAATGGTAATTGAAACAATGGAAGTACAAGCTATTAATTTTTTTTGGATCCAAACTTATCTGCATGGAAATATTGATTCATTCAGATTGACATGGGGGTCCAAAACATTGCATTGGCAGAATCCATGTTGTATATTTGAAATAGGTTGACCTCCTTGCTTTTGCTCAGCCCCTTTCTCTGAGGGCTTCTTATTCCATATCACCAGAAGTACTTTTTCATTTTTTTCATATACTAGGGGGTTTCAGTTGGAAAAGAAAATGTTCTGTAGTAATGCTATATAACTATGACAAAATAGGGGATCCTCATTTGTTTCAAATTAGAAAGTATCAAGTGACCAGAGAGAATTTTGAATGACATTATAGTATTTTCTTATTTATTTAGTGGTTGCATGTAGGAGTTGAATCACATTGTATATTAAATGGAGTATAATGCCTTATGTGAAGAATATGATCCCCATGTAGAATGTATAAATACCAAGATCCAAGATTCAAAACACACCCTAAAAGCGTCCACTCTAGTAGGCTCTGGCTCAACTAGGCCAAAGAAGGGGAAAAGGAAAGTTCTTTATGTAAAGAGAAAGATTTCCAACACAGAACATGAATAAGGTCATCCAAGATGGTTTATAAATAGGAAACAATGTTAAGAATTAAGAATATATGGAGTATCTTACATGATTTGTGCTAAATAAGGTAGGGAAGATGATTATATGCCTTTACCTTCAAGAACCAACCCAAAATGAATCATTCACATGCATGCACAACAAAACCATTAAGCTACTCTTCTCTTTATTTAGCATATCAAACAATCTAAATGATCAAACGGAATGAAGTAATTTTGTATTTATAGGTTGAAGAAAGGTAAAATTGCATTCCAACACAAAAATAGTGCACATCATCCCTCCAATAAAAATAGTTGCCAAAAATGCACCCCCATTTCACATACATCATCCTTAAAAACACATAGTGGGCTGCTTTAGACACGCATAAAACCTCAACATACTGAATCTTGAATTCAATTGCAATTTAACCATTTTCAAGATTTTATTTCCTTCATATCCTTTTTGTCCCTTTTCCTAAATTTTCCTATCTTTTCTATCATCTTTGGCCTCAATGTTGAAATTGAGAAATAATTAATGACTAGAACTATATTTACCCACATTCATACCAATGAATGGGTTTTTGCACAAATATCTCAACACTTGTGTTAATTAGAGCCTAATTATGTAAAATGACCATTAATGAGAGATAATGAATTGATTTTGTTAATTTAGAGTCTTGTGGCTTTTTTGGATAAGAAATAAGATTTAATGAGAAATTGAGTTTAATTAATGATATAATCACCCTCTTATCTTCTCTCTCCTCTTAATTGTTATGAAAGCATAAAAAGGAGAATAAGAGGTGGGACATGAATATTGAATGAATTTCTAATAACCGTATCGAATTTTATTAAAGGAATTGCTAAGAATATACATTTGTATTGATTAACCCTTTTAAAATGCATTAATATACACATTAATGGACAATATGGTGATTAAGGGCTATATCTCGTGATAAATGAAAATATAATTACATAGAGTTAATCTAGGCATTAAGATTAGCATATGGTTCATATTTGAGGTCATTTGACCCAAGTTTGACCCCTTAAATCAATTTTTAATGATTTGATTATGGTTTTATTAAAAATTTAATACGATTTCAATTACATCTCATGTTTAAGCTATAGTCCATTTTTATTTTTGATGTCATGTGTTACCCTTCTCCTGTGTGCCATCTGACGACCGCAATTTAATCATCCACAAAACTACCTAATCTAACGGCCCAGAGGTCGTCCTCTTCCTACATTTTCTTTCACAAAATAGAACTGTTTCTCGCGTCAGCATCCACAGTCTCATTCTCCCTTGTTACTCCATCATTTCAGTTGATTCTTCCCCCATTGAACTCGCAACTACCTGACATTTCTAGCAAGCCATAACTCACCTTCTCCTTTGACTTGTGGATAAAACACCCATTTAGGGCTTTGCTCTTCTCGCCGCCCCATCTCACAGAGTGAGCTACAAGCCATCCCATGGCTATTTAAGAGGTTGAAAACAATCCTTGTGGATCACCTTCTCCTCCTCCTCGCCCAATTTCACCTCATATGCCCTGAAGGTCCCTTGGTTTCTTATTCATCTTCTCCGGAGATGAGGATCTTTCCCAGCATTCTCCACCTTGGATGGCTCAATTGAGCAGTAGGTAATCATCTCGAGCCCCTATACTTTGCTTTCCTATCGTTAGTTTAACCTAGTTTTCTCTGAGTTGCCATATCCTATAGACCAGCTTCGAGCCTCCACCGACACTAAGTCGCCATGGTGACTCAGTGAACCCATGAGGCTGGGAATTATTCAGTTGGCATTGGTTTGCCTCCTCGAGCATTTTTTAGGCCTTACCGAAGTCCTATAACCTTGCTTTATGTGGTTTTGAACCTTCGGATCTCTCCCTGGTTTTACGGCTTTCTCCTGCATTTTTTGATTTCCAGTCTTCTTCTTTACCTCTATTGGGTCTAGTTGACTTTGTTGTGACCCCGTAGAGTCAGTATCATGGTTAGTTAGATGAAGATCCATGATTTGGTCAAAGTTTGAATCGAGACCTAGAAGAAGCAACTTTTGGCGGCCACAACAGGCTGCTCGAGCCACTACTAGAGACGAGCCAATACTCGATTGATCCATCTTGATCTTGAGCAGAGTCCTTGGTGCATGGTTTGGTGAAAATTGTCTTGTAGATAGATTGAGAATCCATCAAAATGAATCCTAGGGTTCTGGGAGAAAAGAACGAACCATCACCTACGATCAGAGGAGAAACCCAGTCATAAAATGACTGTAGTGACCCTACATGTTTAATCAACTGATCTAAATCTCGAGGGTATTGTCAGGTTTTCACTCCCTATTTGCTTTGATTGTATGAATGTTGGGGCGAGCCCCGCTATGCTAGCTAGTGGGTGCCAGTTGGCCCAAGTCAGCGCGGGCCCATGTCCATTGACTGCTGACTGACGTGGCATTTCTTTAATTACTGATTCATTGATTTTAGAAAATTCATAACTAATTACTTGTTTACCAGAAAAAAAAATTTAAATAGGCAATGGATTCAGAAAAAATAAACTCTATATAATAAAAATTATTTTTGAGCCTAATTTTCAAGTTTTCAAGAAATATTTTTCAATAAATCAAAATATCTAATTAAAAAGGCTTAAAATGTTTTAATAATCCATTTTAACCTCAAATTGAGACAACAAATACATTTTCCTAATTAGAATAATACACCCAATCATTTGACCTAGCTTTCAAATCCAAAATTGAGGTTTTATCTTGAAGGTCTAAAAATTAGGGTTTCCACCCTTAATTCATTACAAACCCTAATTCTTGTGTTAAGCACATGTACTTAGGGTAAAAGGGGCTTGGACATCAATAATTGAGGAAAAGTCAATTCTAGGATAAATCAAGTGAGGCATGTCTGTGCAGCCCTATTTCTTTATGAGCTTTAACACTGTCGTTTAGTTGGGTATTTGATATCCAACCCTAATTTCCAATGAGGCATTGCTTAACCTTTATTCTCTTTATTGGCTTCTTGTGGCACTTTTAATTCAATTATTCTAGGGTCTTGGACCCCATTCACAAAGTTATTTAAATTCCTTATATCTTCCATTGAAATACTTTAGCATGATGATGAAAATGACTAATTAACTAATGTAGTGCACATGAGCCTAGGGGAATGTGACCACTCTCCCCAGGGGAATGTGATAATTCTCCCCACTTTATATATATTTGGGTGGTTGGGAATGTGTTACTCTCCCTCACCCGGAGTTAGAGGTCTGGTAGGTGCCTCAGACCTATATTAGTTTAATGTAGTCACATTTAATCATGCATGCAACTTTATTATTACTTGACTTGGCATAATTCTTATTTATTTACTTGCCTCATACTCTTGAACCTCTTAGCATAGTGAATCTTTATTATTATTTCTTACTTTAGTTGATAATTGTACTTATTCTTTAATTGCACATACATTTTCTCTCCACTTGTTGGGTGATCCCAACCACCAACGTTAGGATCAGAGTGCGCAATAGGAGCATGGTGAACCAGCCTATGACTACAAAAAAGAGTCCATCCTTCCCTCATGAAATTATTTGTTAAGTTATTTTTATTGGAGACATATTGTTGTAGTCTAGTTTCCCTCTACTTTGATCCTATTTTTGTATAAAGCATGTACACCCTTATTGGGGAAATTTTTATGTACACTTTATTGAATTGAATATAGTAAAAAAATGAAACTTCCACTGCTATCCAATTGGATTTTGTTTACCATTTTTATTAGTAAAGAGGTGGTGATTTTGCTTCTTTATAGCATGGTATCAGAGCCAATGGTAGTCGGATCCTTGACTATTTCAATTTGTCTCCTTAGTTAGAAAAACCTTACCTCATATAGTATCCCTTTAGTTCACCTTATAATTGACCTATGGTGAAAGGTTGAATTAGGACTATAAGAGTTTCATATTAGAAATTTCTTTAGTAAACTTTTAGGTGATTGGCCTATTAGGTAGCTACTAAGGCATGAAGTTGAAAGTGATGGTGTCTAGAAAGGGTAAGAACTTGGGGGCTGGAAATATTTTCCTCCGCACCACTAGCTTAGTTTACGGGGACTCTGGAGTTCATATGACACTGGCATGGCCTGATCTCATATGGAATGCTCAAAATAGAATACCTTTAGGAAAATAACCTCACTATTGAGTATCCTTAGAAACAAAATAAAATCACCTTGTGACCCATAAGTTCCTTATATGATACTTAGATCTCCATGTTTAGGGTTAATGTACCATATACTAGACTTGAAGTTTGGTAATAGTGATTAGTAAAACAATTGAGTGTTGGATCGTATACCAAGTTTAATTAGACTCACTCTTTTACCTCAAGTATAGTTTGACTTGGTAGGTCAACCCTTTTAAGGGGTGGAGTAGTGGTAGTATTAGTACCTTGATAGATTTTGGATTTGCTAATTTCGAGGACGAAATCCATTTTTAGGGGATGGAATCCAATACATAGAAAAATCTAGCCACTTTGGAATTATAAACTCTAACTCCATAGACAAGACAAATGGTAATTATAATTTAACCTATTTTTTGATATATAATAAGTCATCTAAGAAATAGTTCATAAACTTGAACCCTAACAAATACTTTAAGGCAAATAATATGAGTAACTCACTATTTGTGAATACACATAATGTTGACCATGTCACCCTAATGCCATGGTAAATGGAACTAATGCATGCTAAGAATGCATAACATATAATGGTCATGTTGACCTAAATCCTAAGATATAATCATCTAACCTTAACATATATACATATA
This sequence comes from Alisma plantago-aquatica, assembly GCA_963693085.1. NCBI lineage: Eukaryota > Viridiplantae > Streptophyta > Magnoliopsida > Alismatales > Alismataceae > Alisma > Alisma plantago-aquatica. Next base: position 1,116,579,876 of record OY856412.1, read on the forward strand.
CATCCTTAATGCCTTTATGATATATTAGTGACATTAGGTGTCACCATCAGAAAATAAAGCTTGTTGCATATAAATGGAATATAACCACCTAATCATAACTTGATATATGAATCAATTTATTAATATACAATGTGTTTCACCTTATTCAACAATGACCATATATGATAAAGAAATAATTATATTTACATAAGCATGGTTTTTAAGCCTACAATAATTCCAAATGTTTAATGTGATGTTAAACGTATAATTTATAATATGAAGTGTAAAAAGGAGAAAATTGTTAAGAATGACATTAATATGAGTATGAGAAGTAATGTGAAAATGTGTAATATAGGTGTAAGAAATTAATGCAATATTATTTAGACTTAATAACTTGTTGGATAATATTATCCATTTCTTGCAAAATAATCTATGATATTTCTATAAGATGGTAACATCAAGATAATGGATAATAAAATTTAAGTTATAAGGATTGTGACCTAATACATTAATAATTGAGATGATTTAGTAAACCCTAATTGTGCTTAAAATTCTTAATTAGTAATGAGAAATACGGATGAATTGTACATAATATTGAGATATAATTCTTCTTACAACCATGTGAATACAACATGACACAAGTAATAGAATAATAAGGATAATGTAATTTCACAATAAAAATAATGCTAACAAGCCAAAAATGGTAATTATGTTATGTATGATAAAAGATAATATGAATAGTGGAGACCTTAGTAAACCTGACTTATGAGTAGAGCATGTGAAGTACCATAGATTAGAAGTAACCACATAGTTTCTTAATGTTGGGATGTTACGTACTCACCCTTCCCTCTTGTTGAGATTTTGGGGATGAAATCCTCTTTAAGGGGTGGAGTGATATAACATACTAAATCTTGAATTCAATTGCAATTTAACCCGTTTTCAAGAATTTATTTCCTTCATATCCTTTTTGTCCTTTTTCCTAAATTTTCCTATCTTTTCTATCATATTTGGCCTCAATGTTGAAATTGAGCAATACTTAATGGCTTGAACTATATTTACCCACATTCATACCAATGAATGGGATTTTGCACAAATATCTCAACACTTGTGTCAATTAGAGTCTAATTATGTAAAATGACCATTAATGAGAGATAATGAATTGATTTTGTTAATTTAGAATCTTGTGGCTTTTTGGGATAACAAATAAGAATTAATGAGAAATTGAGTTTAATCAATGAGATAATCATCCTCTTATCTTATATCTCCTCCTAATTGTTATTAAAGCATAAAAAGGAGAATAAGAGGTGGGACATGACTATTGAATGAATTTCTAATAACCATATTGAATTTTATTAAAGGAATTGCTAAGAAAATACCTTTGTATTAATTCACCCTTTTAAAATGCATTAATATACACATTAATGGACAATATGGTGATTAAGGGCCATATCTCATGAAAAACAAAAATCCAATTACATATAATTAATCTACGCATTAATATTAGCCTATGGTTCAAATTTGAGGTCATTTGACCCATGTTTGACCCCTTAAATTGATTTTAAATTATTTGATTATGGTTTTATTAAGAATTTAATACAATTTCAATTACATCTCGCATTTAAGATGTAGTTATGTTTCATTTTTGATGTCACACATTACCCTTCTCATGTGCGCCATCTGACAGTTGCAATTTGATCATCTGTGAAACTACCTGATCCGATGGCCCAGAGGTCATCCTCTTCCTCCATTTTCTTTCGCAAACTACAACTGTTTCCAGTGTAGGCATCTATGGTCTCATTCTCACTCGTTACTCCATCATTTCAGTTGATTCTTCCTCCATTGAACTCGTAACGACACGACATTTCTAGCGAGCCATAACTCACCTTCTCCTTTGACTTGTGGACGAAATGCCCATTTAGGGCTTTGCTCTTCTCACTGCCCCCATCTCGTAGAGCAAGTTACAAGCCATATCGTGGCTATTTAAGAGGTAGAAAACAATCCTTGTGGATCACTTTCTCCTCCTCCTCGCCCAATTTCACCTCATATGCCCTGAAGGTCCCTGGGCTGCTCATTCGTCTTCTCTGGAGATGAGGATCCTTCTCAACATCCTCCACTTTGCTCAGCTCAATTGAGTAGCAGGTAATAATCTTGACCCCCTATACTTTGCTTTCCTATCATTAGTTCGATCTAGTTTTCTCTGAGTTGCCATATCCTATAGCCCAGCTTTGAGCCTCCACTAGTGCTAGGTCGCCATGGTGACTCAGTGATCCCACAAGACCGGGAATTATTCACTTGGCATTGGTTTGCCTCCTCGAGCATTTTTTAGGCCTTAGTGGAGTCCTATCTCATTATTTTATGTGGTTTTGAACCTTTAAAGATATCCCCTATTTCACAGCTTTCTCCTGCATTTTCCAATTTCCGATCTTCTTCTTTACCTCTATTAGGTCTCATTGACTTCATTGTGACCATGCGGAGTTAGTAGCATGGTTAGTTAGATGAAGATCTGCGATTTGATCGAAGTTTGAACAGAGACCTGGAAGAAGCAGCTTCCAGCTGCCACAACAGGCTTCTCCAGCCACTACTGAGACGAGTCAATACTCATTTGATCCATCTTGATCTCGAGCAGAGTCCTTGATGCTTGGTTTGGCACAAATTGTCTTGTAGATCAGTTGAGAATCCATCAAAATGGATCCCAGAGTTCTGGGAGCAAAGAACAAACCATCGTCTATGATCAGAGGAAAAACCTAGTCACAAAATGACTATAGTGACCATACACGTTTAATCAACTGATCAAAATCCCAAGGGTATTCTCGAGTTTTCACTCCCTATTTGCTTTGATCACCTGAATGCTGGGGAGAGCCCCTCTATGCTAGTTGGCGAGTGCCAATTGGCCCAAGTCAGCGCGTGCCCAGGTCCATTGACTGCTGATTGACGTGACATTTCTTTAATTTCTAATTTGCTGATTTTAGAAAATTCATAACTATTTATTTGTTTATAAGAAAAACATAAATAAATAGGCTATGGATTTTGAAAAATAAAATTTATCTAATAAAAATGATTTCTGAGCCTAATTTCCAAGTTTTTAAGAAAAGTTTTTCAATAAATCATAATATCTAAATAAAAAGCCTTAAAATGTATTAATAATCAATTTTAACCTCAAATTGAGATAAAGAATACGTTTTCCTAATTAGAATAATATCCTCAATCATTTGACCTAGTTTTCAAATCCAAAATTGAGGTTTTATCTAGAAGGTCTAAAAATTAGGGTTTCCACCCTTAATTCTTTACAAACCCTAATTCTTGTGTTAAACACTTGTACTAAGGGTAAAAGGGACTTGGACATCTATAATTCATTAAAAGACAATTCTAGGATAACTCAAGTGAGGTATGCATGTGCAACCCTATTCATTTATGAGTTTGGACACTATCCTTCAGTTGGGCATTTGATATCCAACCCTAATTTCCAATGAGGCTTTGCTTAGCCTTTATTCTCTTTATTGTCTTCTTATTGCACTTTTAATTCAATTATTCTAGGGTCTTGGACCCCATTTGCAAAGTTATTTGAATTCCTTATATCTTCCATTGAAATACTTTAACATGATGATGAAAATGACTAATTAACTAATGTAGTGTACACGAGTATAAACCACCCATAGTTTTGAGCATGAACCCAAGGGAATATGACCACTCTCCCCAGGGGAATGTGATAATTCTCCCCACTTTATTTATATTTGGGTGTTTGGCAAAGTGTTACTCTCCCTCACTCAGAGGTTAAGGTCCAGTAGGTGCCTCAACCCTATATTAATTTAATTTAGTCAGATTTAATCATGTATGTAACTTTATTATTACTTGACTTGGCAGAATTCTTGTTTATTTACTTGCCTCATATTCTTGATCCTCTTAGCGTAGTGAATCTTTATTATTATTTCCTTCTTTATTTGATAATTGTCCTTATTCCTTAATTGACACATACATTTTCTCTCATCTTGCTGGGTGATCCCAACCACCCAGGTTAGGATCAGAGTGCGCAACAGGAGCATGATGAACCATCCTATGACTATAAAAAGGAGTCCATCCTTCCCTCATGAAATTATTTGTTGTTACTTTTATTGGAGACATATTGTTGTAGTATTGTTTCCCTCTACTTAAATCCTCTTTTTGTATAAAACATGGACACCCCTATTGGGGAAATTTTTATGTACACTTTATTGAATTGAATATATTTAAACATTTTAACTTCCGCTACTATCCAATTGGATTTTGTATACCATTGTTATTAGTAAAGAGGTGGTGATTTTACTTCTTTACATCCACACACCACTAGACATTTTCCAACAAGAATAGTCTGATGTTGCTTTAGCAACTTGGCCACTGGCACACATTGGTTAGAAATCTAGTCAGAGGTGATGACCTCGCTCTAGGTACTTATTTCAGAAAGGTCCTCTTAGGGTTCAAACCTCATGGATCAATCTCATTTCATCACTCTATAGAATCATATGATTCAAGCACAATAAGTACAATTTTTTAAACTATGAAAAACAACAAATTTGTACTTTGTCAAATTTGATCATATCATTTTCTAATCGTTTTGAACTTATGTGCACAATATTACAAAAAATTGTTTTAATATTTACACTGATTCTAAATGAAATATAATAATTATGCAATTAGGGAATACAAATATATATTTAGGGTAACCATGGTTCATGGTCTTATAAGAAAGTTTTTATTAAAGTATAAGCTAAGTGTATTCTTATTGAACTTGAGTAATTTAGACAATGCATTTGTTTGTATTGTGTGGGTACTTTTAACTTCTAAGTAGTATACTTTCATAATTTACTATGTTATACAACTTGATTAAGTTAGACATCTTCATCCCATATGTAGTTTAATGTATACTGACTTCGATTGTGAAATAGTGCACCTTTGATATGACGGGCCACAAGACCTAAAAAATATGCATTTCATAAGAAGTAGAGTTTTTCAACATAATATATACGTGTATATATACCAAGTTCATTCATCATGAGATTATTTTATCCAAGTAAAACGTTAAGTAATTACCCTTCAATGAATGAAAAAAGAGATACGGTAAGATTATTCACATGTATAGAACATTTTCATCCCTTTTATCCAAGCTCTAGTTGTGCATTTTAGTTCTTGACTAGTTTACTATGCATATATATATATATATATATATATATATATATATATATATATATATATAGTTAAGGAATTTCTCAAAGAAATACATGGAGGGAGGCACATAAATAAGTCTTCACAGAAGCATTTACCATGTATAATTCTCTATTTATCTATTTTTGTCAACCTACTAGGTTACAAAAAAATTAATATTTTGAAATATGATTTTCCATGTATTATTTCATTTAAGAATTTTGATATGCATAACAAAACTGATGTCAAACATTATATTTTATTATTTTTTGTATGTTCCTTTTTCATGATTATAAGATAAAAGCAACATGCACTTTGGATGGATTTTTTATCGCATATGTTTTGTCATAGGTGATATTTCCTAAATTCAAGCATATAGTTATGTATTTTCACATTTGTGATGACTCATTCCACACAATGAATATGCTAAGATTCCAAATAATAAGTCTATATCACTAAAGTGTAAGTATTAGCCCACTATTTCATAAATAATGTGTGTGAAAAAAATTATGTGCTCATGAATATTATTTTTTTATCTCTCGTATAGGTGTTCATTATGCTATAGAAAATGTGTAAATGACATAAATAAACTATAAAATCTTGCTAATAGGTTTTTTAACTCTATAACTAGTTACAAATTTTGTATCTAATTTGTCGCATTATTGTTTATTTGTGTCAAGCTATTAAGGTAAATATTTAACTAAACATTCACTCAAGTCAAAAGAGCCACAAAAAAATATTTCATGTCTAATGTGAAAAGTCAAGGTATTATAAGAAAAAAATGTATTATATAATTGTAATGACACTCAAAACATAAGATTATTATTCATATAGGAATCTGGTAAGATAGACCAAGTTCTATAAATGTAGGGGTCACACACTATGTAACTACCATTGTGTTAAGATACTAACCAAATAAACTATTATATCCATTCCCAATACAACATAGGGAACCTATATCCTCCATGAAATCAAGCATGTCATATTTAAAATACCTACCTAACCAAAAGAGTAAATACGACACCAATTTTCTGACATATATTATATAATATAGAAATACTAGGTCAACTTCCCATCTATTATGTATCCCCATTGGGAATTCATGGACACAAAAGATATAAACAAATAGTTATTGTCAAATAATTACAGTAAGGAGGGGGTAGTAGCATCTACTTTCAATTAGAAAATGAAATCTAAAGGAATAAATAATAACGTCTCACTGACAAGAAAGATAGCAATATATAAATTTTCTTAATTTTAGGCATTATATTTTATTGTTGCATTATTTCCATCACCAACATTTAACTAGCTTGGATGTATGAATTCCATAAGCTCTTAGAATCTCCTACTATTGAGGTTAATATCCAACTATGTTTTAGGTAGGGTTTCATGAAAATCCAACCTCTCACATCAAAGTGGCCTCACCAAGAGCCAACATCTATTAACAAACTATTAGTAGGATAGAAAGATATAATCTAATATTCAAAATAAATAATTAATCATATCAAGTCGGCTCATCAATATTTATTTATATTGTTATAATTGGCCTCTTGAATCTTCTTTTTCCCTATCTATTTTTTGCATTTATTTGTTATTTTTTTGCATGACTCAAATTATTTGATGTTGAAATTATCTTGTTGAGACACTATGAATCAGTTAGAACTTACAGTTCATACTATAAACATGTGATTTAATATAATAATGTCATGAATCACATATACTAAATTATTATGAGCATATAATATTAGGTGGGATAATAAAATATATACCTATCATATTTGAGAGGGATTCCAATCATGCAAGAATGACTACAACATAGGCATAAACAAGGTAGTGAAATTATGGACATACGTAACAAGTAGAGGGTAGGCCCTTATTAATCAATTAGGTAAAAATAAAGGGTACATACCAGCATGTACACTCTTCAAATTTTCAAGATAATAAAACCAAACTTAAGCAATCCTACTATAAAACAATAGTATAGATATGTTCCTAGTACATCAACATCAAGAAGGTTAGTGTAGGAGTTTGTTTTCTATTTAAGTTAATGTGAGGTAAGATTCCATCTTCTTGATATCATCATATTAGAGTGCCTCGTCATTTTTTTATAATTCACTCCCCACTATAATACCACCCAGCTAGAACAACAAACAATAACCAATATAAGAAATATACCACTTTCATGTATAGATGTCTGGGAGAATCAAAAAATTATTATAAAATCTATATAGTAATAATAGTCATGTATACATTAAAATGATATTAAATTCCCAGACCTAGATACATCATTTCAACATAATAGAAAATAGATATAGTCTAACATAGTAGAGATCAATCACATGAAAACATTCCACCACTATAAGTTTGTATATTGTAAAAGATGTTGTAAAGTAATAGTTTGAGTGCTCTCATTTTGCAAAATCATCACATACATAGATGCAAAAATACAAAGAATGTAATTAATTATAAGTTGGCATTGAGCATATTGATAATTTAATATAGAGTATTATAAATAAAACTATTATATATGTATATATGTACATAGTATCATGAACAAAATATATTACCACCATTTTTATTACCTGAATTCATTATGTAATTATGACCCATGTACTTTGAAAGGGTTCCTTCTTGATTGTGGTACCTTATTTTGAACTTACTACCGAGTGTGGTGCTATAAAATACCTCTAATTGCACTTGGTGTCCATTTTTTACACTATTGCACACATAAGCTAACACCATCTCACTTGTTATTGGAAATCTATAACAATGATCTACTCTAGATGTCTTGATGAAGCATAGTATTTTCCTATACATTCAAATGAAACCACAACAATGTAGAAAAGAAAACCTTTACTTGCAACATTGTTTCTTTCATATAAACTGAAATGCAAATAAATTATATGACTTTTACTCACATCATTAAATGCTTCATATATATGAATCCATACATATATAAGTTTAAGAAATACTACCAATCCTTTATTCTAATATCAACCGACATGAACCACTTACCTTTAGTTTGTGAAAAAAATCTAAAACATGGAATTTTCTATTCCAAGCCTAAAAACTTATAACATGCTAAAATTCTATAATGTCCTTGTTTATGCTTTAGATGAATTGTATTAATTCAATGGAGTCCAAATATATGAAATCAACTTTTTCTTAAACATAATCATGTTCTATTAATCTTAATTTTCTTTCTTAATTAGAAATTAATCCAGTTGATTGATATATGACACCAATTTTTATAGTCATATATACACGTTAATGATCATGCTTGGTTAGTTTCTTCTTAATATGGATTTCAAATTATGGTTTTATGTTGAAGTTTTCTATGGCCCTTTACTTGGGATGAATTTGTTGTCAGGACCAACTGGGCCGAGTTCATTAGAACGCAAGCCCATGTCATATTTTGTTCGTTTCACTCCTCTTGGGGAGTTGAAAGTTTTCAACTGGTTGGGATGGGAATCTGACGAGGTTCATGAGTTGGGTGTTGGGAAACACCTTCTCACACTTAAGATCTTCTTTCTATCTTCTTTGGCCTAGTTTTGTCTATATATTGCTAGTTCGAACATTAGGAGTATTGTTGGGGGTTTGTTTAGTCAATTTTGGAAGTGTTTCAAAGCTTGGTTTGGGCTTCATTCTTACACAAGCTTGTGATATTCATGAAGGTGAGTGTAATGATGTCTATCTTGCATTCTCTTCTTATTAAACCTACTCATAATTCATTGTAAAGCTAACATCATGCATTTTCATGTCTTAAAAATGTAACCTTTATGGGTTGTTATGGTTTTATGATGAGAAATTTGATACTCCCTACTTTCCTTACTCATGTGTATTGACCTGAAGTGGAAAATGTTAGTTTCTTTCCCTGAAGTGGAAAATGTTAGTTGAATATGTGCTTTTGTTTGAAAATTGGTGTTTTTATAATTGATTGAGTCATGAGTTAAGAAAACTAGAGATTCATGCCCCTTTATGTTTCATGTGATGTAAATTTAGAAATTTTCTAGCCATTATAATGTTGAAATTTTATAGTGAATGTGTTTTTTTCTCTAAATATGGTATTTTTATACCTTCTTGTACGTCGAGTTCTATCTTTATCATGTTGTATACCTTATGGATGAGTTTTGTCATTATGTTGTTAATGAATTAGAACATGCATATTTTTCATGATAAAAAGAGAATTGTTTGATGGCTTGGATATTTATGGATGATCTATGGAAAGGAAGTCAATTTTGGAGACAACATTCATGAATGTGGGACAACCTTGATGAACTTGGTTATGTTAGTGAGCTACATTTTGATTGGGAATTGGAATTTCAGTTCAGGATCTATGACAACCCGCCAATCTAAATGAAATTACTCAAAATCAAAACATCAATCAAACACTAATTAACCATGTTAGTACAAAATTTTAATTTACTAAAATTTCCAAACATTACATTAATGTCCAACTACTCATATATATATATATATATGGCTCATCTTTAATACCCATGCAGGTAGCCTGATTTTTTTGCTACCTGCCCATCCAAAAGAGTAACCATATGGTACATAAGAGTAATTATTGAGATCAAAAGTAACTCTGTGGTACACAAAAGTAACTCTGAGACCAAAAAAGTAACTATGCAGAAAATATACAGTCAGTAAATATATATATATATATATATATATATCTTTATATATATATATATATATATATATATATATATATATATATATATATATATATATATATATATATATATATATATATATATATATATATATATGCATGTGTGTGTACAAACCATGTAACCTTTCATTAGTTTAGTGGCCTTAGACACAACCTGTATGCAAAAAGGGTGTTTCCCAGATAACTATAACATTCACATTGTTCATTATATACAACCAAAAATTTGAGTCAATATAAATAATGTACTAACTCTCCTACCAAGAGCAGAGAGTACATGGATGAGTCTATGACTCTACAAAATGTAACCAACCTCTCAAATTCTATAGATCTTCAAATTGCACCTCCTCACCACCTTGTACCTGACCCCGTTGTTGATCACCTAAAAAGGGTGTGGAGACCCACAAGGTGAGACCCATATATAGAGATATGATATAACCTTCAATAATATTTATCGCTTACAAGCATGTTATAGACATTAAGCATTTAAGATAGATAGTGTTATAGAGTTGAAAGACTATGCAGCTTATACAAAATAAAAGGAAAAGTTAGAGTCACAAGTACAGATGATTTTTACTAATGTGAAATAAATCACATTTTTTTTTGGAAATAGGTAAATATATTGCCAAAAGAGAAGGGGTAGCTAAGCTACGCTATACATCAAACAAAAGGTGAGTGTATATGGGGCGTATGTAACTACAAAAAACCCCAGTATAACCTTGTTATGGGATTTAATCCCCTAATTAGGGTATGGTTGGCCATTACAGCATTAGTGATATCTACTTTTACAAAATGGAAGATGTCCTTTGAAGACACACGACCGTGAACCACCATATTGCGAGCTTTCCAAATATTGAAGCAGATGTTCGTGTAGCACAGCCCCGTGAACCTCTCCTCCTCTTTGTTCTTGGCATTCCTCCTAGCCAACTCGAGCATATCCACCAGGTTGTTGGATGTCCACTACCCCCATCCGTTCTTTAACCAAACCAACGCCCAGACGTATCGAGCCTTGGGGCACATATGGAACAGATGATGGTTGGACTCCTCCTCAGCACAAAATGAACATTTTGGGTTAACCTGCAAGCCCCATTTCGTGAGACTGTCCCTCATGATGTGTTTCCCAAGAATAGCCTTATAACAGGATACACTCCATTTGGGAATATGGCCATTCCCCCACACCATATTGACCCAGGGGACCTGTACACTCGCCTCTGTTTGGATCCATGGTTTCTGTTGGCTCACCAGCACATAGAAACCATCACCATCCTCCTCATAAAGATGCCCTACTACATTACACAACTTTGCCATGGCACTCCATACCCGTGAGGAATGATGTTGGACTGCAGGCGTACTATCGTACCACATTCTCATCCAGCTCGCCCAAATGCCATCTTTGTCCGTTAGGTGTCTGTGCAGCCTACATAGGTTCCCTTCTGCAACAAAGTCTTCGATCTTCTTCAAGTTCAGACCTCCAGCTTTAAAATATTTAGTCATAGTGTCCCAGGCTATGCCCCTTGCCTTGCCACTCCACATGAAATTGGTAATAACCCTGGTGATACTCTCGCAGGTTGGATTAGGGAGAACACACATATCACTCCAAAATCTAACCATGGCATGTATAACAGACCTTGTCAGCATCATTCTCCCCGCCATAGACATACAGATGCTCATCCAGCTAGCAACCTTTTGTCTAACTCTATCAAGGCAGTAGGAAAAGTTGCCAGCATGGACTCTACTCCCTGCAATAGGTACACCTAGATATCTTGTAAGCAACAACCCCATCTCCAAACCCACAACAGATTTTAACCTACCCCTTTGGGAGTCACAAGATTTATAAAGGTAGATCCGAGACTTGATATCACTAATATACAGCCCCGTGGATCGCCCAAACTTCAGAAGGATTTTCTTGTATTCTTTCAATCTCTTAGCATGCCCTATAGAGAACACCATAACATCATCGACAAATATGAGATACGATCTCACCTTCGTACCTCTAATCTTGAAGGCCCGAATAAGGTTCTCACCTTCAAATTTCTTGATCATCGTAGTAAGTCCCTCCATGATGAGGGTGAAGATGAGAGGAGATAGGGGATCCCCTGTCTTAGCCCATTAGAGTCTCTAAACATTCCCACCAGACCCCCATTAAGGAGGATAGAAAAGGACGTAGTGGAGACGCATTGTTTGATCAAGTCCACCCATCTCCTGTTAAAACCCATAGCTTCCATGATCTTCCACAAAGTATCCCATCTGACATGGTCGTAAGCTTTAGTAAGATCAATTTTTATGCACGCTTTCACATTCGATCGCTTGTTGTTGAAGCCCGTAATGAACTCAACCGCCAACAGTGCACAATCTGCTATCTTGCGGCCTTTGATGAATGTGCATTGTTCTTAGGAAATCATCTTAGGCAGCCACGTCTTCAATCTACTAGCCTGTACCTTCACCCAAATCTTGTACATCGTGGTACAACAGGTAATAGGTTGATAGTCATTGATCGAGGTTGGACACTCTACCTTAGGTATCAATTTAATGAAGGTGTGATTAGATGCACGCACCATGCCGCCACCCTACTGCAACCATTTCATGGCTTCCACAATGTCTCCTTTAATGTACTCCCACATAGCTTGGTAGAACTTGTTGTTCATACCATCTGGTCCAGGCGCTTTTTCCGGATTAATGGAGAAAACCGCGCACTTGACCTCCTCTATGTCACCTCCTTGCACTAATCATCATTCATTTCAGCTTTCACCCTAGCACTCAGAAAGATGGCCTCTTCAATGCTTCCTTGATGTCCTTTTTGATTGTACATATTTTCAAAGAAAGAGATGGTATGTCGGGCCATCTCATCTCTGCTGTCTACAATCTCTCCATCCTCATTTATGAGTTGGTGCACTGTTTCTCACATTTCCTTCTTTCGAACTTCTGAGTGGTACATTTTGGTATTCAAATCCCCATCTTTAATCCATTGCAGCCTACTCCTCTGCCACAACAACACTTCCTCTGCCTTGAGTAGTCTGTTCAATTTGGTTTCCGCCAGCAGCCATTGCTTGGCCTTGGCCTCATCGTCCAGATCTCCTCTGGCCTCCATAGCAGCTTTTTCATACACCCTTCTTGCAGCTATGTTCGTGTTCTTTAGGTTTATAACTTCTTTGGACCAGACCTTCAGACCACTCTTGGCGTTCTATGTCTTCTCAACCAACACGAACAACAGATTTCCTTCAACCTATATATCCCAGGCTTCTCTTTCCACCTTCTCAAACCTATCCCACTCACACCACCAGTTGCAGAACCGGAACGGCTTGATGATGGCTGGAGCATTAACCAAATCCATACGCATCCAGCCGTGGTCATTGAGGGGATCGTCTCCATACCTGATAAAGGAATTTGGCCACACCTTCATCCAGGCTTCATTGACGAGCCCTCTGTCCAAGATGCTAGCTATCCACCTATGGCCCTCCGGCTTATTCGACCAGGAGGTACCCCCTCTCACAGATAGGAGCTCAACCAGGGCAACATCATCCATAGCGCTATTAAACACCTCCAACATTCGATCATGAACCGGCAGCCTGCCATGTTTCTCATGCGATCTTCAGATGTTGTTGAAGTCCCCCCATGTGAGCCAGGGGACCTCGTCTTGAGTTGTAGTTCTGACATTCTCCAACAACCTCTTTCTTTCTCTCTCCAGGTTATCACCGTAGATGCTCGTCGCAATGAACACCATGCCTCCATGATTGCAGCAGCTGATCATGATCGCTTGGTCAGTCACACAGATCGACTCCATATCACACATATTTGGATTCCACCCCACAGCAATACGGGCACCATCCCTGATGCGATGATTTTGAGTCGCATTTATAGACCTGTTTGATATGTGTTTTATGCTTTTATTAGTCATTTTTATGGTTAATGTTGCATAATTCATCCACTTTGGTCTTTGCTACTATTTTATGTCAAATTCCCTTTATTTCATCGTTTTGAGCATTAATTGTCAAAATATTATTATTTGTGTGAATTTATGTGGTCTCGTGTTTGAATTTCAGTGAAAACTAGTATTTGCTTCCGTCGATACCATCGAAGGAAGTCGATACCATCGACCGGACCACAGGTTGCCAGCCGCGAGTATCAGCAAAGAGTCGATACTATCGACAGGGATGTTGATGGTATCGAGCTACCATCAGGTTGCTGGCGAGAAAGGAGTCGATACTATCGACACGATGGTCGATACTATCGACGCACGGAGGCTACATCGATGCTTAAAGATAAAACCGATGCCTATGCATGTCGATACCATCGACCCGAGTCGATGGTATCGAGTCGGTATTGGTCGCGATAGAAGAAAAGGAAAGAGAGCCAGCCGATCAGTGCATGGTCGATACCATCGACTCGCAACACCGTAAGATATGCGTTTTCTTTGGAATGATCTTAATCGGATGGCTGTGGTTAATTAGCGACCTAATGAGGGAGATATACCTAATGATGGCCGCCTGAACGTAAAAAGGAGGTCATTAGTTGCTGCACACATACCGAGGAGCAGTGGAGAGGAGAATGGAGGCCAGAAGCTCATACCAGTTGATCTGGATGCCGAAGAAGACAGATTCCACCACCGGAAGGTGGGAGGGCACGTGTTCTACGTGGAGGATCAACCGGTTCTTCTCTGTTCAGGGGTTTCACCACTCAATTTGGTTTTTCTCATGTTTCCCCTTTTCTCTACCATGCTTTGTCTTGAGATGAACATGCGGGGCTAATCCCCTTTATCTTTAGGACCGGGAGTAGCCCGGGGATTCATTGTATGACAATTTTATAATAGTAATTCATATCTTATCTCTTAAATCCGTGGTATAATTTCGTTTTCTCAATATATTGTTATGCTTGATCACCATAATAATAACCTAATGCCCTTAATCACTTTGAAAGAAGGATTAACGGTTGAAAAGAGACGGAATTCACATTAATTGACAAATCCCTTGAACAAGGTGGTGTAAAATTAATGGTGGATACTGAGAGATCGTTCATAATGCACCTAGTTTAGGGTATAGGTTACTACGACGATGGACCCGACCTAGACTTAGGTAGTGAATTGCACTACGACAATGGGCAATTCTGTTTTCAGGCCACTACCCGGATAGAGAGATAAAATTGAGTATCTATATAGAATTTAATACAATGAAAACCCACGGTGAAACCGTAACCCTAAAGATCTCCTTTGAATTGATTAAACCAACCTTTAATCGATTGTTTGTTTTGTTTTGTTTTTATTTTTCTTTTAATTTTAACAACAACTCTCAACTTGTTAATCGTCTTAGCTGATCGCGAGTAGTTAGTAGGAGTCCCCGACGATTGCACGTATCCATGAGTTCGACTCGGGCCTCACAAAGGCATGTACTACTCGACGCGTTCACTTGCATTTATACGCACGGTAAAATTGCGTCAAGTTTTTGGCGCCGTTGCCGGGGATACGGCAATTTGTTGGCACTTCGAGTGCTGTGAGCGGCCACTCTAGGCCACCTTTTTATTTTTTTTATTCCAAAAATTCATAATCTACTTTCTAAATATTTGCAATCGTCAAGCACTGTACTAAATTTCATCTTTCTATTTTCAGGTACTATGCATGGTGCAGACGTGTAGTACTGACTACACACGACACGCACCTGAGGTTCTACTAACGGGACCTGAAGACGAGGACGGGTATAATCAAGATCATCTAGAGGATACAGATTCTGAACCCGAACAAGACGAATGGACGAGCCACAGACAATATGGGAGAAGATCAAAGCTTCTTCCTCGTCTGCTTCAAAGGGGCCTATAAAGAAGCAGGGGCTTAACATTCCAACATACAAGATTGATCTTGCATTGATCAATTTGGTTAAGTCAAACGCATTTCATGGGCTTAAGAATGAAGACCCAGTTACGCATATCAGCCAATTTGTGGAAAATTGCGACATGGTCAAGATTGACAAATTCCCACAGGATGTACTCTATTTAAAATTGTTCCCGAGTTCTCTGGCAGGAGCTGCACGAGAGTGGTTGCACAATCTCGACAAAGAATATGTGGAATCGTGGGACCATATGGTTGAGGTTTTCTTCGAGAGGTTCTTTCCGCCCGAGAAGACCAACGATTTGATCAGAAAGATTCATAATTTCACCCAGAAGGCAGGTGAGACATACTCGGAGACGTGGGAACATTTTCAGATTATGTTAAGGAGGTGCCCGCACCATGGTTTAGATAAGGAGACAGAGGTCAAGATATTCTATTTTGCTCTCTCCGAGCATGATAGAAGTAACCTTGATTCAGCAGGTTCCATATTTTTCTTAAATAATACAGACACAAGGTGCTGGGAGATTATGAAAAACATGGCAAGGAAACAGTCTTGGGGTGAGAGGGAGACACCGGAACAAGTCAAACCTGTAGGTGAGTCCAGGGCCATCAAGGAACTGAATGACAAGCTAGATCTGCTAGCTAAGAAATTGCTTGCCAAGGAAGATGCATCATTTGATGAGGAAGCCCAAGTCAAATTTACGCAACAACAGGGCTATAGAAACAATAATTATGCTTGGAGGAGGGACAAGAAGTTCTCATGGAAGGACCCAAACAACTTCCTACAAGATCCTGATGCAAAGCCACAACCTAGAGTTGAAGATAAAAGCACCGAGTTGCTTAGTCAAATGGTGCAACAAAATCAAGAGATGATGAGTATGTTTAGTAAGCAGTTGCAATCTCAGGGAGACATTTTGACAAAGTTTGGGCAAACACTGCAAAGCCATGGAGCCCAAATGAGGGCTCTAGAGACGACCGTTACCAAGATTTCAAATGAAGTGGCGGCCATCAAGCACGCCAATCAGCAGAAACAGGCAGATGTGGTACAAACACACCATCAAGTTAAATATATGTCTGTGTTAAGAAATGAGGAAGAACCCCAGGTGGCAGAGATAAAGGACCAAAGCAAAATGACTTTTGATATGGAGGCGACACCGGCAATACCATATCCTCGTAGTTATTATGGATTGCCGGGCAGAAACACTCTTTTTAGGAAATCCCGCCAAGAGCCCATGATGGTTGCGTCCCCACCTAGGCAAGAAGAGCAAGTGAAGGCCATCTGTCAAGGTGCGGATACATCTATTGCGAGAGAGAAGACACAGCAAGTTATACTTGTTGATGATGTTCCAACAAAGTCCACGCTAGAGGGAGTAATTGAAGCAAGCTTAGGGGAGCTGGCCCCAAAAATCTCATATGTACCACCTCATAAGCGTGTTAATGCGGCAGTTCTGTCAAGTCTGGACATACCAAAGCCGAAGAAAGAGCACAGGCATTATAGAAAATTCTTAGAGATATTCAGAAAGCTGCATATCAACATTCTGTTGGTAGAAATGATTGAGAAGGTTCCCGCCTATGGGAGATTTATTAAAGAAATAATCAACAAAAAGAGGCGGATCAAAGATACAGATGTATGCCAGATGAATGAAATTGTGAGCTCAATCATCCATGGGAGCTTACCACAGAAGAAGAAGGATCCGGGGAGTTTTTATATTCCATGTTCAATAGGTGATCGACACTTCCCACGAGCTCAGTGTGATTCGGGAGCGAGCATAAATCTCATGCCGCTGTCCACATTTAAAAAGCTTGGGTTACATGACATGAAGAAGTCAACGGCAACCATAGAATTGGCAGATGGATCTATTGTGAGGCCACATGGAGTTTGCGAGAATGTACTTGTCAAGGTGGACAAATTCATTTTTCCAGTAGACTTTGTAATCATGGATATGTCGCAACTTAAGAGTTGCGAGATGCTACTAGGTAGGTCGTTTCAAGCAATGACCGATGTAGTAACTGCAATTGGGAGAGGTACGCTCACGTTGGGAATCGGTCAAGATCGCGTGGAGTTCAAGTTGCTGCACGATCCTTTGAGTACCTTCTCCAAGGTACCGAGTTGATAAAAAGCTTCAAGTCGTATAGCCTAAGATGTTAAATAAGGGCGCTTGTTGGGAGGAAACCCAACCATTGGTACCTTAGTTTAGTTCATTTACATTCGTAGTGTAATTTGTTTTTACTTAGTTTTTAGTATACAAAAGATACCGTGATTGGTTTGGTTCTTGTGCAGGCTGAGGCAGAGTCGATACCATCGACACACTGGTCGATGGTATCGACTGTGGTACAGGTTGGCGGCTACAAAACTCGCACTGCGTCGATACTATCGACGGCCTCGTCGATAGTATCGACCCACCAACAGGTTGCTCGCCAAGACAAGGTCGATGGTATCGACATGCCAGTCGATACCATCGAGATCTCTGAAGATTTACAGAAGAAATCGACTCGGGAAAGTCGATACCATCGACGGGCGTGTCGATGGTATCGACATCTTCAAGTGAAAAAGGCGGCGGCCGGTCTCGCGAGGATTTAACCTAATCAGAAAAGTCGAAACTATCGACTCGCGTCGATGGTATCGACCAGCCACGTCACCGATCCGCACGAACAAATCAACAACGATCGTGGCTTCAAGACAGTCTATCCGGGTGCAGCGTTGATACCATCAACCCACATCGATGGTATCGACACGTCAGCGATCCGGGTTTTAAGATCCAGCCATCGACGCCCGTCGATAGCAGTGAGGGGGTGGATAACATCGATAAGTGTCGATACCATCGACTCACGTCGATGGTATCGATGGGTCAACAGTGGCACCGGCAACATCTATTTAAGAGGAGGATTGACGTCAGATGACATCACACCTTCAGTGCAATCTTCCTCAACTTGTGCCGAGCGAGTTCTAGAGCCATCCTACCCCCACGACGAGTAGCACCGAGTGAAGGTCTTCATCAAGCGGAGATTAAACTCTCCAATCTTCACCGAGCTCTCTTTCTAATCCCCATTTCTTGTCGCAAACATGGTGCATGGAGCTGGCGCGTCATCTTCACGTGCGAACCCAGAGGATATCTAGGAGTTTGTGCCACCTCGTCCTGCGTCGGTTTCGCACCCGCGACTGATTCATCCATCTGCGGAGGTGAATAAGATCTACGAGGAGATCTTAAAGAGGAAGATAGAGCCAACCCGTTATGTCGAACGGAACTTGATCCGTGACTTGGGGTTCCAGGCCAACTTGGCCTACGTTCTTAAGGGACAGGCGCACCACACAACCCGAAGACCCGACGAGCTAGAATTCCATGCAGATGGGCAGCCATTCTTCGGCGAGTGGCCTACATACAAGGAATTGGTGGCAGAGTTCATGGCGTCGCTGGACGTCTGCGTCATGCCCAACGACGTTGTTGCCACTGACCGAGAGTGGATAAAGGGCCGGGTGTCGTTTCGGCTGTTCAACATCGACTACACCATCACCCTCCGAGAGTTTAATGCGATCTTCAACTGGCATCATTCGCCAAACGACTACAGGCAGCCGGACAACCGCACCGACTACGACGCCATCTTCTCCGAGCTGGTGACGGTGCCGCAAGGAAAGTCGGTGAGCTACCACAATGCCGCGGTAGCTGATTTTGAGCACCCTTTCATCCGGATACTACACCGGATGCTCTGTTCGATGATGTTTGCTAGGGGTGATCTATCCCTTAGCAAATTCCAGGAGCCGGATCTTTTCTTCTTGTATAAGCTCCTGAAGCGTCAAGAGTGCAATTGGGGTGCCTTCTTTCTGCAGAGAGTATTGGCAGTGAAGTGGAGTATGAGGAAAGCACCAATTCATTTTGGCGGGCTCATCACCAAGCTGGCTTCATACCTCGGCTTGAATTTACAGTCGCTCACTCCTCTATCTACTAGGAGCAAGGTGAACTTGCAACATTTGCACCGGTCCAATCTCCTACTTCTTCGAGATGGTTTGGCATATGCGCATTGCCACGTCAACCACGCCTACCAGGAGTGCTCATTGCCTGATCCGGTCTTCGACATCAAAGGGGCGCAACACTTCCAGTGGCCAATCATAGCCATCACCGACTCCGATGAAGAAGGCGACAACGACGGTGGCAACGACAGAAATGACGACGAGGCTGAGGAGGAAGAGGAGGCATTTACACCTCTTCGAGCACGAGTGGCACCACGGAAGCATCCTCGGATGCATCTGGGTGCATCTTCATCATCACAGCCTCCGCCACCACCACCGCCCTCGCAGCCAAGTGAGGATGCCTATTCCATGCAGGGTATGTATGCTAGCTGCAAAATATACAGCAGACGCAGCAGCATCATACTGAGACTTATGCCGGTATTCATGACACTACGAACCGACTTCTGGACAATCAGCGCACTATTTTTGAAAATGAGCGTCTCATCCTCGACAATGTACAATTCATGCATGATCAGATGAACAGGATGGAGATGCAGCAGCAGCCGTTTTATGATCATTACTGGAGCCAAAACTATTTCGGGGGGTATCCACAACCTCCACCCATGCCCCAGTATGATCCTTCTTTTCAGGGGCAGTACCCGTCTTGGGACCCCACGGTGCCGCAGTACCCACCTCCACCACCACAGGAGTGATCCGGTATCACTGTTCCAATCTTTAAGTTTGTTTTTGACTATGAGGCCATAGTCGAATTCAAGCTTAGGGGGGCAGTTGGAACAACTTTATCTTTTACTATTTTTAGTTTTTAACTTTATTGTTTGTGTTCTTGTTATTTGTTTCTTGTGTTTTTAGTTTTTGTAGGATCCACATGCTATCTAGAGTAATCGTGGATGTCATAAAGTTTGTGTCATCTCATTAATTGTGCATGGGAAAATCAAGGGAAATTTAAAATTTTTGTGTGTTTGGAAAGCTTCCCTAAGATCCAAATTAGAGAGGGACTCCCATCCATCCGGGAACGAGGTGCTAATATGTTCAGAAACTGCTCGCCTTATTCTTGTCTCGAAACAGAATAGAAGGGTAACATGTTGGCTGGTCACCACCTTTAGTAGCCTCCTTTGTTTTTCGGCTAAGGAGGCCCCTCGCACATTCCATGCGAGGACGGACATGATTAGTCTTGTTTGGAGCTACTCCCCTCACCGAAGTTGCTCCTAGTTTTCTTTTTCTTATTCATGCTGCGGGTTGCCCTTGGGCTCCTGCTCCTCACTGTGGTGTCGACCACCTCATCTTCCACTACCTGGTTCTCAAGGGTAGCAAACTTATTAGCCGAGCTTACTCCCCCTATGCCTCTAGGTCCTCCTGCTTCAAATATCGGGTTGGGTATCTGGGTGCCCTGGGCCACCGTTGTTGTTGAGCCAACATCCCTGACCTCTACCGCCATAGCAGTTGGTTCATGCCTTGAGTCGAGCACATCCACCGCATCCGTTGGCTGGGAAAACGCTCCGCATACAGATGCTTCATGAGAAGTCGTAGGCTGTGTAGCCACCCCACTATCAGTCGCTTCTAGAGCAGCCGCCAGCAGTGTAGCCGGTTGTTCACCGCCTGCAGTTGGTGTCCTTCCTTGAGCCGTAGGCGCCTTCGACTTTCTTCTTCTAGGTCTCCCTCCGGGAGCATCAGGAACAATAGGTGGTGAAAGTTTTGTGGCTTGACGCTCACCTGGGAACTGCCCTATTTCGTGCTCGAAGACATAGTAGGTACATATATTACTAAAAGGAAACATAGCAAGGATCATCATCCAATGTGATTGATCAAGTAACCCTAACAGTTATATATTTAATTAAGTCCTAGTTCGACATGTACCACTCAAACTACTATTTGACCATTGTGAAGTCAAAATCAGCCCTGTATAAGATCTAGAATGACTGGAATCCTAAAGATATGTTCCCCTCAGTCAGTAAGAGTAACAACCATAGTGTCACGTCGACCCAACTACAAAAACAACCAAGTCTATCCTGAGAAAACATGCCACGACACTAGAAATTAGGGTATAAACCTTCAAATCTGAGTTATAACTCCATTCACTCTCAATGAAATCAATGTCTGAGACAAGACCTCATCCGCACTACAAAAACTTTGAGAATAGGATCATAGGTATATATCGTCCCTACACTCAGAGATCTCAATAGTATATGACTATGAGCTCCTTTTGGGATTAGCCATTTCACTATCCAAAAATTTCCGACACTGGATAGTTTTGTAGTCATAAAGCACTACATGATTAAGGTTACGCTTGATTACTTAAGTTAGTTCAATATTTTTTACTGCATCAATCAAGTTACATACAAATACCCTAAAGATTCCTACAAACTAATTGGGGTTTACAACCTCAAAAAATATTAAACATATAAAATATTTTAATGTCACTCTATCCAGGCCTATGTATCCACCCTTGATCATTAAGAGAAACAAGACACAATTTTGGGCATGTAGAAGCCTACTAGGGCACTTATGTACAAAACAACATAATTTCATGCAAGAATATCACAAGCATATGGAACTTGTACCGATCTTGTTGAGTCATAAGAAATACCATAGCCATAATTTTATTATAAATGTCCAATGCATGTAATAGTTATGGTATTTCTAAGAAAAAGGCAATAATACACTCAAAACTTATTATAGATGAGCTACATTCAGTACTAGGATTTCATCCGACAATCATTATAGAACCATAATAGTGTTTATAAGTCCTAAAATTTCGTAAGATACTCAACATACTATGAGGATTAGTACATGAGTCATTCTTTGGATATCAAAAATCACTCAAAGCACTTATATTTGGAATTTTTAGACCTTTCATATTCAAAGGATAGTTCAAACTACAGTAAGAAACGTTAATAAAGGCTGAATTAAAGCTTCAAAACTTGGATCATCATTTGGTTATATAAATCAATACCTAAAAATACTATCTTTTAGCATTCTAAGAGTTTCTGGAGCAAGATTAAAGTAATGTATGTAGAAAGTAGGTAAGAAATGCTTTTAAAGTTATATCACTCGCCTTAGAAGAGAAGAAAATTTAAATATACAAGAGAAAACTCCAAAATTAGAAACATGATATCAAGCTTTTTCCACCAAAGCTCCAAGAACTCCTCCTAATTCCCCAAAATGGTGTTTCTATAGAAAAGGGAAGGAAGAGAGAAAGTTCTTAGACCCTATGTATAGGATTCACCATGAAACTTGGCCGTAGGAGAAATAAGGCTGAAGAACAACAAGGAAAATGGTTAAGAGATAAGGATCTTACACAAATGGGGCAAGAAACAAGATCAATGGTATTAGATCAATCAAAGGAGAACTCAAACTCGACCATGCATCCACAAAATCCCGCCATCCTTGAACTTGATGGTTTTGTGTCGGTCTCCGAATCATATTACCAAGATCGCTAAAGATGATAAGAGAGAAAAGGGGGTATTTATGGGTGAGTGGAAGTCTGTGTGGTTCAGTCCAATTATCATGCAAGGAATCATGTCGAACCAAGGTCTCATCAGGCGCAAGAGAAGATTGCGCTCTCATCACCCAGAAATATGTCAATCCAAATGTCACTGGTCAAGCCTTGTCAAAAATCTTGTCGATCAAAGCCAGGTCATTGGTTAGGCGCACACCCACACACCAAAACTTCATCGATCGATGGAAACCTTTGGTTAGTTAGCTAATGACCTCATCGGCCAATGAGTTGGCATGCTCTTTGTCAACCATCGACCGTCGATTGCCAAACTCATTAGGCACTAAGGGACTGTCACTACTACAGAAACAGCCTTTGGCATCGGTTGTTTAACCCCCTTTGGCGTCGGTTTCTGAGCGACGCCTATGTGGGCGCCGCTAAAGGTCGAACACTTCGGCGTCGGTTTTTTAACCGACGCCTATTTAACATATAGGCGTCGGTCTTTTAGTAGATAACCGACGCCAAAAGGGTTCGCGCCACAGAAAACAGTGTCATCTAGGACACATTCTGCGTCGGTTATCTACTAAAACACCGACGCCTATACTTCAAGATGACACGGCCGTGCTTCCCTGCACGGCCGTGTTTAGTACTATAGGCGTCGGTTTTATATGAATAACCGACGCCTTTTCCACCACGGCCGTGCTATCCTGCACGGTCGGGTTTTTTGTACTATTAGGCGTCGGTTTTTATCAAATAACCGACGCTGTAGGTCTTTGCTGACAGTTTTCTGTAAATAACCGACGCCTATATCTATTTTTTTTTTCATATCATTTTGCAGGCCTGCTGTGGCTGGTCAGCAGGATGAGAACCTGCAGTTCAGTTTTCTGAACTGCAGATTTACGACATCCATTGATATCAGCCTACAAACAGGCCACAAACCTGCAAAATTCACAAAAAATAATTCACACAAGTAGATACATTCGGACATCAATTCAATTCTCACATTCACACATATAGAAACATTCAAATACATGTATTAACATTCAAAAATATTCATTTACAAAGTATCATTCATTATCGCTATCAACATCCCAATTATATCTTACAGTTGCCACTGCTTGTATGGCTTTTGCCCATTCTTCTCTTATTTCATTTAATGCTTCCATCGTATATGGAGCATGTATATTTTTTAAGCGTTTACCTGTTGTGTTGTCAGTTTTAAACACCTGCAAAGAGAATGATGTATATATATAAGTAATAATATAAAAATAAGATTGATATATTTCATACTAACTAATGAGACTATATATAATACCTCATGTATGGTATCGATGTCCAATGCGGCATGTCGGATAATCATCTGCATAAATCGCATCACATAGTATGCGCATGCCCAACCATTGTCTTGTGTAGCGCACTATAAATTGAAACATACAAAATAATACAACTAAGCACAATTCACATCAATAATATATACATTGGAGTCGGGAACTTACTTGTACGTTCTGCCAATTTATTGGCTGGTTCTTTTTCCTTGGGACCATTCCTACAGCCTTTTTGAATGCATCTAAACCCCTACATATTAATATAACATAGTAAATTGCATAAGTAAATAGTAATGTAATAACAGATGTTAACAAATACAAAAATGAAATATTTCTCACCAGAATAATGGCATTCTCATTACGTGTCCAATTTTAGTGTTTAATGTACTTCCCGCGGGATCTAGATAATAAACAGTGAACGTCCCGGGGACAATAACTAGTAATTCCCAATGTCTACCGCTAGAGGTAAAAAGTTAACAATTAATAACTCAAGATGCACAATAAAAATGGAATTTTCTTAAGTCCAAATTATAAATAAAGTAAACTTACTTGACATTGAATGGAGCTATTATTATCGTCTTCTTTTGCTGACCAAAAATTGTAAAAGCATCTATACAGTATTGTTGAACATTATCAGGGTCTTTAGCTACCAAACTAATCAATGAAGGAATCAAAAATCCCACATGATCAAATGCAAATTGTTTGCAATGATCTTCGACTAAGTAGCTGCAAAACATGTATTACGTATGCATTATTATATAAGAAACCAGCTCACCAGATCTTACACAAGGTATACGGATGTATAAATAAGATCTCACCTTATCCATGTCTCTATCATTGATGTATTCAACCACTCATACATAAACAGCTCAATAATATCTTGTATAAATAAAGAGCTATCGTATGATTGTCCTGCATAATCTGCATCTAAAGAAACAATTATAGGGCAATGTATATTATGTGCCCGTATCCAACATGCCATTCCCCTACAAGCAGGACCTAACGGGTATGTTAGGTCAGTTGGAACCCAACTTGGTAATGCGGGAAGTGGAGGTGGAGGCCTAGGTGCTCCGGTTGTCTTCTTTTTAACCTATATATATAATTTCAGATCAGTTGACCTCATATATACACATTAACAATGTTAAGTAATGTAAATTTATCTTACAATTTCAGTAGTGTAGACGACATCTGCTTTGGGCCACAATATCACCCCGCCTTCTGCATCAGCAAGTGTATCAATATCCGGGTGGGGATATGGCAATGTAGCTTCTCTCCAATCGGGTAACACACGTATCGGGCTCACACGAACGTAGCCCTGTGGCATTGGAGTCCCGTGAAACATTGCCCCAGGAAGGGATGGGTAAGCTTGCGCCTCTGCAACAACGTAGTCTTGCATTCTTAAGCGGCATGGCTTCAATGCCTACAAATTTACGTAAAGAATATTATACATATATACATATCATCTTGAAAACATAACAACTTGAAAAGACTAACTACAATATCATAAACAATACTTACAGCAGACGTGTTAGGCGGTGGGTCTACAGGATTACTTGTAGTCTGTACATCAGGAGAAGAGTGGGTCGCCATAGGCTGATTGGAAGCCTAAGATGCCTGCCACCACAGCAATTCTTCCTTGACCTTCTCAGCAACTACATCGTTGACCTTCTTAGCAACTATATCCTCGACTCTCTTATTCTCCTATACATGGATAAAAGAAACATTAGCTTCTTATTATTGAATTTCCTTTTGCAGCAACATTCTAAAAAAAGTATAGGTTACCTCTTCTTGTGAAAGTCCCCCTCTGGGTTTGCGCTGGGATGACCCAAAGAATGCTTTGATGCCCACATCAGCACCTGCACCCCTAACACGTCCAGGATGCTCTGGGTTACCCAGAGCAACTGTCAATTCATCATGTGTGCCCTGAGGGATGAACGTGCCTTGTTTCCTCTGCTCGTGCAGCTCCCGCTAATCACCATCAACAGAAATTGGTAAGTTAACAAATAATCAATATTCAAACGATTGCTCTAAGAGTTGTATTTTACCATTTTCGCAGCCGCCTCAGCAGTTACGGGCTTGTTTATTTCACCCTTCTTGTTTTGCCTCCCAGCTATCCAGATATCATGGCGAGGCATGGGTGTGGCAGACTCCTCAGTAGCAGCAGACTCCTGAGTAGCCGCAGACTCCGCCTGTAGTCTTTGGCGAACGCTTGCATAGCCTTTTGGACCCATAGTGTGGTCATGCACATTCAGTGCACGCCTTGCTTTTTGTGCGTCATTGAGGGCCTAGTTAGTATGCACATTAATGATTTGGTTAGTAGCACTAAATGTTAATCTTGAATAGGTGAATACAATGTATATTAATTAAATTGGGAGTGACGCCTAATACCTTGAATTCTTCAGATTTTCTTGAAGCAACAAAATTGTCCCAATCTTCTTTGTCCAAGAAGTTCCATTGTTCAAGGGCTGACTTCTTCTTCTTATCACCCTCTTTTATGTATTCTCTGTTCAGATTTGTCCTATAATTCCTAAGCATCTTTCCAGCGCGTTGCATCACACTTTTACGATGCAAATTCTCATCCAATGCAAACAAATTCTGTAAAATAGAAATGTTATTAACTAGTATCCAAAATAGAATTGCAAATAATAGAATTTGTAATCTACAAAATAGAATTGCAAATAATAATAACTCATGCATAAATCCTTCCATATCAAGTCTTTTTTCCCCTGAGGAACTTTATGCCAATTATCATACTTAACACCACAATGGCTCCGAGTGGTACACCCAAGATAGTTTACAAAAATATTGCGGTTCACTTTAATTGCATTTCCTCCATTATCAAACTCCACAACCAATTTGGATCCACTGCCACTTAGCGCTATTAACTTCTTCAACAGAGTGATGCCCCTTTTCTTGTTAAGTGTTTGGTGCTGCGCATCAAGTTGCTCCAGTGCTTCAGTGGGTACATGTGCATCATCAACCTAAATTTTGACAAAAATAAACACACTGAATTAGCCCAATATAGAAATATAGGATATATGACATAACTAGAAGATAATGAATTTTATAGAAATACAGAATATGTTTTTAGAACTTACATTGGTATCCTCTCCATGCTCGTCATGGACATCATGCTCATCATGGACTTCATGCTCATCATGGACATCATGCTCATCATGGTCAGCCATCTGAAAATGTCATTAAAAAGGCAAACATTTAGCATTTGTATTAACTATAAAAAGGCAAACATTTAGCATTTGTATTAACTAGAAAAGGCAAACATTTAACATTTGTATTAACTAGAAAAAGGCAAACATTTAGCATTTGTATAAACATACATGTCTCTCAAATTGTGATCTTTTATCAATTAACAATCCTTCATTGTGATATCCGCGCACATATAAGTCATCATTAGCTTCAATATTTTGTGGAGTTGGCAACCTAACTGAGAATGGACTGGAGTCATCATACTTACCATAGTACTCTTTTTCATCTATAGGATCTTCAATGAATTGTCTTTTACCATGAAGAACAACCGACCATCTATCATTCGCAGGATCATTGATATAGAATATTTGTTTCGCCTGTGATGCCAATATGAATGGTTCACCCTTCTCGCCAATCTTTTCAAAGTTCACCAAAGTGAAACCCAATTCATCCACTATAACTCCTTTGGTGTTATCAACCCAATTACATTTAAAGAGCGGAATTTTGAAATCTATGTAGTCAAACTCCCAAATGTCCTCAATGACACCGTAATATGACATTTTAGCTTCATGTGGACTCTTATCCTTTGCACTTGCAAAGTACATAGTCGACGCTTGAAGAGTGACCCCACTATTTTGGACGACACTCTTATCATCTTGGCGCTTTGTGTAATATGTGAATCCATTAATGTCAAACCCTTCATAATACATAACATTCGGTTTTGGTTTAAAGGCGAGGCATTTGATAGTTTCTGTAATATCATTTGGTGTTTGAGATAGTTGATGTAAAACTTTATCTTCAAATCACTTAGTAAAAGTCTTATTATGCTCTCTAGAAAGCCACATTGAACTTGCTCGAGGATGTTGTCTCGAAATTTTCTCAAAAACCCAATACACATTATACACTTACATCCTAAGTGAGATTAGGTGTTCAAGAACAGTCCCAAACCGGGGACTATCCAAGATTTACTCCTAATGAGTCAATCTTGGACGGGTTTCTAGGCCAACAAACACATTTGATGTCATTCTTATATATAATAAATGTGTACCACCTATCCCATCCTTGAACACCTAATCTCACTAGTAAGTGTATAATGTGTATTGGGTTTTCAAGAAAATTTCGGCAGCATTTCCCCGTTGTTCTCTAAGTACATATGTACTTGGAGAACAAACGGGGAAATGCTACCGAAATTTTCTCGAAAACCCAATACACATTATACACTTACATCCTAAGTGAGATTAGGTGTTCAAGAACAGTCCCAAACTGGGGACTATCCAAGATTTACTCCTAATGAGTCAATCTTGGACGGGTTTCTAGGCCAACAAACACAATAATAGATATGTGAATCATATCATTAAGAGCATGATTTCTTGTTAGGTCATCATAGGTCATAATAATCCACTAGAATTAATGAGCAAAAAATGTCTCATAGTGTTAAAATAGACTAGACATCTAATTAAGAACAAACAATAAGACAAAGTTAATTTAGCTCAATTAAATGGAACAGAGTCAAAGGAAAAATTGTAAAATGATTTTCATCGAGTTAATTTAGCTGGCCATTAAATGGAATAGAGTCAATTAAATGGAACAGAGTTAAATGGAACAAAGGAACCCTATAAAGATGTTTGAATGAATCTAAACTAATTAATTTGATTAGAAGCTGAAAATAGAGTCAATTAAATGGAATAGAGTCAATTAAATGAAACTAACAAAGTTAATTTAGCTCAATTAAATGGAATAGAGTTAAATGGAAGAAAGGAACCCTATAAAGAACCAATTTCGCGCCTGGGTAGGTCGGCAGGTACCTGGGCAAGCGAGCAGGGTGAGGTCGAGCTGGTCGAGTACGTGGGCGGCAGCGACACCGGCGAGCTCCAGAACCACCGGCACAAGTCAGGCAGGTAGCGGCAGCGACTCCGACGAGCAGGGAGCGGCAGACGGCGGCGGGCAGGCAGGCAGCGGAGAAAGAGCTGCAGGCAGGCGGCGGTGGGCAGGCAGGCGGAGGAGAAGGAGCGGCGACACGTCGGTGAGCAGCAGCACAGGAGAAGGGGGCGCGGAGAAGAAGAAGAAGGCAGCAGCAGTGGCGGCGCGGCGGCACTGTCGTGGAGAAGAAGGAGCAGAGAAAAAGGGAAATCGGCGGCGACAGCAGAGAAAAAGGGCAATCGGCTCGCAATGAAACAGAAGAAAGGGGAAGAGTCGGGCATCGCAGGATAATAAGTTCCCAAATAGCGTCGGTTGTTTTAAACAACCGACGCTAAAGATGTTTAGGCGTCGGTTGTTTTAAACAACCGACGTCCAATTGGACGATATTTTCACGAAATTATTTGGCGGGAACCACTTTCAGCGTCGGTTATAAAAGGATAACTGACGCTGAAAGTGACACTTTTCGCACAAATTTCCATCGCACATACGCGTCGGTTTTTTATCTACATAACCGACGCTGAAAGTGACACTATTTTTTTTGCTCGAAAATTGGATTTCGCGGGCGACTTTAAGCGTCGGTTTTTTATAAACAACCGACGCTGTATTCAAAGCGGTACCCATGTCTGGCTGGTCTTCGAATATAGACGTCGGTTTGCCTAAATAACCGACGTCTAATATTATAGGCGTCAGTTTTCCTAAAGAACCGACGCCCAGAAAAGCGACACTGAATGATGTTTCTGTAGTAGTGTGTTGGCCAAACAAATAAGCTACATTTTTTTGAACGATGAAAGCACTGCTACTACTACCAAACAAATTATACAAGAATAAATACCATAAAAAATCAAAAGCAACCAAAGGAGAAAACTATAATTTTCTTAATAAAATCATGAAGCAAATCAAGCAAGTGTTAAAATTATGTTTTCACCCCCAGAAAAGGGTAATTTATGTAAAGGTCCACAAGTTACATGGAATTGTATAAGTTGAGAAAGCAAGGTCTATTTTGATTCAAATTTCAAACATAGCTTCAGCCACTAGTATGCATCATAAATTCGAATTAACTTATTTTATGATTTAATTAAAGTTAGGGGCCTTGTAGGAACCCTTCAAAGAAACATGGTTCCCTGCTATTTGGTTTTTTCATGATCATGTTTTGAGGTTTATAATATTTTATTTAATATATTAGTATGCTTATATGCTTCATATAAATGCTTTATTGTACATGAAATACGAGTAAAATGTTAAAGTGAAATTTAAATCATGTAGTTTCATGATACAATAGAACTATCTTAGTGTTCAAAAGTCAAGGTAATGAAACAGGTGAGCTTGTTCCAATATTGGATTGTGAGAATGTATTCAGAGTCATATACTGCATAGTATACATTAGGTAATTGATGGTCCATACTAGGTATAGTTTCCCTTAGTAATGTAATGATGGATGTGAATATGAGTGTGTTTGAGGTTGTATCTCTATTTATACATAAAAATATGATTGAGAACCATGTGATTATGATATATATGGGTCTTTGTACACATGAGATAGGTGTAACTAATAGTCTGAGTACCTAATAAGGACCTGAGTTTGTTATGAAACTTTTTGGTCGATGAGCTCATACTTGAAATACTCATAATGATTGAGGCACGTTAGGATCTTATGGAGATTAGTTATCATAAGATCATGTATAGTAAGATAGGGAACTTGATAATCACTATCTCATAGTTGTGTTGTGCACCTAAAACTAACCATGACTTCAATAATAAAACATGTAATGAAGTTGTGTAGAAGTATTACTACTAGAAAGCAATACAACAACATCAATACCTTGAGACAACTTACATCGTTCATTGTTATTGGATTCTAAACATCATATTTAAAATTTTATTCCATTCATAATGTATTTTTAATAGAAAAAAATAGTTTGATTTATTAGTTATGTTGTTAAACGATCCTAGTTTGGAAAAACTTTTTAGTCATGTCCACATTTCCCTCCACCCATTTCTTTTTCATCCTACCAAGATACCCACTACAATTTATATCCCTAGATCTGTCTTCTCCATTGGCATCAGGGTGACAAAGCCATTGTAGATTGAGAGTGGTTACACCCTAAGACCAAAGTCTATATAGGGCACTTTCCAAGGGAGACATTGTTGAAAGGGAAAGGTGTGCTCACAGTGGTTGTCGAACCCATCAATGGATCTGTCTGGGGTGGTATCTTCCTTGTCTATCCATCTCTCTCATCTTCATCTACAACTATAGGGATGCATTGTCTAGGATCCCCACCAACTCCATCATACATAATCTGGTCATCATCTTCATGACTGTCTAGAATTCTATCAACTCCAAATTGACAACATTAACTGATCCATGAAAGAGCTAGATACCATCAAGCTAGTATGGATGCCAATGAACCTTCATAGAACTTCTAATTGATGTTCACCGTCTGTAAGAACCAATGTTGTGCCAAGAATGAGGTAAACCCCTACTATGATTATTTTTAAGAGCTTGTGAATTTTGTTCGGTTCACTCACAAGCATATCTACCTATTGTCCCTTCCTCTCATCCCAACACGCACCATTCCTAGTTACTCTTCTTTTTGTAGAAACCTTATTTCCTTCCCTTCCTAATCCCTTATCCATGTCTTATTTTCTATCTCCCCATTCCTGGCTTCTTCCCTACCCTATTCTTCTCTCTCTGCACTCTATTCCTAGATAAAGAGTAGTTAGAAAACCAGAACCCAAGGTTGTAGATGACCATGATATCTCAATTTAGATATGTAAGTTTATTGTGATCCAAGTGTGTTGAATATAGATAAATGAGTGGTGATAAATACATGGAATCTTTATTAGGACATTGTATAACCCTAGATTTCTAGGGCAATGGGATCTAGAAAAACCTTAATGACATATTTCAATTAGGTTGTCAGATTTTTGGTTTAATAATGCACACATTTTTCACTGTAAGCTAAATTAAAATTTTGAAACCACTATAGGGGGGAAACCATGCTTATATTAACAAAATGATGGGTTTACTAACTTCTAACTACTTTATGCAAACAGTTATCCTTCCTTCAGGATCCCTTTTACTGAACAAATATTCAAAGAACTCAAAACAAATAACTTTCCACCATATCTTCAATGTTCAATGGACTTCCTAGATTAGGTTTCTCAAAAGGTATAGGACTCCTCCTTTATTTTTCATATAGGATCACTAGGAATATCATTTTTATTCTTAAATTCAGCCTTTAGTTCCTTACTGGAGTATTTACATTTGATTATGCTAGTAAACATTTATTTCTCATCATTTGACTTATTGTTGTGGTATGGTTGGCCCATTTTGACCTACTTATAGTTATGGTGATGTGATTTTTCATATTTTTTACTCATCTAGTTATATATTTTCGTGCAAAAACTACAATAGTTAAATTGAAAGTTGTTGTACATGTTTTGGTAAATCTCTTTAAGCCATTACTTTTTGTGTTTATAGGGTTGAAAATGTCAATCAATTCAGTTGACTAACTACATTCAATTAGTCTGGATATTATTGTACATATTGGCTACATACTCATATATAGTTAAATATACTTGATTTGTATTACCATTATTATTAGTGTGATACTACATAAACTTGGAAACCTAAAACAATAAGCGAGATCTAAACTCTTTGTGTAGGTTTCTTTGTCCTCGTTTTAAAAATGAATTTCTCAAAGGAATACATAGGAAGAGTATAAATGATAGATATTCTATTTATGTGTTTAAAATATCTCTACGGTGGGATAATTACTTATATAGTACCAAGATGTACAAATTAGGATTTCAATTTGCATTATGTTGCTTGGTGTATTAAAACTTCAAATTTAGTGATAAAATGGTACTATACATGTATTTGTATATATATCTACACATCTGGTATATTCATATGATAATGTTGAATGTTAAGGAAGAATCTAAAGATCCACATGTTTTCAATATGTTTGTTTTAATACCTTAGAAGAAAAACATGTAGTTATATATTTTTCTGGTAAAGGTTATAACCTTTAATACAAAACCCACTCGTAAGACATGAAGTGCATGGTTTATTGGATATATTGGTAAAAAAGAAGAGATAATCCACATTAATCAAGATCAATATTAGCATCAAATGATGTGTGTACTTAAAATTGAAGTATCCTATCATCTAAAAATATCATCCTTCAGAAGATGAGAAAATTAAGAAGAAAATCATTGATGTCCATAATGCCCAAAAGTTTTATTGTTCTTGAAACCTCATTCATTAGTTAAGACAAACTCCATTAATTTTCTCTAAAAATTTCTTCATCTAACTTTGTGTGCAATTGGTTTCATTCTTCCACTACAACTTCTGAATTTGCTTCATATTTTCCTTGTTGTTGTCGAACTAGACTATGATATAATATTGCCTTGTGGATGAGAAAGTTCATGTAGCATATGTAATTTCACCTGCTTATCCTTCTATTCTGTTTTAGTTATGATAATGGAAACAATATGTGAGATGTCTTCATCTTCTAATGGATCAAAAAAATTGAATGCACATGTGATATGACTCATCTCCTTCCGGATCAATGATTGAATGTAACTTTTTTATAATAGTTACCTTGTGTTCAATACATCAACTCTAGATCAGTTTGTTAATCATGAAATATGTAGTAGTAGGTGTTGAAATCTATTGTACACTACTTGTATCTAAGGTATTTTTCTTCCCCTTTCTTATCCGAACCTTAGACAAAATAATTGTAAATGTGGGAATAATTGTATCTATATCCATGTGTGTATTCATCTTGTCTTCTATATCCATTTTTGTATCATCCTCGTTACCATTCAGAACTATGAATTTATTATTGCTCATGTGATGTTGTTGTATCCAATGGATTGGTTGTACATGTTTTTTTTTTCCAGTAGGATAGAGTGTATGATATGACCAAACACTACCTACCGCATTTGTAAGATCCTTAAATTTTGCAAAGTCAAGAAAATAGTATGGAATTTATCAAAGAATTTCAAGCTCAATAATGTGACATTGGAAGATAGGATAAAGGATATGAAATTATGTTAGTGGAACCTTAGTTGTGCAAATAAAGGTTCAATGGACCACTTGAAACCACTTTGAGGCATGAGTTCAACCCATGGCCCAAGTAAGGCCAATGGGACTATTTTCTTTACAAATAGGTCCTTGTGGAACAAGTTTATGAAATAAAAGAATTTGTACATAAATTAATGATAATGCCTTTGTGAGTTGTTGTATAATCAATATAGGGGATAATAGGCATGTTTCTAAAATATTATAAGATAATTTATTTAATGGAGTTATTATCTAACATTGACTAAATACAACTTTTAGGCACCAAATAAGTCACGATCTAATTTATTTGGAACACTTGAATACAATAAGGACAATAATGTAATTCTAGAATTTGAGAAGAAAATGGCTTTCATGTGATGTGGGCAGTGGGTTTAAGGAGAGACTTGAAGAGAAAGTATCGTCTATTATAGTTATCCCAACAAATACCAAAATTCTAATATAAGTTGGAGAAGGTATTATTGAGATTTTATAACACCCCAATTTACTTGTCACATGAGTGGAAGGTAATTTTTTTTCAACTGGGGAGTGTTACTAACATGATATGCATTACAGTAATGATATATAAGAACCAATATAGACTATGTATTAAACAAATTCTTAGGAAAAGAAACATCATTACATCAAACGTTATAAGAAAACCATGACACATGTTGTAAAAGACTGTACTTCTACCATAGGCTCTAAAAATTGTGAAGATGGCGCCCGATCAACCAAACCTCTTAAAAGTTGTAAATGTGTCCTCTATCTTGATTTACCTTATTGAACATTAGTATCTACATATATCTCGTCTTTTTCCAAGAACAAATATGAAAACTAATTTTAGAGTAAGTGACGTTAAATTTCTAATATGATAAACATGAATACACTAAAACTGAAAGTTGAACTAAGATATGAAAGTTGTAAACTTATATTGAATGGATGTGTCTTTTATTTATGTCTTTTACTTATTTGTGGCCACCATTATACAATAAGTCCTCCTAAATTGGTGAGGCTACTCCTCTGAGTTGGTAGCAAAGTAAATTTGAATTGGAACTACATGCCTCTAAATGACACTAAAGTGTCTCTGAATAGTATCGAAGTGCCTATGGATTGGTACTACATGTCTCTGAATAACACTGAAGTGTCTATGAATTGGTACCGAAGGACATCTGAACTGGAGTAAACACTCCTCTAAATTGACAACACATGCCTAAGAATCATCCAAGAGTAACTGAATGTGGACTTCTTAGATGATGTTTTATGTGAAGATTTTGACTTAATTATCTTATATCTGAACTTACAAAATTCTAAATTTGAACTTATCTTATTCTAAAATGAAGATTGATACTTGAACATGTATAGAATTATGAATTTAAATATGAATCTTTGTGATTAAACTCTGAATCTAAATATGATATTCTTATTATCAAGATGAATCTTAATTAGAAATTTTAATTTAATAGAATGTGTTAATGAGATTCTAAGATTTGATATATGGCATCTGGGTCTAAGGGTTTGAAAAAAAATAAACCAAATTGATTATACAAATACTTAGTATCTGAAAGTAATATCAAAAATCTATGATTTGATCTCCTTGCAACATAATTCCATTTGAAAAAAGGTTGCTTACTAAAGCATTATTTGATATGAGACAAAAATTAATAATTTAATGCATGAAAGTAACTTAATCTCTAAGTTACTTTGTAAGAATGTGCAATCCAGATCATAATAATAATAATAATAAAATTCAGTGGACATGGCCGAATTACCTTTGATATAGATGATTTCTTTAATGTGTTCATGATTCCTTGTTCCATAATCTAATCACCTGGACATCAACAAAATTCTATAAGTCTATCTATATGATCTGTCTTTTTATTTCTAAAATCTCAAATACCCATCACTCCAACCTCCTGACTAAATTATGGTTCTTCTCTATACTAAAAACAACTTTTATGTTAAACCATAGTAAACTCTTGGTGTTGTATGTATACCCAAAATGACATTATATAATCACTATAAACTTCATATGAAAAAAGTCATAACAATACATAATGTACTAGTATGTGAACATATTGATCCATGACCAAGGAAAAACTTTCAAATATAAGTATATGTCTCTAGTTACTATCATTCAATTGAAATCATATATAAATATGTTAAAGACTCGATTTCATAGCAAATGAGAATATATGTAATGTAATATTTCATCAATATCAATAAATTACATCTTATAATATATTATGAGGTCTAAAAATCAAATAGTAATTTATAAAGACATGAAACCTCACCAAAACTCCAAAAATAGTAAAATAACTAGCACATTAGGGTTTGGGTAGAAATTTCATATCGTTTCATGATCAAACAATGGGTGAAATACCCTTATTAGAATCCATATCAAAAAACTTAGTAAAATTTCAAATAAAAAATATCAGGATTTGGAATCATGTCAAAATATACTTTATACTAAAATTTCATGAATTTCTAAATTCGTTTGCTCTTTCTAATGTTCAAAACATTGAAATCATATAGCTCTTAGTACATAAAATATATATTTGCTTAAACATTAAAATCGTCTGTTGAGAATATTTTATAACATAATACATTCAAAAGCCTTCTTTTGATACTTTATTTATTGGAAATGGATAGCCATACTTAATGTTATGTTTTTTTAAGATAATACACTAAAAGGCATTCCTGGCCATCCAAACATTGATCTAAGGCCATAATTTAGCAATGGATGTGTGCCCGACATTCCTAGGCTTGGAAAATCATGGATCCTTGTCTGGATCCGTCTAGTACATCACTCATGAACCCATTTAGCCTATGTTATTTCACTTTCCCGTGATCTATTCATGAAACCAACCAGATGCCACCACAGTTGCTCTCCGGTGGCCGCAATCTTGGTACTCGTGTTGTATTTTCCCAAAATGACCTCAGTAAAGGCTCCACCCAACCTTCTCTATCTTTGGTGGTGTTTTTATCATTGCTTGGGTAGCTTGGATCAAGGATACCCAAAGTAAAGCCCTCATAATGTCTGCCTCTCATCTTATTCTTTGTTCTTCTTCTCCTTTTCTTGGTTTCAATAAAAACCCTAATATTAGACTTGTCTAACCCTATTCCCTTAGAAAGTGAGGCTTTTATAGCCTCTCGTTGTAATATCCCTGACCTGGGTTATGCCTTAACCCTAGAAGTTTTGCTTAAGTAAGCCATTTAGATTCTTGACCTTATCTTTCAAAAAGTAATTAAGACTAAAGGAGAGCTTATGTTTCAATTTTGATCCTATTTGAATAATGTTGAAACAATATTTTACCTGTTTTGGACTAAAGTGCAATTTACCCAATTTAAGGGGTTACCTTGCAAATGTTACATTATAAATGTTCCTCAAGTGTTACAGCATCATAAGAATCAGAATGATGTTGAGGTATGTCTTGTGGAAACCTAAGATCTAAGAAGGAGCTTGTTTGAGTAATGCTTGTGTATTAAATGCTAGTTTTGGTGTAATTTGCAAATTACCCAAAATCTAGGGTTGAATATGTAAAATACGACTTCAAGAGTGTCCCTACTATTTCTTGGTATCATTTAGAGAAAATAAAAAGAATGGGGTGTCTTGTTTGAATTACTTTTGAGGAGAGATAATCTTGATAATAAAATAATCAAGATTTAAGCATAATTGAAACCCTAATTTATTTTGTAGCAAAAATAAATATATTAATTGAAGTACCATCAACTAAAAACGTTGTGGTTGAAATACTATAGTGGGAGGACGTCCAAATTCTTTGAGTAGCACCGAAATGTCTTAAGTAGGTGAAGAAATCCACTCACATTTGTTAATTAAAAAGTAATGTCCACTAAAAATGGATAATAATATTATAATGATTAAGGTGCTTAAAGTGGTTGCTTTTAATTCAAGGATAATTGAGAGGATATTGAGGAAAAAGGAAGATGGGTTTGAATGCAAGTAAGCGAGGGGGCATGTGGCAAGAAGTGGATGAATTTTCTCCTACTTTCTCTCTCCTAGAAAATCAATTAAATGTACTCAATTTTCTCCTTGCTTGAAAGGCTATTTTTGCAAACTACTTTCTTCTCTTTCTTTGGCCGACGACCAAGGAGCTTCGGAGCAGGAGGAAAACATTCCCCAATCTGAATGTAATCTCCATGATCATCTTCAACCTTGGATTGATGGTTGAAATTGGAATTCAACACTCATTTTCTTCTCTCTTCCATCCAATGCTCAACCTTGGCTATCTTTTGCATCCAAAGAATTGGAAACGAACCTTGGATAGTTGAAGGATCTTCTTTCACCATTAGAGATGAAAATCTTGAAGCTTTGAAGCTACTTTGAGGGTGGGTTATATAACTTGAACCCATCAATGTTATTATTGATTTCAATTTCTCATCATATGTTGATCTTTTATTTTCTTCTTGAATAATTGATGAATTCATCATATATATGACAGTAGAATTCGGAGGTATGAAGCTTGATGATGATGACATAATATTAGCACACACCTCAAGAATATCAAAAGCAAACGGTTTTAATTTTGTTGGTCAAACAATTTCAAACTGTTAGAGACCAAACAGTTTCAAACTGTTAGAGGTCAAACGGTTTCAAACCGTTAGAGGCTAAATGGTTTCAAGAATGTGTAAAGGTCTAATAGTTTCAACCTAATCTTGTCCACATGGTCTCAACTATGGATGGCCAAATGATTTCAAAATGTTTAGAACTCAATTGGTTTCAAAACCCTAGATCAATTGATGTCAAAACCCTAATTTAGGTTCAAACGGTTTCAACTTTGAATAGACCAAATGATCTCAAACCGTTTAAGGACTAAATAGTTTCAAACCATTTGAGGATCAAACAATCTCAAACCGTTTAGGGTTAATCAATCTTCAAACCATTTAAGGGTCTTGGGTTGAAACGGTTTCCAAATCGTTAGATATGAAACAGTTTCAAAACAGTTTGATGAGAAAAAGGTTCAAGATCGTTTGAAGGTTCAATTGGACCAGACTGTTTGAAGGTCTAAACGGTCTCAAACCATTTGAAGGTTCAGGGTCAGACCATTTGAAGGTCTAAACAGTCCCAAACAGTTTGAAGGTTCAATTGGTCCAAACCGTTTAAAGGTTCAATTAGACCAGACCGTTTGAAGGTCTAAACGGTCTCAAACCGTTTGAAGGTTTAGGACCAGACTGTTTGAAGGTCTAAACGGTCTCAAACCGTTTGAAGGTTCAATTGACCCAAACCGTTTGAAGGTCCAATTGATTCAAGTCATGTAAGTACTAATAAACCCATAAGAAGTTGAAGAGTATCTCAAAGTTGATTTTAATGGAAGTACCTCTAAAGTACTTAGGTGATTAGTATAATTAGAGTGATTATCACTCGATGCCTATGAAAGTAATAAATTCAATACACTATGATAAGCATAGGTGCATGTACTTAGTGAAAGGTTAAGTCAACTGAATAAGGTATGATGGTGATGTGTGTTCCTAGTACATGGAACAATGATAAGTATGATTTAATATTTAAATAATGCTATGTGCTCCAAGATATGTGGAAGCACTGGCTTAGGGTTTGGATTAATGAGGAAATCATAAAAACCTAATTAATATAAAATGGGAAACCCTAATATAGGGTGATGTTATGTGAAACCCTAATATAGGGTGATGTTATGT
This sequence comes from Alisma plantago-aquatica, assembly GCA_963693085.1. Classification (NCBI taxonomy): domain Eukaryota; kingdom Viridiplantae; phylum Streptophyta; class Magnoliopsida; order Alismatales; family Alismataceae; genus Alisma; species Alisma plantago-aquatica. Next base: position 1,116,620,116 of record OY856412.1, read on the forward strand.
GAAACCCTAATACATGGTGATGTTATGTGAAACCCTAATATAGGGTGATGTTATGTGAAACCCTAATTGATAAAGATGGGAAACCCTAACCCTAATGAGGGAATAGTGATGTTATCTTCATATTGCATAATGTTGATATGTAATTGATATGATTGTTATCAAGTATACTAACCATGCAGGTATCATGAGATGATGAGCATAACCAGTATGAGCTATGATGTTAATGGGCCTTGTGAAACATCATTTTATTTGTTTCCTAGTGAGAGATGACAAGAAGTTGAATATGCATGGTAAGCTATGTGAGATGCTTGTGTAACAAGTATCATGAATACCTTGGTCAGATGACCTGAAGGTATTAGTTACGTGATAAGTGATAACCATGTTTAGTGATGAACTAAGGGTTTGAATAACCACATCCAATAAACATGATGATGGTATTGTTGAGGGATGTGAATTCCCAATGATGGGATAAGGGATTGAGATCCCAATGTCCTATAAAGTTTTGAAAAGCACTTGATAGAAGTATTACATGTTTCTTTGTAGCATTTGTCATAATAATTCCTATTTGAAATCTTGATTGATGCTAAAAGAATATGGTAATGTACTTAAATAATCAAGTGTAATATTATCATGTAGAGCCCTGGACATAGATCCATCATCATTAGTAGTTGGTGATGGTGAAATGGGTTCTCCTGTTGGTTAATCATGAGCGTATATTGTTGAATATGCGGGGTTTTCTCCTAGCAAAAAATAGGAGGATTAGAGTGCAACTTTGGTTGTAGACTCAAGATATGTTTAAGAGCATGGTGAACAGGCCCATGGCTCAGTGTGATGAAGCATGAATGTGTTCATGGCTCAGGGAGCACGGTGAACTAGCCCGTGGTTCAGATTTACTAGCGCCAAGACTTGTACCAAGGCGGGCTAGAGAATGGGTAGCCTATGGGAGCTAACCCTGTGACTGAGGTCACTTAAGCAAGAGACTGCGGTCCTTCTTGTGGTCTCGCACTGACCGAGACAGATGAGATCGTTGAGTCTTGCTCTTCATTTGATCTTGTATGGCACTGGCGTTGGGTTTCACAACTGAAGGTTGGATTTGAGAAATACGACTCACTTCCTTAGGGTATAAGAATGATTGTAAAATGTAATCAGCCGTATAGCATATTTGTTCAAGGATGAATTACGAAAAGCATTGGCTTATGTTACATTGCTTATTGTATCCTAAATGTATAAATAGTATACATGTTCTTCATATTCCTTATTAAAATGAATAGATGATATTGCTCTATTCTGCTTAATAATGATTAAATCCTACTTTTCAATATAGATTCCTCTGCTCAGTTTATTTCTATTTATCTTCAATAATAATATTTTTGGTGGATAGTTATATCTCTCACTGGGACATGGGTCTCACTCCGTTGGTCACTAACATTTTAGGTGGATGCGTACGAGGAGGTAGAGACCATACATCAGGGGAAGGACAGCAACATCAGGGACAATAGTGACATCTCAGGTGGAGATACTGACTGTCATGTCTTGTAGATATGAGTCTTATGTGTCATCTCTATACTCTCAGGTCCTTGGAGTCAGTAGTTAGTGCTTTTATGATCGATCTGAGATTTTGGCATTGAATGCCTCGAGGTTTTATGTTGCTTATGTGTAGATTTAACAGAGCAACTGCTGTATGTAAACCTTGAGAAGAGAGGGTACATGGTATGTACTTTGTGGACCAGAATGTATATATAATATTTTGGTTCTTGTTATAAGAGTTTCCTAGAAATGGATCTCTTTGCAAATGGTTTTAATTTTTAGTGATTTTTGTTTTTTCCTTAAGTCAGAAGATTCATTTATTCATCCCGCTCTCCTCTTGCAAGTAGACAAAAAGGATTACATATTTGTCCTACTGAAAACTGAAATATGGTGGGTAACCCACCATTACAACGGAGAAGGGGTAGAGGATGACCCACATGGTCGAGAGGGGTGTCCGTATAGAAACGAACATCTGAGTAGGTTTTTAGATGGTGTTTAGCAAGCACATCAGCAGGGCTAATATCATCTCTTGGAACCTTCAGGATCTTCACTTTATCATAGTTATCTAGGCACTCCTTGATAGGTTTGGTCCAGACATCCCAGTTTGGAAACTTCCCAGAAATGTCCTCAATTGCTTCCACAGCATTTTGGCAATCTGTGAGGATAATGAGTGGTTTACTATAGTCATTGTTTGGACTCAGTAAAGCCATTGCAATAGCCTTTATTATAGTCCTTGATAGGTTTAGTGATTTTTGTTAATTCATTGTTTATGTTTAATTCTGCTTAATTGTAATGATTTGTTTATCGGTTTGGTGACTGTCGTCTCAAGGTATTGGTATCAGAGCTTAAGGTTTGCTGAGTCTACAGAGACACATGATTAAGGTCATTGAGTCTGTTCTTGTGTCTTCCAGTTTATCTGATAAAGTATAACCCAGGTCAGGGGTGTTACAAATTATAAACCCCTAACAAGGATTTCGTCCTCGAAATCTAGATAAAGGAGGACAGATATATTTCATTTATCATACTATCTAGTATTCACATAACATATCATTATTATGGAGACACCATAAAACTTTGATCAGCACCAAGTGTTTCCATACAAGATTCTCATAGAATCAACACACAAGGCACATGCCTCACTGTCCCTCATTATTGACTATAGAGTCAACTTTGTGTCAAATAACACTTTTCTTATTCAAAGAAGCATCGTACATTCTTTATTAATATCATGTTTATGCAGAGCATAAACCCCTAACATATAATGTTCATATTATTATAATCAGACTAATTTCACAGTTGACCACTCTAGGTAGCCAACCTAACCCATCTGATAACTCTCAGATACCAGAATCTTTCACCTTGGTATCTATCACATGTGTTGGAAACACATCATATATATCTCTTCCTTTCATCTTGGAACGTTAATTGTTTCATGTCCTCATCTTGGGACCAAATTCCAAGATAACTGATACTTTTCTAAGTATCCATCACATGAACACATTTATCTTATGCACATCAAGTGTCCTAAGACCCACTTGATTGCCATGTCCCTGAAAGGAAAGAAAACAAGGATTCATATTCCTCTTATTAATTTATGTATTTTCAATTATTCATAAACCATTTACTTTTTATCTCATCCTAGGTTCCTTGCCTTTAGCATTGAAATTTTTAAGGATGATTGCATGTCATTATCCCTTTCTTTATTATTATCTAGCATGTTTATGATCATCTCATGATCTCATCACAATTCCCATTTCCTCATTATGGGAAAGATCTTTATTATGCTTGCAGCATTGTTGAACAGGGTTCATCTCCCTCATTCTTATTCTTATCTTATGAGGAGTACACTTTTAGTTCCACATACAACATGCTCATCTGAGATTATCTCAGACTTCTCTTTCTTATGCATAGGATATGACACATTTATTCATTCCATATTCCTGATTCATGATACTCATTTGATTGTCTCAGAATGACTACTTGATCAGAGCAATCAAAAAGACAACAATCTAAGAGTTTCCATACCCACTTTATCATCAATAGTTGTATACCTAGCCAGGGTATATAAATACTGAGATTAGATAGTATGCACTTTATTTGCGATCATATTCCTCACTTTTAATATCATTATACACACATGACTTTCCCTTGTTCCAACTTGACTAAGTCATTTAGGAACTCTTTTAAAGATCAAACTTCTGTATTAAGGACTGATAACCTAGATCGTAAAGCTAGTATCCAGTCCACTATATGCATTACTGTTGCCCTAATCTGCCCAACAGTAATACTTAAAGAAAGATTTTCTTATCATAAATAGATCAACTAGGAGACTCTTAGGCAATTGTCTCTCTCTTGCCTGCTCCCATGCACCTCTTCTTGGTGCAATATTGCTGCTCTCAATAGCAATCTCCTCATGTGACCCAGTCATCTTTAAGTTCTTCTTCTCTTATATGAGCAGAAGACATTATCAGATACACTAGATGATACCAGAACAGACTCTACTACCTTAGTCCTATGTCTCTGTAGACTCAGCGAACCTAGAGCTCTGATACCACTAAATTGTAGCATCCAACTAACAAAAACATAATTAACTAATGCGGAAGTGTTCACTAAGCAGCGGATTACAGAAAATCACTAAAAATTAAAACCTTTTTCAAAGAGACTCATTCATAGGAAAACTTTTTCAACAAGAACCAATGTATTACATTTACATCATGGTTCATAAGTATATATCTTATACCATCTCTTCTCGAGGGTTACAACATCAACTACCTTGTTATAAGCTAAACACAGACAGCATAATAACCTTGAGGCATCAAGCCAAAAATCTCAAAATGATACATTAAAAGCACTAAGTACTAACTCTGAGGACCTGAGAGTACAGAGACGACACATAGGACTTCTATCTACAAAACACGACAGACAACATACTCAACCTGAGTTGTCACTACTGTCCCTATTGCTGCTGATGTTCTTCCTCTGCAAGATATTCTCAGTCCCTTTCGCACTCGTCCACCTAAAAATATTGGTTCCCACGGGGGTGAGACAATTGAAAATTGCCCCAGCGTGAGATATAACTCTCTGCCAGAAACATCATTATTGTAGTTTAATTAATATAAAACTGAGCAGAGGATAAGAAGTTTAGATCATTCTCATCTTTTAAAGTATTACACCTATCTATAATTGAACAGTAATTCATCTATTCTCTTTATAATAAATAGAAAGAACGTGTATAACATTTATCTACCATACATTTTCAACATCTCAAGCTTTGCTCATGTCATTCATTATTCTGATGTGTCACCCATGATTCATTCTTGTTTCTATTTGTTGGCCTTAGCCAATCTGCTAAACAGGTATTCACTTATGCCAAACATGTGATTATATAAATTATCATGTCTTATTTAAGCATTAAACTATATCAATCACGTATAAATGTTTCAGGCATTGGACTATACCAATCCTGATTATACAACCAGGCATTGGACTTTAACCAAACCTAATTACAGGCATTAAGCCTCTATCATGTATTTCTAATTTTAGAGGCATGGATAGCATGCGAAACATAACTATCAACATGAGATATCTAGCATCATGATTATAATCAACAGCAGTAGTAAGATATCAACATAAGCATGACTATTGTATGTACACATTTACAGTCTTATGCATATCCATGACATAAGTATAACTACTATCTCTTAGTTGCACTAAGCATCATCTTTACGTAAAGAGAACAAACAAGGGTTATCATCCAATGTGAAGCGTCATGTATAACCCTAAACATATATGCTATACGGCTGTATTACATCTTTTATTATGTCCTGAGGAAATTGAGGATACCACTCGAAATCCAACTGACCACTTCTAAGTCGAAATCAGTGCCATACAAGATCTAGGAAGAGCCGGACTCCTAAGATCTTCTCTGCCCCCGGTCAGTACGGGTCCGCCACAGTGACACAAAAGGTCAAGCTGCTAACAGCCTAGTCCGTCCTTGGTACAGGTCACGGTACTAGTGAAAGAGGTGGGTACGCATACCCTACCATCTAAGGTACAACCGCAGTTGTCCTCTAATATCATCACATATATAATCACTGAGACACGACCGCAGCCGTTCTCAACTAAGGGCTAGGTATGACCGCAGTCATCCTCCCTAAACACTTGAATTCAGGATGACAAGCACCCCGCATACTCATCAGTATGCACTCTGAGTTTCCCTTAGGAATACTCGTTTCACCATCTGGCAAGTTCTGACACTCAGATGGATCTATGGCACAGGACACTACATGATTAGAGTTGCACTTGATTAGTTATGCCAATTAGGTGAATTAAGGCTGCATCAAACAAGTGTACATACAAACCCTAATTCACTTCTAGCAAGCATATAAATATCAAAACCTGAAAAGATATAAAACATATGAAACATAATTTCTCATCTCATCATCACATGGTAATATTCACTTGCCATTCATGAGACTACACCAGTCATCATGCTATCACAGGATATAAATCCTTTTCACAATATCATAGGGTATCAACCCTTATCAACATAAGAGGAATACACCTCATTCAGGGCTCAATCATGCCCATGAAACATCTTGTTACTTCTTACTAGGTAACATCTAACCATATGGCTCACAAGGCCATTAAACATCTTGTCACCTCTCACTAGGAAACAATAACATATTAACTCATGTAATATAATAGTAACACCACTATTTCCTCCACAGGGTTAGGGTTTACTATTCACATCAATTAGGGTTTCATGTTCATTTTATCAATCCAACCCTAATATATTGTTTCATACATCTAGGAGCATCCATCGACATTCCAAGTATTTAATATTCTTATCATTTATCATTAAATGATCATCAACACAAGGTATGAGTTTATCTCTCATCCTTATCGTAGTATGATTACATCATACTCATTTTAGCTTACTTATCAAGTATGTTAAACTCATTACATTTCATTGTAACAATTTACATAACACTCTCCTTGTGTATCTTATCCAAAAATATTGGATTTGAGATGCATCAAGGTATATCAACCCTGAAATGCTAAATGTGATATCTATCATGTCTCAATGTATCACTTCCCTCATCACTTCTATCTTACATGAGTTTATTAACTTATCTTATAATAAGGAATTTCACATCTTAATACTTTCATCCACCAACCTATCACCTTTACCATGATGTGCATAGATCACACACAAGGATTGTCCAACTATCTTCAATGATATGGACTCATCTCAAATTAAGGCATTTCTTGTTATAAGGTTGCCTATAGTCAACCACTTGAGATATTTCATCATTATAGGGTATTACTCATTATTTTATCATTAAGGTTTACTCATATCATTACCCAGACATTAGGGTTATGATTTATCATCATATTGCCCATGATTAGAATTCCATGCACTATAGCCCAAATTTAGGGGTTTACATAGCTTTACTCTGTGTTAGGTTTAAGGTTTCATATGACATCACCCTCAATTAGGGTTTCACATGGAATCATCCTCAATTAGAGTTTCTCATGGAATCACCCTCGATTAGGGTTTCACTAATCATCCCAATTAGGGTTTCATTCAATTACCCATAAATTAGGAATTCATTATTCATCCAATTAGGTTTTGGCATTTCATTACCTTAAATTAGAGTTACCCAAGTCATTACCCTTAATTAGGGTTACACTATTACCCTTAATTAGGGTTACACTATTACCCTAGATTAGGGTTTTACTCAAGATTTCCCTAAATCAGGGTTAGGGTTCGTTAACCTTCTCAATTAGGGTTTCTTGATCTCTTTACTAAGGATCCTACCCTAAATCACCATATGAATTCATTTCTATCATTCTCACCACTTGATTTGGTTACATCAACCATTCGATCAAATACAAACAACTATGTTTGACATAGTTATTGCTTCCATAAACAATTAGGGTTTGCTTAATTGAATAGCCTTCAACTCACGATTCCTTGGGAGTTAATCACTCAAATTTGGTGAGTCATTATAACACATCATTAGGAACAGTAATCCCAAACAGTAAACCCTTGGTCAACGCATTCAAACAGTCTTGAGACCGTTTACTCAAAAAGGTCAATTAAATCAGATTGAAAATCAGCACTTAATTCAATTAGGTTTCCCTAATTGATTAGGCTTCAACTCACGATTCCTTGGGAGTTAATCCCTCAAATTTGTAGGGTCATTAACCAACATCATTATGAACAGGAATCCTAAACGGTCAACGCTTGTTCAACACACTCAAACGGTCTTGAAACCGTTTGCCCAAACAGGTCAAGTTGATCAGGTTGAAAATCAGCATTTAATTCAATTCGATTTATCTAATTGATTGGCCTTCAACTCACGATTCCTTTGGAGTTAACCCCTCAAATTTGGAGTGTCATTAGCCTACATAATTAAGAACAAGATTCCCAAACGGTCAACGCTTGGTAAACCATATCAAATGGTCTTGAAACCGTTTGCTCCCAAACGGTTTCAAACCGTTTGCCCTAAAACGGTTTGCTGAAACTGCATAGCCAATCAAATTAAAACGATTTGGAGTAGCTATCAAGACCATTTGGCTTGGTAATTTTCTTTGGATAAGAATCTAGGATGATGTCATCATCCCCTTCCTTCGAACAACCAAGAACAGAAACCTTTCTTGATGGAAATTGCAGCAAAGAAACAAGTATGTATCAAATTGAAGAAAACAATCAACAAAGCATAATTGATTGATGCAATAGCAATGATTAAGGGTTTGAGTTATAAAAACCGCCTCAAATTGAGATCCAAAGCTTCAAGCTCACGCCATTAATGGTGGATGAAGCTCTAGCAACTCCCCCTAAACTCGTCCTCAAGCTTTTGGATGAAAAAGTTGGCTAGGGTTGAAGAAGAGATCAAAATAAGAAGAAATCAATGATTTATTTTTTATTTCCACCATGGAATCAAGGAGAACGAAGGTCAAGGACCTTACCAACAGGTTGGGGTCGTCCTCCTGCTCCTCCACAGCTCCTTAGTCGTTTTCCAAGCAAGAGGAAAGAAAAGAATCCGAAATAGCCTTTGTTTTGGCTTGGTAAAGGTACTTTTATAAGAAAATTGATGAGAGAGAAAATGCATTATTAAAATGCATTAAATTCCAAAAATATGGCCGCCTCTTCCCCCTCAAATTCCCCTCAAAATCCTTAAGGACGAGGCTATCTTCATTGCCTCTTATTATTCTTCATTATCCATGATTTAAAGAAAATCAAATTAAGCACCTTAATGCTTATTATATTAATATCCATATGTGAGTGGGTTTTCTTTTCCTTATAATAATGGTGAGTGGAATTTCACCTCCTTAGGATATTTTCGTTCCTTATCTTGGAAAAAGAACGTCCATCCTTATTCAAAATCTACCGATAACATTTTGGTTGAAGGCCCTTTAATTAATACATTCATTTTTGCCCTAATTTGAATTAGGGTTTCACTTATGATTAAATCTTGATTATTTTAATATCAAGATTCTCTCTCCTCCAACTTAATTCAAATGAGGCACCCCTCTCATTTTCTTTGCTATACATGATGCCAAGGAACATTAAGGACCTTATTGAAGTGGTAATTTGCATATTGAACCCTAGGTTTTGGGTAAATTGCACATTACACCAAAACTAGGTTTTCATGCACATACATTGCTTTATCATCTCTTTCTTGGTATTCAGGCTTCCATAAGCCATAACTCAGCATCATCTTTACTCTCATGATGCTTCAACACATGAGGAACATATTATCATGCACAATTTGCACTTAAACCCCTCAACTTGGGTAATTTGCACTTTAGTCCAAAACAGGCAAAACATTGATTTCAACAATGTTCAAAAAGGACTAGAATTGCAATATAAGTTCCTATTGAACCCTAATTACCTTTCACAATATAAGATTAAGCATTTAATCATCTTTTTTAATCAAAACACCTAGGGTTAAAGTATAACCCAGGTCAGGGGTGTTACATTCTGAGATGGGTTTGAACACTGATTTAACCACACCCATTTCTGCTCTAGAGAATAGAGAGAGGTTTGCCACCTTTGTGGAGTCCATTAGATGGATAGAAAGGTCTGTGACTGAGAAACGTCAAGCCAACAGTAAGAAGGTGTATACACAGTTCCAAGGGCAGAGGTCCAAGAGTTTTAAGAAACCAAGGTTTTCTACACTAACAACATCACCGAGCTTCAATACTCAAACGCAGAGGACATCCAACAAGGGTAGAGGTCATAGTTTACCACCAGAGGGAGCCCACATCTCAGCATAAATGTTAGTAACATGACCATCTAAGCCGCAGTGGGAGAACGAAAGCTGTTATAAATGTGGGAATATGGGATATCTAAGGAAAGATTGTCTAGTTAGAGACGTAAGTGTAACCCAACCACTGAGGCAGATTCAACAAGGCTCTTAGAAGTGATAGTTTAGCAGTGGCACACAAGGACGTGCACAGGAGTCCCAAGTTGGTTCATCTGCACCCAACAATAGGGTGATTGGTCGACAACCAGCAACAACAAGATTCTATGCTATGAATCAGCCGGAAGCACTGGTCAACCCATGAGTCATGACAGGTCAGATGGAATTATTTCATTCTAATATGTCTTCATCCTGCTTTGTATCTATTTTGATTGATCTGGGTGCTACACATTCCTTTATCACTCGATAAGTGATTCATGATTGCAATATGACTGTCAGTTATAGAGCATATAACTTGTTATTAGAAACTCCATTAGTTGGATCTACAGTGTTGTGGGAGGTATGTTCTCCCTGTGTTCTTTCTTTTTCAGAACATAGCATTCAGGTGGATCTTATACCAATTGAGATGCATGGGTTTGACATGATCCTTGGGATGGACACCTTAGAGAAGTATAAGGTTGTCTTGGATTGTGTTTCCAAGCAGGCTATGTTCATAGACAATGGTGCTACATGGATCTTTCAGGGGGACAAAAACATTCTTCCAACATGTCTAGTGTCGGCTATGGTAGCTGAGAAGTTGATGAGACAAGGATGCTTCACATTCTTGGCACATGTGGTAGATACCAGAGAAGAGAGTCCTAGTCTTTCTGAAGTTCTAATTGTTAGGGAATTTGAGGATGTGTTTCCTGAGGAACTTCTAGGTGTTCCTCCACCCCAAGAGATTGATTTCAAGATTAATCTAATCTCGGGTACACAACCAATAGCTCAAACACCTTATAGAATGGCACCTACTGAGATGGAAGAACTCAAGAAACAGTTACAGGAGTTGCTTGAAAAGGGTTTTATTCGACTGAGTACTTCACCATGGGGTGCTCTGATTCTTTTTATTAAAAATAAAGACGGGTCTATGCAATTATGCATCGACTATAGGCAGCTAAACAAAGTAACCATAAAGAACAAATATCCTCTGCCAAGGATAGATGACTTGTTTGACCAGTTGCGTGGAGCAACTATATTCTCTAAAAAAGATCTGAGGTTAGGATACCATCAGTTACGCATCAATTAGAGTGACATATCTAAATCGGCCTTTAGAACAAGGTATGGTCACTGTGAGTTCATAGTTATGTCGTTTGGACTAACTAATGCACTAGCTACATTCATGGAACTCATGAACAAAATCTTTCAGCCATTCCTTGATCAATTCATAGTAGTCTTTATAGATGACATCCTAATTTATAGTAGAGATGCTCGACATCATGAGAAACACCTCCGTCAGGCCTTGACTTTACTAAGAGAGCACAAGCTATATGCCAAATTCAGTATGTGTGAATTCTGGTTATCAGAAGTGTCTTTTCTTGGACATGTAATATCTGCCTCAGGTATCCGTGTTGATCCTAAAAAAGTAGAATCTATCTTGGAGTGGGAACAACCAAAGACACCAACAGAGATACACACTTTTCTAGGACTGGCAGGCTACTATAGGAAGTTCATTAAGAACTTCAGTTATGTAGCATTACCCCTAATCAAGTTGACCAGGAAGGAGGTTCCTTTTGTCTGGAATGACAAGTGTCAGCATTCTTTCCAGTCATTGAAAGAAAGGCTGACCACTACACCTGTGTTAGTGTTACCTGAGTAGGGAAAGGGGTATATTGTTTTCTGTGATGCTTCTAAGAATAGTCTAGGATGTGTATTGATGCAGGATAAATAAGTGATTTCTTTTACTTCTCGACAGCTTAAGAAACACGAGGAAAATTATCCAACACATGATCTAGAATTAGCTGTTGTGGTTCATGCGTTGAAGATCTGGAGACATTATCTCTATGGAGAGACATTCCAGATTTTCACAGACCATAAGAACCTAAAATATATCTTTTCACAGCATGAGTTGAACATGAGACAACGCCGCTGGATGGAGTTAATCAAGGACTATGATTGTACAATTTATTATCATCCAGGAAAGGCTAATGTAGTGGTTGATGCACTAAGTAGAAAATTATCGTCGCCAACCATGGACAAGGCACAGTTGATCTCATTAGTGTGCTTTAAATGAGACATGTTTGTCTCTTTGAGGTAAAACAATGTACAACTTAAAGTATCCTTGTTAGCTGGACTGTTAGCTGAGATGCACATAAAACCTACTCTAAAACAACAGATCAAAGAGGCACAACAAGTTGATACTGTGATTCAGCAGATCAGGTCAGAGTATGGTAGTGAGAAATGGGATGGTTTTCATGAGTCAGATGATGAGGTAGTCTGTTACCATGGAAGGATGGTAGTACCTGATGCCAATGAATTAAGGAAGTTAGTCATGGAGGAAGATCATACATCTATGTATGCAATGCATGTAGGGAGCACCAAAATGTATCATAACTTGAAAGATATGTATTGGTGGCCTGGTTTGAAGAAAGATGTAGCTGAGTTTCTTATGCGGTGTCCAGTATGTCAGTAGGTTAAATCTAAACATCAAAAGCCCGCAAGAACAATGCAACATTTACCTATACCACAGTGGAAATGGGATCACCTGACCATGGACTTTGTGGTTGGTTTGCCAAGAATAGCCAAAAGTCATGATTCCATTTGAATGATAGTTGATAGGTTGACTAAGTCAGCACATTTTCTTCCTGTCAAAACAACCTATACTGGTGAGAAACTTGCACAGATATATATAGATGAGATAGTGCATTTACACGGGGTTCTAGCTACAATTGTTTCTCATAGAGGTCCCCAGTTCACGAGTCATTTTTAGGAACGACTACATAAATCTTTGGGTACACAGTTAAGGTTTAGTACCGCCTTTCACCGACAGACAGATGGACAATCTGAGAGGACTATACAAACTTTGGAGGATTTGCTTAGGGCATGTGTCCTTCAGTTTGTAGGAAGTTGGGATATACACTTGAGCTTAATAGAATTCACTTACAACAATAGTTATCAGCACAGTATTGATATGGCACCATATGAAGCATTATATGGTAGACATTGTAGATCTCCATTGTGCTGGTATGAAATAGGAGAATACCAACTTTTGGGTCCTGAATAAGTGCAACAGACAACTGAGAAGATTAAAGTAATACAACAATAGTTAAAGGTTGCACATGATAGATAGAAATCATATGCTGATAAACGGTGAAGACCTTTAGAATTCCAAGTTGGAGACAGAGTATATCTCAAAGTCTCACCTTAGAAAGGTGTTCTTAGATTTGGGAAGAAGGGTAAGTTAGCTCCTAGATTTATGGGGCCTTATCCAATCACTGAACGAATTGGAAAGGTAGCCTATAAGTTGGAGTTGCCACCTGAACTACATAGATTGCATCCAGTATTCCATATATCCATGCTGAGAAAGTGTCACCCTGATACAGAGTTAGTATTGCAACCTATGGAGGTAGAGTTAAATGAAGATATATCCTATGTAGAGGGACCAGTGTTGATTCTTGACAAAAGAATCAAAAAGTTGAAAAAGAAATACATAGTTCTTGTGAAAGTTCTTTGGCATCATTGTGGCATTGAAGAAGCTACGTGGGAGCTGGAGGAAGAGATGAGGAGGAAGTGCCCTTCTCTTTTCTCTTGATGATTTCGGAGATGAAATCCCTGTTAGGGGTGGATAATTGTAAAATCCTTGACCTAGGTTATGCCTTAACCCTAGAAGTTTTACTTAAGTAAGTCATTTAGATTCTTGTCCTTATCTTTTGAAAAGTAATTAAGACTAAAGGAGAGCTTATTTTTCAATTTTGGTCCTATTTGAATAATGTTGAAACAATATTTTACCTGTTTTGGACCAAAGTGCCATTTACCCAATTTAAGGGGTTACCTTGCAAATGTTACATGATAAATGTTCCTCAAGTGTTATAGAATCATAAGAATGAGAATGATGTTGAGGTATGGCTTGTGTAAGCCTAAGTTCCAAGAAGGAGCTTGTTTGAGTAATGCTTGTGTATTGAATGTTTGAGTAATGCTTGTGTATTGAATTCTAGTTTTGGTGTTATTTGCAAATTACCCGAAATCTAGGGTTGAATATGTAAAATACCACTTCAAGAGTGTCCCTACTATTTCTTGGTATCATGTAGAGAAAATAAAAAGAATGGGGAGTCTTGTTTGAATTACTTTTGAGGAGAGATAATCTTGATAATAAAATAATCAAGATTTAAGCATAATTGAAACCCTAATTTATTTTGTAGCAACAATAAATATATTAATTTAAGTGCCATCAACTAAAAAGGTTGTGGTCAAAATACTATAGTGGGAGGACGTCCAAATGCTTTGAGTAGCACCGAAATATCTTAAGTAGGTGAAGAAATCCACTCACATTTGATAATTAAAAAGTAATGTCCACTAAAAATGGATAATAATATTATAATGATTAAGGTGCTTAAAGTGGTTGCTTTTAATTCAAGGATAATTGAGAGGATATTGAGGAAAATGGAAGATGGCTTCGAAGGCAAGGAAGGGAGGGGGCATGTGGAAAGAAAGTGGATGAATTTTCTCCTACTTTCTCTCTCCTAGAAAATCAATTATATGTACTCAATTATCTCCTTACTTGAAAGGCTATTTTTGCAAACCATTTTCTTCCCTTTCTTTGGCCGATGACCAAGGAGCTTAGGAGCAGGAGGAAAACGTTCCTCAAGCTGAAGGTAAGCTCCATGTTCATCTTCAACCTTGGATTGATGGTTGACATCAGAATCCAACACTCATTCTCTTCTCTCTTACATCCAATGCTCAACCTTGGCTATCTTTTGCATCCAAAGAATTGGAAACGAACCTTGGATAGTTGAAGGAGCTTCTTTCACCATTAGAAATGAGAATCTTGAAGCTTTGAAGATGCTTTGAAGGTGGGTTATATAACTTGAACCCATCAATGTTATTATTGATTTCAATTTCTCATCATATGTTGATCTTTTATTTTCTTCTTGAATAATTGATGAATTCATCATATATATGACCATAGAATTTGGAGGTCTGAAGCTTGATGATGATGACATCATCTTAGAACACACCTCAAGAATATCAAAAGCAAACAGTTTTTATTTTGTTGGTCAAATGGTTTCAAACCGTTAGAGACCAAATGGTTTCAAACCGTTAGAGACCAAATGGTTTCAAACCGTTTGGTGACCAAACAATTTCAAAACCATTAGAGGTCAAACGGTTTCAAACCTTTAGAGGCTAAATGGTTTCAAGAATGTGTAAAGGTCTAATGGTTTCAACCTAATCTTGTCCACATGGTCTCAACTATGGATGGCCAAATGATTTCAAAATGTTTAGAACTCAATTGGTTTCAAAACCCTAGATCAATTGATGTTAAAACCCTAATTTAGGCTTCAAACGGTTTCAACTTTGAATACACCAAACGATCTCAAACCGTTTGAGGAGTAAGCGGTTTCAAACCGTTTGAGGATCAAATGGTCTCAAAATGTTTAGGGTTAATCAATCTTCAAATTGTTTGAGGGTCTTGGGTTGAAACAGTTTCCAAACTGTTAGATATGAAATAGTTTGAAAACTGTTTGATGAGCAAAAGGTTCAATTAGACCAGACCGTTTGAAGGTCTAAATGGTCTCAAATGATTTGAAGGTTTAGGATCATACCGTTTGAAGGTCTAAATGGTCCCAAACCATTTGAAGGTTCAATTGGTCCAAACTGTTTGAAGGTTCAATTAGACCAAACCATTTGAAGGTCTAAACGGTCTCAAACCATTTAAAGGTTTAGGACCAGACCGTTTGAAGGTCTAAACGGTCTCAAACCGTTTGAAGGTTCAATTGACCCAAACCGTTTGAAGGTCCAATTTATTCCAATCATGTAAGTACTAATAAACCCATAAGTGGTTGAAGAGTATCTCAAAGTTGATTTTAATGGAAGTACATCTAAAGTACTTAGGTGATAAGTATAATTAGAGTGATTATTACTCGATGCCTATGAAAGTAATAAATTCAATACACTATGATAAGCATAGGTGCATGTACTTAGTGAAAGGTTAAGTCAACTGAATAAGGTATGATGGTGATGTGTGTTCCTAGTACATGGAACAATGATAAGTATGATTTAATATTTAAATAATGCTATGTGCTCCAAGATATGTGGAAGCACTGACTTAGGGTTTGGACTAATGAGGAAATCATAAAACCCTAATTAATATAAATTGGGAAACCCTAATATAGGGTGATGTTATGTGAAACCCTAATATAGGGTGATGTTATGTGAAACCCTAATATAGGATGATGTTATGTGAAACCCTAATAAAGGGTGATGTTACTGGAAACCCTAATATAGGGTGATGTTATGTGAAACCCTAATATGGGGTGATGTTATGTGAAACCCTAATATAGGGTGATGTTATGTGAAACCCTAATTGATAAAGATGGGAAACCCTAACCCTAATGAGGGAATAGTGATGTTATCTTTGTATTGGATAATGTTGATATGTAATTGATATGATTGTTATCAAGTATACTAACCATGCAGGTATCATGAGCTGATGAGCATAACCAGGTATGAGCTATGATGTTAATGGGCCTTGTGAGCCATCATTTTATTTGTTGCCTAGTGAGAGATGATAAGAAGTTGAATATGCCTGGTAAGCTATGTGAGATGCTTGTGTAACAAGTATCATGAATACCTTGGTCAGATGACCTGAAGGTATTAGTTACCTGATAATTGATAAACATGTTCAGTGATGAACTAAGGGTTTGAATAACCAGATCCAGTAAACATGATGATGGTATTGTTGAGGGATGTGAATTCCCAGTGATGAGATAAGGGATTGAGATCCCAATGTTCTATAAAGTTTTGAAAAGCACTTGATAGAAGTATTACATGTTTCTTTGTAGCATTTGTCATAATAATTCCTATTTGAAATCTTGATTGATGCTAAAATAATATGGTAATGTACTTAAATAATCAACTGGAATATTATCATGTAGAGCCCTGGCCATAGATCCATCATCGTCAGTAGTTGGTGATGGTGAAATGGGTTCTCCTGCTGGTTAATCTGGAGTGTATATTGTTGAATATGTAGGGTTTTCTCCTAGCTAAAAATAGGAGGATTAGAGTGCAACTTTGGTTGTAGACTCAAGATATGTTTAAGAGCATGGTGAACAGGACCATGGCTTAGTGTGATGGAGCATGAATGCATTCATGGCTCAGGGAGCACGGTGAACTAGCCCCTGGCTCAGATTTACTAGTGCCTGGACCTTTACCAAGGTGGGTTAGAGAATGGTTAGCCTATGGGAGCTAACCCTGTGACTGAGGTCATTTAAGCAAGAGATTGTGGTCCTGCTTGTGGTCTCACACTGACCAAGACAGATGAGATCGTGGAGTCCGACTCTTCCTGTGATCTTGTATGGCACTGGCTTTGGGTTTCGCAACCGAAGGTTGGATTTGAGTGGTACGGCTCACTTCCTTAGGGCATAAGAATGATTGTAAATGTAATCATCCGTATAGCATATTTGTTTTAGGATGAATTATGAAAATCATTGGTTGATGTTACATTGCTTATTGTATCCTAAATGGATGGATAGTATACATGTTCTTCATATTCCTTATTAAAATGAATAGATGATATTGCTCTATTCTGCTTAATAATGATTAAATCCTTCTTTTCAATATAGATTCCTCTACTCAGTTTATTTATATTTATCTACAATAATAATATTTTTGGCAGATAGTTATATCTCTTGATGGGACATGGGTCTCACTTCATTGGTCACCAACATTTTAGGTGGACGTGGAGGGGGAGGTAGAGACCATACAACAGGGGAAGGACAACATCATCAAGGATAGTAGTAACATCTCAGGTGGAGATACTGACTGTCGTGTCTTATAGATATGAGTCTTATGTGTTGTCTCTATACTCTCAGGTCCTTGGAGTTAGTAGTTAGTGCTTTTATGATTGATTTGAGATTTTGACATTGAATTCCTCGAGGTTTTATGTTGCTTATGTGTAGATTTAACAGAGCAACTGTTGTATGTAATCCTTGAGAAGAGAGGGTACATGGTATGTACTTTGTGGACCAGAATGTATATATAATATTTTAGTTCTTGTTATAAGAGTTTCCTGGAAATGGATCTCTTTGCAAATGGTTTTAATTTTTAGTGATTTTTGTAAATTCGCTGTTTAGGTTTAATTCTGCTTAATTGTAACGATTTGTTTATCAGTTTGGTGATTTTTGTCTCACTCGTCTCCAAAAACATGGGTGAGATATACCCTTCCATGGACTCTGTTCAGGTGCTGAAAAATAGGGGTGCCAGTTCTCTGGTCTATTGACTGGAGTCTCGGCGCTCACCCCCCCCCCCATTTTATATATTTTTCTATTTGATAAAAGTACAAATTACATAAATAGTCATATAAGTCACATCGTAGTTCCTCTAAATCCTAAATCTTGACATTAGCTACTCATTGTCATCATCCCTTATTGCATAAAATATTTTCTCAAAACTAATCTGACAATCCCTCCAAACTTGTATTTTAAGTAAATGTTAGATAATTACTAATTTAATTACCTACACCACTAGATATTTGAAAATTATTTAAAATTTATCCCACAATCTTATATTCCAACTATCCATCTGTTAAAAATGTTATAAGTATTTACTATGAAAACAAAATACTCAATTACCAAAGTTGTAATCCAAGGACCCATGTGAAAATTCTAACTGGCCCAATTGGGCTTGAATTGGGTTCTTGGGCACATGGCCCATTCCTGCATCTTCCAAAGGGTTCTTAAGATTGCATAAGATCTACCTCTATCTTGAATGATGCAACCCCTGCCCTTGATTTTTTTCATGGCCCCTTAAAAATGTTGGTGAAATTAATTGGATTTGGATGAGTTTGATGTTTACAAAATTAAGAACATGTATTGCATTAAGGCCATTAATTATCATTGTTGTTGTCCCATGTTATCATTTACTTTTGACTACAAATAAATGTTTTATAACCTTTCTTATGAGTTATAATTAGTGATCATCTCTATACTTCCATATGCATGGCTTTCTATTTCCAATTCAACACTAAGTACCATGGTATTTTTCTATTGCATAACTTTCTTGAAAAACACATATTATAAATATGATATACCCTAAAATCAACTTGAGGCATCCACCTAATTTTATTCTAAATCATGGATTAGTATCCATAATTTTTCTAATGTAAGTTTCAGCTAGTCTATATTCTCTAGAAAATCATATTTAATCTATTGCACATGACATTTTTCTAAGGTATGATTCTTACATCTATTTTATTCCTGTCTATGGGAGGTATTTGGTAAGGTATAGTAAGGTGAATATGAAATGCAAGACATATGTAACAAATTTGTTTGTAGAGTATTAAAATATTGTATCACTATTAGTATTTGCACTTCATGCTGAATTTTCTTTTTCAAAACAAGAGATGTGTATATTAAGTCATGGTAACATTATAGGAAGAGTTTTCACTCATAATAGGGAAGTTATCCATAAAATAATTTACTTATAGAAACAAAGGCCAAGGTTATCCATCCCGGGGGCAAAGAATTTCTTTCTCTATAGGTGTGACTCAGACCTTCTAAGTAAGCCTCTCCATGACTCAATCTCATTAAATATCTATATCCAGGGTTCCTTTCTACATTAAGTCTTATGAATAGGTGATACAATTGAAAATTATTCGGACTCAATGTTAATGTTGGTCATCTCAATCTTGATACCCACAACTTTTAATGCTATATGTATCAACAACTAGTAAGCTTATTTGATTTTGAAAGTTCGTGCTCTATATGGAACTAGTCGAATGAGTTATCCCTATTTACAACAATATGAATGGTATTCATAGAACTACAGACATCATCTATAATATTTCAAATATAATTTATCGATCCAATCTCATTTTTCTTGTCCATAAGCTCAACTACTAGACTGTCCTCAAGGTTCAACATGTAGATTGTTTATTCCTTTGGCTCTTCCCTGATTCAAATATCTAATTGCCACATACTTTTCCACTTGATCTTATTCTACATCATAATATCTTCTTTTGGACTTTCTTGGTTTAATAATTTTCTCATCATGTCTTAAACAACTTGCCATTATATCATTCTTATTAATATTGCAATCATATTTTTTTGGATGTGCATGGGCTTCTTCCCTTCCTTTTTCATAAGTTCCCTTATCTTTATATTGATGGATTGCTACTTGTTGTTCCCTTGTTGTTCCTTTCTCTATTATAGCTTTAAGAGTTGTGTCCAAGAAATTTAAATCCCCCACCCCAACCTCATTTACTCATTTGGTGGGTTGGTAAATGTGGTCATTACTTGTAGATATGTGGTTAACGCCTCTTGTGTATCTCTTTATATATTAGATTTCCCATTTTTTGTGTTCCTCATCAGTGAATATAGTGTCGGGTTTGGGGAAGGTAGTTCAACAAAGTAATAAAAAAATTACTTCCCTTTTTACCTTAGTCGTCAGATCTATTATAGATATAACACTTTGCACACATTGATTGCCCAACAACTAAACATATTTTTTGTCGGAAAAGAACACCAACTTTTTGATTCAGATTGAATTGGCCATCATGTTGCTACACAATTGTCTCCTTTGCAAAACCTTGTTGTTTTCTTGTGGAATGGGTTCTCAAATCCTCCACACAAGTGCCTAATCGTTGACTTTGTCCATGTAGATGAGGTAGAATGTGGGGCACCACCTTGGCTACTAAGTTAAAATGGAATAGGAGTTGTAGACATGCTAGTTGTCCCAGAACTCACTTTCTTATCCTATCTTGGTTTTTTATCCTTAAGACAACTTTATCTCTCTCACTTTAAGAGAGACATTTCATGGCATAGTTGTCTTACAAGTTGTGTAAAGTGTGTGTAACCCTAACAGGACAAGCCCCCTTTTATATAGGAGAGTCATGGTTTTGGAATTTCTTAATTCTAATCCTTCTCCTAGTTGCAATATCAAAAATAAAAACTCAGGCTATCATTCCCTTTGACCAATTAAGACTCTCAGTTGTTTGACTAGGTCAATTAGGGACTAATATGGGTTTCGAGTTGTGTGTCTAACCAACTGAGTCACGCAACTCATTGTTCTAGATGTGAATTGGTTTCCAAATTCACTTCCAAATCAAATATGGATACTTTCCCTTTTGGGTTAGTCATTCAACTCACTAAGTGAGTCACATGGTCACTTTCCAAATTGACAGTTAATCACCTAATTGATAATCAATTGGTCTATTCACCCTACCAATCCAGTTAGTTGACTAAACATTCCAGTCACCCTATTGGGTAGGAAATCAAGATATTCATGGTTTGGAAAGATTACAATTATATGTTTGATTGCAAACTTTGATTCCCTTATGCATCCTTATGCATTTGATCTGGTAGGCTCTTAATTATATTGGTAGTGATGTTCAAAACATCACAAGAAATTCTTATGTCTACAATGTATTGTTGCCATCCAATTAATTGGAATGAGAATGAGAAAAATTTCAACATATAAAATGAAGAATGTCATGATGACCATATAATCCCTTTATCACAGATATTTAGATTGAAAATTAGGAATGAAATTTGCATACTCTTATCATTCAATATATGTTCCTTCAACTAAAGAAGACTCTTTGAGATATTGTGAACTCTATATCATATTAAATTCAATGAGAATAGCCATGCATTTCCATACTCTTGCTTATCAAGTGGTTGGGATATCACTCCAAAGGAGGGACAAATTCCATCTACATCGCTCACAGTAATCCACAAGTGTCACAGTTCACCTAATTAGGGATGAGAAAATAATGGTCCAGACCACAAAACCGGACCAGACTACTCAATTCGGTATGGTCCAGTCCGGTCCATTATGAGTTCAATCCGGTCTGCAGTCTAGGAATTTTGGTGAGTTCAGTCTTCGGTCCGATCCGGTAAAAACCGCTCCGACCGTAGACCGGACCGCATACCAACTTTTATATAAAATTCATATATATTTGTAGATATATTAGGTAACAAGTACAAATAAAGTACACATATAAGCACTAGTAGCATAAATGTTTGCAATTAATGTTATATAATTGCTAGAAGTGACTAAGATTATCAACTTTGTACAATTAAATTAGTTGTAAACATGTAAAAAAGTCTAATTACGGTCCAAACATTCTGGTCTGGCCCTACCACAAAACGGTCCAGTCCTACCTCGAAACGTACGATCTACGGTCCATAAATTCTTACAAAGTCATTCCTCGGTCCGGTCTGGATCTGGACCGATGCTCAGCCCTACACCTAATCACTACCTTTTGACAACGCTATTCGTAGCATGTTTGGATACTGGTCAAAGTACCCAAAACAACATGTGGTTACTGTAGTAACTTCATTTCTAAGGACCACATTCACCACTTTCACTTTGAGGTATGACTTTTCTATGTCATTACATGACTTCCATGTGTCTAGATAAAAGTTGGTTTGTCAATTACAACTTTTCTACCAAGTAACCATGTATCTAAGTTGATATAAAATATCGTGACTAAAGAGTACATGCTAGTCTTGTATATTATTGTTGTCCTACAATATGCACCATAATAACCAACTAGGAACATAAAAAGAATGAGTACTCTATATTTATATATGATCCCATGTTTAGGTCCTCAACCCAAACCATATGTCATCAAGTCAAAACATTCATTCTCTCATTATTGAAATAAACATAAGAAGTGGAATTTTGTTTTATTAATAATTAAATCATATATGAAGCACCCTATTACAAATATCACATGATGATTCTAAGGGCATACTACCTACATTTAGATCCCATGGAAACCTTTGATTTATTTGGATCGATCACATGTGGACTTGTTCTTTGCACATAATGTTCAATTATTGGATCAAAAGATATTAACTAGCATCACACATTAAGTCCTTTTTTATTTATATTTTTCTACTAGAATTGTGTGACTTTAATACCTATCATTGTAGATGCTTTGTCTCAGCCATTATTAGAGAAAAGCTTGTACCTAGTACCTCCATATGATATATTCCTTATTTTGTATACATGGTAAACTCCCAACCAATTTCACCTCTTCTCCTTATTCACCTGTATTCCTACCATGCCTTCTTTGCTATTTCTTTTATAGTACCAAGGGACTCACAATAGAAATAGAAAATTACAAATCTCTCATATTTTAGGTCCATCTTGAAGATCTCTCCAATTTTTTATTTCATCTATTATATTAGTTTTATATTTTAGTAGATCAATATGTTTATTTTTTCCTATATAGGTTTAGACCATCCCACCTACTCTTATATCTCAACCACCTATCCAACTTTTCTAACTATTCATAGGATAGATTTGTTTGGTCTATTTGGCAATGGGATGTTACATAATCTCACCCAAAACATCTCTTCCTAGAAGATGATTCCGAATTGTTGCTCGCTAGTTCTTAAAGCATCAAGATTTAGTCATTGAGGTTCAGGGTGCCCCTTTCCAAATGCTTTATTTGTGGTTGATGTTGGTAAAACCAGATCATGGTAATATGGTGTTCCATCAATATAAATGTTATCTCACATGCCAAACCCCACTAACTAGTCATCACAGTCTATAAAGTTAGCAAGTTGTATCATTTCTTGGTTAGAAGCTTGGGATGTAGAGTCCAATGAAGGATCTCTCTAATTGCAATCCATCGGTGAATTTTGGTAAGTCATCTACTTTGTCTATCTAGATGTCAAGTCAATTTCATTATGTCATTAACTCATCCACCATCATTGAGGTGGGTAAGACACACTCAAAGGTGGATACTACCCACAACTAGGGGAGCACTAAATGTGCAATTGTTTCACCATATTGACCGGCCCTCAAAGAGCATATGGAAAGTACAGGTGTGATCCCAAAAATGAGTTAGACTTTTAAATTTATAACCCAAAATCTCCAAGGACCCCGCAACTTAATACAAGTTCAAAGTAGATATATGGGGTCAAACACAGAGACGTGGAGACATTTAGGACACTTAAGAACCCGCTCTTATGTTAGTTAAGAAAAATTAGTGGTTGATATATGTAAAGAACTAGAACTAGTCTAGTAAAATGATACGAAACAAAACAAAACAAAACAAAAGTAAAGAAAACACAGTCTATCAAATCCTACCAATCAGGAGAAGGAGTTCCTGGCTATGTAACCATAAGTTGAGCAGTCTCTGCACTTTTTCTTAGGCATAGACGATCCTCGAACACCCTAGCAAGCAACTATCATCCAAACATAGCATGTATTGTGGCAGCTGCTCCTATGAAGGTAGTCACACTCACTCTCGCACAGCATGACTAAAACCCCATCCATGATCTAAAACCTCTCTCAAGGACAATGGGTCAACACCTCTAAATTTCATGGATACCTTCTCAAGTTAGTACTATTCAAAGATGTTAGGAGTAATAGAGGATCTATGTCAAAACACAGATCGTGAACCTGGGCGGGTTGAAATGAGCCTAACCAGGTTCAAGGTTTAGGTTGGATCTGTCTGATAGATGTTCTATATCGGTCCTCCCTTACACTTCCTCTTCTCAAATTTTGATCGAAACTACATTCTCTTACCCATTCCTACAACTAATCTTTTGATCTTGATAGAAATGGAAGTTCAAGAAAGAAAGAGATCAACCAAACTAGCAATCATAACCGATAAGACATAACCGATAAGAGTAGATAGAACAAAAAACATACTAGATCTGGAATAAAACTACTTGATTAAGGTAAAAGTGCATAAACATGTCCAAAATGGGCTAAATAGCCAAGAAGGATCTCAACTAGCCATGGACAAGCATAGTTGGCACTGAACAAAGATAGAAGAACATCATTTGTACAAAAACAAAGGAGAACAAAAGTCAAAAAGATGTCAAAAAAACGATTTAGCTCAAAGAGGAAAGGTGGCTCTCACTCATTATCATCCAAACGGATTTGTTCTCATCCTTGAGTCATCCTCCTTAATCTTTTGGACTCCTTAGCTTCCTTTCTCCTTGATCCGCCCCAAACAACAATTTTGATGTGTGTATGGAGGTGGAAGGCGGCTGGGAATGGTAGGAAATGAGTGAATGATGGAGGAAAATTGAAGGGGTGGATGTAGGGTGTGCTCTTCAGCCATTTTGGACCATGTCACTCTCCCATGAAGCTCTAGGAATTGATGGTTGTTGAAATTCCAAATCAGAATCAAAACTTTGAAACAACAAAACCGTTTTCTAGGTGGCAAGGGGGGTATTTATAGAGATCTTAGGCGGTCATAGATATCCTTGGCTGTTGTTGACTTGTTGGAGTCTCATCAGTTGATGATGGTTGTGGGTCCATCACTTGATAGTTGTTTAGGATGTGGAATCTTAGAAGTCATTGATGGTGCTGGCCCAGTGGTCGTTGATGATGTTGGTCACTAGTTTCTGAGATTTCTCAATGGTCCCTGAGATTGCTGATTCTTAGCAGTCACCAACATCACTAATTCTCAGGGGTCACTAAGATCACTGATTATAAGTGGTCACTAAGACTGTTGATTCTCAATGGTCTTGAGTTTTTGTCCTGGCAGTCAATGGTGATGCTTCTTAGCAAAAAAAAACTCCATTTGAATTTGGGTCCAAAATATCAAAAATTTCTTGGGCCCGCTAATTTGTTAGTAGGACCGCCGTCTCCTAAGAAGGTGCACATAACGCGATGCTTGATGCAGAAAAATTAGGAGAATTGATGTCTTCTTGAGTTCAGAGCCTGCAAGTCCCAAAGTTGTCTAGTTGAGCAACTCTGTCTTTTTTTTTGAAAGCTAAGAGATTATTTTATTCATCTCGTTCTCTCATACGGGCAAAGAAAGAAGACATAACAGTGTTGATGTCCAAAGTAAGCCAAGGTGGAAAAACAGTGGTGAAATGATAGGAAATAGAGGAATACAAGGTGTGTTTTGCAATGTGGTCAGCTACTGTATTCATGTCGCGAGGGACATAGGAGACCTGCAGGGAAGGAACAGTAGCTAGGATGGAGGTTGCCGACCTTCTCAGAGGTTCAAATATTCTCACTTCACTCATAGGCTGAGTAAGTGCACCAATAGCAATCGTGGAATCTGAGTAGATAGTAGAGGACGTCCAGCCCCTCGTTCTACATATCTTCAAAGCTTTAAGAATTCCAATCATCTCCGCTTCTTTAACAGAAGAAGCATAACTAGGCTCACCAATTCCAAAGAGGCAGTGGCCCGATCTATGAATGGCATAGATCCCAATCCCAGTCTTAAGACTGTGGCCTTGGAAGGCAGCGTCCACGAAGATGATGTGCTCGGAGTCTCTCAGATGTTTGATGGTGAGAGTGCTCCAGTTCTGCTGTTGTCTCGACGTTGCTTTAGGAAGATTCAAGATAGCTTGTACTCGGCCTTTGATGAACGCATCTTGAGAGGCTGGTGCCATATGCTGCCCATTGTGGATAGCATCATTTCTTGCCCGCCAAATAGCCCATGATCCGAGACAGTGGGTCAGCTTTTCCTCAGGAGTACCACTCCCGTGAGCAATGAGATGGATCCACTCGCACTCCGAGAGCTGGAAGAAATGAATGTCTGTGCCAAGGCACTGCCAGACCTGCTTGCTGGCAGGGCAGTCACGAAGGCAATGCAGGATGGATTCGCAAGCTAAGTGGCAAAGAAGGCAGCTACCATCAGTGCTAATGTGTCTTCTAACTTTCTCAGCATTTGTGAAAATGGCTCTATGAAGGAGGAGCCAAATGAAGGTTTGGACTTTCAGAGGAGCAAGGGAGGACCAGAGTTCTTTCCATCTCGATGCCTGAGGGAGAGATGGTTCAGCACACAACCAATTATATGTTGTGCGACAAGAAAAAACCCCATTAGTTTCTAGCGGCCAGCACCAAGAGTCAAGCCCACCTTCCATCACTGGAGGTTGTGTGCTTTGTATGAGTCTCCAAGAAGCTTGCAGAAGGTGGGATCGAATGAAGTCTCG
The DNA here is from genome assembly GCA_963693085.1 of Alisma plantago-aquatica. Lineage (NCBI taxonomy): Eukaryota > Viridiplantae > Streptophyta > Magnoliopsida > Alismatales > Alismataceae > Alisma > Alisma plantago-aquatica. The sequence goes on from OY856412.1 coordinate 1,116,646,970, forward strand.
GTCCCATTCGCCATTTCCTAGGACCATGCTTATGACCTTGAGGTCGTCAAGGCTTTCGGGAATCACAGTGCTTGGATCAATCGCCATTATGGATCTGCCGAAGAGCCATTTGTCGCGCCAGACATTTGTGGAAATTCCTGAGTTTATTGTTTTGAATCAGTAGTCTTCAAGCTTGGGTAGATGTGACTTGATGAAGGACCTGGCAGCGGACCCAGGCTTCTTAGATATAGAGCCTTTTTTGATATATTTCTCGTGCATCACACGCACCCAGATACTAGATGGATTGTTTATAAAATACCAGACGTTTTTCAACAGCAGGGCCTCGTTCTGCTTTCTAGCGTCCTTGATGCCAAGACCTCCGAACTCCTTACTCCGAGTAAGCTCTTTCCAGGAAACCATGGAGGCTTTCCGTTGGTCTCGTCCCCCAGACCAAATAAAATCCCTTATGTGACGGTTGATGTCATCGCACAAGGTTAGAGACAATTTGACTGATTGCATTGTGTAGGAGGGGATGGATTGGAGTGCGCTCTTGGCAAGGGTGATGCGGCCGGTGAGAGAAAGACAACGAGATGACCAGTTTCTCATCCTGGATTTGATGGACTGCAAGATGGACGCATGTGTGTGCTTATTGAGACGATGATGTAAGATGGGTACATCAAGGTACTGGCCCAAGTCCATTGTACTAGCAATTCCCAGTCTTCGACAGAAAGCATTACGTTCTCTGACAGTGGTGTTTGTAGAGAAAAAACACCTAGACTTGTCATTGGAGATAACTTGACCTGATAGCAGTGCGAAATTCTAAAGAATGGAGCTTATTAGATCGGCTTGGTGGTTAGACACTTCAGCCATAAGAAGTATATCATCCGCGAACATAACATGGGTGAGTGGAACCCCTTTCCATGGCAAAGTAACAGGTTTCCACTGCCCATTACGGGCAACAGCAGCAATCGCTTGACTAAGTCTTTCCATGCAAAGAACAAAGAGATAGGGGCTAATGGGGTCTCCCTGACGCACACCATGGCACGCCTTAAATGGCTTCATGTGCGTGCCTTCCCAAAGAATTGATGTACTCCCTAAAGAAATGATCTGCATGATCAACTGGATGAGTCTGTTGGGTATGCCAGTTTTAAGAAGGGTGTCCTCCACAATGGACCAGCTCATACGATCAAACGCCTTAGAAAGTTCAAGTTTAATAGCAACCCACTTCTTCTTGCCTCACATCAGTTTCATAGAGTGGATAACCTCTTGAACTAACAGGATGTTATCGCAAATACGACGACCTGGAACAAAGCTTGATTTTGTTTCTAAAATCCAAGCATTAAGAAAGGGCTTGATTCTTTCCACAATAATCTTCGAAATAAGTTTAAAACAGCAGTTATTTAGGGAAATGGGCCTTAACTCAGAACAACGTTGCGGATTAGCAACTTTCAGAATAAGGACCATAAGGGAATCAGCTAGACGATCGTCCACCTTATTAGAGATGAAAGCATTTTGAACAATAGCAACAAAGGATCCACCAACATGAGACCAGTTCGTTTGAACAAATTCGTTATGAATACCGTCAGGACCTGGGGCCTTCACTGGTGACATAAGAAAAAGCACTCATTTAATCTCTGTTGCGTCAGGTATGTGTCCAATGGATCTTGCTTCTGGGATGTCTGGGAAGTATCCAATATAGTTTGCAATGTCCCTCTTGTCGGGCGCTGGGGAGGTGGGAGTGCATATGAGATTACAAAAATAAGAACAGACCAGGTCCCGTAGGGCCATGGGGGACTCTGTCCAGCTTCCGTCCTCAGCACGGAGATGTGAGATCTTATTGTTGTGGCGGTGAGACTTCACATAAGTATGAAAGAAATTATTGTTGCCATCGCCAAATTGAAGTCAATTGATGTTCGCCTTTTGTTGCCAATCTGCCTCCTCGCAAGCGAGGATTGAATCGAGCTGCTCTTGCAAGTCAATGGCAAGCAATTGGTTAGCGATGCTATGAAAATTAGGCGATACCTGGTAGACTTCTAGGTGGCGGAGGATATTATCCTTCTATTTGTGTTGCTATTTTATGCGCTGACCGTCCCACTTTAAAGCCGCAGCTTGGAAGGTCGCGAGGGCATCCAAGAATGGAAGAGAACTATCCCAACTCAGAAGGAGTTCAGACTTGAAAGAGGGGGATTGAGTCCAACTCAATCTAGTCCTGAAGAAAGGCTTCTGGCGTTGATACGGGCGGTGACCAGAGATGAGGATGGGGTTGTGATCACTATGAATAAGTGGGAGGATGTTGACCGACATGCCGTTCTCAATGGACAGCCAGTCTGCATTGGCAATAACACGATCAAGTTTCTCGTATAGGTTGCCCTTCTTATAAGTATAGCGGTTCCCCGAGGACTTGATATCAGTGAGCCCAGAGATAAGCAGGAAGGAGTTAAACTTGAAGCTGGAGCGCCGATCAAAGCTTTTTCCTCCAGTCTTCTCAGAAGGGTCAAGCATCGTATTGAAATCTCTGGTAAGGGCCCAAGCCCCAGACATGAGGGCGGTGATGTCAGCCAACCTTTTCCAGTGTAGGTCCCTTTTAATGGGGTTCGGAGACCCATAAACAAAGGTGAGGTACCAATAATTATTGATGAAACAGTGGACGTATTTCCGATGGCTTTGCACAATGTCCACACTACATTTGTGGGAGTCTCAAAGGACCCAAATACCTCCCGAGAAACCCAGGGCTTCCACATGATGCGAGGAGGTAAACCCCAGTTTCCGAATGATGTTGGTAGCTTTTGGACCACTGCACCGTGGTTCTATGATAGCAAGAATATGGACATTATATCTCCTTTTGTATTCCTTGAGAAGATTCAACTTGCCCTTGGAGCAAGCTCCTTGGATGTTCCAGCAATAGATATTTGTCATTTGGTAACCGCTGGAGAAGGTGAGGCCCTAAGACCTCAGCGGACAGCAACGAGAAGACCAGAAGTCTCCTCCGTTCCATCCATGCAGGTGTCTGTTCCTGTGTCTGGTGAATCAAAGGGAATGGACCTCCTAGCGGAGGAGTTAGGTTTGTTGTTGTTGCCCAATAACTGGGCCAGCTTGCCCTTCTTCCTTTCTCTGCCTGGACTGATAGTCTGATAGACGATCTGTCTGTTTCTGAGGAGAACGCTCCCCTTACCGTTGTGGGAACCCCAGCTGAACCCGGAGGGAATCCCGTTAGGAGTTGCAGGGATGGTGGCTTGGAACTTGAACGCGTCAGGTTTCTGTTGATCGGGCCTCCCATCCAAGATCTCATCATCAACTAGGACCACGGCCGTGTCATCGCCAAGCGGGGCTTCTTTGGATGACGAGGTTTTGTCCTTCGCCTTGTGTGGGTTCGGGCCAAAGGAGGCGTTAGCATTCTTCTTCATCTTATACTTATTCTTGCGGCTAAAAACTTCCTCCCATTGAGCGCCAGGGGGGTCTTTGTTGTCTTCCGGCTGCTGGTTGTCAGTATTGCCCATGGCCTGACCACGAACAAGTACTGGCGCTTCCTTGGCCACCCCTGAAGGCTGTGTTGCATGAGCCTTCTTGGTAAGCGTCTTCCTTGGCGGCATCTTTGCATGGATTGCTTCGGTATAAATAGGGGTAGATAGAAGCGGCACCGTTGGCGCAGACGGGTCTACCGGCACAAGGAACTCGGGCACAGACTTACAATCCCCCTCGGCATGACCTAACCGCCCGCATTTCATGCAGGGTGTGGGAAGGTTTTCATACTCCAAGCGGAACTTCTTGTCGTTCACCTCGATTGCTGGTAGTAAGGATTTATAAGTATCCACTTCCACCGCAATCCTGGCAAACTTGCCGCGATGGCCAGATTGGGTGGTTGTGTCAATTTTGATAGTCTTTCCGATGAGATCACTGATGCTGGAAAGAAGCTGATTTTGAAAGAGATATATTAGCAGGTCGGAGATCCTCGCCCACACAACTAGCTTACGTGGGATGGGATCTGAAGGACAAAATTCTTTAGACCATGATTGAACCGAGAGGTAATGGTTGTAGATCAGCCATGGACCCCCCGTCATGGCCCAGATGAACTCATCTTTGTTGGCGAGTTGGATAATATAGTACCCCATGTCCAGGTCAATCGTGCGGAACTCCCCCGTCAGGCTCTAGAGAACGGAGATCCTGTTCATCAGGGCATTCAAACTGACCGTGGTCCCCATGACCTTGATGATAACCGCGAATTTCCAGGGTTCCATCAATGGTGGGATAGAGTTATGGTTGATGGTGATCTTCGGGATACTGCCATTACGATCCACGTGGATGTCTTCAGCCTTAAGCATGTCCGGAGGGACTTGAGCGAGAGTTGTAGGAGTCTTAGTGGTGCACCCAACGATCACCTCCTTATACGATAGTGACGGGGCTTCCTCAGCCTGAGACATGGTGGTGTCTGTGACCGGGCTTTGAACAGGGGCAGGACTGCCATCGGGTTGGGTAGCAGATGCAACGGAAGCAGATTGATGGCAAGAGGGACCAGCGCCGGCGCCACGGCCGCCGCCTCTCCCTCTGAAACCTAGCATCGGGGTTGTTCATATTCCTGAGCAACTCTATCTTTGGAAAGATATAAATTATTAAAAGATAAAAATTTAGAGTTATTTTGGGAATATTAAGTCTATAATGACATGAGATCATAAATAAATACTTAGCATAACACCTAAATTTGGATGTTATCACATATGACTATATACTAAGGCGTGTAGGGGCAAAGTCTTGCTTAAAAAGTTCATGATGCATTTATATTCACATTAGATTGTATATAACACATTGGCATTCCTTATAGTTTCTCCTACATATACTTACTAAATTTTTAGGTACTCCAATGTTCCTCGATCTTCCACAGCCAACTCAACTCACATGATTTTTCATCTTCATTGTAATTAATTGTGTAGGAGCACCTTGATGAAGTGTACATGTAAGGGGGGTTGAAAAAGGAAGTGGTTTGGGGAAAAGATATGTTGACACATTTCAAAAGGGCAACTAGTGCAGGTGGAGCAATTGGTTGATAATGGTTAACAAGAGATGAGATATAAGTAGTTACACACCATGAAGGAGATTGTATGGGATTTCACAATCAGGGAGAATATCCTCATAGAGGATAAATAAGCTCTGGATCAAGTAAATGGTTGTGTTCCTTCTCAAATATGAACGTAAATTTCTATATGTATATGTAAAGAAGTCAAAATAAGTATCAGCGATAATTGAATTTATATCTCAAGTTGCACACATAAGAAGTAAGACACACTACACACACCACATAATCATACTAAATATAAATTAAGTGCACATCATACATACAAAATGCATATGCATCATACATACAACTGAACATAACACACAAACATCACAATGCATAATAAATAGATCTTGCTTTTATCTCATAGTGCAAACCCATCACACACACAAAACATCAATGCAAATATCTATTTTGAATTCAATTATCTAAGAAAATCATATTTGTCTGAACTCATTTGAAGTAGTCATCAGGCGATATATTCATGTATTAAGAAGTTTGATCCCAACACTTTCTTCCCAAGATAACCTTAAAAGTGTAGGTACTAATGAAAAATGGGTTGAGAAAGTATACATATAGGATGACAAGCTCGTAGGAATTGGATAACAAATTAGAATTGTTGTTCCACCGCATACTATCTAGTATTATATATATCATAATAGAATTGGAGTTCTAGAGGATGTTTATAAGGAGGAAACAACATAATTTAATTATTTTATGGGCATGAACAATAATTATGCTTCTATAACTTTTGTAGTTAAATCTATATGTAAGAAACCCCTTCAAAAATGTGAAAAGAGAATTATATATAATTCTCTTCTTAATAATTCTAAAAGCTTAATCAACTCCATTAGCATGGATTCTGTCTAATCTGCTTTTGGAAAAATTATATATTACTCTACATACATTGTCTTAGCATCATAGTTTTAATGCAGAGTTTGTCCCACGCCGTTGTTGTGGTAGTAGTTGCATTTTTATAAATTTTGTATTTATATTGAGACTATTTTAGGGCTAATGGACAACTCATGTTGCTATTTGTTTCTTGAACTTCTAAGATCTAACACAACATTACTCCTTAATAATGTTCATATGCATGCTTGTAGGTCCAATTTGTTCATTAAATGGCATAGAAAACCCACATGAAGTGAGATACATACAAAGTTTCAATTGTCCTTGTCAATCTCAGAATAAAAAAATGTTGAACATGATTTTTTACATGTTGGTGTGAACGTCATCTAAAATGATAAACAAGAGATTTAATTTATTTTACTACTTTAAATCAGTAACTCACATCACCATCAAGGTTTACAAAACATAAAAAAGTACAATGACAATATGGATGGGTTAAGCAAGAACAATATTTTCATGCAAAGCAATTTTCCTAGCCAATACAAAATAGTTGATCACATTGTTTGTATCCCTAATGTTATCAAACAACCTATGAAGCATGTCAACATTCATAATACACACCACTAGTGTATTACTTTTTCTATTTGTTACTTTTTTTATTCTCTCATCAGTTGTAGTGTTCTATTTCTCATTCTTTGCAATTGGTTCAAAGTATTATGTAAATTAGCATCTTAATAGTGTATTTCTTACTACTCGAATTTGGTTAAGTTTAATCCTAGTACTTTACTAAGATACTATAATCAAATGGTTGTACAGTTTTTATAATGGCTAAGTGACTCACATATGGCTAAGTAACTCACATACTCTATTAAGAGACAATACTAATCTTGTTGCCTAACTTTATGTGAGTTAATGGTATAATTGTACCTGATATTTAGATTATTGTTGTGTTTTTTTACTTTTATTTTGTTGTATCCAATATGGATTTTGGGTCCAGAACATGTTTATGGAGGTCATTTCTTGTCTAAGCTGATGCATTTGAGTTGGTTGACTCTAGCCTCTCACATCATACTCATGTTGCAAATGCCAGGTTCCCTTCACTATTTCTTCTGGTGGTTGTTTGTTGTTGTGCAATCTCAGTTGCCATGTCTCCAACTGTAATGATGATCTTGCCAACAAATGTATGCCCTACTCTGCAAACCCACTTCTAGTCAAATTGCTTGAAAAACTCATTATCAGATGCTTGATAGCCTCATCCTACAACAAGGCTGGAGGAAACTTTTGACTCTCTTCCAGCAATGTTTGTAGCCAGTTGCAAATGTTGAAGCAAAATTTCCAAGTGTAATACATCAATGACTTGGTAAATTGCAACTCATGCACCCAGTATGTTTTAGAATGGAGGCTTTGACATGGGTGCCATGTGAAAAACAAGATATCAAGGAATCACATTCTGTGAATAACAAGTAGTAATAAGTATGGGCATTAGTGTGAGAGATATGTTATTTATAAGTTGGTGCAAATGGACATGTGCTTATGTGTGGATGACAACTATTGTATCAAAATAATATAATTTATATAAAATGTTTTGTGTTAAATATACTTACATGAAATTTTCAATTGGTATGTTGTTTCATCAATTTTATATATGTATATATATATATATTAGAAATTCTTGGTAAAAATATTCTCGAACCCCAAAAAGGAACAAAATTACAATATATACCCAAACGTGTAGTGTTCCAACACCAGGCATATGCCTTACAATGTGTAGATGACTCTACTAGTACTTTCTTTTAGTACTTACAAAACTCCCAATTCTTGATAATATGTTTTAATACATTTGGAATATGTCGGTGGTAGGTCTTGTAATGAAGTTGTAGCTCCTCCTCCATCTTGTTGAACATTATCAATTTGTCATTTGTTCCCCCCTCCCATGTTTTCTGGAATTTCTCTCTGTCCATATGACATGAATGCACAGGGTGATGGCCCACAATGTCACGATTCTATCATCTTTTCTGCAGTTGACAAGGTTCCTAAATCCATTGTTCAAGTTTGTGTTAGGATCAAGTCCAAGTTTGAGAGCTGATCTCCCCCACAAATACTTCCACCACTTACAGTCTGACATCAGATGTATAACACTTTCCACATTCTTTCGGCATAAGATGCATGTTCCATTGGTGTTTAGACACCATTTCAGGTACTTCTCCATGGTGGGCAGTAGATCCTTGTGTGCTCTGTAGGCCATGAAACTCCATCTCAGATTGTGTTTTCTATCCCATAATCTCTTAGCATCATCATCTTTATCTTGCTTTTGTCTACATCTATCCCTATATATATATATATATATATATATATGTATATATATATATGCATGTATGCATGCATGTATAGTGTGTGTGTGTCTGTGTCTCACATAAAGGATGAAAAAGGGACATCCTATTTGATACATGTAACACAATTCACACATGCCTTTTTATCAAAATCACGTTATAAAATTATTATCAATAAAACATTTGTTTGAGAAATATTCTATACCATTCACTATAGGCACTAAAGACAAACTATACTAGATGTCATTTTTGCTTTTAATGATGAATCAGAAAAGTGTTAATTGTATCTACCAATGAAAATACCAATAACAACATGTGACAATCTTTTTTCTATCATGAATAATTACAACTATAAACTTTTACATAGTTATGATAAACTTTTTCCCCTAATTAATGAATCTCCTTGTAGTGTATTTTGAAAATTTACATTGTAATGGTTTTATTGTCTTATATGCCTTGCAAGTTGTATATGCCTTATCTTTATGTTGCATCTACAATAGATTATAAGTAGTTGATGTTATTGATTAATTCTTAATATGTCTAAATACCACATATAATAATAAAATTGTATATTTGTGGCTCTACACATCCTTTTAGGTGGTCAACCTCTTAACCATGGTTATAGAGGTGAGCAGCCTCCTTTGGATGGACATCCATAGACAAAGGTTGGTTTTTTACACCCCATTATTGGTCATTCAATCAAATATCGCAATCATATCTTCTCTATAGACAATGATGAAAATTACCCAAATTATTCCACATCTTCCCACATTTTTTGCCTATTGTATTCATCCATGTTTACCTAATTTCCATTTATTGAATGTCTAATAGATAAAAACACTTTTTTAAAACCTATGTGCAACTTTCCCTTTTATTAGCTTTCGTATGAGTTTTCTTCCATCAATTATCCAGTTGAATTATCCTAAAATAAAATTTTATATTCCCACTCCAATTGAAAATCTAATTGCTCCTTCTCATATCTAATCAAATCCATATCTATTTGACCAAGAAAGAAAAAAGGGCAATACTTGATCTTCAAGGTTTTGTCTCTCCTCTTCCCTTTTTTTAATCAAGTTTCTAATTCAAAATATATCCATAATTTCAAGAAAATCACCAAATTCGGTTATGAAAAGAATTTGTTTCAATTCTAGTGATAGTCAGTGAAACCTAACATTCTATTGTGGTTCCACTAAAGGAATCATGAAATTTTCCAATGAAAATCTACATGAGATATATTGTTTAGTCAAGGTATTTTCCCATCGTATGAAATCCTAACGTCATATTTCATTTTACTCATATATGATGTGGATATATTCTTTAAACTTATTTTTCAGATGTTGAACTATCAACTATAATCTATAACTATAAATACCCCCACTTATATCCATCATCTCAAACTATCACCATCAACTCTCCAGAATTTAGAGAGTTGCCATCTCATCTTGTGCAAGCATTTTGTTGCCTACTCCCTAGATGATCCTTCTTCTAGAACATTAATTCCATCACATAAAAAGGATATCAAGATGGTAAGAAGGTGACATTTTTTTTTATTATTAGTTTTATTTCTTTTTGTAAACATATTCAATAACAAATTCAAATTGAGTAATCATCTACGTGTTCAATAATGGCTCATCTAATCACAACTATCATGATTAGCTGAAGTGGATATTGCCTTTCTATTCTAGTTATTTTTCAACCACATAAGACAGAACGAGCTCTTTATATAATTAATTCTAGTCATTTTTATACCCTCTTACTTGGTCACATGCACAAAAGTATATTTTTCTAATACTGAATTCATATCTAATTGTCCCGCTCTTTATCTTACAACACCTCATCCCATTCCCCCAAGATGGATTAGTAATGTAGAGGATATTGAGGTGATTGGGATCCCATAATCAAAACTCAAGTTGATTAAGATGACAATAGATAGTCATGGTCATTTTTCCCACAAAGACTTGCATGTCCATTTCTCTTTGTTATTTATTCTATTTTCTTAACCAAACCCAAATTAAATGATTTTTTCAAATTCAATATTTCATAGTACAATACAACTTTTCATGCGACATGGGTGTCTCTAACACATTTCTCAGTCGTGAAAGTATTTTTACTAATGGTCTTTAGACATGCTTTCACATCTATATTCGTCCTTTAGTGAAGTCACTTTATGGATTTTTTTTGTGTTTTTGTGCTAATTTAAATGCCTACCTGTGGTTTTCTTTATTTTTCTCTAAATCTGAGGTGGTGACTCCAAATCCTAGTCTTTTATGTTTTTATATGAGTTTTACAAGAATATTATGAGATTATATTTCATGGATTTTTTTTCTATAGGTATAGTCTTGAAAATGTTCCAATAACACTAAACAAATCGAGTTTCTTCTTTTGATATCTTGGTTTCATTTTTCAATTTGGTTTTGATTTAAGGTTTCCAAAATGTTTCCCTTTTCATTTCCTCTTTTGTTAGGTGTTCCTTTTACACTTGACTTTTAGGTTTCCTTTATTCTTCCTTTTTATGGTTTTATTTTTCGGGATTTCCCTTTTATTTTCTAGTTGATTTTATGTTTTTCATAAACAAAAGAGCCAAAAGATAAATGAAAAGAGAAGCCTTCATTCAAGAACAAGATTTTTCTTTTCCTTGTGTTTCTTAGGATGAAACATTAATGGAGTCTCATGTGATCATGTTACAACCTAATATCTATGACCTTATTATGTTAACTCTTTGTATTTCCTTTGCTCTCTCTGTATGCTCCCAAGTACCTCTAATTATGATATATTTGCCAAAACTCATGGGTCTTTCCATGGAAACCCTCACGAACAAACATTGTTTATTTACTAGTTCATCAACTTGTGCTATGATAGGCATTCCAAGACCTGGAGAGTGATGCTCAACCCCTACCCTAGAGTGGTTATGTCATATGGGAACTCATGGATGAAATTCTTATGGTTTTGAGAAGGGTCTTCAAAACAAGAATCAAAGTCCAAGTTAATTGGTGAGCCTAGTGATGGGAGACTCTGTGATTTGGTTTAGAGAGCAATTATCTATTTAAATATTGATTCTTTTTCTTGTGTGATTGTTTGGTTTTGGAAAAGTGGGGATACAGTTATTATGCTCTTGGGGGTTTCCTACTTTCGCTTCACTTTTTTAACTTTCCATATGGGACTACAACTAAATGTCTAAGAAAACTTATGATTGTGTTTCCCACTTCTACAATCCCATTTCTCTATGATATGGGTGCCAACACTCATGTTGGATCCCTAGATGAGGTGTAGGAGGTTTAGTAAAGGGACTAGAAATGGGAAATTCTAGACATCCAAAGTACTAGAGGACAACCACTCTCCTAGCACAATGTTTGATTATGAACACCATAATCACAAAATCTAACAGGATCAATTCCCAAATTTGTAGAAATTAGGTTACCACCATACGAGTGACACCACACCATGGAGAAGATAAGGACCAACCTATCCTATCAGTTCATGCCTAAGTGATAATATTACCCATGTCCAAACTCGTAGGCAAAAGGGCATATCATCATCTGCTACAATTTTTGCTCCCTTTCTATTCAAATGTTGTAATTTTCTTTATATCTTAAGATTGTCGCTTTCAAATTGTTTTACTTATTTGTTATTTTCTTTCTAGAATCTTTATGTTTGCAAACCAATAACGTTGATTACTATCAATGATTCTTTAGCTTATCTTATACAAAAATGCTATAAAATTTACCCTTACACTATAATTCATTTGGGCATTATGTAACATCTTCTTGGTAGAACTAGTAAAAAATTAGATATCCCATCGGTTGTTTTTTCAAGGAAAACTGACGGTATAATATATAGCATCGGTTCCTTAAAGACAACTGCCATGATTTGACCAACTAGAAAACATGGGGTGCATTTTATTTTTATCCTCAATCTCTTCTCAAAGCAACCGACGCAATATATGCCCGCAAAAATAGAATTCCGCACATTTTTTTTGTGAGGCATTCCTTATGCCTCCAAAAATCTACATTGTTAGTTATTCTATAAATATTTGATGGGATAAAGAGGTGTGTGTGAAATGTGTCCTACTGAAACCAATTGGTATTTCTCGTCGATTATATCTACATCAACTGATGAGAATGGTGTACACTCCATGTCTCCCATCAAAATTTTCCCACCCTTGATTGTTGTTTCTTATCAATTGTCTTCACCTCAATCGATGATGTAGGTGTTGTTACATCATTCGTCATTGGTTTTTCCTTGCCAACTGATGACATAGTTTATCATTTTGTCGTTAGTTTCTATTTTGAACCAATGATATAGGATGTACATCATAGGTTTTTGAAACAACTGACGAGCTAGGTCTTACTTAAACCCAGCAAAAAACTAGCTTCCCCTCTTTCCCCTACCTGTATTTCTCTAGAACATGTCAGTAGTAATATTTCAGGCGATTTTTTCCTCTGTCACCACTGCAGCTATTGCTCAATGCCAGTGTTGCTTCCACCATCATTGTTCTCTCTACCGCCTTTGTTGACCTGTCATCATTGATGTTGAGGACTCCACCACCACTATTGTTTTTGCTATCTGTTAGTTGTTGCTCCATTGTCGCTACTAGATACTTCTCCACCACCGTTGGTCTAGTTCGGTGAGGTAGGTGTTGACCTAGAGGTTATACATTTTGACCTAGAGGTTATACATTGTCCATATTTTGATGATGACTTAACCATTCCATTCATATGTATCTAATATGTGTATTCAAGATTGATTTCAGGTGTTAGGTACATGAGAAGGATAAAAAATCAAAAGCCCTAATTTTGTTCAAGTTCAAATCAAAAGCTCTACAAGTGTGTACTTTTAGAAATCTATGTAAACAACCTTAGAAGCCTTTATAATCACGTGTATTGATGAATTGACTAGTAACTAAGATGAGAAAATTGATTGGGACACTAAACACCAAGTTTTAATCACTTTATATGCACTTTAGAAAATTGACCATAGGTAGTCAATCGGTCAAGTTGCAAACTCGACCGATCCTCCTGGATTAGTTTTCTAAAGATGGCATCGGTCGAGTTGTGATTTCATAGAACTCGACAGATCGAGTACCTGACCAAATTGATCTTCATTGGTCGATAGAGTTTCCCCAGGATAAACTCGACCGATGATTTGAATATCGGCTTTGTCTTTTACTCTATCGGTCGAGTTGCCTTTATTGAAACTCGACCAATTGCACTATACAGAATTTTCTGAAAAAGTGATTGTGACCATTGGTGAGTGTTTTGATAAAAAATAGAGTCGTTGCTTTGAGAAAAAATGGCTATATTTCGTATCTAAGTGTCCTACAACTTAAAGGGGCACCCTCAACTATAAATAGGACCACTTGGGGTTCATTCCAAGGTTGGTCATTCACTACATGCTTGGTCCTAGCTTAGTGGAGAGTGTTCTAACCCTTTGAGCCCCTTTCTCTCTCTACCTTCAAGTAAAATTTGTGAGTATGAGTGAGATAGGTTCCTTTGTAAGAGATCTACTCCCTGTATTGATGTAAAGCTCTCCTCCACCATCTTCCTACCCCCTTTCCTTATTGAAGAAAAGGTTGAAGATCTTCTCCGAGTGAAGGAGAAGGAGTTGTTGTTCTTTAAGGTTGAAGAAGGTAAGGTGTTCCAGATCTCCAAGTGAAGGAGATAGGCAAGGCATGCACTCAAGAAGGATAGGTAATCCCTTGAAGGTCGAAGACTTGAAGAAGGAGTGGGTAAGTCCATGTTGATGGATGAAGACTCCATGGTTCAAGTGGGTAAGCTCCTTCTATAGGTTGAAGATCCTTGCTTGAGGTACTAAGCCCTTGGATGTTGTGGTTTTGTCTTGTAATCTTATGATGGAATATAAGAGTACCAAGACTGCAAATCCTAGAGATTAACCACCTCTAGGTAGTGGACTGGCATTGCTCCTAGTTAGGATGTGGAACCACTCTAAACCACCTTGTCCAAGTGCATGCTCTTCCTTGTCTCTCATCCTTGCTATGCTTGCTAGTTAAGATATCAAATTTTTGTTTGTTTAAGTTTATGCACTTAATATAATTTGGTGTTCTAATCCATCTTGTGAGAATTATGAATCTCTATTCACCCCCCTCTAGATCTCTTGATCCAACAAGTGGTATCAGAGCAGGTCTTCTCCAACCTACTTCTACAAGTAGGAGAAGATGGGTGATTTAGTACTTGGATCCCACAACTTGGAAGGAAGCTTCTCCATGCGACCTTCGATCTTCGATGGCACCAACTTCCTCTATTGGAAGAGAAGAATGTATTTCTACCTCCAAGGTGTGAGCTATGAGATGTGGAAGGTGGTGCACCTCAAGTATGAAGATCCAAAGGGGGAAATCTCCACATGGACGGAAGCCCAAATGAAGCAAGCTCAACTCAATGCCAAAGTTGTGAGCATCATCTATGTAGCTCTCACCCCATCCAAATTCAACCGGATCTCCTCTTGGGACACCGCACATGAGATTTGGAACAAGATTTGTGTCACCTATGAAGGAACAGAGCAAGTGAAGGAAGCCAAGATCTACATGCTTGGTGGTCTTCTTGAGAACTTCAAGATGGGTAAGAATAAAAGAGTGGTTGATATGTACACTAGGCTCAATGTCATCATCAATGGATTGGCGGCCCTTGGTAGTGTGATGGAGAAAGGTAATATCAACTCCAACATCCTAAGATCTCTTCCAAAGATATGGGAGCCCAAGGTTACATCCATTGAAGAAGTGTACAAGCTTAGTGAATTGTCAACCAAGGAGCTGGTTGGCAACCTTCAAGCCCATGAACCAAGGCTTGATAAGAAAGAAGAAGAAGTAACAGAGAAGAGAAGGAGTCCAAGAAGATCAAGGACACAGCCTTCAAAACTCAAATTGAAGAGATGGTTCGACAGCAACAACTTGCTCTCAAATCCCCTACTCCTTCCTCAAGTGAAGATGAAGGCCTGAATGAGCATGAAGCAAACAACTCAAAGGGCAAACACTTCAAAGGGAAGTCTTCTTCATCAACTCCTAGATGTTATGATTATGGCCAAAAGGGCCATTGCAAGAGTGACTTCCCCAAGGCTAAGAAGAGCCATCACAAGAGCAGCCACAAGAAAGATAAGGAGTATAAGAGAGATGGAAAATGCAAGAGAAAGGAGAAGAAAGAAAGAAGAAGCAAAGATGTAGCTCATGCAACTTGCGAGAAGTTTTCCTCAAGCTCTTCAAGCTCCGAAGATGGACAATGCCACCTTGCTCTCATGGCCTCTACAAGTGAAGATGTAGGTGAGATAAGTGAGGTAAGTGAGGTAAGTGAAGTCAATTTGCGTGAGTTATCTAAGGAAACTCTTATTGATATGCTTAATGATTGTCAGTCATCTTTTACTAAATGAAAATCTAAAAGGAAAAGACTAGGCAAGATAGTAGATGATCTTTATGCTAAAATTGAGACTCTTGATAAAAATGAAAAATTGCTCCTTGATCGCATAGATTCTTTGCAAGGGAAATTTCTTGAGCTTCAATACAATGGAGTAGAGGTTGAGAATGGGGTCTATCTTAAGACTATTGCAGATCTTAAGGAAGATAACCAAAGATGCCAAGATGAGATAGATGTTCTTAAAACTAAAAATGTAGAACTAAATCTCATTGATAAATCTAGAAAGCAAGAAATTCATGTCTATCAAAAGGAAATTTTGTTGGTTAAATCTAAAAATGCCAAGTTGCTTGCTCAAGTTAATGATCTATCATCTAGAACTATTTTGCAAAGTAATGAGGTAGCTAGCACTACTTTAGAACATTATTCTTTTCATACTAAAGCCCTCTATTTAGAGGTTGACCTATTGCATGCTAGAGATGATCTTGCTAGTTTATCTTATACTGGCATTAACCTTAGTGATGGTAATGCTAACTTAAGAGCTTCTTTGCAAAAGTTTCTTGTGGGAAAGAAATCTCTTAATGATGTCCTAGAACACTCTACCAAACAAATCGGTACTAGTGGTTTAGGATATGATGGGACTGCTCCCAAGGGTAAGAACAAGAACAAGAGTAAGGGTAAGAAGAAGAGTGTGGAACCTCCTATTTTCCATGGAGAGACTTACGGCTCTAAAACCCCATGGTATGTGCTCATTGTAAATGTGATGATCATTACTCTACTTATTGTCCTTACAAGCCAAAGGGGACCAACCCAAAGATGAAATGGGTCCCCAAGCTAACCCCGTGTTACAACCCCAATTTTTGGGATCAATTGGTGAGAAATGTAATTTCTCATATTAAAGATAAGTGAACAAATAATGATATAATTTGTTTTGAATAAATGGATTTCGTTTACAATAGCCTTGATGGTTTTGTTGTGGGCTTTATTGGCTATTGGGCCCAAATAACAAGGAAATTCAATTAATAAATGAATAATTGAGTTTTTAAGAAAAGAAATATGTAGAAACCTCTAGAAGGCAAATCCAAAGAGGATTTCGTGCCTCTTGGGTTCCTTGGGTACCAAGGAGTCCAAAGTTGCATAGTGAATGCAATAAGAAAAGAAAATATCAATTAAGTATTTCTTTATTTAGAAAGAAATTGAAAATAATGGTAAAATGTGGAAAACAAGTGGAAAAAGGTGGATTTGAGTTATCCTTAGTGGGATTTCGTATCCCAAGGATTCCTAATGATAAAAGAAATACCAATGAGGAAAATAAAAGGGAAATAAAGAGAAAATCCTCAAAAAGGAAATATTTTAATAAGAAATCAACATGATAATGTGAAATAATGCATATTGGTGCATTTAGAAGGATAATGAATATTCCTTAAAAAGGAATTTCGAATTATTAATGTTTCTTGGGATCCAAAGAGTCCCAATGAAGGAAAAGAAAGAGAAAAAGCAAATAAAGTCAAATAAGAGGATAATATGATGCGTAATTTCATGGTTTTCTTAAAGAAGTAGTATTTTCTAAGTAAAGGAAACCATATTTTCGTGCCAATGGGACAAAAGGCAAATACAAAGAGAGTGAAAGAAATAATTCTCATATTTCTAAGTATCCATGAGATAAGGAATATCAAGGAAGAAAATAGGAAAGATAAGAAATACTTCTCCTAGAAGGAATATGAATCCTTTTGGAAAGGGACTCTTGGAGTCGTGTATAAGCCTACCCAGGACTTCATTTCTCACCCCTATATAAGGGGTAGAGCTCTGGTTCAAAGAGAAGGAGAACCCCACATTTCTCAAACCTATTCCTTCTTCATCTTCCTCGTGCAAACCATAACCTTAAGCTTAACTCTATTCCCGGAGCCACCGAGGGAGTTTGAAGGAAGTCTAGACACCACTCCCTTTAATTCCGCGTGACTACATTACCAATTCTGGAGGAACTGTCGTCCAGGTCACCTACAACTCATCTGCAAAGAACCAAGTTTTGCAGACCTGGTACTCTTGTCCCCAGCCATTTCACACATGGCTGGAGACCATGCTGGCTGCGACAGGGAGTGGTGGAGTCAGGGGTAAGGTTTCTAGCGAAGCTCCGGGCCTGGAGGTGGAGGGAGGCGACCACGAACAGCTGCAGACGGTCGTCGCTAGGGCTACTCGCGAGGTGGAAGATGAGCTGGGCGGTTTTGACAAAAATGCCCCTCGTAAACATGAAGAAACAGGTAGCCGCACTGGGGATACTCTTGGTAATTTGGTTATAAAATTCTAAAGCGGGTCGGGTTGCATGCTGGAGGAGACGTGGCGGCTTCCAATTGGTTCAAAAAGGTATTTCTTATGAATTTCATAACTAAAAATTGGTAGCTCAATTTAGTACATGTAATATATGAATTTTGATGAGGAGAACGAGAGCAATCCAATAAAAATAATAGTAGAGATTGATTCCTTTTCTAATTGCCAAAGTGCTATAATTTGATGAAAAGTGCATTAAAGTTAAGTTAAAAACCCTATTTGTGATTAAAGGTTGAATCTAGTGTGTTTAATGAGTTAATTGAAGTGCTAATAACCTGTTAAAAGATAATGTTAGATTCGAACCTGATCTAAATGTGAAATTGCCTGATTTAGGGTTTTTACCTCATATGAGAATGATTAAATATTTAGAAACCCTAATTTAGGGTCAAAGAGGATAAGATCATATTTAATTTGAAAAAGGTGAAAATACATTGTTAAATGATGGTTTTAAGTTATTTGAATACAAAAACCCTAAAAGTAGTAATTAGGGTTTTCTCATGAATAAAAGGTAGTATTAATGGCAAATCGAGTTCATATGTGATTAGTTTGTAATGAACTTTGAATTGATGATAAATGAGCATAGAAATCTTGTCGTGGATTAGAAAGGATAAAAATGGTAGCTTTAATGTGAAAGAAGCTTAATGAAATTAATTGATGGTTAATGGTGCCTTTAAATCCGAGAATAGGGTTATATGTTGTTAAGATAACCTTAATATTGAAGAATAGATGAGATAATAAGGGTTTATGAGTAATGGTATAAAATTAGGGTTTGAAATAGTAAAAGATGAAGGGAAACCCTAATTGCAATGGAAACCCTAAAAGTGAATTAGAAACCCTAGGATACGAGCTAGGTTAAATAGATCTTGATGACATGAATAATAAAAAAGGAATTACATGATTATTTCAGTATCTCATTGAAAATGCTTGCTTTCTTGGATTCTTATTTGCATGGATATTTCTGTTCAAATCATCAGATCAGGTATGTGGTTATGCTTATGAATATCTCGAGTTAGTTTCCCGAGGTTTACCGAAGTTTTTATCGATGTCATGAATTAATTGTTGGATGATTTTAATTCATGCAAAATATAATGTGGATATGACTATCACATAACATATGTGCCTACTAGCTCATATCCTGGTCCCCTCTGTGGCTTAATAGTTGACCTAGTACATGGCTACCTTGGGGTAGGACCATCAGGTCATTGGATGACTTAGTACATGGCTACCAATGGGGTAGGTCCATCAAGTCACATTGAGTTAGATATTGGGCTACCTTCGGGTAGTGTCATGCGACTCTATTACCCTATGTATTGGCTACATGTATGGTAGGACCATGGTGGTAAGAATCTACCTAAAGAGAGGTAGCATATAAGTCCACTGCAGGGATAGCATAGAGTTAGGGGATAGGTAAGGATTGAGTAGTATGGCTTAACACGTAATCTTGGTTGTTAAATGATTAATTGAATGATTACTTTGTTAAGAATAATTGTATGATTAGTGTTTCCCCCACATACCAGCTTCAGCTGACCGACATTTTGTTTGTCGGCGTTTTAAGTACAAGCCAAAAGAACAAACACTAAATCGTCATATTGGGAAATACATGAAGTAAAATACAAGGAGGATTGGTTAGAGTAGAATCCTTAAGTGGATAGAAGTTTCCAGATCCAAGTTTTCAAAAGAAAAAAAAGGTATGCAAAAGTTTATTTTCTTACAGCTTTTCAGTTTAGTCTGTTAAAATTTAATAATTGTTCTTGGTTAATTGTCGAACCTTTGATCTGGGTTATGGGCTAACGGCTCTGTCCTTTCAGTCTCCCTTAATTGGGGGTTACTGGGAGGTGGGGTTGTAACATTTGGTATCAGAGCATAGGTTCCTCAGTTAACCATTAATAATTATTAAATTTTACAAACTCCATAGAACCAAAGGGAGTTATTAGAGGATTATCCGAAAGACAGAGGTGTCTAGAAAAAGATCACGACCGGGGGCTGGCAATATTTTCCTTCGCACCGCTAGTCAGAATATGAGGACTCCCAGATTCCTGTGACTGCCTGGCCAAAGTCTTAGGGTATGAATCGAAATAAGACACATTTAGGACATTCTCATGTTATTCATCCCTTCTCATCACAAATTCTGTTAAGGACCTTAAGGATTAGGGTTTTTCCCTCTTCTCCTCACCCTCTTGAGGTATGGGTAAGATTAATAAGGTCTAAGGAATCCTCCACCAAATTAAATGAAAAGCATGTAAATAAGATGTCATGGATATAAGCTTAATAGATTAAGCGCAAACTAAAGAATAGATACATGCTTAGGTCGTATGACATAAGTTGTCATGTCCTCAAGATAGACCTGAGGCTAGACCTTCTTATTAGGAGGATAGATAAAGAGAGTTAGTCTTGGAGATAGAAATCTCCATTGCAAGTAGAGACCTGGCACATCCTCTGAGGATGATGTTAACCCTAACCCTAAGTGAAGATTGGAGAGAGAGATGGCATGATGAGTTAGACCAGGTGTTTGGATGGATATGCCTTGCATGTCGTATGAGCCATGAGAGGTTGGATGACCGAGTACCTTTGGTGACCCAATCCTGGAAAGGGTTGTGTATGTTAGAATGAAGGATAGCTCCTTCATTGACAGGGTTAGAGAAGAACCCATGGGAACCCCATGAGCTTATAGTAGCATGGCATAGTAGGCGCCCATAGTGTGTCGGTAGTGTTGACAATATGCTAAAACCATGGCCAGGAGAGCATGAGGGAAGTGTTAAGAGCTATGGATAACTGTGAGCAAACATAGGCTTCATCATGTAGGGGTATGCTTGTGAGCTTGATCCCTCTTGTAGAGAGAACCTCTCGTAGTAAGGTTGTTTGTAGGGATGGTTCTAGAGAGAGAAGGACTCATGCAAGAAAGTTGGAAGCTTAGATTCTGAGACATGAGGAACAATGGGAGTTGAGGATAATGCGACCTAAGTGGATGATAGTGGTTGCCTCATTCTTGATCCCTGGAGATGGACGGCATCTTAGTGTCCTTTAGAGGAACCAAACCCTAAAAAAAGAGAGTAATGCTTCTGGTACCTATGTGCCTATGGTATTGGTGTTTACCTGCTAAGTGGAGATAAAGAGTGCCTTAGACCTTGAGGAGGTTTAAGTAGCGAGTTGTGAGGCTTTATACCTAGTTGGTTGTTCTTGAGGAGGACTCAACTCTGAGGTGTTGCTCATATAAAAGGATCATGGGAGTACATGACATACCTTGGACATGCTTGATTCGTGGTTAAGAGATTGCGCATGCAGTTGGATACTCAAAGGAGAATCTAGGGTTCGTAGGCCTAAGAGGGGAAGCAGTGTATCCAATGCTCATGATGAGATTTGAGTCTCTATAGTTTTGAGCATGATACTCCTCATGTGTAGAGGTAAAGGAAACCCCTTAAGTTAAGGGTATGTTTGATGAGCCCCTCACGGCTAAGTGGATGACATAGGAAGGTATGATCGTATTCCAGTGTTGAGGATGAGAACAAATATGACCCAAGCATGGTTTAGTAGGTGGTCAGCTTGTTCCTTAGTATCTTACTAGTTAAGCATGCTCAAGTGGATGTAAACCCGAGGCATAAAGATGTTTGTGACCGGTGTTATCAAGGTGAAGTTTCCTCCCATCCTGGGAGAGGAACCCTTTTTCAGGGTGTATACCAGTTGTGTTGGTTTTGGGGAACCTAAAGATGTTTCAGAGGATTTTGAGAAGCTATGTGAAAAGTACATGGTATGAGAATGAACCTTAGACCCATAGATATCCATCTCTCAGTACAGGTGGATGTGCTACCATGGAGGTAACTGGTATGGGGCCTGACTAAGGTAGGCAGGTCACCATGACCCATATGAAAGGAGGAAAGTCAGCCCATGGTTATAGAAAGAGATGATGAAGGCTTGGGTAAGGTTCTAAGTTGAACATGTACTATGTTAGAATCCTAAGTCTATCCTAGGGTCAGGTAGGGATAAGACTGATGGAAGCAGGAGTTGCCTAATTCCCTAGATGCACATGACCATAGGGTCGGGAGGTAACAACTATCATTGTCTGAGGGCCATGGGTTAGGAGATTGATCACCTTCATGAACTCATGAAACCCAAAGAGCAGATGAGTAGGGCACTCTCTGGAATGCATAAGGGAAGAGGGATGACCCCAAAAGTGCCGGCACCCTATAGACCTAGAGGAAATGACCAAGGATTGTGTGTAAACCCAAGTAGGTTCGAAACCAGTATTCCATGGAAGTAACCTTGATATCAAGATGATTGTGATGTAGAGACGTAGGTGTCATGTTTCAACCTAGATTTAAAGGTGTACTGGCAAGGTGGGATGTACCATCTCTACTCTTGGAATAGGAAGAACTCTATATTTGGACTACAACCAAATGATTATTTCCTCTTGTTATGGGAGAGAGAGATAGGACAGTACACATGCCATACACCAAGGATAAAGATGATGTGGGTTGGAAAGTTGCCACGAGATAGGGATAGAGAAGATAACATACCCTGATAAAGTGAATGATCCATGGATGGTTTGCAAACACTAAGAGGAATGAGGTAGTCATCTTATAAGGATGTTTTTAGCATGAGCTCTGAGTTATACCAGGTTGAATTCAAAAACCAAGAGGTGAGTCTTACAAGATTGAGTTTGATCACTATGTTGATGAGATCAGAGAGTGTACTTGATGAATACAGACTTAGAGTCGAGATGAGATGATAAGTGGAATGCATGAAGGTGTATGTCATCAACTTTACCTAATACATAAGAAGGTGAAGTGGTAATGGATGCTCTGGTTGAGATATATCTGCCTAGTTCAGTTGTTAGACTAACCCTAAGTTTGGAAAGGGAGATATGTTTGGATAACACTGATGTAATGAGATCAGTTAATGGTTGTTTGGTTAGCCAGTCTAGTCCTTGATGCAATGAAAGGATGGTGGTTGAACCTCAGAAGCACTTCTTTGGAAAAGAAGGTGATGAAACCCCGATAGAATGGTTTAGGGTTTTTGAGGTATTAATCTTGAAGAATAATGACATACAGGAGATCATGAATTTAAATCACCATACACCATACTACGAAGATGATAAGTGACACTGGTACTTTAGATACCTAAGATAAAGTTTCATGTGGTATATGGCCATGCAAGCCGAGGGAAAAGGACGAATAACCCAATGAATTGATATAAAGGATAAAGAGTCCCCGAAAGAGAAAGGAAGTTCATCACTATGGATGTTGTAAGCCTCCCCTGGATCAAGGAAGGTCGAGATGCAGTATTGGTTATGGTAGATCGCCTTACCTAGATGATATAAGAAAGAAAGATTTCTGTCAAGGGACAGATTTGGTTAAACAACCCATGAGAGAGATGGATCAGTTGCACCATGATGTGAGTTCAAAAGTTCTTGCATTTGATCTAAAGGTTCCCTTCCAAAAGGTGGAAGTAGATACATGAAGAACTCGATGTTAGTACAGTTTATCACCCCTAACTAATGGTTAGTATGATCCAGACTAAAGGGTATGATGAGGGCATATGCGCTCGTTCAGGGTGATGACTAGGGACAGTTCTTGTCCTGTGAAAGATGTGAAGATAACCACCATAGCCAGTATCGGTATTCAAAGAAGCTCTGTAAGAGAGGTTGTGTTGGTCACCACTTCAGTAAGGTGATGTTGATGAAAGGACCACATGATGGTTAGAAAAGGGCCACAGTGTGTGTAGATGAGTCGCTTTGATCGTGCAATGGCTGAAAGGAGCCTAGAGATGACAACAGTCATGAGCAGATGCAAAGTAGACTGACATGCAGTTCACTGTGGGAGAATATGTAACATGAAAATCCGACCCCTCTGAGCTATAGCTAAGAAAGATGAGTCCCCGATACATGGGTCCATTGAGATGGGCTGGTGGAGAAGGCTAAGTTTGATCTTACCCCTCAGGATAAAGTAATATGTGACGAGTTCCATGTGTCCAATTTAGAGCACTATGTGAGGTACCCTGGCCATGTGCTGAGCAATGAACCTAGTGAGCCCCAAGGGAGGCTGGAATGGCCTGAGTCACCTGTGCAGTTTATAGACGCCATGATGAAAGAACTCAGAGAAAAGAATATGTGATGATAAAGGTTCTTTTAAAGCGTCGTGGGTAAGGTAAAGACACATAAGGGCCAATGGTGGACATGGAAAAGTCTTATCCTGAATTGTTTGCTTGCTTGATTGAATTTTGAGGACAAAATTCCTATAAGAGGGGAAGGATGTTACAACCCCAATATTTGGGATCAATTGGTGAGAAATGTAATTTCTCATATTAAAGATAAGTGAACAAATAATGATATAATTTTTTTTGAATAAATGGATTTCTTTTACAATAGCCTTGATGGTTTTTTTGTGGGCTTTATTGGCTATTGGGCCCAAATAACAAGGAAATTCAATTAATAAATGAATAATTTAGTTTTTAAGAAAAGAAATATGTAGAAACCTCTAGAAGGCAAATCCAAAGAGGATTTCGTGCCTATTGGGTTCCTTGGGTACCAAGGAGTCCAAAGTAGCATAGAGAATGTAATAAGAAAAGAAAAGATCAATTAAGTATTTCTTTATTTAGAAAGAAATTGAAAATAATGGTAAAATGTGGAAAACAAGTGGGAAAAGGTGGATTTGAGTTATCCTTTGTGGGATATCGTATCCCAAGGATTCCTAATGATAAAAGAAATACCAATGAGGAAAATAAAAGGGAAATAAAGAGAAAATCCTCAAAAAGGAAATATTTTAATAAGAAATCAACATGATAATGTGAAATAATGCATATTGGTGCATTTAGAAGGATAATGAGTATTCCTTAAAAAGGAATTTCGAATTATTAATGTTTCTTGGGATCCAAAGAGTCCCAATGAAGGAAAAGAAAGTGAAAAAGCAAATAAAGTCAAATAAGAGGATAATATGATGCGTAATTTCATGGTTTTCTTAAAGAAGTAGTATTTTCTAATAAAGGAAACCATATTTTCGTGCCAATGGGACAAAAGGCAAATAAAAAGAGAGTGAAAGAAATAATTCTCATATTTCTAAGTATCCATGAGATAAGGAATATCAAGGAAGAAAATAGGAAAGAGAAGAAATACTTCTCCTAGAAGGAATATGAATCCTTTTGGAAAGGGACTCTTGGAGTCGTGTATAAGCCTACCCAGGACTTCGTTTCTCACCCCTATATAAGGGGTAGAGCTCTGGTTCGAAGAGAAGGAGAACCCCACGTTTCTCAAACCTATTCCTTCTTCATCTTCCTCGTGCAAACCCTAACCTTAAGCTTAACTCTATTCCTGGAGCCACCGAGGGAGTTTGAAGGAAGTCTAGACACCCCTCCCTTTAATTCCACGTGACTACATTACCAGTTCTGGAGGAACCGTCGTCCAGGTCACCTACAACTCATCTACAAAGAACTAAGTTTCGCAGACCTGGTACTCTTGTCCCCAACAGTTTTGCACATGGCTGGAGACCGTGCTGGCTGTGACAGGGAGTGGCGGAGTCAGGGGTAAGGTTTCTAGCGAAGCTCCGGGCCTGGAGGTGGAGGGAGGCGACCACGAACAGCTACAGACGGTCGTCGTTAGGGCTGCTCGCGAGGTGGAAGATGAGCTGGGCGGTTTTGACGAGAATGCCCCTCCTAAACATGAAGAAACGGGTAGCCGCGCCGGGGATATCTTGGTAATTTGGTTATAAACTCTAAACCGGGCCGGGTTGCATGCTGGAGGAGACGTGGCGGCTTCCAATTGGTTCAAAAAGGTATTTCTTGTGAATTTCATAACTAAAAATTGGTAGCTCGGTTTAGTACGTTTAATATATGAATTTTGATCAGGAGAACGAGAGCAATCCAATAAAAATAATAGTAAAGATTGATTCCGTTTCTAATTGCAAAAGTGATAGAAGTTGATGAAAAGAGCATTAAAGTTAAGTTAAAAACCCTATTTGAGATTAAAGGTTGAATCTAGTGTGTTTAATGAGTTAATTGAAGTGCTAATAACCTATTAAAAGATAATGTTAGATTCGAACCTGATCTAAATGTGAAATTGCTTGATTTAGGGTTTTTACCTCATATGAGAATGATTAAATATTTAGAAACCCTAATTTAGGGTCAAAGAGGATAAGATCGTATTTAATTTGAAAAAGGTGAAAATACGTTGTTAAATGACGGTTTTAAGATATTTGAATACAAAAACCCTAAAAGTAGTAATTAGGGTTTTCTCATGAATAAAAGGTAGTATTAATGACAAATCGAGTTCATATGTGATTAGTTTGTAATGAACTTTGAATTGATGATAAATGAGCATAGAAATCTTGTCGTGGATTAGAAAGGATAAAAATGGTAGCTTTAATGTGAAAGAAGCTTAATGAAATTAATTGATGGTTAATGGTGCCTTTAAATCCGAGAATAGGGTTATATGTTGTTAAGTAACCTTAATATTGAAGAATAGATGAGATATTAAGGGTTTATGAGTAATGGTATAAAATTAGGGTTTGCAATAGTAAAAGATGAAGAGGGTTTGAAACAGTAAAAGATGAAGGGAAACCCTAATTGCAATGGAAACCCTAAAAGTGAATTAGAAACCCTAGGAAATGAGCTAGGTTTAATAGATCTTGATGATATGAATAATAAAAAGGGAATTACATGATTATTTCAGGATCTTATTGAAAATGCTTGCTTGCTTGGATTCTTATTTGCATGGATATTTCTATTCAAATCTTCAGATCAGGTATGTGGTTACGCTTATGAATAGCTCAAGTTAGTTTCCCGAGGTTTACCGAAGTTTTCATCGATGTCATGAATTAATTATTGGATGATTTTAATTCATGCAAACTATAATGTTGATATGACTATCACATAAGATATGTGCCTACTAGCTCAGATCTTGGTCCCCTCTGTGGCTTAATAGTTGACCTAGTACATGGCTACCTATGGGGTAGGACCATCAGGTCATTGGATGACTTAGTACATGGATACCAATGGGGTAGGTCCATCAAGTCACATTGAGTTAGATATTGGGCTCCCTTCGGGTAGTGCCATGTGACTCTATTACCCTATGTATTGGCTACCTGTAAGGTAGGACCATGGTGGTAAGAATCTACCTAAAGAGAGGTAGCATACAAGTCCACTGCAGGGATAGCACAGAGTTAGGGGATAGGTAAGGATTGAGTAGTATGGCTTAACATGTAATCTTGGTTGTTAAATGATTAATTAAATGATTACTTTGTTAAGAATAATTGTATGATTAGTGTTTCCCCCACATACCAGCTTCGACTGACCGACGTTTTGTTTGTCGGCGTTTTAGGTACAAGCCAAAAGAACAAACAGTAAATCATCATATTGGGAAATACATGAAGTAAAATACAAGGAGGATTAGTTAGAATAGAATCCTTAAGTGGATAGAAGTTTAGAGATCCAAGTTTTCAAAAGAAAAAAAAAAGGTATGCAAAAGTTTATTTTCTTACAGCTTTTCAGTTTAGTCTGTTAATGTTTAATAATTGTTCTTGGTTAATTGTCGAACCTTTGATCCGGGTTATTACGGATATGTCCTTTCAGTCTCCCTTAATTGGGGGTTACTGGGAGGCAGGTCGTAACATTTGGTATCAGAGCATAGGTTCCTCAGTTAACCATTAATAATTATTAAATTTTACAAACTCCATAGAACCCAAGGGAGTTATTAGAGGATTATCCGAAAGATGGAGGTGTATAGAAAAGGATCACGATCGGGGGATGGCAATATTTTCCTCTGCACCTCTAGTCAGAATACGAGGACTCCCAGATCCGTGTGAATTCCTGGCCGAAGTCTTAGGGTATGAATCGAAATAAGACACCTTTAGGACTTTCTCATCTTATTCATCCCTTCTCATCACAAATTCTGTTAAGAACCTTAAGGATTAGGGTTTTTCCCTCTTCTCATCACCCTCTTGAGGTATGGGTATGATTAATAAGGTCTAAGGAATCCTCCACCAAATTAAATGAAAAGCATGTAAATAAGATGTCATGGACATAAGCTTAATAGATTAAGCGCAAACTAAAGAATAGATACATGCTTAGGTCGTATGACATAAGTTGTCATGTCCTCAAGATAGACCTGAGGCTAGACCTTCTTAATAGGAGGATAGATAAAGAGAGTTAGTCTTGGAGATAGAAATCTCCATTGCAAGTAGAGGCATGGCACATCCTCTGAGGATGATGTTAACCCAAACCCTAAGTGAAGATTGGAGAGAGAGATGGCATGATGAGTTAGACCAGGTGTTTGGATGGATATGCCTTGCATGTTGTATGATCCATGAGAGGTTGGATGACCGAGTACATTTGGCGACCCAATCCTGGAAAGGGTTGTGTATGTTATAATGAAGGATAGGTCCTTCATTGACAGGGTTAGAGAAGAACCCATGGGAACCCCATGACCTTATAGTAGCATGGCATAGTAGGCGCCCATAGTATGTCAGTAGTGTTGACAGTACGCTAAAACCCTAGCCAGGAGAGCATGAGGGAAGCGTAAAGAGCTATGGATAACTGTGAGCAAACATAGGCTTCATCATGTAGGGGTATGCTTGTGAGCTTGATCCCTCTTGTAGAAAGAACCTCTCGTAGTAAGGATGTTTGTAGGGATGGCTCTAGAGAGAGCACGACTCATGCAAGAAAGTTGGAAGCTTAGATTCTGAGCCATGAGGAACAATGGGAGTTGAGGATAATGCGACCTAAGTGGATTATAGTGGTTGCCTCATTCTTGATCCCTGGAGATGGACGATATCTTAGTGTCCTTTAGAGGAACCAAACCCTAAAAAAAACAGTAAGGCTTCTGGTACCTATGTGCCTATGGTATTGGTGTTTACCTGCTAAGTGGAGATAAAGAGGGCCTTAGACCTTGAGGAGGTTTAAGTAGAGAGTTGTGAGGCTTTATACCTAGTTGGTTGTTCTTGAGGAGGACTCAACTCTGAGGTGTTGCTCATATAAAAGGATCATGGGAGTACATGACATACCTTGGACATGCTTGATTCGTGGTTAAGAGATTGTGCATGCAGTTGGATACTCAAAGGAGAACCTAGGGTTTGTAGGCCTAAGAGGGGAAACAGTGTATCCAATGATCATGATGAGATTTGAGTCTCTATAGTTTCGAGCATGATACTCCTCATTTGTAGAGGTAAAGGAAACCCCTTAAGTTAAGGGTATGTTTGATGAGCCCCTCACGGCTAAGTGGATGACATAGGAAGGTATGATTGTGTTCCAGTGTTGAGGATGAGAACAAATATGACCCAAGCATGGTTTAGTAGGTGGTCATATTGTTCCTTAGTATCTTACTAGGGTTAAGCATGCTCAAGTGGATGTAAACCCGAGGCATAAGGACGTTTGTGACCGGTGTTATCAAGGTGAAGTTTCCTCCCATCCTGGGAGAGGAACCCTTTTTCAGGGTGTATACCAGTTGTGTTGGTTTTGGGGAACCTAAAGATGTTTCAGAGGATCTTGAGAAGCTATGTGAAAAGTACATGGTATGAGAATGAACCTTAGACCCATAGATATCCATCTCTCAGTATAGGTGGATGTGTTACCATGGAGGTAACTGGTATGGGGCCTGACCAAGGTAGGCAGGTCACCATGACCCATATGAAAGGAGGAAAGTCAGCCCATGGTTATAGAAAGAGATGATGAAGGCTTGGGTAAGGTTCTAAGTTGAACATTTACTATGTTAGAATCCTAAGTCTATCCTAGGGTCAGGTAGGGATAAGACTGATGGAAGCAGGAGTTGCCTAATTTCCTAGTTGCACATGTCCATAGGGTCGGGAGGTAACATCTATCATTGTCTGAGGGCCATGGGTTAGGAGATTGATCACCTTCATGAACTCATGAGACCCAAAGGGCAGATGAGTAGGGCACTCTCTGGAATGCATAAGGGAAGAGGGATGACCCCAAAAGTGCCGGCACCCTATAGACCTAGAGGAAATGACCAAGGATTGTGTGTAAACCCAAGTAGGTTCGAAACAAGTATTCCATGGAAGTAACCTTGATATC
Organism: Alisma plantago-aquatica; assembly: GCA_963693085.1. Taxonomy (NCBI): domain Eukaryota; kingdom Viridiplantae; phylum Streptophyta; class Magnoliopsida; order Alismatales; family Alismataceae; genus Alisma; species Alisma plantago-aquatica. The sequence goes on from OY856412.1 coordinate 1,116,676,867, forward strand.
GAGATGATTGTGATGTAGAGACATAGGTGTCACGTTTCAACATAGATTTAAAGGTGTACTGGCAAGGTGGGATGTACCATCTCTACTCTTGGAATAGAAAGAACTCTGTATTTGGACTGCAGCCAAATGCTTATTTCCTCTTGTTATGGGAGAGAGAGATAGGACAGTATGCATGCCATACACCAAGGATAAAGATGATGTGGGTTGGAACGTTGCCACGAGATAGGGACAGAGAAGATAACATACCCTGGTAAAGTGAATGATCCATGGATGGTTTGCAAACACTAAGAGGAATGAGGTAGTCATCTTATAAGGATGTTTTTAGCATGAGCTCTAAGTTATACCAGGTTGAATTCAAAAACCAAGAGGTGAGTCTTACAAGGTTGAGTTTGATCACTATGTTGATGAGATCAGAGAGTGTACTTGATGAATACAGACTTAGAGTCGAGATGAGATGATAAGTGGAATGCATGAAGGTGTATGTCATCAACTTTACCTAATACATAAGAAGGTGAAGTGGTAATGGATGCTCTGGTTGAGATATATCTGCCTAGTTCAGTTGTTAGACTAACCCTAAGTTTGGAATGGGAGATATGTTTGGATAACACTAATGTAATGAGATCAGTTAATGGTTGTTTGGTTAGCCAGTCTAGTCCTTGATGCAATGAATCGATGGTGGTAGAACCTCAGAAGCACTTCTTTGGAAAAGAAGGTGATGAAACCCCGATAGAATGGTTTAGGGTTTTTGAGGTATTAATCTTGAAGAATAATGACATACAAGAGATCATGAATTTAAAATCACCATACACCATACTACGAAGATGATAAGTGACACTGGTACTTTAGATACCTAAGATAAAGTTTCATGTGGTATATGGCCATGCAAGTCGAGGGAAAAGGACGAACACCAGTAACCTAGTGCATTGATATAAAGGATAAAGAGTCCCCGAAAGACAAAAGAAGTTCATCACTATGGATGTTGTAAGTCTCCCCTGGATCAAGGAAGGTCAAGATGAAGTATTGGTTATGGTAGATCGCCTTACCTAGATGATATAAGAAAGAAAGATTTCTATCAAGGGACAGATTTGGTTGAACTACCCATGAGAGAGGTGGATCAATTACACCATGATGTGAGTTCAAAAGTTCTTGAGTTTGATCTAAAGGTTCCCTTCCAAAAGGTGGAAGTAGGTACATGAAGAACTCAATGTTAGTACAGTTTATCACCCCTAACTAATGGTTAGTATGATCCAGACTAAAGGGTCTGATGAGGGCATATGCGCTCGTTCAGGGTGATGACTAGGGACAGTTCTTGTCCTGTGAAAGATGTGAAGATAACCACCATAGCCAGTATCGGTATTTAAAGAAGCTCTGAAAGAGAGGTTGTGTCGGTCACCACTTCAGTAAGGTGATGTTGGTGAAAGGACCACATGATGGTTAGAAAAGGGCCACAATGTGTGTAGATGAAGTCGCTTTGATCGTGCAATGGCTGAAAGGAGCCTAGAGATGACAAGAGTCGTGAGAAGATGCAAAGTAGACTGACATGCAGTTCACTGTGGGAGAATATGTGACATGAAAATCCGACCCCTCTGAGCTATAGCTAAGAAAGATGAGTCCCTGATACATGGGTCCATTGAGATGGGCTGGTGGAGAAGGCTAAGTTTGATCTTACCCCTCAGGATAAATTAATATGTGACGAGTTCCATGTGTCCAATTTAGAGCACTATGTGAGGTACCCCGACCATGTGCTGAGCAATGAACCTAGTGAGCCCCAAGGGAGGTTGGAATGGCCTGAGTCACATGTGTAGTTTATAGACGCCAGGATGAAAGAACTCAGAGAAAAGAATATGTGATGATAAAGGTTCTTTGAAAGCACCGTGGATAAGGTAAAGCCACATAGGGGCCAATGGTGGACATGGAAAAGTCTTATCCTAAATTGTTTGCTTGCTTGATTGAATTTTGAGCACAAAATTCCTATAAGAGGGGAAGGATGTTACAACCCCAATTTTTGGGATCAATTGGTGAGAAATGTAATTTCTCATATTAAAGATAAGTGAACAAATAATGATATAATTTGTTTTGAATAAATGGATTTCGTTTACAATAGCCTTGATGGTTTTGTTGTGGGCTTTATTGGCTATTGGGCCCAAATAACAAGGAAATTCAATTAATAAATGAATAATTGAGTTTTTAAGAAAAGAAATATGTAGAAACCTCTAGAAGGAAAATCCAAAGAGGATTTCGTGCCTATTGGGTTCCTTGGGTACCAAGGAGTCCAAAGTTACATAGAAAATGCAATAAGAAAAGAAAAGATCAATTAAGTATTTCTTTATTTAGAAAGAAATTGAAAATAATGGTAAAATGTGGAAAACAAGTCGAAAAAGGTTGATTTGAGTTATCCTTAGTGGGATTTCGTATCCCAAGGATTCCTAATGATAAAAGAAATACCAATGAGGAAAATAAAAGGGAAATAAAGAGACAATCCTCAAAAAGGAAATATTTTAATAAGAAATCAACATGATAATGTGAAATAATGCATATTGGTGCATTTAGAAGGATAATGAGTATTCCTTAAAAAGGAATTTCGAATTATTAATGTTTCTTGGGATCCAAAGAGTCCCAATGAAGGAAAAGAAAGAGAAAAAGCAAATAAAGTCAAATAAGAGGATAATATGATGCGTAATTTCATGGTTTTCTTAAAGAAGTAGTATTTTCTAATAAAGAAAACCATATTTTCGTGCCAATGGGACAAAAGGCAAATACAAAGAGAGTCAAAGAAATAATTCTCATATTTCTCAGTATCCATGAGATAAGGAATATCAAGGAAGAAAATAGGAAAGAGAAGAAATACTTCTCCTAGAAGGAATATGAATCCTTTTGGAAAGGGACTCTTGGAGTCATGTATAAGCCTACCCAGGACTTCATTTCTCACCCCTGTATAAGGGGTAGAGCTCTGGTTCGAAGAGAAGGAGAACCCCACATTTCTCAAACCTATTCCTTCTTCATCTTCCTCATGCAAACCCTAACCTTAAGCTTAATTCTATTCCTGGAGCCACCGAGGGAGTTTGAAGGAAGTGTAGACACCCCTCCCTTTAATTCCGCGTGACTACATTACCAGTTCTGGAGGAAATGTCGTCCAGGTCACCTACAACTCATCTCCAAAGAACCAAGTTTCGCAGACCTGGTACTCTTGTCCCCAGCTGTTTCACACATGGTTGGAGACTGTGTTGGCTGCGACAAGGAGTGGCGGAGTCAGGGGTAAGGTTTCTAGCGAAGCTCTGGGCCTGGAGGTGGAGGGAGGCGACCACGAACAGCTGCAGATGGCCATCATTACGGCTTCTCGTGAGGTGGAAGACGAGCTGGGCAGTTTTGACAAAAACGCCCCTCCTAAACATGAAGAAACGGGTAGCCACATCGGGGATATCTTGGTAATTTGGTTATAAACTCTAAAGCGGGACAGGTTGCATGCTGGAGGAGACGTGGCGGCTTCCAATTGGTTCAAAAAGGTATTTCTTGCAAAATTCATAACTAAAAATTGGTAGCTTGGTTTTGTACGTGTAATATATGAATTTTGATCAGGAGAACGAGAGCAATCCAATAAAAATAATAGTAAAGATTGATTCCGTTTCTAATTGCAAAAGTGATAGAAGTTGATGAAAAGTGCATTAAAGTTAAGTTAAAAACCCTATTTGAGATTAAAGGTTGAATCTAGTGTGTTTAATGAGTTAATTGAAGTGCTAATAACCTATTAAAAGATAATGTTAGATTCGAACCTGATCTAAATGTGAATTTCCTGATTTAGGGTTTTTACCTCATATGAGAATGATTAAATATTTAGAAACCCTAATTTAGGGTCAAAGAGGATAAGATCATATTTAATTTGAAAAAGGTGAAAATATGTTGTTAAATGATGGTTTTAAGATATTTGAATACAAAACCCTAAAAGTAGTAATTAGGGTTTTCTCATGAATAAAAGGTAGTATTAATGGCAAATCGAGTTTATATGTGATTAGTTTGTAATGAACTTTGAATTGATGATAAATGAGCATAGAAATCTTGTCGTGGATTAGAAAGGATAAAAATGGTAGCTTTAATGTGAAAGAAGCTTAATGAAATTAATTGATGGTTAATGGTGCCTTTAAATCCGAGAATAGGGTTATATGTTGTTAAGATAACCTTAATATTGAAGAATAGATGAGATAATAAGGGTTTATGAGTAATGGTATAAAATTAGGGTTTGAAATAGCAAAAGATGAAGGGAAACCCTAATTGCAATGGAAACCCTAAAATTGAATTAGAAACCCTAGGAAACGAGCTAAGTTTAATAGATCTTGATGACATGAATAATTAAAAGGGAATTACATGATTATTTCAGGATCTTATTGAAAATGCTTGCTTGCTTGGATTCTTATTTGCATGGATATTTCTATTCAAATCATTAGATCAGGTATGTGGTTATGCTTATGAATATCTCGAGTTAGTTTCCCGAGGTTTACCAAAGTTTTCATCGATTTCATGAATTAATTGTTGGATGATTTTAATTCATGCAAACTATAATGTGGATATGACTATCACATAAGATATGTGCCTACTAGCTCAGATCCTGGTCCCCTCTGTGGCTTAATAGTTGACCTAGTACATGGCTACCTATGGGGTAGGACCATCAGGTCATTAGATGACTTAGTACATGGCTACCAATGGGGTAGGTCCATCAAGTCACATTGAGTTAGATATTGGGCTACCTTCGGGTAGTGCCATGTGACTCTATTACCCTATGTATTGGCTACCTGTAAGGTAGGACCATGGTGGTAAGAATCTACCTAAAGAGAGGTAGCATACAAGTCCACTGCAGGGATAGCACAGAGTTAGGGGATAGGTAAGGATTGAGTAGTATGGCTTAACACGTAATCTTGGTTGTTAAATGATTAATTGAATGATTACTTTGTTAAGAATAATTGTATTATTAGTGTTTCCCCCACATACCAGCTTTGGCTGACCGACGTTTTGTTTGTCGGCGTTTTGGTACAAGCCAAAAGAACAAACAGTAAATCGTCATATTGGGAAATACATGAAGTAAAATACAAGGAGGATTAGTTAGAGTAGAATCCTTAAGTGGATAGAAGTTTAGAGATCCAAGTTTTCAAAAGAAAAAAAAAGGTATGCAAAAGTTTATTTTCTTACAGCTTTTCAGTTTAGTATGTTAAAATTTAATTATTTTTCTTGGTTAATTGTCGAACCTTTGATCCGGGTTATTGGTTAATGGTTTTGTCCTTTCAGTCTCCCTTAATTGGGGGTTACTGGGAGGCGGGGTCGTAACACCCCGGATCCCAAAGTTTGAGTTGGGTACCGATATCCTTCTTTCATTCAAGTCAAAAAGAGGTGGATTGTTGATAGTGGCTTCTCAAAACATATGATAGGTGAAATCAGCCATTTCGACAAATTCATGAAAAAGAAAGGAGGATTGGTAACCTTCGGGGACAATAAGAAAGGTAAGGTTATAGGTAAGGGTGATGTAGGCAATGAGCTATGTATCAAGAATTTTTTGCTTGTTGATGGCCTACATCACAACTTGATAAGTGTAAGCCAACTTTGTGATAATGGATATCTTATGTTGTTTACATCTTTAGAATGTTTTCTTCTAGATTCCCTCACTTACAATGTCATATATAAGGGAACTAGAAATGGTAATCTTTATGTTATTGTGGTTGATGCTCTAAAGTCCATACTTTATAGATGCTTGTTTGTGGATAAAAATGATATATCTCTTTGGCATCGACGTTTGGGTCATGTGAATATGCATCAAATGAAGAAATTGAGCAAAAAGAAATTGGTTCGGGGACTTCCCAAATTTGATATTGAAAAGGATGAGGAATGCCAACCTTGTACACAAGGCAAGCAAACCAAGTCCTCCTTCAAATCCAAAGGAGTCCTTAGTACCAAAAGAGCTCTTGAGATTCTTCATATTGATCTATTTGGACCAACGAGAATGCAAACGCTTCGTGGTTCTAAGTATTGTCTTGTGATTGTCGATGATTTCTCTCGTTATACTTGGACCTTATTTCTTGTTTTGAAAAGTGATATGCTTGATGTTTTCTTGAGCTTTTGTAAATGAGTTGAAAATGAAGCTTCTTTCCGAATTGTTTCTATCCATAGTGACCATGGGGGAGAGTTTGAAAATTATCTTTTTCAATGATTTTTTGAAACATCTCGTTACACGCACAATTTTTCTTCTCCTCGTACGCCTCAACAAAATGGGGTAGTAGAGAGAAAGAACTTGTTGCTTCAGGATATGGCTCAGACTATGCTACTTGAATATCACATTCCTAAGAAGTTTTGGCCTGAAGCCGTAAGCATCGCTTATTTTGTGTAGAACTGAGTTTTTACACATCCTTCTTTGAAGAAAACCCCCTATGAGTTATGGCGTGGTAGAAAGCCATCCATTGATTTCTTTCACGTGTTTGGATATCCTTGTTTTGTTTTGAACAAAAAGGATTCTCTCGACGAGTTTGATCCAAAATTGTACAAGGCTTTCTTCCTAGGCTATAGCATTATAAGTAGGGCTTATAGAGTTTTCAATATTGAACTGTCTAAAATTGAAGAATCTATCAATGTTAAGTTTATTGAAACTAACCATGTTGTTGGAAAGAATGTTGTTGATAATGATGTTGTAGATGACTTAATTCCTATCTTGAAAGACCTCAACATCAACAACAAAGGTAAGAAGGTGTTGGATGATGAAGATGAAGAGAAGAAGGATCCTACTCCTTGCTTTGCAAAGAATCATCCCAAAGAGCTAATCATTGGCAACCCATTTGAGAGGGTGAAGACATGAGCTACCTATAACAAGGAACAAGCAGACAGTGTCTTCATCTCACAGCTGGAGCCAAAGAACATCAAAGAAGAACTTAGTGATGACGAATGGATCCTATCCATGCAAGAGGAACTAGAGCAATTCAAGAAGAATCGTGTGTGGACTCTAGTGCCAACACCAAGCGATAGAAAAATCATTGGCACAAAGTGGGTCTACCGCAACAAGCTTGATGAACAAGGCAAAGTGGTAAGGAACAAAGCAAGGTTGGTGGCATAAGGTTACAATCAACAAGAAGGTATTGACGTTGATGAAACTTATGCTCATGTTGCTAGACTTGAATCTATTAGAATGCTACTTGCTTTTGCTAGTTATAAAAATTTCTTGCTATATCAAATGGATGTTAAAAGTGTGTTTTTGAATGGTACAATCGAGGAGGAAGTATTTGTTGCTCAACCTCTGGGCTTTGAAAATGACAAGCTACCTAATCATGTTTATTTGTTGCAAAAATCTCTCTATGGACTCAAGCAAGCACCTCGAGCTTGGTATGAGACATTAAAGAACTTTTTGTTAGACAATGGCTATGTCATGGGAAAAGTCAATTCTACTTTATTTCTAAAACACACTTCTAGCAATTTTCTTATCATTCAAATTTATGTTGATGATATCATTTTTGGCGGAACTGATCTTGATCTTTGCAAGGAGTTTAGTTCTCTTATGCAGAGTGAGTTCGAAATGAGCATGATGGGTGAGTTGACCTTCTTCCTTGGCTTCCAAATCAAGCAAACCAAAGATGGAAACTTCATCAACCAAGGCAAGTACACCAATGAACTACTCAAATGCTTTGGGATGGACAACATGAAGCTGATGGACACACCCATGTCCAACACTGCCAAACTTAATAAAGACAAAGAAGGTGAGAAGGTAGATGAGAAGCTCTCTAGAGGTATGATTGGAAGCTTACTTTATTTAACTGCCTCTAGACCTGATATTATGTTTAGTGTTGGCTTGTGTGCTCACTTTCAATCTAACCCTAGGAAAACACATCTTATTGTTGTTAAGAGGATTTTTAGGTACTTTACCAAAACTCAAAACCTTGGACTATGGTATCCTAAGTCAAGGGACTTTACTCTTGTAGCATATAGTGATGTGGATTACGTGGGTTGTTTCGTTGATAGAAAGTGCACAAGTGGCACTTGCTTCCTTCTAGGTACATGCTTGGTGTCTTGGTTTTCCAAGAAATTGAGCATCATGGCATTATCAACTACCAAGGCTGAATACATTGCAACCGGGAGTTGTTGTACCCAGTTCCTATGGATGAAGCAAATGCTCCAAGACTTTAACATACATTTTGATGATTCTCCTATCTATTGTGATAATACTAGTGCAATCAATCTATATTATAATCCTATATTGCATAGTAGAGCTAAACATATAGAGGATTGCCATCATTTTCATTGTGACCACTTTGCCAAGAAGGATATCTATATCACGCATGTGGACATAAAAGATCAATTGGCAGACATTTTCACTAAACCTCTAGTTAGAGAGCAATTTTAACTTTATTATATTTGAACTGCCCATTGTTGCTTTGGATGATATTGACATGTTGTCTAGCTAGTTGTTTTATCCTAAATGTCTTGCTCATTCTTCCTCATCTTGCTTGCCTAAATTTGCTTAAAATGTGCTTAACTTGCTTGTTGACATGCTTAGTTTCACTTATTTTTGGGCTTTTCTCAAATTTCTTGGTTTTATCACCAAATAGTGCCCAATGATGAGTGATATGAGCCTAAGTATGTTCAATATACATAATAGACTCGAAAAATGAATTTAATTGGCATGTATATGGCTAGAAATTAAGTTTGATGGTTTTAGGTCAGGTTGACCATTGGTCAAGTTTCCCCAAAACAAACTCGAACGATCAGTGGCCGAGAGCTATTCTCTAGAGGACCAATCGGTCGAGTTTCTGACTCTCAGAACTCGACCGATCTGTGGGCTGAAGCCAACTTAAGTTTGGATCGTCTGACTATTCTCCCTCTTAACTAGATAATAGATGACTTATCCTCTTATTCTAGCCCTAAGCTCTCACCCCCAGCCCTAAACCTCCCTATCCTACCCCTTTCCTGACCTAGACCTCCCCAGTTGCTCTGTGGTGCTGTAAAGAAGTGAAACCACTTCTCTACTAAAAATTTGAACAATAGAACCTCTAGTCCAAACACACTCATAAGGTATGATGGAGTGGGTGTAAAATTTTCAAATCTTTATATAATGGTAAAAAAAGACCAAAGTATAGCAGTGGAATAAAAACATGACTATATTCAATTAGAAAACAAAGGGTTACAACTTACATCATAAGGATCCATGTAGAGGAAATCTAAATCACCTCAAGATTGTCTCCAAGCTTTAACTTTACAATATAAGTCTGGGTCCACATGTCAAGACATCCATGTCCTCCACCTAGGGTTGGAAGCATACCCCAGCAAAAGAGAAACAATAAGAGACATCAGCAAAGGCTGGTATGTGCATACTAAAAAGCAAATTGAGAAATTCATTGATAATAAGGGACATCAAAATAAAAGGCTTCCCATGCAAGAGATAAGTACCACCCAAATAGGTATCAAGAGAAAAGAATCATAACAAAAGGGATACTTGCCATACAACAATAAAGTAGTGCGACATAAGCACATATCAAGTTGTGGGAACATAACCCATCAATAATTTCATCAACCTGTATGCATGTGAGATAAGAATAGCCATAGAACAATATAAACACAATTGGCGGACAACCCCCATAAAGCTGAAGCCTGATAGAGAAAGGAATACTGCCAATCTCCCAAATATATATAAAACATGGGCCAAGAATCACACATCTTGCCCTGGGTACGAGGTTCCTTGTCGTCCCAAAAAGAGCAGGAAATATCACATCTGCTATAAACAAAACCAATGCAATTACACTACTCTAGTGCTACTGAATCACATAGCATGTTTAATGTAGAGGCAAGTAGAAAGTATAGTCAGATTTATCAAGGTTTCCATCACATAATATACAACACAAACATATAAACAAATCCACTTCAAAGTGGGCATATATCACCAAGTATAACTTCCACATCACAATGGGAATATAATTTCAAAATTCCAACTTGCACTAAGACAACAAGATAAGATTCCAAGAGAATATCTATGATCACAAGATCAATAAAAAAATAAGATACTTCACATGAAGCATGATTTCAAAAGAACAAGACAATGTATAGGCCATTGTCCATAGGACCAAAAGTAAAAAATAGGATAATTGCTCAACAAGAATAATTGGGGATGCAAACATACCTCAACTCCAGATTCAAATGATCCAAAGTTACATCTAGGTCCAAGCCTAGGCATCCAAAGAACCTATTAAACATATATGTGGAATTAGGGTTAGGTTTCCATTAATTATTCAAAACCCTAAAAATCACCTTTTTATCTTCATGTGAATTGGGTTATGAAAACCATGCCACTTTTTAGTATATATCATTAGGATTCCAAAACATATTTTATTATATTTTTCTGGTTTATAATTAATTAGTTATGATTTTTTCCAAGTTAATTCATCATTAATCACATCCATTGAAAACACCTATTATTAATCCTTAGATTTAGTTATCAAAACATGTACCCTTAGATAGGTCTTATTTTTCTGATTCCAACGAGTATTTATTTGTTATTTTCAGCCCAACAGATAATTAGTTATGTAATTTACAAATTTGGCCAATCAAATAATTAGATATTGCCACATGGGCGAGAAAATCCACGAGAAGCAGGTTGGGCCCACATGACTTGGCCCAATGAAAACCGGCCAAGTCAGCACTTCAAGGGTTCATTTGACTCGTTCCAAAGCAAAAGATAAGAGAGCGAAAAGACACTAATACCCTTGGCTCAAAAATAGAAAAGAAAAGGACGATCAAGGGTAGAAGAGGAAATTGAGCCCAAGCCATCTTCTACCTCTAGCGCTCGCCATGGCTGTAAAGCATGAAGCAGCTGTGATGGCTGAGTTTGGGGAAAATCTGACCAGGCATCCTCACAGAAAGGCAAATAGCCAAAAACACCACTACTGATCAAGAGAAGCTTACCATCAAAACAATTTGGGCCACGACGGATCGAAGTTCCTAGGAAGTGTGTCGCAAACCCGAAACACTCCACAACTCGGTAGTGGTAAACAATGGCAACACAGGGGAAATTGGGGCCACAGATAGAACGAAAGGAAACTTCTGGTTGTCTACCAGTACTTACCATGCTGCGAAGAGGACCAAGAAGGAAATACTTAGTGTGGGCAGAGGAGCGACTTGCAGTACGGGAAAATTGAGTTTGGGGACTCAACTCTAGACCCGATGGAACACATTTAGTATCACAAACCAACACACGGTGGTTTCACGGAGCTCTTGGGATAGGTTCTTGGGCGTCCAATGGTCACATGAGGCGAGGGGAAGAGGAGAAGCAAGAAACAGAGAACTGCGGTAGCGCCTTGCAGAACCATGTGAGGGTGCACAGATCCCAGGCTTTTAAAGGGTCATTGTGATCGAGAAAAAGAAAGGAAGATGGAGGTTAGGAGTACAGAAGAAAAGGAAGGAAGGAGGGGAGAGTTTGGAGTCGGGCAGGGAGTTGTCTGAACGGAGAACCTAAGTGCGAGAAAAGAATGAGAGATAGAGAGTGGAAGGTAAGGGAGGAAATCCAGGTCATTCAAAATTAATCTGATGGTCTGAAAGAAATCTAAAATGCCAAGGAACTAGTGTGACACAACTTTAGGAAAATTAGAGAAATACAATTGTGACAAGGAAATAATCCTAAAGTGATATGATATTTTATTGCCTTTTTCTCTCTCTCCAATTATGGGTGTAAACATTATCCAAATTAAGCCAAATTTTGCTCATACGTTAAATTAAACATGTAGATTCCAAATATCTAATTAGATTTCACTTTTGGCAACTTTAGATATGTTATTTAATTTATTCTTTGTATCTCTTTCTAGATGCATTAATGACTCATGGATTAACCAAATTGGGAGAAACTTCATCCACAAGTTAACTTAAGTGTGTTGAATACAAATTTGCCTTTATTTCAAATTTTTGGTGTCATGAATTATGTTTATTTATTAATTACACTTTTTAGGCATTTTCTCTCTCCTATATACCTATTAATCAAACATTACCCAAATTAGTTGCAAATTTGTCCAAAGGCTTATTTTTATGTTTAGATTACGAATTTGGAGTTATTTTTCCAATTTGAGGGCATTAACCATTTTATTTCACTTTATTGGCCTAATTCCTATTTTCTTTTAATAAAGGTGTATTTGTCTTCCAAATTAGATGATACTTGGCCCTTAAGTTACTTTTGAACCAAGAAAATGAAATAGTATCAAATTATCAGTGTAGATTTCTGTTTATGATTTTTGGAACAATATACTCCTCATTATCAACTTTTATCCATTAAATTCCATATTATATCCAATTATTGCATTTATCATCTCCTTTATATATAATTTGAGTTTTCTCTTCTTTTTCCTATTCTAAAAAGTACTAGAAAGTTCAAGGACGAAATATCTTATTATTTTTTATTACTTAGTGACAAATTATACTTCAGACCCATTAATTAAAACCAAACTGGTGTATATGTGCATACCAACCTATGTTAAGAATATATGGGAAATATTTATCCAATTCAGTTCTTTAATTTTTTATTATCATCCAAAAGAGTTATATGACATATTCGATTACATTATTCATTCATTTGATTATTAGGATCACTCTAACCTCAACCTTGTTTGGCTAAGTCTAAAAGGTTAAACTTCTAGGGTAGGGTTCTAAGATCTGGTATGTTACAACACTCCACCCCTTAAAAGGATTTCGTCCTCGAAATCTATGGATCCAAACATCAACAATTAACTACACTCCACCCCTTAAAGGGTTCAGCCTAACAAGTCAAACTGAATAACTTTTTAAAGCTACCCACATCACTTAATTATTAAAGTTTTAGAGATTTATGTTTCTCATGTATCCAACTAAAGTCAGATCCATCTAGGGCTGAGTTATAGGTCCTCGTGTCTCTAACCTAACAACCCTACATGAACAACCAAAAGTCATAGGGTAGGTCAACTACACCATTATATCAATCCTAGTCACCAACTAGGGTTAGATTCTACTCAAACTAGAGTTTCTTTTCATTGTGACTTAGTTCAGAAAACTTTGATGAAATCCAGAAAAATTTTGTACATATAGTAGTGTAACGAAAATAAATTTTGTAGATGAAAACTCTGCGAGGTAAAACTAACATATGTCAGCACAAAATCAATACGAAAACCAAGTCACAATGTTTCCATATGAATACTTCCTCATAACCTAATCTTATCCTCAAATAAAACCTTATTGTATATAAAGATCATCATTGATCAAATCTAGGGTCGACATCTCACTTAGAGCTAACTAGCAAAGTCGAGGGTTCTAAAGGGGAGACAAACTTGAAATAGTCAGATTCTGACTACTTTGAGCTCTGATACCATGCTGTAAAGAAGTGAAACCGCTACTCTACTAAAAATTTGAACAATAGAACCTCCAGTCCGAAGACACTCATAAGGTAAGATGGAGTGAGTGTAAAATTTTCAAATCTTTATATAATGGTAACAAAAGACCAAAGTATAGCAACAAAATAAAAACATGACTATATTCAATTATAAAACAAAGGGTTACAACTTACATCATAAGGATCCATGTAGAGGAAATCTAAACCACCTCAAGATTGTCTCCAAGCTTTCACTTTACAATATAAGTCTGGGTCCACATGTCAAGCCAATCATGTCCTCTACCTAGGGTTGGAAACATACCCCAGCAAAAGAGAAACAATAAGAGACATCAGCAAAGGCTGGTATGTGCATACTAAAAAGCAAATTGAGCAATTTATTGATAATGAGGGACATCAAAATAAAAGGCTTCCCATGCAAGAGATAAGTACCACCCAAACGGGTATCAAGAGAAAAGAATCATAACAAAAGGGATACTTTCCATAAAACAATAAAGTAGTGCCACATAAGCACATATCAAGTTGTGGGAACATAACCCATCAATAATTTCATCAACCTGCATGCATGTGAGATAATAATAGCCCTAGGACAATATAAACAAAATTGGCAGCCAACCCCCATAAAGTTGAAGCTTGATAGAGAAAGGAATATTGTCAATCTCCCAAATATATATAAAACATGGGCCAACAATCACACATCTTGCCCTGGGTATGAGGTTCCTTTCCGTCCCAAACAGAGCAGGAAATATCACATCTGCTATAAACAAAACCAATGCAATTACACTACTCTAGTGTTGCTGAATCACATAGCATGTTTAATGTAGAGGCAAGTAGAAAGTATAGTCATATTTATCAAGGTTTCTATCACACAATGGACAACACAAACATATAAACAAATCCACTTCAAAGTGGGCATATATCACCAAGTAAACTTCCACATCACAGTGGGCATATAATTTCAAAAGTCCAACTTGCACCAAGACAACAAGATAAGATTCCAAGAGAATATCTATGATCACAAGATCAATAACAAAATAAGATACTTCACATGAGGCATGATTTCAAAAGAAACAAGACAATGTGTAGGCCAATGTCCATAGGACCAAAAGTAAAAAAATAGGATAATTTCTCAACAAGAATAATCGGGGATGCAAACATACCTCAACTCCAGATTCAAATGATCCAAAGTCACATCTAGGTCCAAGCCTAGGCATCCAAAGAACCTATTAAACATATATGTGGAACTAGGGTTAGGTTTCCATTAATTATTCAACACCCTAAAAATCACCTTTTTATCTTAATGTGAATTGGGTTATGAAAACCATGCCACTTTTTAGTATATATCATTAGGATTCCAAAACATATTTTATTATATTTTTCTGATTTATACTTAATTAGTTGTGATTTTTTCCAATTTAATTCATCATTAATCACATCCATTGAAAACACCTATTATATATCCTTAGATTTAGTTATCAAAACATATACCCTTAGATAGGTCTTATTTTTCTAATTCCAATGAGTATTTATTTGTAATTTTTAGCCCAATAGATAATTAGTTATGTAATTTACAAATTTGGCCAATCAAATAATTAGATGTTGCCACATGGGCGAGAAAATCCACAAGAAGCAGGCTGGGCCCACATGACTTGGCCCAATGAAAACCGGCCAAGTCAGCAGTTCAAGGGTTCATTTGACTCGTTCCAAAGCAAAAGATATGAGAGCGAAAAGACACTAATACCCTTGGCTCAAAAATAGAAAAGAAAAGGACGATAAAGGGTAGAATAGGAAATCGAGCCCAAGACATCTTCTACCTCTAGCGCTCGCCATGGCTGCAAAGCATGAAGCAACTGCGATGGCTGAGTTTGGGGAAATTCTGACCAGGGATCCTAACAGAAAGCCAAATAGCCAAAAACACCGCTACTGATGAAGAGAAGCTTACCATCAAAACAATTTGGGCCACGACAAATCGAAGTTCCTCGGCAGTGTGCCACAAACCCGTAACACTCCACAACTCGGTGGCGGTAAACAATGGCAACACAGGGGAAATTGGGGCCGCAGATAGAACTAAAGGAAACTTCAGGTGGTCTACTAGTACTTACCATGCTGCGAAGAGGACCAAGAAGGAAAAATGTAGTCTGGGCAGAGGAACGACTTGCAGCATGGGAAAACTGAGTTTGGGGGCTCAAGTCCAGACCCGACGGAACCCATCTAGTATCGTGAACCAACACATGGTGGCTGCACAGAGCTCTTGGGACAGGTTCTTGGGCGTCCAATGGTCAGAAGAGGTGAGGGGAAGAGGAGAAGCAAGAAACAGAGAACTGGGGTAGCGCCTTGCAGAACCAGGAGAGGATGCACAGATCCCAGACTTTTAAAGGGTTGTTGTGATCGGGAAAAAGAAAGGAAGATGGAGGTTAGGAGTGCAGAAGAAAAGGAAGGAAGGAGGGGAGAGTTTGAAGTCGGGTATTGAGTTGTCTGAACGGAGAACCTAAGCGCGAGAAAAGAACGAGAGATAGAAAGAGGAAGGTAAGGGAGGAAATCTAGGTCGTTCAAAATTAATCTGATGGTCTGAAAGAAATCCAAAATGCCAAAGAACCATCGTGACACTACTTTAGGAAAATTAGAGAAATATGATTGTGACAAGGAAATAATCCTAAAGTGATATGATATTTTATTGCCTTTTTCTCTCTCTCCAATTAAGGGTGCAAACATTATCCAAATTAATCCAAATTTTGCTCATACGTTAAATTAAACATGTAGATTCTGAATATCTAATTAGATTTCACTTTTGGCTAATTTAGATATGTTATTTAATTTATTCTTTGTTTCTCTTTCTAGATGCATTAATGACTCATGGATTAACCAAATTGGGTGAAACTTCATCCACAAGTTAACTTAAGTGTGTTGAATACGAATTTTCCTTTATTTCAAACTTTTTGTGTCATGAATTATGTTTATTTATTAAATACACTTTTAGGCATTTTCTCTCACCTATATATACCTATTAATCAAACGTTATCCAAATTAGTTGCAAATTTGTCCAAAGGCTTATTTTTATGTTTAGATTATGAATTTGGAGTTAGTTTTCCAATTTGAGGGCATTAACTATTTTATTTCACTTTATTGGCCTAATTCCTATTTTCTTTTTATAAAGGTGCATTTGTCTTCCAAATTAGTTGATACTTGGACCTTAAGTTACTTTTGAACCAAGAAAATGAAATAGTATCAAATTATTAGTGTAGATTTCCGTTTATGATTTTTGGAACAATATATTCCTCATTATCAACTTTTATCCATTAAATTCCATATTATATCCAATTATTGCATTGATCATCTCCTTTATATATAATTTGAGTTTTCTATTCTTTTTCCTATTCTAAAAAGTACTAGAAAGTTCTAGGACGAAATATCTTATTATTTTTTATTACTTAGTGACAAATTATACTTCAGACCCATTAATTAAAACCAAACTTGTAAAAGAGTGAAATCACCCCTTTACTAAAAAATTTGAAGAATTGACATCCATTCCAAACACTCTCAGAGGTATGATGGAATGGGCATAAATTTTCCAAATTTATTAAACATTGGTATACAAAAGACCATTAGAAAGAAGCGGAAATAAAAAAAACTGACTATATTCAATTTTTGATAAAAGGTTTACAAAAATACATCAAAATCTCCCATTAGGGTTACAACAAGATACACCATTTAGGATCTAGATAGAGGGAAGTCTAACTATACCATAGCCTTGTCTCCCAAAGCATAACTCCATCAGTTAAGTCCATGCCAAAGCCAAGATCTTCAAGTCCTATTCATCACCTTGCTCCACATCTGGGTGGTTGGGAAGGCACCCAGCAAAAGGGAAAAGAAAACAAGGTATGTGTTACAAAACTATTCTAGGATATGAAGATAAGCAAAATATGTAAAAATGTGCTAGAGTTCATCATATGATGAAGACAATCAAGAGAATGAGGCCATATATATATAAAAGAATATTTCAATAGATGTTTGCCATAAGCAACATATAACAAAAGGATTGCATGCATGATTTATATCGACTACCTTAACTATGTAGGGTTGAGGCACCTACCGGACCTTCAACCAAAAGGGTGAGGGGAGAATAACACATTCCCAATCACCTGCACATATTTCATGTGCGGGGGAGAGTATCACATTCCCTGGGGCGATTAAATACATGCCCAACTATGGGTGGTTGTACATACAAGTACCACTACACTAGTTAATTAGTCTAATAAAATCAGCATGCTAGAAACTATGGCAAGTAATAGAATCTCATTTGAAGAACATGTAAGTGGGGTACCAAGACCCAAGAATAATATTCCAAAACTGATTATGAGGCATGTATAGCAAAGAATCAAGAGTATGAGGAATAGGATTCAATGAAACCTCATTATAGAAAAGTAGGTCAAGGCACAAATATTCCCAACTGAAAGGTTAAATGCACATACATAAATAGGGATTGCACATACCTCTCTTAATGATATCAATTACTAACTTTCACCAATTTAATTGAGTCTACGTTCCACTTTGCCTCTAGGAAGGTAAGAAGGTTCAAACAGGAAGGATTCTGAGATTAGGAGGTCTGGTTGTTCCAATCCAAGCTCCTTTCTTAAACAAAGATCACCTTCTCCAATTTAGAGGTGCAAACCTAGTTTTGGCCAAAATCACCAAGGAGGATCTTAACAAATCCTAAATAGAGAAATCTGGAACCCTAGGAGCTTTCTTCACCAAGGTAGGCACCCTCTTTTACCTTGGGACAACACCTTCATGGCAAAATAGAGTAGGAATGATGCTCTAAGATAGAGGAAATAAGGAGTGAGAAATGATTTAGAATTTGGAGCTAGGAAGGGATATATATAGATTCATGGATAGGAAAGGGATTAAGCTTGAGGTGTACATGTGTCAATATCCTAGAGATTTTATGTCCATGCAACACCTCCCTTAGTTACTACCCATACTTTCTCTCTTTTATCCATATCCTTATCTTTAGCCTTATCTTTATCTTTATCCTTATCTTTATCTTCATCCTTATATTCATCCTTATCTTTATCCTTATCTTCATCCTTATCCTTATCTTCATCTTTATCTTATCTTTATCTTTATCCTTATTCTTATCTTTAAAGGGGAAAAACCCTAAAATGTCCTTGAAGAGAAATACTTCCAAATCAAGTATAACTAGGAGCCCCAAAGCCCAATAAATTAGAGAATGATAAGGAAACCTATAAGTATCATAATTCTTGTGTCAATTTACAATTACAACCTACCAATTGGGTAAATTGCAGAAAAGTCCAGAATGTACCTAAAATTGCATACCTCGCACAAACAACATCCAAATCGGACCAAACTTTATCCATAAGTTATCTTTGATGTGTTGAATATGAATTTGTCATAATTTCCATATTGTGAAGTTATATAATCACATTATTCATTACTTATGTCGTTTACTAATTTTCTCTCTCCTAAACTTATCCTAATATTTCAAGATTATCCAAATTAGATGAAATTTGACATGTAAGCTAATTTTGATATGTAGATTTTGAATTTGAAGTTTGTTTCCTCTTTTGAGACTTCTTTTTATGAGATATATCATATGGCCCATTAACGACCCATTATCTAAATTGTTCATCCAATTAAGTTTCTTATCTTCATATTACCACTAAAATGAGTTATGTGACATATTTTATGTATCCATTATAAACCTAAGATTAATGTTAGAACATTAGGTTACAATAAGGTGATCTATTTATGCATTAGCTCATTGGGATTATACTAAACATCAATTTAGGTCTAACCTTCAACCTTGTTTGGCTAAGTCCAAAGTGTCAACTTCTAGGGTAGGGTCTGAGATCTAGTATGTTACATCACACCACCCCTTAAAGGGATTTCGTCCTCGAAATCAAAACATCCATATAAGTGATTATTATTCACCACCCCTTAAAGGGTTCATCCTATTAAGCCAAAACTACTCTTTACATATTAAGATGTCTAACCTATCAAGTCAAACTAATCTAGAGGTGAGCATGTTACTTAAAGGAAACTATGCAAGTCTGAGGTTCTAACTAGGGAGACAAAATTGAAATAGTCAGATTTCGACTACCATGGGCTCTGATACCATGCTGTAAGAGAGGCGAAAATCACCCATTTACTAAAAAAATTGAAGAATTGACATCCATTCCAAACACTCTCAGAGGTATGATGGAATGGGCATAAATTTTCCAAATTTATTAAACATTGGTATACAAAAGACCATTAGAAAGCAGTGGAAATAAAAAAAATAACTGACTATATTCAATTTTTGATAAAGGGTTTACAAAAATACATCAAAATCTCCCATTAGGGTTACAACAAGATACATCATTTAGGATCTAGATAGAGGGAAGTCTAACTACCACAACCTTGTCTCCCAAAGCATAACTCCATCAGTTAAGTCCATGCCAAAGCCAAGATCTTCAAGTCCTATTCATCACCTTGCTCCACATCTGGGTGGTTGGGAAGGCACCCAGCAAAAGGGAAAAGAAAACAAGGTATGTGTTACAAAACTATTCTAGGATATGAAGATAAGCAAAATATGTAAAAATGTGCTAGAGTTCATCATATGATGAAGACAATCAAGAGAATGAGGCCATATATATATAAAAGAATATTTCAATAGATGTTTGCCATAAACAACATATAACAAAAGGATTACATGCATGATTTATATCGACTACCTTAACTATGTAGGGTTGAGACACCTACCGAACCTTCAACCAAAAGGGTGAGGGGAGAATAACACATTCCCAATCACCTACACATATTTCATGTGCGGGGGAGAGTATCACATTCCCCGGGGCTATTAAATACATGCCCAACTATGGGTGGTTGTACATACAAGTACCACTACACTAGTTAATTAGTCTAATAAAATCAGCATGCTAGAAACTATGGCAAGTAATAGAATCTCATTTGAAGAACATGTAAGTGGGGTACCAAGACCCAAGAATAATATTCCAAAACTGATTATGAGGTAGGTATAGCAAAGAATCAAGAGTATGAGGAATAGGATTCAATGAAACCTCATTATAGAAAAGTAGGTCAAGGCACAAATATTCCCAACTGAAAGGTTAAATGCACATACATAAATAGGGATTGCACATACCTCTCTTAATTATATCAATTACTAACTTTCACCAATTTAATTGAGTCTAAGTTCCACTTTGCCTCTAGGAAGGTAAGAAGGTTCAAACAAGAAGGATTCTGAGATTAGGAGGTCTGGTTGTTCCAATCCAAGCTCCTTTCTTAAACAAAGATCACCTTCTCCAATTTAGAGGTGCAAACCTAGTTTTGGCCAAAATCACCAAGGAGGAGCTTAACAAATCCTAAATAGAGAAATCTGGAACCCTAGGAGCTTTCTTCACCAAGGTAGGCACCCTCTTTTACCTTGGGACAACACCTTCATGGCAAAATAGAGTAGGAATGATGCTCTAAGCTAGAGGAAATAAGGAGTACTGAGAAATGATTTCGAATTTGGAGCTAGGAAGGGATATATATAGCTTCATGGATAGGAAAGGGATTAAGCTTGAGGTGTACATGTGTCAATATCCTAGAGATTTTATGTCCATGCAACACCTCCCTTAGTTACTACCCACACTTTCTCTCTTTTATCCATATCCTTATCTTTAGCCTTATCTTTATCTTTATCCTTATCTTTATCTTCATCCTTATCTTCATCCTTATCTTTATCCTTATCTTCATCCTTATCCTTATCTTCATCTTTATCTTTATCCTTATTCTTATCTTTAAAGGGGAAAAACCCTAAAATGTCCTTGAAGAGAAATACTTCCAAATCAAGTATAACTAGGAGCCCCAAAGCCCAATAAATTCGAGAATGATAAGGAAACCTATAAGGATCATAATGCTTGTGTCAATTTACAATTAAAACCTCCCAATTGGGTAAATTGCAGAAAAGTCCAGAATGTACCTAAAATTGCATACCTCGCACAAACAACATCCAAATCGGACCAAACTTTATCCATAAGTTATCTTTTATGTGTTGAATATGAATTTGTCATAATTTCCATATTTTGAAGTTATATAATCACATTATTCATTACTTATGTCGTTTACTAATTTTCTCTCTCCTAAACTTATCCTAATATTTCAAGGTTATCCAAATTAGATGAAATTTGACATGTAAGCTAATTTTGATATGTAGATTTTGAATTTGAAGTTTGTTTCCTCTTTTGAGACTTCTTTTTATGAGATATATCATATGGCCCATTAACGACCCATTATCTAAATTGTTCATCCAATTAAGTTTCTTATCTTCATATTACCACTAAAATGAGTTATGTGACATATTTTATGTATCCATTATAAACCTAAGATTAATGTTAGAACATTAGGTTACATTAAGGTGATCTATTTATGCATTATCTCATTGGGATTATACTAAACATCAATTTAGGTCTAACCTTCAACCTTGTTTGGCTAAGTCCAAAGTGTCAACTTCTAGGGTAGGGTCTGAGATCTAGTATGTTACAAAACTGGTGTATATGTGTATACAACCCTACATTATGAATATATGGGAAATATTTATCCAATTAAGTTCTTTAATTTTTTATTATCATCCAAAAGAGTTATATGATATATTAGATTACATTATTCATACATTTGATTATTAGGATCACTCTAACCTCAACCTTGTTTGGCTAAGTCTAAAAGGTTAAACTTCTAGGGTAGGGTTCTAAGATCTGGTATGTTACAACACTCCATCCCTTAAAAGGATTTCGTCCTTGAAATCTATGGATCCAAACATCAACAATGAACTACTCTCCACCCCTTAAAGGGTTTAGCCTAACAAGTCAAACTGAATAACTTTTTAAAGCTACCCACATCACTAAATTATTAAAGTTTTAGAGATTTATGTTTCTCATGTATCCAACTAAAGTCAGATCCATCTAGGGCTGAGTTATAGGTCCTCGTGTCTCTAACCTAACAACCCTACATGAACAACCAAAAAGTCATAGGGTAGGTCAACTACACCATTATATCAATCCTAGTCACCAACTAGGGTTAGATTCTATTCAAAGTAGAGTTTCTTTTCATTGTGACTTAGTTCAGAAAACTTTGATGAAATTCAGAAAAATTTTGTACATATAGTAGTGTAATGAAAATAATTTTTGTAGATGAAAACTCTGTGAGGTAAAACCAACATATGTCGACACAATATCAATACGCAAACCAAGTCACAATGTCTCCATATGAATACTTCCTCATAACCTACTCTTATCCTGAAATAAAGCCTTATTGTATATAAAGATCCTCATTGATCAAATATAGGGTCGACATCTCACTTAGAGCTAACTAGCAAAGTTGAGAGTTCTAAAGGGAGACAAAATTGAAATAGTCAGATTCTGACTACTTTGAGCTCTGATACCATGTTGTAAAGAAGTGAAACCACTTCTCTACTAAAAATTTGAACAATAGAACCTCCAGTCCAAACACACTCATAAGGTATGATGGAGTGGGTGTAAAATTTTCAAATCTTTATATAATGGTAACAAAAGACCAAAGTATAGCAGTGGAATAAAAACATGACTATATTCAATTAGAAAACAAAGGGTTACAACTTACATCATAAGGATCCATGTAGAGGAAATCTAAACCACCTCAAGATTGTCTCCAAGCTTTAACTTTACAAAATAAGTTCGGGTCCACATGTCAAGCCATCCATGTCCTCCACCTAGGGTTGGAAGCATACCCCAACAAAAGAGAAACAATAAGAGACATCAGCAAAGGATGGTATGTGCATACTAAAAAGCAAATTGAGCAATTTATTGATAATGAGGGACATCAAAATAAAAGGCTCCCCATGCAAGAGATAAGTACCACCCAAACAGGTATCAAGAGAAAAGAATCATAACAAAAGGGATACTTACCATAAAACAATAAAGTAGTGCCACATAAGCACATATCAAGTTGTGGGAACATAACCCATCAACAATTTCATCAACCTACATGCATGTGAGATAAGCATAGCCCTAGAACAATATAAACACAATTGGCGGCTAACCCCCATAAAGCTGAAGCCTGATAGAGAAAGGAATACTGCCAATCTCCCAAATATATATAAAACATGGGCCAAGAATCACACATCTTGCCCTGGGTATGAGATTCCTTGTCGTCCCAAAAAGAGCAGGAAATATCACATCTGCTATAAACAAAACCAATGCAATTACACTACTCTAGTGCTACTGAATCACATAGCATGTTTAATGTAGAGGCAAGTAGAAAGTGTAGTCAGATTTATCAAGGTTGCCATCACACAATGGACCACACAAACATATAAACAAATCCACTTCAAAGTGGGAATATATCACTAAGTAAACTTCCACATCACAGTGGGCATATAATTTCAAAAGTCCAACTTGCACCAAGACAACAAGATAAGATTCTAAGAGAATATCTATGATCGCAAGATCAATAACAAAACAAGATACTTCACATGAAGCATGATTTCGAAAGAACAAGACAATGTGTAGGCCAATGTCCATAGGACCAAAAGTAAAAAATAGGATAATTGCTCAACAAGAATAATCGGGGATGCAAACATACCTCAACTCCATATTCAAATGATCCAAAGTCACATCTAGGTCCAAGCCTAGGCATCCAAAGAACCTATTAAACATATATGTGGAATTAGGGTTAGGTTTCCATTAATTATTCAAAACCCTAAAAATCACCTTTTTATCTTCATGCGAATTGGGTTATGAAAACCGTGCCAGTTTTTAGTATATATCATTAGGATTCCAAAACATATTTTATTATATTTTCTGATTTATAATTAATTAGTTATGATTTTTTTCCAAGTTAATTCATCATTAATCACACCCATTGAAAATGCTTATTATTAATCCGTAGATTTAGTTATCAAAACATGTACCCTTATATAGGTCTTATTTTTCTGATTCCAACGAGTATTTATTTATAATTTTTGGCCCAACAGATAATTGGTTATGTAATTTAGAAATCTGGCCAATCAAATAATTAGATATTGCCACATGTGCGAGAAAATCCAGGAGAAGCAGGCTGGGCCCACATGACTTGGCCCAATGAAAACTGGCCAAGTCATAAGTTCAAGGGTTTGTTTGACTCATTCCAAAGAAAAGATAAGAGAACGAAAAGACACTAATACCCTTGTCTCAAAAATAGAAAAGAAAAGGACGATCAAGGGTAGAAGAGGAAATCAAGCCCAAGCCATCTTCTACCACTAGCGCTCGCCATGGCTGTAAAGCATGAAGCAGCTGCGACGGCCGAGTTTGGGAAAAATCTAACCAGGCATCCTCATAGAAAGCCAAATAGCCAAAAACACTGCTACTGATCAAGAGAAACTTACCATCAAAACAATTTGGGCCACGGCGGATTGAAGTTCCTCGGTAGTGTGTCGCAAACTCGGAACACTCCACAACTCGGCAGCGGTAAACAATGGCAACATAGGGGAAATTGGGGCCACAGATAGAACTAAAGGAAACTTCCGTTGGTCTACCAGTACTTACCATGCTGCGAAGAGGACCAAGAAGGAAAATGTACTCTGGGCGGAGGAGCGACTTGCAGCACGGGAAAATTGAGTTTGGGGACTCAACTCCAGACCTGACGGAACCCATCTAGTATCGCGGACCAACACACAGTGGCTGCACAGAGCTCTTGGGACAGGTTCTTGGGCATCCGATGGTCAGAAGAGTTGAGGGGAAGAGGAGAAGCAAGAAACAAAGAACTGGGGTAGCACCTTGCGGAACCAGGCGAGGGTGCACAGATCCCAGGCTTTTAAAGGGTCATTGTGATCGGGAAAAAGAAAGGAAGATGGAGGT
Source organism: Alisma plantago-aquatica (assembly GCA_963693085.1). NCBI lineage: Eukaryota > Viridiplantae > Streptophyta > Magnoliopsida > Alismatales > Alismataceae > Alisma > Alisma plantago-aquatica. Next base: position 1,116,702,094 of record OY856412.1, read on the forward strand.
TAGGAGTGCGGAAGAAAAGGAAGGAAGGAGGGGAGAGTTTGGAGTCGGGCAGGGAGTTGTCTGAATAGAGAACCTAATCGCGAGAAAAGAATGGGAGATAGAAAGAGGAAGGTAAGGGAGGAAATCCAGGTCGTTCAAAATTAATCCGATGGTCTGAAAGAAATCTAAAATGCCAAAGAACCAGTGTGATACAACTTTAGGAAAATCAGAGAAATATGATTGTGACAAGGAAATAATCCTAAAGTGATATGATATTTTATTGCCTCTTTCTCTCTCTCCAATTAAGGGTGCAAACATTATCCAAATTAAGCCAAGTTTTGCTCATAAGTTAAATTAAACATGTAGATTCTGAATATCTAATTAGATTTCACTTTTGGCAACTTTAGATATGTTATTTAATTTATTCTTTGTTTCTCTTTCTAGATGCATTAATGACTCATGGATTAACCAAATTGGGTGAAACTTCATACACAAGTTAACTTAAGTGTGTTGAATACGAATTTGCCTTTATTTCAAACTTTTTGTGTCATGAATTATGTTTATTTATTAATTACACTTTTTAGGCATTTTCTCTCTCCTATATATACCTATTAATCAAACATTATCCAAATTAGTTGCAAATTTGTCCAAAGGCTTATTTTTATGTTTAGATTACGAATTTGGAGTTATTTTTCCAATTTGAGGGCCATTAACCATTTTATTTAACTTTATTGGCCTAATTCGTATTTTCTTTTAATAAAAGTGCATTTGTCTTCCAAATTAGATGATACTTGGCCCTTAAGTTACTTTTGAACCAAGAAAACGAAATAGTATCAAATTATCAGTGTAGATTTCCGTTTATGATTTTTGGAACAATATATTCCTCATTATCAAATTTTATCCATTAAATTCCATATTATCTCCAATTATTGCATTTATCATCTCCTTTATATATAATTTGAGTTTTCTCTTCTTTTTCCTATTCTAAAAAGTACTAGAAAGTTCTAGGACAAAATATCTTATTATTTTTTATTACTTAGTGACAAATTATACTTCAAACCCATTAATTAAAACCAAACTGGTGTATATGTGCATACAACCCTATATTAAGAATATATGGGAAATATTCATCCAATTAAGTTCTTTAATTTTTTATTATCATCCAAAAGAGTTATATGACATATTAGATTACATTATTCATATATTTAATTATTAGTATCACTCTAACCTCAACCTTATTTGGCTAAGTCTAAAAGGTTAAACTTCTAGGGTAGGGTTCTAAGATCTGGTATGTTACAGGTGTTGTTTGGACGGCTTTTGAGGTTTGCTTTGTGTGTTTGTTCATTTCTCTTTCTCTTTTTTGCCTCCATGACTTCCCAAAGGAGAAAACGACCTGCCCCAAGCAATGCACCTTCATCCTCTTCATCTAATCACTTTATTCCTTTTGATGATACCTCTTTTGTCTCAATAGACGTTGTAAATAGGTATAAGGACCTTCTTCCTAGGAGTCCTTTTCCTTTTCACACCTTGTTTAAGCCAAGCCCTTGGCATCAAGTGGTTATTGATCAAGTTGCTAGGTTTCTCGCCGTTCACCACCTTTCTGCCTTGGCCATCGAGCATGACTGCTTTCATAATTTGATGTCTAGCAAAAAAGTAGTTCATGAGTTCTATGCTAATTTGCGTTGGAACTACGACTCCCTCGTACCCCCACCGAATGCTCAAGTAATCCTAACCTTGATGATCTTGGGTAAGCGTTTCCAAATCTTCGAGAATATTTTAAATGTCTTCTTTTTCAGAGATGAGGAAAAAAATACTTATCGCAAGGATTATGGTGAGTATTTCGATCTTTTTGACCCAGAAGGTTTCTACAAGAAAAATGAATTGACTCTCCCTAACATTCATTGCTACTTGAAGAAACCTGAAATTCCATACAAGAAGAAGAGTAACCTACCTTCCTCATCCCTCGACCTTAGGAAGCACATGCTGGCTTTAGTGATCAGCTACAAAATCCATCCAAAGAAAAATCAAATGGATATTGCAGAGAACACTACGGTCATTATGTATTGCATCCTAGAGAACATCAGTGTCAAGTGGGCCAGATACATTCTACACCACATGACCTACTTTGATACCGGTAAGAAAACCAAAGGCACCCATCACCCCTACCCTATCCTAATATGTGGTTTGTTTCAGTTCGCCACTGAGAAATCACTCTTTTTTGACTTTCATTACAAAGTAGCCAGGAAAGGTGTATGTATTAGTGAAACCACAATTCAGGAGTTTGTGCCTGTGTTTTCCTCCTCCACCCCTGGTGCTTCTCCCTCTACCTTCTGCTGATGTTTCTCCTCCTCCCTTCGCTGTTGGTAGTTCTGTTCCCACCTTCCTCCTGGTGCCTGCTGGCCCCCTGGACACCTTGCTTGCCAGCCTTAGAGACTGTGCTCTGTCCTTTCCTCAAGCCAATGAGCTTCACGCTCTTGGTATGTCTTGGGCTGAGAAGAATGCTCATTGGCCCAGTCGCATTTCCGGCCCTCCTACTGATGAGGAGATGAATGACCAGGTTGATGATGTTGAGGCTGATGATGATGACGACAGTGATGGCGAGGACGCTTCTAATGATGGTGATGGTGATGGTGATGGTGTTGGATCTGGTGATGAAGGCACTACTGCTGCACCTTCTAATGAAGATGAGGACTAAGAGCCTGGAGTCGATGATGATGATGTTGTTGATATAGATAGTTTATATGTTTAGCTTGTTTCTTAGTTTTCAGTCTAGCATGTTTATCATATACATCTTTCTAGGATATTTTGTATAAGAAACATTTGGGTACATTATATGAGATGTACTATTTCTATCTTCTATTTTTCATCGCTTCTTGCTTGTAGTTGATTTCTGACGACATGCATCTGAGTTGTAATATATGTGATGTGCACTCTTGCCAGTTACTCTATTATATCTTATGTGTTGGTGCCATATTTCACCATATTTTGATTATGACTGAGAATATATGTTGCTTTCGTCTCTATTTGCCATATGATATGATATTGCTTGTATGATTATCTGGTTGATTGTGTTTTGGAGTAGACTTGGATATATACTCTTCTACCCCCCCCCTCTTCTTTTTGATAATGTCAAAAGGGGGAGAGAAATTTCAAAGTCTTGAAACTCAATCATATTGTTACTCGTTGTTATACTATTGCTTATTTCTTATGAGATCCTTTTCTTATTCATGTACTATTTTATCATGTGACTTGCAAAGGACCGTATAGTACATATATGCTATGATTGGTGTGTATAGATAGACTAACCATGCAGGTTAGAGGAGGCATAGATTGAGGGGGAGAAATTCACATTGTTCACATCTTGAATCCCCTTAATTCACAAGGCAAAGGTATAACTTCTATTTCCCTTTCAATATGTTTGAGGAATGGTTTGTCATTGTCAAAAAGGGGGAGAATGTTGACCTAGAGGTTATACACTATCCATATTTTGATAACGACTTAACCATTCCATTCATATGTATCTAATATGTGTATTCAAGATTGATTTTAGGTATCAGGTACATGAAAAGGATCAAAAATCAAAAGCCCTAATTTTGCTCAAGTTCAAGTCAAAAGCTCTACAAGTGTGTATTTTTGAAATTCTATGTAAACGACCTTAGACAATTTTTGTAATTACTTGTATTGATGAATTGACTTGTAACTAAGATGAGAAAATTGATTGGGACACTAAACACCAAGTTTTAATCACTTTAGATGCACTTTAGAAAATTGACCTCATGTAGTCAATCGGTCGAGTTGCAAACTCGACCGATCATCCTAGATCAGTTTTCTGAAGATGGCATCGGCCGAGTTGTGGTTTCACAGAACTAGACCGATCGAGTACCTAACCAAATCAATATTTATTGCTGGTTTGAGTTTCCCCAAGATAAACTCGACCGATGATTTCAATATTAGCTTTGTCTTTTACTCTATCGATCGAGTTACCTTTATTGAAACTTGACCGATTGCACTATATAGAATTTGTAGAAAAAGTGATTGTGACTGTTGGTGTGTGCTTTGAGAAAAAATAGAGTCATTGCTTTGAGAAAAAATGGCTATATTTCATATCAAAGTGTCCCATAACTTAAAGGGGCACCCTCAACTATAAATAAGACCACTTGGAGTTTATTCCAAGGTTGCGCATTCACTACATGCTTGGTCCTAGCTTAGTTGAGAGTGTTCTAACCCTTTGAGCCACTTTCTCTCTCTACCTTCACGTCAAATTCATGAGTATGAGTGAGATAGGTTCCTTTGTAAGAGAGCTACTCCCTGTATTGATGTAAATCTCTCCTCCACCATCTTCCTACCCCCTTACCTTATTGAAGAAAAGGCTGAATATCTTCTCCGAGTGAAGGAGAAGGAGTTGTTGTTCTTCAAGGTTGAAGAAGGCAAGGTGTTCTAGATCTCCAAGTGAAGGAGATAGGCAAGGCAAGAGCTCAAGAATGATAGGTAATCCCTTGAAGGTTGAAGACTTGAAGAAGGAGTGGGTAAGTCCATGTTGATAGCTGAAGACTCCATGGTTCAAGTGGGTAAGCTCCTTTTATAGGTTGAAGATCCTTGCTTGATGTACTAAGCCCTTAGATGTTGTGGTTTTGTCTTGTAATCTTATAATGGAATATAAGAGTACCAAGATTGCAAATCCTAGAGATTAAACACCTCTAGGTAGTGGACTGACATTTCTCCTAGTTAGGATGTGGAATCCCTCTAAACCACCTTGACCAAGTGCATGCTCTTCCTTGTCTCTCATCCTTGCTATGCTTGCTAGTTAAGACATCAAATTGTTGTTTGTTTAAGTTCATGCACATAATATAATTTGGTGGTCTAATCCGTCTTGTAAGAATTGTGAAGCTCTATTCACCCCCACCCCCCTCTAGAGCCCTTGATCCAACAGTAGGTCTTTCTCTACCTTTTTTTGCATGTGCAAGTATTGGTAGGACAAATTCTTGAGTATGCTAAAACAACTATATGGTGACTTGTATGATGAACTTGATATGATGATGCCCTTGAAGTCTTATCTTAAATAATTATGATGTCTAAATTGCTTGATTTGAGACCTAATGAGGGGTAATGAACATGGATAGTCATTATTAACATAATTTTTTAAGGGGGGGAGGGGGGAACAAGACCTCAAACAAAGTTTTAACTTGATGAGGAAATATAACGCACCAAATCTAAATGAAAGGCATGCCAATGAACATGTTTGGTTTAAGGAATTGATGACATGACTTATATAACACTTCTTCTTGTGTGAATAGATAAATAAAACCCTAATATAGTGGGTATAAGGGATGTTAAAACCCTAATGTCAAGGTCAAATCATAATATGATGGAACACTAAGTGACACGTTGTGATGGAGTGGACTTTTGGAATCCTGAAATGTCTAATGACATGAGTGAAGTCATACATGTTGAGTTGTTTTGAGAATCCCAAATGTTTTAGTAAAGTTGGAGTGTTGATTGTGGTTTGTATAATGATTTGGATCCATAAGTTATGTCTATTTGAGGAATTTAATTGAATGGTCTAACAATTGAGTTTTGGCACCAAATTTGTGTACAAGGTACCTTGAGTAGTGAGGAAGCTATGGTTAAAATTTTGTGGCAATTGGATGCTCCTAAGGAAGATGTTTAGGTTTTAAATAGGTTTAATGATGATGTACTTGGGACCAATTTATCACTTTTAGTAACATAGTTTGTAATCAATTGGACGGCGTGTTATGCGATTGCCCACTTTGACTTTTAGTTGGCTGCGCCTTAGAAAGTAGTCGTGGTTTCTGTTTCGAAGGGGGACAACCCTGGCCTTTGGATGCAGATCGAGAAGTGGAGAGTTGTCTTCTTCTTACTCGGGAACAACTGAAGTAGTGGGAGGGAAACCTGTCATGCCTCGATGCATCACCAGCATGATCTCCGAACATGGGTCGAGAGGCAAGACTAGGTGGGCAGTTGCCCTATATGCATTGAGACGAAATAAGTAACCCCTCTCAAACCTCTCGGGGTGACTGGAGTAGGGAGAACAAGGCCTAGCTTTCCCTCTCATCACCTTTCCTAAGCACAGACGAAATAGGTTGGAAGGAAAAGGAAGAAATAGAGGGAGAAGCTCTTTCAGAGGAGGCTAAGTGGGGGAAAGCATAACTGGAGATCGTAGCGTTGGGTTCCAAGCAGATTCACACAATCTGATGGCGGTATCACTGGGCGCCAAGCTCACCCACACCATGGAAGAATACGGAGTTGGGGACGTCAATCCAGGACTCTGTAACTAAATCCATGGGTCCCTTCAGGTCCTTGAAGCTTCGAAGAAGCTTTTCGGTGCCTCGTCCGTGAGATTCAAGGAAGGGCAGCCTTCTTCCCCTTTCCTATCGCCGCGGCGGCCACCATGGCCGGTGAGGTCGTGGACATGGAGCTCCAGAGGCAAACCTGAGGGCTAGTTTAGTTGTGGAGGTCTCTCCAATGTGGAAGAAGTTTAGGGAGGCCTTAATGGTTGATGAGGAGTATTGTGACTCCTCCTGTTGCTCACCGGAGCTAGTCTAGGCGGCGGCGTGTCCCGTGGAAGATAGAGTCTCACGCAGCGGAAGCGTAGACTTGCGTGGGATGCAAGACAGAATGGGAGGCAGTGGACCGGGTCCAGGGCATAAACTGGCCGACTCAACCAAAGAAGAGAAACGCCTCATAATGGCCATGTGGCAGCTTCCGATTCGCTAATAAAGGTAATAATTCAGTAAATGTCTAGATCTTGTATAATTTACAATAATTAGCACGCTTATCAAAAAAATACAAATAAGGTACCAAAATTCTCAGACAAATGAGTAGAACACAATGAAAGCATAATATCAGTCTTTTGTTGCACTAATAATAGTGATATCAAGTAAGATGTGTTATGCTTATTTCATAGATAATAAATATCAAACGATGTTCTAAAATTATGGAAAAATGTCAGTAAGTCCATAACCATGTTTACAATGCATATGATGTCAGATATGGTTAGGTTAATGTACAAAATCATGTAATTTGGTTAATGTGGCTATTTAGGACTAATTACCCTAAATATAATGTAATAAATACACACATGCTCAATAAATGATGAAATTTATGGAAAACCCTCATTACAGTAAATGGAAGATAATATGTAAATATGAGATCAGTTTTATACACAGAATCCATGGTGTATGAAGTTGACCCTTAATACATGGTTTAAAATCCTAATTTAGGTTAATGATGTAACCTAAGGTTAATATGTACACAAAAAGGATATGGAACCTAATGTTCAGATAATGAAACATAATCTAGAAAATGACATCAGTATGATAATTCTAAGAAAAGAATGCAAGTAAAGATGAGAATATCCTAATGATCTAAGCAAACCCTAATGAACATGATTAGGGTTAAGATGAGATGTATGATGACGAGAACCTGATAGTATATGATCTTGTCTTAATCTGGGTTTGACCTGGGATACATAGTTGACTCTTGGATATATGTGATGATTAAGTTTATCTCTTGATCAAGGTACGCCATTACCTCTTGCTTGGCTTATTATACAATATGCTTGTGTTATATGTGTAGTAAAATACTTGGCATATGGTATTGGATGAAATGATTGTTCTTGTATGATATCATGCTTGATCTTCAATACTTATGGCTATGAACACCTACAAACATAATATAGATGTTCCATCATAAGATAGCTCATAAACCACTTGGTGGTAGAGCACATGCATAATGATCACAAACCACTTGTTGGTAGATCATATGATGTTTGTATAATGATCACAAACCACTTGGTGGTAGATCACAAGGCCTAAAGACGTAAAATCCACTTGGTGGTAGACACACGAAATGTATGATGGAAATAAGCTAAAATTTTGTGTTATCTTTTGTTAATGAATATCTTTGTGCAAGTATACACTTTTCTTATATTTTGTTGTTACTGCCAAGTATATTAGTTTTATCTTATTTCCAAGATATGATGAGAGGTATATAAAAGACACGTAGGCATACTCAGTACAATATTCTTGAATATTGTGCAGACGTGTACCACATGTAATCTTTTGTTTAGGTTGTGGTTATGTTCTTGAAGATCCAGGATAGTTGAGAGTTGTGTGGCGAGTTGATGTACAGGTGGACCTGTTGTCTTAAGATCATGTAGTTTAGTGGTAGTACATGTATATGTATAGTTTGTTGTTCAATATGTAATATCAAATGTTCTAACAATTCATGTTGTAATTATATGTTGAATGGTGAACATGTGTGTATGGTTTTATTATTGTTCATGTACATGTTCTACTGATTGTTTCCTTCTGACTCCCTTGATTTTCTTCTTCTTAGCCTAGTGTGGGGTGTTTAAATTGGGATTCTCACTTAGGTGAGGGTTTCAATTTAGATGTCACATGTCAGATTAAGTTGTAGAAAATCCAAGGACGTCACAGATGGTATCAGAGCATGAACAATAGCAAAGCCTGACATTTGCTCATTATGCAACTCAAAACAAAAGAAAACCTTGAACGTTAATAATTGTTAGGGTTAGTTTAGTCATCTTTAAGAGACTAGAATTGACCTTAGCCTCTAGGTTAGCACCTAGATGTCTGAGAACTAGGTATAGACGGGTGATTGTTGAGTAGCAGGTCCTTAGATGTCATTGTTTCCTTGTAGTGCAGTGGTATGGGACGTTGCACAATTTGGAAATGACGTGCATCAAGGGAAGAGAAACCCTAGACATATTGTTCATGTTGTCTAGAGTATCTATAGTAGTCTACCCCTTGTTCTCACCCGTTTCACTAGTTTTCATGACATTGTACTCTCTACTATGTGTGGGACACTCGTTTTAGGATTTTGTTTTTGATTACAAACGGATCGAACCTCAATAGTTTTCTCTGACGCTTGTTTTATCGGAGAAAAAGTATATAATATTTTATTATATATATGTATTACAAAAATGTGTCCCCATACATGTACGAGTAGGAGGTGGTCATGCAACCTAAGTGAAAGTGAATGACATCAGTCTAGAAAATAGAGTAGTTCTAGATTAGATGTCTAGAGCCTTGTTGGAATATATGATAGATGGAATAGATGAAATAAGTTTTGATGATATGATGTAAGTTGATAGAGATGATATAAGATGGTCATGATGATCTATGTTTGTCTTTAAGGATTAAAGTTCAACTTTGAGGATTTGAGATAAGTTCTGATGATGCAAGTAAATAGGCTTTTATGAGATAAGATATATTACGTTAAGACAAGTTGTGAGTCAGCATGAGCCTCAAGCTCTTTTACAAAGGAGGACCTCTAGTGTTAGGACCAGTTTTGGGGTTAGCTCAAGAGAGAGAGAGACCCACAGGGAGAAGGTCAGAGAACCTAGACTCCATGATATGAGAAATATGAGAAATATGTGATATGATATGTCCTAAACTAGAATACTCCTGAGTGAATGGGTTGAGTTGCTTTATGCATAATTCCTATAGTTATCTTGAACCCTAGATGTCCTTGGGAGGACCAAACCCTAGAGATAGAGAGAGAGGCTCAATGTATGTGTGCAAGTGGAAATGAATATGAGTGCCTGTAATCTGGGTAAGGGAGAGAGCCCAAGACCCTGGAGGAGGTAGCTGTGTTAGTTTCTGTGAAGCCTCATGCTCGGGTTGGTGGTTTCCCATATAGGAATCTAGTGGTGTATATAAGAGAGCTTTGGGTAAGATGTTTAATGGTTAGAGATCTATGAAGAGTATGTCATAGCATGTTTTGGTTTGTGCTACGTGGCTAGTTCCAATGAGGTAATCTAAGAACCCTAGACTAAGAGAGGAAATATATAGTTTGTACATATGAGATACTCATAGAGTTGAGTTAGTTCAGCGAGACTGAGCATGGAACTACCCTCATGATATGGGTTAGGAGAACCTCAGTTGGACTAGATAAATTTTTGATATATGTTTTAAGAAGCCACTTGTATAAGTTTGTTTAGCACAACCATAATATAACACATGCACAGATGTGATCTAATCTCAAGATGTGATATATAGACACAATATGATGGAAATATAGAAATGCTTTAATCCATATCAATGCATAAATGGTTAACCATATACATGAATAATGATGATAATGTGATATGGTTGGTTAATCTTGTGATGAAATCACTAGTAAATGTTGCAATTTAATATGAACAATGGAATAAGATCATATGAATGAAACATGTTACATGAGGTGTTAATCTTAGTACTTAATAAAGATGAAATATATAGTTTGATAGTTAGAAAAACATAAAGATTATGACACTTTGATATGATCTAGATGGATAAGGTGGGTTAACTTTAGTTAACTCCCTCCTAAAAGGCATATGTTAATGTTGAACATGTTCTAACAAATTATCTCAATGAAATGTTGATGAAACCTTGATGTATGAGTTAATCTTAGTTAACTCCTTTAGAACATGGTAATATGATGTGAGAACCCTAATGCATGGGAAACGTTAAAGATGCAACCCTAACATATGAGATATGTCATGACATAATCATAGTTTCTAAACCCCTGTTTGAGCCTTCTATGAAGGGGTGAATCACCTTAGATGTTTTAAAACCTCCTAATCGTAGTGTGGATATGATTATGGAGCTTTGCTTTTGGATTTGTTGCATCTAATATAGTTGCCTACATATGTAAGAAGATCTTTAGTTTTCCCTTGGAGTATGAGAACGGCTTAACTTCAAGGACGAAATTTCTTTTTAGATGTATATAATGAGACAAAGTTGATTTTGGCTTAATTTCGAGGATGAAATTTTTTTAAGGTGTGTAGGATGTGATGGAGTGGACTTTTGGAATCCTTAAATGTCTAATGACATGAGTGAAGTCATACATGTTGAGTTGTTTTGAGAATCCCAAATGTTTTGGTAAAGTTGGAGTGTTGATTGAGGTTTGTATAATGATTTGGAACCATAAGTTATGTCTATTTGAGGAATTTAATTGAATGTTCTAACAATTGCGTTTTGGCACCAAATTTGTGTACAAGGTACCTTGAGTAGTGAGGAAGCTATGGTTAAAATTTTGTGGCAATTGGATGCTCCTAAGGAAGATGTTTAGGTTTTAAATAGGTTTAATGATGATGTACTTGGGACCAATTTATCACTTTTAGTAACATAGTTTGTAATCAATTGGACAACGCGTTATGCGATTGCCCACTTTGAATTTTAGTTGGCTTGGCCTTAGTAAGTAGTCGTGGTTTCTGTTTCGAAGGGGGACAACCCTGGCCTTTGGCTGCAGATCGGGAAGTGGAGAGTTGTCTTCTTCTTGTTCGGGCACAACTGAAGTAGTGGGAGGGAAACCTATCATGCCTCGATGCATCACCACCACGATCTCCGAACATGGGTCGAGAGGCAAGACTAGGTGGGTAGTAGCCCTATATGCATTGACACAAAATAACCCCTCTCAAACCTCTCAGGGTGACTGGAGTAGGGAGAACAAGGCCTAGCTTTCCTTCTCGTCACCTTTCCTGAGCACAGACGAAACATTTTGGAAGGAAAAGGAAGAAATAGAGGGAGAAGCTCTTTCAGAGGAGGCTAAGTGGGGGAAAGCATAACTGGAGATCGTAGTGTTGGGTTCCAAGCATATTCTCACAATCCGATGGTGGTATCACTGGGCGCCGAGCTCACCCACACCATGGAAGAAGACGGAGTTGGGGACGTCAATCCAGGACTCTGCAACTAAATCCACGGGTCCCTTCAGGTCCTTGAAGCTCCAAAGAAGCTTTTCGGTGCCTCGTCTGTGAGATTCGTGGAAGGGCAGGTGCAACCTTCTTCCCCTTTCCTATCATTGTGGCGGCCACCATGGCCGGTGAGGTCGTGGACATGGAGCTCCAGAGGCAAACTTGAGGGCTAGTTTAGTCGTGGAGGTCTCTCCAAGGTGGAAGAAGTTGAGGGAGGCCTTAATGGTTAATGAGGAGTATCGTGACTCCACCTGTTGCTCGCCGGAGCCAAGTCCAGGCGGCGGCCTGTCCCGTGGAAGACAGAGTCTGACGCAATGGAAGTGAAGACTCGCATGGGACGCAAGACAGAATGGGAGGCAGTGGACCGGGTCCAAGGCATAAACCAACCAACTCAACCAAAGAAGAGAAACGCCTCTTAATGGCCATGTGGCAGCCTCCGATTCACTAATAAAGGTAATAATTCAGTAAATGTCTAGATCTTATATAATTTATAATAATTAGCACGCTTATCAAAAAAATACAAATAAGGTACCAAAATTCTCATACAAATGAGTAGAACACAATGAAAGCATAATTAGGGATCAGCGTCGGGCTGGGCTATATCGGGTTTTGTCTCTCCCAAACCCAAACCCACATTTTAAAGCGGGTTGCGGGCCGGGTTGGGCCCGGATAAAATTGATAAATGTCGGCCCGTACCCGGCCCATGTAAGAATGATGGGTTTCGGGCTAGGTTCGGGTTTGCCAATATAATGTTGAATGAGCATACGAAAGTTTGCTAGATTTAACTTGCTAACATAAAGACTAAACTAGCGTGATATATAATTTGTGAAGAACCTTAAAAACATTATATTTTGTGGCCTATGTAATCGGATATGTATACCTTAGTTGTAGGATCCCCTATAGTAATGAAATTGGATATTGAAAGAGCAAAAAATTATTTTCTCATACATGTGAATGTTTGAGACTTAAAAAGTAATGGAATATATAATTTTGTGACTTTTTTCATCCTCTATCTGTATGTATATACAATGAAATGGGTGTCGAATTCCATATTTTATTCAGTTGTTAAAATATGCATAGTAAACAACAAAAGGTTCCATTTGAATGACACAATGAGATCAAAACAAATAAATCTAGTATCTCCATCCATGTCAATGATGGTTATCTTACTAGCTAATTCACCAATCATGTAGATTGATTACAGATTATCCATGTTGCCATTGGTTGGATACGTAGTACATATTGCATCAAGAAATCTGTATGTTTTTCTTTCAGGACAAATATAGATGTATGCATGTATAATTTGTAAATAAAATCTAATCTGGGTATTTGGGTTTTCGGGCTTGGGTTTACCCTAGTCCATACCCGGCCCAAATAAAATATGGGTTTAAATTTTAGGCCCGGCCCACCCGTATTATAAATCGGGTTCGGATCTGGATCGGGTTATGCGGGCTGGGTAGCGGGTCATATCGGGCCGGCCCAACCCGATGCTCATCCCTAAGCATAATATCAGTCTTTTGTTGCACTAATAATAGTGATATCAAGTAAGATGTGTTATGCGTATTTCATAGATAATAAATATCAAACGATGTTCTAAAATTATGGGAAAATGTCAGTAATTCCATAACCATGCTTACAATGCATATGATGTCAGATATGGTTAGGTTAATGTACAAAATCATGTAATTTGTTTAATGTGGATATTTAGGACTAATTACCCTAAATATAATGTAATAAATACATACATGCTCAATAAATGATGAAATTTATGGAAAACCCTCATTATAGTAACGGGAAGATAATATGTAAATATGAGATCAGTTTTATACATAGAATCCATGTTGTATGAAGTTGACCCTTAATATATGGTTTAAAATCCTAATTTAGGTTAATGATGTAACCTAAGGTTAATATGTACACAAAAAGGATATGGAACCTAATGTTCAGATAATGAACCATAATCTAGAAAATGACATCATTATGATAATTCAAAGACAAGAATGCAAGTAAAGATGAGAATATCCTAATGATCTAAGAAAACCCTAATGGACACGATTAGGGTTAAGATGAGATGTATGATGATGAGAACCTAATAGTATATGATCTTGTCTTAATCAGGGTTTGACCTGGGATACATAGTTGACTCTTGGATATATGTGATGATTAAGTTTATCTCTTGATCAAGGTACGCCATTACCTCTTTCTTGGCTTATCATACAATATGCTTGTGTTACTAGTAAAATACTTGGCATATGGTATTGGATGAAATGATTTTTCTTGTATGATATCTTGCTTGATCTTCAATACTTATGGCTATGAACACCTGCAAACATAATATAGATGTTCCATCATAAGATAGATCATAAACCACTTGGTGGTAGAGTGCATGCATAATGATCACAAACCACTTGGTGGTAGATCATATGATGTTTGTATAATGATCACAAACCACTTGGTGGTAGATCACAAGGCCTAAAGACGTCAAAGCCACTTGGTGGCAGACGCACGAGATGTATGATGGAAATAAGCTTTAAAATATGTGTTATCTTTTGTTAATGAATTTCTTTGTGCAAGTATACACTTTTCTTATATTATGTTGTTACTGCCAAGTATATTAGTTTTATCTTATTACCATGATATGATGAGAGGTATATAAAAGACACGTAGGCATACTCAGTACAATATTCTTGAATATTGTGTTGACGTGTACCACATGTAATCTTTTGTTTAGGTTGTGGTTATGCTCTTGAAGATCCAGGATAGTTGAGAGTTGTGTGGCGAGCTGATGTACAGGTGGACCTGTTGTCTTAAGATCATATAGTTTAGTGGTAGTACGTGTATATGTATAGTTTGATGTTCAATATGTAGTATCAAATGTTGTAACAATTCATGTTGTAATTATATGTTGAATGGTGAACATGTGTGTATGGTTTTATTATTGTTCATGTACATGTGCTACTGATTGTTTCCTTCTGACTCCCTTTATTTTCTTCTTGTTAGACTAGTGTTGGGTGTTTGAATTGGGATTCTCGCTGAGGTGAGGGCTTCAATTTAGATGTCACACATCAGATTAAGTTTTAGAAAATCTTGGGACGTCACACACGTAAATATTTGGGATGGTACACTCTTGATGATAACAACCTAAGTGTGGACCCTATGGTGGTGGACGTCATGATGCCTATGTTTGGTTTCCTACATGCAAAGCATATAAATATAATGGCTAGTATGAACTTTTGGTAAGGTATGCTCACAGAGCCAACCATATGATGATTGGCATGGCATAATTACCTAAACGGATTTGATTCATAATAGCATATATAAAGGCAAGCTTCTAATTCATCTATTTCACTTAGTTATGAGATATTGAGGATACAGAGTGAATGTCTAGAGAATAATATTGCTCAATGACATATGTCTTCAAGTATTAGCCTCGTTAAAATGAGATCATATAGATGTTAAGCGTACATATACATATTCTCATTATGTTCGTAGTCAGTTGTTACTGTGGAAGGTAGATAGACACCAGTAAAACATAGACTAGAGTGAGTTGGTTGATGACTGAGTTTCACTAACTCATGATATGGATATATTAAACCAAGAAAATAGATACTTGTTAGGAAATAGTGTATCGGACAGACCAACCTTGAGAGTGACACATGGTTTTTTGGTCACAATCATATCTCATAGTGAAGGTGGTGATTGTGATTCTTAGACCTAAAATCATTGCACTCATCACATGTCGTTGGGTACGCTTTGACATCATCAAACACAGTCTTGAAACATGGGTTGTTATAATGGTGATGAATGGGTGACTTTTACACATGGGGATAGACTGTGAGTGATAAATATGGGATTTGTCCCTCCTACTGGAGTATGATATCTTGGCCACTTGATAAGTGAGACTGAGAAAGGCATGCCCATGCACATGTGAATCAATATATGATATTGAGGTCACATTATCTCAGTCAGTCTTCTCTTGGTTCAATAAACATGGATTGCACATTTAGAATATGACCAACCATGACTCGAGTTCATCCTAGATATCAAAGACAAAGGAAATATACAATTGTTGTAACACCTTACACAAATTGTAGGTTGAAGTTGTTCTCCAACTTTTTATTCACTTGGGTATCATTGATGTGTGACTAGGCACCACTCTTTTCTTGTGATGTCATAAGATTGTTATGGACATTCACTGCCAATGTGACATGGGACCCATAGGGTCACACACATAGGAACTCATCTAAAAGAGGAGTTTTATCTTGAACGATAGTTGGATTGATTACTAAAGTGTTTAGGTATTCAATTCATGCAACTGATCACTTGATTGGCTGACTAGGTTTACCAAATTACCATATCACAGAGTGAGACAACCGTGTGGGCAGCCAGACGGGCATCCCAAGTAGTTGAGATAGTCATTTGGGGGTTAGGTTGATTGGAGATCGATTTAACTAAGTTCTGCCCATGAACCGATCGGTTCAATCTGATTGAACTGACAAGCTCGACTCAACTCACCAGACGGCCGTCTGGGTGAGTGAGACAGATGTCTCTCTTGGGTGAGATGACCTGGTTGGGTTGAAAGAACATTCGACATGTTTCCTGAATAGTTTCGATTGTTCTTTACTTGAGGAACAAGGAAATTTATATGAGATATTAATTGGATTCGAGATAGCCAAATTTATTTTAGGTTGGGAACTGCAAAATGTATGTTTGGTTGTCAAGATAACTGTCTCATGCACCAGACAACCGTCTGGGTGTGTAAAACGGCCGTTTTGGCTGATGCAAGTTGTGAAGATTCAAGATTTTTCGGTCCTTTTCACTCTCGTACATTGATCACGTACCGGATAGCAACTGCGAACCTTGATCTTGGCCTCTGCTATATATAGAGGGGTATTGGAGGCTTCCCAGAGCACAACAACTACAACACAGACAACTAAGAATCAGTTCCTCCAACAATTGTTGCCCTCTCTGGTTGTGGTAACCAAGAGAGCTCGAGCAAGTCCTACCTAAAAAGGAGGGATAGACTTCAAGAGAGAACAATTGAGAAGTTGTCATTATGTGAGAGTAGGTTGGTGACTAGTACACCAATGGGGAGGACATGGGAGAGTAGGTTGGTGACTAGTACACCAACAGAGAGGATATCCTTTTGTGTTTGTTCTTGGTAAATGACAGGAGTTCTAGTTGGTCTGTGTGGGCTACTCCAGAGGCTAGAGTATGTTGGTTGTTGCTAGGAGGATAACTGTAGCCTCCAGTCTGTGGCCCGACCACAGGAGCATTGTAGAAGTTGTCTTATTCATGGCACATGGCGAAGATCAGGAGTTGCACTGCCTCCATCCAAGAGCAACATGTCAGCAGTTGCAATGAAGCAAGTTTTGTCGCTAGACTTGCTCTAGGACCGGGTATAATTTTCTAAAGCCATCCTCCCTATTTCAAAGTAGTTGACACGATCTTGTTGTTATGGGAATACATATAGATAATCCTTTTATTTATACTGCTATACTATGTGCATGTATTTCCCAACAGTGGTATCAGAGCCACATCAATTTACTATGTTTTAGGATAATTGATATGATCGGATTTTGGTTTTGCTGTTTATTTATTTCATATGATGTGAATATTTAGACTGCTCTCATATGCATATCCAATAAAAGACCACATAATCCTAAAGTAATTTATATATATATATATATATATATATATAATTTGCGTGTGTTTTTTTGTGATATGATATATATGCAATTTACATGTGTCGCCCTAAAAGCAGTTTTGATGGCGGATGTGTAGTGTGGTTATGGATAATACCCTTTATGTGTGTGTGGTTGGATGGTTTGGTTCTTGCTTATCTCGGTCTGTGTACCGATCCTCTTCCTCCCTCTTTCCAATGTAAAGTTAATGCTTTCCTACCTTTGCTCTTCTTGAATGTAACTCAAAGTTTCTCTATACAATGTAATAATGTAGAAATAGGATAGTTTATTTTCTTGCAATGGCATTGAAGAGGTTCATCACTGGTTGAGATGACCAGTTTGTGAGCTGAGCTGACCGTCTAGATGACCATGGAGGATAGGATGGTGGAACCAGACGCCGTCTGGTGGGCCCAGCTGACCATTTGGAAGGAGTCCAAACATCGATTAGATATGAGGCCAGACGACTGTCCCTGTAGGCCCAACTAAACATTTGGAAGGAGTCCAAACATCGGTTGGATAGGAGGACCAATCGACCGGCCAAGAGGTGAGACAAATGGTTTAAAGGTTGAATCAATCTACCCATATTGACAAGCACAGATCTACATCAACCGCAAGTTCATACATGTGACAATTGACCTAGGTGGTAGTAATTCCTTGTGGCTCCAAGGAATTTCAAGTAAACATGGCCATAACCATCGCTTTTTGTTTTATATTGCATGTTATGCTGTGGGATATAGCATGTATATGATACGTACTATATATGTGGTGATTAGGTATATATATATATATATATATAGTTAGGCTAGAATACACTCGAGTGTACAGATCGCACGAATACACTCAAGTGTGTTTGCATATCAAGACTATTTTTTGCAAAATGTAAACCATTGATCTTCACTGTCATACTATAACTAGGCTACATACAAATTTTGAGCTCATTTAGATGAGTGTAAGTCACTCATCCAAGGGCAACAAAATCGACGCGCGAAACTAATTTGAAATGCATAATTTTTGCGGTCTTCATAACATGAGCTATACATATCCAAATGTGCTCAAATTTTGCGTATGAGTTGTTCACGAGATGTTTAAGATGATCAATGGATTAGATTTTAAAAAAAAATATTGCATCATGAAAAACTAATTGAGTGTATTCCGCTCCGGATACACTCGAGTGTATTCTAGCCTGACTCTCTCTCTCTCTCTCTCTCTCTCTCTCTCTCTATATATATATATATATATATATATATATATATATATATATATATATATATATATATATATATGACCCCTCAAATCAAACATATTAAGTATTAGATGCTTTCCAATAGAAATACACATTAAAAACCTGTTCGACCAAGCATATGTTATGCCAAAGAATGGAGCACCCTCTATCTCGTGGAAGTGTGATGGTAGTAATGCATGTTTAACCAAAGTGGGGTGCATTATTATCATATTGGCTATTGGGTCAGGCTTAACTGGTTATTCTTAGAGAGTCTGGGCCCAAAAGTGTGTAGATGGTTATGGAAACGAGTTGCACATATCATCTATTAAAGAATTGTATATAATGCAATTGGCATGATTGCCTACCTTAATGATTGATTATGAATGATGGTGTAGGCTGGGTGATAATTGAATCATTTTGGATCTTGGCTCATTAGAAAATTATTCATTGCATTTTTCCAAATTTGATACATGAGGGTTATCAATTTGAATAAAATAATGAGAATGGTAATTAATTAAAGACCTAATTGTTATTGCCCAAATTTTAATCAAATTAATTCAAATTGAGTTTTTGACAAAACTACAAATTCCTTTGTAGAACCAAATGGCAACAACAAACAATCACTTTTCTCTATGATCGGTCCTTAAGAAGGACAAACTTGTTGGGAACAACTTCCACGAATGGTTTAGGACGTTGAAAATTGTTCTCATGTAGGAGTGCAAGATCTATGTCCTTGGAATGCCAGAACCAGAGGAACCTACTCAAAATGCTCCGAGGGATGACAGGGATGCTTATAAGAAGCATACTGAGGACGTCATGGATGTCAAGTGTTTGATGTTATGCTCCATGAACCATGAGTTGCAAAGGCAGCATGAAAACATGGGGGTGATTGAGATGGTCACACATCTCAAGAACATGTTCTAAGATCAGACAAGACAAGAGAGATATGATGTCTCCAAGGCATTGTTCAAGTGCAGCATGATGAAGGAGATCTGATAGGTCCTCATGTACTCAAGCTCATTGGGTATGTGGAGAACCTAACTTGACTGGGATTCCCCTTGGGTCAAGAGTTGGTCAGTGATGTGATTCTGCAATCCTTGCCAAAGTCATATAGTTAGTTTTTCATGAACTACAACTTGAATGACTTTGACAAGTCATCGACAGAGTTGTTGGGCATGTTGAAAACAACTGAGACACAAATGAAGAAAGACAAGCTCAAGTCAGTGATGATGATCAACAAGACAAAGGGGGAATCTAAAGGCAAAGGCAAAGCTACCTAAAGCTAACCAAAATCTCAAGTCTTCAAATCTCAAGGAAAAAGGTGGAGTAAAGAAACAAAGAGGTGATTGTCATCAGCTTAGACATTGGAAGAGAAATTGCTCACTTTAGTAGGAGGAACTGAAGAAGAAGAAGGATGGCACTGAGGCCTCCATTTTAGGTATAAACCATATACGATAAATTTGATTACTTCTTAAAATTTAGTATATGATACCTGATAGGGATCTGACATACTAATGTGCAACATCTGACAAGAAGTAAAATCTCTTATAGAAGGACAAAGATGGACAAGGCGGAGCAAGATTTGAGGATGGAAAACTATATATTTAAATTTATCTTAACCCAATGGGCATGTAATAGAGTTATTAGAACTGCTATTTCATTATGCCATTAGAATAGAAACATTTTCATTATGCATCTTGTATGGACAAGGATGATTATCAATAAAGAGTTGTTAAATGGTTCTATTTTTCAAAGATATTATCTTGCATGGCATTGGCCCTAAAACATCTTGTGATATTTCTGTGAATTGATCCAAAGATGAATGTTTATACCAAATGATTATAATTGATTACTCAAGACCATCATTAGCATTAGTCATCTTTTATGAATATGAGAAGTGAATGCCTAGAATACATATGGATGTTGATCTAGATTCCCTTGGTTATTGAACCTAACGAAACATCGAAATCTTATTTACACATAAATATGACATGACATCCTTCACTAAATCTAGTGGGAGGATAAGTTTTCCATTAGACCTCATACATACGATGCATGAAGATTTTATGGAATTAATGTTATACTACCTAATACTTCATTTTCATTTACCAAATGTATTGAAAGCATTAATCTCTTGAAAATGTTCAAGGAGAGTTGTAAATGAAGCGGGACATTGATGAAAGTATTAAGATACTTTGATATGATCAGGTATTGAAATACTTTTACATCAATATATTGAGAACCTTCTGGAAAAGACTATGATAATATATCACAAGTCAAATCCACCTAAGCATAATGATGTGTCAGAATGAAGGAATTATACCATGATGAGTAATGATATAATTATCAATTAATATAATATCACTACATCCTCTTAAATACATACCTATCACTAAATAATGTACCATCTAAATAGTTCATAAGACATCATATATGACATGATTGGGGATTGTCCCAATAGGTCTAAAGGACTGAAACCCACCTTAAGAAAGTAGTTTCTTGAGAAGGTTTATCCATAAAACATGATAGTTGAACGTTACTATTAATCCCTATCCAATAACAAAATGTTTTGTTAATAGGATAATTGAGTTCCTAAAGATTAATTCACTAGGAGTAAAAGTAATACTCAAAGTGTTTGAGGCCAACAAAGAGGTATAATGATAACAATGAGATCACAAGTTGTTGTGGAATCTCAAGTTCATCATATAATTCAGAACAAAATATTCTAGTGGAACACATCTGAGATTGGAGGATTGCGAATCCAACAATTCAGATGGGTTGGTCATACATGATGAGCCAACTAGTCAACCAAAAGCTATTTTTGAGTAATATGGAAACCATGTAAGCTAAAAAAGTAGGAACTTAAAAGAGACACATAAAGGGGTAACACCTAAATGGTGCAATAGGGTCTTATGATCAATACCTACATGGATTGCATAAATGGACAAATTGGTTGAATAAGTTTTTCAAATCAGATCATGTTGTTGAACATGATAGAAATACCTTTACTGACTGTCATGATTGGTTGTTGTAGTTAAAATAGACCAAGACCCTTGGCATATGAAGATTAAAATCAGATTCCTTAAGGGAATAAAATACAACATGTGTACTTGACACAACCTAAAGGGTTTTATAACTTCAAGAATGCAAATGAAGTATATAGACTATAAAGTCCAATCTAGGATTTAAACAAGCAACTCAAAAATGAGATCCTTTGACTTGACAAGATAGTCAAAGATTTTTACTTGAATCAAGATAAAAGATGAAATCTGTGATTACAAAATATTTAGTGGGAGCATATATGAATATTCCACATATGATGAGAAATAACATCTCAATATTGTGAATGTTGAGAACTGACATGAAAACACCTTCATCTATGATAAATAAGGTGAAGTTCTTATGAGATAAGAATCAAGACCTATAGAGATAGTTCTTGAATGTTTCACAATGGAAGTTTAAGCACATACAATAGCAATGTGTTGAACGAGTTCAACATGGATGGATTCAATGAGAGAGAATTATGATTAGTCTCTCATGAACCCTATATTTTGATTCTTGTGAAGAATGGAAATATCATGAATAAGATTCCATGGGTCAACCCAACAGTGGATCTATCATGTAATCTACTAACAATCCTATTCCATATAATATTGTATGTAATGGACATGACAACATGGTATAAATTCCAATAAGGGTTATTGGAAAGTCATTAAAGTTATCCATAGTACTTGAGAAGTGACTAAGGATAAGATTGCTAGTCAATGATGAAAATAATAAAAGGAAGAGTTAGATGTAAAGAGTTACATCGATGCAAGCTTCCATAAATCATTAAAGTGATCACAAATTATAATATGTTTGATTTTAAAGGATAAGTGAGGATTAGTTGGAAAGGTTCCGAACTAATAGAAATTAATGCTAATCTACAATAGAAGCCAAGTATACTTGTGTTATGAACACAGAGTGATACTTTATGGATCTAAAGGTTCATGTGATGAACTTATAGGTATTCTGACCATTGATGACTTAGTAGAGATATTGTAACAACAATGGAGCTAATTTTTAGGCAAGGAATATCATATACCATATTACCACAGTTTCATCTCAGAGTGAAGAGATAAGAAATAGACAATATGCCGACTATAAGTAAAGTGTTGCTAACCCACTAAATTAGCACTAGCGCAGCAGAAGCATGTTGGACATGTTTAGATCACTAAGGGTTAGATCTGTTGGTGATTGGCTCTAAGTGAAAGTAGGATTCTGTTGGTAAGGTATGCTCGTAGAGTCAATCATATGATGATTGACATGGCATAATTACCTAAAAGGATTTGAATAATAACAACATATATAAAGGCAAGCTTTCAATTCATTTGTTTCACTCAGTTATGAGATAATGAGGATACAGAGTGAATGTCTAGAGAGTAATATTACTCAATGATGTATGTCTTCAAGTATTATCCTTGTTGAAATGAGATCATACAGATGTTCAGAGTACATATAGATATTCTCATTATGTTTGTAGTCGGTTGTTACAGTTGAAGGTAGATAGAGACCAGTTCAACACAAGATTAGAGTGTGAATTGGTTGATGACTGAGTCTCACTAAGTCATGACATGGCCATATGAAGCCAAGCACACAAATACATGTTAGAGAACAGTGTATCAGACAGACCCATCTTGAGAGTGACACGTGGTTTTTTTGCCACAGTCATCTCTCATAGTGAAGGTGGTGATTGTCATTCTTAGACATAAAATCATTTCACTCATCACATGTCGTTGGATATGTTTTGACGTCGTCAAACGCAGTCATGAAACATGGGTTGTTATTACGGTGATGATTGGGTAACTTTGACACATGGGGATAGACTGCAAGTGATAAATATGGGATTTTTCCCTCCTACTGGAGTATGATATCTTGGCCACTTGATAAGCAAGACTGAGAAACGTGTGTGCATTCAAATGTGAATCAATAAATGATATTGAGGTCACATTATCTCAAATAGTCTTCTCTTGGTTCAAGAAACATGGATTGAATGTTGAGAGGATGACCAACCATGCCTCGAGTTCATCTTGGATATCAGAGACAAAGGAATTATACAATCGCTGCAACACCTTACACAAATTATAGGTTGAAGTTGTACTCCAACTTTCCATTCACTTGGGTAGCGCTGATGTGTGACTAGGAACCACTCTTTTCTTGTGATGTCATAAGCTAGTTATGGACATTCATTGCCAACGTGACATGGGATCTAAAGTGTCACACACATAGAAACTCATCTAGAAGAGGAGTTTGATCTTGAACGACCATTGGATTGATTAATAAAGTGTTTAGGTATTCAGTTCACACAAATGATCACTCGATTGACTGATCAGGTCTTCCAAACAAACATCTCACTGAGTGATATGGCTGTGTGGGCAGACAAACGGCCATCTCAAGTAGTTGAGATAGCCGTCTGGGGGTCATATTGATCGGAGATCAATTTGTCTAAGTTATGCCCATGAAGTGATTGTCTTAATGTGATTGAACTGACTGGATCGACTCAACTCACCATACGGCTATCTGGGTGAGTGAGACGGGCGTCTCGCTTGGCTCGGATGGCCTGGTTGGGTCAAACAAATGTTCAGGATGTTTCCTGAATAGTTTTGATTGTTCTTTACTTGAGGAACAAAGAATTTAATATGAGATATTAATTGGATTCGGAATAGCCAAATTTGTTTCAAGTTAGGAACTGTCGAATGGACGTTTGGCATTGTGAGACGATTGTCTCGTGCACCAGACGGTCGTCTGGGTGTGCGAAACGGCCCTTTCACCTGATGCAGGTTACCAAAATTCAATATCTTTCGGTCCTTTCCACTCCTGTACATCAATGATGTATCAAATATCAACTGAGAACCTTGACTCTGGCCTCTTCTATATATAGAGGGGAATTGGGGGCTTCCCAAAGCATAACAACTACAACATATACAATTGAGAATCAGTTCCTATAACAACTATTGTCCTCTCTGGTTGTGGTAACCAAGAGAGCCTGGGCAAGTCCTACATGAAAAGGAGGGATGGCCCACGGGAGAGAAAAACTGAGAAGTTGTCATTGTGGGAGATCAGGTTGGTGACTAGTACACCAATGGGGAGGGCAACTCCTTCTTGTTCATTCTATGTGAACGACAATAGTTCTAGTTGGTCTGTGTGGACTACTCTAGAGGTAGGAGTCTGTTGGCTACTGCTAGGAGGACAACTGCATCATGTACTCTGTGGCCTGACCATAGGAGTGCTACAGAAGTTGACTTATTCATTGCATATGGTGAAGACCAGGAGCTGCACAACCGTCGTACAAGAGAAACTTTTCAGTAGTTGTAAAGAAGTGAGTTTTATCACTGCACTTGCTTCAGGACCAGGTTTAACTCACTAAAACCATCCTTCCTATTTAATATTAGTTGATGTGATCTTACTGTTAATGGGAATACTGATGGATAAATTTTTTTGTTACCGCTACTATACTTTGTGCTCATATTTCCCAACATGAAAAAATTCAAAGTATGAAACTACAAATGGCTCATTAAATCAGTTATAGCTTGTTTGATAGTAACAGCTACTCAGATAAGTTTAGTAATTCTAGGGCTATATGTGATGAATTTGTATGATTGTGAAGAATTAATTGTATGTTTGTGATGTAATTAATTAGATTAATAGTAACGAATTCTATAGCTATATGTTATGAATCATTTATAAATTTTAAACACTAAAATTATTTTTAACTGATAATTGTGTACGAACTGTAATTCTAGAGCTACGTGTGAAGATTTTTTATTGTAAACCTTAAAAATATTTCTAAGTATGTATATAATTAGATTGTAATGAGATTGTGATGAATTGTAAACCCTAAAATGCATATATTAGATATCTGATTAGAAGAATTTAATCCCTAATTTCTAAACTATGTCATTGGCCTAGAAACCCATCTAAGATTTACTCATTGGGAATAAACCTTGGATAGTCCCAGGTTTGGGA
The DNA here is from genome assembly GCA_963693085.1 of Alisma plantago-aquatica. Classification (NCBI taxonomy): domain Eukaryota; kingdom Viridiplantae; phylum Streptophyta; class Magnoliopsida; order Alismatales; family Alismataceae; genus Alisma; species Alisma plantago-aquatica. Next base: position 1,116,727,703 of record OY856412.1, read on the forward strand.
GTATCTTGAGCATTTCTCACTTAGGATGTCAGTGTATAATGTGTGTTCAGTTTCAATAAATTTTGACAATATTTCCCCTTTTTTCTCTGGGTACATATGTAGATGGGTATTAACCCATCTACATCAGTGTTCTTGCAGAACTTTGGGGAAATTCCACTAAAATTTCATGAAATCAAACACGTTTTACACACTTACTAGTGAGTTGAAGTGCTCAAGAATGGGATAGGTGGTACACATTTATGAATGTTAATCTACTAGATGATTAGGGCTTAATTCAAACATATTTTTTTCTAAAATTAACTTACTAGGTAGAACATGATGAGCTACTCATCTCCCATCTTATCATAGAAATGGATTGATCATGGATGTCTAAACCAAATTGTTGTGCTTTGAGTTTATTAATGATCTCGATGAGTTTGTAAGATTTGCAGAGGAACATACAAAACAACCTAGAGATAGGTTCTATTTCCCCTGTAGGAATTTTAGTAGCAACTTGAAAAGTTGGCACTGTTGACATGATCAAAGATCATGTCATGTGCAATGGAATTTTATAGGGTTGTATATAATGGTATCGGCATGGAGAGATTCCTAGTATGAGAACAGCAGCTGTCAGTAGTAATAGTTGTGTTGAAAAAATGGTTGACGTTGTTAATGAGAATGAACCAATTCCAATAGACACAGTTAAGACAATGCTAGATAGTTACAAGGTAAATGTTATAGACATGCCTCCCTTATTTAGAAACATTGCGCATGATGTTGAGACACAACTATACTTAGGTTGGAATAAGTTTATGAAGTTGAGTGTTGTGTTGAGATTGTATACTCTAAAGGTTAATAATAGATGGAGTGACAAAAGCTTCACTTCTCTATTGTCTCTGTTGAAAGAAATTTTTCCTGAAGACAACGAGCTTCCAATCTCAACATACAAAATGAAAAAACATTATGTGCCCAATGGGAATGGAGGTTAAGAAGATACATGCATGCTGGAATGACTGTGTGCTATTTTAAAAGGACTATATCAATCTGAAAGAATGTTGGAAATGTGGGTCGTGTAGGTACAAAAGGACAACATCAGGTAAGATCAAAACTGAGTATCTTTTTTAGGTGATGTGGTATCTGCCTATAATACCATAGTTTCAACTTTTGATTTCTAATATCGTAGATGCACAAAATGTATCTTGGCATGTAGAGTAAAAAAACAATGATGATATGCTACAACATGTGTTTGATTTCCCGTAATGGAAGAAGATTGATTTATTGTATCCTAAATTTGGCAAAGAAGCCAAGAACTTAAGACTTAGAATTTGTACTAACAAGATGAATCCTTATGGAAAATTAAGTAGCTAACATATCACTTGGCCAGTCATGATTGTTGTATACAATCTTCCTCCATGGTTGTGTATGAAGAATAAATACATCATGTTGTCATTGTTGATATCATGGCCCAAACAACCTGGCAATGATATTGATGTTTACCTAAAACCTCTAATTAAATACCTAAAGAAACTATGGGGAGAAGGTGTGATGACTTATGATGCTTTGCATGAATATATGTTTAATTAATGTGCTATGCTGGTTTGCACTATTAATGACTATCATGCTTATGGGAACTTGTTTGGTTGCAGCGTCAAAGGAACCAAGGCATATCCTATATGTGGGGAAAATATAGGTTTTATCTGATTAAAACATGGTGGTAAGACTATATATCTTGATTGTTGAAGATTTCTGCCAAAGTTGCATCGTTACCAAAATATTCACAAAACATTCAATGGATCAACTAAGCAACGAAGTGTTCCTAAACCTATGTTAGGGGAGGGTGTTTATGCAAGAGTAAACAACATTGTAAATCATTTTGGTAAGAGACCAAGTACTACTCCCACAGGTGAAAAGTCTTTACTCAAAAAGAGGTCAATATTCTACGATTTTTCTTATTGGAGTTCTTTGATAGTTTGACATTGTATCGATGTTATACATATTGAGAAAATTATTTCTGATAGCATTATTGGTACTCTATTGAATACACTCCATAAGACTAAAGATGGCATCAGATCCAGAATGGACCTATGTGAAATGGGTATAATGAAAGAATTAAGAAAAGAAGTTACCAAGGGTCATTGCACATATCTACCTCATGCTTGTTACACCTAGTCTATAAAGGAGAAGAGAACTTTCTGTGAGTGCTTGTGTAATGTTAAGGTACCACAGGGATACTCAACCAATATTCCTAGATTGGTATAAATAAAGGATAGAAAGTTGATAAGTCTTAAATCTCATGATTTTCATACACTAATGCAACATACATTACATTTGGCTATTCAATCTATCCTTCCTAAGCATGTAAGGTTTGCAATCACTAGGTTTTTCTTCTTCTTTAACACTCTATGCAGTAAAGTAATTGATCCTGAGATTCTAGATAAGTTGCAAAGAGAAGTGGTCGTTACCCTGTGCCAACTTGCTCAGTATTTTCCCCCTTTGTTCTTTGATATCATGGTACATATGGTTGTCCATTTGAGTAGGGAAGTGAAAATGGGTCCAATTTTCTTGCACTAGATGTATCCTTATGAGCGGTACATGAGTTCTTTTAAAGGTGATGCTTGAAACTATTGTCTCCCTAAAGGGATTATGATTGAGGGTTATGTTTCTAAGGAGGTTATGGATTTTTGCAATGACTTGTTGAGTTACAATGAAACCCCTGCTAATACTGTGAATTCTGACATTTATTCTGGGAAAGGTATTTTAGGAGAATGATAGATAAATATCAATTTTGAGCAGTGGGAACAAGTACACATGTGTGTTTTACACAACATTGACGATGTAGACATTTATATCACTGACCACACCAACAAGCTCAATATAAGTTATCCCTAAGCCAGTTCAATGTGGCATGCTAGAGAGAATAATCAGGCATTTATTAGGTGGTTTGAAAAGAAAGTATTCAATAACTGTCTCAAACACCAAATAATGTTACAGAAACCATCAAATGGCTCGATTATAAGCCAAAAGACCCACGTTACATCTTACTAAGGGTTTGTCATAAATGGTTTTTCATACTACACAAAATGTAACAGTGATAAGAATGTCATTCAAAAATAGTGGGGTCACTCTTCATGCATCTTCTTTGTATTTTTCTAGTGCCAAAGATAAGATTCCATGTGAAGGAAAGATTTCTTATTATGGTGTCATTAGAGACATATGGGAAATTGACTATACATAGTTTAGAGTTCTATTATTTAGGGGTAAATGGGTTGATAACAAGAAAGGAGTTGTAGTTGATGAATGCAGTTTCACAATAGTGAATTTTGAGTGGACAAGCGAGAAGCATGAACCGTTCATCATGGCATCACATGCAATAAAGGTATTCTATATCGATGATCCTGCAAAATAAAATTGGTATGTCATTCTTCATAGGAAAATACGGTTCATTTCAAATCATATTGATGAATAAGAGTACTATGACAAGTATGAAGACTCTAGTCCACTTTATGTTGGCTTACCAAGTGTAGATGTTGAATCTAACACTAATGACTATACACATGAAGATCATACATAAAGGATATTAGTTTAAGGTATACTACATGTACTATTCCATATGTTATTTGCATTGTATAACATGTTTATTTGTTCATATGTGATCTAACTTTTTCATATGTGATATGACTTTTTCATATGTGATCTAGCTTTTTATATGTGATTTAACTATTTATATATGATCTAACTTTTTCAAATGGTTATTTTTTATTTTTTAGATGGCATTTGACTAGGAGCATAGTGATCTTGAGCGTCAGGAGCCTGAGTATGAGGATCCTGAGCATACTGATAAGGGTGTTGATGTTGCTGATAAATAGAACGTCCAAGAGGGATAACTTTGATGAAAATTGTTGCAAATAGGCAAGGGAGGAAGGGTGTCATTGAATTCAATGAAGTAGGAACATCTATTACTAAAGAGTTTGTCAGGTATTGTGGGATCCTTAGTTGAAGCAAAGTGACTCTCCTTGTTGAGGATTGGAGACAAGTGAGTATGGCCACCAAAGACCTCATCTGGAAGGATTTAGAGGTGAGATAAATTCATTTACATTTTTATTGTCTTTTCCTATTCTTTCTTTTGACATTTATAAATAGTATTAAATTGAACTTTTTAGTGTTGGTATAATCTTGATGAAAAGCTACATTGCAAGTCTATTATGTAGCTCATTGTGAGAATATATACAGATTGGCTAACAATCCTCATAAGAGATTACATCTTTGGAGACAAGAAGGATCAAGACCATGCTCTTAAATTGAACTATAATGATAAATATGATTGGAAGGAGTTTTTTGAGTGGAGAAAAACATATGTGACATGGTCTATTATCGCACTAACAAATTCACTCGGGGTTGAAATCCCTGAGTTTTACCAAAACCATGTGCAATAATACCACCCGCAAGAGGATGAGTCTTATTGCAGAATAGTTAAGGATCGAATCCCAAGGGACAACTTTTTTAAGAATCATTTCTAGTCTAGTCTAGTTCAAGTAAGGCTAATATTTAGAACAAAGGTTGATTTGAGTTTAATTAAACTAAATGCAAGAAAGTAAATAACAGAATTAAAGTTGAGTCTAGATTAATGATGGAGATCGCTGGGGTGGTCCCGGGTTTCACCACCACTACACATGCAAACATATCCAATCAAAAACATCCAGGAAAGATCTAACTATCCAAATAGAACTTCTGTGAACTCTCCCGGAGGGATGTTTAGGTTCACGTAGGCATCACCCTAGGCATCAGATTTCTCATCGCCATCTGGATCATGCACTTACGGTTTCGAAGATACAGATATCCAACTGAAGCTGTGGGCCCTCATACAGGTGTTAGGCACACAGAAGCATCATTGTGGGCTAGATGGCTCGTCCCCACACAGATCATCCACTTATGACCTCAGGGAATCCCATCCTATTTCTAGTTAGGGAGTCAACTACATTAATCGACATTCTATCCTACATATTGAAGTACTCTCAACATAGGAAAGAACAAGATAAAAGCAAGTAGGTGATCAATCTACAAGCAATCATCGACGATTAACAACAAAATGAAAAGTTATATACATGCCATAGAATGTTTAATAAAAGGACATATAAGCATGGGCAGCGGGGCTAGTCCCCACACCCTAGAGAAATGAACTACTCGCTCATGACATGAGAAACAAGAAGAATAATGGAGAGGGAAGGTTCCGCCATGATCATGGTGCATAAAAGTATCGTAGCTCGGTGATGATGATGTGGTCTTTTACACTGTGTCGAAGCAGATCTGGATGAGGAGCGAGGGACAATAAGACAGACCGGACAGTCTTTCTCTCTCCACCTTCTTTCTCTTCTTGACCTCCTCGCTCACAACAAGAGGAGCAAATAGTAGAAGCATAGGTGGAGCAGATGACAGGCAGATGCACGGGACAGAACCTACGTTCAGGCAACCTGGCAGCGTCCCCAGATCTGATCCTCAAATGAGGACCCTTGTGGTTCTATTTATAGGCTTGGATGGGGTCTTACACGGTTTGGACCTTGTTGCAATTTTCATAGTTTTGGGTTCCATTAGTTTTGCAGTGTGGAGGCCTCTCACAGTTTGGGATTAGCCTACTTCACATGATTTCGTAAACCATTTGTTTCTTCTTAGTTTTGGGAAATTGTTTAGCGTTCAACGATTGATTTCCTTCCTCACAATCTTGAGATTGTGAGGGCCTTCAAAATTTTGTGTTCACATGTTCTCTTGGTTTGGAAGACTCTCTTAGTCCTATGCTCAAGTGCTTTCTCGATCTTGGACTCTAGCAGTCTTCATTGCCTCCAATCGTTCTCGGCTTCACAGTCTCAGCCACTCAGTCATGGGCAAGTGGTCATGAGATCTTCATGATCTTGCATCTCATGGTTTCTGCTGGTCTCCTCACTATCTCTGGTCTCGCGGTCTCATGGGATTCCATTCTTCACGATCTTCAGTTTCCATGGCCTTCACGGTTTGGTGGCGAGCGGTGCTGTCAGGTGCAGGTCGCGAAGCAGACCACGAGAAGGAAACATTGAAGTGGTGGTGGCGGGAGTATGGTGGCTGCGGTGGCATTGTCTGAGGTCTGCTGTGGGTCGAGGACCGCTAGGACACAAGGAGGTGAGCAGGTGATGGTCATAGTTGTCGCTGTAGGTCGTAGCGTGCTGTGCAGTCTTGAGACCGCTGCTCCTCCCTGCTGTCTTGAGACTGCTAGCCCTTCAATCGATTTCTAAACCGAGAGGGGGAGGGGGGCCAAGACCGTGAAGAGGAAAGGGAGTGGAGAGATCAGTAGGGAAGGTGGGGCCAAATCTGAATGGAGGAGGTGCAAAACCACATGGGCTAAGACAGAGTAAGGTCGAGATTGCAAGGGGAAACAGTGTGGAAGTGTTGATATGTGATTGGATGGTTGAGATGGATGTAAGGGTGACGTTGATGAAGATGGAAGTGGAAAGTGAAGCAAGTGATGGTGATGGCCATTGATGGAGGGTGAAGAAGATGAAGGGTGTTGATGAAGGTGGATCTAAGGTTGAGTAAAGGTGGGGGCTAACTGAAGGTTCAACCTCATTGTAACATGCATTATCTGCATGAAATTCGTATAAATCTAGTTAGTAATCTTGATAATTCAACCAATTAAGTAAATTTGCATATTGTAAGATCTAAGAGATGAAAGTGAAAGTTTTTAAGAAAAATGGGCCAAAGATGGCGACTGAAACCATGGTGAATATAAATTCATCAAAACACCCTGAACTTAAATGTTTCTCATCCTCGAGTAACACAAAATCTGAAACAATCACCAAATGAATGATTTCAACTCATGTGATTGCCTCATCTTCACATCACGGTTGTTTCCTTTCTGCTTAGTATGAATAAGCATCCCAACTTCTTGAGATCACCGAACACACTTACCACATCTTCGTTCCTGAGTTTGTTTTCCAACATCACTTCTTCATTACTTTTTCCAACAGCAAGCATTTCTAAGAGTTTTGTAAGAGTCCAGAGACACCTGTAGAACAACAAGTGTGCACCTGATCTGACACTGGTGTTTTTTAGGATAGGGGAGACATTCATTGTGCCATTAGGTGGAAAAAGGAGTGAAGGGTGGTATGGAAGGAAATTGATTATCTCTCCTCTATTCGACTCGAGATTTATTATATGGTTGCAATTTCATTGATTGCATTTTTTTGTGTGAATCTCTCCTCCATTCGACTCGAGATTGCATTTTTTGTGTGCCTTGACATCTTTTCTTGGTGGTATGCCCCTATTAAATAGTGAGGGGTATGGAAGAAGTGGATATAGAGAGAGAGGGTGTGCCACACTGAACTTAGGGTTTGGCACTATTTTGGCTATTTTCATTTCTTTTTGATGGACGGAGGGGTAAGAAGATGATAGAACAAGTGTAGAAGAGAGTTCCAGATCAGAATGCTACTTGATTTACAATTTTGTGTATCGGGTCATTCTCTTTATCATACTCTGCTCAAATCATGAATTGATGAGGTTCTGGTGGGGGTTCCATGTTATTGTTCCACTTGTCAGTTAGGAAGCACGATGTGTTTGATCCCTATCAGTTTGAAAGACACTTGCCATTTTTGTAGAAGGATCATGATGATAGGATTCATAAGCTTTACAAGATGATTTCAATCAATAGCCTAGTTTCAAAAAGTGGTCCTCTTGAGGATTTTCTTCAAATAAGGAGGATGTAATGATTCAAAATGCATAGAAGGAGAAACTAGCCAGCTAGGTAATGGCTTTTATTGAAACAAAAAGCGTCAAAACTTCATCAAGTTTCTATACAATTTCTTTGAAAACTTAAAAAAATTGAAAACTTTCATCAAAAATGCAACGATGAGATCTTAAGTCTGAAATAGATAGGAGTGAGTGGAAGATAAAGTACGTACCACCCACCCTCCACCCCGAACTTAGAAATTTACTCGTCCCGAGCAAACTCAAAATCCGATATGGAGGGGAAAATTCTTGCTGGTTGGACCACCAGATGTGGTTGTGTTCCAATCAGCGCACGTCCTCTATCTGAAAATCTCAAAAATGAAGACTAATCAGAACTCAAGATAGCACCTCACGATGCAATATTTATTCAGTGCCAAATTTTCTAAAAAGTAAAAACAGAATTAAGGAAATTTTCTAGTTCAAAACTAAATGTAAAAATGAAATTATTGATCGGGTTGCCTCCCGACAAGAACCTTTGTTTTATGTCGATGGCTCGACGTGAATCTTTCAATTTTCTGGTGGATACGTTGGATTGGTAAGATCCATCATTGCTTCGGTGCCTATGTCGGCTGAGGTAAAATATCTCTTCAAGCGTTGACCATTGGCCACAAATTCTCCTGACTATTCACTCCATAAAACGAAGGCACCATGCAGGTAGATGCTCTTGACAATGTAAGGTCCAGACCAGTGAGAACAGAGTTTCCTTGGGAATAACCTCAGTCTTGAGTTGAACAGTAGAACTTGTTCTCCCACTTGAATTCTCTTTCTTTTCATATGACCATCATGCCAAAGCTTTGTGTGTTCTCTATAGATTCGTGCATTCTCATAAGCTATCATCCAGAGTTCATCCAGCTCTTAAAGTTGTAGAATCCTGGCTTGGCCAACTTTGTTCAAGTCAAAATTTAGTTGTTTGATTGCCCACCATGCTTTGTGTTTGAGTTCTATAGGCAGGTGGCATGACTTTCCATAGATTAATCGATATGGTGTAGTTCCAAGAGGAGTCTTGAAAACGGTTCAATAGGCCCACAAGGCATCATTGATTTTCACTAACCAGTCTTTTCGGTTGCGGCCTACTGTCTTTTCCAAGATAGCCTTGAGTTGATGGTTATAGACCTCTACCTGTCCACTTGTTTTTGGATGGTAGGGGGAGGCTACCTTGTGTGTTACACCATATTTCCTCAACAACACTTCAAATCTTCTTTCCAGAAAATGAGAACCTTTGTTGGATATCACGGTTCGTGGGACTCCGAAATGGGGAAAATAATATCTTTGAACATTGATAACTAGTTTGGAATCGCTAGTTACAGTTGGTATGACCTCTACCCATTTTGAGACGTAATCCACCACAACTAGGATGTAGTAAAATCCATGTGAAGATGGGAATGGACCCATGTAGTCCACACCCCAAACATCAAAAATCTTGACTTCTTGCCACAGTTTAAGCGGCATCTCATCTATTTTCATAATGTTACCTATTCTCTGACATTTATCACATGCTAGGACAAAGTTGTAGGAATCTTTGGATATGGATGGCCAAAAGAAACCACATTGCAAACTTTCAAAGCAGTTTTCTTAGAACTCATATGGCCTACAACTGGGCCTGAGTGACATTACTCTAAAATGAGTTGGGCTTCTTCCTCAGCGATACAACGTCTGTAGAGACCATCAACACAAAGCTTAAAAAGGTACGATCCATCCCAGTGATACTGTCTCACATCATGCATGAATTTCTTCAGTGTATTTCTGGTGCATTTAGGGTGGATGACACCAGTGGTGAGGTAGTTCACATAGTCTGAATACCAAGGGGTAGCTTCTGAGACTTTCATGAGTTGGTCGTCTGGAAGAGAATCGTTAATCGGGATCTTCTTGGTTTCCAGGGTGTGGATGCGACTGAAATGGTCTGTCACAACATTCTCTGTACCCTTCTTATCTCTTATCTCCAAATCAAATTCTTGCAAGAGAAGAATCCATCTGATTAACCTGGGTTTTGCATCTTTCTTTGCTAGGAGATAACAGATAGCAGCATGATCCATGTATACAATGACTTTAGAACCAATGAGGTAGGATTTGAACTTGTCAAAGGCATACACGACTACAAGGAATTCCTTTTCAGTAGTTGCATAGTTCCTATGAGCTTCGTCGAGAGTTTTTTATGCATAGTAGATCACATAGTGGTTCTTTTCTATACATTGGCCTAAAACAACACCCACAACATAATCACTGGCATCACACACAATTTCAAATGGATGGTCCCAATCAGGAGCTCTGATGATGGGTGTTGTTGTAAGGGCATGCTTCAGGTTATTGAAACTCTTCAGACATTCTTCGTCGAAATGGAACCCAGCTTCCTTTAGCAACAAATTCGTCATCGGCTTGGTTATCTTTGAGAAATCCTTTATAAACTGTCTGTAAAAACCTGCATGACCAAGGAATGCACAAACCTCTCTTACATATGTCAGAATAGTGAGTTTGAAAATCACTTCAATTTTCACTCTGTCTACTTTGATACCTCAGTTGCTGACTCTATGGCCAAGGACAATGTCTTCCTTTACCATAAAGTGACACTTCTCCCAATTTAACACAAGATGTGCTTCTTCACACTATTTAAGGACAAGGGAGAGGTGCTTCAGGCATGAGTCGTATGAATCTCCATATACAGAAAAAGCATCCATAAAAACTTCCATGATAGTTTCCGTGAGACCAGTGAATATAGCCGTCATGCAATGTTCGAAAGTTGCAAGCGCATTGCAGAGGCCGAACGACATCCTTCTAAAGGCATATGTTCCAAAGGGGCAAGTAAAATTTGTTTTCTCTTGGTCATATGGATGTGTAGGAATTTGATAGAATCTGGAGTAACCATCGAGATAGCATAAATATTCTTGGTGAGCCAGCCGCTCTAAGACCTAATCAAGAAAAGGCATTGGGAAATGATCCTTTCGTGTTGCCTTGTTCAACTTCCTGTAATCGATACACATCCTCCACCCAATGGCTGTTCGAGTGGGGATGAGTTCATTATCTTCATTTTTTATCACAGTAGTTCCTCCCTTCTTCGAGACAACATGCACGCGACTTACCCATGGTGAGTCAGATATCGGATAGATGATTCCAGTAGTGAGTAGTTTAATGACTTCACGACAGACTACTTCCTTCATATTTGGATTCAACTTTTGTTGGTGTTCAAAAGTCGGCTTGTGATCTTCCATCATGGGGATTTTGTGCATGCAAAGCACTTGACTGACCCCAGTGAGATCACTCATCTTGTAGCCGATGGCTTTTCTTCTTTCCTTTAATTCCGTCAGGAGTTTAATTTCTTGTTCTGCCGTTAGATCAGAATTTATGATGACTGGGAAGACCTTGAGATCATCCAGAAAGACGTACTTCTGTCCCTGGGGTAGGGGTTTCATTTCAGAAGCTTTTTGTTTCTCACACGATTCTTCAATAACATTCACAGCCTTGATTTCCTTAGTTTTGGATTCATGATCTTCTTCAGTAGTGTCGAGGTGGTGAACATAATCCTTTATTTGTTCATCAATGGAGTCATCATCATATGGGTTTGTTAGAGCCTCTTCTAATGGATCATCTTGTTCATAATCTTCTTACGTAAGCAGTGACATCTGCTCTATGCAATCAATCAAGTAGACTTCTTCTTGCACGCTTGGTCTTCACATACTTTCGAAAACTTTGAACTTGAGAGTTTCTTTACCTAGTCTGAGCAGCAAGGTTCTTGCTTCAACATCAATCAGTGCTCTTACAATGACAAGGAATGGATAGACAAAGATGAGAGGGTATCTAGAATCTTCTTTTATGTCCATAATGACAAAGTCACACGAAACATAGGAGTCTTTGCCTACCTTGATAGGTACATCCTCAATAATTCCCAAGGGGAGAGTTACAGTGTTATCTGCAAGCTATATGGTCATGCCAGTTGGGAGTAGTTCAGCAAACCCTAGCATCTTGCAAAGGCTAAGTGGCATGATAGAGATGCTACCTCAAAGATCGGCCAATCCCTTCTTACATGAAGAATCACTGATATGGCATGAAATCCCAAAGGATCCTCGGTCTTTCTGCTTCTTAGGCATCTTGCTCTGAATGATATCGGAAGTGGTTGTTGCTAACTTAACTGTCTTGTATTCTTCAGTTATATACTTCCTTGTGAGGAGAGACTTCAAGTACTTCGTCCATGTTGGTATTTCAGCCAGTGCATCAAGAAAGGGTATGTCAACATGGAGTTTCTTCATAGCTTCTTTGAACTTGTTGAGTCGAGTGTCAAGCTTTGTCTACCTCAAATGAGCTGGGAAAGGAGGGCGAGTCTTGTACACTTGTGCATCTGGCTCATGTGTTTCTTCAGCCTCTTTAGCGGTAGGTTCTTCAGAACTTGCCTTGTCCATTTTATCAACAGTTATTTCCCTTTTTGGTTGAGATTCAGGTGTCGGAGAGTTTTGGACAATCACAAAATCATCCTTGTCTATAATAACCACAGAAGTCTTGAAAGGAGTATCAAAATAGTCTTTACCAGACCTGGTGATAGCCTTCAGTTGCTCTGGGTGCTTAGGATTGTTCTCTGGTTGACCAGCAAAGGCTCCAGCATGTGGCTTCATCCTAGCTGCAAGTTGAGCTAGTTGAGATTCAATAGCCTTCTGATGGGCTTGTTGGTTAGTTATTATAGTCTGTTGTGACTGCAACATCTTCTCAATGACTGTCAGCTTGTCATCTAGAGAGACGGGGCAGGTTTGTTTCCCTTGTTGTTGGTTCTGGTAAGGGACTTGGTTGGGATTCTAGAACTGAGAATTGTTCTGATAATTGTTGTAGTTCCTGTTTGGGAAGTTACCTCTAAAGTTTCCTTGATTTCTGAAGTTTTGTTGTTGGTTGTATTGGAATCCCCATGGAACTCGTTGTTCATTGTTTGAACCAAGTTGTTGGGAGTTTTCTGCTCCAGAAGGATTACCATATTGAAAACTTGGATGGTTCTTGTTCTGATTCGGGTTATAATATCCTTGACCAGGGATGGTGTTGACAGCATTAAGATTTTCCATTTTACCATGATCTCCTTGGCTATAAACGTTGCTCAAAACAACATCATAGAGGATATTGCAGGCTAGCATAGGATGATCAGTGCCTTTACATGCTTCGCAGAATAGTGAAGATGACTTGATTTGTTCTTGTTGTTGAGGGGGTGAGCGTCTTCTTTCATAGGCAGCAAGGGATGGTTCGATATGGTCTTGCTTGGCAACAAAGAGCTTGAGGGATTTAGTGATAGACTTGTACTCAGGAATAGCTTCAGCCATATCTACCTTCAACACTCATTTTCCTATTGATCTACCCCAATTAGCTTGATTTTTAGCTCCAAGGGTGACAACCTTCCATGCGCTATCATAACTTTAATGCATGAAGTTACCTCCAGATGAGGAGTCTAAGAACCTCTTGATATCGTCATCCACACCCCTATAGAAGATCTCAATGAGTTGATTCTTAGGAATGTCATGGTGTGGACACTTGCGCAGAAGCTCTTTGTATCATTCCCATGCTTCAGCAAGGGATTCTCCAGGGACCTGAGTAAATTGAGTTATATGTCCCCTGATTTCATAAGTGAGAGAAGGAGGATAGAACTTCTCCAGGAAGACATTTTGAAGTTGTTCCTAGGTGATGAAGGGTTCGCATTGCAAGTTGTACCATCTTATAGCTCTATCAGTGAGAGAATACTTAAAGAGACGGAGTCGAATGGCATCGTCAGATACTCCATTTTTCTTTGTCTTGGCACATAGATTGATAAACCTCAGAAGATGTTCCTGACTATCTTGTCCCTATTTACCATAGAAAGGGTTGTTTTGAAGCAAGGTGATCAAATGTGCTCGGATCTCAAAAGTTGGAGTGTTGATGGGAGGAGGTTGTACTGGGTGATGAACGTTAGTAGCTTTAGGGATTGAGAACTCCCTAAGGTCCTTTTGCAGTTCTGTTACTTGCGTTACTGCTTGTGTTGCTTGGATTTCTTCTTGAACTACAACTCTGGCTTCTTGCATAAGCATATCTCTTTGTTCATTAAGGGCTTGAGCTACCCTTTGAGCTATTTCCTCCTCTTGGGCCATCCTTTCTTGGTTCTCTCTACTTTGACGACGAAAGGTTCATTCGATCTCAGGGTCAAAGCTAGCAGCAAGGCTGGAACTAATTGAGCGGTGCATACACAAGTCTTTGAGGGTACCTGGGATGGAAAGACCATTCGGAAGAAAGACTGAGAGAGAGGAACCCAATTCAAGTGAATTATCAATAGTATCAAAAGCAAAACATCCTAGATTAGCCTCAACAGAACTAGATTTGACCAGTTGGTTCTGTTGTCCCTAGCAATGATGCCAAAATTTGACGTGGTCTATTATCACACTAACAAATTCACTCGGGGCTGAAATCCCTAAGTTTTACCAAAACCTTGTGCAATAATACCACCCGCAAGTGGATGGGTCTTATCGCAGTATAGTTAAGGATTGAATCCCAAGGGACAACATTTTTAAGAATCGTTGCTAGTCTAGTCTAGTTCAAGTAAGGCTAATATTTAGAACAAAGGTTGATTTGAGTTTAGTTAAACTAAATGCAAGAAAGTAAAGAACATAATTAAAGTTGAGTCTAGATTAATGATGGAGATTGCTGGGGTGGTCTTGGGTTTCACCACCACTACACATGTAAACATAGCCAATCAAAAACATCCAAGCAAGATCTAATTATCCAAATAGAACTCCTGTGAACCCTCCTGGAGGGATGTTTAGGTTTGCGTAAGCATCACCCTAGGCATCAGATTTCTTGTCACCATCTGTATCATGCACTTAAGGTTCCAAAGATATAGATATCCAACTAAAGTTGTGGGCCCTCTATACAGGCGTTAGGCACACAGAAGCATCATCGTGGGCTAGATGTCTCATCCCCACAGGGATCATCCACTTACGACCTCAGGAATCCCATCCAATTTCTAATCAGGGAGTCAACCGCGTTAATCGACTTTCTATCCTACATATTGAAGTTCTCGCAACATAGGAAAGAACAAGATAAAAGCAAGCAAGTGATCAATCTATAAGCAAACATCGACAATTAACAATGAAATGAAAAGTTATACACATGCCATGGAATGTTTAACAAAAGGACATATAAGCATGGGCAGCGGGGCTAGTCCCCGCACCCCAGTGAAATGAACTACTCACTCATGACGCGAGAAACAAGAAGAACAATGGAGAGGGAAGGTTCCACCATGAGCATGGTGCAGAAGAGTATCACAGCTCGATGAAGATGATGCAATCTTCTACATTGTGTCAAAGCAGATCTAGACGAGGAGCGAGGGACACCAAGACAGACTGGGTAGTCTTTCTCTCTCCACCTTCTTTCTCTTCTTGACCTCCTTGCTCGCAACAAGAGGATCAGATAGTGGATGTGTACGTGGATTGGATGACGGGTGGATGCATGGGACCGAACCTATGTTCAGGAAGCCTGGTGGCGTCCCCAGATCCGATCATCAAATGAGGATCCTTGTAGTTCTATTTATAGGCTTGAATGGGGTCTTACACGGTTTGGACCTTGTTGCAATTTTCACAGTTTTGGGATCCATCGGTTTTGTAGTGTGGAGGCCTCTCACGGTTTGGGATTAGCCTGCTTCACATAGTTTGGTAAACCGTTTGTTTCTTCTCAGTTTTGGGAAACCATTTAGGGTTCAGCGATCGATTGCCTTCCTCGCGGTCTTGAGATCGTGAGGGCCTTCATGATCTTGTATTCACACGTTCTTGTGGTTTTGAAGACTCTCTCGGTCATGTGCTCAAGCACTTTCTCATTCTTGGACTATCGCGATCTTCATTGCCCCCAATCGTTCTCAACTTCACAGTCTCGGCTACTCAGTCGTGGGCAAGCGGTCCTGAGATCTTCATGATCTTGCATATCACGATTTCTTCTAGTCTCCTCACGATCTCTGGCCTCATGGTCTCATGGGATTCCATTCTTCACAGTCTTCAATTTCCATGGCCTTCATGGTTTGGTGGGGAGCGGTGTTGTCGGGTGTAGGTCGTGAAGCAGACCGCGAGAAGGCGACGTTGAAGTGGTGGCGGTGGGAGTGGAAGGGCTGCGGTGGCGTCGTCTGAGGTCTGTTGTGGGTCGAGGACCGCTAGGGTACGAGGAGGCGAGCAGGTGATGGTCGTGGTTGTCTCTATAGGTCAAAGTGGGCCGTGTAGTCTTGAGACCACTGCTTCTCCTTACTGTCTTGAGACCGCTAGCCCTCTAATTAGTTTCCAAACCGAGAGGGGGAGGGGGGCCAAGATCGTGAAGAGGAAAGGGAATGGAGAGATCAGTAGCGCAGGTGGGGCCCAAACCGAATGGACGAGGTGCAAAACCACATGGACCAAGACCGAGTAAGTTCAAGATCGCAAGGGTAAACAGTGTGGAAGCATTGATATGTGATTGGATGGTTGAGATGGATGTAAGGGTGACGTTGATGAAGATGGAATGGAAAGTGAAGCAAGTGATGGTGATGACCATTGATGGAGGGTGAAGAAGATGAAGGGTGTTGATGAAGGTGGATCTAGGGTTCAGTAAAGTTGGGCCCTAGCTGAAGGTTCAACCTCGTCATGACATTCATTATCTGCATGAAATTCGTATAAATCTAGTTAGTAATCTTGATAATTCAACCAATTATGTAAATTTGCATATTGTAAGATCTAAGAGATTAAAGTGAGTGTTTTTTCTAAGAAAAATGGGCCAAAGATGGTGATTGAAACCATGGTGAATATGCATTCATCAATATGTATTCAAAGTATTGAATTAATTACATTTTTATGATTGATTATGGTTACGTAACAATATTTTTATTGGACTAGTTATGTTTTTATGATTTCTTATGGTTAATTAACAATATTTCTTATTGAATTAATCATGCCATTCACGATTCCCAAAAATCTAAACATGACAAGAATGTGCACAACCAGAAGTCAGGTTCAGGTGGTTATATTAAATGCCACCAGATGAGAGAGCAAGAGCAAGGGCCTTCTACTTCTACTCCTTCCACTACTAAGTCTTTAGTGCTCTTGGACGGTTGCCTCACTATATTGAGTGGATAGATGCAAGAAAATATAAAGATAGAGAAATCCTCATCCAACCAACACATGAGGTAGCTTCAAAAATGGTAAATTTCTTGGTTTCACAATAAGTTTATTTTATTTTTTCACTGGATTGTTAAGTTTTATTGATTAGTCAATTTTGATGATGAATAGTTGGAGTTGGGTGAGAAAACAAAGGAGGGTAAGTTCACCCCTCAGAGCACACATGAGGAATGGATGGTTTCTTTTGGAAAATAAAAGAACCTATGACGTGTTAGGCTGTTGGATTTGGGTATGGAATAAAATCTTTTTTTGGTGCATCCCAACAGAAGTGCAAATCTGCCAAAAAAAGAAGTGGATCATGACTACGTGCATAGATTGATAGATGCATCCTTAGAGAATTTTGAGGCTTCTTAGGCAACGCAAGCTTATCCAGTAGTCCTAGAACATGTACATCATCACACTCTCATGGAGTGCACTGGGAGAAGTCCTTCAGAGCCGCATGGAATGGCCGGGGTAAGATTCAATTTAAGTCAATTTATACATACATTGTGATAAAATAACCCCTCAAGTCAATATATATGTTTGTCAATTTTAATTTTGTATTTCAAAAAAATTGTATGTAGATAGAAAATGTCATCTTGCCATTGATGTTTCATCACACAATATCATGACATATGTGGAGGCTTCTATCTTCGATATGCTTCATGGTATTCCCCTTTCCACTGATCACATTCATGTGAGAGTCATATGTTTCTTTCTGGCAGTGAGAGATGCACCTCTCCCATACAAGCACCTAGATGCCACTACATTTGGAGAGGTAGAAGGTTGCTTTACTGGGAGACCCAAAGGACTCATTATATTTCTTTAGGTAAGATAAATATATATATTGAAATTTATATAAACAATCAAAAGCTAATATGAGAACACATGCATATAGCCCACAATAGCTAAGAAGCCCTCTAGGATTCTAAAGCCTCTGCCCCCACATTTTATTCTACATGAGTTGTTTGACTTCTTAGGCCTTAGCTGCAAGATGTTGAAAAGATGGTTAGACAATATAGACCAATCAGATACCATAATGAACAACCTTCTGGAGGAAATCGTAGGTACAGATCATGACATTATTATAGTGTTGACAGATGTTTCTGGGCTATTTCAATATTAATGGTTCAACACATCAGTAATAGAACTTTAGATATGGTGAGTCTGATTACCCCATCATATGTGAAGAATACATATTTTTTAATTGTTTCTTTTATATTAACTGAGTAATATATATGTATATATATATATATATTGTTCAGTCATTTCTATTACGTGGTTGTTCAGTTCAGGATAGTAAATGTGGACTTTCTAATGCAATCATCGATTAGAGATGTAGTTAGACATCCGAGTGACATTAAAGATTATGTGAGTACCACGATGCATTTTTTTGGTGCTTCCAGGAATGTGATCATATCTCCCTTTGTTGTGTAATTTTTTAGATTGTTGTTTATGTCTAACTTATTTTATTTATCTTCTATTCACTCCCAAATAAGCATTGGAAGTAGTTAGTGATTGTTCCCAAGGCTTAGACTATCTATTTCTTTGATTCTTCAGGTATAAAACTGACAGCAAATGAGGGAACCCAATGAAAATGGCAATTCACATTTAAGTATAGTTTTTCCTTGCTCAACATATTTGTTAATGTTTGCATCATATGACAGTTTAATAATGCAACATATATATTAATTTAACTAATAGGGGTGTAAAAGCATTCCTTAGCGGTGGAAGGAAGTAGATAAGAAAAAGAAATCAGTAACTTGGAAGAGTGTGATGTACTCTTCTCATTCCAATTGTATATATATTGCCAACTCTGCTTAATTACATTTATTAACGTAATTGAAAATGTGTAGTGCCCTATACAAGACAATGATTGAGCATGCCATTATTATGTGATGATGTACATGGAGATGATTTTCATGTGTGCACAACAGATCAAATGTATAGAGAAGGTAATGTTATTAGTTTGGGATCATATTAATGAAGTAGTATCATTTGATAATATATATAACAATCAAATATAATTAGAAATATCATCCCATTGTAGTTTTTTATAGTATTGAACCCTATACACTGGAGAATCCGAATGACCTATGTGAACAATGGGAAGACTACTTCATTAAACATGTGGACTTGAATGATGAATGGGAGGGTTGATATTTTTGTACTTCCAAACTTTGATGTCTGATTTTTGTTTGTTATATTTTTATACATTGTGGACTTAAAATCTGATATGCAAGCTGATGTTGATATGTATTTGTGTGTGTGAATAGAATGTGAAATGCAAATGTGTGTGTGAATTGATTTTGAAGTGCATGAGGAAGAGAATGATGTGTATTTGTGCATATGTATGAAATTGAATATGTGGATGTGAAATGAATCAATTGAGTTGTGATTTCATGGATATGTGTGTGCATTTGAAGCGAAAAATGATAAAATGTTGAGGTTTTCTCGCATGTTTGTGCCTATTGTATCAAATGCATTGTGATATTTTGTATATGTATCTTGTGCTTGTAGGTTTGTCAGCTTGTTGTATGATATGATGCTTACAGAGGTCTGCAATTCTTTAGAACTTTCATTATTGAAGAATTGGAGGCAGCAGATAGGCGATCAGGCTGACATAAATTCTACAAGTCTGATATATAAAAAAAACATAGACATTTCTCATAGGTTATTTATAAATAACAAACTACATATACATTTTGTGTCAGTTATTTACAATAAACGGATGGGGTATACCTACAATTTCCATTGTTCAATCACCAATAAAACTGACATCATGATATTCAGTGTTGGTTATTTATCCATACTCGACTAACAAGGAACTATCACAAGTTAGCTGAAAGGTGTCGATTTTTGTTCTTACAACCAACAAGGAAAGGTCAAAGGAGACCACTAATTCATATCCTGATGTGTGTTACATCGTCAGTTTTTCTATAATGTAGAACCGATGACTAAAAGAAATGCCTTTGGTTTCACCCACTTATTTGTTGAATTTTAACCAAAATTGTATGCCTAAAATAATTGATGCTATATCCTCATTCTTCTGAAGTGTAGCCTACTTTGTGACATAATGTTGTTCAAATCAGCTATCCAAGTATATCATGCTTTTCTAACCTTTCTAAAAGTATCTTTTGACATGATCCATGTTAGAGTCTTCCTAATTTTGGTCTCAGTATTAGAAACCACCACTAAAGTTTGAAACTCATGATACCTACCAAAAGGCTCCCAAATTCACTCAAGATCTTGAGTAACCTTTTTTATGGAAACCTTTCAAGATCAACGTATATCAAACATGCCATAAGGCTAACCAAAATTAATAGAGCCCCTTTAGGAGGACTTTTCCACATGAAGATCCTTTTCAAACCTTCAGACTCATGCCAAATCGATACCCATTTTACCCACAAGATATGTGTTTCCATTAACAATACCATCTCTTGATGTAGCTCATGCTTGGTTTGACGCTAATAATCATCATAAATATTTATTTGAAAGAGTCTTCAACTGAGCTCAATCCCTTAAAACACAAAGCTTCCTGATTATGATTCACTCATCAAACTTGGACATAACTTCCTAATCAATGATGAAAGGCAAATCATACTAGATCTACTCAATCAAAAGGACATTACAACTTGACTAGTATGTCACCCAGTAGAACGATGGTGCGCCCATCTTTTCATACCCCAAGAGGTTCCCTAAATATAACTAAAAACTAGGTACTCATTGCTAAGTTGACATCTAGCAATCCTTAACCATGACCTAATAGTGGACCTCACTCTACCAAGTTGATATCTAACGTCCATCCATGACCTAAAGTTGGATCACCCACCACCAAGTTGATGCCATAACGGTCTTGGACTATGACCTAAAACTTGACTGTTGCTCCCACTTTTGCTTTTGTATCTGAAATCCCTAGACCGTGACTTAGAATTGGACTAGCCACCCATCTTTTTCTTTCACCTTTCTTAGACCAAGTTGTGAATTAGTGAGAGAACTAGTCACATATCGGTTCAAGGATAGAGTGATGCTCTACCAATTATGAGATGACAAGCACTCCAGAAAGGATACACTCCCTTGGGATTCTCAACATTACCCTAGGGGCACGTGTATAATCATTAATGGTACAAAGCCTTAAATAGAATAGCTTAACACTGAAATTATCAAAGACCAACCTTACCCTTTCCATCGATGGTTGTCTCACGAATCCATACTTAGAAAGGAGTGTGTGCCCCCTTATCCACCCCATGGTGCTATTGAGGAACACCCCATGACAAATTGAAAACTCTTGCAATTCTATCTTAGCTAGTGGAAGGCATCATTTGATATATCCCATTCCTTGATATCCAGATAAAAATCTCTTGTAGGAATCATCTAGTTTAAGGACTATGAAATATCAATCATATCCTTCAAATACCTCTTATCAAAGAGGGAGAAATTTATTTTTCATGCCATAACTATGCACTAATGCTCTAACTTGAAAGCTCTATATTCTTGTAAGTATGGACTAAACCATGTGTTTCAAATATGTATGTCCAACTTGTAGGTCATCATGGTCATTCTAGGAGTATGTATTTCACTTGTTCTTACAAGTTCTTGGTTGGGATGGTTGGATCAAGAACTAATGATAAAAGCATAGTGGGACCCCTAAGGTAGGCCCACTTTTTTTTTATAATGAGGAACCCCTTCCAGGATTGGCTACTATTAGACCCCACCCAGCCAAGAGTAAACTCCAAGACCAGCTGTGTCATAGGGGGGATACCATGGCGCACCCAATCAAATGCCAGCCACTATTGCACCATGGATGAAGCCAAGAGTTAAACATGGGACCTTTCATTGAGGTGTTATCGAGCTGCCCCACTTGAGCTATCGACTTCCCAGGTAGGCCCACATTCTATAATAAGAAAATTCTTTTTGGAGAATCAGATATCCAAAAGCCAATCTTAAGAATTAAAGACCCTTGTGACTGCGTGGATGACTTCCATAACTACAGTAGAGGCTTCATATGAAGATCCTTTAGAAAAATAACAACACTACTTTCATGTTTTCATTCAGATTCAATCTCCAGTCAAGCTTGTATAGATCTAGATCATCATCCTATAAAGGGTCTTGTGCAAGCTCATCTCAATGCAATTAATGGAATATGTACTTGCATCATCTGAGTTTCTACTATTTAGGTATATATAAGTATCCACATCATACTATGTTGCAATGATTTGGTATTGATGACTCCTAATCCAAAGAACTTCCTCATCACCCTACATGGGAGCTTTAATTAGAATCTAAGAATGAGGAAGTTAAAGGCACTAAAGATGAACTCGACCCAAAAGGCACTACATCCAATAATTTTAGGTATGTTCATCATGGGTTCACAAGTGAAACCCACGTCCATAGTCACATCTATTACCCACGACCTCATGTGGTACAATATTGACATGGTGGAACTATGGTTTCACACCACTTATGTAGATTATTCCACCAATGACAATCAACATGCTTGTTGCATTGATGCTCACATAAGTATGTTGAATATACTTCTAGTGTTGACCTCATCATATTGAATTTTCCACAAACTCAAACATTTAGAGGATAGGAAAGGTGAGACCAAGCCTTTTGGAGATTTTTCTCAATTTCTTGATGTGAAGTAGTCAAAAAAACTTCAACATGCCAAAATTCTATAAGTATCCAAGGAAAGGCAACCCTATTTTTCATGTCAGCTCTTATGAATCTTATATTATGGAGGTGTAAGAGGATGTAAAGATTTTGAATAGATCTTGGTCCAAAACCTATCACGGCCCATGATGGCATTGTAAAATAAACAAAACTTCACGTCCCTTGCTACCTAGTCAATTAACAAGTACACTTAGAAGCTTGACTAGGTCCCAACCAAAGAGGACTTGGAGATGTTGTAGCAACATGAGAGCTTCTCAAATTTCATAGGGATGTGATGATAATTGGAAGAATATTTAGAATTAAAACCAACCGAAAAACAAGCCCTTATATGGTGATAAGGACAACTCACCAACAATCACTATGCTTCTCTCTTGATAATGCTTCAATACCTTTTTTGAGCTAATATAAATAGGGGTTTGAAATGAAAATTCCATCAAATGAGTTGTATATCAGAATATAGACCTCACTTTTAAGCATTAAACAAAATCTTCAATGACAGATTAGAAGTCGATATGGATAAAGACATATAGTGAAAGAATGCCAATGATACTATTGAGGTAGTGTCGATTTCTTCTAGTAACCATAATGATATGTGAATAGTTCATAACCCATATGATCATCCCATAATCAATAAACTTCATATAGTAATGTTTCTATGGTGTCGTCACCAAAAAAGTAGAAAATGCATATTGTGTAATATAATGCATGACATTTTAAATCTCAACTACAATACATGTCACCAGAATGTTAGCACCAACCTAATTAGTTCTACGAGTATGCACAAACACCTTTCTAGGTGGCAGTGAAGCAACCTATTATAACTAAACTACCACCACAAGAGATGCATATCATTGTTGCAATCGTAGAAGAGACTACAAATCCTAATAGTAAATTCACTCATATAGGATCCTCCTTTGGCATCATAATTCCTACAGTTCAATAGATCATGAAGTTCCCTTCCATAGGGGTCCTTCGATACCTTATTGATAGAATATAACCTAAATTCCCACTAAAATTTTCATCATACCAAGGGGTACAAGATAGACACATGTTTATCTCTTAAACATGTTCTTAAAGATTTAATTGAGTGAAAATAAGTTTATATGGTTTCTCCTAAATATACACCATCATTGTCCAATGCAGTGGTAGACATTACTACCATCAAGGATCCCTCAATAGGTTCCATTCGTCCTATATAGAAGAAACTTAACAACTGGTGCAAAAGTGCAAGTCACTAATATTCAAGACCATAGGCCAGTGATACGTAAAGTTATCTAAAGGTAAATCATCATATCAGGGCCACGACCACGTCAAAATCATCAGACTGGTTGGATAAATAAGATGTCAGCAACAATTTCCAATACCACATTGACCATCATACCAATGATAGTCAAGTCCAAGGAAATGACATCAGTGGTGATACTATAAAATCACGGAAAAATCAAGGGACCATAGACCGGTATCTATTTACCAGCATAGATCATGGCCCAAGCCATTGTAGTTAAGTTTCCCTCACCCCTAGTGATACACCTAAAGGGTCTATAGAATAGAAGATTGGAATGGGTTCTCCTCCCCTGGACAACCTAAAAATGTACCTCCTAATCATGAGCTTTGTATGTAAGTATATCATTAGAGAGTGTGATCATACAATTCCTAAGTGGTCTGTAAGGAGAAATATCACTTCCTAAGATGATTCAAAATTCTACAACACACTGAGAAGATGTGATGATGACACTCAAAGGAGTATTTATCTCCCAAGAGATTAATCAAGAAGCACTCACTACCACCATCAGGCTCATCACAAACCCATATTTTATTTCAATCTCAAAGGAGGAAATTCCATAAGGAGATAACAATAATAAGACATCAATACATATACATAGAGGCCTTAGGTCCTCTCATGCATCATTCCCAATGAGTCATGCCTTAGTGTGTTCTCACTCAAGACACGCATCACTTCATTAGTATGGGGAGATACCACATTGATATATAAAACTATAAAGAAAGCAACTTCATTTAATATTGCACTTAGAGTTGCTCTAGTATAAATCAGACATGGACTCCAAAATTTTGGCCACAAACGTTCTCAATATTGTTTCTAGTCATGGAGACACCAGTTCTCAATCTTCTCCTGGGAGTTTGTGGATCCATCTGAACGATGTGGTCTCTTCATCATTTACATTAAATATTCAAATATAGGATGTTTAATGATATTTTTTACTATCCACATAGATAGCCCAAGAGACACCATAATATTCATAGAGGAAGATGACCTTACACTCAGATTTTACATACACATAGCACATATATTAACTACATACAACCTCGGATACATATATGACACCAATTAGCATAAAATATGGTGTAGTTTTATTAAAAGTTGAGGAATATGGATTTCCTCCCATATTGAGGTTTGGGCTTAATAAGACAAGGTTGCATAAAGATCATACAAATCATACAATGGTAAAGACATATGGATCTCAGGTTCAATGACCCACCTATAATCACTCATGATTCACAAAGTAGACACCAAATAGTAGAGTAGATTCACTTTGGCCTACTCCAAAAGATCTGATGAGCTATCTCATCTACCAAACACCTTAAAAAAATATGAGTAGGGAATCCAAACAAATATGCCATGACAAAGAACATCATCTCAATGTGTTTTA
Organism: Alisma plantago-aquatica; assembly: GCA_963693085.1. Taxonomy (NCBI): domain Eukaryota; kingdom Viridiplantae; phylum Streptophyta; class Magnoliopsida; order Alismatales; family Alismataceae; genus Alisma; species Alisma plantago-aquatica. Next base: position 1,116,752,871 of record OY856412.1, read on the forward strand.
TAGGTGCAACCAAGGCCCTAAATATAGAAGTCTCCATCCCCACTTCCCCTACACCATTTGCATAGTTGATGATGGTTTAGACACAACCAAAATTAACATCCACATGATGATACTTACCTCACTCATGATGTTGATGATGAAGAACATCACAAGTACCCTAGAATTGTATCTAGCATCAAGGAAATCACAGTCATTTCTATTCATTTCACTAGAAGTGTGATCTCATATAACAACGAAGAGTCCAAAGAAATATCATTGGATGATAACATTTTCTAAGATATTGAAAAGTCCACTAATAAGACTCTTAGAGTGAGGGGTGTCACTTATTCATCCTACTTTATTGGATATATGCTCACACTCACTGTTGTTTTTCTATGCCTAAAAAACTCCAATGGTGGTGTTGAGAGCATGTAGGAGTATTTTAGAGGACCTTCTCATGATTATGAAAAAACAAACCATAACCGATTATATGGAGGAGGTTAGGGAACTAACTCTTGGAGATATGGAGAGAGTGTTCAATTTGGCAAACTTCACAACACCCACATTCATTATCAACCTTCCATGCCTAACATACTCCAACAAATGGAGTGATGAGTGTGTAGAGGAGGACTATGTATCTCCTCATAATAGTTATGACGATGTATATGGAATGTTTGAAGGATGGGAGATCCATCCCATCTTTTAAGAACGCATCACAAAAAATCCACAATGACGCATCTATCTTGTACAAAGCACAGAATATGGAGGAGCGAGATGTCTTGATCATGAAGCCACCTCCACTACTTAAAAATTCCACTAAAAGAAAAACTTGAACATAATGAAGATCTGAAAATAGTTTATTTTCATGCTATAAATGTCTCCACCTTTCAATACAAATACTAAAAAATCACAAACAAAATAAATAAAAAATAAGAATTAAAGAAGCACTTTCCTAGTATGAGATTAATGATTACTTTTCAGAAGTTTTACTAATCTAGAACATCAGCAATGTAGTATTCCAAGATGTAACCATTCTATATTACAAGTTGAAGGAACACAAACCCTTTCACATTGAAGATGAGATAGGACAATCAATCTTCGAACCATTCCTGAGAAATATTCAATTTAAATGGGGTGTATTACATCAAAAATTAGCTCACAAATTTCTTATGCAATTACACTAATGGTTTTTCTTAGAGATATAAATACATGCTTAGATTAGATGATCATATCAAAGTTAATCACTTACCAAAGAATTCCAAGCATCGGCTCAATCAAGAAAAAGGTTAGAAAAATATGACCACAATGGAGTCTCAAGATGAGAGAAGAGGCTTGAAAGCAATCCAATGCTGGTTAATTAAAAGTACTCAAGAACCCTACATGGCTCAACATTTTACCTATAATAAAGAAAGATGGCAAAGTATGAATCATTGGACTATCAGGACCTTCTAGATGTTTGTGAAGACTACTTTCCACTAATTCACATAGATGTGTTAGTTGACAACATTGTTGGACATGTCCTTTAAAGCTTCATGGATAGATTTGTTATCTACAATCAAATAAAGATAGCTAATTAAAATAAGAATAAAATACCTTCATCGCCATATGGGGAGTGTCCTTCTTATAAGTCATGTTGTTTGGCCTCAAATAAGATGCAACCACCTATTAAAGGGTGATGGTCACCCTCTTCTATTGAATGATGCATGAAGAGGTGAGTTATATGTGTACTATATTTTTTTCAATCTAAGAATCCAAAAGATTGTATCACATAGGAATTTTTTAAATTTGCTGTGAAGATTCTCTCTATGCCTCAGTCCTATAAAATGCACCTTTGGAGTTACATCTGGTAACCTCCTTGGATACGTCGTCAGCCAAACATGAACCAAAGTCAACCCTGGAAAGTCATGTGACATCTAGGAAATATCTTCACCAAAAATAGAACAACATATATGTAGCATACCCAACTACTTCATCATCATGTTAATTCCTTTCTAAGATCTCATTTTCAAGTGATCTAGGAAGATCTCTAACTTTGGATGGAAGTAACAGTGATAAGAAGCTCTCAAGAAGCTTAAAGAATACATTTTTAGGTCAGTGGATGTAAAACTTGTAGTGTCAAGATATTCTCTAACCCTTCAGTTATCTGTATAAAATATATATGGAGGAATCTGATAAACACAATTCATTCTAGTTTTAGTTTCACATTTAGCAAAGTTTTTCATATATATTTCACATTTTGCATTTGAAATGGCTTCATTTAGTTTTCCTATTTATATGTTAACTTGTTAGGGTTTTGATATAATTGTTTATCTTTCACGACATGGCTTGATACTAAGTTCCACGCACTACCATAGGATACTAGTTTTGTTTATCCATTAGTGGGACTGAAGAAATTTTTGACCAAGCTCAAATATCACATCACCCCCTCACTAATTTACTATGTCTTTGTGTCAACTGATTGAACACAATGGCTCTAACAAAGATCCAATGACAATCGCCACTCCCCCCACCAATTCAATTGTTCCACCAAGACAAGCACTCACTCTATAGATGGCCCACATTTATGCTCTCTCCCATTGTTTACAACACCATTGACTAGTACCTACATTGATCAACCCCCATCACCACCCAACCACCTTCTATCCATATACATCAACATGCCCAAAACTCCACCAATGTCACGTACCTAACTAGGCCAGAAAATGATGAGATTTCTACCAAAACACCTATACATTGCTCTTATGCCTCTTACTCCTGATGTACCACTTACTGATGAGGCTCTATCCTTGATGAACCTAAGTTTCCCAATGAGGATTCTAGTTTGGCACAATAGTTACCCAAAAACAATGTAAACTAATGAGGCAACTCCTTGTCTTCCTCTCATGTATGTCCATGCATTTATGAAAACCTACACAATTATTAAATATGGAATGCCAAATACTAAGTCAAATCATATAAATATCATCCCCAATGGAGTTTCTAGGTATATCCCTACAATGTCAATCACATGCTCAACTTCATTCTCACACTTTACCTCCCACTCCATCCATCGACCCCATTGATCTGCTCCATCTATTGCCACTTTCTCTATTTCTTTGGATTAAGCTTGATAGAGGAAAGGCCCACACATCATCCACCTCCACCAAGCATCTAAGATACAAACCCTGAATGAAGATTGGCCAATGGAACTTGTCCTCCATATATGATCATTGCCTCAATAAATCCAACTACTACTACCAAACGAGGTCATCTACTAGTTGTTGAAGGAGGAAGTTGATGCATGCAAGACCACAATACTTAAAAATTTAGGGATCCCATATGTCCACTATCTCAAAAGGATTCCAATGTTTTAGAGGTTGTTTGAATATGTTAGTGGCAAAATACCAAAGCAAAGTGCAAATTTAGTATTATCTTATTTTTGAACATGCCAAAACCATTTTTTGACATGAAAATATGCCACCAAACACCACATCTTCTTTATATTATTCTACTATGATGATGGCTTTGTATCATTCTTCCTTTTCTGATTTGTTATCAACTTGATGAGCGTGTATTCCCCTCACTAGGGTGTAGGGAGTAGCCTTGATACCCACTTTGTCTCTTTTGTACTATAACTAGGTTTTATGAACCATGATTTGTTTTGAATCAATAATTTATAGTCTTTCTTATGTGTTTGTCCATCACAGTTGATTGTTTATCATATCTTAGATGTATTGAACTTTGAATACAAATCAGATACTAATTGTTTCTTATTAAACCCTTGGTGAGAAATTCAAGCACATGCTTTCTGGTCTAACGAGTATTTTTCCTCTAGGTAAGGTGATAACGAGCATAAGGTGCTATCTATATGGGTTGAATCCTTATCCTAAAAGGAATGGATTTTTTTACCAACATTTGGTATGTTCATCCTTGTTTAGTGAGAGAGAATATGTAGTAACGGGTGGTTAAACCCATACACTGGTGTTTCCATTCATTAAAAATGTAGAGTTTTTTTAGGATTTCTATTCTTGCAAACTTATCATGATCAACCGATCACCCTATTGTGATTAACAATGGTTGTTTCTTGGTTACTTTGATCAAGTAGTTCTTAAAATGTTGTCATTTGGGTTTGATCTGAAACTATATATTGACAAGATACATCTTTTTTCCAATGGTGTTTGTAGTACAATTAGTTTAATTAAAAACTAGGATCCATATCCTAGTAGTTTTCATGGTAGTAACATATCCACATCAAATTATAAGGTCACTTCTAGGGACAATACAATATTCTGATAGATGTAATTAACTAGGATTATTTAGGAATTTTCTCTTATGATTGGTAATATTGCAAGACTGCTTGTTTCCAATCCTCTTTCATCCATTGATTTTGGTTTGTTAACTTTTGCATGTATAGTCTACAGTGTTTTCAGTGTTCTTCTAGCATCAAATTCATCACAATTATTGATGCCAAGATCATGAACCTACCACATGCTGCTTTTTTGCAAATAGAGCTCAGTTGTGGGAGAGGATATAAACCATCGAGTGTAGGTATCACTTGAAGTAAAAAGAGAAAGGTTTGTCTTTGAATCCTGACTAGATGTGTAGGAGAGATATGTGAAGATGTAGAAGTATCTAGGTAAAGGTAAATGTAAGAGATCACTATTGCTAAAGTTATAGATGGTTTCCATCCAATCACCAAACCAGTCATTGCAGTACCAAATTACAATATCAAGACTCACTGAGAACACTCGCTACATGTAACATCTTAAGTCATATAAGCATGAAGTCAAGAGTTAGTGGATCATCAAATTCACCCTAAAAAATCTTCTCCCAGTGGTACATTAGGATAAGATCATCCTAAGGGAAGAATAACATAATCATAATTGACACTAGAAAAGCTTAAACATGTTTAGGGTCTCAAATCACCTTAAACTATTGTATGGAAGATGGAGAATATGGCGACAATAGTAGTTGTCATTCACCATGAAACAAGTTATAATAATTACATAACCACCTCTTACATCTCAAGGCATGCCCTCTTAACTAAAGTGGGTCACCACCAACTCGGCAAAAGGGTGTTAGATAAGAACACCTCACTCTTGATTGGTGGCCTAATCTATGAAACTATCCAAGGCCTAGATTTTGACACCTAACTAGTGGAATAACAACACAAAATGAAAACAAATCAACTTATTATAGACTAACATGGACACAATAAGGTCAAAATAATAATATAATCATATTTTGAAAACAAATTCATGGGGTAAAATGTAGTCATGAAAAATCAAATCAGGACAAACCCACAATGAAGGAAGAGGGCACATCTATGATGATAGTGTCACACATGAATTGGTATCACTAATCCTTTCAACATAAAGGAATCCTCCTTCAACAAATACACCACATCTTCACCTGTAGAATCTGTTAGGGATCCATTGATAGAGGATTCTATGTAGAAAAGACATGATGAACAATTGAAATACTTCAGTAGAAACATAGAGTCTAACCTAAAGATATCTCCACCAATACTTGCAAGAATTCCTAGAGAGAGTTTGATAGACCTAATATGCATCCCATGGAAAATATGCAAACTTCCTCCTATCAATTAATGTGGTCACACCTAGGAACCAATTCAATATTTACATGAAAGTTGAGACAACACACTCACTGTAGAATATTTACTACATCAACAAAGGACACTCAATTCAGTGACCATGCAACATAACAGCTCAACAACAATGAACTCATATCACCTTCTACCAATTCTCTCACAATAGAGCTAATATGATACCACATCCATTGGTCTCATCTATTGAGGAACTTCAAGCTTTTTCTCCAAGAAAGAAACATTGATCAAATTTCATTAGGAAACTTGGTATCTACCAAAGATTCAGTCCCATTACCACATCACTAAAACATAATGAGTGATATACTAGGTCATGGTTCCATATCACCAACAACATTAGCTCCTTCGTAGTGAGATTTGTACCCTCCAAAATAATTTGAGATGAGAATTTATAGAGACAAAAAAACTTATATCAGACTTCAAATATGAAACAACATCGACTTGACCTGCAATGATCAATTTTAAGTGATTAGTGTAAGAAAACTTATTTGAGTGTTTGATTTGAACCATAATCCTACACCTTGGTAGGTGTTCTTAAACAAAACCACATTTTCATATGGGAACTTCCACCTCTTTGGGTCATGTACTAAGACCTTAAAGTAGATCACCTTTTGAGAATACTCATGAACCTCATTAGGTCCTAGACTATTACCTTAAACTATACTACCAATTGTGATCTCCAAGCCCTATAATGCATAGGCATCTCTATATACAAACTCTTTCAAAATGAGGACACACATTTTCCACCCTTTAGGTCCTAGGTCAAGACCTTAAACTAGACCAACCCACATTTAAGACCTAACTTGGGTGGACACCCTACCTCTAAATCCCTTCAATGAGTAGGAATTATATATTTCAGAACCCAATGTTGAGTAGGAATCTTTCTATCTAAAGACCTACTCTGAGTAGGCACATTGCCTTCCTTTTAAATCCCTACGTTGAGTAGGCACCTCAAATATCCTAGATAGGCACTTCTTGTTCTTAACAGTGAGTAGGAATTTCAAGTCCCTATCATGATTAGGCATATTGCAACTGTTATCATGAACTCTTGATACCTATCATAAATATAAATTTGTACCTGATCTAAACATACACCCAACAGGAGTTCTCATTAATCGCCCTACACTTGAGTAGGCACCCACACCAAAGACCTATTATGATTAGATATCCTCATGAAAAGCCCTATATAGAGTTGTCACTCCCTTTATCAAGACCTACATTCAGGAAGGAATCTATACAATCTAACCCTACAGTGAGTGGTGTCCCAATGAAATTCATATGCCAAGTAGGCATTCTCATGTTAATTCATGCAAACATGTAGTCATTAAACCTTTCAAGCCCTATTATCAAGAAAGCACTATAATTGAAGGATATATACTCAAAAAAAGGTACCTCGTCAAAGACATGCACTTAAGTAGGCCTTAAAATCGAAGCACTATGTTTAGGTAGGGATTTCATTTGAAGTAGTATGCTCAAGTGGACACTACTTTTAAGACCTATCTAGGATAGGAATTTTCCTAAATCAAAACTCTACATTTAGTTAGGAACTCTCTCTCTCTAAACTAAGCCATACACTCATGTAGGCATCAAGGATACAACCCTATCATGAATAGGCACATTTAGCCACTTTACACAACTTCCAAGCCCTATCCCAAATGGGAATTCTTCATATCACCAGTCCTATGTTGAATAGGCATCCTCATTCAAACCCTATCATGAATAGGAAACTTCTTTGAATCAAGCCCTACATTTAGGTAGGCACCCCCAATCAAGCATATACTCAGGTAGGCACCTCCCACGAAAGTCAAATCCTAAATAGGTAAATCCATTTATTAGAGTCATATGCTTAGAAAGGCGCCTTGATTAAATCCCAATGTCTATATGGACACCTCAATTGAAGGCATGCATTATATAGAAATTATACAAACCCTATCTAGAGTAGGAACCAACCATTCAAAACCCTATACAAAATGGGCATCTCATGTTTTTGCAGCCCTTTCCTGAATAGGCATCGTTCTTTCCAATACCTACTTTGAATAGACACCATGCTTCAAGCCCTACCATGAGTGAGAAACCCATTTGTTTTCTATTAAAAATCACTATCCCCAGTGAGAGATATGATTTATGCCCTTAATCCCTACCCAAGGTTGGAAACATCTTCTCATTCCAAATTTATGCCCTACCTCATGTAAGTAACTCATTTTTTTGCATACCAATCCTTCCCTATTATGCATTGTACCTTTTTAATCCCTATGTCTTGTAGGTAACTTTTATTTGGGTCCTAGATCATGACCTTTAGTTGTATCACATCCGTACCCATCAATACATCAACTAATGAAAGTTCCTTATGGAAAATGAAGATGGGATGTTGAGAACTAGTTTTGGCACCCTAGCACTACTGGAGGTGATTCCCTTTTGTGGAGGTCGTGGCTATGTATTATAGGTGGAGGACTATGGCTTAGAACCCTCCCCGAATGTCTTGTAGTTAGGTATCAACCACCATGGATGTAAAGGGAAAACAGTAGGAGGAAGATGATGCATCTTGTAACTCCTATGTTTCCCATTAGTGTGACGGAGGAGTGCAGGACAGCCATCAGGTGTCATGTAGGTGTTTCATTAGTACCACCACACTATACTCTTGTCATTTGATGAGTGCAGGGGTTTTATCAGTGCATTAAAGTATAGTTCTCACTGGTTGACATGTGTGGCATGATCATTGGTTGGCAGCATTGAGACTTCATTGGTGGTTGGTAATAAGAGGACTAGTGTAGGGTGATCATCATTGGACACATTCAAGAAGATCGTAATTGTATTTCTAATGGAAAGGTAGAAGGCCCATCGGTCACTATGTAAGACTTCCTATAGGTCTGTGGTAGGTGGGGATTCCATTGGTTGAATATCGATGGAATTGATAAATGATGATCATTGATGAGAAAAACCCACCCCATAGGGGATTTATTGGTGTGTCTCATAGGGTTTGTGCCAATGAAGATAGAGTGGTGAAACATCAAATGATGAAACAATAGACCAACAACAAACAGGTCCTTTTATGAAAACTAATGTGCTCGTTAGTCAATTAGAGGAATAATCATCTCCTACACTAGTACAAGGATGTGTACTTCAATTATAAAAGCTAAGGAATTGGATTAAGATCTGATAATCTACCCAAAAAAATAAGAAAATGTAAATGGAAGGTATTTCTAAAGTAAAATGAGAGAAATGCACGAAAGACTAAGTTGAAAATGCAATGAAAACTAGGATGAATATGCATTCATCAAATAAACTTGAACTTAAATGTTATTCATCCTCAAGTAAGACAAAGTATGAAACATTTGCTAACTAAAACTTCTGGCCCATGCAATCGGCCTCACATTCACATCATGTATGATTGCCTACCATAGAAAATGGCTAAACAACCCAACTTCTTGAGATCATAGAACAAATCTATCCATTTCTTAATTTCTAATTTTTCTTTTCAAAAGCACTTCCTCACCACTATGCCTAATACCAAGAATGTTGAAGATTTCTAGGAGATTTCAGAGAATCTTGTGAAACAAGTATGCATGTGATCCAACACTAGGTGCATGAAATGGATAACAAAATGATACATTTATTGTGTCCATGGGTGAAAAATGGAGAGAAGGAGTGCATAAGAAAAATATGAATATCTCCTCTATTAGACTTGAGATTGCATTTATTTGTGCAAATACATATATTGTAAAAAATATTTTCTATAGACTGGCATCTTTTCTTTTTTATGGAACACACCTAATACGTATAGAGGGGTATGGAATAATTAGATAGAGTATGAAGGGGGGTGTGCCACCCCAAACATTGGGTTTGGTATATTTTGTGGTGTTTTATTTTCTTTTTGGTGGATGGATGGTAATGATGGAACAAAAAGTGTAGAAGAGGGGTCAGATCAACACCAACTTGATTTACAATTTAGTGCTTTGGGTTGTTCTCCTAGTCCCACTATGCTCAGATAATGGGAAAAGTGATGATATTATGAATTTGTTTCACTGGTTAAGTAGAAAAACAATGTTTTTGATCCATCTTAGTTTCTCAAATACTTACCATCTTATCCACAGAAACATGATGTTTGGGTTCTTAGGCCACATGTTGTGTTTTCTAGCCAATTTTTTGTTTAGAAAGTTGGTCATTTTGAAGTGTTTCTTTGACTAAGGGGAGTTAAATGATGATACAATCATGGATGCAAATAGAAATTTTGAATCTAAGACATCTAGATAATGGCTTTAGTTACTCTAGAAACAAATCTTTTCAAAATTTAAGACAAAAACAATGTGGATATGTGTTACAACCCCGCCTCCCGGTAACCCCCAATTAAGGGAGACCGAAAGGTCAGAGCCGTTAACCAATAACCCGGATCAAAGGTTCGGCAATTAACCAAGAATAATTATCAAATTTTAACAGACTATACTGAAAATCTGTAAGAAAATAAATTTTTGCATACCTTTTTGAAAACTTGTATCTCTAAACTTTTATCCACTTAAGGATTCTACTCTAACTAATCCTCCTTGTATTTTACTTCATGTGTTTTGCAATATGACGATTTACTGTTTGTCCTTTTGGCTTGTTCCTAAAATGCCGACAAACAAAACGTCGGTCAGCCAAAGCTGGTGTGTGGGGGAAACAATAATCATGCAATTATCCATAACAATGTATTGCACTCAATTATCATTTAACAAACAATTTTACATTTTAAATATAACTACGTGATATAAGGATACCCTATCCTCTGTGTTGTCCTCATTAAACCCCTCATGATCCACCTATCAAGTGAACCAGTTTCTAGGGTTGAGTCACATGGAACTACCCATAGGTAGACCACTCCTAACTCATGGTATGCTAAAGAGTCTCATGGCACTACACGTAGGTAGCCCATTTTCTAACTCATGATACCCTAGACCTTGCTCTAGGTTATCCTTAGCCTTTGCATAGCCACAGGGGTGGACTCAGATCTAGCTAGTTATACATGTATACTCATAGTGATAGTCATAGTCACTCTATAGTTGCATGAAATAAATAAACATCCAACAGTTATTTTTCAAGCAACCGATAAGACGTTCGGGAATCGCCATGAAACTAGAGTGGTTATTCATAAGCGTAACCACATACCTGATTTGATGATTTCACAAGCATTAAGTAAACCCAACCAAGAATGAAATCCAAGCAAGCAATTCAATCATCACATAATTCCTGAAAAGAATATGCACTCTATTTATTACACACTTTATCAAGAATCTACTTTATTGACTTGGATTCACTTTCTAGGGTTTCTGTATCCATTTTAGGATTTCGTTTTGCAATTAGGGTTTCCCTTCATCTTTTACCATATTAAACCCTAATTTTATGCCATTACTAATAAACCCTAATTATCTCATCTATTCTTTAACATTAAGGTTATCTTAACAACATATAACCCTATTCTTGAATTTAAAGGCACCATTAACCATCAATTAATTTCATTAAGCTTCTTTTACATTGAAGCTACTATTTTCATCATTTTAATCCATAACAAGATCATTATCCGCATTTATCATCAATTCCAAGTTCATTATAGTCCAAACACATATGAACCCGATATATCATTAAAACCACCCTTTTATTCATGAGAAAACCATAATTATTATATTAAGGGTATTTACCCATAATTAAGGACTTTTGTACTGTAAATAGCTTAGATTCAGCATATTTTAACTTTACTCATGAATTTAACTAATTAAAGCCATTAATGGTCTTATTCACTAATATTAGGGTTTTAAGGCCCATTTAAGCACGTTAACATATCAAAACCCCAAATTAAACCATTTTAGCCCATGAATTAACTTCTTAGACATTCAATGCATCTCTTCCTTAACACGAGTTAATATGCCTATAGATTATCCACATTAATCATCTCTATTCCATAAAATCATCAAGTTAGGGTTTTTCTCATATTAAAGCATTTAAAGTTAGCAACTTTATCTCCTTTTCGAACTAGGATCAGATTCAGGCTATAACACTATTTTGAATGGGTTCCTTGCATTTTTCTGATCAAAATTCATATATAATTTGTCTTGATTGGAGTTACCAAGCACTAGCTATGATTTTTGTAATAAATCACTTACCACAGCCAATGAGAGGGCGCCACGTCGCCTTGTTCATGCAAAAGCTCACGTGACTTGGAAACATGACAAAAAGACGTGATTACCCCTCGCTTAAGTTGAGGTTTCTTTAGCCCGCGGAGGGAAGAATCGTCCAACGCCAACTCTCCTTCTTCAACCTCCAGAACGGCCATCGCAGCAGCCCTAGACGCGGCTTGCGGTCCTCCTACTTCCTCTCCTGGACCCCGACGACCACATGGAAGGGTCCCTCTGCCTCCGCCACCCCTTGGCGCATGCGAAGCATCCCCAAAAAGAGGTCAAGGTGGTCGTTCTTGGGCGAGGTTCATCCGCGGTTGCTGCCACGTTGCTGTTGCTCGGGGGAGGCTCCCTCCTCTTCTCCTTGGTCCCTAGTGTACCGGTGACTTCTCCACTACCTCCGCCACCCTCCTCCTTACCTGTGGAGGTCTCCAGCTGTGGCTAAGGTGGCCAGAGTCAGACTGGTAGTTGCGTCCACCGCGGCCAAAACCTGTAGGCCCACTGGGTGGTTTGAACGAAGATGGGAGCAAGGGAAAGGTAGCAGCCCATCCTAGACCTTCGTGGTCGCGTCCTGCCTCCATCAAGATCCACCACAGCCGCCAGGCGCCCCCAAGATAGCCCTATGTTGGCTTGGTTAGGGTTTTTATGAAGAAGATGAAGAAGGGAGATATAGCTGTGTGGAGTTCCTATGGATTCGACCCTAAGTCTCATCCCTTGTATAGAGGAGATCAACGAAGCCCTAGGATGGCTTTCCTCAAAGAAACGATGTCCCTCTTCTAATAGGATTCACATTCCTTCAAGGAGAAGTATTCTTCTCTCTCCTCATAACTTCTTTGATATACATTATTCCATGGATAATTGGAAAAACGAAAGTCGTTTCTCTTATTATCATTATTCTTGCATTTTGATCTATTGGCCACGAATTTCTATTCTCTTTTGATATAAATTACTTCCTTTTTATCAATATCCCAAAATTCATTAAAAATGCATTACATTATCCTCTTATTTTGTAAATTTGCTATTGTCTCTTTCTGTCCTCTTTATTGGGACTCCTTGGATCCCAAGAAACTCTATTATTTCGAAATCCTTTTTATTGGATACTCATTATCCTTCTAGATGCATCTAAATGCATTATTTCACATTATCTCATTTATTTCTCATTAAAATAACTCTTTTTGAGGTTTTCTCTTTATTTCTCTTTTATTTTCGTCATTGACATTCCTTTGAATATTAGCAACCTCATGGATACGAAATTTCACTAAGAAATCTCATTTATTCCTCTTTCCACTCATTTTCCACATTTTATCATTATTTTCAATTTATTTCTTAATAAAGAATACTTAATTAATCTTTTCTTTTCTTATTGCTTTATTTTTGTAACCATAGACTCCTTGGTACCCAAGGAACCCAAGAGGCACAAAATCCTCTTTGGATTTGCCTTCTAGAGGTTTCTACATATTTCTTTTCTTAAAAAATCAATTATCCATTTACTAATTGAATTTCCTTAATATTTGGGCCCAATAGCCAATAAAGCCCACAACACAATCATCAAGGCTATTGTAAACGAAATCCATTTGTTTGAAACAAATTATATCATTATTTGTTCAAATATCTTTAATATGAGAAATTACATTTCTCACCAAAAGAACCCAAAAATTGGGGTTGTGACATCCTTCCCCTCTTATAGGAATTTTGTCCTCAAAATTATATCAAGCAAACAAACAATTCAGGATAAGACTTTTCCATGTCCATCATTGGCCCCTATGTGGCTTTACCGTACTCATGGCGCATCCAAAGAACCTTTATCATCACATTTTCTTTTCTCTGAGTTCTTTCATCCTGGCGTCTATAAACTACACAGGTGACTCAGGCCATTTTAGCCTCCCTTGGGGCTCACTAGGTTCATTGCTCAGCACATGGTCGGGGTACTTCACATAGTGCTCTAAATTGGACACATGGAAAACATCCCACATTACTCTATCCTGAGGGGTAGGGTCAAAACCTAACCATCTCCACCCATCCATCTCTAATGGACCCATGTATCGGGGACTCAGCTTTCTCAGCTGCAGCTCAGAGGGGTCGGATTCTCACATTATATTCTCCCACAGTGCACTGCATGTTAGTCTACTTTGCATCTGCTCACGACTCTCGTTGTCTCTAGGCTCCTTTCAGCCATTGCATGATTAAAGCGACTTTCATCTTCATGCACTGTGGTCCTTTTCTAATCATCATGTAGTCCTTTCACCAACATCACCTTACTGAAGTGGTGACTGACACAACCTCCCTTATAGAGCTTCTTAGAATCTTGATATTGGCTATGGTGGTCATCATCACATCTTTCATAGGACAAGAACTATCTCTCACTATTACCCTGAATGAGCACATATGCTCTCATCAGACCCTTTAGTCTGGATCATACTAACCATTAGTTTGGGGTGATAAACTGTACTAACATTGAGTTCTTCATGTACCTACTTCCACCTTTTGGAAGGAAACCTTTAGGTCAAACTCAAGAACTTTTGAACACACATCATGGTGTAGTTGAACCATCTCTCTCTAGATCTGTCCCTTGATAGAACTCTTTCTCTCTCATGTCATCTGGATAAGATGATCTACCATACCCCATATCACATCTCAACCTTCCTTGGTCCAGGGGATACTTACAACATCCATAGTTATGAACTCCCTTTCTCTTTCTGGGACTCTTTATCCCTCATATCGATGCACTAAGTAACTGGTGTTCACCCTTCACCTTCTGTCGTGTATGGCAACATACCACAAGCATCCTCATCTTAAGCATCCAAAGTGTTATTGTCATTTACTATCTTGGTAGTACCACGGTGTATGTTGATCTTCAATCATGATTTCCTATATTTCATGATTCCTCAATATCGATTCCTTGGAAACCCTAAACCAATCTCATCAGGGTTTCATCAGCTTCCTATCAAAAGAGTGCATCTGAGGTTCTACCACCATCCTTTCATTGCATCAAGGACTAGATTGGCTAACCAAACAACCATTAATTGATCTCATTACATCAGAGTATTAGCCAAACATATCTCCTTTTCCAAACTTAGGGTTAGCCTAACAACCTCTTCTAGCTTCTAGCCAAACTGGTCTGATACATCTCAACTAGAGCATCCATTACCACTTCACATCCTTAGGTATTAGGTTACATTGAAGACATACACTTCCATGTATTTCACTCGAACTCTATTGAGAACACTTTTATCTCATCTTCTTGGTGATCAAACTCAACCTTGTATGACTCATATCTCATGATAAAAACATCCTCATAGGGTGACTACTCAATTCCTCTTAGTGTTTGCAAACCATCCATGTATCATTCACTTTACCAGGGTATATTATCTTCTCTATCCCCATATCTCGTGGTAACGTTCCAACCTACATCATCTTTATCCTTGGTGTATGGCATGCGTACTGTCCTATCTCTCACTCCCATAACAAGAAGAAATAAGCATTTGGTTGCAGTCCAAATACAGAGTTCTTCCTATTCCAAGAGCATAGATGGTACATCCCACCTTGCCAGTACACCTTTACATCTAAGTTGAAACGTGCCTCATATGTCACTTCATCACAATCAACTCGATATCAAAGTTTCTCCCATGGAAAACTGGTCACGAACCTACTTGGGTCCACACACATTCCTTGGTCATCTCCTCTAGGTCTATAGGGTGCCGGTACTTTTGGGGTCATCCCTCTTCCCTTATGCATCCAGAGAGTGCCCTACTCATCTGTCCTTTAGGTCCCATGAGTTCATGAAGGTGATCAATCTCCTAACCCATGGCCCTCAAATAATGATAGTTGTTACTTCCCGACCCTATGGTCATGTACAACTAGGGA
This sequence comes from Alisma plantago-aquatica, assembly GCA_963693085.1. Taxonomy (NCBI): domain Eukaryota; kingdom Viridiplantae; phylum Streptophyta; class Magnoliopsida; order Alismatales; family Alismataceae; genus Alisma; species Alisma plantago-aquatica. The sequence goes on from OY856412.1 coordinate 1,116,768,462, forward strand.
ATTAGGCAACTCCTACTTCCATCGGTCTTATCCCTACCTGACCCTAGGATAGACTTAGGATTCTGTTATATTACATGTTCAACTTAGAACCTTACCCAAGCCTTCATCATCTCTCTCTCTGCATTCATGGGCTGACTTTCTTTCATAGGGATCATGGCAACCTTCCTACCTTGGTCAAGACCCATATCGATTACCACCATGGTAACACATCCATATGCACATAGAGATGGCTATCTATGGGTCTAGTGGTTCGTCCTCATACCATGTACTTTACACATATCTTCTCAAGTTCCTATGAGACCTTAAACCAAAAAAACTGATACACACCCTACCAAAGGGGTCCCTCTCCCAGGATGGGAGGAAAACTATCTCTTGACAACAAGGTCACAAAAGCTCTTAGGTCTAGGGTTTACATCCACATGAGCCTACTTAACCCTAGCAAGTTATTAAGGCACAGCAGATCACCTACCGAACCATGCTAGGTCATACTTGTCCTCTTTCCTCCATGCCGGATCAAGATCATACCTTCCTTTATCGTCAACCTAGTTGTGGGGTGTTTCATCAAACACACCTTAAACTTAAGGGGTTTCCTTTTTCCTCTAAACATGAGGAGTACCATGCTCGAAACTATAGCAACTTAATTCTCGTCATGAGCATTAGGTACACCACTTCCCCTCTTAGGCCTAGGAACCCTAGGTTCACTTGTAGGTGTCCAACTGTATGCTCTATCTCTTAACCACAAACCAAGCATGCAAAAGGCATGACATGCACTTCCTGTCATCCTTCAACTCAAGCAACACTTAGAGTTGGGTCCTCCTCAAGGACAACCAACAAGGCATAAGGCCCCACAACCTGTCACTAAACCTCTACATGGTTTATGGAACTCTTCTTCTCATCATCTATACCATAGGTACAGAGGTACCAGCAGACTCATCCTCTCTCTAGGGTTTGGTTCCTCTCATGGAAACCAAGACATCAGCAACCTCTAGGGATCAAGCATGTGGCGACCACTATCATCCACTTAGGTCACATCATCCTCAACTCCCTACATATCTCAGAGTTTAGGATTCCAACCTTCTTGCTTGGTTCCTGCTCTCTCTTTATAGAGCTAACCCTACAACCAACCTCACCATTAGAGGTCCTATCTTCGTGAAGGGTCAACCTCAAAAGCATGCCCCTACCTGGATGACGCCTATGTTCAACTTATGTTTTGCTCAAGGTTATCCATAATTCTTTATGCTTATTTCATAAGCTATCCATCAAGCTCTCCTGGCCAGGGTTTCAACCATTTGCTCACACTGCTCACGTACCCTGGGTGCATGCTATGCTATCAGCCCATAGGGTTTCTAAGGTCCTTCACTAACATCGTCATCTAAGGAGCTATCCTTTACCCGAACATGCACGACCCTTCCCAGGGTTGGGTTGCCAAAGATGCTAGGTCACCCATGGATCATATGGCATCCCAAAGGCATGACCTTTCAAACACCTGGTCTAACTCGTCTCCCTCTAATCTTCACTTAGGGTTAGGGTTAGCATCATCCTCATAGAATGTGCCAGGTCTCTACTTACAATGGAGATCTCTATCTCCAAGACTAACTTATCCTCCTGACAAGAAGGTCTAGCCTCAGGTCCCTTCTAAGGACATGACAACTTATGCCATACACCCTAAGCATGTATCTATTCTTTAATGTGCGCTTAATCTATTAAGCTTATGTCCATGACATTTTATTTACATGCTTTTCATTAATTTGGTGGAGGATTCATTAAACCTTATTAACCTTACCCATACCTCAAGAGGGTGAAGAGAAGAAAGAAAACCCTAATCCTTTAGGTCCTTATCAGAATTTTGTGATGAGAAGGGATGAATAAGATGAGAAAGTCCTAAATGTATCTTATTTTGATTCATACCCTAAGACTTTGGCCAGGCAGTCACACGGATCCGGGAGTCCTCATATTCTAACTAGCGGTGCAGAGGAAAATATTGCCAGCCCCCGGTCGTGATCCTTTTCTAGACACCTCCATCTTTCGGATAATCCTCTAATAACTCCCTTGGGTTCTATGGAGTTTGTAAAATTTAATAATTATTAATGGTTAAGTGGGGAACCTACGCTCTGATACCAAATGTTACAACCCCGCCTCCCGGTAACCCCCAATTAAGGGAGACCAAAAGGTCAGAGCCGTTAACCAATAACCCAGATCAAAGGTTCGGTAATTAACCAAGAATAATTATCAAATTTTAACAGACTATACTAAAAAGTTGTAAGAAAATAAATTTTGCATACCTTTTTGAAAACTTGGATCTCTAAACTTTTATCCACTTAAGGATTCTACTCTAAATAATCCTCCTTGTATTTTACTTCATGTGTTTCGCAATATGACGATTTACTGTTTTTCCTTTTGGCTTGTTCCTAAAACGCCGACAAACAAAACGTCACTCAACTGAAGCTGGTATGTGGGGGAAACAGTAATCATGCAATTATCTATAACAATGTATTGCACTCAATTATCATTTGACAAACAATTTTACGTTTTAAATATAACTACACTATCCAAGGATACCCTATCCTCTGTGTTGTCCCCATTAAACCCCTCATGATCCACCTATCAAGTGAACCCGTTTCTAGGGTCGAGTCACATGGAACTACCCATAGGTAGACCACTCCTTAACTCATGGTATGCTAAAGAGTCTCATGGCACTACACGTAGGTAGCCCATTTTCTAACTCATGATACCCTAGACCTTGCTCTATGTTATCCTTAGCCTTTGCATAGCCACAGGGGTGGACTCAGATCTAGCTAGTTATACATTTATACTCATAGTGATAGTCATAGTCACTCTATAGTTGCATGAAATAAATAAACATCCAACAGTTATTTTTCATGCAACCGATAAGACGTTCAGGAATCGCCATGAAACTAGAGCGGTTATTCATAAGTGTAACCACATACCTGATTTGATGATTTCACAAGCATTAAGTAAACCCAACCAAGAATGAAATCCAAGCAAGAAATTCAATCATCACATAATTCCTGAAAAGAATATGCACTCTATTTATTACACACTTTATCAAGAATCTATTTTATTGACTTGGATTCACTTTCTAGGGTTTCTGTATCCATTTTAGGGTTTCATTTTGCAATTAGGGTTTCCCTTCATCTTTTACCATATTAAACCCTAATTTTATGCCATTACTCATAAACCCTAATTATCTCATCTATTCTTTAACATTAAGGTTATCTTAACAACATATAACCCTATTTTCAAATTTAAAGGCACCATTAACCATCAATTAATTTCATTAAGCTTCTTTTACATTGAAGCTACTATTTTCATCCTTTTAATCCATAACAAGATCATTATCCGCATTTATCATCAATTCCAAGTTCATTATAGTCCAAACACATATGAACTCGATATATCATTAAAACCACCCTTTTATTCATGAGAAAACCATAATTATTATATTAAGGGTATTTACCCATAATTAAGGACTTTTGTACTCTAAATAACTTAGATTCATCATATTTCAACTTTACTCATGAATTTAACTAATTAAAGCCATTAATGGTCTCATTCACTGATATTAGGGTTCAAGGCCCATTTAAGCATGTTAACATATCAAAACCCCAAATTAAACCATTTTAGCCCATGAATTATCTTCTTAGACATTCAATGCATCTCTTCCTTAATACGAGTTAATATTCCTATAGATTATCCACATTAATCATCTCTATTCCATAGAATCATCAAGTTAGGGTTTTTCTCATATTAAAGCATTTAAAGTTAGCAACTTCATATCCTTTTCGAACTAGGATCAGATTCAGGCTATAACACTATTTTTAATGGGTTCCTTGCATTTTTCTGATCAAAATTCATATATAATTTGTCTTGATCGGAGTTACCAAGCACTAGCTATGATTTTTGTAATAAATCACTTACCACAGCCAATGAGAGGGCGCCACGTCACCTTGTTCATGCAAAAGCTCGCGTGACTTGGAAACATGATGAAAAGACGTGATTACCCCTCGCTTAAATTGAGGTTTCTTTAGCCCGCGGAGGGCAGAATCGTCCAACGCCATGTCACCTTCTTCAACCTCCAGAACGGCTGCCGCAACAGCCCTAGTCGCGGCTTGCGATCCTCCTACTTCCTCTCCTGGACCCCGACGACCACAGGGAAGGGTCCCTCTACCTCCGCCACCCCTTGGCGCATGCGAAGAATCCCCAAAAAGAGGTCAAGGTGGTTGTTCTTGGGCGAGGTTCATCCGCGGTTGCTGCCACGTTGCTGCTGCTCGGGGGAGGCTCCCTCCTCTTCTCCTTGGTCCCTAGTGTACCGGTGACTTCTCCACTACCTCCGCCACCCTCCTCCTTACCTGCGGAGGTCTCCAACTGTGGCTGAGGTAGCCAGAGTCAGATTGGAAGCTGCGTCCACCGCGGCCAAAACCTGTAGGCCCACTGGGCGGTTTGAATGAAGATAGGAGCAAGGGAAAGGTAGCAGCCCATCCTAGACCTTCGTGGTCACGTCCTGCCTCCATCAAGATCCACCACAGCCACCAGGCACCCCCAAGACAGCCCTACATTGGCTTGGTTAGGGTTTTGACAAAGAAGAGGAATAAGGGAGATATAGCTACGTGGAGTTCCTCTGGATTCGACCCCAAGTCTCATCCCTTATATAGAGGAGGTCAACGAAGCCCTAGGATGGCTTTCCTCAAAGAAACGATGTCCCTCTTCTAATAGGATTCACATTCCTTCAAGGAGAAGTATTCTTCTCTCTCCTCATAACTTCTTTGATATACATTATTCCATGGATAATTGGAAAAACGAAAATCCTTTCTATTATTATCATTATTCTTGCATTTTAATCTATTGGCCACGAATTTCTATTCTCTTTTGATAGAAATTACTTCCTTTTTATCAATATCCCAAAATTCATTAAAATGCATTACATTATCCTCTTATTTTGTAAATTTGCTATTTTCTCTTTCTTTCCTCTTTATTGGGACTCCTTGGATCCCAAGAAACTCTATTATTTTGAAATCCTTTTTATTGGATACTCATTATCCTTCTAGATGCATCTAAATGCATTATTTCACATTATCTTGTTTATTTCTCATTAAAATAACTCTTTTTGAGGTTTTCTCTTTATTTCTCTTTTATTTTCATCATTGACATTCCTTTTAATATTAGCAACCTCATGGATACGAAATTTCACCAAGAAATCTCATTTATGCCTCTTTCCACTTATTTTCCACATTATATCATTATTTTCAATTTCTTTCTTAATAAAGAAATACTTAATTAATCTTTTCTTTTCTTATTGCTTTATTTTTGCAACCTTAGACTCCTTGGTACCCAAGGAACCCAAGAGGCACGAAATCCTCTTTGGATTTTCCTTCTAGAGGTTTCTACATATTTCTTTTCTTAAAAATTCAATTATCCATTTACTAATTGAATTTCCTTGTTATTTGGGCCCAATAGCCAATAAAGCCCACAACACAATCATCAAGGCTATTGTAAACGAAATCCATTTATTTGAAGAAAATTATATCATTATTTGTTCAAATATCTTTAATATGAGAAATTACATTTCTCACCAAAAGAACCCAAAATTTGGGGTTGTAACAATATGTGATGATGAGATCTAATATGTGAAAACATAGGTGTGGGTAGATATAATACATACCACCCACCCTCCACCTCGAACTTACATATTTTCTCATTCTCAAGAAAACACTAAAACCAATATGGAGGGAAAGAACTTTGTTGGTTGGATCATGAGCCATGGTTGCTTCTATTAAAAAAAATCATCCACCTACAATCAAATTTCTTAAAACTTATTATTGTGTCATGAGATGCACTAAATAACTAATACAAATATGATATGATGATGCAAAGTAATAGAGAAATAGAAAATGAAAGTAATGCTTGATTTGCTTCCCAAGAAGAGCATTTGTTTAACATGGATGGCTTGACGCCTAAAGCAAAACTATTATATGTGAGAACTAGGGGTTGATTCACCTACATATCATCCATTTTAAATTAGTGTTTAAGATGATGGTCATTGACTTTAAGGTCATCGATCTTTTCATTCCAAATTGTAGTAGTTCAATGAGGGAACATGTGCTTGATGATGAATGAACACAACCATTAGGTTGTGAGATTTCTTTGAAAGAGTCAAAGAATGGAATTGTGCATTAATTTTTAATATCCTACCTATAGATCTTATCTTTCCTCTTCAAGTGTCCATCATGTCACATCTATGTCCACTCATTCTAAGTGTTTTCATTCTCATACTCTATCAGACATAGATCTTGTAGATCTTCCAGTTGAAGTAGTCAATTTTTTATTATTGCACAGAGGTGAAAGTTGAATTGTTTGATTTCCCATTGAGCCTTGTGTTCAAGCTCTACTACTAAGTGACAAGAATTCCTAAAAATTAAGCAAAAAGGCGTAGTGATAAGGACATATTTGTAAGTATTTCTTTAAGATCATAGTGTGGAATTCATCTTGTGTGCCAAATCTTGCCTTGTTCAATCAACAGCCTTCTCCAGAATAGCTTTAATTTGAAAGTTGGAAACCTCTACTTACCACAAGTATGAGGATTGTATGGAATATACACACTTTGAGAGACATTGTACTTGCAAAGGAGTGCTTCAAACTATGATCAAGGAAGTGATATCTTCCATCAGAAGTAATAGTATCTGAGACTCCAAAGTGTGGAAAGATATATACTTAAACAACTTGTATCTGGCACGGTACTGCTAGAAATTGTGGCAATAGCGTTAACTTGTTTGGAAACATAAGCAATAGTGACAATGACATAGGAATTTCTATGTAACATCCCTGACCTCGGTTATGAGTTAACCCTAGGTGTTTTTCCTAATTATGTAATTAAGATACTGGTGATTATCTTTTTGCATGTAATTAAGTTCTTGAGGAACATACTTTTCCTTTTCTGTCCCTTTTAAACAATGTTGAATTGATTGTTTTGTAATATAGGGACCTATGTGCAATTTACCCAGTTAGAAGGGTTAACTTGAAATTTGCACATGTTGAGATGTTCCTCTGATGTTGAGACATCATAAGAATGATTATGGTAAAGTTTGAGGGATTTCCCAAGCTTGAGCACCAAGGTGCAGCTGTGGAAGCAATCCCTGTGCTTGAAACCCTAAATTGGAGTAAAGTGCAATTTACCCAATTTGAGGGGTGAAACTTGTAAAATACACCATCTAAAATATCTTGTAAGAATCTTGTCATCATTTAGAGAAGAAATGATGAAGAAGTCACTTCAATTGAATAATCATATAATGAAAAACACCTTTGTGATTGAATAATCAAGGTGTAAGTACTATAGCCCTTTTATGTGTGTGCTTTAGTAATAAGTTGATCTTCTTGCCTTCATTTCTTGACCTTAGAAGAAGGTTGTCCTTATAAATAAGAGGTAGGGGCGAGCAAAGAAGAAAGGGAGGACTTAGATGAGAAAATGAGGAAAACCTATGTACTTATGTTGAAATTCCACCCAAGTATATAAGCTTTTTTCCTCACTTAGCAAAGGAATGTTTCTTTCGTTTCCTTCACTGTTCCCCCTTGCTCAACCGACTAAGGAGAGCTCTGGAGCTCAGGAGGACGACCAGGGGAGTGCAAGGTAGGTTTGGATCCTTCCTTTTTCTTAAATTCTTGGATGAAACTCGAATTCAAGGTCAAATTCATGTCTAGCTCACTTAGCTCTATCTTTCTAACCATCTCTTCTCAACTTTTCTTGGAGGTTTCACCTTGGCCGACCTGTGGAGCTTCTAGGACGCCATTAAAGGCTTGGATCTCGAAAGCTTGGAGCTCAAGGAGCAAGCTTTAGGCGGGTTTTATAACTCTAAACCTATGCTTTGTTATATACATCTTTTCTATGCTTTTAGTTGCTAGTTCTTCTTCTTCTCTATCTTCCCTTGCTTTCTTGCAAGCAAATCCGTGAGGAACTGTTTCTGTTCTTGAGCTAGAAGATGAGGGCGTTATTTCCTATGCTTATCCACAGTTTTTCACTTTACCATACGACCTCAAACAATTTCCCATACGGTTTACAAAACCGTTTGGTGGGCAAACGGTTTCAAAGTCGTATGAGGGCATACGGTCTCAAGACCGTATGTCTGCATTGACCAAGCATGGACCGTATGAGAATCCTGTTCATAATTATGTAGGTTAATCACCCACACAATTTGAGAGGTTAACTCCAAAGGAATCGTGAGATATAGGTAAAACAATTAGAAAATTCAATTGAATTTAGTTCTGATTTTCAATCTGCTTAATTTGCCCTTTTTGGGAAAACGGTCTCAAGACCGTATAAGATGGTTGACTAAGCCTTGACCGTATGATATTACTGTTCATAATGATGTTAATTAATGACTCACCAAATTTTATGGACTAATTCCAAACGAGTTAAGAGTTGAAGGTTGATTACTAGGGCAAACCCTAATTAAAATCAGTGTTGAAATCACAATGAGCTAATTTGAGATTTTGGGTTGATTAGCCCAAACGGTCTCAAGACCGTTTGGGGAATCATCCAAACGGTCTCAAGACCGTTTGGGGATCACCCAAGACCTTATGGAGGTCTTGGGTCAAGTATAGTTGACCAATTGAAGGTACAAAGATACCAAATTACATTGCAATTAAGTATTGATGTAATGATCAACTCAATAAATCAAACCTTGATGAATTTTCACTAGAGTCCAAAGGACGGATGGGAAAACGGTCTCAAGACCGTTTGGAACTCATACAAACGGTCTCAAGACCGTTTGGTGTCAACCAAGACCGTTTGGAGGTGTAGGGTTAAGGTAATTTGATCAATTGAGGGCCCAATTACAATGGGTTATTGAAATAATCAAATTGCTGATTTGTGACTTAATTAAGGTTCAACCCCTATCAAATCAATATAGATTTTGATGAATTCTTGGGCAAACGGTCTCAAGACCGTTTGGAGTATATCCAAACGATCCCAAGACCGTTTGGGCCAAGTTTGAGCCCAATTGGAGGTCAATTGATGGGTTCAACTTCGGTTTGATTCACAATTTTGAGTGTTGATGGTTGAACGTTTATAGACCTTAATTGAACCAACTCCAACCCTAATTTGATATCAATTGAGGGTCAATTGAGTGACCAAGTGGTTAAGGCTAACCCTAATTGTCTCAATTGGTAAGTGGTTAGCAAGCTTGAGACCAATTTATGGCTTCAACATAGGAAACCCTAATCGAGTTTACCCTTTGAACCACTTTGGAGGTCCATTCGACTTCAAACCGTATAAGATCATACGACCTCAAACCGTATAAGATCATACGACCTCAAACCGTATAAGATCATACGACCTCAAACTGTATAAGATCATACGACCTCAAACCGTATAAGATCATACGACCTCAAACCGTATAAGGTCATTAGACCTCAAGATCGAATGAGGTCATTCGACCTCAAGATCGAATGAGGGCATATGACCTCAAGATCGAATGAGGGCATACGACCTCAAGATCGAATGAGGGCATACGACCTCAAGATCGAATGAGGGCATTCGACCTCAAGATCGTATGAAGGTTGAAGGTGTGAAACCTATTGGAGACTTTTGAAGTTAAGTCTGCCTAATGCCTTGAAGGCTTAAATGGTTTAATAGTTGTTCAACCTAAACCCTAATGATACCAAAAGACATTAAGGGTCAAATGGTTAGTAAATTAAACCATGGTGGTGATCAATGTGTAATTTACCATGATACCCTTGAAAGGTTCAATTGAGTGAAACCTTATTCTAATCAAACCCTAATCACTTAATAATGGTGATTTGGTATGTGATAATCAAAGTGGACTTAACCCAACCTGATCTAGATTGGTGTTATCACCATCTACAAGTATGAGGAGAGAGAAAGTATCTTAAGAAAGAGAAAGTACCCTTTTATGATGGAAATTCAAGTAAAGTATCTTCAATACACATGAATGTGCATGATTAGGGTATGATCCACCTATGTGAGATCATGGAACCCTAATTATGATAAATGATGAATCTTAAACTAATCTGAGAGCATCAATGATGATGTTCCTCATATATGATGATGTTATAAGTTCAATTCACCATAATGTGAATAGTAAACCCTAATTCAAGGGTGATGACATGTGAATAGTAAACCCTAATTCAAGGGTGATGACATGTGAATAGTAAACCCTAATTCAAGGGTGATGACATGCAATATGAGTAGCAAACTCTAATTGATGAGAATTAGATAACTTAACCCTTATGACAAGAGTGAAAAGTATATTCTTGTTTTGAACTACCTTTATTAGTTGAATTAACCATGCATGTTCTGATATAAAGGTGATCATATCTAGGTATGGATGATGATATTATATTCATTGAAAGCATGTTGTTAGCTTTATGAATAGTAAAATATCTTGATGCCTTGTCAGTGGCATCCTATGTTTTAATGGGCTGAAAGAGCCATGAATACCATCAAGGTCATGTTTTAGAGATGACTTGTGATGAGTATACTGAGAAATGATGTTTGATGTGAGTTAGGTTTGTTACATTTAGATTCTACTTTCATAGCTGTTGTGCTACTGTTATTGTTTGAAGAACAATGTATGATGTTAAAAGAATACTAAATGTACCTAACTAATCAAGTGTAATGTAAAAGCCCTGATCATAGATCCATCATTGTCAGAGATCATATGATGGTGAAACAGGTTTTCCCAAGGGAACTCCTGGATCACATACTGTTGAGTATGTGGGGTATATGGATGTGTAGAACCTTACATCCTAGTGTAGGAATTTGATGTAGATGTATAATCTGTCAATCCTTCACTACAAAACTCATACCGTATCAGTGGATGGTAAACATGAAACCTCCTGATGACGAGGAAAACATAGATATCCGTATCAGTGAAGATAAACATGAAATCTCCTGATGACAAAGAGAGTACAGAACGCCACTGTAACTCTAAAATAGCGAAGGACCAGATTACCCTGGTGAGCTATAATAGTAGAGACACAAGATGTCCTACAAGTGATCCTCTTACTGACTGAGGAAGGTGAAGGTCATGAGAATCCGTCTCTTTCGATGACCTAGTATGATACTAAGGCACTTAACAGTGATTGGTTGGGGTATGAGTGGTAAACCTCATCTCCACAGGGCATAATAATAAGACTGTTTGAAAAACATAATCTACAAGCGTAGTATACCTGTTGAAGGTAACTATGAGCTAATTGATTGATGTTACATTGTATAGTGCATATGTTCTTCATGCTTGATAAATGTTGAACTCTTGTTTACAACTGCATCTGTTATTGAATATTTTGTAAGCTTTTACTGCTTAAGTTATTCTTTGATGTTATAATAAAGCTTCTGGCAGAGAGTTATAACTCTCACTGGGACAATTATGTACAATTGTCTCACCCCGTAGACTTCAACTTTTTAGGTGGACGTCGAGGACGGAGGAACAGGTCTACAGGTGACCAGTACCAGCAGCAGCAGCACCAGGAGTAGCAGTAAATCTCAGGTGGAGATTTAGCCTGCCATGTGGTGTAGTTAGAGTCAGTCCTATGTGTCCTCTGTACTCTCAGGTCTTGGAGTCTTTTGGTTATGAGTTGTAAACAGTTTATCTCCTTTTATCATGAGATGTAAACAGTTTATCTCCTTTTATGAATGAAGCTTTATGGCTTCAAGCTCTTGTCTCGAAAAGTTTTAATTTCCCATGATTTTTGTCTTCCACTGTTAATCGATTCACTTCCGCTAAGTTTAAATCGTGTTTATATCGTGGTTTGGAGATCAGAGCCCACAATTAGTGGCATCAGAGCTCTAGGTCCATTGAGTCTACAGAGGCATAGGACTTAGGATGTCAAGTCTATCCTTAGTATCTCTTCCTTATCTAATAGAATCTTTTGCTCCTCAGGAGAAGAAGATACATAAGGATGGCAGAGCCACATGATGAGTATGTGGCAGAGAGTAGTGCTAGTGCACCTCGAGGCGGTGCAAGGGTTCCAGAAATAGAACAGCCTGCACCTGAGCCACCCCAGTTTGACCCAGCTGATATGGGTAACCCAGCAGTTCATACGATGTTTGGGCAGTTTATGACTACCATGACACACATCACCGACAGGATGCCCGTGCCTACACCTAGGGCACCTGCCCAGCCTGAAGGACAAGGTATCGGTAAGACGTTCGAGCGACTTCGTCGTGTCGAAGCTACCGAATACTTTGGGATTGCTGACCCCACAGATGCTGATCTGTGGTTAACAGAGTTGGAGAAGGCTTTCAGGATTCTTATTATCCCGGAGGCTGAGAAGGTTAGACATGCTGTCTATCTTCTCAAGGGCAGTGCTGGTCACTGGTGGAACATGGAAGAGCAGAAGAGACCTGGAATAGAGTTCTCGTGGGAAGAGTTTCATCGGGAATTTATCAATAGATATTTTCCAAAAACCTTCCTAGATGAGAAGATCTCTCAGTTTGAGAGATTGAGGCAGGGCATGATGAACATTAGCGAGTATGAAGCTAAGTTCATGGAATTGTTGCGTTTCTGTCTGCACATGGCTGTCACAGATGAGGAAAGAATCAGGAGATTCGAGAAGGGTTTGAACACTGATATGTCAACCCTTATGTCTGCCTTAGAAAACCGAGAGAGATTCTCTACCTTCGTTGAGTCAGTCCGAAGGATAGAGAGATCTGTGGTTGAGAAGAGGCAAACCCAGAAAAGATATCCACAGTTCCAGGGTTCTTCATCTAGGGATTTCAAGAAACCTAGATTCTCTGCACCTAACCCTCCACCACCCAGATCGAGTTCTCAAACTCAATGGTCACCAAGCAGAGGTAGAGGACGGAGTCAACCGCTTCAAGGGACTCACAGTTCTGCATCGATGTCAGTTACTGGACCACCTCGACCACAACAACAGGATAGGAGATGCTACAACTGTGGTAAGGTGGGACACTTGATGAAGGACTACCGATCTAAGCCTGTCAGTGTGACACAGCCTCCAAGACAGAATCAACAAGGATCTTAGAGAATGCAATCTCAAGGAGCAGCTCGAGGACGTGGACAAGCGTCTCAAGCTGGATCATCAGCACCACCTCAACACCAGGCGACAGCAAGGTTCTATGCTATGAACCCACCAGATGCAGTGGTCAATCCACGGGTAGTGGCAGGTCAGATGGAACTTTTATATCCTGATATGTCTACATCTTGTGTTGTATCTGTTCTGATTGACCCGGGTGCTACGCACTCTTTCATCACTCATAGAGTGATTCGTAACTGCAATGTGATTGTTAGTTATAGGGCAGATAGTTTGTTGTTGGAGACTCCGTTGAGTGGGTCTGCCGTTTTGCAGGAGGTATGCTCTCCTTGCATCCTCTTCTTTTCTGACCATCGCATTCAAGTGGATCTTATACCACTTGATATGCAAGGATTTGATATAATCCTCGGGATGGATACCTTAGAGAGGTATAGAGTTGTCTTGGATTGTGAGTCCAAGTTGGCTGTGTTTGCTGATGAAAGCAACACATGGATCTTTCAAGGTGAAAGAAAGATTCTGCCCACCTGTCTTGTGTCAGCTATGGTTGCTGATAAGCTGTTGAGGCAAGGATGTTATGCATTCTTGACCCATGTGGTAGATGTTACCAAGGAAAGTTCCAATCCTGCCGAAGTTCCCATAGTCAGGGAATTCGAGGATGTATTTCCTGAAGAACTTCCTGGTATACCACCACCTCGGGAGATTGATTTTGAAATCAATCTGATTCCAGATATGAAACCCATAGCCCAGACTCCGTATAGGATGGCGCCTGCCGAGATGGCAGAACTCAAGAAACAGCTTCAAGAGTTACTTGAGAAGGGTTTTATCCGACCAAGCACTTCACCTTGGGGTGCTCCGGTCTTGTTTGTCAAAAAGAAAGATGGGTCAATGTGGTTGTGCATTGACTATAGACAACTCAATAAAGTAACAATAAAGAACAAGTACCCTCTGCCGAGGATTGATGATCTCTTTGACCAGTTGCGTGGTGCAACAGTCTTTTCAAAGATAGACTTGAGGTCTGGATATCATCAACTTCGTATTAAGGATAGTCACATATCCAAGTCTGCCTTTAGGACAAGGTATGGTCACTATGAGTTCACGGTTATGTCGTTTGGACTAACCAATGCACCAGCTGCATTTATGGAACTCATGAATAGAGTTTTCCGACCTTTCCTTGATCAGTGTGTTGTCGTCTTCATAGATGACATTCTAATCTATAGTAAGGATGCTCATCAGCATGAGCAGCATCTTCGCCAAGCTTTGACCTTGCTAAGAGAACACAAGCTGTATGCTAAGTTTAGCAAGTGTGAGTTCTGGCTGCCGGATGTATCTTTTCTAGGACATGTGATATCTGCCTCGGGAGTTCGAGTTGACCCTACAAAGGTAGAATCTGTTCTGCAATGGGAACAACCAAAGACACCGACAGAGATTCGAAGTTTCTTGGGGTTAGCTGGCTATTATCGAAGGTTCATTAAGAACTTTAGTTCTATAGCCTTACCTTTGACCAAGTTAACCCGGAAAGATATTCCCTTTTCTTGGAGTGATAAGTGTCAACGGTCTTTCCAGTTGTTAAAGGAGAGGTTGACAAGTGCACCTGTGCTTGTGCTACCTGAACAAGGAAAAGGATATGTAGTCTTCTGTGATGCCTCCAAGAATGGACTTGGATGTGTGTTGATGCAGGATAAACAAGTGATTTCTTTTGCTTCTCGACAGCTTAAGAAACACGAGGAGAATTATATGACACACGATCTGGAGTTAGCTGTTGTGGTTCATGCCTTGAAGATCTGGAGGCATTATCTCTACGGAGAGACATTCCAGATTTTCACAGACCACAAGAACCTTAAGTATATCTTCTCTCAGCATGAGCTTAACATGAGGCAATGTCATTGGATGGAGTTAATCAAGGATTACGACTGTACGATTGATTACCATCCAGGCAAGGCCAATGTTGTTGCAGATGCCTTGAGTAGGAAATCAGCAACATCAACCATGGAAAGAGCACAACTAAACTCTTTAGTATGCTCTAAGAGAGATATGCTTATCTCTTTAAGGCAAGACAATGTACAGTTGAAAGTGTCATTGTTAGCCGGGTTGATGGCTGAGATGCATATTAAACCTACCCTAAGAGAGAAGATTAAGGAAGCACAGCAAGATGATGCTGCAGTTCAGCAGATTAGGTCAGAGTATGGAAATGAGAAGCGAGATGGTTTCCATGACTCGGATGATCATGTAGCATGCTATCATGGGAGGATGATAGTGCCAGATGTGGATAACTTGAGGAAGTTAGTCCTGGAAGAAGCTCATTCTTCGATGTATGCTATGCATTCAGGGAGCACCAAGATGTATCGTAATTTAAAGGAACTGTATTGGTGGCCTGGAATGAAGAAGGATGTTGCAGAGTTTGTTCTGAGGTGTCCTGTGTGTCAGCAAGTTAAAGCTGAACACCAGAAGCCTACAGGAACAATGCAACCTTTATCCATACCACAGTGGAAGTGGGACCATGTGACCATGGACTTCGTTGTTGGCCTACCCAGGACAAACAAAGGACATGATTCCATTTGGGTAGTTGTAGATAGGTTGACAAAGACAGCGCATTTCTTACCTGTCAAAACAACCTATTCTGCTGAAAGGTTATCACAGTTGTATGTACAAGAGATAGTGCGTTTGCATGGAGTTCCTGTCACAATAGTTTCTGACAGAGGTCCTCAGTTTACAAGTCATTTTTGGGAACAGTTACACAGATCCTTAGGCACCAAGCTAAGGTTTAGTACGGCCTTTCATCCACAGACTGATGGACAGTCGGAAAGGACCATACAGACCTTAGAAGACCTGTTGAGAGCATGTGTTCTCCAGTTTACCAGAAGTTGGGATCTACACCTAAGCTTGATAGAGTTTGCCTATAACAATAGCTATCAACATAGTATTGATATGGCACCTTATGAAGCCTTGTATGGTAGACGTTGTAGATCACCTTTGTGCTGGTATGAGACTGGTGAGCATGAGTTGTTAGGTCATGATCTTGTGCAGCAGACCACAGAGAAGATTAAAGTAATACAACAACAGATTAAGACTGCACAGGATAGGCAGAAATCTTATGCTGACAAACGTCGTAGACCCTTAGAGTTCCAGGTTGGAGACAGAGTGTATCTCAAGGTCTCGCCTTGGAAAGGAGTCCTTCGTTTTGGAAGGAAAGGGAAGTTAGCTCCTAGATTTATGGGGCCTTATCCAATCATTGAACAGATTGGACAAGTAACCTATAAACTAGAGATGCTACCAGAGTTACAGAGGTTACATCCTGTGTTTCACATTTCTATGCTAAAGAAATGTCACCCTGATACTGAGTCAATTCTACAACCTATGGAGGTAGAATTGAATGATAATATATCTTATGAGGAAGGACCGGTGTCAATCCTTGATAACAGAATTAAAAAGTTAAACAAGAAAGATATAAGCCTTGTGAAAGTCCTCTGGAACCACCGTGGTATTGAATAAGCCACTTGGGAACTAGAGGATGAGATGAGAAGGAAGTATCCTGCCCTTTTCTCTTAATATGTTTTATCGATTTCGGGGACGAAATCCTTGTAAGGGGTGGATAATTTGTAACATCCCTGACCTGGGTTATGATTTAACCCTAGGTGTTTTTCCTAATTATGTAACTAAGATACTGGTGATTATCTTTTTGCATGTAATTAAGTTCCTGAGGAACATACTTTTCCTTTTCTGTCCCTTTTAAACAATGTTGAATTGATTGTTTTGTAATACATGGACCTATGTGCAATTTACCCAGTTAGAAGGGTTAACTTGCAATTTGCACATGTTGAGATGTTCCTCTGATGTTGAGACATCATAAGAATGATTATGGTAAAGTTTGAGGGATTTCCCAAGCTTGAGCACCAAGGTGCAGCTGTGGAAGCAATCCCTGTGCTTGAAACCCTAAATTGGAGTAAAGTGCAATTTACCCAATTTGAGGGGTGCAACTTGAAAAATACACCATCTAAAATATCTTGTAAGACTCTTGTCATCATTTAGAGAAGAAATGATGAAGAAGTCACTTCAATTGAATAATCATATAATGAAAAACACCTTTGTGATTGAATAATCAAGGTGTAAGTACTATAGCCCTTTTATGTGTGTGCTTTAGTAATAAGTTGATCTTCTTGCCTTCATTTCTTGACCTTAGAAGAAGGTTGTCCTTATAAATAAGAGGTAGGGGCGAGAAAATAAGAAAGGGAGGACTTAGATGAGAAAATGAAGAAAACCTATGTACTTATGTTGAAATTCCACCCAAGTATATAAGCCCTTTTCCTCACTTAGCAAAGGAATGTTTCTTTCGTTTCCTTCACTGTTCCCCCTTGCTCAACCGACTAAGGAGAGATCTGGAGCTCAGGAGGACGACCAGGGGAGTGCAAGGTAGGTTTGGATCCTTCCTTTTTCTTAAATTCTTGGATGAAACTCGAATTCAAGGTCAAATTCATGGCTAGCTCACTTAGCTCTATCTTTCTAGCCATCTCTTCTCAACTTTTCTTGGAGGTTTCACCTTGGCCGACCTATGGAGCTTCTAGGACGCCATTAAAGGCTTGGAGCTCGAAAGCTTGGAGCTCAAGGAGCAAGCTTTAGGCGGGTTTTATAACTCTAAAGCTATGCTTTGTTATATACATCTTTTCTATGCTTTTAGTTGCTAGTTCTTCTTCTTCTCTATCTTCCCTTGCTTTCTTGCAAGCAAATCCGTGAGGAACTGTTGTTGTTCTTGAGCTAGAAGATGAGGGCGTTATTTCCTATGCTTATCCACAGTTTTTCACTTTACCATACGACCTCAAACAATTGCCCATACGGTTTACAAAACCGTTTGGTGGGCAAACGGTTTCAAGGTCGTATGAGGGCATACGGTCTCAAGACCGTATGGCTGCGTTGACCAAGCGTGGACCGTATGAGAATCCTGTTCATAATTATGTAGGTTAATCACCCACAAAATTTGAGAGGTTAAGTCCAAAGGAATCGTGAGATATAGGTAAAACAATTAGCAAATTCAATTGAATTTAGTTCTGATTTTCAATCTTCTTAATTTGCCCTTTTTGGGCAAACGGTCTCAAGACCGTATAAGATGGTTGACTAAGCCTTGACCGTATGATATTACTGTTCATAATGATGTTAATTAATGACTCACCAAATTTTATGGACTAATTCCAAACGAGTTAAGAGTTGAAGGTTGATTACTAGGGCAAACCCTAATTAAAATCAGTGCTGAAATCACAATGAGCTAATTTGAGATTTTTGGGTTGATTAGCCCAAACGGTCTCAAGACCGTTTGGGGAATCATCCAAACGGTCTCAAGACCATTTGGGGATCACCCAAGACCGTATGGAGGTCTGGGGTCAAGTATAGTTGACCAATTGAAGGTACAAAGATACCAAATTACATTGCAATTAAGTATTGATGTAATGATCAACTCAATAAATCAAACCTTGATGAATTTTCA
Organism: Alisma plantago-aquatica; assembly: GCA_963693085.1. Classification (NCBI taxonomy): domain Eukaryota; kingdom Viridiplantae; phylum Streptophyta; class Magnoliopsida; order Alismatales; family Alismataceae; genus Alisma; species Alisma plantago-aquatica. Next base: position 1,116,786,961 of record OY856412.1, read on the forward strand.
CTAGAGTCCAAAGGACGGATGGGCAAACGGTCTCAAGACCGTTTGGTGTCAACCCAAGACCGTTTGGAGGTCTAGGTTTAAGGTAATTTGATCAATTGAGGGTCCAATTACAATGGGTTATTGAAATAATCAAATTGCTGATTTGTGACTTAATTAAGGTTCAACCCCTATCAAATCAATCTAGATTTTGATGAATTCTTGGGCAAACGGTCTCAAGACCGTTTGGAGTATATCCAAACGATCCCAAGACCGTTTGGGCCAAGTTTGAGCCCAATTGGAGGTCAATTGATGGGTTCAACTTCGGTTTGATTCACATTGTTGAGTGTTGATGGTTGAACGTTTATAGACCTTAATTGAACCAACTCCAACCCTAATTTGATATCAATTGAGGGTCAATTGAGTGACCAAGTGGTTAAGGCTAACCCTAATTGTCTCAATTGGTAAGTGGTTAGCAATCTTGAGACCAATTGATGGCTTCAACAAAGGAAACCCTAATCGAGTTTACCCTTTGAACCACTTTGGAGGTCCATTCGACTTCAAACCGTATAAGATCATACGACCTCAAACCGTATAAGATCATACGACCTCAAACCGTATAAGATCATACGACCTCAAACCGTATAAGATCATACGACCTCAAACCGTATAAGGTCATTAGACCTCAAGATCGAATGAGGTCATTCGACCTCAAGATCGAATGAGGGCATACGACCTCAAGATCGAATGAGGGCATACGACCTCAAGATCGAATGAGGGCATACGACCTCAAGATCGAATGAGGGCATTCGACCTCAAGATCGTATGAAGGTTGAAGGTGTGAAACCTATTGGAGACTTTTGAAGTTAAGTCTGCCTAATGCCTTGAAGGCTTAAATGGTTTAATAGTTGTTCAACCTAAACCCTAATGATACCAAAAGACATTAAGGGTCAAATGGTTAGTAAATTAAACCATGATGGTGATCAATGTGTAATTTACCATAATACCCTTGAAAGGTTCAATTGAGTGAAATCTTATTCTAATCAAACCCTAATCACTTAATAATGGTGATTTGGTATGTGATAATCAAAGTGGACTTAACCCAACCTGATCTAGATTGGTGTTATCACCATGTACAAGTATGAGGAGAGAGAAAGTATCTTAAGAAAGAGAAAGTACCCTTTTATGATGGAAATTCAAGTAAAGTATCTTCAATACACATGAATGTGCATGATTAGGGTATGATCCACCTATGTGAGATCATGGAACCCTAATTATGATAAATGATGAATCTTAAACTAATCTGAGAGCATCAATGATGATGTTCCTCATATATGATGATGTTATAAGTTCAATTCACCATAATGTGAATAGTAAACCCTAATTCAAGGGTGATGACATGTGAATAGTAAACCCTAATTCAAGGGTGATGACATGTGAATAGTAAACCCTAATTCAAGGGTGATGACATGCAATATGAGTAGCAAACTCTAATTGACGAGAATTAGAGAACTTAGCCCTTATGACAAGAGTGAAAAGTATATTCTTGTTTTGAACTACCTTTATTAGTTGAATTAACCATGCAGGTTCTGATATAAAGGTGATCATATCTAGGTATGGATGATGATATTATATTCATTGAAAGCATGTTGTTAGCTTTATGAATAGTAAAATATCTTGATGCCTTGTCAGTGGCATCCTATGTTTTAATGGGCTGAAAGAGCCATGAATACCATCAAGGTCATGTTTTAGAGATGACTTGTGATGATTATACTGAGAAATGATGTTTGATGTGAGTTAGGTTTGTTACATTTAGTATTCTACTTTCATAGCTATTGTTCTACTGTTATTGTTTGAAGAACAATGTATGATGTTAAAAGAATACTGAATGTACCTAACTAACCAAGTGTAATGTAGAAGCCCTGATCATAGATCCATCATTGTAAGAGATCAAATGATGGTGAAACAGGTTTTCCCAAGGGAACTCCTGGATCACATATTGTTGAGTATGTGGGGTATATGGATGTGTAGAACCTTACATCCTAGTGTAGGAATTTGATGTAGATGTATAATCCGTCAATCCTTCACTACAAAACTCATACCATATCAGTGGATGGTAAACATGAAACCTCCTGATGACGAGGAAAACATAGATATCCGTATCAGTGAAGATAAACATGAAATCTCCTGATGACGAAGAGAGTACAGAACGCCATTGTAACTCTAAAATAGTGAAGGACCAGATTACCCTGGTGAGCTATAATAGTAGAGACACAAGATGTCCTACAAGTGATCCTCTTACTGACTGAGGAAGGTGAAGGTCATGAGAATCCGGCTCTTTCGATGACCTAGTATGATACTAAGGCACTTAACAGTGATTGGTTGGGGTATGAGTGGTAAACATCATCTCGACAAGGCATAATAATAAGACTGTTTGAAAAACATAATCTACAAGCGTAGTATACCTGTTGAAGGTAACTATGAGCTAATTGATTGATGTTACACTTTATAGTGCATATGTTCTTCATGCTTGATAAATGTTGAACTCTTGTTTACAACTGCATCTGTTATTGAATATTTTGTAAGCTTTTACTGCTTAAGTTATTCTTTGATGTTATAATAAAGCTTCTGGCAGAGAGTTATAACTCTCGCTGGGACAATTATGTACAATTGTCTCACCCCGTAGACTTCAACTTTTTAGGTGGACGTCGAGGACGGAGGAACAGGTCTACAGGTGACCAGTACCAGCAGCAGCAGCACCAGGAGTAGCAGTAAATCTCAGGTGGAGATTTAGCATGCCATGTGGTGTAGTTAGAGTCAGTCCTATGTGTCCTCTGTACTCTCAGGTCTTGGAGTCTTTTGGTTATGAGTTCTTGAGATTTTGTATCTTGTTGTATATAATTACTCAAGAAGTAATTATAAGGAGATGTAAACAGTTTATCTCCTTTTATGAATGAAGCTTTATGGATTCAAGCTCTTGTCTCGAAAAGTTTTAATTTCCTGTGATTTTTGTCTTCCGCTGTTAATCGATTCGCTTCCGCTAAGTTTAAATCGTGTTTATATCGTGGTTTGGAGATCATAGCCCACATTCTAATAGGAAAGGAATGGATCCATGTAATCCACACCCCCAAATAATAAAAATCTTGACTTATTGACAAAGCTTAAGTGGCATCTCATCCCTCCTAGAAATATTACTAGATCTCTAAAATTGGTTGTTGGACTTGACAAAACTATGAGCATCCTTGAATATAGAGTGATAGAAGAATATACATTAAATGACTTCAAAAGTAGTATTTTTCAAGATCATGTGGCCTCTAGTTGGTCCAAAATGACATTGTTCTAGAATGAGGGGAGCTTCCTCTTTAGATATGCAGTAATAGTAATGGCCATCCAAACACATCCTAGATGGATAGTTTTCATCTCAATAATAATGGTGTATGTCAAACATAAACTTCATTTTTTGGTTCCTCAGGAAATCGGATGAAGGTCTCCAACATCGAGGTAATTCACAAAATTAGCATACCATTGGGTGAATGTGAATACCTTTAGTAAGCGGGCATTAGGCACTAAGTCAATGACAGAGATATTTTACCATATTGGATGTGCTATTATCTGAGACAGTCAACAACACCAACTTTTGTTTCCTTATTGTCCTTGGTTTCTAGACAAACTCTTGTAGCAATAAGATCCATCTGATCAACATGTACTTTGCATCCTTCTTTTCCATCAATTACTAGAGAGTAACATGATTAGTGTATACAATCGCTTGCGATCCTATTAGATAGGATAAGAACTTGTCAAAAGCATAGAAAATGGATAGAATCTCCTTTTCAGTGGTTGCAAATTTCCTTTGCATGTCATCCAACATCTTTCTTGCGTAATAGATGATATGATGCTTCTTATCAACATGTTGCTCCAGATCTAAACCTACGACATAGTCACTAGAATCACACATGATTTCAAAAGATAGAAACCAATATGGGTCACCAAGTATGGAATAGAAATTAGGGATTTCTACAGGACAATGAAGATCTACATGCAATTGGAGTAAAGATGAAGTACACATCCTTTTGGATTATATTTGTAGAAGGCTTAGTGATATTAATGAAGTCACAAATGAACCACCTATTTAAGATGTGTTTCTCATGAATGCCCTAATTTCTTTATAGTGGTTTGAGGATATAACTCGGTAATCACTTGTATGTGAGATTCAAAAGTGTGGAAAGATAATATCCTTGAACAACTTGATGAGTAGGGGTGTAAAAGGTATGGGTACGGTGTGGGTCTGTCCATACCCATACCAATACCCATTTAATTTGGCAGGTCTGATTCTAGTTCTAGACCCACATAATAAAAAATTTAGACCTGCACCATACACGTACTCATAATAATAGTAGGTATGCATTGTGGGTATGTATGTAAGCGGGTTCTATGTAAACATCATAACTTTTATGTAAGAAAATTTATGACTATGTTATATATATATATATATATATATATATATTCTTATAAAACAAGATATTGCTAGTATATAGGACATAAACATGCAATAGTTATATTAAAAAAATGTAATACTTTGTAGGTTAAAGATAGTTGAGTTAATTATTTATATATTTGTAGTCATCATCATTCTGTTTTAATAATGTAGCATATTATGTAACTAATTGGATTTTATGGTTACATATGTTGCTCATTCTTGTAATTAGAATAGTTGATTCTTCATTAGATGACTAGTTGTAACCTTATTATAATTAGAGTAATATGTAATATGAAGTACTATATTAATTAGACTAGCGAAGTATGATGTAATTACATATTATTTAGGTAATTATTGTTGTATAGTAGGTTCATGGGTATGTGGGTTTGTGTCCAATCATATCCATTAGTGGACCCTCTTATATGTGGGTCCATGGGTATGCAGGTCCACAGTTTTGTGGGTATAAAATTTAGACCGTGATGGGTTTTGAAAGGGTCTGGATTTATGGGTCTACTCATACCCATTTACAGTCCTATTTATGAGTGGCACTGAAATTTTAGAAATTGTAGGGATTCTTCAACTGATTTGGAGACATAATCAAAAGTGATGATAACATAGGAGAATTCATAATAGGAGGGAAATGGACCCTTGAAATCCACACCCCAAGCATTGAAGATCTTGACTTATTTCCAAAGATTACGTGGCATCTTTGGCCTCTTATACATATTACCAGGTCTCTGACATTGGTTGTAGGACTTGATAGAACTATAAGCGTCCTTGAATATAGAGGGATATAAGAGCCCACATTAAAGGACCTCAAAATCAATCTTTTTTAAGCTCATGTGGCCTCCAGTTGGTCTAAAATGACACTGTTCTAGAATGAAGGGGAGCTTCCCCTTTAGAGATGCACTGGTACTAAAGGCCATTCGGACACATCCTAGATATATAGTTCTCATCTCAATAGTAATGGTCGATTTCATATGTAAATTTCTTTTTTTTCTCCTTTAGAAACCTAGATGAAAGTATCCAACAACTTGGTAATTCACAAAATTATCATACCATTGGGTGAATGAGATTACCTTTGATAAATGTTCATTAGGTAGTGAGTCATTAAAAGGGACAGTTTTGCCATCTTGGATGTGCTACCATGTGATATGGTCAACAACACCATTTTCATCTCCTTTGTGTCCTTGATTTTTAGATCAAACTCTTCCAATAATGAGATCCATCAGATCAACATGTGCTTTGTATCCTTCTTTGACATTAAGTATAGTATGATTAGTGTACACAATCACTTGTGAGCCTATTAGATAGGAGAAAAACTTGTCAAAGGCATAGAAAATGAAGATAATATCCTTTTCAATTTTTGCATATTTCCTTTGCATGTCATCCAACTTCTTACTTGTGTAATAGATGGCATGATGCTTCTTATCAACATGTTTCCCCATAACTACACCTCATCATAGTCATTAGAATCACACATACTTGAAGAAACCAATATGGATCTCCAAAGGATGGGGTATAGATGAGGTATTTCTGCATGATGATGAAGATATTCATGCAATGGGTCGGGGTAAAGATGAAGTCCACATCTTTCTAGAGAAGATTTGTCCTTAGTGATTTTAATGAAGTTGGAAATGCACCACCTGTAGAAGATGGTATCTCTCAAGAATGCCCTGATTTATTTGAAAATGGTTGGAGGATATAGCTTGGAAATCACTTATATATTTTTTGTGTCAACATTGACATCTCTAGAACTATCACAATGTCCAATAATATTTCCTTCCTTCGACATGAAGTGGCCATTTCCCAACTAAGTGATATATGTGCTTCTTCACAATGTTGCGGGACCACAAAAAGATGGTGTAGGCATGTGTAACAAGAACCCTCATAGACATAAATCATCCATGAAAATCTTCATTATTGTCTAGGTAAGGCTGACAAATATAGAAAAGATGCAGCTCTAAAAGAGGTGATAGGTGTGTTGCATAATCCAAACGCCATTCTACAAAAAGCATATGTGCCTAAGGGACATATGAAGGTAGTCTCTTCTTAATCATTTGGGTGGATGGGAATCTAGTATAAGCCATGGTGTCCATACAAGTAAAAGAAGAATTCCTAGTGTGCAAGTCTCCCTATGACTTGTTCAAGAAATGGAAGAGGGAAGTGATCCTTCTGCGTACCATTTTTTAGCTTCCTATTGTCTATACATATGCACCACTCAGTTATTGTATATGTTGGGATAAGCTCACATTTCTCATTCAAAATGATTGTAGTTCCTCCCTTCTTTGGTACTACTTGAATTGGAGTTGCCTATGGAGAATTAAAGACGGGATAGATCATCCCAAAAAATAGTAGCTCTATCACTTCCTTATTCATGGTCTTCTTCAAAACTGGGTTCAACTTACATTCAGGCTCGATGGAGGGCTTGTAATTGTCAATAATGTTATTTCTATGCATACAAATGGCTTAACTCACTCTAGTTATGTTACAACCTCAATTTTGCATTTGTTTTCATAATTGAAATGTAAAGATTTTGTGAATTTGGGCTTAATTAAAAGGTTGTATGCTTTGCTTCAAAGGATGGATTTCTTTGCAAATATCCCTTTAGATAGGAATTTCGTGATTCCTATTATTAGATTAATCCATTAATGGATATAAAAGAGAAGAAAGGAAGAAAAGTCCAAATAATAGGAAAAAGATACAAGATAATGAATATTAAGCAACGTATTTATAAAAATACATAGAAATCTCTGGAAAGTGGCATTAATGGCCACAATTTAATAAATTTTGTTATATGTGATATCTAATGAAAGAAATAGGAAAGAGGAAAAAGGAAATGAAAAATAATGAGAAATCCTTGAAAAGGAATCTTTTAATAAAGAAGTAAGAAAGATAATGAGAAATAATGGGTGTAGATGCATCTAGAAGGATAATAAGTATCCTTAAAAAGGAATTTCGAAATATAGGATTTCTTGGGGTCCAAGGAGTCCAAGATAGCTAGATAATGGTTTGAGGAAAGAGAAAATAACCATTTAATGGATTTAACTAATGAGTAACTTTCCTATGAAGAAATAGTTCTTTTCTTTTGGAATTTCGAACTCAAACTTGACATACAAGTGGATAAAGGTAAGAGAGAGAACCCCTTAAAATTTGGTTGAAAAACAATGCACGATTTCCAAGTTATGAAATTTACAAAATATTCTAAAGTGTGGATATTAATTGCATAATAATCATGTGTCACGATTTATCTAGGATTAAATCCTGATTTTCTTGATTTTCGGGCTAAGCGTGACTGTTGGATCGGTGATCCAACGACTGGGAGTGAATCCCAATCTCGTGGGGACTTCCTTGCACAGAATCCACCTGCGAGATCTTTGATTGAAAGATTTCTCGAAAAGGAAAGGAAATCTTGGAGCGAGAAGAGCTCCATTAGCTTCGGGAGGCTGTTCTGAAGCCATCCAACCCAATTTGTGGGTAGGTTTGTCGACGAGAGCAGAAGTCCCCAAATTGCGGGACTGCTCGGATGACCATATATATAGGGGAAGGCTCATGAGGGCACAAGCGCGTCAACTCACAACCTTAGAACTCTCAGAGAATGATGAGGAGTGTTTCGGCAAGTTCGATTTGAGAAACCATCTTAACTTGCACTCTCATCGTCCAGTTGACCTCGCCGGAGCGTCGGTGACTAGTTGGCGGTGAAGGCATAGCATGGAGGACAAATTGACCGCCTAGGTGAGTCCGCGTGGTGAAGGCAGAGCTTCCAGGCCGGTTGGTTCATGTACTGGTGGTCGAAAGCTCAGAGTCAACTACCAGGTTGATCGCGGGTTGCATCTCACTTTGGCGCGATGAAGAAGATGACAGCATGGTCATTTACCAAAATACCCCTCCACCACCATTGTTGGGGTAAGTGCTTTTCTAACTTTTGTTTCTTTCCAAACCAGGAGAGGCACGGGATTGTGGATCATTGGATCCAGTGTGATCCAGCGGATCATCGATCCAACGGCCAATGTTTTTCTAGAAATAGCAGATAATTCAAGGTAATCACTTTTCTTGCAAAAATCATAACTATTGCTAGGAAATCTAATGAATAAACTTTATATATGAAAGTTGATCAGAAAAATGCAAGAAATGCAATAAAAATATAATTAAATCCTAATTCCTCTTGAAATTCGAAAAGTAGTGGAGGTTATCAACTTTAATGCATTAATGATTAAGAAACCCTAACTTAAGAAGATTAATGTATTGAGAAGGGTTATATGGATGATTAAAGTTGATATTAACTTTTTTATTATAAAAAGATGCATTAGATCTAAAAGAAAGAACTTTATGTATAATTTGATTAATTTAGGGTTCCATGTACATAAATAAGCTTTAATGGGCCTTGAAACCTTAATGTTAGTAATTATGTTTCTTAATGACTTTAATTATTCAAATTCATGTATAAAGTAGAGATTTGATGGTTCTAAGCTATTTTGAGTATAAAACTTCCTAATTGTGGATGAATACCCTTAATTTAGTAATTAGGGTTTTCTAGTGGATTAATGTGGAATTAATGATAAATAGAGTTCATATATGAATTAGACTATATGAAAGATGATTTGTCAATTAAAACTAAAGGTGATAATTGAGTTTAATGATCTTGAAATAACTTATAAGGATAAAGATGGTAGTGTAAAAGAGTATTAAATGTGATAAAAGTATTATGGAGGCTAAAACCCTAATGAAACCCTCAGGTTGGCCTAGAAACCCTAAGGTGGAATCCAAGTCAATCTTGAGTGTGTTTTGGATAAACTATAACACTTGGATGTTATGCATTAATTTTAGGATATTGCTGATTGCTTGTTTGATTGTTCCCTATCATTATTGCTTGGACATCAAGATGCTCTGGATCAGGTATGTGGTTAATTATGGTTAATCTCACTAGTTTTCTGAAGGTTTTTCAGATGATTAATCGCACTGGATGCAACCTATCAGTTTGGATGTTCATACATGCAAATCCTAAAGTCACTATGTTTATCACAATTATGATATAAGTGTGTATTCTCGTATCTACATGCCACCCTGCTGGATGATGCAAAAAGGTCAAGCCCAAGAGGGAAGACCATGGGCACCATGAGAGGTGACCCCAGACACCAAGCTCAGGATAGAGAAGGAGGTCTTTATTGCATGACTAATGGGCACCATGAGAGGTGACCCCAGGCACCAAGCTCAGGATGGAGAAGGTGGCCTTAAGTCATTGATAAAAGAGAAACCCTAAAGGGGGTATTCCAGGGTTAGGGCAAAAGTGGTGGAGAATGTCACATTGAAAGCATAAATTGACTTGTTAATTAACTTGATTGTGATATTTAGACTGTTAGCCATATATGTGAAATTTTGGTTGTCCCCTGATAACCTCCAATTTTCAGATGTTATCTTAATCTTTTCTTCAGTTTTCCACACTCTTTCTCAATTAAAATTAGACATAATCCCTAAATATCCCCTCTTATTGCAAATATACTATTAGACTAACTTTTCCCCTTTTTACTTGCAAAAAAAGACAAAAAAAATCATAAAAGACTCAACCAGCCCAAGACTGCATGAAGCCAATCGGTCCCGAGACCGCATGGATTCACACGGTCCCAAGACCGTGTGACTCCATGCGATCTTGGGACCGATTGGCTTCATGCGGTCTTGGGACCGTGTGAATCCTTGCGGTCTTGGGACCGATTGGCTTCATGCGGTCTTGGGCTGGTTGAGTCTTTAATGATTTTTTTTGTCTTTTTCTGCAAGTAAAAAGGGGAAAAGTTAGTCTAATAGTATATTTGCAATAAGAGGGGATATTTAGGGATTATGTCTAATTTTAATTGAGAAATAGTGTGGAAAACTGAAGAAAAGATTAAGATAACATCCCAAAATTGGAGGTTATCACCCCCCCTAACTTAAAGTCTAGCTTGTCCTCAAGTTAGATAGAGATGAGGCATGTAATGGCAAGGCGATTTTAATTAGTTAAGATTTCCATACTCTTGCTTCAATTCTCAACCTGAGTTCTCCTAAGGTCATATCGAGTCTTATTGCTTGCCTTGACCCTTTCAGGTTTTGAGAGTTGTTTGGGTCTCAGGTTCCTTCCGTATCTCGTAGCTTGCATTCGGGACCACTTTTTTTTCTGTGTATGTTGTTGACTCTAATCATCTTTATACCTCTCTGAAAAACCTACTGGAAGCTAGAGTGGGTATGAGGGTTGGCTAAAGGCTTGAAGTGTAACTCCCCCTTCAAGTGGGGGAGGGGTTGTCTATGCTTTTAGAATCTCACTACCGGGCACGACACATCTGCCTTTGTGAGGGCAGCTGAATGTACCGGTCGGGTGAATCCTTTATAAGCCTTTCATATATTTAGATACCTTAGGGTTTCACTACCGGGCACGACACATCTGCCTTCATGAGGGCAGCTGAATGTACCGTTCGGGTGAGACCTTCATCAGTTCTTTATATAGATCCTTATTTATGGCACAACTCTCATAATTTTATTCAACTCTCTGGCTTTTATTCGTAGACTCGCAGGCTTAGGATTTGGGCTTTTTTTGGGAAATTGTTTTGGGCGGCAAGCCTCTATTATTTGAAGAGAGGAAAGCTGTTCTTAGAGTTTTTCAACATGCACTTATTTGGTTTCTTTTTGTGTTCCATTTGCAAGACTTCTTGATTTGGAAGTCACCTTATGCCCCTCTCATCCTTGAGAGCTTGGCTTATTTCTGCCTTGATATTGACCTGTGGAGAGTCAGATGTAGAAGTGAAACAAAAGCATGAAAATCAATAGTGGAGAGACATTATTAAGTCACCATTATATGTCTAAGTGCTATTTACTTTTGAGGACTAACATGATTCTAAAGTTGTTGAGGGTGACTTTATTCCAAAGATTTATTGTTGGATGAGTTATTTAAAATGGAAGCTAAATGTGTAAAGGAAACTAAGAAAATTTGTACAAAAATGAAGGAGAAGATGGAAAAAGAGGGATATAGAAATGATACCTCGCCCTTGTCTAATGTACCCCCCCCAACTTATCACACACTCTGTCCTCAGAGTGTCCAAGTGATAGGTTGAGAAGTACAAAGACAAGGGCGTCAGGTTTATGTTAATCATGAGTTTGCCCCTGGTGTTCTGAGTAGATTAGCTGCAAACTCTCCGCGTAAGGTGTGGTAATCCACGTCGGTCATATCCTCTACTGGTCTTTGAAGGACCATGATGGTGTACATCCAGTAGAGGACATGGAAGCTGCAGTCATTTGATTCCTGAATTTGTTGGGGACAATTGTGGTTGAAGGAAGGGCGATGAAAATGTTCTTTGTCGTAAGCCCTTGTATGATGACTTAAAAAAGAGATTAATTTGTCTGCGCATTCCTTCGCCATGACTTCTATGGGCGTCTTTGGTGTCACTACATAATTCTTCTGTTGGGGATTGAACTGGTTGTCGGAACTGTTATAGATGGTGGTTGTTCCTTCGAGTAGGTTTGTTGCCAGTAGCATCCAGTGCTCATGATAAAGGAAGGGTAGCATGATAAACTTTGGTGTTGTGTGTTGTAGGAAGGAGATTAGCGCTTCAGTTGTTCTGAAGTTCTTTAGCTTTAAAAGATCATCCTTCATGTACGGGGACGCCATGTATGTTGTAGGGTGATTTTTGCCGAGGAGAAATTGATAGGCGGCCATTAAGCTTACGGAGAGGGAGCCCTTAAACTGTAAAGTCTCTCGAAGTGTGTCTGCCATGATTAGAATGTCACCGGACATGAATACAAGTTCATCCTTCTCGGAGGAAAGCCTCGACATGATGAGACGTAGTTCAATGTCGGAGAGACCATTGCAAGCACTGAGGTCGAAGTCTAGGAAAGTTGGTTCTATGGCAGATAGGGGAACCATTTACGATGGCGATCTCCTAATGGTTGCCCCTGACAAAAGATCTATGTCTCTTTTTCTTGGCTCGGGTGCTATGGCTGGCTGCTTGTTTTTCTCCAATTCTTTCAAAGTTTGTCTGAAAGGTGGCCTCTGCGGACGTTGGATTGCTGAAAAAAGGTAACGGGGGACGTCATCTGGTGCCATTGTTGGGCCCTTGAAGAACCTTCTATCACAAATGAGCTCCATGGCGTAACGCCCTCACAGGGAGTGAAAATCTTCGGTGACTAGATCAGTGAAGGGGATTTCTTGGTTTAGCGCATGAATGTGACAGATGGTGCAAAAAGCGCAGTCCCCAGATCCCTCAGCAGCTTGGACTTGTGGGTTAATTATTTGGAACCATGGTTGGCACCAATCCTGTCGGAGGGACGGGCGTGCATCCCAAATTAGCTTAAGGAGATGGAAAGGTATACATCGTGCTTCTCCTACTCCTTCTCCGACAAAGTTTATTGTTCCGGTTGGCAGCTCAGTGGCACAGAAATTGTACACCTTGGCGTCACGAGCCTCGGTGTCCACAATCATAAACAGCCAGTGGTCGGACACTTGGAATGGTACTGTAAGATATCGTGCCCTCTGTGCTAGGCCGACACGTAGCCGCTCTATTGACTTGGCTTGTATTTCTTTGTATAACAAGCCTATGGATAGAGCCAGTGAGGCATTAAACATTGGTTGCTGCCTCCTTGAGCTTCTGTAGTCTTCTATGCAGTTGGCAAGTAAGACACGGAAGATTGCCATTGACATCGTTGACCGTGGTCGCAAGATGTTGTGGAAGTCTTCGTGTGTTAACTTGCGCTTAGTCTTTGTGTTGTGGTAGATGATGTCGCCCCCCTCTTTGGCATCGTCGACAATAGTGTTCATGATGAAGATATCCTGAGCATCTAGTGTTGAGATGGTCGCCATATCTAGATCGTGCATCTTATGCGGCAGAGGTGGTGGCGGGGGAAGCTCCTGTGGAGGGGGTGAAGAGGTTTGCTCCAGATCATCTAAAAAAATTGCATGTCTTCATCTGATTCGGAAGCAGAATCGAGTTCTTCTTCAGTATCTAAACGTACTCATTCTGAATCTTCCTATTTTGGGGAAAAGGGCACTGATTGGTCAAGTGCAGAGAAAGGTTGAGGGGCCCCTGCTGGTGTGGTTGTGCTGGTTCCTAAGATACATTGGTGGAACTCAGCAAAAGCCGTGTCTTTTGTAGACTCGCCTATAGATCCCAAAGCAGAATAATCAAGGAATTGGTCCCCATATGATATGTTTACATGTTTGTTGTGGGTGGGGGACTTGGGATGATGTCCACCTTCTTGGTGGCCTTTGTCATATCCTTTCTGAGGGGGGTCTGCCTCGTGTCCTGGGCCCTCGCCATCATTAGATTTGTCATCTGAGGAGTTGGTATCATTGTTAGAATCGGTGGAGGAGTCGAAGTCATCTTCATCTTCATTATCACTATCTTTGGCAACTTCTACTTTGGCCGCTAGCTTCTTGTTTGCTTTCTTTTTGCACTGCCGATGGATGGTTTGTAACTCATCGAACGCCACTTATGCATGTCTGTGTATTTCAAACAGTGTGTCGTGTGTTTCTTTGAGATCGTTGTAGCGGCCCTCGGCAGAGAGGAGTCATGCTGTAAGATATGTTACTTGAGCACATAGCTGTTGGAGCTCGGTGTTAGCTGGCTCCTCTTGGCGGCTGTATAGCTGTGTGAGGGTATTGGTGATGTCGTCCAGGCATGTGCTTAAAGTAGTTTGTTGCTACTTAAGCTCGCACAGGGTCTCGGGCAGGGGTTGAGTCTGCGCTGAGATTCTATCAACTTGCTTAGCCAGCGCTTCATGCTGGCTTTTTACTCCAAGTACCTGCTTGGGCAGGTGTTTGTAGTGGTCATCGATATGATCGATTTGCTTGGCCACTATGTCCTGTTGTTGCTGGATGCTTCAGAGGATGCCTGGCAGGGTGATGTTTTTCTCGTTGATCTTGGCGACCTGTTCAGAAATACCCTGCACACATGAAAAAATAGATTGCATTATGTTAGAAGGGTCGGTGAGGAGGTTTTGGAGGGTGTCGAATTGACGTCTGAATTCCTCACCGACATTTAAAAAAGGGACCCCATATGCGGAAGGGTGGTATGGTTGGGGTCGAGGTGGAGGGGCGGTAGTGTCTTGCAGAAGAGACACTGATGATAGTCCCGCGAACTGCGTGGTGACTGTAGATGGGGTCACCAGCGGTGTCGGGGTGGTGGTGGATGAAAAAGGTGGTGAGAGTGGTGGGAGTGAAAATGTTGGGTGAAGATTGGTGGGAATGGAGGTGAAGGTGGTGAAGTCGGGCATTGAAGCTGAGAAGGGGATGTTAGAAGTGAAAAGGGATGAGTTAGGAAAAGGGGATGTGGACATTATTGTAGAGAATGATGGGAGAGTGGTGGATTGGGGAAGGGTGGATGCTGGTGGGGTAGAGGTGGAGGTTGTGGTGGTGGTGGGTGGTAGTGTGGAAGGGGTGGTGGAGGAGAGCTCAACATTCAGACTCCTAATAAAAGAGTCGATTGATGAGGTGGTTATGTTTTCTTCGGGGAGGGGTTCGACCTCTGGATGTGGCCTTGATGTTGGTGTCCCCGACAGCTGTTGTGCCTGCAACTGCCTTCTGGAAGGTCGTTTTATAGGTATTTTTGATGATCGAGCTGTCGGGGCTGTGATACTTAGCTTCGTCTGTCCTGCATTTGCTTTCTTTTCGGTTGTTTTAACCGAAGCTAAGAGTTGTGTAAGCTCCTCATCAGAGAAGAGGAGATTTTCTATGTCATAATTTGCGAGCTCCGGAAGCGGGAGGAGAGTTCTGGAAGATCTGACTGTAGGGCAGAAGATATAATATAACTTCGCATCCTTTTCCTTGATGATGTAGGAGTTCTTCAAGTTTTATTTGTTGGTTAGGATGTCGCCCTTTATCTGCTTGCATCTTTGTATAAGTCTATCCATCTTGAGATATTTGATGATGGATGTGATATGACCCCCCATGCAGATTTCTTTCCCCAGGGCATATGCGGATAGCTTTTGAATCATAAGACGTCCAATGTTGACTGGCATCCCATGTAGGACTGACTAGAGGACAAAAAGATCTAAAGTGATGACATTTCCGCCTTCTGTCCTGGGGAAGAATGCGCCGGTAAGAATTTTATGTAGTGTGCGCACTAAACCAGATTGTATATTCGAGGGTTTGCATGTTTTTGCATCGTAGTTGGGGATTCCTTTCAAGGACTTATAAAAGTTATGTCTGTTGAACTGGGAATTCTCAGTTCCAACAGCTTTGGCTTTCTTGAGCTGCTCCTGGTTGTCTATAAAAATTTCGTTTAGCATGTTTTCTGTGATGACAACCTTGCTGCCAAAGAGTTTAGTGACCAGCCTACGGTCACCTCTGTCCCTTGATCTATCCATGATGTCGACGGCTTCTTTAGCAAGGAAGGTGAAGAATTCAGTAGTAGGCTCGATAAAAGAGGGTTTGGGAACACAGTTTTGAAAGATTTGCATTGTCAAGAAGTGTGAGGATTCTATCATAAATCCCCATTTTAGTAGTACGCTTGAGCAAACGTACTTTGTGGGTTTGAGGATTTTGTCAGTGGATTGGATGGTGTGGATGAAAAGGTTTTCTGGTGGTGGTGCGGTGGTGGTGGTAATTGAGAAGACGGGGTTAGTGATGGTGGTGGTATAAGGGGGAGGGGTAATGGTGGTGGTAGTGGTTGGTGGGACATACCCAGCTAGGGTTTGTTCCCTTGCAGTAGCAGGATGAACTTGCTTCCTTGCCCGTTTCTTTTGTTGTTGAGTTGTAGCGGCTTCCTGGGCCTTCCTCTCCCCCTTACTCTTTGTGGTGGGGGATTCTGCCTCAGGATTCGGCTCATATTATGAGCCTTCATCATCATCGATAGAAATTTCTTCTACTTCTTCTTCAGATGCCTCGGCTAGGCATTTGTTGATGCGGTCCATTTCGCACAGAACCGCCATGATTTTGACATTTGGAGGGGCCTTTCCAGTCGCGTTGTAGTTATCTATGATCTTTTGAAGCTTGGCTCGGTCCGCTATGAGTTCCTCTGGTGTCCAGAAGGGAGCATCCTCACATCCGGTTGGTTGCTTTGTTGGTGATGCCATTACTGAAAGTAAGATAATCATGTGTTAGAAAGAGAAGTTTATTTAAAATAAAAGATGTGTTTATGTGTTTTTATTAAAAGCAAGTGATTTTAAAAAGACCAAACGGTTTCGGGACCGTTTGGTTCCAAATGGTTTGAAGACCGTTTGGCCTCAAACGGTTTTGAGATCGTTTGGTCCCAAATGGTTTCGAGACCGTTTGGTCCCAAATGGTTTGAAGATTGTTTGGTTCCAAACGGTTTGAAGACCGTTTGGTCCCAAACGGTTTGAAGACCGTTTGGTCCCAAATGGTGTGAAGACTGTTTGGAAGGTAGAGCATCGGGGAACAGCAGGCGATGAAGACGATGATAAGCACGATTAGCGTGACGGTGATAGTGGCGGTGCCGAGAAGGCTGACTAAGGGAGCTACTGAGGCGAAGAAGACGTTGGCTAAGGTGAAAACGGCGGTGGTATAAAGATGGAGTCGCCGACGACGCGGTGGGGTGGGTTACCTTGCGGCTGTCTGAGGAGGTGATGAAGGCATTGCAGCGATGTGGGCAAGGTAGTGCAAGCGGCGGCGCGCAAGGGGGGTGTCGGTGATGGTGGCGGAAGGAAAGGTTGCTAGAAGCGCGGGAAAGAAGAATAGGGGCGATGGAACAGCGATTGCGCAAGGGTTTCAGAAGGCTCAGGAGTCGAAAGAAAAAAAGAAGGAGGGTGGGGGGTTATATTTATAGGATTCGGGGGGTTGACCTCACAAAAACCCTAGCTCAAATAGTTTAGGAACCGTTTGGCTCCAAACGGTTTCAGGACCGTTTGGCTCCAAACGGTTTCAGGACCGTTTGGCTCCAAATGGTTTGAAGACCGTTTGGGAGGGTTGTTATTTTGATTTTTGTATTTTTGTTTTGGTTATGTGAATTTTTATATTTTTCGGAAAGACAAACCTAAGTTAATGAGAAGAATAGAAAATAAAAGAAGAAACTCAGATCTTGGGTTGCCTCCCAAGTAGTGCCTGGGTTTTACGTCGTTGGCTCGATGAAGCTGAGATGTTTTTATGCTCATGTTGTGGCGTCTCTAATTTCAATGTTCTGTCTCGGCATTTTATCTGCTGAAGTGTAGTATTTTTTCAATCGATGGCCATTGACCGTCCTTTCTCCTCTGTTATTGTCGACAATTATGACAGCTCCAGTTGGGTATATATGCTTTATGGTGAAGGGCCCGGACCATTTTGTTCAGAGTTTTCCAGGGAACAACTTGAGCTTGGAGTTGAAAAGGAGTACTTTGTCACCGATGGCGATGTCTTTCCTCTTAAGATGACCATCATGCCACATTTTAGTTTGCTCCTTATAAATCCTGGCACTTTGATAAGCGGTCATTCGGAGCTCCTCTAGCTCCTGTAACTGGATTTGTCTGTTTTGTCCGGCACTTTTAAGATCAAAATTTAGTTGTTTGATGGCCCACCAAGCTTTGTGTTCCAGTTCTACTGGAAGATGGCATGACTTCCCATATACTAAGCAGAATGGGGTTGTCCCGATTGGTGTTTTATAGGCTGTTTGATAAGCCCAAAGGGCATCGGGAAGCTTGGTGGACCAGTCAGTGCGGTTTCTATTGACTGTTTTTTCTAGGATCGCCTTTAGTTGTCTATTTGATACCTCAACCTGACCACTGGTCTGTGGATGGTAAGGCATGGCTACTTTATGATTGACTCCGTATTTTTTCAACAGGGCTTCAAAACTTCGTTCCAAAAAATGGGTCCCGCCGTCTGATATGGCAGTTCTGGGGACTCCAAATCTGCGGAAAATGATATCTTTAAATAATTTAGTAACTGGTTTGGAATCACTGGACACAGTGGGTATAGCTTCGACCCATTTTGAGACATAGTCCACCGCTACCAGGATGTAGGAGAAACCATAGGAAGAAGGGAAGGGGCCCATATAGTCTACCCCTCACACGTCAAAAAGTTCAATTTCTTGCCACATTGTGAGGGGCATTTCATTCCTTTTAGATATGCTGCCAGAGAATTGACATTTGTTGCAAGATTTCACAAAATCATAGGAGTCCTTTGCTATGGTTGGCCAGAAGAAGCCTGATTGTAGAACCTTTATAGCAGTTTTCTTTGCACTCATGTGCCCCCCCGTGGGGCCTGAATGGCAATGCTCTAGGGCGGGGGTAATATCTTCTTCCGGTAAGCAGCGACGGAAAAGTCCGTCAGCACATAGGTGAAAGAGGTAGGGTTCATCCCAATAATATTGCTTTATATCGTGGACGAATTTCCTTTTATCATGGTAGGAAGTGGAGGGGTGAATGAATGTTGTAGCTAGATAATTGACAATGTCTGTATACCAAGGGAATCCATGGGTAACCTTCATTAATTGGTTGTCTGGAAGAGAGACTCGGTTAGGGATTTTATTTTCATCTTCAACTTCAATACGACTGAGATGGTCGGCTACGACATTTTCCACTCCGCTTTTATCTTTAATTTCCAAATCGAATTCCTGAAACATCAACACCCAGCGGATAAGTCTGGGTTTGGCATCTTGCTTCTGAATTAGGTATCGTATGGTTGAGTCGTCAGTGTAGACGATGACCTTAGATCCAATCAGATAGGAGCAGAATTTCTCGAATGCATAGATGACAGCTAGGAACTCCTTCTCTGTAGTAGTGTAGTTCTTCTGTGATTCATCTAACATTTTAGATGTGTAGTAAATTACATAAGGTTTCTTGTCGATCCACTGTCCTAATACGGCCCCTATGGTGTAATCGTTGGCGTCGCACATGATTTCAAATGGTTGCGACCAATCTGGGGCTCTCAGTATAGGTGCAGAAATTAAAGCATTTTTGAGAGTTGAGAAACTTTGCAAGCATTCTTGGTTAAAAATGAACTCAGTGTCTTTGGTCAGGAGTTGGGTCATGGGTTTTGCTATTTTTTAGAAATCTTTGATAAATCTTCTGTAAAACCCCGCATGACCCAAGAAAGCACGTACTCCTTTTATATCTTTCGGTGGCGACAGCTTCGAGATAACATCCATTTTTGCCTTATCGACCGCAATCCCTCTGTCACTCGCTCTGTGCCCGAGGACGAAACCTTCAGTTACCATGAAATGGCATTTTTCCCAATTCAGTATAAGGTTCGTTTCCTCACATCGTTGTAAAACTTGTCCAAGGTTGATTAGACAGTTATCGAAAGAATCTCCATAAATTGAGAAATCATCCATGAACACTTCCATTATGGATTCTGTTAATCCTATGAAAATGGCGGACATACACCTTTGGAAAGTAGCGGGTGCGTTACACAACCCGAAAAGCATTCTTCTAAAAGCATAGGTTCCAAAAGGGCAGGTGAAGGTAGTTTTCTCTTGGTCTTCCGGGTGTATGGGTATTTGGTAGATCCCGGAATAAGCATCTAGATAGCAGAAGTATTTCTGACGGGCTAAACGTTCTAGGACCTCATCGAGAAAGGGCAGAGGGTAGTGATCTTTCCGTGTGGATTTGTTTAATTTTCTATAGTCGATGCACATCCTCCACCCCGTCACCGTCCTGGTGGGTATTAACTCATTTTTTTCATTAAGCATAACAGTAGTGCCTCCCTTTTTAGGAACTACTTGGACGGGGCTGACCCATTGGGAGTCAGAGATCGAGTAGATTATGCCGGCTTTCATTAATTTGAGGACTTCAAGGCGAACCACTTCTTTGAGATTAGGGTTCAGCTTCCTATGATGTTCGCGTGATGGCTTAAATTCTTCGACCATGGGTAGTTTGTGCATGCATAGGGCTGGATTTATGCCCGTCAGGTCAGTTATCTTATACCCAATGGCCTTTTTGTGTTTCTTCAGCTCATCCAGAAGCCTTTCTTCCTAGTCTTCTGTTAGGGTGGAACTGATGATAACCGGACATAATTTTTCCTCATCCAAGAAGACATGTTTAAGTCCCATGGGTAGAGTCTTCATCTCAGGAGCCTTAGGTGACTATGTTGCTTCTAAAATGGTGACAACCTTGAGTTCCTCAAAGGTGACCGTCAGTGCTTCTTTGGCCTTTTCTAAGTGTTGCAGACATTGTTGAACCAATTCATTTGTAGAGAATTCGGCTTCTGGGTTGGTTAGAACATTCTCTAACTTGTCTGATGGCTCAGATATTTCTAATTGAGACATTTGTTGTATTGCGTCTAAAAGAAAGACCTCCTCTTGAATGTTGGGGCCTTTCATGCTGTTGAGCACTCGGAATTGAATTGCTTCTTTTCTGAGTCTTAGAATGATGGTGCCAGCTTCAACATCAATAAGCGCCCTAGCTGTGGCGAGGAAAGGTCTGCCAAAAATTATCGAGTATCTCAGATCTTCCTTGATGTCCATGATGACAAAGTCGTACGGGACATAGGCATCTTTGCCTATCCAGACTGGAATATCTTCAATAATTCCAAGAGGTGCGGTGATGGTAGAGTCGGCTAACTGAATTGTCATTGTTGTAGGTAGCAATTCGGTGAAACCTAATCATTTGCACATAGAATAGGGCATAATGGATATGCTGGCCCCTAGGTCAGCTAATCCCTTTTTGGTTGATGCATTTCCAATACAGCATTGAATGCCGAAGGAACCTGGGTCCTTCTTTTTCTTTGGCATTTTGTTGAGGATGATATCGGAGGTAGTTTGGGCAAGTTTGACTGTTTCTTGTTCCTCAGTGATGTACTTTCTTGATAATAGAGTTTTGAGGTATTTGACCCAAGTCGGTACCTCAGAGAGAGCATCGAGGAGTGGGATATCGATGTAAAGTTTCTTCATTGCCTCCTTGAATTTTTGGAACCTGGCATCCGTTTTCGTTTCTCACAGTCTTCCCGGATATGGGATCCTTGGTTTATACTGCAAGATTTCTGGCTCTGTGGACACTTGTTCATTTTCTTTACCCTTTGCGCCCTCTGTGGACTTCTCCATTCCTAGCTTCGAGCTCTCATTTGGCATAAATGCAGGTGTATCATCATCATCAAGAGTGATCCTTGTAGTTTCATGAAGGGTGCGTCCAGATCTTGTAGTAACAGCATTCAACTGTTCAGGCCTATTCTGTCCATGTCTAGGGTTCGATTCGGGCTGCCCTGCAAATGTGCCTGCTGGAGGCTTCAGTTGTGTAGCAATTTGGGCTAGTTGAGCTTCTACTGCCTTTTACTGAGCTTGTTGATTAGCGAGCATAGTTTGTTGGGATTGCAGCATCTGCCTTATCAAAGTCATCTCATCTTCTGGCTGAGAAGGAGTATTTTTCTGAGGAAGTTGTTGTTGTCCTTGTTGTGGTTGTTGCGGAGGCAGCGCTAACTGAGGTTGCTGCAACTGAGGGTGCAGCTGTGGATGTAGAGGAGGATGAGTATAGTGATAGTAGGCGGATGGATTCCTGGGGTAGTTGGATCTCGGGAAGTTATTTCTGGGGTTCCCCTGATTTTGATTGAAGTTGCTTGGGAATCCTGGTGGCATCCTACTGGAGGACCCACCCTGCATCTGGTGTTGTGGATTTGCAGTCCCAGAAGGGTTCCTGTATTGAAATCATGGGTGGTTTCTTGGTTGGTTAGGATTATAATAAACTTGTCCAAGAATGGAATGAATAGAATTGACTTGTTCTGGCAATTGCTCTTCAGGCTGTTCCATGATTGGTTCGAACTGTTGTGGTGGTGGATGTATATCCATCATCACATTGTAAAGCAAACTGCATGAAAGAGTTGGATGATCAGATGCATGGCAGGCTTCACAGGTTCCTGTGGCAACTTTGACCTGTTGGACCTGAGGGTTTTTCTTCTTGTCAAATTCTCCAAGAGAAGTTTCAAGAGCTTGTTGCTTATGAGCTATGGTCTTTAAGGCTTCAGCAATAGCCTTCATCTCCATTGCTTCTTTGGCTTTATAGACCTTGAGGAATACTTTTCCAGCTGATCGTCCCCGGTTGGACTGATTCTCAGCTCCGAGTGTGACTATTTTCCAGGCATCCTCGTAGTTCTTTCTCATAAAATTTCCTCCATATGAGGAATCTAGAAACTACTTGATGTCATCACTCACTCCCCTATAGAATGTTTCCATTAGTTGGTTTTGGGAGATGTCGTGATGAGGACACTTTCGCAGAAGCTCTTTGAACCTTTCCCATGCTTCAGCAAGCGATTCTCCGGGAAGTTGAGAGAAGTGATTAATCTGCCCCCTAATCTCATAAGTTAGTGAAGGGGGAAGAACTTCTCCAGGAACTTTTCTTCCAGGGGAGCCCATGTGGTGATTATTGGCTCCCTGTCAAGCGAGTTATACCAGCTCAGAGCTCTCCCAGACAGAGTGAAGTGAAACAGATGCAGCATTATTGCGTCGAAGGCAATTCTGGCCTGTGGGACCAGTCAGCACAGTGCCTTGAACCTCTTCAGATGATCCATACAGTCATCTCCAGAACCTCTAGAGAATGAGATGTCCTGCATGATCTGAATCCATTGGGTTCGGATCTCAAAGTTGGGTATGTTGATGATCGGAGGTCGAACCGGATGGTTGTCTTTGTAGTTCTTGGGGACATCATAATCCCTCAAGTGCTTGTTCCTTAGTTCCAACTGAGCAGCTTGGTTTGCTGCCTCATTTTCAGCTCGGATGCGGGCATGTTCTTCTGCACAAATCTTCGCTTGAATCTGAGCATGAGTATCAGCGATGAGTTGTGCTCTTTGAGCGGCGATGGCGGCGTTGACCCTCTCCATCACCAATGTATCCTGGCGTTGATCTTCAACCATTTGTCTGGCTCTTTGGCGATTGAGTCTGATGTGGCGATGGAAGCTTCTCTCTACCTCAGAGTCGTACTCTGTATCAGGGGAGAATCCAAGGTTATGCGATGATCACATACACATTTTCTACCTGAGTAGAGAAAAGAATACACCTTTTAGATGCTGCCAAAGATATAGTGAATTCAAGAAGATATGGATTAATGATTAAAAAGAAAGTGTAAAACCCTAACCAACTAGCAAGATACTAAATGAAATTAAAACGTTTTGTTGTCCCCGGCAATGGCGCCAATTTTTGATGGAGCTTCCACTTACGTGGAATTGCATGCACCACTAAAAATCCTAAAGATGGTAAGTCTTTAAGTTTAGCCTTGCTTATACTAGATAGAGAACTCCACCCACGTATGCTAAGATACGTGGAAGTCTTATCGTAGTATAGTTAAGGGTTGAATCCACGGGACAATTGTCTTGTTGGGAGCAACAAGATGGAAAACGTTGGAATTTCACTTAATCACTTAATAGTGGTATTTAAATCAAAAGGTTGGTTTGGTTGTTTTTAGACTAAGAGCAAGTAAAATAAAGCAAGTAAATTTAAGGATGTTAAACAATGATAAGAAATCACTAGGGTGTGATCGGTTTTTCACCGCCACTACACATGGATCAAGACATGCAAAGTAAAAAATAACCTACAACAAGAGTTTAGTCAGTTAGTATCTTTTTAGATTTAGTTTCCTTTCGGAGAACTAACTACGAGAAGTGTGAGAATGTTGAAAAGTCAGCCATCCCCGAACGAATGGTCAACTACTTTGCACCATTCCCTTCGCAAAGTGTGTTCCTCGACTCATCAAGGTTTTACTTTCATACGTCAACAGATTCCATTTCATAGTATGAAAGTACAACGATGGGAGTGAGTTTACTCCACTTCTTGAAAGACACTCCTAGATACCAAAACAGATGCATGGTGGATACATGCACCAAGAACCAACATTCAAACGAGTTTCGAATCTAGTAGTAAAAACGTAGACAATTCATACTAAAAGATAAAAGATAACACAAGTTGGTGATCAAGCAACAGGCATTCATTAAACGTTTGATGTTGAACTGAAAAGGTAACATCTCTATATTGCAAACTATGGATTACATTATATGAGATGAAAACATGGGTAGCGGGGCTACTCCCCGCACCCCAGTGAGAGAGACTACTCGCTCATAGCTAGGACAAAGAAGTAGGCAAGAAGAGAGAGAGAGAGAACATCATCCCCACGAAAGAGAGAGGGAACTCAACCCCTTGGAGAGAGAGAGAGACGATCTTCTAGCTTCACAGGTTGCTTGATGACGAGGTCCCCTCTTCCCACCTTCTTTGGTAGAGAGAGAGAAAGCAACTTCAAGATGGAGTGTGGATCTCAGACCGGCAGCCCCTGGGCGGAGGATGGAAGTTGGATTTGCTCTGGAGTGATAGAGGCAGCCTCTGGACGTCTGAAAACTTCCTCCCTTTTAGAGGACCCTTGGGGTCTTATTTATAGGCCTTAAGTGAAGTCTAAACGGTTTGAGGACCGTTTGGACCTCAAGACCGTTTGGACCTCAAGACCGTTTGGATCTCAAGACCGTTTGGGCTTCAAGACTGTTTGGACCTCAAGACCGTTTGGACCTCAAGACCGTTTGGACCATGCGGTCTTGGGACCGTGTGACTTCATGCGGTCTCGGGACCGGTTGGCTTCATGCGGTCTTGGGACCGTGTGACTCCATGCGGTCTCGGGACCGATTGGCTTCATGCAGTCTTGGGACCGATGGGCTTCATGCGGTCTTGGGACCGTGTGACTCCATGCGGTCTCAGGACCGATTGGCTTCATGCGGTCTTGGGACTGTGTGACTCCATGCGGTCTCGGGACCGATTGGCTTCATGCGGTCTTGGGAACGTGTGACTCCATGCGGTCTCGGGACCGATTGGCTTCATGTGGTCTTGGGACCGTGTGACTCCATGCGGTCTCAGTTGCTGGCATATTCATTTATGCTGGTCGACGTTTTGTTCGTCGGCTTTTTAGGTACAAATTGAAAAGGACAAACAGTAAAGTGGCATATTGTGAAATTAAGAAATAAAGTGCCAGGAGGATAGTTAGAATAGAGTCCAGATGTAGATAGAAGTTATCAATCCAAGTTTTTGAAAAAGGTATACAAAGTTTTATTTTATACAGCTTTTCAGTATAGTCTTGGTAGAATTTAGTAATTATTATTGATTATTTGTCGAATCGTTGATCCGGGAAATTGGGATAATGACTCTGCCCTCTTGGTCTCCCTTAATTGGGGGTTATCGAGAGATGGGGTGGTTATATTTGGTATCAGAGCACTGGTTCCTCATTTAATCTTTAGTAATTATTAAATTTTACAAATTCCATAGAACCGAGGGAGTTATTAGAGGATTTTATGAAAGACATAGGTGTCTAGAAAAGGATCACATCTGGGGGCTGGCAATATTTTATTCCACACCGCTAGACAGAATACGAGGACTCCCAGATCTATGTGACTGCCTGGCCAATATCTTAGGATTTGACTCAAAATAAGATACCTTTAGGACTCTCTCATCTATTTTTGTCCCTTCTCAACCCTAATTCTATTAAGATCATAAGGTTTAGGGTTCTCTCTCTCCTCCTCACCCTCTAGAGGATAGGGTATGCATGATAAGGTTAAGGAATCCTCCACCAAAATTAATGAAAAGCATGTAAATAAGATGTCATAGATGTAAGCTTAATAGTTTAAGCATAAACTAAAGAATAGTTGCATGCTTAGGTCGTATGACGTGTTGTCATGCCCTTAGGAGAAACCTAAGGTTAGACCCTTTGGTCAGGAGAATGAGTAGAGAGTTGGTCTTGGAGGTAGATATCTCCATTAAAGGTAGAAAACTGGCACATCCTCTGAGGATGATGCTAACCCTAACCCTAAGTGGTGGTTAGAGAGGGATGGCATGATTAGATGTATGTCATGGTAGACCATGTGTGTGGGTGGACATGCATTTGGTTTAGATTTGTAGGTGTATTGGAAATGTGGGATGTACCATCTCTACTCTTGGAATGGGAAGAACTCTGTATTTGGACTACAGCCAAATGCTTATTTCCTCTTGTTATGGGAGTGAGAGATTGGACAGTACGCATGCCATACACCAAGAATAAAGATGATGTGAGTGGAAGCATTGCTATGATGCACGAGGATAGAGATAATAACATACCCTTATGGAGTGTATGATGTGTGGATGTTGTACAAACACCAAGAGAACTTAGGTAGTCATCGTATGAGGTTGTTTTTATCATGAGCTATGTGGAATTTATGAACTATACAAGGTAGAGTTTGATGAGCTCTGAGTTCCCTAGATGAAGATAGACTTAGAGTCTGAGATGAGATGATAAGTGGAATACATGAAGGCGTATGTCTTCAACATTACCTAACACATAAGGATGTGAGGTGGTAATGGATGCTCTTATTGAGAGGTAGCTATCTAGTTTAGCTAGTGGATAGGCTGGAAGAGGTGGTTAGGTGAACCCTAAGTTTGTGAGACATGTTTGGCTAACACTCAGAGGTAACGAGATCTTTGATTGAGTTAGTGGTTGCTTAGTTAGCCAGCCTAGGGCTTGTCGTGATGGTAGGATGGTTGTAGAACCTCAGATGTACTTTTATGGAAAAGAAGGTGATGAAACCCACGACTAGAGTGTTTTAGAATTTTGAGGAATCAACCTCGAGAAACCATGACATACAGGAGATCATGATTTTAAGTTCACCATACACCACGGTACTACTAAGATAATAAGTAGTAGTGGTACTTTAGATGCCTAAGAAGTGTACGGAGTTGCATGTGGCTTGTCGCAATGCATGCCAGGAGGTAAAGGATGAACACCAATAACCCATTGAGTTGATATAGAGGATAAAGAGTCCCTGAGAGGGAATGGGATTTCATCTCTATGGATGTTGTGGTAAGTCTTCCATGGACCAAGGAAGGTCAAGATGCAATATGGGTTATGGTAGATTGCCTTAACTAGATGACATAATCTAAGAGAAAGAGAGAGTATTGTCAAGGGACAAATCCAGTTGAACTACATGTTAGAGAGAGAGATGGTTCAACTACACCATGATGTGAGTTTAAAGGTTCTTGATTATGACCTAAAGATTCACATCCATGCGGTGGAAGTAGGTACATGAAGAACTCAATGTTAGTACAGTTTATCACCCCTAGCTAATGGTTAGCATGATCTAGACTAGAGGGTCTGATGAGAGTGTGTGTGCTCATTCAGGGTGATATATGGGGACAGTTCTCATCCTATGAAAGTTGTGATGATAAACACCATAGCCGGTATCGGGATGTAAGAAGCTCTGAAGGGAGGTTGTGTCAGTCACTGCTTCACTATGATGTTGTTGGTGAGAGGGCCTTGTGAAGGTCAGAGATACCACAGTGTGTGCAGATGAAGTCGCTTTGATCATGCGATGGTCGAGAAAGCCTAGGGGCGACATGAATCATGAGTTAATGCAAAGCAGACTGACATGTAGTTCACTATGGGAGAATATGTGATATGATAATCCGACCCATCTGAGATATATCTGAGAAAGTTGAGTCCCTGATACCTGGGTCCATTCAATATGGATTGGTGGAGATGCTTGTGTG
Organism: Alisma plantago-aquatica; assembly: GCA_963693085.1. Classification (NCBI taxonomy): domain Eukaryota; kingdom Viridiplantae; phylum Streptophyta; class Magnoliopsida; order Alismatales; family Alismataceae; genus Alisma; species Alisma plantago-aquatica. Next base: position 1,116,814,771 of record OY856412.1, read on the forward strand.
TATCCTTACCCCCAGGATAACGTGATGTATGATGTGTTCCACGAGTCCGATCTAGAGCACTATGTGAGGTACCCAAGCCATGTGCTAAGCCATAAACATATTTAGCTTTGAGAGAAGCTGAAATGTCCTGAGTCACCTATAAGGCTACAAGATACAATGGTGACAAAGAACTCGAATGTAAGAATATAAGATGATAAAGGTTCTTGGGAAGCACCATGGAGAGGGTGAAGCCACATAAGAGCCATGATGGAAATGAGAAAGTCTTATCCTGCTTGTTTGTATGTTTGATGGAATTTTGAGGGCAAAATTCCTATAAGAGGGGAAGGATGTTACAACCTCAATTTTGCATTTGTTTTCATAATTGAAATGTAAAGATTTTGTGAATTTGGGCTTGATTAAAAGGTGTATGTTTTGCTTCAAAGGATGGATTTCTTTGCAAATATCCCTTTTGATAGGAATTTTGTGATTCCTATTATTAGATTAATCCATTAATGGATATAAAAGAGAAGAAAGGAAGAAGAGTCCAAATAATAGGAAAAAGATACAAGATAATGAACATTAAGCAAAGTATTTATAAAAATACATAGAAATCTCTGGAAAGTGGCATTAATGGCCAAAATCGAATAAATTTCATTATACGTGATATCTAATGAAAGAAATAGGAAAGAGGAAAAAGGAAATGAAAAATAATGAGAAATCCTTGAAAAGGAATCTTTTAATAAAGAAGTAAGAAAGATAATGAGAAATAATGGGTGTAGATGCATCTAGAAGGATAATAAGTATCCTTAAAAAGGATTTTCTAAATATTAGGATTACTTGGGGTTCAAGGAGTCCAAGATAGCTAGATAATGGTTGGAGGAAAGAGAAAATAACCATTTAATGGATTTGACTAATTAGTAACTTGCCTATGAAGAAATAGTTCTTTTCTTTTGGAATTTCGGATTCAAACTTGACATACAAGTGGATAAAGGTAAGAGAGAGAAACCCTTAAAATTTGGTTGAAAAATAATGCACAATTTCCAAGTTATGCAATTTACAAAATATACTAAAGTGTCGACATTAATTGCATAATAATCATGAGTCACGATTTATCTGGGATTAAATCCCAATTTTCTTGATTTTCGGGTTAAGTGTGACCGTTGGATCGGCGATCCAACGGCTGGGAGTGAATCCCAGTCTCACGGGGACTTGCTTGCGTAGAGTCCACCTGTGAGATCTTTAATCGAAATATTTCTCGAAAAGGAAAGGAAAGCTTGGAGCGAGAAGAGCTCCATTAGATTTGGGAGGTTGTTCTGAAGCCATCCAACCTGATTTATGGGTAGGTTCGTCGACGAGAGCAGAAGTCCTAAAATCACGGGACTGATCAGATGACCCTACATATAGGGGAAGGCTCACGAGGGCACCAGCGTGTCAACTCCCAACCATAGAACTCTCAGAGAAAGATGAGGAGTGTTTCAACAAGTTCGATTTGAGAAACCATCTTGACCTACACCCTCATCATCTAGTTGACCTCGCCGGAGCACCGGTGACTAGTTGGTGGTGAAGGCGCAGCGTGGAGGAGAAATTGACCCCCTAGGCGAGTCCGCGTGGTGAAGGTGGAGCTTGCGGGCCAGTTGGTTTGTGTATAGGTGGTTGAAAGCTCAGAGTCAACTACCAGGTAGATTGTGGGTTGTTGCTCACTTTGGCGTGAGGAAAAAGATGACCGCCTAGTCATTTACCAAAATACCCCTCTGCCACCATTGTTCAGATAAGGGCTTTTCTAAATTTCATTTCTTTCCAAATCGGGAGAGGCACGCAATTGTGGATCGTTGGATCCAGTGTGATCTAGCAGATCATCGATCCAACAACCAACATTTTTCTAGAAATAGCGGATAATTCAAGTTAATGACTTTTCTTGCAAAAATCATAACTATTGCTAGAAAACTCTAATGAATAAACTTTATGTATGAAAGTTGATCATAAAAATGCGAGGAATGCAATAAAAATATAATTAAAGCCTATTCTTCTTACAATTCAAAAAGTAGTGCAGGATATCAACTTTAATACATTAATGATTAAGAAACCCTAATTTAAGATGATTAATGTATTGAGAAGGGTTATGTGGATGATTAAAGTTGATATTAACCAGTTGATAATAAAAAGACGCATTAGATCTAAAAGGATGAACTTTATGCGTAATTTTATTAATTTAGGGTTCCATGTACATAAATAAGCTTTAATGGGCCTTGAAACCCTAATGTTAGTAATTATGTTTCTTAATGACTTTAATTATTAAAATTCATGTATAAAGTAGAGATTTGATGGTTCTAAGCTATTTTGAGTATAAAAGTTTGTGAATGAATACCCTTAATTTAGTAATTAGGGTTTTCTAGTGGATTAATGTGGAATTAATGATAAATAGAGTTCATTTATGAATTAGACTATATGAAAGATGAGTTGTCAATTCAAACTAAAGGTGATAATTGAGTGTAATGATCTTGAAATAACTTAGAAGGATAAAGATGGTAGTGTAAAAGAGTATTAAACGTGATAAAAGTATTATAGAGGCTAAAACCCTAAGGTTGGCCTAGAAACCCTAAGGTGGAATCCAAGTCAATCTTGAGTGTGTTTTGGATAAACTATAACACTTGGATGTTATGCATTAATTTTAGGATATTGTTGATTGCTTGTTTGATTGTTCCCTATCATTATTGCTTGGACATCAAGATGCTCTGGATCAGGTATGTGGTTAATTATGGTTAATCGCACTAGTTTTTTGAAGGTTTTCAGGATGATTAATTGCATTAGATGCAACCTATCAGTTTGGATGTTCATACTTGCAATCATAAAGTCACTATGATTATCACAATTATGATATAAGTGTGTATTCTCGCACCTACATGCCACCCCATGGATGATGCAAAAAGGTCAAGCCCAATAGGGAAGACAATGGGCACCACGAGAGGTGACCCTAGACACCAAGATCAGGATAGAGAAGTTAGTCTTTATTGCATGACTAATGGGCACCATGAGAGGTGACCCCAGGCACCAAGCTCATGATGGAGAAGGTGGCCTTAAGTCATTGATAAAACAGAAACCCTAAAGGGGGCATTCCAGGGTTAGGGCAAAAGCTGTGGAGAATGTCACATTGAAAGTATAAATTGACTTGTTAATTAACTTGATTGTGATATTTAGATTGTTAGCCATATATGTGAAATTTTGGTTGTCCCCACATACTGTAATATTCATTTATGTTGACCTACATTTTGTTTGGCAGTGTTTTAGGTACAAATTGAAAAGGACAAACAGTAAAGTGGCATATTGTGAAATTAAGAAATAAAGTGCAAGGAGGATTAGTTAGAATAGAGTCCAGATGTTGATAGAAGTTATCAATCCAAGTTTTTGAAAAAGGTATACAAAGTTTTATTTTATACAGCTTTTCAGTATAGTCTTGGTAGAATTTAGTAATTATAATTGATTATTTGTCGAACCTTTGATCTGGGAAATTGGGAAAACAGCTCTGCCCTCTTGGTCTCCCTTAATTGGGTGTTATCGGGAGGCGGGGTCATTACAAGTTAGGTCAGACATTTTGTATCCTAATGCCTTTTATCTCTTCCTCAATTATTTCAACAACCTATCTTCTTACTCAGTTGTGAAATCTACATTAACAATGATTGGTCAAACCATTTTTGCATCTAGGATGACATATTTTAGCCCCTCGGGTAGGGGCTTCAATTATGGCGTTGCGAGTTCCTTTTCTTCTTCTTCAATGATACATACATGTTTATGATCTTCAAAATCAGCCTCAGGGTCTTCTTCAGCATTGTCCAGGTGAAAAGGAATCTTCTCCACCTATTCATCGTTCAGCTCATGGGCATTATAATTGTTGAGTACTATCTCAAGAGGGTCTTTAGAAGTAGGTATCTCCTACCATGTTTGTTCCATCTTGTCATTACAATCAATGAGGAAGCATTTTTCACAGAAAGAGGGACCCTTGATACTCTTAAATACCCTAGCATCAATGTTAAAATTCCAGTCTCAATGTCAATGAAGGTTGTGTCAATTGCAAGGAATTGGCAAACAAAATTGAGGGTATAGAAAAGTCCTCTTTTGCTATCCATGATGAAAAAATCGTAAGGGACATATGATGTGGGATCCAGTATTACAAGTATATCCTCGAAAATCCCTATAGGGGTGGTCATAGAGGAGTATGTAACTTGAATCATTGTGTTAGTGGGTAAGATGTTGGTGGTGAACCCAAGCCATTTGCATAAACATTAGGGCATGATAGATATACTGCCCCAAGGTTGGGTAGACCTTTTTGGCATGTGGAGTCCCCAACAAAGCACAAGCCAAAAGATCTTGGATCTTTGGGTCTTTTAGGCATCTTGCTCTAGATGATGTCTATTGTTGTCCATGATAGTTTCATGGTCTCATACTCTTAGGCAATGTACTTGTGAGGGAGGAGCACCTTGAAGAAATTGAACCATGAGGGAATCTCTATCAGAGCATCAAGTAAATGGATATCAACATACAATTTATTCATTACTTCCTTGAACTTATTGAATCTCAAGTCTAACCTTGTTTCGGCTAGAGAGCTCTAGTAAGGGACTTGCAGTATGTAGACAGGCACCACTGGGATGGTAGGGGTGATGTATGTAGCTTGTGGTTCCTTCTTAATATTGGGTTTTTGCTCATTTTAGGGGAATATGTATCATTTTGATTTGGTTTATCAATTAGTAGTTCTATAGGTTCAACCATCTAGGTAACATCATCATAATCCTCATCTTTAAGAACCATCTTGTTGTTGGTTATTGTGGATGGTGGTCCCAGTATAACAAACCTAGAATGTTTTATCACATCCTTCAACTACTCCTCTTGATGTTTAGTTGTTTTTGGGTTGACCTGTAAATGAACATGTTGGAGTGTAAATGGTACAACAATCTTCAAGTTGATCCTCCACATATTTTTCATATGCTTGTTAGCTTGCTAGTTACTTATCAATACCATCCAATAATCATTGATCATTGACAAAAAGTATGTTCTACTGGTTTTCCTACCCTAGGAGAAGTTGTCCTTGGCTGTTGTAGGGTTTCTGACCTAAAAAGTAATGGTTTACTTGATTAAAGTTGTTGTTGTATTGTCCAGGGTTGATTTTGTTTTTGTGGTAGTTTTCATTCTATTAGAAACCAAGAGGACCCCAAACATAGTTTGATTTAGTCTTATATTGAACTAATGTGTGTTCTTCTCTGTTTGGATTCCATATTGGAAGCCTAGATGGTTCCTTGATCCACGGGGATTATAGTATCCTTGTCCTAGATTAAAGTTGATAGCATTGATTTCTTCAATGATTTGGATATTGTTGACCTGAGGTTGGTGCATGTTCAATATGGCTTGGTAGAGTTGTCACATTCTAGACTTGTGTGCCCCTCTGTAGTGTAAATCAGAAGACTTCCTAGGTTGTCTTATCCTGATAGGAGGATTGACCTCTCTACCCATACCTCTGGAAGGATGACTTGAGGTTGTCTTGTTTAAGAGTATAAGTCTTCAAGGATTCAGCAATAGCCTTTAGATCAACCTTGTCCTTTGCCATAGTAACCTTGAGAATTTATGGCTTGCATGATGAACCCCAATTATCTTGGTTCTCTACTCCCTTTCTCACTTTTATTGATGTACTATAAAATATCTACTGCATGAAGTCTCTGTTAGAAATGACGTCAAGAAATTGTTTGATGCCATCATTGACTCCCCTTTAGGGTTGCTCAATAAGATGTGTAGAAGGTATATCATCCTAAGGACATTTACAAAGAGCTCATTGGACTATTCCCATGCTTCAAAGAGGGTTTTGATTGGAGGTTTTTCAAATTGGGTGATATACCCTCAGATCTGGTAGGTGAATGAAGGTGGGAAGAAATTATCCATAAATTTGTTCTGAAGTTCATCCCAAGTGGTGATGTTTCCATCATCTAGTGAGTTGTACCACACCCTAGATTTTCCAGTGAGGGAGTAGTAGAATAGTCATAGCTTTTTGGCTTTATGAAACATGACTATTTGCTTCCTCATACCATATAGGACTTGCAAACTTCTTTAAGTGGGCATGTATGTTCTCACTGGATATTTTCGCAAAAATTTTGTTTTGCACTATCATCACCCATTGTGTCATGATTTTGAAGTTGTTTGCATTAATGGCGGGTCAGATGGCTCGATAGTGAATGTATGCATCTTTATAAATAGAGAAATCTCTCAGATTTATTTTTGAATTTGTGTCTTTAGTTTATCATAACTCTACTTACACAATGGCTCTAGCTTCATCCATGAGTCTATCTCTTTGTGCAACAAGAGCAATTCAACTCTACAGTTTATCTCCTTGGCATTCATCTTGTCTTGGCATTCATAAAGAAGCATGTTGTTGATCTCCTTTTCATTCATATTGGCTTGGAATTCATGAAGAATCTTGTTGTTGATTTCCTTGTCATTTGTCTTGGCTTGGCATTTATAGAGAAGCATGTAGTAGGTTCATTCCCTCTCAAAGTCAAAGTCTAGTATGAAATTGGTACTAGAAGAGTATCACATGCAATAGATATGTATATTGATAAAGGAACATTGTCGTGAATAAAATGATTCATTTGTACTTCAATTAGAAAAAAGTGGAATAGCATCAATTGAAAAGAAAAAAACCTAACTAATACAAGTTTGTTGAACTTTTCACATAAATATGTTGTCCTCAGCCACGATCCCAAGTTTGATGTAGTGATTATGGAACTAAAAGGTTCCCTAGGATGAAATCCTTAGGTTTTACCTTAACCCACATACGTGAATCCCACCCGCAAGTGGATGGATCTTACCATTGTATAGTTAGGAATTAAACCCAAAGAACAATGTTTATAGGAATTGACTTATCAAAGTAATATTTGGTGTATATGTCACATAAGTCAGTCTTTAGATGTGATTTCTATAAGGATATTTTTTATTTTTTATTTGATTGATAAAGTAAATTCCAATTTATTAATGAACTTTTAATTATTGAGGTTTTAATGTACATAAAGATATCCTTAACATGATTATTTTAAAGCCATCAGACTTCAAGTACATTACTTCAACATGTGATCTGAATGGATGCTAAGAAAAATATTTTTAAATGTCCCTAGTCAAGTATTATTAAGGATCGGACAACAATAATACATGTGAGGGTAGTATGTGTGGTGATCGGTGACCATGTATTATGGGTCATAGGTATTGGATACAAGACAAACACATAGGTACTTGTTGGAGAATAAGAGTACTAGATAGACCACCTTGAGAGTGATTTGTGGATCGTTATATGAGAGTCATAATTGACTCTCAAATGCAACAGAGGTGTTGCAATCCTTTGACCTAAAGTCACTATAATGATAATATGACGATCATCATGCTTTTACACTACCCAACGTGATCTTAAAGAAGGTTTCCATATAGGTAGTGATTGGGTGTGGTGGGAATCATGCTACACATTTTGATGATGTAGAAGGAATTTATCCTTCTTATATAACATGAGAGATATCCAAGGCCTCTTGATAAATGAGACTACAAAAATGCATGGACATGCTCATGTGAGTCAGTATAGGATACTAATCTCATATGTATCTTGCTACTCGACTTGGGGATCAAATAACTTAGATGGAATGTAATAGGGATGATGTTTCCATGCCTCTATCTCAATCTCAATATATGTGCCAAAAGGATTATACAGTATGGTAACATTGGTCATTGTTGGTTTAGTCTTGTCTGACTAATCCTACTACCTTGGTAGAAATTTAGTGTAGTTAGACATCGCTCATTTCTTATGGATCTTGATATTAATTAATAAATCCATTGGTAATATAGTATGGTGCCTATAGGGTTACACTCATAGAGATAGCTTGTAAAATGGTTGAATTGGACTATATTGTAACTATTATAATAAATCTAGGGACCTAAAGTGAGTTTTGAAGACCTAAATAAAACATGGAATCGGACTTAAGAAATAAGTTTCCATAAGTCGAGGATTCCACAACCTAGCCAAACACGGTTTAGGTAACCCTGGCTATCCATTCCTCTATATATATGATATGAGAGGAGGCTTTTAGGACACACACTAAATTATCTCATTGTTGACCCTAAGGTTTGAGAAACCCTAAGATAAACTCAAAAAGAGAAAGAGGTATAGGTAGAGATTAGCAACTCCGGTCATCTCCAAGCACTCGCATGGATATTGTGGAGATGACTTCACACAATAGATTCATTTTGGATGAGGATCTTCATCAACATCATGCAAATCAAGGTGATGATAGGACAAGGATATATGTCATAGGCATGGACAACATAATGATGTGATCTTCTAGGAACACAAACTGAGGAGAAGGTCTTCCCAAAACAATGACGCAATACACTTCCTAGTACGCATCTTGAGGTAGTGGATCAGCATGATCTACTGCACACGTGTATGGAGGATTCGTCTAATCCACCAAAATTGACTTTGAGGTTGTTGTAGGGTCAAAAATACATCATATGTGTAAATCACAAGCGGGTTCTCACAATCTTACACATACAATCACTGACATATCACTATGATTAGATAGTAAAAAATGGTTTCTTGCACACATCCTAGGCAACTCCTAGAGTGCTAGATATCTAGAAAGGAGTTATGGTTGTTGATCTATAAAAATTCAAGAGAGGCATAAATTGGAAGGTCTAGATATGCATCAAGCATAAAAAGTTGAATCGTTAAAAACATATTCCATAATAATGTACAACTTGTAAATCCTAATAGGTATCGTTGCATTAGATAGATCCTTATCGAAGGACTCTCAAGAAAATTTTATTTTGCTTCTTTTTTCTACTCCTGAGATTCCTATAGTGGCATCATAGATAAGTCTAGTACTCTTTATCATATTTTTGAATATCAATCAAGGTTTTGTGTTGGATGACAATAGCACATATATATCATATGATGAAATGAATAATGTGAAAATCCAGTAAATGGGCATGTTGTGATTTATATCACCATGATCATATTATGATTTGACAATACATATAGATATATGTGTGTGAATCCATATAGATGACTCAAAATGGTTTTGTTTGGTGTGTGATGCATTTTTTTGGCGACCGAGAGGACTCACCCTGGGTGAGCCTGGCATGTTAAACACTCGAGGCATGAGAGGGTGTGGTTCGGTCACCCCCTCTCATGCCAAATCATCTTGGATTGTTGTTTTAGAGTGCCCTCGGTGTGGTTTGAATCTGAGTCCTTCATTGGTTTGTGATGCATGATTATGGCCAAACCCTAGTTGTGATTTCTTTTATTATATGTGGTTGATTTTCTTGTAATTTTTAATATGTCTTGCATGTCGTTCCTTCTCTAATGATACCAAATGTATGGCTTCCCACCTTATTCCCCTAGAATGTAACTTGAGGATTCTCATACATATGATGTAATAGTTCAAGATAGTATAGAAAATATGATATCCAACATGGTGGACATGAATAAGGATGAATGCAAAACAATCATCATTGACACTAGATCGACCATGGATCGCCCATGGTGGCTCATCATGATTGAAGAATCCATGAGTGTTTATTATCTTTTGTTAATGCATGTGATTCACGAAACCTTAGATGACCTCAATCTTCCATTATCTTGGAAAGATTGTGCTTGGAGGCCATAATCATTGCTATTTTAATTTTATCTCTTGTGGTGCTTGTTTATATAATGATATATTATATATACATATGTGATGATTGTATATGTATATGTATTATTTGAAATCCCTCATCAAATATTAAGATTAAGATGCCTTCCAACATGAGATACACATTAGGCCTCAAATGATTTATCATTTCTAGCCAATCAAGGTGCATTCTCCATCTTGGTGAGGTGTTGTGTAATGTGTGGGTCTACCAAAGTAGGGTACTGTAAAGAGTGGTACCCAATAGTGGGCCCACTCAATGGTACAAGCATGAGCCATGAAATTATTAATCAGTGAAAAACATAACTATTTACAAAGTTACAAAATGTACATAACTTTCTCACCCTAAGGGTGGTACATAAAAAAAAGTTACGTCCATATACACAAAAGCCCATATGTAGAGAGTAACAAGGTTGTCTCAAGCTATCATTATGTTCACTAATGAGCTCACAATCATCATGCATCTCTGTCCTATAAAGCACCTATACCTCGGTGGAGGGAACACCCAAAAAATAGGAAACAAAAGAATATGGGTCAGCAAAAGCTGAGTATACACATTAGAAGATTAACTAGGGCATTGTTTATTTCAAAAGTAATAAGGTGTTCCCATCAAAGAGGGGGACATTAAATCTAGGTAAGTTTTAATGAGAAGTAACAAGAGAAGGAATTTCCAAAATAATGAGGAATGTAAATAAACAAGTGAAATAACACATCTTGCCATTAACCATTCACAATATCACAACAATCATAATAATTCGCATGTAGATATATTAGACTAAAGTAACTATATTAGGGCCATGACACCACTGAATCATTGACCTAAGTAAAATGGGTGGAAGTAGAGCACCCTAGGAGGAAGTAGCACGGCTCTGTATATATCAAGGTGGAAGTAGTATACCCCATGCGGAAGTAGTGTGCCCTAATGGTTACGCATAAGCATTTATGATAGTTAAATCATTCAAATTATCTAACATGCATAAATAGAGTGGCAAGACAATTTACATTCACCATTCACATTTCCAAGAATAATAACCAAGCAAGTGGGGTCATTGACCCAATTCAACATGATAATAATAATGGCAGAAGAATAACAATAAGTCACAACTGAGAGGATATGACATTTCAACAAGTGAAAATAAAAACAAGTAACCCAAGAAATTCCTTATTATGAGAAAATGTATTCATATAAATGCCCAATTATAGATAGGGAGGAGTACATACCTGGTCTTCAAGACTAATCCTACCCCTAGGGTGGAATTTTTCATTCGTCCTTCTCAACCTAACAAAATTTTATATACACACATTTAGTCCATGATCACCCATTCATAAATGAAATTACATCTTAACCTGGTATTGTGGGTACTTAATAGGGATTTATGGATTTCAAAAATATTACTAAGAGGACATAGAATCCATCAGACATACATTTTTAGAACCCATCAGACATACATTTTATCTCTAAGATCTATCTTTATTCACATAAGTCTCAACATGGGTAGGTTACATATATGTGAGTAATCATGTGTTCCTCCAATTTAGGTATTGTGGGGTCATTCTCTCTCTTGAAGTCATATAACTCAAATTGTCAAAGATATGTGTTACTTGAGATATCTATTGATCACAATACTCTTATTAGAGAAATATATAGAGTATATTCATTCATCAATCATATATGAATAAGTTGTATTATGCCATTACTTATGTAAATACAAATATGCATTTAAAACTATTTTAGATAGTCAAGAAAGTATAGTCCAAATATATATTGTCAAAGTGATTAAGTTGGTGAAAAAATAAAGTCGCACATACCTATATTTACAAAATTGGTCTTTTATAATTGTTATATATGTTTACTACCATAAATGCATCACATATATGGTACTATGATCTTAACAAGATTGTATAGAAAAATGGAGAATATATACTTATTGTATATTTATAGAATGCATTAATATATGGGCATACTTAATGGTTAATGCATTGATGCATCTCGAGTTTGTTATATCTTGACTTAGAACTCAAATCATTCTATTAAGTTCATAACCTACTACTTTTTCCAACTAACTGGCTACTAGAAATCAAGAACTGGAAGATAAGATATCTTACATGTAAATCATATTGACTTTGGTTGATCATAATAGAGTTTGCCTTTGTGCTAACTAGCTCTTTCCTTGGTCTATGATCCTTGTAACTGTCCCAAGTTTCTTCTAGGTGGTCAACCCTTAAGGAAGATGTAGTAGGCTCTCTCATGTTGACATTATGACTTTGTGGTCAGGACTGCATTGTTCTTATTGATCATTAATGTTGACATTCAAATAATTTGGATGAAGGTGACGATGTTGTGAAGAGATGATGCCTTATTGATGTTTTGTGGTGAGGATGAAGAAGGTGGAGCGGCATGGAGTTGTGATGGTAGAGGAGGTGAACAACTTCTTACTACTAGAGTTTTTTGCATGTGGGGTTTGAGTGTACTAAAGTAAGGTGCAGGTTAGGTTGTCGGTCGTTGGTAGTTTCCGCAGTCACAACACTGATGATATAGGGGAGGTTGGTTCCTTACCCAACACTACTGGGATGAAAAAGAGGTGGTGAGGGTTCAGAGGAGATGGGGAGTCGGAGGGGCACCGGGATGGTTGTAGGTTTGTTGAGGTGGAACCATCCTCATCCATAATACATGGAGGCACCCGATATATCCTGGTGACACTGGCATTGTTGGGTGTTGCTGGTGGAGGAGCAAAAGGAGGAGAAGGGGGAGTAGTCAATGTTTGATTCAGTCCTTGCAGTTGTTGGCGAGACGGCATCCATGGTACCACCACCTCTAGGTGCATAGCGCTAAAGGGTGTGGCACTGATGATGCCCTTCTACTGCTATGGCACTGGAACTGGTGAGGGATGAGGAGGAGGTAGGGCAGCATGGAGGTGTGATTGTGAGTTATTATGAGTAGGCGACGATGTTGCAGTAGGCTATCAAATTGATCGTTGACTATCTCTCCTTTCGTGGAGGATGGGTACAACATAGTGACACTGATGCATTGTTGAAGAAGGAGGCACACCGGCTATGGTTTGGGTTGCCAAAGAAAGGAGGGAGAGGAAGACATAGGTAGTTGTAGAGGCTGCCCTGAGTTGTGGCAGCGACAGACCAGGTGATAGGGAAAAAGCAGGCGTTGCTTCAATGTGCGTCGACGATGGATGTAGTGGCCTCCCTGGACCCTAGTTGTAGGTAGAAGTTTTGTTGTTGATTGGTGTGTGGGCGCAGGGTGGTGAAGGTTTGTAGGGTTTTCACTGAGTACAAGTAGCAGGAGATGTTGTCAGAGAAGATGACTGGTGAGGAGGTGGTTGTGGGTGGCATTGGCAATCACGAAGTAGGGTATATGTCAACGTTGATTAACCAACCAAGGGGATGTGATCTTGCATTGGATCTACTTGGAGGTTGGGGTAGACGGTGGCTACTCATTGCCAAGACATTGGCCACATGGTGATGAGGAGTGTTGGCGGCTAGGGTTTTAGGGGTGAAGAACATAAGATTGTAAGAAGTAGGGGAAGGGAGAGGATAGGTAGCATAGATGAGGAGGAGAAGAGGCGGGGAAGGAAATGGTCGAGGATGGTGGAGGGGAAACAGACGTCGGCTGTAGCACTACAGCGTGCGGTCCACGAGACAGGGGGTCTGCGGACACATCAAATGTCTAGGAGGAAGGCGTTACAACATTATTGTGTAGAAACTTATGGGACAATTAATGAAATTAATGTGAGTAATTATGGTGTAATTTGTACAAGTTTAGAGGAGTAACACAAGGTTCAAAGGAGATGAAATTTGGTAGGTAGAGTATATCAAACATGAGGAATTAAATTTTAAAGTTAGTTTCTCCTTTCAAAAAGATTTGTTAATTTATTTCTTTATTTAGATGATAAGAAGACATTTATTGGTTTTAAGATCTCTTATTAATCAATTTGATGCATTTATTAGTAATATGTTTATTTCCTTTTACCAAAAATCTTAGTATGCCAATTTTAGGGTCAATACTAGTTAAATAATGTATTTGTATAATTAATACTCAGTTGATATCTTAATTGATTCATTTATCATTAACATTATATAAAAGGTAATAGGCAGATTAACAATTGAACATGCTAGGGCATGGCCGCATGGAGTGGAAGCACTGGAGGCGATGGTCGCCGCCCTTCATAGCATGGAGATAAGCAAGCTCATCTGAGACGATGCTCTTACACAGAGGTAGTCAAGGTTGTTGATATCCCAAATGAGTGGTTTGCAGTCTATAAGAACCCAGTTGGTGATGTGGACACGAGACTATAGGAGATGGATCTCACGCTAGAAGAGGACACGATCATCATCCCACAAGACAAAGTTGATGGGAATGCCGCCTTGTGGAAGAACATTGTAGCCGCGTACATCATAGGCTTTAGATCTCACATCCCAACACTTCAAGACTTCCTCCAATGACTCAAGCAGCTGACGGGGGAGATCGAAGTCATGGGCAGAGACTTTGGAAGCTTCATCATAAAATTCCAAAATGGAACAAATATGGTCAATGCTCTAGAAGGATGCCCATGGCAGGTAAAAGGCAAGTCGATGATACTCAAAAAATGGGAGAAAGGGGAGCCACTGGAATAGGAGAAGCTGCCTTCAGTGCCAGTATGGCTAAAGATTCTCAACCTCCTGCTCGAACTGTGGAGTGAGTGTATGCTTTCCCGCATTGCTTCATTCTTGGGAAAATACCAGTGCTTGGACAGGAATATGAAGGCCCAAAGCATAATTGATTTTGCTCGCATAAACGTTCTGATGAATGCCACCTCGAAGTTTCCAACCATTATCAAGCTGAGGAATGATGAGGGGTCAGTCTATTTGGTCAAGGTTGAATATGAATGGATTCCTCAGAAGTGTCCGCACTGTCACAACTTTAGGCACGAGAATTCACTATGTTCAAAGTGGAAAACGATACCAAACGAACCTGAACAATTTGCAGTTCCTCGGAGCAAGGAGGCTGAGAAAGATCAGAGAAGCAACACTGATACCGACCAATCCGCAGATGCTCGAAGCAATGTGGCTGAGGAGGAGATGAGCTGCAATGTAGAGAATTCCCCTGCCACTGAACATAATGACAATACCTCTAAAACCACTCAAGATGGAGATGGTTTTGAGAAACCCCGTAGAAATAGAAGCCCAAAGAAGCGCTTCACCCAAAGTCAAAACACTCCTAGTACGGAGAAGAATGGCTAGGACTCTAGCAACAAATACCAGTCACTCGAGAACCTGGACACAAACTCAGAGGTTGTGGTGGGCAGTAAGCCGACCCCCCCCCAATGGTTAGTAAACCTACCATTACATCCTGGAACATAAGGGGCTTGTTTGACTGGGACAAGCAACATGTTGTCTGGGCTAAACTCAAGAGGGAAGCTACAGATATTGTCATTCTGACAGAAGTGAAGATAAGAAGAAACAAGATAGCTAGATCGATGAATCACACTTGGCCTAAGGCCAAATGGATTGATAACTCCTTCAGCTATAATAAATTAAGAATCCTAATCCTCTGGGAATGGGATGACTATCAGATTACCTTGCTTGGTAAATCTAGACAACACATTCACTTTGGCTTATGTGTGGATGACTTAAAGATGGAGATCACTACCGTATATGCTGACAATGATGACAGCAAAATACAACAACTCTGGTCTAATCTCATATGTATTAAATCCTCTATGCAGGTACCTTGGCTGGTGATAGGAGACTTTAATGTTGTGAGACTAAGTGAAGAGAGAAAAGGAAGATCAGCTCCCTTAGTGAGATCGATGATAAACTTAAATGAATGCATCCTCATCTCTGAATTGTTGGATGTGGAAGCAAAAGGCCCTTATTTCACCTCAAATAACCAGCAGCTGGGGATGAATAATACCAGAAGTAAGATTGATAGAACCTTCTTCAATACCCATGCCCAAATGACAATGCCAAATCTCTAGAAAGAGATTATGTCGTCAATTTACAGTGACCACTATGCTCAGGTCCTACACTTGAATGAGGATAAACCAAGAGAAAAGTATCCCACCAGGTTCTTCAATGCTTGGACTGCTATGGAAGGGTATCAAGATATTGTTGAAAAGGCATGGAATGTGCAGGTCAGTGGTACCCCCATGTACAGATTCATGCAAAAGATCAAGCATACCAAAAGGTCTTTATAGACTTGGAACTGGGAGAGTAAGGGTGACCTAACTGACTCAACTGTGAATAAAGAAAGAGAATCTCTTGAAGCCCAAGTGAAATCTGATGATGATCCTGAGGATCACCTTCTCTGGGAAATCGCCAAAAGTAAAAAAGATGAGGTTGCGACTACTAAGTCAATTGAGGAATCCATGGTGAGGTAGAAATCCAGGATTTTTTGGCTCACGAATGGGGATTCTAATACCCGGTTCTTCTATGCTTCACTGAAAACCAGGAGGAGTAGGAACCAAATAAAAGTCATTATGCACAATGGTATTCAGATCAATAATGAACTGGACATCAAGAACGCCTTTAATCAACACTACAAGGATCTTTTCAACTCCAACAGCCTTAAGGCTCTTGTCAATCAGTCGAACCTGCCCAAACTCCAAAACAATCACTTGCAGAGAATGTGTGCGTCGGTGACTGATGAGGAGATATATGAAGTAGTCAAAAGTGCAAATGAGGACAAATCCCCTGGTCCTGGTGGAATGAATTCTTTCTTTTACAAAGCTTCATGGGAAGTGATAAAAGAAGATTTCTGCCTCACCATTAAGGATTTCTTTACAAAAGGAAAGCTCCTAAAAGAGGTGAACAAGACCTACATTTCTTTGATTCCTAAGATTAAGCAATCGTTGAAGATAGGAGAATGGAGGCCCATTTCCTTATATAATTTTGCTTATAAGGTCATCTCAAGATCTTGGCAAATAGACTTACAGACATTCTTCCATATCTAATTGATATTAGCCAATGTGCCTTTGTTAAGGGGAGGCACATTTCAGATGCAATCCTACTGGAAAATGAGCTCATCCATGATTTCAAGAAACAAAATGTTAAAAAGAAACTATGCTTGAAGGTAGATTTGAGCAAAGCATACGACTCTATAGATAGGGGATACATCCTTGTCATCATGTGGGGTATGAACTTTCCTAATTATTGGTTGCATTGGGTCAGTGAATGTATGAACAATGTGTCCTTCCAAGTTCTTATCAATGGGACACCTTCCGACATCATCCAAGCATCTAGGGGGATACGTCTGGGAGACCCCTTGGCTCCTTCTTTGTTTGTGATTGGTATGCAAGGCATGTCATCCATTCTTAAAGAGGTTGTGGCTCAAGGCACTATAACTCCTCTTATTGCAGGTGATCTTAAAGTCTCCCACCTCATTTTTGTGGACGACCTCCTAATGTTTTTTTGAAGAAAATGACCATAACGTGGACATCATTTTGGAATGCATGGATCAGTTTAAGACACTATCGGGACTTCAGATGAACCCTACTAAAAGTCAGCTTTTTCTAAGTAGCACTGCTCCTAAATCCCTTAGCAGGAGGATGCAAGTTGAAGAATGTGAGTTTCCTGTCAGGTATTTGGGTGTCCCACTCTTTGCAGGTCGGCTCACCAAGACAATGTGCTCTCCTCTCATTGATAGAATCAAAAATAAGCTTGAGTCTTGGAAGATGATGTATCTCTCGATGGCAAAGAGATTGGAGTTGATTATATCAACCCTCTCAACTTATCACCTATTTTGGTCTGGTGTCTTTCTGCTTCCTAAGTCTACTATGGAAGAGATTGAAAGACTCTACAGAAATTTCCTCTGGGGTGATAAGGAAGGCAGTAAACACTTCCACACCATTTCATGGGATGACATCTGTAGGCCAAAGTTGGAAGGTGGTCTCTCTATTCGAAAGATGGAGGATTGGACCAAGGCTGGTATGCTCAGACTCCTCTGGGACATCTCTAATAATAAGAACACATTGTGGATTAAATGGGTTCACAATAGGTACCTTAAAGACACAATTATCTGGTCTTATTCCAGTAAGCAAAACATGAGTTGGATGTGGCGTTCTATTATCAAGGTAAGAGATGACATTCTTCCCTTAGTTAGATTCAACATCAGTGATGGCATGTCAATCTCCCTGTGGAAGGACCTTTGGGTTCAAGGGGATTTCCTTGAGGATGCAATCTCAGACTCGAGGTCCCTGAAGATGAGAACAAACTTTGGCAGCAATGCAACAGTGGGTTCCATTATAACTATAGGCAAATGGGAGATTCCCAACATTAGGGGTTGTGAAGAGCTTTGTGGACTCTGTGAAGCTATTACCCTAAAAGATGGAGATCAGTGCTTCCTTGAAGGTGTGGACTCCTTCTCTATGAAGGGAGCTTGGAAACTGTATAGGACTAAACAGGATAGGGCTAACTGGGCTGGCTGGCTCTGGAATTCCTTGGCTCCCAATCACATCAAAGTATCTTTCTGGAAGATTCTTCAGCGTCGTCTTTTTCTTGAAGATTTTCTATAGAGAAAAGGGATGCACCCGGCCTCTAGGTGTTGTCTATGTGCTAGAAACTCAGAGAGTGTTCCCCATATGTTCTGGTCCTACAGTTTTTCCATGGAGATCTGGGACAGAGTTAAAACTAGGTTGCCATGTTTGCCTAGTTATTTCAAAGACTTGATAAAGATATCTCACAGAAATAGCAAACTAATGGGTATCTTAGTCATTTACCATATTTGGTTTGGTAGAAATCAAATAATTATTGAAAATATAACTCCCTCTAATCTTCATGTATGGAGAAGAATAGATAGCGATTATAATGCACTGCATAGATGGGACATCTTTTTTAGCTCAGCTCCGCCACTTGTAAAGTTACTTGTATATGAATAGAAGGAAGCACGCTTATTGATAAAAAAAGGTGTTTGGGTAAAACATTATATTTTATAGTCTTTAATTAATCATTATTAGATTTAAATCAAATAAAATAGGATTTATATTTCAAAATTGAAAGAACCACAAAAAAAGAATATTAGACTAGATATCTAGATTTTGGTATGTTACAGGTACACGGTCTTATTGGTATTGGTGGTTGGCTTCATCTTAACTAGGTAAGCTTGATATGATTAAGTGCCTAGAGAAATGTGGGTGGGTGTTCCATATGATGGAATTTAATAACGGTTGTTCTCCATCCATTCAAAGGTTCATGTGATGCAATTGGTAAAACTTTCCTACCTAAATAATTGAGTTGTGAGGGTCATCTAAAGTTGTCTCATGATTCAATTAAATATGGAACTTGGCCCTCTACAAGATTATTCATTGTAACATTTTGGTTTAATAGAGAGGGCTATTAATTTGAATAATACAATGGGAGTAAACATTTCATTTTAGTCCTAATTTAATAAGGAAGTTTTCAAATCAAAGTTTAAATCTTTGAATATTGTAGAAACAAAACATGAACCACTTGTCATTGTGATCATCCCTTGAGAATACATACTTAATGAGACAAATTGTATGGCTTAATACATGAATGTGAGAATTTTTTTTAGTATATAGCATGAGCTCAATGTATTAGAACATGTTTCCCTCATGAGACCACCCCCATTAGATCCTTATGTACTCAAACAAGTTGAGTACATGGAGGATGTGACTTCCTTTAGCCAAAACTTTACCATGGACTTGGATATGCAAATGTTGCAAATATTATTTACCCAAACATTATGAATAATGTTCTTAGATCACTACTGACATATCATGATCTTATGAACAACTGATACCAACACTTGCAGTTTATACCCATATTCTATTTTGTAGGTCAGAATGGGAAGTTGGGGTATATCTAAAAGGTTAAGACTAAGATGGGATCTAAGTCAAATCAAGTCATGTTCTTTTAATTGAAGGTAAAGGAAATTATGTGCATACAAGGAAACTTCATCAATGCTTGACACTAGATGATTGATGTCTTACCTATAGGAATATAGAAGTACAAGGAGATAGAGATCCCCACCTCAGGTATTTATGTTATTGAGATAATTTCAACCTCTTATTAAGCATTTGTATTGTATAAGACATGACAGTCTTACATTAATGTAAGATAATAAGAGAATTGCTTAGAGAAGAAATATGTGCGATCCAAAGTGGCAAGTATGGCAAGAGTTGTTATTAATATGATAGGGACACACATTTTATCTCCACAAATTGGGAATGTGATAGAATTAGATAAATTCTATTACTCATATGCCATTAAGTTCTTATTTGGAAAATAAAGAGTTCTATATTCCTTGTAAATAATAATTGTTGTTCAATTTACATGTATGACTTCCTATATGGCATTTCATGATATCTATAAAAATTTGGGACATAGAATTGTAGAATTATTATATCCACGAGTGAAATATGCAATCACAAAATACAAGCAATGGTTATGGCTACTCTAATGAAATTTTTTGGTGCCACAATGAATTTCTATCCACCTAAGGCAAAACATCACATGTGCAACTTGTACAAGAAAGATTCTATGATAGAAACAGTTCATTCGTTTGACTAGACTCTTCCATTTGATTGGTAGGTCTTCCTATCGTTCTTCGTCGATCAGTTGATTGGATTGTGGCTCAAGAGGATAGTTGGACTCCTCTAGTCGATTGGTCAGCTCCTGCTCCACTCGGTCGGTTGGATCTCCAGCTGGGTGATCGGATCCTCTAGTTGGCTGGCATCTCTAGTTTGTTGACACCATCAGTCTATTGACTCTTCTACCAGTCAGTCAATTGGCCTGGTCAGAATGTCTTCTCCTGCCGAGAATAGAAACTAATGTTAATCCTTTGTTGTTAGTACATTATGTAAGATGAATACCTTGAGTTACATTTGAGGGGAGCATAGAGGGTTAATAATTATTTAAATTTAAATAAGTGAGAGAGGCTCGATGTGCAA
Organism: Alisma plantago-aquatica; assembly: GCA_963693085.1. Lineage (NCBI taxonomy): Eukaryota > Viridiplantae > Streptophyta > Magnoliopsida > Alismatales > Alismataceae > Alisma > Alisma plantago-aquatica. The sequence goes on from OY856412.1 coordinate 1,116,835,355, forward strand.
ATCAAATTTATAAGGCAGAAAATAAATCATACAACCACACATAGTTATCCAAGGGTTATTGGGACATAAACATACTTACATCCACCATTGAAATACTTTTAGGATGATGTGTATGAATTGCATATATATCATATCATATATAGAGAGGATCTAATGCACATTCCCTAGAGTATGTGATATTTAATCAGACATGCATGATAAACATTTAAATGTTGGCATCGTATGCAACAAAGTTAATGATAAAACTAAATCTGATTGTATCAACTAAAATCTCAATACATCATAAATTGACCTTATTCTGATACCACTGTAGAGAAAATAGAGACAGAGATGACAGCAGGAATAAAATATATTTTCCATATTTCATAATGAGAAGATTGTATCAAAAATAATGTATTAGGAAAGGTGGTGCAACATGTACCTTGTTCTAGGGAAACTCCAGAGACTATCCTTGCACAAAGATGTGTTTCCTTCTCAAGCAGAACAATGAAGTAGTTAACAAATTCCTCCTGGTGGAGCACTTGCAGACGAAGATTGACAGCCTCCTCCTAGCATAATAACAAAAGCTTCTATGCCTCTATGTAGTCCATTCAGACCACTAGGAACTCCATGTCGGGCTTCCTGAGTTGGCAGGAAGGAATTGCCCCATTGTTTGTCAACGTGCTAGCATCTACTTCTTCTCCCTTGCTATCTTTCCCTTTGACGGGTAAGATGGCTTGGGATCTCATGTTACCAAAACTGTGAGAAGTCAAGTGTAAGTGTCTTAATAGCCTTGGCCATCACCTTTTATATAGGAGTGACTAGGCCATGGTATCACAAACCCTGGGAAGACAAAGGGTCAGTTTTAATGGTTGGGTAGTGGTTGAGCACAACTAGTTGATTGACTGGACAATCCAGTCGATTGATTGGCTTGTTGTCAGTGGTGCAATAATAGTGTTTTTAATGTGTATCATTGTAGAAAGCAGTAAAATTTGTTTGGATCATTAAAATTTGTCACTTTGACCCAGTCGATTTATTGGACACTCCCTTCAGTCGAATGTCTACTTAAACTATCAATTGGCAACATATATTAGTTGATCGATTGAACATTTTAATCTGTCGATTGGCTAGTTCCATCGGCCAGAGTCAACATAGTCTAGTCAGTTTACTAGACACTCTAGTAGGTCAAATGGCACACCAATCAGTCGACTGGACACTTCAACCGTTCGACTAACAACCAATACTATTCATTTTATTACCCAAACACTTTAGTAACCAAATAGAATCATTACCATGATTAAAATCCTCTTCCAAGTGCATCCTATGTGTTTGACCCTATAGGTACCAAATTAGGTCGGTAGTGAATGTCCATAACTAGATTATTACATCACATGCAATGAGTGGTATCTAGAAACATATCATTTCTACCTAAGGAATTGGAAAGTTGGACAACAACTTTAACCTACATTTGTGATCAATGTTACCGTGATCATATAGTTCCTTTATTCAGATATCCAGATTGATTGTGAGGCATGGAATCACCATCCTTTTAATACTCAATGTATGTTTCTTGAACTAGAGTAGACTGTTGAGATGCACGCGAGATTAATATCATATATTGACTCACATGATCATGTCCATGCATTTTGTAGTCTCACTTATCAAGTGGCCAGGATATCAACTTTTATAGGAGGGACAAATCACATTTACATCACTCATAATCAATCTCCATGAGTAACAACATACCCAAACACCACCTTTATAGTACCCTTATTCAAGGACACGTTAAATGGTGTCAAAGTGCATACGATGAGTGTAGTGACTTCATATCTAAGAACCATGATCACTTTGAGAGATGCTTGTGACAACTACTCAATGGTTTCCATGTATCACTCCCAAGGTGGGTCTGTTAGGTACATTATTCTCTAAAAGGAAGTTGTCTGTTTGAATTAATATCCAATGATCATGTCTAATGAGACTCTATCATCAGTTAACACACATTCTGATCTTATTTATTATTGTTGTGTATTTTGCTTCCACAATAATATTTGACTAGGGACATAACAAGAATGTATATACTCTTATTATACATATGATCTCATTGTTCAGGTCCTTAACCGGAAAATATATGTCATTGATCAACTTCATTCTTTATACATCCATTATGTTATATAATCATCTCATAATTGAGCAAACATAATAGACATAATTTCATGTATTAATAATCAAATCAAGTACAATATGCCACATTACAATAATGAAATGAATAGATCTTTGGTCATACATACCAATAGATTCCCACTTGCACTTAGATCCAATAACCCACAAATCTAATCCCAAGTGATCTAGAATTACAACATGTTTCAACTGCAAAAATACTTTTGTTAACAAGTCAACAACATTGGCTTCAGTTGGTACTCTAGAAATCTCACATATCCTTGATGTATGATATCTTGTATGACATAGAAATATTGAAGAATATGCTTGGAACATTGATGCAATCTAGGTTCCTTAGCTTGTTCACTAGCTCCATTATTGTCATAGCACAACCCTAATGTGTCGCTGAAGTTTGGAAGCACTCCAAGTTCATTAATGAATTTCTTGATCCAAGCAGCTTACTTTGATGTGCTCAAGGCTACAACGTATTCAACTTGTGTTTTTATAATCAACCACTATCTCTTTCTTGAAACTTTTACAACTTAAAACTCCATTGTTAAGGCAAAGAACAAATCTAGATTGTGATCAATAATCATCTTTGTCAGTTTGGAAGCTTGCATACGTGTAACCCTTTACACCCAACTCTTCTGCACTTCCATAAATAAGGAATTTATTCTTAGTCCTTCTCAAGTACTTAAGGATGTTCTTTATAGAAGTCCAATGAACATTATTGGGATCTAACTAAAATTTGTTCATCATGCTCAAAGCATATGAGACATCGGGTTGAGTAGGTAACATTCCAAACATGATAGATCCAATAGTGGATGCATATGGCATCTTACTTGTGCATTACATTCTTTACAAGAACTAGGACACTAGGCTCTAGAGAGACTAATTCCATCAAACATGGAAAATTTTCTCTCTCTGAGTCATGCATGTCAAACCTCTTTAGCACCTTGTCAATGTATGTACTCTTTTATATCTATCTTTGTAAATCTTAGGTCCTAAGGTATAGGATGCTTCACCTAAATCCTTCATATAGAAGGTACCTCTCATCCATGTCTTTACCATTTGGAGGGTAGGGATGTGACTCCTCATCAATAGTATGTCATTTACATATAATGTGAGGAATACAATTATGCTCCCACTAACCTACTTGTAAACATAGGGTTCATCTTCATTTTGACTAATGCCAAACTCTTTGACTGCCTCACTAAATTGAAGATTCCAACTCTGAGATGCTTGCTTCAATCCATAGATTGACCTTTGTAGCTCAGAGACTTTATTTGCATTATTTTGAATGATAATACCCTCATGTTGTGTCATGTACACATTCTCAAGAAGATTCCCAATAAGGAAAGTGGTTTTAACAAACATTTGTCAAATCTCACAGTCATAATAAGTTGCAATGGTAAGTATGATCCTGATGGATTTAACCATCACAACTGGAGAAAAGGTTTCATCATATTCAAGACCTTGAACTTGTTTGAAACTCTTTGCAACCAATTGAGCTTTATAAGCTTGTACATTACCATCTATGACGATCTTCATCTTGAAGACCAATTGCACCCTATGGGTTTAACCACTCACGTAGATCCACTAAGGTATATACCTTGTCGTTGTACTGGAGTCCACCTAAAATCTCTTAGCCTCAAGCCATTTCTCATAATTTGGTCCCTTAATAGCTTCTATATAGCTTGTTGGCTCATCATCTATAACCAACTCATCGCCTTCTTGAGTCACAAGATATCCAAAACTTTCAGGATCAAGGAGTGTACTACTAGATTGACGAGGTTCATGTGTTACATGAGGAACATGAGATTCCACAACAATTTGTAACTCTCCTTGTTCCTCATGTACCTCTACAAGTTCAATGTTTTCTTGTTGGTCACAAACTTCTTCAAGTTCTACTTCCCTCCTACCAGTTCCTTTGGAAACAAAATCCTTTTTTAAGAAAATAGTTGTGTAGAAACAAACATTTTGTTGTCATATGAAATATAAAATTAATATGCCTTGGTTTCCTTGGGATATCCAACAAAATAAATATTTTCCAATTCAGGTCTAAGATTTTCAAGAAACTACTTTCTCACAAAATCTTCACATCCCAAAATCTTCATAAAACACACATCAACATGTTTCCCATGCCTCATCTCATAAGATGTCTTTTGAACTTTTTAGATGGTACATGGTTTAGTGTAAACAATAAGGTTTGTAGAGCATGTCCCAAGAAGGATTTTAGAAGATTGACAAAGCTCATCATTGATAACATTGTGTCCAATTGGGTATCATTCCTTCTTTCTAATACACCATTATGTTGTGGTGATCCAAGTGGATTCCATTGTGATACAGTACCACGGTCTCGCAGAAGGTCCTCAAACTCTTGCCTTATGTATTCTCCACCTCAATTGGATTGAAGTCCTTTAATACTTTTATTAATTTGGTTATGTACTTCATTCATGAAATCCTTTAATATTTCAATGGACTCTAACTTGTGTTTCATCAAGTACACATAGTCATACCTAATGAGGTCGTCAGTGAAGGTAATGAAGTATTGGTAACCACCTCTATCATATATTCTAAAAGGTCCACATAAATCAGTATGTATGAGTTCCAATAGACCACTCTCTCTCTCTCACTATTTCTAGTTAAAGGAGCTTTTATCATCTTTCTCAACAAACAAGACTCTCATGTCTCTTTTGATTTGAAATTAAAAGAGTATAGATAACCATATTTACGGAGTCTAGAAATGTGCTTTTCATTTATGTTCCCTAGACGCACATGCCAAAGGTATGTTTTCTTTGAGTTATCGAGTTTTATCCTTTTGGTATTTATGTTATGTCTCTAGATATAACAAGTGTAGACCATAGGACATAGGGGCACTACCATAAAAGATCTCATCTTTACAAAAAGAACATTAACCATTCTTTAAATGAAATTCAAATCCATTCTTGTCCAAAATAAATAAGATATGTTATTTCTATTTAATGGCAAATACATAATAGTATCTCTCTAACTCTATTACAATCCCACTAGGTAGACATAACTCAAAGGTTCCAACTACATTGGAAGCAAATCTTGCTCCATTTATGATGCGCAGTTCCACTTCACCTTTCTTTAAAGGTTTACTTCTTTTTAGATCTTGCACGTTTGAGAAAATGTGAGAACCACATATGATATCTAATACCTAAGATGAATAAGTAGAAAAGTTAATCTCACTTACATATGTAACTGAAGTAGATATCTCTATCCCTTTCTTCACCTTCCAAAGTTCCTTTAAGTGAAAAGAATCAATTCCTTTTACCCTTACCCTTCTCCTTGTCTTGACAGTCAAAGACTTGGGCTTCATTTAGCCTCAAAAACTTTCTTGGGGTTTTTCACCCATGGAGTCCCTTTCATTGATCACCATCATAGATTTGGGTTTGTCCTTCTTCATTGATGCTTAAACATGTATCAAGATGCCAAGCAATTTAGACAACAATTTAGCCAAGTTGTTCATGTTATAGCACTTGATGAACTAGATTAATGATTCAGGAAACACTTATAGAATCATATTTGTGGCCAACTCTTGGACTAATGGAAATACCAATTTCTCTAGGTTTTCCACATGCTTAATTATCTTGAACACATGGGGCCCAACTAGATCTCCCTCTACCATTTTGCACTCAAAGAGCACCTTAGAGACATCATACCTTTTCTTCTTTGCATGATTTAGGTATATGTTCTTAAGATGTGTTACCATTTTGAGAACATCCATTTCTTCGGGTTGCTTCTACAGCTTATAGTTCATATAGCATACAATGAGGTTTTTAATGTTTGTGGCATCATTGGCATGCTTCCAATGAGTATCCACTTCAGCCCTAGGCACATTGGGAGCAGGTACCTCAAGCACTGGTGTATCCAAGACATAGAGATTATGCTCAAGAGTGAGAACAATTCTCAAAGTCCTCAACCAGTCATGGAAGTTGTTCTCATTCAGTTTGTCCTTCTCAAGGACTAGTCTCAATGAGAATGTGCTATTATTTGCCATTTTTACAAAAGAAAAATTGCATATGAAAATATTGGTGAGATCTAAATTAGGCCTTTAATTAACTATCGCTCCCACCATTTTGTTCAAATTAATGACCCTCTTCATCAATTCAGAATATTGCATCATACAATATTCTAGTAAGACAAAACTCAAAATATACAGTCATTAGTTGACCAATGGTGGTGTCCATAACCAATTATCAGGGTAGCAACATTTTTCAATTGCAAATGAAATTCCTAGATAGTTGGTATGCACAACTCATTGTCATATTCCATTTGTATGCTTCTAGGAACTTAATCCTATTAAGGTCACCTAGTTAACCCGAACCCAAAATCCAACACGATAGAAATGCACCCTACTTTGACAGACCCACATATCTACCATCACACTTCCACAATATAAATGGTGGACCACGCTTTGGTGTGCCCATGCTTGTTTGATCAAGCTTTTCATGTGTGCTACTTATGGAAAGCATCTAAGACTTAATATTTAATTAAGAGATTTTATATATAAATATGTATACATATCTAATTCATCACATGCTTTTTTTGGGAAAAGTCAGGAGGTCATCTTATTCAACCCACCCTCCTCTGGAAGGACTAATAGAAAAGTTACATACAATTACTACTAAAAAATTAAATTTAGTAGAATTCTACCATTACACATAGGAAAAGGGAGGGGTGACCCACCGGGTCAAGAGGAGGATCCATATAAATGTGATATTCCTTAGAATTTTTAAGGCAATCACCACATATGTAGCATATACATACTTCTTCCACAAATGAAACATGCAATCACAAAATACGAGCAATGGTTGTGTCCACTCTAATGTAATTCTATGGATCCAAAAATAATTTGCATCCACCTAAGGTCAAACATCACAAGTACAACATGTATAGGAAAGACTCTATGTTGGAAATAGGTTTGTTGGTCTATTAGACTCTTCTAGTTGATTTGTAGGTCTGTCTTTCAGTTGATTGGTCTTTGTCAATCAGTTGACTTGGTTACAACTCAAGAGGATGTATGGACTCCTCCAGTTAAGTGATTGGGCCTCTAGTTGATCTGTAGGCTCCATATTATCTAGTTGGTTGGTTGGTTGGATCTCTAGTCCAGAGACCAGATCCTCCGATTGGGTGGCATCTATGGTCTACTAGCACCTCTAATTGATCAACACATCTACCAGTCAGTTGACTTGCTTGGTTAGAATGCCTTCTCTTTCCAAGAACAAAAACTAATGTGAATCCTTTCTACTTATTACATTATGTAAGATGAATTACTCGAGTTACATTCAAGGAGAGAATATGGGGTTAAACATTATTTAGATTAGGGAAAGAAAGAGGAGGCTTGGTGTGCAAACTAAACTTATAAGGTGGGAAATAAACCATCCAAAAATGCACAAGCATCCAAGGGATATTGGGCCATAACCCTACATACATCCACCATGAAAATACTTTTAGGGAGATGTGTATGAATTTCATTAATAAAATATCATATATAGAGAGAGGATCTATGAGATATTCCCTAGAGTATGTGATTTTTAATCAGATATGCACAGTAACCATTTAAATGTTTTCATCATATGCAACAAAGTAATGATAAAAATAAATTTGATCATATCGATTTAGATCTTGATACACCATAAATTGATGTGGCTTTGATATCACTGTAGAGAAATATGGAAACAAAGACGGTAGATGAAATAAATCAAATTGTCCATATTTCCTAACTAGCATATCACATCAGCAACAATGCACTTGGAAAGAGGGTGCAAGATGTATATTGTTATGGAACAAATACTACGATAATCCTTGCACGAAGAAGTGCTTCATTCTCAAGTAGCACACAAACGGTAGTCAATGGTGTCCTCCTAGTTTAGCACTCATGTATGGAGGTTGAGGGCATCCTCCTAGCATAGCAATCAAAGCTTCCATGCATCTATGTAGTCCATGTGGACCACTAAGAACTCCACATTGCACTTCTTGAGCTAGTGGGAAGGAGTTGCCCCTTTGTTTGTCAATGTGCTAGCTCCGACTTCTTCTCCCTTGTTACCCTCACTTTCATGGGGTAAGATGTCTTGGGCTCTCACGCTACTACAACTATAAGATTTAAAATGTAAGTGTACTGAGAGCCTTCGACATTCCCTTGTATATAGGAGTCACTAGGCTAGGGTTTCACGAACATGGGGATACAAAGGATCAGTTTCATGGTTGGGTGATGGTTTTGCACGATCAGCCGATCATGTGGTCAGTGACACAATAACACTAGTTATAATGCATGTTGTATCAGTCAACATAAAATTTGTTTGACTCATTCAAACTTGCTAATTTGACCCAGTTGATCAATTGGACACTCCAATCGGTCGACTAGGTACTCTTACTATCTATTGGCAACATTGATCAGTTGATAGATTGAAACTTTCAATTGGTCAACCGACTGGTCCCATTAGCCAGAGTCAGCACAGTCCAGTGAGTACACTGCACACTCTACTCAGTCAACTAGACATTCCACTTGGCCAATTGACCACCAGTATTGTTCATTATGATTACTTAAACACTTTACTAATGAAATTGAGTCTTATCCATAATTAAACTCCTCTTCCAAGTGAATTTTGTTTGTGTGACCCTATAGGTTCCAAATTATGTTCACAGTGAATGTCCATAACCAGATATGACATCACAAGCAATGAGCAGTATCTAGCAACACATCATTTCTACCCAAGTAATTGGAAAGTTGGAGAACAACTTCAACCTACATATGTGATCATTGTTGTCATGATCTTATAGTTCCTTTATCTTAGATATTTAAACTTGAATGAGAGGCATGGAATCATCATCCTCTTAATACTCAATATATGTTTCTTGAATTAGAGCAGACTATTGGGATACGTGTGACCTAAATATTACATATTGACTCACATGAGCATCCACATGCGTTTCTCAATCTTGCTTACCAGCTTTGGTAGGAGAGACAAATCCCATTTACATCACTCACAGTCAATCCCCATGTGTCACAAATTACCTAAGCACCACCTTCATAGTAACCCTTATTCAATGTCATGTAGAAATGGTGTCAAAGTTCATCGAACGACATATGATGAGTGTAGTAACTTTAGGTCTAAGAGCCACAATTACCACTATCATTTTGAGAGATGATTGTGACAACCATTTAATGGTTTCCATGTATCACTCTCATGGTGGGTTTGTATGGCATAGTCTTCTCTAACAAGTACATATGTGTTTGACTTAATATCCAATATCATGACTAATGTGACTCTATCATCAGTCAACACACATTCTCATCTTACGTATTATTATTGTCTATTTTTTCTTCCACAATAATATCTTACTAGGGACATAAGAAGGATGTATATTCTCTCATCATACATGTGATCTCACTATTCAAATTATTAACCTAAAAAATATATGTCATCAAGTAACATGTTCTTTAGATATCTATTATGATATATAATCATCTCATAATTGAACAAACATAATGGACAAAATTGTCTTTATTATTAATCAAATCAAATATAGGATGACAAATTATAACCATCATATGACTGGCTCTCTAACATACATACCAGCAGAATCTACTTATATTATAGGTATTAAAATCCATAGATATAAATCTAGAAGTATTCTTGGCTTAAGTCAAAGTACATACATTTACAAAGTGTTGTGACAGTTGAGCATGCAAGAGTCTAAGGAAAGGAACTTACCCATGTCTCATGGGGTAAGTATTTCTAAGGAAAATTGTCCCAAATCTTTGGAAGAAAGGGACCACATGAGTAAGATTCATATGCCTCTACAAATACATCTATCATGTATGCAATCTCATGTACATGTTTAGAAGACTAGTATGCCTTGAGCAAGACAAGCATGTCAAGAAGATTCGTGTGAAGTTCGTTGAATTGTAGTATAGGACATCTTGAAGTACTTCACAAATAATTTAGGATGAATATTTGAGGAAGAATTGGTTGTAAAGAGTTACATGATTCAATATTCTAAACCCAAAAGGATGATTACTGATTGCAATACGGTACTATATTTTCCCTCAATGATGGTATTTTCAATTGAAAGAGTTCTCGACTAAACACAATGACCAATCCTACAATAGAAAGTGAAAATGATGTTGCATTAGATGCTACAAGGGAAGTTGTATAGATCAGGAAGTTCATTTGATGAACTTAAAGTCATTCCTAGCGTTGATGACATAATACAGCTTACTGTGACAACAATGGGTCCATCACTCTAACTAAGAAAACCAATTGTCATAAACTTTCCAAACATATTCTTTGATGCTTCCATATCATATGAGAAACTATTCAGCAAGGATATGAGAAGATATACAAGCTTTTCATAAAGATCAAGTTTGTTGATCCCTTGACTAAGGCATGATCAAGTTTTCTATCATCATGCTTTAACCCTACACAATGTGATCTTGAATAAGGTTTCCATAAAAATAGTGATTGGGTATGGTGAGAATCATGCTACACAGTGTGAGTGATGGATAAAAAATTTGCATGTATCATATAGTGGGAGTGATATCCAAGGCCTCTTGATAAGTGAGACTAGATAATTGCTTGAGAATGTTCAAGTGAGTTATTATATGATAATGGGATCATATGCATCTTCCTAGTCTACTTGGAGATCAAGGAAATCAGATTGAATGTGATGAGGATGATGTGTCCATGCCTCTAGTTTGATTTGCATATATGTGACAAAAGGCTTATACAACATAGTAACACTAGTCATTGTTGTTTTAGTTTTATCCGACTAATATTACTACGATCTTAATGTTGATTAATGAATCTATTGCCAATGTAGTATGGTGCCCACATGGTCACATACATAGAGATATCTGGAAGAAAGGCTGAATTAGACCTTATCGTAATTGTAAAAATAAATCTACAGACCTTACAGTAAGTTTTGAGGACCTATAAAAAATATGGACCCAGAGTTAAGAAATACATTTTCATAAGTTAGGGACTCCACAACCTGGCCAAACAGGATTTATGAAACCCTGAATCTCCACTCCTCAATATATATGATATGGTAGGAGGTCTTTAAGGAACACACTCAAATTATCTCATTTTTGCCTCCAAAGTATGAGAATACCAAGAGAAACTTAGAGAGATAAAGAGGGAGAGGAAGAAACTAGAAACTCTAGTTGTCTTTGAGAACTCGTGTGGATTGTATGGAGACAAGTTGACACAGTGGATTCATTCTAGATGAGGATCTTCATTGTGGCATGTGAATTGAGGTGATGGTAGAATGACACCATCCGCTACAGGCATGGATGACATAACAATGTGACCCTCCATGCACACAAACTGAGGAGAAGGTCTCCCTAGTAGAATGCCACACTTTTTTACCTAGTACACACATCCAGATGTAGTGCACCAACACAATCTGCATAACATGTATGCGGAGGATTGGCATGATCTGCCAAAGTTGGATTTGGGGTCAATTATGGTGTCAAAACATATGTAAAAGTGACCTTAAGATCTTTTTAAATCACATAAGGATTCCCAAGATCCTCCATCTGCAGTCACCAGAGATCGCCACAATTAGACAGTGAAAAACAATTTTATGCATGCATCCTAAGGCAATTCTCATAGTGTCATAAACCCTGAAAAGGAGTTCAGTTGTTGATCTAGAAAAAATTCAAGAGAGAGGTAGATCGGAAGGTCCATATCTACACCAAACATTACAAGTTAAATCGTTGGAATATTTTCCATTATAACATATAACTTGTAAACCTTAATCTTGTATTGTTACATTAGATGGATCCTGCTCAAAGGATTCTCAGGGAAGATTTTATTCTGTCGTGTTTTCTGCTCCTCATATTCCTATAGCAACCATGTGAGAACTAATATCTACACAAAGATTTGGTTTGGTTTAATTCATCTATAATGAGAATATTGAGAAGAGTGGATTAAGGTTGTATATGTTAAGGGTGTGGTGTAGCCCAAGTGGTGCAGCTCGACACTCTCCAATGAAGGGACATGTGTTTGACTCTTCTCAGCATGGGATTAAACAAGAAAATCCCATTTGTTTGAGTTTTCCATGGTTCCCTAAGAATATGGTTGGTTCCATGGTTTACCTTTCCAGGTGGCATCACTTAGTAGCGCATTTTGATACATGGTTCCTCATAAAAAAGGATGTATATGACAACTCGATGGAACCACTAGGCTAGATGGGTTTCACTGCCACTGCCTATCATTCACTCCCTCACTACATCATAATAAGTATGAACACACATATAATGAGACATGTTATGTCCCCCTTTTGGCATTAGTTTTATAATGGGACAATTATTATTCTAAAGAAAAATGAAGAAAATGAATTCAAAATTAAGTTGAAATTGCAAATAAAACCAGGATAAATATGCATTTATCAAGTATTAATTGTTAACCATATACAATCACTAGACTTATCTATAGGTTAACCTTAACCCTAGTTAATCACATGACTCCCAATCTTGCATGTGTTGAGTAATTGTATCATGAACTATCATTTGAGGAAAAAGAAAGTTCATGCACCTTGAGGAGAAAATGGATTCCTAGTAATAATCACTAGTCTTGAATAGGTCACGTTGTCCTTGGATACCATCCTAACCTCACCCCATATTTTTATATCTCTTATTTCTTACCTTTCCCCAACATGGATAGTGTTAGGAAATAGTTAATCAAATTGGGTAAAAACTAGAGTTTCCAGGATGCATTCAAAGGCCCTAAATGAAATTGGAACCCCTTTACATGATGACACTCTAGGGGATATATGGCTAACAACATACATGAACTGGACTTGTATATAGGCTAACCTTAACCTTGGTTAATCATATAACTCCCAATCTTGTCCTATTTTTGAGTAATTCTCCCATAAAATTGCCCTTGAGGAGAGGTAAAATTGCATACACTTTGAGATATAATGGATATCAACCAAAATAACTAGTCTTGAGGCAAGTCACCTTGTCAATGGACACCATCATAACCTCACCTCTCCTACCATGATTTTCCATCCCCTCATCCTTTCATTTGAAAGAAAGTACCTAACATATTTAGACTGTATGCAAAAAACATTGAAAGATTTATACAAATAATAAGTTCTAAAGTGTTTTTTTATAAAGTTATAAAATAATAATTGTCATAAGGATATGAAATCTTTGATGGCCTTTGAGGATTGATCATCTGGATTCTGAATTATGGACTAAGATCCCCATTCTCTAAATTTTCAATCTTTTTCAGAATCTCATGTTCACGTTTAGCTTTAAGTCATCTGAAATTCAAAATCCCTATTACATGCATGTATCATCTCCTTTAGTTGGGTCTTGAATTATGACCTTAAATTGTACCATAGGGTCATGGATCAAAACCTTAAATTAGAAAATTCATGATTCTTTTAAACCCTACACCAGGTAGGTGCCTTCACTTGGGCCTTGAATTACGACCTTAAATTGTTCCTTCTTCGTGCATAAAATCCCATCCAAAATAAGCAGTGCTCTTAATTTTGCATCTAAGCTCTACATGAAGTAGGGAAACCTTGCATTTGCATTCATCACATTTCTTTTCTACATAAAAGTCTTACACAAACTAGGCAATGTTTACTAGTAAAGAATCATTATGACAGATGGTGAAATTATGTTGCATTCATATCAACTGAATCCATATTCTGAGTAGGACCCCTATAGTGTCCCTTTCAATGCAAAGTCCTACATTCAATACGCAACATGTGCTTAAATTCCAAGTCCTATATGTAAGAGGCACTTTGCACCTTGCAAGTGACTCACCAAAATTACTATTTTAGGGTAGTGATTGTAAACCTAATTTGATTCATCATTTAGGTCTCATGATTGACCTAACTCACACATATAAAGGACTGACAAATTTTCAAGATCTTTCGAATCAAGAACTTCCAATGATCTTTTATGATCACAAACTCCTGATTCTACAAAAAATATCTTGGTGAACAGTAATCTTATCCAACCAACTTTTTCTTCCACTTTTTCCAGCCTGGACATGAATTGGTGAGAAAATTTGACATAGATTGAACAAGAAGTATAACGCCACAGGATATGTTCTCTATGATCCTAAAACCTATAACATCTAGAATAACTTGTCTACCCTCTAAGGAAACAAACAGTCAACTACCTATAGTCACTGGCCTTATATATATGCTACCTTAACCCTAGATGATTTCAAGTACCCAACCTTATCCTTTTATAAATGATTGTCTTACTAATACATTCCTAGAAGGAAAACAAACTGTTTTTGGTGTTTACCTCAATTTTCTTCCAAAACCACTTTCACTATCACCTTTCCCTCGTATAAACATAATTTCAAGGAGAGAACTAGACATATATTTAATAAGAACTAGAATTCTAGAAAATATATCCTCAAAGATCCCAAAATCTAGGACTCCTTGAATAGCTTGCTTACACTATAGGGATGGAAGATCAACGATATATAACATGTGGCCTTAGTTTAGGATATCTAAATGTAGATGATAGTATGATTTCCAGTCTTACTAACGACATTTGTGCCCCTAAGTGTGAAACGATAGTGCAATCTTTGTTACACCTAAACCTAAATGTGAAGTCAGAAATACTTTTAAATGTCAGTTCTTCCCATCACATCTGTCTTTAGGATGATATAGTCATTGGGTTTCACTTTAGGGTGAGTGAAAGATTTGTACCACTAATCTATCCCTAAAAAAACTCATCTACACTTTTCACCTTATAGGTTCATTTGAATATCCTTGACGAGTCTAACCATTATAGCCTTCATGACCAAAAATGGGGGTTAGACATGGCTCAATCATGTGGTTTTCACTCATACCTCAAACCTTGTCTTGAAAGGGACAAATTTTTGACACCTCATTTTTTGGTCATTCATTCAAAGAGTGAGATTAATATGCACTCTATAAAAATTGATTTCATCACATTTATTTTATATTTTTATATATTTTTGCCTATTTATTCCACTCATTTCACTAATTGACAAGTTTAGAGGCCCACACACAAAAAACGTATCTTTTGCCAAACTTATGTGCAATTTTCCCTTTAAGTGAGATTTTGACAAGCCTTTTCAATAAATTCTTGGTTTGATTGTCATGAATATAGCATTTGTTTTTCAAATTCCACAGATATTCATTTTCCATTAACTTGATAAAAACTCATTTCTTTTGATAAAAAGGAATACTTGGTCCCTAATTTTATCTATTATCTTTCTTCTTTTTTCAATTGAGTTTCGTTCATTGTATAACTCAATTACATGATCTAACATGTTTTATACAAAATATCTCTAGATCATTCCTATAGATTATAGACTCTCAAATAATATCTTTACTTTTTCTGCTTGGGGACAGCCAGAATCACGTGTTCTGCCAGATCCACATAACACAATCCTGTGTTTCTCCATGCAGATGGTCTTGTGGGATGTGACATTCTACCGTCCATGTCCTATAATCATACTTGGACCCTTGAACCCTAACTCTGTGCTATAAATACCCCCATATTCACCATGCACTATCTCCTCTTTTGACTCTCCTAAAGCCAAAGAGCCAACTATCTCCCTATTTACTTCTGGTTGTCTAGGTGACTAGAGGATCCTTACTCTAGTACAAATGCTTTCTAAACTCTAACATACTGCATAGATGGTAAGAAGGTAACATTGTTTAGTTTGCAAAATTTTGGACTAAATTGTTCCATTAACTATATGATCTAGTTTCCTAATTTCTTAATCTGTAACTCATTCTCAAACTATGCATCTAAGCAGCAACCACTATGATCAATTAAACTAAAACTTACTATATCCACAAATTTTTATCTTTCAATGTTGATTGAATATCTAGATCTACTATCATGTAATCTAGTTTCTTTAAAATCTTATGCTTGATTTTCTTGTTCTAAAAGTTAGATCTTGCTCACATCAAAATTGTAAGTATCATCTCTTTCTTGTTTCCCACTGCTTTCATCCCATATTATTGGATCAATCTTCACCATGGGAGATCCTTAGGCAATTGGGATCCCACCAATTAAAATTTTGGATCTTTAGGATGATGAAAGGGAAGTCATGTGCATATTCAGACCCAAATATCATCAAAGTAGAAATCACTTTTTACACATTTTATCACCTTGTTTTCATTATTAAACCAAAACCTATGCTTTATACCAAACTCAAGTTTTGTGAACATATAATACCATTTTCATGGTGGAAATGGGGGTAGAACATACCTTCCCTGGTCATAATAGGACTATCATTCTTCTTTCCGTACGCCTTTGGGTGGAGTAAAATTTTGGTCTTTTTAAGTTTACCCTCCATTTTGATCACCAATTCTCATTTTCCCTTTATATTTCATATAAAATATGATGTCAAATTTCAGCTTTATTTTTTCCGTAAGTTTTATGTGGCTACTAAGTTATCCTCTTGTAGCTTTTTTATCTCATGGTAAAACAAGTTCTTATAGCCATTCATAAAAAAGAATCGAAGACTATCTCATATTGAGCATTTTATTTACTCACTATCATACTACCTTGTCTTAGATACTCTAACCGATAAATCTCACACATGGATACCAACCTTCTACTTAACTCTAATACCAACTACTAGGGTGTCATTAAGATGAAACCCAACTAATCGAATGAGCCATCCAAACTCAAGGAACTTAATTTAAGCCATGATTGAAAAACATCATAATTTTTTTCTTTTAAAAATACTTGAAAAACCAACATCACTATCTTTTAAGTACTAAATAAAATTTCCCAACAACTATAAACAACCTACATATATACTTGTGACACCCTGCCAACCATACAATGAACAAATCCTACACTCCTAAATATGTGGACCAAAAATTCAAGCAGATGTCTACTAAATAAGAAAAAAAATACATTTAAAGTTGATGAAATGATATGAATACTATTATTTAGATATATTTTAGTTTATACCCATTTAGACGAATAAAAAGTAAAATTATTAACATATGACAACAAAAACTAGAGAAAATTGAGAGTTCATAAACAATATAATATAATTTTGTTTCAATTTTTACATATTTCTTAGCTAGTCATTTCTGTTGTTTTCACTATACATGAAAACATTAAACTTGCCAGCATAAGATTCATAGAATCTTAGAAAGTGGTTAGCTACGCTCCGGTTACTTAACATGTTCCAATATTAAAATTTTAGAATACTAAACATGACTAAAATATGTTATCATATTCAACTAAAGATATCATATAAACTAAATGATTTTACATGGGTTATTATAGAATATACATGTAGGAATCATTATTTCAATATTTGCAACTATATATAATAATACTTTAAGACTATATTTCTAAAAAATGTATTTATAAGTAAGCTAGAAGACACACTTATTTCTAAATTTTTAGTTATATGTAGCAAAAATATTAGATACCATGTGATAAGATATAGTTACATCGATCAAGTTTGGGTAACCCACCACAATTTTCTAGGATTTGATGCACTCTAGGACCACCAACATAGTATCTATATGTAAAAGGTTTTTGTATTTGGTATGTTGGGTGTCAACAACGTCCAACCTACAAACAACTAGGTTCACATCTTAGGTATTCCAAAAGGTACCTCAAAATGACATCAATGCATATATGATAGGTGAACACCATCCTTCAAAAGTGTCTCAAATGTATGTGATAGTGATGCTAATTTTCAAACACCCTAAAGTCAAATACTTATATGAATGTCATTTGATATCATATTCCCCAATCACAATGTAGGAAAACTACTAATATTGGATCTATGGGCAACCCTTTACATGTGGCACCATATTGAAACATACATTTTAGAAAAGCCTATGTACTTGGCCCTACCAGTGAGGTCCTACATATCCACACATATCCTCCAAACTAATCTATGCACTCACACATTTAATCATTGAATCTTCTCATGACACTCTAGACTGCTAAAAGAGAATGTATTTCCCTACCCTGAACTATGACAATTAGGGAAGTTCACAATGCACAACGCATCCCAAATATATTATAAATTAGATTCCACTTAACTCGTCTTTCACCTAATACTATCACTTTTTCAAAGAATAATATTTTTCTCAGTATCGTTCAAATCTTATCATCTGCTTTCATTCTGTCAACATTTAGGGGCGGATTTAGGGGTTGGCAGGGTGCTCTAGCCCCCCCTCCCCCCCCCTCCAAAAAAATAATAAAATACACTTATATGGATATAAAAATATTAACAATGTTTAGATATATACATGTTTTACACTGTCTTAATCAAAAAGAGTATTTGGCTGAAGTGATATTTTACACCTTTAGTTGTGTATGTGATGCAATCTTGAACCTTGATGTATGTGTATTATATTTTTTCATTACCCTTTTGTGAACTCAACCGCCCAATTGTATGTTTCTAATTTCGCCCATGTCTACACCAAGGGCTTAGTTTCGTTGGACTGAAACCAAACGCGTGAGGTTGGAAGTCATTGTGTTTTTCATTTCGGTGCATTTGGTTGGAAGTGGTTACAATCCGCATTGTGAAATGAAATTGCAAACTCATTTTCAGATATATGCACAAATGTGAGGAAACAACTGCACCCGAATAAGGCGCAGTTCCATTTCGGTGGTCTCTCCCTCGGGCTGCTTGCCACTCCTTTCCTTGCTGGTACATGACGGGCAAGGTTCTGTGTACAGAGATGATAGCATTATTTGTAAATTTGTTTATACTTTACCATGCATAATTATCGTTGCGCTGAGAAACAACGTTGTACTAAACGAAAATAAATGAAGTTAGCTGGTTGACTGGTCCGATCTACATTCAACCAAATAAATCCAGTTTAGTTTCGACACGTCATTTTCTAATTCATAACCTGTGATGTGGGTTGAATCTACATTCAACCAGACAACCCCTAATATCAAGAACCAAGTTTAAGAACTCATTATTCAATTGAAATTAAACATGAAAAGATCATCTTTTTTTTGGAAAGGTAAAATTTTGAAGAGGTCTTTATAACTTTTCTAACAACTAATATGTTTGGATTATTTTATTTTTGATTTTAAAATTTTGTAAAATGGAACACTGACACAAATTGATGATGCATTCGTCATTCAAGTAAGTTCATTTAAGCAACTGAAATTTTGCATTGGTATAAAAGGAACTAGGCCTCTCATTTAGTTTTTTGAGCCACCTTCTCATTTTTAAATATTTATATAAAAATCAACCATACGCTTAACAAAAGCAATTATCTCTTTTCAACCACAACATGCGCGTTGAAGGGTTCAAACCCGTTATGGGAGTTTGGTTTATTTTGTTATATATGGACCCGAGTTTTTAAAACTGAATCGGATCGGCTGGTCCGACCGATCAGACCAGTGAACCGGTAGCTGACCGGTCCGGAAGCCTAAAAAATTGATTATGTGTCTTTTTCCGATCCAACTAGTCAGACATACGGTCCAGCCGGTCATACCGAACCAGTGGTTCAAAGAGAAGAAAAAACAGAAGGTAGAATACATATAGGAATTTACATATATGTATGGTGTGTGTGTGTGTGTGTATATATATATATATATATATATATATATAGTGTGTGGGGGGGGTATGAATCTATGTATTTATATAGAAAATATACATAAGGTAGAATGCATATATATATGGGCATTCATTCAATACCCGCGCGGGTCGCCTGATTTTTCGCTACTCGCACATCCAAAAGTGTAACTATATGGTACACAAAAGTAACTCTAAGATCAAAAGAGTAACTATATTGATAAAAGAGTAACTATATGACTAAAAAAGTAACTGCACAGAAAATATACATTCAGTAAATATATGGACGTATTTTTTTTATTTTGGTGGGGCAAATGATATTATTTTTGGATGAAATTTTTTGAGGATCTAGATAAAATGCTCCTCTATAATTGTGAAAAAAGAATTTAAAAATGACAGGAAGGGTGTGTGGGTAGCTACCCACGCGGGTATTAAAGATGAGTCATATATATATATATATATATATATATATATATATATATATATATATATATATATATATATATATATATATATATACACACACATATATATATACATATATATATACATATATATATACATATACATATACATATACACATATATATACATATATATACACACATATATATACATATATATGGCTCATCTTTAATACATATATATATATATATATATATATATATATATATAGAGAGAGAGAGAGAGAGAGAGAGAGAGAGGGAGAGAGGGAGAGTCGGGCTAGAATATATATATATATATTGATGATATATATATGTATAAATGTATACATCTGCACAACAATATATATGTGTACATATATATATATATTTATATATAATGTATATATATTCAAATATATATATATATATATATATATATATATATATTGATATAATATATATGTATATATACAAACAATATATATAAACATGTATGTATATATATGTCTGGTTCAACCGATTCGACCGCTAATTGCCTTTTATCATGGTGATCGGTTCGGTTTTTCGGGTTTAAATTTTTTTTATGTCACGCTGACATCATTTCCGGTCTAACCGGTTCAACCACTTCGGTTAAACCCGACTCAATCCAGTCAGAGTCAATATTGGTCCGACCACCTGTTCGGTTCTGAAAATATTGATATGGACAAATATGGAATCCATGCAATTATCGAGAGCTGGGGTAATTCAATTTGAATTTTTACAAAATACAATGCGGTTTGACGGGAATAACCTTTTTAGTTATAACGTGGATTTGTTTTTCCTGGAAGGTTGGCGTGCTAACTTGGATAATCCTTTTGTAAAGTCTCCGACAATTTCCCACACGTACAAGCATCACTAACCTCCTCTCTACCGGAGCGCCAGTGGCCCGCCGGCAGGCCACGAGAGCCGTGGTCCGGTAGGAAAAGTGACCTTGGCGCCGACGTGGATTAACGACCAGGCACGTGCCGGCGGTGGAGTGCAGGATCAGGTTAACGAAACGTGTGGTTATCACGAGCAAAAAAAAATATTATAAGGAAAAGAAGGGAGGCGAAAATATCTCATCTTCCCAGTTCCGCTCTGGCTTCTCCATTGTCCATTTCCCCGGACTTTGGTTGTGGTGTCGAGCGAGAGCACCGTGGCACTCC
The DNA here is from genome assembly GCA_963693085.1 of Alisma plantago-aquatica. NCBI lineage: Eukaryota > Viridiplantae > Streptophyta > Magnoliopsida > Alismatales > Alismataceae > Alisma > Alisma plantago-aquatica. The sequence continues at coordinate 1,116,856,670 of OY856412.1, forward strand.
TCCCTCCGCTGCTTTCCAGTGCGCTCGGGGGGAGGCCGCAGCCATAGCCACAGCCCACAGCCAGAGTCACAGTCACTGCCGTCTCCGCCAATGGCGGCCGCTACCGCCGTGCAGCTCTCGCCTCAGTACTGCCCATCGACGGCCGATTTCTTCAGAAGGCGAGCCCCATACAGAGGAGTGAGCCTTCCGGCCCCAATTGGTGAGGTACAACTCGTCCTCCGCCGGCGCCCACAGCATCTGTGCCGAGCTTTCAAGCAGGAGGATGGGGTCAGGGAGGAGGAGACGTCGGGGAGTGGTCGCCAGGAGATAAACGGGCAGCGTAAGGGGGGTCTGTTCGCCCTAAAATCGAGGATTGTCAAGGCTTTGCGGCCGCCGAAGGTGCGTCTCGGTGGAGAGTATAAGAAGGCCGTCGAGAAGGCAGAGGCACTTTTCTTCTCTGTGAGTACAGGACCTTTCTGCTACTATCAAGCATCTTTGTTTGTAGTCGTTCTAATTTGTTGGTTTGGCAACATATCATATTAGATTTAGGATTGATGCTAAAGATAAGACTTTCAGTAGATCTGGTTTTTCATGCCTTTCAACTTTTTAAATATTTTTTCGTACTATTCAGATATGGCACCTTTTTAGTCTGCCCAATTGTAATCCTCACTTCTTTATGTTCCGGCAGTTCTCCATGCATCTTGGGAGATACCTTGTCACCATGATGAGCACTGGGGTTATACTCGCTGTCGGCTTCGAGCTTTCAGGTCTGCAATCTTTCACGTGACACTGCCTAACCTCATGTCCTTTTAGTAGGTGACTTTGTTTTCCACGCTACGTTTGCTTAAACTATTGTCTTTGTCTTCATTTGTTTTGGTGAAGGTGGAGACAGCCAGATGAACACCTTGATATGGTACAGCTGGCTTGGTGGAGTTATAATTGGAACCATGGTGGGTGCCAATATGGTCCTGGAAGAGCATAGCAGAGCAGGACCTCGGAATGTTGTCATCACCGGAAGGTATTGCCACTGGCATTTATGCCAACCTGCACAGATAGTAAAATAGGAGAATAAAGTGTAATACCTACTATGTGAAGTTTGCTATGGTCCAGAGAAGAATCCGAGTTCTGCTGAACTCCCTTTCATACAGTATTATTTAACTCTCGGCAGTGAAAAACAGTTTGACGTTTGACCCAAAAAAAATAAGCTTGAGGATGTAATATACGCAAAAACAATGTATAATATTGGTAACCGATTCCATTTTTCCTCCTACAGCACTAGAGGCCTGGGAAAAGCACTAGCCAGGGAATTTCTTCTCTCTGGGGATCGGGTTGTTGTTACTTCACGAAGGTTCTCCCTAAACCTCCATTTTTACAATCTCCTTCATTTATGTATATATGATGTTATTTGTTTAAGTTCGTGAGTTGTCTTTTATCTCAACACAGTCCTCAGTCAGTTTTGGAGACAGTGGAGGAGTTGCAAGGCCACATAAATGAAGGTATCACAAAGGCTGACAAGAAAACTAGGAGGAGGTTATATAATGCAAGAGTTGTTGGCATCGCATGTGATGTCTGCAATCCTAACGATGTCAAGAGTTTGGGCAGTTTTGCTTTACAAGAACTTGGTTCCATAGACATATGGGTGAGTTTCACTGCAACTTGTACCTTGCGATCTACTTATTGAATTAAACTGCTCGTGTATCAAATCCTAAGTTTCTTCTGATGTACTTAATAATCCAGATTGATTTGGATTGCCACTTAAGAATGTACCCAACTCTGTATCTTAGTCACCTAGATTGATCTTGTTTCAGGATGTAGCACTTTAGGTTATCAACTTGTTATAGTAATTGTGCGTCCTTTTGTATGTTTTTGATTGTTGTGGCTCCGAATGTTGTATGCTCTCTAGGTAAACCCACTTCCTCCATATTGACTTCTGGTCATTGTTCAACTAGTTTCCAACATCTTGGCGTCGACTACATCGATCCTTCTTTTTCCATTCTGCTCTGTTATGGGTCATTTTCTCATCAAGATGTAATGAGTGTAAATCTCACCCTATAAGCTCTCGTCGAGTTAGTTTAGGTCTGTCTCTTCCTCTTTTAAGTATGCTCGTCACTATCACATTACTTCAGATTGTTGCAATTGTCGATCTTTGTTGTATATGTTCATACCATCTTAGGTGACCCTCACGTATCTTGTCCTCAATACTCGGCAACCCCACTTTACTTATATAGCTATTTCTCAAGGGATAGATCCTTGTCTACACACTCACAAGGATCCATGTCATAAAAAGAGTGTCATTTTTATGGTTGTCTAGCAAACTACAACCCTACCATCAACCCTCCATCAGCTGGTGGCTGCTTCTCATATATGTTGTCTTCATTTCTCATCTTACAATGTTGTCCATCATTCTTCTTTGTCTTCCCTAAACTGCCAATTACCATTAGACTGGAAATTGAGTGCTAAGTGCTAACATGACTTTTAGGGTTTTTACTATATTCCAGTCTTGGTTTATATTTACAACTGCTGTATTTCTTTAATATATGGCTTTTATCAATATAGAATTACCAATAACCTTTTGCAGTTTATTTATAGATCATGCTGAAGGGATCTTGCTAGGGGCTTCTTTTCTCCTTTGTGCAGATTCTAATTTGATTCAATTTTCGTTTCTTTGACAGATCAACAATGCAGGGATAAATAAAGGATTTAGACCGTTGCTGCAGTTTTCTGACGAAGATATTAGTCAGGTTTGGGATTCATTTTGACTTCTATATCAGTTGTCCGGTTCTAATTTCCTGAAACTAGTTGATTTGAGTTACACGGGTCTCTGTTGAGGGCTAGATATATGCCCCTTGGAGGAATTTCTGTTTAATTTAAGTGCACAATTGACTCTCATGATTAGTTATGGAGACAATAGTTGACATATTAATCAAACACTAAACACTGTCTATAGGCAGGTTGAGGATTATAACAATAATTTATCAATAGAAAACTTAGGTTGTGTTTGGTACTTGGATAAATGAGGGGAGAGGAAGGGAAGGGGAAACTACATTGCGCTTCCATTCAGATAAACAAAATGATGGGAACTGGGGAAAACGAATAGAATGAAGGAGAACAATCCATCACACATTTCCCCTTGCTTTTCTCCCCACAAAGTCGGGGTGAGGAGGGGAAGCGAACAAAAATTCCTTCTTTATACATTACTTTTTTATTTTAGAAGTCAATATTTCCCTTTGTATGTCCTCCCTTCCTTTTTCTCCTTCCCCAATGTTAACCATACCAAATTGATACGACAGTTTCCCATACCTTCCCTTCCCTTCACTTCCCCAACCTTCACCTCCTTTCCCTTCCCTCACCTTTCCCCCACATACCAAACATAGCTGTGTCCAACTGGACCCAACCATCTTAGTGGAATTATAGTAATTATTTTTGTCACTGTTCAATATTTTCTTCCCAGCAAGTTCTACCATTAATATTACCTTTTACTTTTTTACATAAGATATATAGATACTGTAACTTGTCTATGTGCTGTCTCTGTTATTTACCTTGGATTGGTCTATCTAACTTACTCGGTGCTCATAACTGCATTAGATTGTATCCACGAACTTGGTGGGGTCCATAATATGCACACGGGAGGCCATGCGTGTTATGACTTCCCAGCCAAAGGGGGGGCATATCTTTAACATGGATGGAGCTGGCTCTGGTGGATCCAGCACGCCACTGACGGCTGTGTGAGTTTTCTTATTATTTACAGTTGGATCTGTTGCATATGCTTGTAGAAAGTATGCACATCATTTTCAATCCCCATTCCTTTCTTTGAAGTTTATAATTCTTAATAAGCTTATGACAGGACAGCGTGCTGTTTCAGTAATTGTCTGAGCTGCTACTAGTATCCGTTGCTTGTCATATTGTTATAAGAAAATGTTCATACTGATGTGCAATATCTCATCTTTTTGGTGATAATCACGAATCCTGATTTTCTTTTCCCTTGATTTTTGTAGTTATGGTTCAACAAAATGTGGTTTAAGGCAGCTTCAAGCCTCACTTATAAAGGAATGCAAGCGATCAAAAGTTGGAGTTCATACTGCTTCTCCAGGGATGGTTTTGACAGAACTCCTCCTAAGGTAGCATAGCCATATGACCTTTCTATCTTGTGCTTTCTAAATTCACCTGTCTGTGTGTGTAACAAAACTAACTTTGAACAGCGGCTCATCCCTTCAAAACAAGAAAATGTTCAATATCATTTGTGAGCTTCCAGAAACTGTTGCAAGAACCCTGGTTCCAAGGATGCGAGTTGTGAGGGGAAGTGGGAAAGCCGTTAACTACTTAACGCCGCCCAGAATTCTGGTTGCTTTGGTTACTGCTTGGCTACGAAGAGGGAGATGGTTTGATGATCAGGTAACTTATTATAAGAGATATTATGTTTTTGTGTCTATGTTCCGGCATGTAGCATCGACTTGTAACCGTGATTTTTTGGGCTGATGAATGCAAACTGGCTAACTTTGTTTCCTTATGGAAATCGTAAGCTTGCATCAAAGTTCTGTCGCGTCCTGTTCTTTGCTCGATGTTACTTACTATTGTTCATTGTATTGTTCTGATTATAATAGGGAAGAGCCTTGTATGCTGCTGAGGCAGACAGAATTCGGAACTGGGCTGAAAGCCGTGCCCAGTTCTCCTTCACTGATGCCATGGAAATGTATGCCGAAAATACTTGGGTTTCTGTGTTCTCGCTTTCAGTTGTATGCGCTTTCATTATACTGTCCAGTTCAGGCGGTGGGACCCCGGGAACCTGATTGAATGCAGTTTATGCGGCTATATCACAAGACATTGGAAGGCACTCCTCTCTTTACCCATGCTTGTTAACGCATGCAATTTCTACTGGACAGAAGAGAAAGTGTGGGATTGGCTTAGTGTACATCGAAGACAGTCCTCATGAATACCAATTCCTTAACAAGTCTGACCAGCACACAGGCGGATTAAGCCCTTCATTTCATTAAGTTGTAAAAAGTGTAAATTGTAAATTTTACTAATGATGACCTTATGGTTTCTTCCATTTGAACTGTCTATGTTAACATGTATTTGTCGAACACAACTCTGTAAAAGGATATGCTTGGTTTTTTCAAACATGGGCAGTATACGATCGGAAAAGTTTCAAAAGGGAGCATCTTTGGTCATTTTGGTTGATATTGTCATACGAGTAATATGTCACCCGCAAGGTGGTGGTTGAGGCGAACAGGGCACTGATAATGGATTTAACACGTGAAAGTCTAAAGTTGCAGCGTTCAGAAGGTCTTTGTACATGAGACTAATTTGTGGCTTTTTGTCCCACAACACTTGACCTCGTATCCTACCTACCCTAAGAGGGGAAAGTGTTGAGCATTATCATAACAGGACATAGGAACATTATGTAGATCAATCGCATGTGCCGTTTAATTTAGGGCCGGAAATTTTGGAGTTTTTTCGGTCTTTTCTTGAATTCAAAAATAGACTATTTATTAATAACAGTCATGGCTGGTATAAATTGAATATATCGTTGGAATTGAGAAATAAGACATTTTTGACTTGGAAGGGGTTCATTTGAAAATACAAAAACGCATTTTGGATAAATTATAGACATCGCTTGTGACGTAGCCATCTATCATCTTGTGGCGAGTGTGCTATGACTTGTCTTCTTGCTTGCGTATGTTTTGTGTGTTGTAGTGATTATGATCAATCGACGATTGAGGCATATTTGAAGTCGACTGAAGTTGATGTGCATACTAAAGTTGTCGTTGAACTGACCTTAGAGGAAGCATTGACTCCAGGAACGGAGGGAGTCAGGAAGTTGAGCATGGGGGCAGCATGCTAATCAAGTGAAGAAGAAGAAGAAGAAGAAGAAGAAGAAGAAGAAGAAGAAAAATCTTGTGCTCATGCATTATTATTATGAAAGTATTTTGACAATTATGAGAAGTTGTAACATTTAATGGATAATACAAATTGCACATAGGTTCTACCTTGTACTATTAAGATATAATTATGATATGTCAATGTCAAAATAGGAGAAAGTTTTTCAAGATACAGTTAAGAAATAGGGTAACTTTTTGGTTAACTAATTTTACTAGTTGGCACATACTACTTGCGACTACAGTGTTCAGTTAATCTAATAAAAAACTAAGTGTTCAGTTAATCTAATAAATTACTAAGTGCAACGAGTACTGATAGTCTTGGTGGATGATGAAAGAGATAAGAATGGTTTACCTCTTACGACATCAGTAATCTCATATTTGGAGCGTGTATGAAATTCTGCTTTTTGAGAAAAATCACAAGACAATATCGGCCAACAAGCACTATGTAATCAAGATTACAACACGCACCGTCCAAATTTAATTACTCTTAAATCCAGATAGCTCCTCCCCACACAAGAACAAAGATAGAAAGAACAGAATTACACCCAATGTGTACAAAATATCTCGCTTATCTTGTTTTCCTCACGATACCTCTGTCGTTGTAGGGGATCAGACACACGGTTGTGCCCTTGCCTATTGTCGTTGCGATCGTTGATCGGGTCGTCTCTGCTCCTGATGAGGTCGCCTACCTCGCTGCCAACCAGAAGCTCTCTCTGCCTGAGAAAGTAGATGTGCGTCCTCCAATGAACGGATGAATTGTTGTCTTAGTCGATGTTGCAACACCAGCGTAGTGCCACCAACAGATGTGTGTCCTCCTATGACCAGATACGCCACCGTTGTTGATGCACAACCATTGTGTCGTTGATTGTCAGCCACTATTTCACTTCAAGGCAAAGTTGTTGACCCTCTCTTACTATAAGAGAGCACCACCAATTGTTCTTATTTTTGTCTCTTCTACCATAGAAGGCACCAACAACAAACAACTAATGGAATGATCTCAATGGCCTCCCTAGGGCCTCTATTTATAGGTCTCCATAACATGTGGTAGAAAATAGGAATCCCACTTCAATTCATAGTCTAATTGCTAATCCAATTCTAATGTTGCAAATAGAGAGTCATCTTCTCTCCTGTTGGATTTAACTCCTATTAGGATTGGCAACACAAACCAACTCCTACTCAAGCCTAAATCCAACTAGGACATGGACAATCTTATTCTGACAATCTCTCCCTCTGGTCATAAGGAAGATGTTGTCTTCAGTAATCATCCAGAGTAACTTTTGGATTCCATCACCACCTGTGATGGATTCTGATTGGTGCTCATTCTCCTCAAGCATGTCAGCATCCTATCATATTCATCCCTTTTCTTGAAGTACCAACCTGACTTCACTTTGTTCCCAAGCAACTAAGAAGAAGTATCATGGCAGCACCGCTTCTCTCTCCATGCCCATACTTGGAACTTTCTTTGCTCCCCTTGACCGGTCTGTCGAGCCATCCTGAATGAAAATTATATTTTTGACCTTCTGCAGTAAGACTCAGAAACATTCCTTTGACACTCCCCCTGTTGAAGTAACCGCACATCAAGACCTTAATCCTCCATTCTACATGCATCAACTACATGTCCATTGTATTATCCTTCTTCCTCATGTACGCACTATCTAGAAGAAGTCTTTGGAGCGACCTTCTCTAACTAAGAGCCGTCCTGATGCTTGTAGAAACTTACCTTTCTACCCTTACTGACATCATTGAGAGAATTCTGCATATCAGACATGCAGCTATCTGTAGGATTACTTCCAAGTCCTCCTTGTCTCCTTCGAACTGACATTGGCTTCTTGACTTCCTAAACCTTCTCTTTGTGCACTCTCAATGAGGTTTTATATAGATTGCAGCACAATCTGCCTTGAGCTATCACCAAACACTCTTTTGTTACCTTGCACATGCCACCACCAAACCTGAGATCATATTCACTCCTATCCAATAAGGAATCATAAATTATACTAAGCCTCAAGTCTGGAACATGAGAAAAATTCTTGAGCATGATAGTACACCCAACATTTGTTTTGATGCATACGCCACCAATCCCGATGATCTTTGAGTAGCTAACATTCCTCATCCTCACATTGCCAAAGTTTCCTCTTCTATAATTTGTGAAGAACTTCATGCGAGTTGCAGCATGACACATCACTCTTGTGTTTACAGCCCACTCAACACCATCCTTTGTGTTCAAACCCTGCTCTTGGACTGTCAATATTATATCTTCTATAATGGCAGTTGTATTGTTTTGGTCATCATCCTCATGTTCTTTGCCAAGTTCTTATGACACCTTCTTCCAGATCTTGCAATCTTTCTTGAAGTGTCCAACTTTTCCACAATAGTAACATTCTTTACTCTTTGTCTTTGACTTCCCACAATTAGAACCATGATTGCGACTCTGATTTTTTCCTATACCTTCAATATATAGATATGAACCTAAAGAATCAGATTTTCTACATTCCCTTCTGTGGATGTCTTCACTCAGAATCAAATCCCAAATATCATCAAGCTTTATCTTCATGCTTACTGACGAACCGATGACTGCTGTCATTGTAGCAGACCAACTCTCGGGCAAAGAGGAAAGAAATATAAGGGCTTTGACTTCATCATCAAAAACTATCTCCACTGAGTTCAGTTGAGTAATTATGACGTTGAACTCATTGATGTGATCTGCTACCGAGGCTCCTTTGATCATCTTCATGTTGAACAAATGATGCATCAAATATACCTTATTTGTAGCACTTGGCTTCTCGTACATATTTGACAATGTCTTCAGAAGTCATGTCGTCATCTTCTCGTTGGCAATGTTGAACGTAACATTCCGTGCCAATGTCAACCTGACCACTCTAAGTGCCTGATAATCAAGGAGATTCCAATCCTCCTGTTTTATATGTTCAGGCTTAGTCCCCGCTAGAGGTTGATGAATTTCTTCTGGTATAGATAATCTTCAATCTGCATCTTCCAGAAACCGAAATCCTTCACATCAAACTTGTCAATGTACACTTTCCTGTCTTCATACGCCATTGTTGCTTCCACTTCAACCTTCCAACCTCACTCTGATACCACGTTTAGGAATTATAGTGGGAAAGTGACATGTTTTGCAAAACTGAAAGTGTAATATTTAACGTGAAAAACTCTCCCCAAGATGAGAAGAGAAAAACTAGGGGGCAATATCGGTCAATAAGTACTATGTAATCAAGATTACAACTCACATCGTATAGATTTAATTATCGTTAAATTCGGATAGCTCCCCCCACATGAGAATAAAGATAAGAACAACACATCCAACGTGTACAAAATATCTCACTTATCTTTTTCTCCTCTTGACACATCTATCATTGTAGGGCATCAGACACACAGTTGTGCACATGCCTTTTACCACTACGACCGCTGAGCAGGCCACCTCTACTCCTGATGAGGTCACCTACCTCGCCGCCATCCAGAAGCTCTCTCCGCCTGAGAGAGCATGTGCATGTCCTCCATTGAATGGATGAATCGTTGTCTTAGTCATTATCACAATGCCAACATAGTACCAACAGATGTGTATCCTCTGTTGATCGAATACGCTGTCGTTGTTAATGTACCACCAATCTGTCGCTGACTGTCAGCTACTACTTCTCTTGAAGGCAAAGTCGCTTATCCTCTCTTACCACAAGAGAGCACCACCAGTTGTTCTTATTTTCTGGCTCTTCTACCACAAAAAGCACCATTAACAAACAACTAATGGGATCTCAATCGTCTCCCCCAGGGCCTCTATTTATAGGCCTCCATGACATGTGGTAGCAAATAGAAATCTCACTCCAATTTATAGTCCAATGGCTAATCTAATTCCAATGTTGCAAATAGAGAGCCATCTTCTCTCCTATTAGATTTAACTCCTACTATGATTGGCAACACATGCCAACTCCTACTCGAGCCCAAATCCAATTAAGACATGGGCCGGAACAATCCTATTCCAACAATAAGACCATTCTCTGACATTCTCTTTATTGGTAGACAGTAGAGAAGGTAACAAGCTATCTGTATGAAAATATGCATCTACAAAATTGAGTTCTCCCATTATATTCTTCTCTTGGAAGACATTCAACATAGTCTGATAGAGTCTCTAAATGCGAGTAGTCCTAAACAGAAAATGGGCAGTTAAAACATTGATGCACCTATCGACGGTGAGACTCACTGCTTGATAGACGCCGCCTGTAATACTATTAAAGCGTTCAACGGCGATTTAATTCTCCAGATTGCCACCGCATCATTTTAACATAGTGGAGAGCGTCAAAGTCCGTCATTTTGTCGATCAACACAATAGATATCGTCAGAAACTAGTAAAAATGGTAGAACTACATTATCAAAATATGTGTTTGCAACTCATTTAATTTTCTGATATCAATTCCAAGAATATAGAAAAAATGAGCAACAACAAAAAAAGTGATATTTGATCATGAACAAATCTTGAAATATGAATACAATGTATCATAATTGATCTTAGATGGTTTTTTATTTGACTTTATAAAAATATCTATAGTAATCAATGTGTACGATTTCATATTTTTATGATAGGTATCAAATTTTCCATCTATTATATATGTGTATAAGGAAAACACTAAGGAAAACACTAATTTAGTGTGTATAAGGAAATGAACATCTAAATTTACTATGTAGATTCAATTAGAGAAAGCATTATTGTACTTGCCACAAAGTAGAAGTTGTAGAACGAAATATTTTTTGTATCAATTGTATTTCAAACCTCTCGCTTATCTTTAGTCTCACATTGCTCACTTCTAAAGTGAGAAGGGTCCTTTTAAATGGGAGAGGAGACTAAAGGCTTGTGGGTCTTTCTTGGGACTTTTGAATTTAAGGCTAATTAGACTCATTGGTGCTTTGTGCTTTGACAAATTAAAAATATAGACAAACGTGTGTGTGCATCCCTCGCCATGCCCGATTCGGCTTACCTCTCAACCTTTGGCTCGGTGCATGCAATTTAATATTTTTATTAAATGAAAAATTCTTTATTTTATTTTGTTTGACGACGTTTTAATTCTGTCATTTCGAGATCTGCAGATGCACAATTTCTCATTCTTTTATTGTCTTACAAAACAAATGTGTCAAGCCATTCAAACTATAAATTCTTATGATTAAATTCATCCAAAAATTCATTAGTTGTTGTATCTCATCAGTTCTATTTTGGGTGCATCCAACAAACTATTTTATTTGTGAACTTAGTACTTAATAATTATTAAAGAAGACTTGTTTGCTAATTTGAGGGTCTATGTTCAACTATAAAAGGAACAAGTCTAAGCTATTTCTAAACACCAAAAATGAAAAACAACAACAAGAATTTGTTGTGTGTGATCATTATTCTTGTTATGTGTTGCCCATTGTTAGTGTGTGCGGCTTTGCTCTTACCTACCTCTCCTCCTTATCTGAGTTTGTTCTTTGTCATTCTTCTCCACCCAATATTGTGCATCTGAGAGTATTTCGTGCGACATATTTTTCGGTGATGTTCGAGGGTCAAAGGATTATTCTACACTACCCTCTTGCTAGCATCGGGAGGCAGTACATGAGCTGTGAGGGTGATTGAATTTGGGAGGCAAGAAGTCAGTATAGCTCATACATAGGAGCGGAAGATTTTGTCTTCATGATAGTATCTCCGTGTTGCACCTTCACCACGGGCTCATCTAAATTATGTTATTTCTTTATTCTTTATTAATGATCTGATTAAATTGCTAACATCTATTGAAAATATTGTTTAAATAGTAAGTGGAAATTGAATTAATTGGGCTCATTGGTGCTTTGTACTTTGATGAATTAAAAACACACACAAATATGTGCATGCCTCGCCACACCACGACTGGCCTTGCCCCTACCGCTCCACTTTCAGTTTAATGCATGCAATATAACATTTCTATTAAAAGAAGAATTTTTTATTTTATTTTGTTTGACAATATTTTGATATTGTCATCTAGAGATCTGAAGATGAACAATATCTCATTATTTAGTTATCTTGCAAAAACAACTATGTGAAGCCATTCGAACCATAAATTTTTTTTATTAAATTCACTCAAAAAAAAGTTAATCGTTATGTCTCATTGGTTCTGTTTTAGGTGCGCCCAACTAATCATTTTGTTTGTGAACTTGATACCCAATAAATGTTGAATAAGACTTGGATGTTTGTTTGTCAATTCAAAGGGCTACGTCCAGCTATAAAAGGAACACGTCTAAGCTATTTCTAAGCACTAAAAATCAGAAACAACAATAAGAATTTATTGTGTGCGGCCATTATTGATGTTGTGTGTTACCTACTGTTGTTGTGTGCGGCTTTGTTCTTACCTACCTCTCCACCTTCTCCGAGTTTGTTCTTCATCATTCTTCTGTATTAAATATTATGCATCTGAGAGTATTTCTTGTAATCTACACTCACTACTACATAAATGGCTTATAAAGTCACTTTTCAAGGTGTCGGTTGTATACATAAACTGACACCTAAACTCTACAGTGTCGGTTGATAACATAAACCGACATCCAATCTATGAAGGGCGACCAGACACGGGTACCGCTTTTATTAAGTGTCGGTTACTTATTAAAAAATTGACACCTAAAATCAACCACCAAAACCAAAATTCCAGTGAAAAAATTACCTCCACAATTTGACATATGGCGTCGGTTCATAAATAAATAACCGACGACTTAAGGGTATTCGCGAGACAGGAATAGTTGTCAATTGTCTTTTAGTTAAAAACCGACGACTATAATCTAGTATAGTTGTCGGTTTTTGGAAAAGAACCGACACTGTTGGTTTAGATGTCAGTTATTTTGAAGAACTGACGCTTATTGTCAACTTAATAGCTCGCGCTAGCGTGAGCGACTCTTCCCCTAGCCTTTCCCCGTTTCATTCCCGATTTCCTGATTAGGTCCGGCGATTTTCTTGCTCGTCGCCGCTCGGTGTTGCCGTCGCGTTGCTGCTGTCCTCTCGTCGCCGCCGCCGGTCGTTGCTCGCCGCCGGTCGTTGCTTGTCCTCTCGTCGCTGCCGCCGGTAGAAGCAGCTACGGTGCTCTCCTCGTCACCGCCGCCCCCGCCGGTAGAAGCAGCTTTTCTCCTCCGCCAGCTTCCTGCAAGGTAACCCATAAAAGCTCCACCGCCTTTTCTGTCCTCCGCCTTGCTTTTCTCTGCCGCCGCCGACCTGGAACTCACCCAGGCGGCGCCTAAGCAGGTGCCAGGGCACGCCTAGGGTCCCAAGCCCAGGTGCCCTGCCTAGCTAGGCCTCTGGGCGGATGCTTGGTTGTGGTTTTTAAAACCACAACCGTGAGGGTGAGGACATCAATGCGCCGCCTCACAATGTAAGTTTTCAAAATATATCATATATTTATATCTATATGTCCATTTATAGTTATATCTTATAAATGTGATTATTTTGTCAAATTTTAGGTTGATGATGCACAGGTACCATCTGAAGCACTTGATGCACTTGATCAAAAGCACCAAAAAGTTGACAAGAGAAGGGGCATCACTATGATGAAGAAGTTAATTGCGCAAAAGGGCAATGGACCCAAACTTGTTGTGGATTTTGATAATGCAGGAAATGCATGTGGTGTGAATCGCAATTCATTTATTTCATATCTTGGGTTTGTTACTCGTAGCCATTGCGGTTGTCGCTTAGATTCTTGGCATAACGTTTCTAAGGAGAAGAAAGACTTAATATGGAGGGATTTATGCGTGAGTTATTATTAATTTGCAATTCTATTTTGTAGATTACTAAATTTTTGGATACTAGTTAATAGCAATTCTATTTTGCAGAGTATATTTGAATTGGATGAAAAGCTGCATCGTAAATGCGTGATGCAACGCTGTGGGAGAGTCCTAAGGAACTATAGGACAAATCTCACCTGAGAATACATAAAAGAAGCTGACAAGAGGAAGAAGACAGCCACTGAACAGTAGAACTTTCTGGACAAAGAAGAATGGGACGTGTTTGTCGCTTCAAGACAAATTGATGAATTCAAGGTATTAGGCATCAGTCTCAATCTCATTAATTAATATATGTTGTATTCACCTATTCAAGATTAACATTTAGTGTTACTAACCAAATCATTAATGTGCATACTAACTAGGCCCTTAGTGAGGCACAAAGATCAAGGCGTGCACTGAATGTGCATGACCACACAATGGGTCCAAAGGGGTATGCAGGCATTCGCCAAAGACTACAGTCTGAGGCTACTACTCAGTCTGCTGCTACTCAGGAGTCCTCTACCATAGGTAGCACACATCTGCCTCGCCATGATGTTTGGATAGCTGGGAGGCAAAATAAGAAGGGAGAAATAAAGAAGGCCGCAACTGCTGAGGCGGCTGCAAAAATGGTAAAATACAACTCTTACAGCAATCATTCGAATATCGATTATTTGTGTTGTTTACTTAATTACAAAATTTTGTTTTAGCGATTAGCGGGAGCTGTACGAGCTGAGGAAACAAGGCAAGTTCATCCCTGAGGGCACAAGGGATGAATTGACAGTTGCTCTGGGTAACCCAGAGCTTCCTGGACGTGTTAGGGCTGCAGGTGCTGGTGTGGGCATCAAAGCTTTTTTTGGGCCATCCCAGCGCAAACATGTCCCAAAAGCGGGACTTTCACAAGAGGAGGTAACATATTCTTTCTTCATAATGTTACTGTAAAAGAGAATTCAATAATTAGAAGCTAACGTTTCTTTTATCCATGTATAGGTAGATAAGCTAGTTGATAGGAAAATAGAAGAAGCAATGAAAAAGTGGCAAGCATCTCAGACTGCCACTTACCAGACAGTACCTACTGTAGGCTCTACTCCTCCTACTCCTACTGTAGAGGTTGGGAGTAATCTTGTAGAACCACCACCTAGCGCATCCGCTGTAAGTATTTTTATGACATAGTAACTAGTTTTTTAATTCAAGATGATATATATATATGAAATTGTAGTCGTTTCAAAAAAAGATGATATGTATATATGTATATAACATTCTTTACACAAAAATTTGTAGGGGTTGAAGCCATGCCGTCTAAAAAGTAAAGAATTTGTCATTGCAGAGGCATCGGCTTACCCATCCCTACCAGGGGAAACGTGTCACGGGTCTCCAGTACCAGCTGGTTGGATTCGTGTGAGCCCGATACATATATTCTCCCAGTGGATGGATCTTCCATTACCATATGCCCACCCAGATTGTGAAACGCTTGGTGAGGCAGTATGCGGAGTGATATTGTGGCTAAAAGCAGATGTCCTCTTTACTGAAAAGGTATGGTAAATTTACATTACGTTCAATTGTTAGTGTGTGTATATGATGGTAGTTGATCTGAAATTATATATATATATATATATATATATATATATATATATATATATATATATATATATATATATATATATATATATACAGGTTAAAAAGAAGACACCCACAACATCTAGGCCTCCACTTCCACCTCCTACATTACCTAGTTGGGTTCCATAGGACCTACCTGTCCCGTTAGGTCCTAACTGTAGGGGTATGGCAATATGGTTAGGCGAACATGATATAAACTCCCCTATAACTGTTTCTTCCGATTCAGATTCTACAGGTCAGTCATACGAAACAAAACTATTTATACAAGATATTTTGGAGTTGTTTTGATATGCTTGGCTAAATACATCTGTGATAGAGCTATGGATAAGGTGAGATATTCTTTATACATCCATATACCTTGTGTATGATCTGGTGATCTGGTTTCTTATTTATTAATGCATGCGTAATTAATACATATTTTGCAGCTACTTAGACAACATATGTGCAGATTTTGGATTCGAATATGTAGGGTTTTTGATTCCATCTTTGATTAGTCTAGTAGCTAAAGACCCTACGTCAGTTCAACAATACTGATGTGAGGCTTTTTCAAATTTTGTTGTAAATAAGAAGACGGTGATAATGGCTCCATTCAATGTAGAGTAAGTTTACTTTGCTTATTATAATTTGGACTTAAGAAAATTACATTTTATTGTGGATTTTGAGTTATTAATTTTTAACTTTAGGCATTATTCCGGTGAGAAATATTTCATTTTCATATCCGTTAACATATGTTATTATATTACTATTTAATTACAATGTTCTGTGTTACATTAACATGTAGGGGTTTTGAGGAGTTCAAAAAGGCTGGAGGAAAGGTCCCCACGAAAAAGAACCAGCCAATAATTTAGAAGAACGTGAAAGTAATTTCCCGACTGCAATATATGGATATATTATTTATGTGAACAATGTTTAATTAGTTGTATTTTTTTATATTTTGTATGTTTGAATTTATAGTGTGCTACACAAGACAACAGATGGGCATGTGGATAGTATATCATGCGATATATGCACATGATTATCAAACATGCCACACTGGATATCGAGTGTATTGCTCAGGTATTATATAGTCTCATTAGATAATATGATCGAAATATATCAATCTTATTTATAGCTCATTAATTATATATACATCATTCTCTTTACAGGTGTTTAAAGCTGACCCCATTACAGGAGAGGCCTTACCAGATGAAAATGCTCCCTATACGATGGGAGAATTAAATGAAGTAAGAGAAGAATGGGAAACAGCCATACAAATAGTGGGGGTTTTAAAATATAATTGGGATCCTGATAGCGAATAATGACTAAACAATAATATTTTGTAAATGAATTTCTGAATTATAATATATGTGTGAATGTTTCTACATGTCTAGATGTTTCTACATGTGTCTGAGTGAAAATGAATGAAAGTGTTGGTTGCTATATGAATGTTTCTACATGTGTGAATGTGAATGAATGGAACTACAGATTGCTAGCTACATGAATGTTTCTAAATGTGTGAAAATAAAATGGAACCACAGGTTGCATTGCTAAATGCATGTGTGAATATTTTTGTTGTTAATTTTGCAGGTTTGTGGCCTGTTGTCGGCTGATATCAATGGATGTCGTAAAACCTGCAGTTCATAACTGAACTGAACAGGTTTCTCATCCTGCGACCAGCCACAGCAGGTCTGCAGACTGACAGAAAAAAAAAACAATAGCGTCGGTTATTTGTAAAAAACCGACACACAGTGTTATAGTGTCGGTTTTATATAAATAACCGGCGTCTATTTCCTGTGGCGCGAAGATATATGTCGTCGGTTATTTGTAAAAAAACCGACACTGATAGTGCCCAAGATGGTGCTCTTTCTGTGGCGCGAAGGGTTTGGGCGTCGGTTTCTTATCTAAGAACCGACGCCTATAGTCCCATGATGGCGCGTTTTCGGTGGCGCGCGAAGAGTTTGGACGTCGGTTTTGAAACCGACGCCTAATGGGTGAGCTTTTAGTGTCGCCCACATAGATGTCGCTTAGAAACCGACACTAAAGGCTTTAAATAACCGACACTAAAGGTAGGTTATGTAGTAGTGACTACTACAGAAAATGCTTCTTACAACAGTTCATTTTTCTATTTTACAACATGTGTCAACCGTTGTATTAGATCGTGTGGTCTTATGAGGGTTCTTTATACAATAGGTGTTTCATATGTTGCAATATATATATTTTATACAACAGCTAATGCATGTTGCAATAAAAATACACTTAGACAGAGGTTTTGAACTTGAGACCACATGAAATGAAGTGCAGCTCAAACAACTGAACCAATTTATTTTCATGGACTACATGCATTTTTCATTGTACATATACAGCCAGTAGCGTATACACCTATCTATCGACTGAACGTGGTCTGTTATAATTAGTGACCGAGCCAGTCATAGGCACGGGAGGGCACTTCCCCTACCCCATGCCAGATTACACATTAATTTCTTAGGAAATATTTCGAGATATAGTGCAAAATACCTTGCTTGTCTATTACGGCGCCCCACCTGAACTATGGGTTGGGCTGCCGCTAAAAGAGCCACAACTATTCCCTCCGACCCGACACGGATACCGTTCAGTCGTTCAGGCACCATTCTCAGTAGTTAATGGCTCGATATGATCGCAAATAGTCCACAAAACTCTCATAATGCCGGCCCGCAGAGCATGTACTCGCTCAAGCAGTCCAGTAGAATTAAAATCATCTGTCGAGTTACCCAGTATCAAGTTACAGTACGTACTTACAATACACACTAAATTTCCAGTTCTCCAATTAACTCTTTTAAGTCTATAACATAGTGGCGTATATGATTAATCACCACATGAATTTAAAACATCAGATTTGTTGTGCAAAGGGATGCAATTATAAAAAACATAGCCGATAGCTACTAGAAGTCACGTATCTATACACGATCATTAACATTGTTACCTATCCGTTGTGTTCTTTAAAGACTATTTTGACTAGCACTTGAACCAAAAAATGCACAAGTCTTAATCAAAGGTTGACGTTGAATGCATCATGTGATGTTAATCGTTCGAGGTAGACTTTGATCTAGAGGAAAAATGAAATGTCTAGCTTGTTGAACACATACTAGATATTAAAACTACATGTTATATTCTACAAAGTACAATATGTTTTGTCTTTATAATATTTAGTAGGTGCAATAGGTCTTTTTATATTTTTCACATAATGTTTACTTTAACATATAAAACATGTTTATGTCCAAGTTGCTATGTTGTATTGTGCCCTCCCAAACAAGGAATTTCTGGCTTTGTCTGATTACAATTGGTAACTATTACAACCGGTGAAATTCTGTTGTGTGATTATGGTATATTACAACGGGTTAGAGTATATTGCTGAATTATGGTCTATTACAATAGGTTAGCATATGTGACTATTACAATGTGTTAGAGCATGTTGTGCAATTATATTCTTTTACAACGACTTTGATTATGTTGTAATATTATATTTTAGTACAACAGTTTCACACATGTTGTAGTATCAGGTGTACTACAACGAGTTTGATTGTTGTATATAACTTGTGTTGTATCATATATACAATAAATAACACGGAATAGACTTGTTGTAAAATATATGTTAACTACAACACATCCAGCAGAACTGTTATGTTTTACCCGTTGTAGAAAATATTTTCTGTAGTAGTGTTATTTTTCGGCGACGTTCGATGGTCAAAGGGACTGTTCTACACTGCCCTCTTGCTAGCACCGGAAGGCGGTACCTGAGCTGTGAGGGTGATTGAATCTGAGAGGTAAGACGTCGGTAAAGATCGTACATAGGAGCGGCGGATTTTGTCTTCACGACAGTGATCTTCGTGACGCGCCTTCACCCACGTGCTCATCTAAACTCTATTATTTCTTTACTCTTTATTATTGATCGAATTAAATTGATGTCATATATTGAAAGTATTGTTTAAACAGTAACTGGAAACCGAATTTATTTCCAACATTAGTGAACACAAAATCCTTTTCTAGTTACTGATCTGATGTTGTTAATTTGGGTATTACCATTTACATAATATGGGCCCTAGAACCATGATGACAATGGAAGACATAGATAGTCTTAGACCTGAAAAAATTATGGGTTTATATTTCTGCCGTTGGCAACAAAAGATGAAGTTATGGCTCACTTCCTTAGGACTAGTTTTTGCTATCACACCACCTGAGCAATGTGAATTATCCTTTAATATTGTTGATACCTCGATTCATACATACAACGATCCATCTTCTCCCATGTACTCTTGTCCTGCCAAAATATCCAAAGAATTAAATTATCATTGTCATGGTAGGATCTTATCTTCTGTTTCCGATGAGTTCTATGACGTCTACCACAAGCAACCATCTACCCTTGAGCTTTGTCAAGCTTTGTATGACAAGTTTAAAATGGAAAATGCTGGTCTAGAACAATATGCTTTCGTGAGATGGTATAATACAATATGACAGATGATAAGCCTATTCCATCCCAAGTACTTGAGTACCAAAACCTCATCTCAAAGTCTATTTCTAGTGGTTATAAGCTTGAGGAAAATGTGCAAGTGGTAATGTTTATTGAAAAACTCCCTCCATCCAGGAAGGACTTTTCCAAGTCTCTTCATCATAGACATGATAGGCTAACCATGTCTTCCTTCGTGAAATCTCTTCAAACTAAATTCCATCATAGAGAAAAGGATGTCAAGGTCAATACTCTTGTCAAACTAGTAGATGATGTAAAATCCAAGAAGAAACCAAACAATTCAATCCTAAATCTAAGCAATCTTTCAAGAAAGACAAGCTACCCGGTCATAATAAGAATTTTGATTATGGGGGTCAACACATTTATTATTCATGTGGCAAGCTTGGTCATCTTGTAAATGTTTACAGGGACTGTAAAGGTCAAAGGAAGAAAATTGACCAGGCCCCTAAGAATGTATAAGTGAACATGATCAATGTGGGTGTTGATGCATCCTCTTCTGAAAGGTTAGATACCATCAATTCTCTTATTCTTCGTGTTAACTTTTCTTCTAGTAAAAATTGGTGGATGGACTCTTGTAGGTTTTCTCACATTTGCTATGATCATCTGCTCTTTCTACCTATCATGCACACATCAGTCGTGTGATCTCTTGGGGTGATGATGTATTCGTGAAGTAGATTGTAGGCTATGGACGTGTGGATCTGAAGCTCACATCTGGGAAAGTCCTTAGACTACAAAATATTTTACATGTTCCTAGTTTTAAGAAAAACCTAGTTAGTGAAGTCTTGATCTTGTCGTTTGGTTATAATCTTTTATGTCAAGGGAACAAAGTTAGAACCTCTAGATTTGGTTCTTACATAGGTGTTGGGTACACCCGTAGGGGTTTACTTAAGCTATGTGTCATTTCTTGTAATGGTACTTCTCATATTAATGATAATTTTTTGAGTGCCCTTTATACTTCAATATCTTGTGATATTTGGCATGCTCGTCTAGGACAAGTGAACAAGAACACTATGAAACGAATGGTTCACATGGACTTAATTCACAAGACTCCAATCTCTAATGATGTTAAATGCCATATATTTGTCAAGCCAAATTACCTAAGAAACCTTTTAGGTCAGTAGAAAGGAACACATCATTACTTGAGCTTGTTCATATTGACATATATGATTCAAATAGTATTGGCACGTGCTATTTTGTGATATTTGTTGATGATTTTTCCAAATATTGTTGCATGTAGTTGTTGAAATATAAGGATGAACAAATGGAAAAACTTAAAATTTATAATTCACAAGTAGAAAATCAAACTGAGAAGAACCTTAAGATGATTAGATCCAATAGAGGAGTTGAATATACTTTTAATGAACTTAAACAATTATGTGAAGATCTTGGCCTTATTCATGAAACCACTACCTCATACAACACACAATATAATGGTGTATCTAAAAGAAAGAATAGAGCCTTGATCGACATGGTGAATGCCATGTTGTCCAAATATGGTCTACATCAAAGAATGTGGGGGAGGCTCTTTTAACCGCCAACTATGTGTTGCATTATAGTCCTTTCAAACAGATAGAGAAAACACCTTATGAACTTTGGTTTGACATAAAACATATTATGATGAACCTTAAAGTATGGGGGTGCTTGGACAAAGTTAAAATCAAAGAGAAAGCTTGGTCCCAAAACCATTGATACCATTTCCATAGGTTATGTTAAAAATAGCAACGCAAACAGATTTATAGTAATAAAGTCAGACATCCCTGACATTAAAACAAACTACATACTAGAAATAAGAGTTGTAGATGTTGTTAAACATCTTTACCTTCAAACATAGTGTTCCCACACAAGTTGGTGAAGGTCGTTCAAATATTGAAACTTCACAACCATCTAAAACCGATCGATATTCAAGTCCTCTTACTGACATACCCACACTTGAACATGAACTGTTGAATCTTGAAGTACTTGAGCCTCCCAATGACTTTGGTCAAGATAAAAGGGCTAAAATAACAAAGAACTTTGGTTCTGACTTCTACACCTTCTTAGTAGAAGAAGACCCCAAGACCTATGAAGATGCCATGAAATCCATAGATGTAGGTTTCTTATAAGAAGCTATTGACAGTGAAATGAAATCTATTGTGAACAATCATTTATGGATTCTAACTGATTTTCCTCCAGGTTGTAAAACCAATGGATGCAAATGGGTCTTAGAAAGAAGTTAAAGATAGATGGTAGCATAGATAAGTTTATGTTGGGTTTTAGGTGAGGGAGAAGGCAGTGGAAACAAAATTTTCTCTCACTACAAAACCATAACCATGGATCGCATCAATGACTATGCAATAGGAAGGATGGTTTTAGTGAGATATACCTGGTCCTGAGGCTTACTCAGAGACTATACCTTGCAGCTAGTGCGGTCTTCAACCACCTAGTCTTCGACATCATCTGTGCAGATCCTGGTCCTGACCCGAACTGTGGTTGATCATTGTCCTCCTGAGCGGCAGAAACATCCCGTCTCTATAGATAGTCCACACGGACCAGTGGGAACTCTAGTTGTCCTGTCCCATAGGACACTAGAAGGAGTCGTCCCCTTCTGTCGGTGTACTAGTTACCGACACACTCTCCCACAACCAGTTGTCTTGTAGTTGTCTTTCCCTCGGTGTGCCTCCCTAATCGGGTAGCACTTGCTTGGGCTCTCCTGGTTACCACAACCAAAGAGGACAATAACTTTGCAGAGCAACTGATGTTTTGAGTTGTACTGTCTAAGAAGCCCCCAGTACCCCTCTATATATAGGAGGGGTCAGGGTCAGGGTTCTCAGCCTCGGGCAATGCGGGACTAAAGTGGGAGTAGAAGGGTCCAGAATTTTCATGAACTGATTACATTGCGGCAGCCGAACCGGTCGTTTCACAAACGAACCGGTCGGTTGGGAGTGTGAGTCAGTCGGTTCACTTAGTGAACCGGTTGGTTCACGTCCCAGACTTTCCTCCAATTGATTTTCCTTATTCATTTCTAATTAATCTAAAGATTAATTCTTGTCCCAATCAAATTGTACAAGTGAAATGAAAATCTTTTCTCACAAATTGGGACAACCCAACCTTGCTCATTTGGTCCAGTCAAACAGATTGGTTCACCAAGTGAACCGGTCGTCTCACTGATCTTGAGCTGATTAGTTCACCCAATGAACCGGTCAGTTGGTGGTCCAGATTGTGCAAAACACAGTCAATGCAGTTTTCAATCAATCTGACACTCAAATGAGTTAGTTCAACACTTGAACTTGATGATTTTGAGTCAAGTCAATTGATTGAATGTTTGATTTAGTACCTAAACACCTTTAGTAATCAATCCAAACATCATTCATGGATAAACTCCTCTTCCATGTAAATCCTTTGTGTGTGACCCTATAGGTCCCATTTCACATTGGCAGTGAATGTCCATAACTAGCTTATGACATCACAAGTAAAGAGCGGTGCCTAGTCGCACATCAGTGCTACCCAAGTGAAAAGGAAAGTTGGAGAACAAATTTCAATCCTACAGTTTGTGATTGGTGTTCCAATGAATGTATAATTCCTTTGTCTCTGATATCTTGAATGAAATCAAGGAATGGAACTGTCATCCTTTCAACGTTCATTCATGTTCCTTGACCAAAGCAGACTGTCTGAGATATGTGTGTCATCAATATCACATATTGACTCACATGTGCATCTGCATGCCTTTCTCAGTCTCGCTTATCAAGTGTTCATGGACATCATACTTCCTTAGGAGGGACAAATCCCATATCTATCACTCACAGTCAAAACCCCATGTGTCAAAGTCACCTAATCATCACCTTTATAACAATCCATATTTCAAAGCCACATTTTATGATGTCAAAGTGTACCCAATGACATGTGATGAGTGTAGTGATTTCAGGTCTAAGAATCACAATCACCACCATCATTGTGAAAGCTGACTGTGACTACCATGTCATGGTTCCATGTATAACTCTCATGGTGGGTCTGTTTGATACACTATTCTCTAACATGTATCTATGTGCTTGGTTTGATATCACATATCATGACTAATGAGACTCTGTCATCAACCAACACACACTCTAGTCTTGATGTGTCATTGTTGTCTATCAACCTTCCACAATGACATCCGACTAGGGACAAAACAAGAATGTACAAACTCTTAGCATCCGCATGATCTCATTGTTCAGGTCCTCAACCTGAAGACATATGTCATTGAGTATTTCCATTCTCTAGACATTCATTATGTTCTATCATTATCTCATAACTGATTGAACCAGAATAAATTGGAAGTTTGCCTTTGATATTTATCAAATCAATCATAATGTATCCCAATCCAATCATCCTATGATTGGCTCTCAGGGCATACATACCAACATACTCCCACTTGCACTGTGAGCCAATCACCTTTGAATCATATTCTTAGTGATCTTCAAACATGTCCCACATGTTTCTGCTGCTCCAGTGCTAATGCAGTGAGTTAGCAACACTCTGCTTTAGTCGGTATATTGCATGTTTCACATCTCTTCATTGTGCGACATATAGTATGAGATAGAGTTTCCGTAATATGTGATCTGATATTCCTTGCGTAACACTTAGCTCCATTGTTTGACTCAGTATTACTACTTGTCATCAATGATTAAAATATCTATAAGTTCATCTCTATGAACTTATAGATCCATATAGTATCCTCTTTTGTTCATAATACAAGGATACTCAGAATTCCCTTTTAGAATTAAACGGCTTTTAAATCGGAACGTTTCCATTTATCAACTCATATTCACTTTTATATTTTATATTTTGCGATCAATTTCTATTATTTTGGAAGCTTGCATCAGTGTAACTCTTTACACCCAACTCTTCATTATATTACCATAGAACTAGTACTTCATAAGTACCAAACAAGTTCTTCATGGTATTCCAGTGACCCTCACTGGATGTAGATAGACATCCACTTGTCACACGAGTTAACAGGATGAGCACGTCATATTGTCGTGTCCAATACATACAAGATGATGAATGCAAATTTTCGTGTTATGTCCAATACATACAATATAATGGGATGATTACATACATGATAGATCCATATCTATCTATGTGTTCCTATTTTTCATAAGAATTTGGGACACTTGGCATCTGAGATACTTACTCCATGTAACATGGACAAGTTTTCTCTCACTGAATCGTGCATATTGAACCCTTCAGTACAAATTCCCAATGTATGCTCTCTCTTTACCAGGTCAAGAGGTTTTCGAGAACTATCACTATAGATCTTTATTCTTATCACATAGGATATATCTCTTTCTTCCTTTAAAGATATTTCCACACTAGTTTCCATTTTAGAGCATTTCATTCCTCATCATCATGTAGAATGTGAATACGCTCCCACTAAATCTTTGTAATCATAGATCCCTTCTTTATTTTGATATATCAGTCAAACCTTTTGACTATATAATCAAAGTAAAGACTCCAGCTCTGAGTTGCTTGCACTTAACCAATCACATTGATTAATCTCTTGTAACTTATAGACTGCATTTGCATTAATGGAATTATAAAACCCTTTAGGTTGTTCCACGTACACATCCTTATCTTATTCCTACTAGGAATGTTGTTTTAATATCCATATGCCAAATCTCAAAGTCATTAAGTTTCAACAACAAGCATGATCCTTCTTCTAAATGTAATCCATGTCAGTCTTAACTCTTAAGACCTAATTGCACTTATGGGTTTTATCCCAACAAGTGCTACCATAAGGTCATACCTTAATCGGTTCACATGGAAGTCATTTTGGATCTTATGGCCTCAAGCCATAACTCAAAATCTGGTCCCTCAACATCATCTAGATTATTGTCTCATCACATGACCAATTCATCACCTAGATATATGAGGCGTATCTATTACATAAGGACTTTGAGAATCCATAACACTTGTGATTCTTAATCTCCTTTATTTAGTGTAAGAATGTTCTTTAGAAGAATTCTAGAAGGTTAGTTATTTGATGATCATGCTATAACTCTTTAGAGTATGATTCCTTCTTTGATTTAGACATCACTATGCCTTAATCATGAGTTCTCTATGATACACTATCATAATTAGTCACAAGGTCCTCAAACATTTGGTTTAAGTATACCATTCATTGATCACATCAAAGAGTTAATACTTTTACCAAGTATGTACTTCATTTATGATATTCTTAAACACTTCAAGATATTCATATTGGTATTTCACTAAACATCATCTAAAGCATTAGCATTTATTCCAATAGGCATGTATATACATCAATATGTATTATATCCAATAGAATAGTCATTCACCCATTACATCTAGTGAAGATTGACTTGTCATCATGCCCAAGACATTCATATCTCTTAATGGTTCACAACTAAAAGAGGATGGCCTATCCATCAACATGGAAGCTAGAAATGAATTTCTCATGATAATGCTAATTAATTATTTGAGTCATCAATAACTTTTAGGTATCATTTACTTTATTTCATGCATACCAAGTACCACAAGATAAATAAGGCATTGCCACAAAAGATCATATCTTTGAAATTGAAACATCAACTTTATTGATAGACATCCTTGTTATTACAAGATGCAGAAATAAAGTGTTTCTATTTATTGGCAAATTGAAATAGTAGTTCATAACTCTATTACATGCCCTTTGGGATGAAATAAATTGAAAGGTACTCCTATCAATGGCAACAACACTTGCTCCAATAGTGAGTTCTTTTTCTTGGTCCTTTCATAAAGTCCATCATTTCTTTTTAGATCTTGCATATCATATATGTCAGATCTATGTATTGGTATCATATACCTCATATTAAAGAAGTGTTTCAAGTTTATTTCATGATACCTGAGGTGGAGACTTCCATACCCTCCTTCTTCTTTTGTTCATCCAGATAGAGAGGGCAATTTCTCCTCTAATGTCCTGGCTCTTGACAATGGTGACATTTGCCTCCCTTGTTCACCCCTCCTTTAGCCTTGAGAGCTGAAGATGACTTGGGTTGTTGTCTAGAATCAGAACCCTTCTTTGCTTTTCCCTTGCCCTTGATTTTAGACTTGCCCTTCTTTCTACTGATCAACATCACATATTTCATTTTGTCTTTCTTCATTTGTGCCTCGGCTGTCCTCAACATGCCCAACAACTCTATCAGTGGCCTGTCAAAGTTGTTCATGTTGTAGTTCATCACGAACTGACTGTAGGATTCTGGCAACGATTGCAGTATCACATCAGTAGCCAACTCTTGGCTCAGAGAGAATCCCAGTCTTGTCAGGTTCTCCACATACCCAATCATCTTGAGTGTGTGAGGACCAACTGGATCTCCTTTTGTCATGACACACTTGAACATTGCCCTTGAGACATCATATCTCTCTTGTCGTGCTTGGTCTTTATACATGTTCTTGAGATGCTAAACCATCTCAATGATGTCCATGTTCTCATGTTGTCTCTGCAACTCATAGTTCATTGAGCACAACATCAAGCACTTCGCATCAATGGCATCTTCAGTATGCTTCTTGTAAGCATCCCTTTCTGCCTTTGGTGCGGTGGGAGAGGGTTCCTCTGGCATTGGTGTATCTAGGACATAGAGCTTTATCTCTTGAGTGAGAACAATTATCAACATCCTAAACCATTCATGGAATTTGTTCTTATTTAATTTGTCCTTCTCAAGGACCAATCACAACGAAAAGTGATTATTGTTGACAACCATTTGTTCTAAAAAAGGAAATATGCAATTTT
This sequence comes from Alisma plantago-aquatica, assembly GCA_963693085.1. Taxonomy (NCBI): domain Eukaryota; kingdom Viridiplantae; phylum Streptophyta; class Magnoliopsida; order Alismatales; family Alismataceae; genus Alisma; species Alisma plantago-aquatica. The sequence goes on from OY856412.1 coordinate 1,116,884,118, forward strand.
AGTCCAAAACTCTTTTTGACTTATTTTGATTTGATTTGAAAATTTTTGGCGATATAATTAGGTCTTTAATTAATTATCGCTCCCACTATTTTGTTCAAATTGATAGCTCTCACTATCAATTCAGAAGATTACATCGTACAACCTTCTAGTGAGCCAAGATCCAAAACAATTGAATTATTACCCGGCCAACTCCAGCGTCCATAATCAATTATTAAGGTAGGTAACACTTACCAATTGCATCATATGCAACTCTTGGATAAATGGAATGTGCAACTCTTTGACAAGAACTTTGCCATGAACATCTCCATGCCTCTAAGTGCTTAATCCCATTAAGATCACTTAGTTAAGCCTAACCCAAAAGTCAACATGATAGAAGTGCACCCCGCTTGGCGGGCCCACACAACTACTGTCACACTTCCACGAGATAGACAGTGCACCACCCTTGGGATGCCTACGCTTTTCCATCAAACTTTTCATGTGTGTCGCTTATGGAAAGCATCTAAGACTTAATATTGTATTGAGGGGTTTTAATATGCTTATATATGCATATATGTATCCAATCACCACATATATAGTACGTATCATATACATGATATATCCCATAATGAAAACATACAATAACGATAAAGTGATGATTATGGCCATCCTATTATAATTCCTTGAGCCACAAGGAACTACGGTCATCTAGTTCTACATCATATGCAACCCGTTGTTGATGAAGATCATGTGTTTCGGCCATTCTGTGTTTGATCAACTCATCACACGACTGATCGAATCACCTCCTGGCCGGTCGGTTGGTTGTCTCCAACCGATCATCTGTCTCCTCCAGACGGTCAGTTCTTCAGGTCGTCTACTCCTTGTCAGGCCTCAGCTGCACCATCAGTCGGTTGTCTCGGTCCACCAGTCGATCGGTTGGCACCTCCAGTCGATCATCTCGCACCTCTAGCCTCTTGTCTGGGCGCCTGCCAGTCTTTGACGTAACAGGAAATAAACTATCATATTTTACTTATTGCTTTGGGAAACCCCGAGTTACATTTGGGGGAGAAAAGGTAGAAGAGAAGGATCGAGTTATCTCAAGTTACATATGAAAAAGAAGAAGAGGGCTTGGTGCGCAGACTGAGAGCAAACAAACACAACCAACTAAGCACACATAGGGGTCTATAGGCCATAACCACACTACACATCCACCATCAAAACCGTTTTGAGCGACGTGTATCGTTTGCATATATATACCATATCATATATTATATATTAGTTTGGGATCATGTGGCATTAATCAGATATTTAGATCAGTCCTTTAAATATTCACATCATATGCAATAAATAAAAGATGGTAAAACCAAAAAATTGAATCATATTGATTAATCCTAAAACATAGTATGTTGACATGGCTCTAATACCATTGTTGGGTTTTAGGTGAGGGAGAAGGTAGCGGAAACAAAATTTTCTCTCACCACAAAACCATAACCACAGATCACATCAATGACTATAAAATAGGAAGGATGGTTTTAGCGAGATATACCTGGTCCTTAGGCTTGCTCAGCAACTATACCTCACAGCTAGTGCGGTCTTCAACCACCTAGTCTTCGATGGCATCTGTGCAGCTCCTGGTCCTGACCCAGGCTATGGTTGACCTTCATCCTCCTGAGCGGCAGAAGCATCCTGCCTCTATAGATAGTCCACATGGACCAGCGGGAACTCCAGTCGTCATGTCCCACAGGACACTAGAAGGATTCGTCCCCTTCTATCAGTGTACTAGTCACCGACACACTCTCCCACAACTAGTTGTTGTCCTACAATTGTCTTTCCCTCGTTGTGCCTCCCTAGTTGGGTAGCACTTGCTTGGGCTCTCCTGGTTACCACAACCAGAGAGGACAACAACTTTGCAGAACAACTGATGTTCTGAGTTGTACTATCTGAGAAGCCCCCAGTACCCCTCTATATATAGGAGGGGTCAGGGTCAGGATTCTCAGCCCCGGGCAATGCGGGACTAAAGTGGGAGTAGAAGGGTTCAGAATTTCCATGAACAAATTACAGTGTGACAGCCGAACCGGTCATTTCACAAATGAACCAATCGGTTGGGAGTGTGAGTCAGTCAGTTCACTTAGTGAACTGGTTAGTTCGCATCCCAGACTTGCCTCCAATCGACTTTCCTTGTTCGTTTCTAATTAATCTAAAAATTAATTCTTGTCCCAATCGAATTGTACCAGTGAAATGAAAATATTTTCTCACAAATAGAGACAACCCAACCTTGCTTGTTTGGTCCAGTCAAACTGATCAATTTACCAAGTGAACCGGTTGTCTCACTGATCTTGAGTTGATCGGTTCACCCAGTGAACCGGTTGGTTGGTGGTCCATATTGTGCAGAACACACTCAATGCAGTTCTCAATCAATCTGACACTCAAATCAGTTAGTTCAACACTTGAACTTGATGATTTTGAGTCAAGTCAATTGTTTGAATGTTTGATTTAGTACCTTAACACCTTTAGTAATCAATCCAAACATCATTCATGGATAAATCCTCTTCTAGGTAAATCCTTTGTGTGTGACCCTATAGGTCCCATTTCACGTTGGTAGTGAATGTCCATAACTAGCTTATGACATCACAAGTAAAGAGTGGTGCCTAGTCACACATCAGTGATACCCAAGTGAAAAGGAAAGTTGGAGAACAATTTTCAATCCTATAGTTTGTGATTGGTGTTCTAGTGAATGTATAATTCCTTTGTCTCTGATATCTTGAATGAACTCAAGGCATGGAACTATCATCCTTTCAACATTCATTCATGTTCCATGATCCAAAGCAGACTGTCTGAGATATGTGTGCCATCAATATCACATTGACTCACATGTGCATGTGTATGCCTTTCTCAGTTTTGCTTATCAAGTGGCCATGGACATCATACTCCCTTAGGAGGGACAAATCCCATATCTATCACTCACAGTCAAAATCCCATGTGTCAAAGTCACCCAATCATCACCTTTATAACAATCCATATTTCAGGGCCACGTTTGATGATGTCAAGTGTACCCAATGACATGTGATGAGTGTAGTGATTTCAGGTCTAAGAATCACAATCACCACCATCACTGTGAGAGCTGACCGTGACTACCATGTCATGGTTCCATGTGTAACTCTCACAGTGGGTTTGTCTGATACACTATTTTCTAACATGTATCTATGTGCTTAGTTTGATATCACATATTATGACTAATGAGACTATGTCATCAACCAACACACACTCTAGTCTTGATGTATCATTGTTTTTTATCAACCTTTCACAATGACATCCGACTAGGGACAAAACAAGAATGTACAAACTATTAGCATCCGCATTATCTCATTGTTTAGGTCCTCAACCTGAAGACATGTCATTGAGTATTGTCATTCTCTAGACATTCATTCTGTTCTATCATTATCTCATAACTGATTGAACCAGAATAAATTGGAAGTTTTCCTTTGATATTTATCAAATCAATCATAATGTATCCCAATCCAATCATCCTATGATTGACTCTCAGGGCATACATACCAACAGTTTAAGATCAGGATAGTAGCCAGAGGTTATAAGCAGCAAGAAGGAGATGATTACTTTGACACATATTCTCTTATAACAAAGATGACCTCCATCTGTGTCTGTGTTGCTTTGGTCATGATCTGTAATCTTGAAATCCATCAGATGGATGTAAAGATTGCTTTCCTCGATGGGGATTTTGAGGAAGAAATCTATATGGATCAATCTGAGGGTTTTGTGGTCGAAGGACAAGAACTTAAACTTTGTAGACTTGTAAAATCTTTATATGGTCTAAAACAAGCACCTAAGCAGTGGAATGATAAATTTTGCAAAATTATTTTATCTTATGGTTTTATTGCAAATGAATCTGATACATGCATTTATTCTAAGATTGTTGATAATGCAATTGTCATCATGTGCTCGTATGTAGATGATATATTAATTTTTGAATCTAATTCTATAATTCTTTCTGAAATGAAATCCTTTCTTTTGAAGAATTTTGATATGAAAGATTCAAGAATTGTTAATCTTATTCTTGGAATTAATTAAGTAGACATACTTCTGGTTATTCCTTAAATCAGTCTCACTATGTAGAAACGGTCTTACAGAGATTCAATATGTACTCCTGTGTGCCCTCTAGTACTCCTTCTGAACCTTTGTTACATCTTAAGATACAAAAAGGAAACCATGTGGATCAAACTAGTCATGCCCAAGTTATAGGAAGCTTGATGTAATTAGCCTATTGTTCTAGACCAGATATTGCTTATGTTGTCAATAGGCTAAGTAGATACACTAGTTGTCCTAGTGCAGATCTTTGGAAGGGTTTGGTCATAGTTTTTAGGTATATCAAAGGTACCATGAGTTATGGTCTTCATTACACTGGTTTCCCAACCATGTTAGAAGGTTATACAGATACAAATTGGATTGTTAACTCTGATAAACCAAGTCTACCAGTAGTTATGTATTTTGCCTAGGTGGTGCCATAGTTTCTTGGAAATCATCCAAGAAAATTTTGAGGGCTAGGTCCAGTATGGAGGTTGAGTTTATAGCCTTAGATTTAGCTTGTTGTCATGTTGATTGTTTTAGAAATATTTTACTCAATTTATGTGTAGTTTCAAAGACATTTTCTATTATCTCAATACATTGTGACAGTAGGTCTTCCATAGACAAAGATAAACAATCTAAGGGTAAATCGGGTAAGCACTTTATGAGATTGAAGTATGAAGAGGTGAGAGACTTCATTACCCATGGTGTTATATCTCTGTAGTTTGTTAGATCCATAGAGAACATTATTGTTCCTCTCATAAAAGGTCTAGCTAGAAAGCTAATACTTAGTGCGTTGAGGGGGATGGGTCTTCTGCCCATAAGTTAAACACCACAGTGGTAACCCTACCATCCCAAAACTAGAGATCCCATGAGGAATGGTTCAAAGGAACAACTATGTTGTGCATGTGTTCAGTAGAAGCACATTTTTTGGGGTTTTACTCCAGACCCTTCCTTGTGGAGTTTGTGCTTCATGATTGTCTTAGTAGAGGAACATTTTTTTCTATGAATGGGGTTGAGGCCATATGTTGGTAGGGTTTAGTAATGGATAGTACACCCTTGGAAGATCCCTACTATGTGATTGTAACCCTAAGTCAGGGTTTATGTGAGTTGGGCATACTCACTAGAGATCTCATGAAATAGATTCATGTGAAGGACATAATGCACACACATATATGAACAAGTCATTGTGCCCTCACTATGTTCTACATGGTTTATTAAAATATGAATCAGAGAATCTGGTTCAAGACGTAGTTCACCAAGTCCCTCTAGATGTAGATGAATAATTGCTAGGTAATGTTAAAAGCTACAAGCTACCTATGTTGAGAGACATAGTTTTAGTCGCATTTTTCTTTTGATATATTAATTTTTCAAGGTTTATAAAATATGTGGGGGAATGTTTTATTCTATATCATGTTTTGAGTTGTATTTCAGACCTCTCAGCCATCTTTCGTCCCACATTGCTCACTTCAAAACTGAGAGGGATCCTTTTAAATGGGAGGGAGACCAAAGGTTTATTGGCCTTTCTTGGGGCTTTTGAATTAAAGGTTGGTTGGGTTCATTAGCGCTTTGAGCTTTTACAAATAAAAAACACACCTATACGTGCATGCCTCGCCATGCCCCACTCCACCCTGTCTTGTCCCAGTTCGGTTTGGCTCGGTGTGTGCGTGCTATTTCACATTTTTCTAAACAAAAAATTCTTTCTTTTGTTTTGTTTGATGGTGTTTTAGTTATGTCATTTGGAGATTTGAAGAAGCACAATTTATTGTTTATTTTAATTATTTTGAAAAAGTAATCGTGTTAATCCATTTAAATTATAAATTCTTTTGAATTAAATCCACTCCAAAATTCTCTAGTCATTATGTTTCATCAATTCTATTTTGGGTGCGCCCAACGAACCATTTGTTTAGGGACTTGGTACCCAATAATTGTTGGAAAGGACTAGGTTGTTTGTTTGCTAATTTGAGAAACTATGTCCATCTATAAAAGAAACAAGTATAAGCCATTTTTTAACATCCAAAATCAGAAACAACAACAAGAATTTTTTTTGTGCGACCATTACTCCTGTTGTGTGCTGCTCGTTGTTGTTGTGTGTGGCTTTGCTTACCTACCTATCCACCTTCTCTGAGCTTGTTCTTCACCATTATTCTCCATCCAATATTGTGCACTTGAGAGTACCTCATGTGACTTATTTTCCCATGATGTTTGAGGGTCAAAGGACTATTCTACACTGCCCTCTTATTGGCATCGAGAGGCAGTACTTGAGTTGCGGGGGTGATTGAATCTAGGAGGTAAGACGTTGGTAAAGCTTGTGCATAGGAGCGGAAGATTTTGTCTTCACGATAGTGATCTTCATGAAATGTCTTCACCCACACTCATCAAAACTTTATTATATCTTTGTTCTTTATTATTGACCAGATTAAATTGTTTTCATATGTTTAAAGTATTGTTTAAATAGTAACTAGAAACTGAATTCATTCCCAACAATATTAGGATTAGCCACATTAATATGGTCCTCCTATTTAGAAGTGTAGTTGTCCAACTCTTCCTTCTAGTCACTAATTAATTAATTGTTTTCTTTATTTCTATAGGGGGTGGCTCTTGTTGGACCCCTCTTTGTAGGTCCCTGATTAACACCCACATGCACCTTGGGGTGCAATCAATTTTTCTAAGCCAACCCTATGGATTTATTTTGCTTATGAACATAGTTTGCTTTTAGCATCTTTATTGATGCTAATATTTGTATGCTAATAATTTAAGTTTCATATTATCTAAAAATGTATGATGTTTAAATGTTGCTTACCGTAGTCTATTAGAAGTTATCATTCATAATATAGTTTTTAATGCAAATTTGAGAGATATGAATTGAAGAAACAAGCTTTAAAGTCTAGAGCTTTCTAAGAGGGTATTACGTCACCCTAGATTAAATGACTTATGGCCATTATAACAAACTAGAAAAAAGGACATTCATTAAGCATGTCGTACATAATTGAGTTAGCATGGTTAATACAAGATGAAAATGAGAATAATTGGTATAAACAGTTACATATCATGCATACACTTGACATTGAAGTATCAAACATAATGTGTTTATGTAAGGGGTGGGATCCGAGAGGGGATCCACTTCCTACTCAATTTGAGGAATAAATCCATCTAATCCAAACACACTAAAATGTATGTTGGAATAGGTGTAAATTTTTCATTTCTCAAATGATGGTATACAAGAATAACCAAAGTATAGTACAGGAATACTATTATATCATTATATTCAATTTATAAGATTACATAATATTCTCCCATTTGGTGTTTACATGAAAGTAACAACTACATGATCTAAGTAGAGGATATCCCAACTATCTCAATCTATCTTCCAAAAGCCATCTCCTTAAGCCAGGTTCATGTTTGAATGTTATGTCCTTCACCTAAGGATTGGAAGCATACCCCACAAGAGAAGACAAAATGGATATTATCAGCATCAAATTCGGTATGTGCATATTAATTGGTAACTAAGAAACATTATAGAAATAAGAAATCAAATATAACAAGTTTCCTATCCAAGAGGAAAGTACTATCCAACTGGATATCAAAGAAAATATGAATATCAATATGAAGAAGATAAACAATAAAATATGTCTTGCCTTTTTATAGAATGTCACATCAATAATATCACAAAATATAAATAGTTACATGGTGACTTATAAGTAGACTAGCATATACTTGAAAGTAGGGTAGGAACCCATATATTCCATACCAAAGGTCAGGAGGACTAAAACCTTAGTGCCAAAAAATATAATATTTTATAGGGAAATAAAACCCCATGCATGGCAGCAGAATAAAACCCAATGCATGGTGGGGAATAAAACCCATTTCTTGTAGGGGAATAAAACCCAGTGCCTATAAATATTAAAAGTGGCAGGGGAATAAAACCAAGTGTCTATATGGTGTAACTACTTCTAGTTATGACTAGTTAATCATACATGCAAATAGGAGAGGCTAGCTAAAGTATCATCAAGGATATTATCTAACTAATATCAGTGGGGCTAGAGGACCCATGAACCAATATTCAATCATTTCAACAAGTAATATCCATCATAGAACATAAAATTCCACCACTTGAATGTTAGGGTTTCACATAGTTCAAAATTCCAAATTAGGGTTTCCAAATGAATAAAATGAAAAATATATGATTAAGAGTCCAATAAGAATATCCAATAAAAAAGATGATCACAAGATCAGAATAACATAGAATTTGTCACATGAAATAAATTTTTATAAGGAAGAGAAATTATGTAGGTTAATTTGTCCATAGGACCAGGAGAGAGAGGAAATATAGGTAATTTCTCAATATGATGGATAGAGATGCAACATACCTCACATGAAGTCTATATATATCTAAGGTCAAAACACTAATTCCATCTCTGTCCATAAACAACCTACTAAAGGCATATATGAGAATAGGGTTAGGTTTACATTAATTGTATAAAACCTAAAATTAGCTTTTTATTGTTGGTGAATTTGGTTATCAAAACCATACCATCTTGTAAGTTATATATTTCTGAATTCATATCATTTTTACTTTATTATTCTAACTTATAAATTATTAGATATAGATTTTAGAAAGTCTTCCTAATTAGAAAATTTCATAAAAATCATAATTGGTTAGATTAGGTTTAGGAAATGAAATTTATATCATTGGATGGAAAATAATTTGTTGCTTCCAAATCATATTTTATTACAATTTTCTGAGTTACAAATAATTAGTTATGAATTATCTATAATAATGTGTTTTCATGTAGTTAATAATAAAATATCTGGGGTAATTGACTGATATGCCCTCTGGTCATAATATTAAACCTTAGGATGTGATAGGGTATCACAGTCATCTAACCCAAAATAAAACTTGTGAGGTTTGAATAATGAATCTCGACACCAGAGACTATTATACCTAATGAGACGTGTGATAGATAAAAATTGTTGTGAGGGAAAAATGGAGAAAAGAACGACAATGACCTTCTCCTATTCATTCTACAATCTAAGAAACACCAAAGCATGAGGCATCTTTATGGCCAAAAATCAAAAGGTGGTATAGGGACTTGCTCAAGACTGGGAACTATTTCCTTTGGCTTCCTCACCCTCTTCTGAACATGGTGATCCCAGACTTGGCTATAGAAGATCCATAAGGATACCGAAAGAAGTCCTTCAGCAAGGACCATCACTAGTAAAGGCAATCAACCTCTTGGAAAGCACACGGAGGCAAGGATAACTGACACCCATAGGGGTTCACAACCACTGGACAAGCGCACACACACACATACCCCTCAAGAGGATGAGGCAAGAATAAGAAAAACCATATATGGAGTTAAGTACAAACCAAAAAGATTGTCTCAAGTGTGAAAGATCATAATACCCCAAATGAGTGGGAGCCAGTTCATTGATTGTCTTCTCAAGACCACAAAAATTGTACTATATCTCTAGGAAGTTGGACCTTGCCTTAAGGAAGCTGGAAGCTTTGCCTCATACTCCAACTCTTTGTCGGGACAAGAAGACCCGCAGACACCATTTAGGGGTTGGAGAAATGCATAGGAATACTACTGAGGGTTATGGGAAGATTGAGTGTAGGTTTTTTGGGACCCTGATGACCAAAAAATGTGAGAATATAATTAAACATGTAAACATATCGAATATGCAGCGGATACTACTATATCAGATATCTGAATAAAAAAAATAGATTCGATATCTGATGGATATCATATAATAATTGTAGAAAATGATATGAAGGCTAGATGAGATATTTTTTATTGATAGAAGTAAAACTCCCTTCCTATATATAGGAGAGGAGGCAAGTACAAGGAAGCACAACTTAACCCTAATGGGCCAAGTCAACTAGGCCCATGTACTACTATATTGGATATCTGAATTCAAAAAAAAATTAGATCTGATATCCAACGGATATCATATAATAATATCTGAATCCAATCCCATGAATAATATCTGAATTAGGATAAATATCTTATCTGAACCAGAAATTATAAATCGTAAATGTATTATTATAAATATATTATATATAGAAAACATTGATATTATTATGCATATATATGATAAAATATCTATCTATTCATATTTTCATATATACATGAGATATATTTAATAATATGTGTATATATTTGCCAGATTTGGATTTTTTGGAGTGGATACAGCCATATCCGATATCCTATCCGAAATTTTCAGATATGAAATTTGATATCTTAAATCCAATTCAGATTATGTGGATGTCGAATTTTTTTTTAAATTTTGGACTCAAATTCGGATCGAATGTGCAGATTCTAGATATCCATTTACAAATCTAAATATCAGAGAAGAAAAATAAACATGGGATGAACATAGGAGGGGAGAAGCAGTGTTGTGAATTTCCAAAATCTTGAGGGAAAGAAATCTAGAGGACTATTATTAGATGCATATTTGAACCAAGAAACTGTGGGTGAAGAAATTGGAAAGAAAGATCAAGGGGTGAGGGAGAAATTTGTGAAGAAACGACAAGGCTATAGCCCTCGCAAAATAGTCAGACCTCCCCGAACTAACGGAGGTTGAAGGAAACGGGGGCAAAGCATGATTGGGATCTGATGGTTAGAACTAAGCTCATGGTTTAGGTGTACCAGTAGTCCATGTGAACATTATACTTTAGGAAGTCTACATTCATTTAAATATTAATCACTTAAATGTATTTTTAATCCCTTTTCTTTCCTAATTTATATGAGGGTTCAGACATTGTTCAAATAAGGTGAAATATGACACCTAGAATAGTTATGACATGTAGAATCTAATTTTGGCACTGGAATTTCCCTTTTGGGTTTGTTTATGATTTTATTTAATATTTTTGGATTTAAGGTATATTCTTTCTCCTAGATAAAACAAGGACAGATAATATTGTTCAATTAAGGTGAAAATTAACATATAGACTAATTTTAGTATGTAGAATTCAAATTTGTATATTTCCACTTTAGAAGACATTTAATAATTTATTTAATACTTTTGGACTTTTCTCATATTTTCTTCTCTAAATGAATTTAGGATAGTTATTATTGTTCATATATTGTGAAAATTGGCACCCAAGCTAATTAAGACCCAAGACACACAATTTTACCATTATATTTGGATTTTTTGATTTCATTTAATGAGTTACAATTCAAATATGGTTTAAGCTCATCACCACTATACTTATTATGTTATTACATAATTATATTCGGTCTTATTATATGTACTTTGTTACCAAAGGATTTACTTTATATTATTATGCATGATTTTACATATTTTACTTTTTTCCCATTAAGTCCATAAATTCAAATATTTTATTAAATAGTGGCACATCATTCATATGTGTAGACATGAGAACTCCAATTGTTATTCCAATTCACATATCTTAGCCGTTATGTGAATATTAGTTAGCAAAGGGATCATATGTGACACATTATGTGCATTCACTCACATGTTAGCACACATGAAGGTTATTATGTTAATGTGAGTGTTTCATTATATGTGATGTTGATTATAGAACCTAATGTATAGGTCTCAAACCTATATATGTTAGGAAGTGTTATCCATGTTCATGCATTAACTATATTTTTTAGTTTAGCCAATAACTTCATTAAGGTATAAATTGATCCTTGTTTGGACAAATCTTAGGAAACAAGCATACTATCCTCCTAACCATGGAATAGGGTAAGATACTAATTGTTTATATGTTACAACAATCTTCCCCTTAAAGAGGAATTTGTCTCTGAAATCCAGCCATCCTTACTCTACTAGACAACTTCCGTCCACCCCTTAAAAGGTGGTTTTACCTATTAAAACAAACTAAACAACTCTTAACAATATTCGGGTTACATATACATCTTTGAATTGTGAATATTTTAGTGGTTTATGTTTTTCATGGATCATGTATCCAACTAACAGGTCATACCCACCTAGGGTTGAGTTTTAGGTCCTTGTGTTACTAACCCATCAACCCAAAGATTCACATATGTTGGTGTATATGCCCATAGAGCCAATCATGTGATGATTGTGATGGCATAATTGTAAATGATTTGATTATTCATAAAAGGTAAGCTTCCAATTTATTTTGTTTGTTCAGTTATGAGATAATGAAATAACATAATTAATGTCTGGAGAATGATATTACTCAATGACATATGTCTTTAAATACGTGACTTGAAAGAATGAGATCATATGGATGTTAAGAGTATATACATTCTCATTACGTCCCTGGTCGATTGTTGTTGTGGAAGCTAGATAGTCAGAAATAACACATAAGATCGGAGTGTGAGTTGGTTGATGACAGAGTCTCACTAGTCATGACATGGTGACATCAAACCAAGTACACAAATACATGTTAGAGAATAGTGTATCAGATAGACCCACAGTGAGACTGACACATTGAAGCCATCATAATGGAAGTCATAGTCATCTCTCATGGTGATGATGGTGGTTGTGGTTCTTAGAACTAAAATCACTGCACTCATCACATGTCGTTCAGTATGCTTTGACATAATCAAACGTAGTCCTAAAACATGGGTTGTTATAAAGGTGATGATTGAGTGACTGTGACACATGGGGATTGACTGTGAGTGATAGATATGGGATTTGTCCCATCTAAGGGAGTATGATATCCTAGGTCTCTTGATTAGAGAGACTGAGAAAAGCATGCATGCACATGTGAGTCAATATGTTGAGCTTACATATATCTGAGACGGTCTTCTCTGGTTCAAGGAATAAGATTGAATAATAATGAGGGTGAGTGCTCCATGCCTCTAGTTGAATCTGGATATTAGTGACAAAGGAACTATACAAACATTGTAACACCATGCAAAGATTGTAGGTTGAAGTTGTTCTCTAATTTTCCATTTACTTGGGTAGCGATGATGTGTGACTAGGCACCACTCATCGCTTGTGATGTCATAAGGTGTTATGTACATTCACTGTCAACGTAATATGGGACCTATAGGGTCACACACATATGAACTCATCTAGGCGAGGAGTTGAATCTTGAATAACAATTGAATTAATTGCTAAAATGTTTAGGTAATTGATTCATGCAATAATCATCCTGACAGCACTGCCAAATGGCCGTCTTAAATGTTAAGACGGGCATCTAGAGAGTGCCAAATGGCCATCTCAAGTGTTGAGTGGAGAGTCAGGGTTGATTTGAGTAGAAATTGGCTGAGAAGCAAACCGACCCAACTGGCTGGCTCCACTCGAGTTACCAGACAACCCTCTGGGTGACTGAGATGGTCGTCTCGCATGAGTGAGATGGTCTAGTTTGGTCGAGGGAAGGTTCTAGACATTACATATTTGTTTTTCTTATACATTACTTATTGTGCAAGCAAATCAATGTCCAACATTGATGGGAATTGAATTTCCAATTTTGTGTACAACTAGGAAATAGCCAAACGGCCATATGGACTATGCCAAATGACCACCTGGCATGCCAGACAACCATTTAGGTTTCTAGACGACTGTCTGGGCTATCGCAGGTTGCGAGATTTCCAGAATTGTTGTGAAAATTCAAGATCTTCTTGTCCCTTCCACTCCTGCATCGACAGGGAACCTGGACCCAAACCCCACTTATAAATAGAGGGGTATTGGGAGCTTCCCAGAGCACAACACAGATAATTGAGAATTTTTTTCTCTGAAAAAATTTGTCCTCACTGGTTGTGGTAACCAAGAGAGCTCAAGCAAGTCCTACACGACTAGGGAGGGATATCCAAAGGAGAGAAACAACTGAGATCGTTGTTGGGGGAGCATGTAGATGTCTAGTATACTAACGGGAGGGACAACTCCTTCCTGTCCGGTCTAGCAGGAAGACAAGAGTTCTAGTTGGTCTGTGTGGACTACTCTAGAGGCATGAGTCCTTTGGCTACTATCAACTCACAGTATGTGGTGAGAATAGAGAAGTCGCTGCAGTAGTTGTCCAAGTCTGTTGTCCTGGGAGGAGCAATCAGATGAGTCCCAGTGTAACTAGGAGCTACACAGACACCGTCTGAGATAGAGTGCACATCTACATTAACAAGGATTGTCACTAGACTTGCTCTAGAGCCAGGTATATCATCGTTAAACCATCCTTCCCGTTGAATAGTTATTGACGCGATCTGTTGGATTATTGGAAATATGTCAATAAAAATTTGGTTTCTGTTGCCTATCTGATGCCGTATTTCCCAATATTGGTATCAGAGCCATGTAAATTAATTATATTTTGGGATAATCCATGTGATCAGATTTTGGTTTTATCGAGTTTATTTATTGCATGTGATGCCAATATTTAAATGGGTTGATGTGCACGTCCGACTAATCACCACATAATAACCTAAATGAATATATATATATATATGCAATTTACACATGTCGCGACAAAAGTGAGTTTTGATGGTGGATGTGTAGTATGGTTATGGCCAATAACCCCTATTATTTGTGCATGGTTGTGTGGTTGTTTTATCCCTTTTATCTCATTCTGTGAATCGAGCCTCTACCTTTTCTTCCCAATGTAAAAGTATTATTCTCTCTACCTTTGCTCCCCTCGAATGTAACTCGAGGTTTCCTGATAATGATGTAATAGTAGGATAGTTTACTTTCTTGTTATGATGAAGAAGAAGGACATCCCAACGACGAGCCAGCTGATTAGAGGACCAGGTGGACAAGTCGATCCCATTGGCTGGTGGACCCGACCGATTAGCTGGAGAAGCCAGCCGATGGTGAACTGATAGAACCAGATGATCAGTGAGATGACCAAACAATCGGCCAGGAGGTGAGTGATCGGTTCAAGGGTTGAACCAATCAACCCAAATTGGAAAGCATGGTTCCTCACTAGCAACAGGTTTCTACATGTGATGTGGACCTAGATGTGGTAATTCCTTGTGGCTCTAAGGAATTACATTAGGCTGTCCATAACCATCATTTTTTTATTGCATGTTTTCATTGAGGTTTATAGAATGTATATGATATGTGTTATATATGTGGTGATTGGTTAATGTATATGTATTATATAAAATCCCTTAATATAATATTAAGTTTGAGATGCCTTCCATAACTTGCACACATGAAAAGCTTGATCAACCAAGCGTAGTTTACGCCAAAGCGTGGTGCACCGTCTATCTCATGGAAGTCTGATGGTAGGTATGTGGATATGTCAAAGCAGTGTACATAGCCTATCGTGTTGACTTTTGGGTCAGACTTAATTGATGATAACTTGGTGAGACTAGGTTCCAGAGGCATGCAGATGATTATGGCAAAGAGGTGCGCATATCATCAATCCAAGAGTTGCATTCAGATTCAACTGGCAAGTTGGCCTACCTAAACAATCAAGTTGTGGGTGATCAGCCAAAGTTGAGTCATGATTTTATGAAATATGGATCTTGGCCCACTAGAAAATTGTATGTTGCAATCTTCCAAATTGGTAGTAAGGGCTATCATTTGAAAAAAATAGTGGGAGCAATATTAATCAAAGACCTACTTAATATCAACTTTTCATATCAAATCAAATCAACTCAAAAATGGCTTTTGACAAATGCAAATTTTCTCTTGTAGAATCGAATGGAAAACACTCAAGCATTGCAATTGGACGAATTAAATGAGATTTATTTCCATAACTGGTTCAAGACCCTGAGAAGTGTTTTGTATGTTCCTAAAACACCAGAGCCAGTATCCACTCCAAATTCACCTAAGACTGACATGGATGCTTCTTTGAAGCATGCCAATGATGTTGTGAACATCAAGAACCTTATGATGGGTTGTATGAACTATGAGTTGCATAAATAGCATGATAAGAATGAAAGGTACAATGTCTCTAAGGTGTTATTTAAGTGCAAACTAACATAGGGATATCTAGTAGGGCCTCATGTACTCAATATGATTGGGCATATGAAGCATCTTGAAATACTGGGATTTCCTATAGGTTAAGAGTTGGCCACGGATATGATTTTGCAATCGTTGCTTAAATCATATAGCCAGTATATCAAGTGTTATCACTTGAGTAACATGGTTGGACCGCTGTCAGAGTTTCTTGATATTTTGATAAGTGTCAAAGAACAAATGAAGATGGACAAATCTGAGATGATGATCAGTGGAGTTGAGTCCAAGGATAAAGGCAAAGCCAAGAAGTGTTATGTGGCTAAGCTTAAGTCCAAGTCTTCCAGGACCTCATCCCTGCTCGTGACGGTGCCATGATCTTAGTTTTCTTGGTCAGAGGCATTGGGGCGAGCAACTGAAGGTAATTCCACCTTCAGTATGACATTTTTTCCTCAGTCTTGTATTCCCCCAAAACCTCATAGTCACAGTAGCTTCTGGTCTTGTGGGCATGACTATCGGTCAAGCATAGGAGATGATACTCTCACTTCTCTCAGTTTTACCCTCGTCCAATTTCTTTTCTAGTTTTTTGAACATGGGTTGTTTTTGGTCATTTGGCCAACGAGTTTCTTTGTTTTGGATGAAGTCAACTAGACTCTTGACCGGGTGACTTGGCTACATCTTATTGGGCCAAATCAGTTGGGGCCCTCTCTCACTCCCCCTGTTTTCTTGCTAGCAAATATTTGACGTGTATTTCCATGATTGGTCATATTTATAAAAATGATAACTAATTATCTGATGATCAGTAAAATGTGTAAAAATAGTCAATAAAACAAGAAAAATAATATCTACCTTTTTGTACTAGTTTTTTTTGCTAAAATCCAATGTTATGATTATGTGATTTTTAATGGATTAATATAATAAATAATAACTTGTAAATTCATAACTAAATGTTTGAAAGTCAGAAAAATATAATAAAATATGTTTTGGACTCAGAAAAAGATAATCGAAAATGTGGCATGGTTTTCATAACCTAATTCACACAATAAGAAAAAGGTGGTTTTAGGGTTTGAATAATGTATATGAATTGACACAAAATCTACCTATATGTGTAATAGGTTCTTTGAAGGCTTAGGTATGGACCTAGTTGGACTTTGGATTAGTTTGACTCTAAAGTCGTGGTATGTTTACATCTCATATTATTCTATGTTGAGCTATTCACCTATGTTTTCTCTCTTGGTCCTATGGACAATAGCCTATACACAATGTCTTCTCTTTTACAAATCAGGGTTTGTGTGAACTACCTTATTTGTTATTGATTATGTGATCATGGATATTCTTTTAGACTCTCTCTTATGATTTGAGCATGTTGGACTTATTTGATAATATGTTCCCACTTTGAGGTGGATGTTTATATTTTGATATGTGCTTCTTTTCCCACCATGGTAGTGGATGTATATATGGCACATTATGTGATGGATATTTTTGGATGGATGTTCTCATCTTTCCTATTCTCTTATATTCTTGTTTATCTTTTGATATGCATCATGTGGTAACTACTAATATAATTTTGAATGTGTTTTTATGTGGATGTTAAATTCCCACATATGAATGCAGATGTTAAATTCCTACATACTTATATACAGGGGAAGATGTTAAAATTCCTACTCGAGCATATGTGTATCATTTCCTTCTCACCCCACATTTGAGTAGATGTGTATTGTTTCCTACTCACCCCACATTTATGGTAGATGTGTATTTCCTACGAATATGATATATTATTCTGGTGTTGTCACCAATGTTACACATGTATGCCTTGTTATTATACTTTGCTTCTATCTATCTCTTTTATTGATGTTCTTTTCTTTTATGCCTCTTTGGGTAGTACTTTACTCTTTTATGAGAAGCCTTTTATATTTGATGTCCTTATTTCATATATTGATCAATTTTTTATTTAGTATGCACATACCAGCCTTTGTTGATGTCATCTATTTTTCTCTTCTTGCTGGGGTATGCTTCCAACCCTAGGTGGAGGACTTGGATGACTTGACATGAGGATATGGACTTAGCTTATGATGATGAAGCTTGGAGAGAAACTTGATATGGTTTAGATTTCCTCTACATGGATCCTTATGGTGTATCTTTTATGTAAACCCTTATGGGAGATAATGTTGAGGTACTTTTGTAAATCTTATGTTAAATTGAATATAGTCATATTTTCTTCCACTGCTACACTTTGGTGGTTTTGATTACCATTATTTGAAATTTTAAATTTTTAAACCTATTTCATCACACCTTTGAGTGTGTTTGGATTGGTTGTTTGATTCTTCAAATTTTTAGTAGAGAGGTGGTTTCACTTCTTTACAGATGTTCTATTAGTAAAGATGGGATCTTTTATGGCAGTGCCCCAATGTCTTATGGTCTATACCTGATAGATCTGGAGATAAGTGTATATAATGTAAATACCAAGAAATAAAAACTCAATGACTCAAACCAAACATACCTTTGCCATTGTCGTCTAGGGCACAGAAATAAGAATCACAAATCTAGACTCCATAAAGATGGTTATCTAGACTCTTTTGATTTTGAATCAATAATGGCATGTGAATATTGTTTGCTGGGCAAGATGACCAAGACTTTCTTTACTAGAAATTGTGAGAGGGATAGTGATCTATAAGGAGTCATACATACTAATGTATGTGGCCCTTTTATAATAATTGCTAGAGTTGGGTATCAGTACTTCATTACCTTTGTTGATGATTTCAATAGGTATGGCTATGTTTACCTGATGAAACATAAGTCAGGAGCTCTTGAAAAGTTTAGAGCATTTATGAACAAATTATAGAACCAACTTGCAAAAGTATTAAGGCACTTCATTCTGATCGAGGTGGAAAATACTTGAACCAAGAGTTTGAGGACCTTATGCAAGCCTGTGGTATTGTATCACAATGGACTCCACCTATAACACCACAGCATAATGGTGTATCAGAAAATAGGAATCACACATTACTGGATATGGTGTGATCTATTATTCTCTTGAAACCGTTGTGTTTACACTTAACTGTGTACCATTAAAACTGATTTAAAAGACACCATATGAGATATGGATTGGGAAGCGTCCAAGGTTCTCTTTTCTGAGGATTTGGGGGTGTGAATCTTATGTCAAGAAAATGTTTCCTAAAAAGCTTGGCCCTAGATCTGAAAAATGTTACTTTGTTGGATATCCCAAAGAAACAAAGGGATACTACTTATACAACCCAACTTACAACAAAAGGTTTGTTGCCAAAGAGACTACATTCCTTGAAAAGCAATTTATTACCAAAAGAATTACTGGGAGGAAAGTAGAAATCGAAGAGGTTTGAGACCAACAAGAAAACATTAAACTAGTTGTCGTACAGGAGGAACAAAGAGACTCACAAAATGTTGTGGAATCTCATATTCCTCATGTGATACAAGAACCTTGTAGATCTAGTAGAACACGCCTTGAACCTGAAAGATATGGATATCTTGTGACTCGGGAAGGTAGTGAATTGGTCATAGATGATGAGCCAATTACCTATCAAGATGCTATTGAGGGACCAAAATCTGATACATGACATGAGTCCATGAGATCTGAGATGGAATCCATGTATACCAACAAAGTATGGACTTTAGTAGATCCACCTAAAGGGGTAAAACCCATAGGGTGCAAGTGAGTCTTCAAGAAGAAGACTGACATGGATGGAAAATTTCAAACCTATAAGGGCAGATTGGTTGCAAAGGATTTTAGACAAGTTCAAGGTGTTGACTATGATGAAACCTTTTCTCCAGTGGCCATGGTTAATTTCATCGGGATCATGCTTGCTATTGCAGCTTATCATGACTATGAGATTTGGCAAATGGATGTTAACACTGGATTTCTTAATGGGAATCTGATTGAGGATGTTTATATGATACATCCTGAGGGTTTTATAGATCCAAAGTTTGTAAATAAAGTATGTAAGCTACAAAGGTCAATCTATGGATTGAATCAAGCATCTCAGAGTTGGACTCTTTGTTTTCATGAGACAATCAAAGAGTTTGGCTTTATTCAAAATGAAGATGAACCATGTGTGTACAAGAAGGTTAGTGGGAGCATGGTTCTATTTCTCATATTGTATGTGGATGACATACTATTGGTGGGAAATGACATCCCTACTTTACAAAAGGTAAAGACATGGCTTGGAAATACATTCTCTATGAAAGATCTGGGACAAGCATCTTACATCCTTGAGATAAAGATTTATAGAGATAGATCAAGAAGGCTTCTTAGACTCAGTCAAAGCACATACATTGACAAAGTGTTGAAGTGGTTCAGCATGTAGAACTCAAAGAGGGGAAACCTGCCCATATTCATTGAGTGACTATCTCTAAAAGTTAATGTCCCCATTGTTGTGAAGAAAGGAAGTGCATGAGTGAGATTCCATATGCGTCAGCAATTGGATCGATCATGTATGCAATGTTGTGCACCTGTCCAGACGTCTTGTATGATTTGAGCATGACGACAAGATATCATTCATATCTAGGTGATGATCACTGGACAATCGTAAAGAACATCCTCAAGTAATTGAGAAGGACTAAGGATCAATTCTTAGTCTACGGTGGAGAGGAACAATTGGTGGTAAAAGGTTACATTGATGCAAGCTTCCAGACTAACAAAGATGATTATAAATTGCAATCGAGATTTGTGTTTTGCCTAAACAATGAAGCTGTGAGTTGGAAGAGTTCCAAGCAAGAGACAGTTGTCGATTCGACAATAGAGACTGAGTATATTGTTGCACTGAATGCAGCAGTGGAAGTTGTATGGATCAAGAAGTTCATCTTTGAACTTGGAGTAGTTTCGAGCATCAATGAAGCAATTGAGCTATATTGTGACAACAATGGAGATATTGTACAATCTAAGGAACCCAGATCACATCATTGTTCCAAGCATATGCAAAGGCAGTTTTGTCTCATACGAGAGATTGTAGAGTGAGGAGATGTAAAAATTTGTAGAGTACTGACTAAGAGCAATATTGTTGATCCCTTGACAAAGGAACTTTCATAGCAGAAACATGATTGTCATGTTAGGTCACTTGGTATACGATACATGGGTGATTGTCTCTAAGTACAAGTGGGAGTCTGTTGGTGTATATGCCCAGAGAGGCAATCATGTGATGATTGTAATCACATATTGTAAATGATTTGATTATTAATAACATGAAAACTTCCAATTAATTTTGTTTGTTCAGTTATGAGATAATGAAATAACATAATAAATGTCTAGGGAATGATATTACTCAATGATGTATGTCTTCAAGTATGTGACTTTAAAGAATGAGATCATACATATGTTAAGAGTATATGCATTAGCATTGTGTCCCCCATCGGTTGTTGTTGTTGTGGAAGGTAGGCAGAAAATAATAAGACATAAGATTAGAGTATGAGTTGGTTAATGACAGAGTCTCATTAGTCATGATATGGTGATATCAAACCAAGCACATAGATACATGTTAGAGAATATTGTATCATACAGACCCACCATGAGACTGACACATGGAAGTCATCATAATGGAAGTCATAGTCAGCTCTCACAGTGATGGTGGTGGTTGTGGTTCTTAGACCAAAAATCACTACACTCATCACATGTCATTTAGTATACTTTGACATCATCAAACACAATCCTGAAGCATGGGGTTGTTATAAAGATGATGATTGGGTGACTGTGACACATGGGGATTGACTGTGAGTGATAGATATGGGATTTGTCCCTCCTAAGGGAGTATGATATCATAGACCTCTTGATTAGTGAGATTGAGAAAAGCATGCATGCACATGTGAGTCAATATGTTGAGCTTACATATATCTCAGACAGTCTTATCTAGTTCAAGGAACAAGATTGAATAATAATGAGGGTGACTTCTCCATGCCTCTAGTTGAATCTACATATAAGTGACAAAGGAACTATACAAACATTGTAACACTGTGCACAGATTGTAGGTTGAAGTTGTTCTCCAACTTTCCATTTACTTGGGCAGTAATGATGTGGGACTAGGCACTGCTCATTGCTTGTGATGCCATAAGGTGTTATGGACATTCATTGCCAACGTAATATGGGACCTATTGGGTCACACACATTTGAACTCATCTAGAAGAGGAGTTGAATCTTAGATAATAATTGAATTAATTGCTAAAATGTTCAGGTAATTGATTCACACAACAATCATCCTGACAACACTGCCAAACGGTCGTCTCAAATGTTGAGTGTATGGAAAGTGCCAAACGGCCGTCTCAAGTGTTGAGACGGGCGTCTGGAGAGTCAGGGTTGATTTGAGTAGAAATTAGTTGAGAAGCAAACTGACCCAACTGGATGGCTCCACTCGGGTCACGAGACAACCGTCTGGGTGATCGAGACGGCCATCTCGCATGGGCAAAATGATCCAATTTGGTTGAGGGAATGTTCTAGACATTTCTCTATTTGTTTTTCTTGTACATTACTTGTTGTGTAAGGAAATGAATGTCCAATATTGATGGGAATTGAGTTGCCAATTTTGTGTACAACTGGGAAATAGCCAAACAACCATCTAGGTTGTGCCAAATGATCGTTTGGCATGCCAAATGACCATCTGGGTTTCTAGATGACTGTGTGAGCTGTCATAGGTTGTGAGATTTCTAGAATTTTTGTGAAAATTTAAGATCTTCATGTCCCTTCCACTCCTGCATCGACTGGGGACTTGGACCCAAATCCCACCTATAAATAGGGGGTACTGGGGGATTCCCAGTGCACAACACAGACAATTGAGAATTAGTTTCTCTAATAAACATTGTCCTCTCTGGTTGTGATAACCAAGAGAGCCGAGGCAATTCCTACCCGACTAGGGAGGGATAGCCAAGGGAGAGAAACAATTGAGATCATTGTTGTGGGACAGCAGGTTGGTGACTAGTACAGCAATGGGAGGGATAACTCCTTCTTGTCTGGTCCAATAGGATGATAAGAGTTCTAGTTAGTTTGTGTGGACTAATCTATAGGCAAGAGTCCTTTGGTTGCTGTTAGGAGGGCAACATCAACTCACAGTCTATGGAGAGATCAGAGAAGTCACTGCAGTAGTTGTCCGAGTATGCTGTCCTAGGAGGAGCAGTCAGACGAATCCCAGTGCAATTAGGAGCTACATAGACCATCGTCCAAGGCAGAGTGTGCATCTACATCAACTAGGATTGTCGCTGGACTTGCTCTAGGACTAGGTATATCATCATTAAATCATCCTTCCCATTTCATAGTTATTGACGCGATCTGTAAGATTATGGGAAATATGTCAATAAAATTTTTGTTCCACTGCTTATCGAATGTCATATTTCCCATCAACATTATCATCCTAGAAGTCATAGCGTACAAAAGGGTATGTCAACTAAACCTTTGAGCACAACCCTCATGTGTATAACTTAGGGTTTAATATTTATACTACAACTAAATCTAGGGTTCCTATATAAAACTTCATACCTCTCTTCTTTGTGACTCAGTTTGAGAAAATATCATAAATCCATTATTTTTATGGTACATATAATGGTATAGTGGAAAATAATTTTTTTGATGATGAAATCTATTTGACATAAAATAAAAGGTGGATCCAAAACCAATTGTGAGAGTTGACTCCTAAAGTACTCCATAGTAGCATCTTAGTATCCTACTACTTCCCCATCTACATACCTATCTCCCTCTTAAAGTAAAGACTCATAACTACCAAAGAGATATATTACAATGAACCTACATATGATCTTAATGGTCCCCTCACACTAGGGTTTGCTTATCAATATTCTTAAGTGTACATCATATGATCCTAAATTGACCTTTCATCATCTCATGAATAATATAGGTCAATTCTAGGGTAAACATCTCACTTGAAGGGTGACTATGTAAGGTAAGGGTTCTAATTGGGGAGATAGAATTGAAATAGTCATGATAGTCAGAATCTGACTACCATGGCTCTGATACCATCGTGTAAGAAGTGGGACCTAAGAGGGGATTCACTCCCCCATTAATTTGAGGAATAAATCCACCAAACACATAAACAGCATGTTTGATATAAATACAAAATTTTCATTTCTCAGATGATGGTATACAAGAATAATCAAAGTATAGAAGTAGAATAATATTTCATGATTAAATTCAATTAATAAAATTGCATAATATTATCCCAGTGAGGGTTTACATGAAAGAAATAATTACAACTACTAAGTATAGGGATATCCAAACTATCTCAAAGTATAACTCTCAATAGTTTGCTCCTTAAGCCAGGTTCACATTTTCATATCATGTCCTCTAAGTCTTTCACCTAGGGGTTGGAAGCATACCCCACAAGAGAAGACAAAGTGGATATTGTCAGCATAAAAGCCGGTATGAGCATTTTAATAGGGAATTCAACAACATTGTGGAAAGAGGACATCAAATATAAGAAGGCTTCCAATCCAAGAGGAAAGTACTATCAAAGTGGATATCAAAGAGAATATGAATATCATGAAGAAGATAAACAATAAAAGGTTTCTTGCCTTTTTAAATAATGTCACATCAATAATATCACAAAACATAAATAGTTGCATGGTGACTAATAAGCATACTAGCATATAGTAAAAAACTAGTGTAGGAACCATATATTCTATACCAAAGGGCATGAGGACTAAAACCTCAGTGCCAAACAAATATAGTATTTTATAGGGTAATAAATGTAACGTCTTGATCTCCTGCTTAAGGTAAAACTCCTTATTTAGAGCTATTCATAAAAACAAACTTCTTTAAGGATTTTTTTTAAATCAATTTTAATATAAAAATAATTCATTTTGATTAATTTAAAAGCTTTTATATATTGAAAATATAATTGGGGTACTTTTTCCAAATTTTGGAAAAAAAATATTGGTGGGTAAGCACACAAGCAGGTAGCTGGGTGGCAAGCAAGTTGCTTATAGAGGCAAGCATGTAGCTGGGTAGCAAGTAGGTAGCTTGAGCAAGCACATTAGTTGGTGAAGCAAATAGATGAGTGGCATGCTCCTTCCCTTGACACCTAGCACCTCCAAAAGTTGACACATATTCTACCATGTGTCAACCACCCTTTAATAGCTATCTTGAGATGACACATATGCTTCCATGTGTCATCTAGAAATTCTTGAGATGACACCTAACCATCCATTTGTAACCTAACTAGTAAGCATCCACCTAAAGATGACACCTTGAACCCATGTGTCATCCACACACTTTTTTCTATTAGGACCATGCTACCCTTCACCATTCCTATATAAAGAGCCCCCATCCACCCCACCATAAGCATAAGTTCTCTCCTCTTCATCCCAAAGCAAAGGTGAACGTCCCTTCTCCCTCCTTTCCCATCTCCTTCACCATAAACCTCCAATCTCTATCTAGATTAGCAAACCACTCTCTCTTTCTTTATGTTAGTGAAAGGAACCACCTCCCAACAAATACTCTCTCTATAGAAACCTACTACCTCCTTCCTCCACTATAGTAAGAGCGACCCAATACTATGTCTTCCAAAATATCCTTTCTCTAAGAATATATAAGCCATCTCTCTTCTACCCTAGTGAGAGAAACCCTAGAAGCTGATCTAGCTAGGAACGAGGATCGAGGTAATGGTAAATGCGACAGAGTGCTGCCCAAATATATCAAGATTGGATATATTTAATGATGTTATGGTCTTCTTGTGGAACTATGCATCAAGTACATCTAAAGGTATGGTTCTCACATTTTATCATCCAAAAAGTACAATTTATTATTGTTTAATATGATATTCAATTCCTATTGTAATCTATTATATCAACATCAATAAAAGGTATGGTATAGAATGGTTTGGTATTATATGCAGTAAGAGTATAGTATACTTCATATACTTTCCTAAAGAATGAATAAGTGATCAACTATACACAACCTCTTTATTAATAATCTAGGTATGACTTCCATATATTCGTTCATATTATCCTTTAAAATTGAGTTTAAAGGCTGTAGATGATAATCAAGCAATTCTTTGGATTCTAGTCCTATTATCTTTTGGTTCCCTTTTCCTTTATTTCTCTCTATTAATTGTGTCATGTGATATTGTTGGAAAGTGGAATTCTATCAGACACTTCTAAGGTGACTAGGAGCCTGTTTCACTGATGTTTGTAGCCAGTAAAGAGGAAAGGTTATTTAATTGGTTCCGTGTTTGCACGGAGGGGACTCCCTAACCTCTTGCACGCTCCTGGCCATAGACTTGTCTGATTCAAAACCACAATCCCACAAGTTTACATTTTAGGTTTCATAGTGAAATAATAACCAGTGATTCATTTACTTGACTACCTTTTGATCTCTCCAACTCTGAATATCCATCAAATAGTTGTATATCTTTGATAATGTCCTTTTGATTCTAAACATCATATTGGGAGATGTGTTGGTAACAGAGTCGGCATGTCTTGGCCGGGGATTGATACATTTGGGATCCGGATCTAAGTCCTTTGGAGTCAGGGATGGATGAGTATAATGATCTACCATACTCAGGCCTACACTTGGGTTGGTCATGTAGAGTCAGGCATGATCAAGTTAGTAATGGGCAATAATCTCCTGTAAAGATTAAGCATGCTAACTAATGATTATTCAAGTGGCATTTTGTGCAAGGAGCACCCTCTTCTGGTCTTAGAAAGGCGACCGATGGCTGTATGTGGTAATCTGATTCATTGAATAGAGCATGCAGTGTGCACGATTGGATGGGGGTGTGCCAGGGTACTTACAGGTGTTTTGGTGACCCTAATGGACTAAAGTCTTGGCTAAGCAAGTTTTTGTGGTTGCAGGCCAGTTGCCCAAGGTGAATTGACACCTTCTCTAAGAGTTGTAGTTAAACTCATTTATGGAATAAGGTCTCCCTTTTTGTTATCATTATACCAATAATCTTGATTATGATGCACAATATCAGTCTAACTTTTTGATAGAGTTGTCATTTGATAAATGCTTTATAAATATACGTACATACACATTCCTTATGCTTCATGCTAGTATATGGTCAATAATTTTGGTTTGGACTTTTGTTACTTTAGTTATCTGAGTAATGCATTAAGAATACAGCTATATTAATTGTGTCTTACTGCTTATATCTATTTGTCCATACTTAGACAATTGTCTAACCCATACTCTCCCACTTGGGCTGCGACATATTCTTCCATGTTGCAGATTATATTATTTGTAGGGTCTTTCCTTGTGGAAGACTCATCTTGAAAAGATCCTCAAAGGCATTAAGAATCAAAGGTGGATCAAGCTTAATTTTAAACTCATGTATCATTTCTTTATTGATATAGGAGATAATGTAAAAATACCTTTTGTAAGCGTGTAATATTTTGAAATGAAATATTTCTTATCTCACACTTGTTCTTTGATTCTTGGTGCCATATTAACGGCTCAGATCCAGCTACTTGATTTTCGAAGGAATAAAATTAGGTGGTTGAATCGGGGACGTTACAATAAAACCCAGTGCATAATATCATATGTGTCAGGGGAATAAAACCCAGTGCATGCCAGAGGAACAAAATCCAGTGCCTATAAACATTACATGTTGAAAGGGAATAAAACTCAGTGCCTATATGGTGTCACTACTTCTAGCTATGACTAGTCAATCACACATGCAAATAGGATAGGAAAGATAAAGTATCATCCATCTCAATAAAGAGATAAGATCATTCAACTAATATCAATGGAGTCAGAGGACCCATGAACCAATATCCAATCATTTCGATAAGTATTGCAACATAGATCATACAATTCCACCACTTGAAAGTTAGAGTTCCACATAGTTCGATGTCTAAACTTAGGGTTTTCAAATGTATATAAATAAGATTCCAATAAGAATATTCAATAAAATAAGATTATCACAAGATCATTATCAACATAGAATATGTCATGTGAAATAAATTCACACATTAGAGAGAGAAATTGTGTAGGCTAATTTGTTCATAGGACTAGGAGAGAGAGCAAATATAGGTGGTTGCTCAATATGATGAACAGGGATGCAACATACCTCACATGAAATCTACATGTGTTCAAGGTCAAAACCCTAAATTCCATCTATGTCCACAAGCAACCTATTAAAGGCATATATAAGATTAGGGTTAGATTTACATTAAGTGTATAAACCATAAAATTTGCCTTTTTATTATTAGTGAATTTGGTTATCAAAACCATACCATCTTGTAAGCTATATTTTTTTAAATTCATATCATATTTTACTTTATTTTTTTGGCTTATAAATGATTAAATATGGATTTTAGAAAATCTTACCAATTAGGAAAATCCATAAAAATCACTAATTTGTTAGATTATATTTAGTTGATGAAATCTATATCATTGGATGGGGAACAATTTTCTAATTAGAAATCATATTTTGTTACATTTTTCTTAGTTACAGATAATTAGTTATGAATTATCTATAATAATGAGTTTTCATGTATTTAATAATAAAAATCTGGGTGACTGACTGATGTACCCTCTAATCAGAATCCCAAATCTTAGGATGCGGTAGGTATCTCACACATCTAGCCCACAAAAAATGTGTGGCTTGAATAATGGATCTCAACCTCAAAGACGATTATGTCCATTGGACGTGTGATAGATGCAAATAGTTGTGAGGGCGAAATGGAGAAAAGAACGATGATGACCTTCTCCTGTTCATTCTAAAACCTAAGAAACATCAGAGCATGGAGTAGCTCTAAGGCTAGAAATCAAAAGGTGGGATGGGGACCTACTTAAGCCTGGAAGCTATTTCATTTGGCTTCCTCACCCTCTACCAAACATGGCGAGCACTGACTTGGCTGTAGAAGAGTCATAAGGATATCAAAACAAGTCCTTCGGCAAGGACCATCACTAGTACTTCAAATGCTTGGCATCCAGTTCATCAATTGGCTTCCCAAGACCATAAAAAGCATATTATATCTCCAAGAAGTCAGAAGCTTTACCCCAGACTCCAAGTCTTCACTGAGACAAGAAGGTCTATAGAAGATACGTTGTGTCATTTGAGGTTTGGAGAAATGCCAGGAATACTACTAAGGGTTATGGGAAGATCGATGATAGGTTTTATGGGACCCCGATGGCTCAAAGATGTGAGAATATTGGAAAAGAAAAAGAAACATGGGATGAATAGAGGATGGGAGAAACTATATTGAGGCTTTCCAAAATTGTGAAGGAAAGAAAATCGTGAGGACCTTTATTACATGCATATTCAAACTAGTAGATTAATGGCAAAGAAGTCAAAAAGAAAGACCTAGGTGTAAGACCCTGACCTAGATTTATGGTTGATCTTGCTTGCTTAGAATAATTGGATGCTTTAAACTCTAATCTAATCTTGTGATGTGCTTTAATAACATGTGAAAGGCTTATGTTTTTAGTTTGGCCTAGTTTGGATGTTGTTTGAGCTAGATATGCCTTTATGTGCTTGTTTT
The DNA here is from genome assembly GCA_963693085.1 of Alisma plantago-aquatica. Taxonomy (NCBI): domain Eukaryota; kingdom Viridiplantae; phylum Streptophyta; class Magnoliopsida; order Alismatales; family Alismataceae; genus Alisma; species Alisma plantago-aquatica. The sequence goes on from OY856412.1 coordinate 1,116,913,461, forward strand.
GGACCTAATTTCAATTTACCCATGTTTAGGGTTTATCTTGCAATTTGTCACATGAATGTTGTGCCTTACATGTTTTTTCATCTTGTTGGGGAATTTGGTACCCCATATCTTTGTTGCACCTTGAGTTGATGAGGTGGCATCATGTGCTGATGTTATAGGGTTTGCTTGGATGCCCTAGTTTGATGTTGACCTTGAGTGTTGACTAATGGTTTCCCTTGTCTTTTAGTGATCAACATGTTGTTTCTTTGAGCTTGGTTTCTTTGTTCGATTATGTTTGGGGTGTGCCTAGTGGTCTTGGAGGTCAATGAGCCAAGAAACCCTAGGGTTTGGATTCTATGTGGTCGCTATGTTTGATCTCCTTTGGATCACTATGTTCTCATCGGTCACCATGTTTTCCTAGACCAGATAGGTCACTGAGTTTTCTTATTTTTATCACCCTTGATGCATGCATGATCTTAGTTCTTGCATGGGTGAGGTATGGTGGACAAGTGGCATATGTTTGCATGACACCTAACCCTCCTTACCTCTCTCTAACCCTTGGATATATATACCCTTCTCTTTGCATGCAAGTTATCCCTTTTGCACCCTCTTTCTCTCTTCTCCTTGGAGCTCATCCCTTGTGTTCTTGGTGGTGAATCAAGGAGCTTGACCTTGGATAAGGTGGTCAACCCCCTTTGCATGTTGATCTAGGGTTTGGAGCAACCCTTCTTTGGTGATCGTTTGGTGTTCCTTGATCTTGGTGAGTGATCTATCCCTCTTGATCTTCATTTTCTTGCTGCCCTACCTTTCATCTTTCTCTTGGCTGAATCCATGGATCTCCATGGAGGTTCTTCTTGATGAACTTCTCTCTTCTTATCTGAATTCATGGTTCTCCATGGTGGTGCTTGAGTTGAGATGAAGAACCCATCTCTTTCTTGTCTTTCGGCCAAGTTTTTTCCATCTTTCTTGTTCTCCTTTAACCTAGGGTTTGTTCTTCTTTCTTTGAGGTGGTACTATCTTAGCTGAAGTGGTGATCAAGCTAGGGTTTCATCTCTTCTTTGGAGCTTCCTTATTGTTGGAGTTGTTTCTTTGTATCCAAGGTGAGTTATATAACTTTCTCCTAGATCATTGTTGCACTTAACTTTGCATGCAAAATAACATATCTCTAAAATGTGGTTCCAAGTAGAATGATGATGATATCTTGAGCTAAGTTTTCCTAGTAATTCTTGAGTTGATAAACCCCTTTTTACAAAACCCTAATCTTGTACATGATTACCCTATTTGATGTTGGACTTTTGATTCTTGCATGCATGTGTTTAACGTTGGTTTTCTTCCTCATAATGATGGTTTTTCTTTGTTGCTTGATGATGGAGGTTTTGGATACATGGAGGATGGTAGAAACAACAGTTTTCTCTCTTGCTTCATAGTTTGGTTTTCTCTCATGATGATGGTTGATTTAGGGTTTTAGAGTTGCTTTCCTTCTTGAGGTTTTTCTCCTTGATGGTTTTGGTTTCATGGTGATGTATAATCTGTTGAATCATGTGGTGGATGGTCTTTCTTTTTCTTGATGAGGTCGCTAAGATTTTCTACATGTTTGGGCCGCCAAGGTGTTGATGCTAGTAGTCGCCAAGTTTTGTTGTGGTATGGTCGATAGGGTGACCATCTTTCTTTGGTCGATGAAGTGGTTGATGTTTTCCTTCAGTGACTAAGATTTTGTTCATGTGGATTTGAGCTCTCTTCGGTTGATAATGTGGTGAGGTTCTCATGTATCGTCAAGTTTTCCTTCAACCTAGTTCTCTTTGGTTGAACACGTGACCTTAATTTTCTTCAGTCGCTATGTGTTGACCTAGGTGGTCTCTTTGGGCGATTCACCTCTTTGACCGATGATGATGGTGTGAGCTTGCTTTCTCTTTCATCAATGAAACTCCCTTGACATGTGATTGCCTTGTATTGTTACCTTGTGATCATGATAGTTGACCTTTTTGCTTCCAAGAATGTTGGAGATGGTGACAGTTAGAGTTGAGCATTAATTGTTGATCTAAAACACTAATTCAGTTACAATGTTGAAACCTAACCCTAATTGCAAGTACATAATGATGTCACCTAGTTGCTTGAGTAATTAGCATGATAATAAAGTATTTTCTCTCTCCTAATGTTGTAACCCTAATTTGTTGTTGAATAAACATCATAGCTAACGATTGATTGGGATATCTCTTATGTAACACGTGTGTGATTATTATGATCCTTGATGAGGCATGGAGAGATAATAATGTTCATGCAGGGAACAATGTGAATGGTTTTATGACTTTGGGAATGGCTTGTGCTCTAATTGAGGTGATATCCTCTGTTTGATGTGACAAGGGATGGGTATCCCGTGATAATGTGATGATCGTGATGGCCTTGTGTATGGAAGTGGAACAGTACCATGTAGTGATGTGATAAACCTTATATTTCATACATTTTATATATCCTAAAGTTGCAATCTACCCTTATCTTTGTAGAACCTTTCCAGGGTTTGTATGTAAATTGATTAATGCAGTTAAAAGATACCCAATTGGCTTTAACTAATCAAGTTGAACCCTAATAATGTAGTTTCCCTGGAAATAGATCCATCCCAGTGTCAGAACTTGTTGGATGGTGAAATGAGTATTCCTAAGGAAAACTCAAAGCGCATATTGTTGAGTATGTGGGGTTTTTGGAGAGTACATCCCTGTCATCTAGATCCCAAGGTGTTTGAGAACGACTGCGGTTGTGCCTCGATGTTATATATGTGATGTGATTTGAGGACAACTGCAGTTGTACCTTAATGGCAGGGTTTTGTACCCTAGTTTCTAGTGTCGTGACATGTACCAAGGTGGGCTAGGTGTTTTTAGCTTGACTATATGTCACTGGTGGTAGTTTGACTGATATGTCATTGTGGTGTTCACTCGTACTGACTGAGTGGGGAGAAGATCTTAGATTCCAACTCTTCCTAGGTCTTGTATGGCACTGATTTTGACTTAGCAGTGTTTAGTTGGATTTGGTTGGTACGAATAAAATCTTCAAGACATTAATAAAAGATGTAATTTAGCCATGTAGTATATTTGTGTAGGGTTAAACATACTTCCCATTGGATGTTTACCCTTGCCTTGTTTCTTATATTATTCAGTTGTAATATAATGTGGTAAGAGAAATCAATTGTTATACATGTTTTTTATATTCTTTCTTATCATGCTTTTATGCTTATCTGTTATATTTGTTCAATCTTCTTAACCTATGTAATCATTTTAAATTATTTATTTAGCTGAAGTTGTTCATCCTATTTAATAGTAATATATTTGTGGTAACCACAATCGTTGGCTGAGAGTTATATCTCTCATTGGGATGTGGCTCTCACCCTGTGGGTTTCCACATATTTTGAGTGGTCGTCAACGGAAGCATGGTGGAGATCGTGTTGTTGAGGAAGAGCAGCTTAGAGATCAATAGACACAGAAGATTGGATAGTTGCTTGTGTTGTGTAGTAGAGTCCTAGTGTCATCCATGTACTCTCATGTCCTGGAGGGATGTGTTTAGTAGATGATTTGTACAATATTATGAGGTTTTGATAGTATGTTGTGGTTTTATATATGTGGCTTGTACATGTGAACAAATATTTTGTAATAGGTGTGTGGCAAATGGCCACTGTACAATGTGAATACCTGGCATGGTATGTGATATGTTACAGGTTGTGAACCTTGATGTAATATGTTTCCGCATAGTGATGGTTATATGAGATCGATTTTAAATTACCTATTTTTCTAGAAACATGCTTGATTAGCTGTTGATTTCATGCTTTAATTTTAATTATCTCATTTGTGTGGTTGTGAGAACCCATTACACTAAATGATATTACTCAAAACATAAAACAAAATTGATCGCTAATTAATCACATACCCAAAAATATGGGTAAATTAAAACTGATTTCAACATCAACACCCGCTCAAAAACATTTGCATAAGAGCCCAACATCTTTCTTGTATCCATACTATGCCAACAATTTGATACAAATTATTCTATCATCTTAGTCACAACATATATACACAGGAGAACAATATTCGTATATGCCACACAAACAAGCATTAACATGCTAATAAAAGTCCAATTTGTTTGAAACACCATACACAAACTTTTCTAACCTGAACCTAAGAGTACAGGGATGATTCTAGGACACACTGGACATCTAATAAACTTTCTCAAAGATTCATTATTATAGTTCCTATTTACTTCTATGGTTTTGTTGTCTTCATTGCCGATTACCTGAAAAGATGTGGAAAACCACAAGGGTGAGACCCATGTCCCAACAAGAGATATAACCTCCAACAACGCTTATTGATTACAACATTTTAAATAGTGTATAACTGAGTAGTTGGAGTATTTAATAATCAATTGAACAGATTGAACAATTCAAGTATGCTAAACAGATTAAGCAATTAATCTTAGCAACAAGTATGATTATCAATGTATATATGGTAACAAATAAATCCATTTCTCTGGATAGATATCTACTCAAATTTCATCAAACTGCATCTAATAACAATCGTCATCATTAATTTGACTATCATCATATTCCTTACTAACAACACAAATAATCTAGTAGCATAAGCATCCCTGACATCATGAATATGTCTAGTAACATAGCATGGCTATCAATATTGGCATCTCAAATAAAGGGAACAGATCTATATCATAAGTAGAACTGACATCATAGCACAATTAACTACATAGGCATGATTAGCAGTTTAAGCATTTATAATTACATAGGCATGGTTAGCAGTATTAAACATAGCTAGAAGCATCATCTTAACCATCACTGTTAGTATATTTGACAACATAAGCATGTTTACAACATGATCATAACTACAATATAAGCATATATATTATCTCTTATTGTACTATACATGATCTCAGTGAAAGGAAAGCAAACAAGGGTTATCATCCAATATGAACAGTTGTGTATAACTCTAAACAAATATGCTACACGGCTGTCTTATATCTTTTATTACGCCCTGGGGAATTTGAATTGTACCATCCAAAGTCCAACCAACCCCTGTGAAGGGCTATTTGGTTCCGTACAAGATCTAGGAAACCAGTATCCTAAGATCTCTCCTCTATCAAGTCAATACGGGCTAAAAAGGTAGTGACATATCAGTCAATGCTACCACTACAACGACATATAGTCAAGATGCTAACAACTAGTCTTCCCTTGATACATGTCATGACACTAGAGAACAGGCTCACACATGGCCGTTCTATAAGAGGCACATGTAGTTATAGTGCTTCCTTTCACACATCACAATATCACAATATCTGAGGCATGACCGCAACCACCCTCAATTGCTTGATATTAGGGTACCAAGTTGTCCCCGCATACTCAACATGTTATGTATGTGCTCTGAGTTTCCCTTAAGAATACTCGTATCACCACCAACAAGTTCTGATGCTAAAATGGTTCTACGACACAGGGCACTACATTATTAGAGTTTCATTTGATTAGTTATTCCCAATTGGGTGAATTAAGGTTGCATCAAACAAGTGGACATACAAACCCTAATTCATCTCTAGCAAACATTGATATATAACAACTTCAAAAGATGTAAAGCACATGAGACATAATTTCCCATGTCAAAATCACAGAGCAGTTGTAACGACCCCACCTCCCAGTAACCCCTAATTAAGGGAGACCAAGAGGTCAGAGCCGTTATCCCAATTAACAGGATCAAAGGTTCGACAAATAATCAATAACAATTATCAAATTCTACTAACTAAGTTGAAAGGTTGTAATAAAATAAAGCTTTGCATACCTTTTTCAAAAACTTGGACATCTACTTCTATCCACATCCGGAGTCTATTCTAACAAATCCTCCTCGGTACTTTAATTCTCATTTAATTCCACATATGTCACTTTACTGTTTGTTCTTTTCACTTGAACCTAAAATGCCGACAAACAAAATGTCAGTCAGCATAAAGATGGTATGAGGGGGAAACAATAATCATGCAATTAACTTGTAACAACATATTGCAGTCAAATATGATTTAACAACTAACTATACGTTTTCAACATAATTGCTCAATCCATACATACCCTAACCTATGTGTTGTCCCTATAGTGGACATGGATGCTACCTTCCTTATGGTAGATCCCCATTTAACCCCTCATGATCCTACCTAATAGGTGAATCAGTTTCTAGGGTTGAGTCACATGGCGCTACCCATAGGTAGCCCACTCCTTAACTCATGGTGTGCTAAAGAGTTGCATGGCACTACACGTAGGTAGCCCAATTCCTAACTCTTGATAACCTAGACCTTGCTCTAGGTTATCCTTTTTTTAGCCTTTGCAAAGCCACAGAGGAGGACCAGGATCTGAGCCAGTCACATATGCATACTTATGGTGATATTCATAGTCATTTTATAGTTGCATGAAATAAAAGTCATCCAAGCAGTTATTTTTAGGCAACCGATAAAACGTTTAGGAATCACCGTGAAACTAAAGCGATTATTCATAAGCGTAACCACATACCTGTTAGGCTAATTTGAGAGAGAATAATCTAATCAATTAAGAATTCCAAATAGGCAAGCAAGCACATAATGAGATCCTGAAATATAAATACAATTTCCTATTATTGATCATGCCATCAAGATCTATTAAATCTAGCTCGCTTCCTAGGGTTTCTAGTCCACTTTTAGGGTTTCCATTGCAATTAGGGTTTCCCTTTGTATCTTACTATTTTAAACCCAAATTTTATACAATTACTCACAAACCCTAATTTTCTCATCTATTCATCATGAAAGATACTAAGGTTCTCTTTTAACAACATATAACCCTGATATCAGAAAAAGCATAATTAACCATCAATTAAGTCCACTAAGCCTCTTTTACATTAAATCTACTATTTTTATCCTTTTAATCCATGACAAGATCATTATGCTCATTTATCATCAATTCATAGTTCATTATGGTCTAATTCACATATGAACTCTATTTGTCATTAATACTACCTTTATCTGTTAGAAAACCCTAATTACTACATTAAGGGTATTTATCCACAATTAGGAACTTTTATACTTGAAATAGCTTAGAATTATCATATCTCAACTTTAATCATGAAATTGAACAATTAAAGCCATTAAGAGTCACATTTACTAATATTAGGGTTTCAAGGCCCATTAAAGCATATTTATGCACATGAAACTCTAAATTAAACTCATTATGTGCAAAGTTCATCCTTTTTGTTCTTAATGTATCTTTTCATGATTAACAGGTTAATATCAACAGTAATCATCCATTAAACCCTACTAATTACATTAATCATCTTAAAATAGGGTTTCTTAATCATTAAAGCACTAAAGTTGATAAATTCCATTACTTTTCAACTTGCAATCATAAAAAGGCTTCAATTATATTTTTATTGCATTCCTCGTGCTCTTATGAGAAAAATTCATATATTATGCATATCCATCCGAGCTACTGATATTTAAATATGAATTTTGCAAGGATTACCTTTTTGGACCAACCAGAGGATGCCACGTCGCCTCTCCATGCAACGTGGCTTGGTTTGTTGAAAACATTTCGAAATGATGATTTTGCCCTTGGTTAAGTGAATACCCCTTCAGCCCGTGGAGGGACAAACATGTCCAACGACCCATGGGTCATCTTCTACCTTGCTCCGACGGCCTGCTGCCGCCCTAGCCGTGGTTGGGCGTGGCTCCTCTCCTCCCCGGGACCCCGACAGTGACCGGAATCTGTTCCATTCTCTCATACACCCTCCGCCGCACCTACAGGTGCCCTAGACTATTTCCAAGGTGGCGAAAAATGGGTTGGGAAGACCAGCAACTTGGCCGCCCTATGTAGTCGTGTTGCTGTTGTCATAGCCAGCTAGGGTGAGGGGACACTCACCCAAGCACCTCATGTCGTCATGGAAGCGGCAAGCCTCCCTCGCGACTCCCTCTTGTAGCCTCGTGGCTTCGTAATCATGCAGCTTCTCTTTAGTTAGGGTTTATGGATGAAACTATGGAAGAAGAGGAGAAGATGATGTGTGGGATCTTCTGGACTCGGCCCAAGGTCTTACCCCTTATATAGAGGAGTGTAGCAATGCCCTGGGATGTTTGCCCACGAAGCAACCAATCCCTTTTCCAATAGGAATTCAATTCCTTCATTAGGAAGCAAGTTCCTCTCTCTCCTAATTATCTTTTTGATAATCTTTATTCCTTAGATATTAGAATTTCGAAAAACACTTCTTTTATTCACTTAGTACTTTCCCTTTAACCCATTGGCACGAAATCATGTTTTCTTTTAATAGAAAATACTTCCTTTTTATCAATACCACAAAATTCATTAATAAAGTATCACCTTAACCTCTTATTTTGCATTATTGGTATTTTCTCTTTCTTTCTTTTCCATTGGGGCTCCTTGGACCCCAAGAAACTCTAAGATTTCGAAATTCCTTTTTAAGGATACTTATTGTCCTTCTAGATGCATCTATATTCATTATCTCTCATTATCTTATTTATTTCTTTATTAAAATATCTCTTTTTAAGGATTTCTCTTTATCTCTCTTTTTATTTTCCTTATTGGAATTCCTTTTAACATAAGAAACCTCATGGATACGAAAATCCATCAAAGATAACTCAAACATACCTTTTTCCACTTATTTTCCACATTTTATCATTGTTTTCAATTTCTTTCTTAATAAAGAAATGCTTAATTGATCTTTTCTTTTCTTGTTGCATTATCTTTGCAACTTTGGACTCCTTGGGACCTGAGGAACCCAAGAGGCACGAAATCCACCTTTGGATTTAGTTTTTTTGCCTTCTAGAGGTTTTTACATTTTTCTTTTCTCCATTAATAATGGAATTCCTTTTTGTCTTTTCCTTGTTATTGGGCTCTTTTTTTTTATAAGCCAGGAGGTTTTCTTATTCATCCCACCCTCCTCGTTGTGGGCCATCAAAAATCATCTAAAAATACAGCTCCTGCTTACTAAGCAGGTAAACAACACCTCAAAAAGACAGATCACAACCAACACACCCCAAAGAAACACAAACAGACGAGCTCTACAAAGAAAACATTACCGAGAACTAACTTCAACATAGGGTATGCCTCTTCTCTCAAGGATGCATAGGCCTCTAATTCTCCGGGGCAAGATGCTCGGCTCATCACAGATGAAAGCATTAGACGCGGCACTCCCTAGATGTCCCAGCTGTCTAGGGATTGTGTTTATTACTTTAGAAACATGCAGCCCAATAATGGAGTCATCAATCACCTTCTGGCGAAGCTGTCTAATAAAATTCCTAACTTTCCACGACGCTCTTGTGCTTTTCCATATCCTGTTGTAAGTATTGATGTCTTCCATCTCCACGATCGATATATTCAGATTATGCTCATCAGTGATCCTGAGCGCAGCAGCGATCGCAATAATATAAGCATCGTCGTAATTCTTTTCATTCAGCTCAAATCTAAACGCCAGCCTGACTCTACTCCTAGAGTCTCTCACAAGACCGGCCGCCCATCTTTTAGGTATATTATCCATACCAAAGAACCTGCCAATCGAGATATTAAGCTTGAGATTATTAATATCAGGTGGAAGCCATCGCACTAGCTTGATCGATCTCAATCTCGTCACAGGGATGTCAATGCCACTGATCGTAATCAAATTGTAGAAACACGGTTCCTCTAATTTACTAAAAGAGGTGTTCTTCATGGCCCGGTTTAAAATGAAAACGATCTCTTTCCAAAGTAGATTCGAACTAAGCTTATGGCCATCAAATCTCTGGGCACATCTCGATCTCTAGATTACCCAGATCGTCAAGGCACTCAGGACGTCAGTTATCCATCTTTTTGCCGAGATTCTAGAATAATGGGGTATACACCAAAAAATCAAGTCCTCTAAGGATGTAGGAGGATCCTCCCCAATAATCGCACATATCTTGTGCCAAAAGAAGGTAGCGCACTGGCTGCGCAGGAAAAGGTGATCCATCGTCTCTTCGGCTGGATGATCACAACAAGAGCACCTCGAAGCGATGTGAATTCTGCATCTTCGGATGTTATCATCAGTAGGTATGGCTTTTCGCGCAATTTTCCAGATGATAGCGATAGCTTTGGGAAATCCGGTCTTCCAAATATGGACGAAAGGGTTCAGATGAACCACCAGCCCAGGATGGAGAACGTGACGCTTAGTAGATCTGATAGAGAAATAACCATCGGTCTCCAGAGTCCACACCAGCTCGTCATCAACATCAGAAATACACGTCATGGATGCTCTGATCAAGTGTGAACCTTCCACATTGATAACTTGATTCAACAAAGTCCAGTCCCAATCCCCTTGTTCGTTCCAGAAGTCCTTAAGGTGAAAATCCCTGTGAGTATCCTCCGAATTATGAGCAAAGCCTGTCAAAGAAGTCCCGAGCCATCTAGAATCCCAAAGAGAAATCTCCCCTTTACCTACAACCCACCTGCAGTGGGGAGAGAAAAACAGGAAGGTTCTCCATATCAGTTTCCAAGTAGGTGAAGCAAAGGAACTCAACTTGAGGTACGGTGGAAAAAGATCAGATCTTTGGTTGAGCTGCGACCAATATTTGTCCCGACAGAAAGTCGCCCAGGGTGAGCGACCAGTAGTAATCTCCCAGCATGCCTTGTACAGAAAATCTCTCGCCATGGTTCTAGTTGAATCCAGATCCAGACCTCCCTTCGAATATGGAACAGCCACATGTTTCCATGCTACCCAGCACTTTCGCTTGTCGTTCTTTCTATCGGTCCAAAGGAAACAAGACATAATCATATCCAACCTGTCACAGATACTTGTCGGTATCCCAACGGCAGCCGCAGTGTAAATCACTGTAGACGAGAGTGTATGCTTAATCATAAATTTACGCCCAACGAAGGAGAGAAACCTTGCCTTCCACGAGGCGATCTTCTTGGTCATCTTTGAGATCAGGAAGTCAAAATTTCTGATTTTAGCTCTACCATAATATAACGGAACGCCAAGGTACAAGAAAGACTCCCCAACTAGTGCAATACCCAACCTGTGCGCAAGCTCTAGGGCCACGGCCTGATCATCCGCGCCTATAAGACAGCATGACTTCTGTTTGTTCACAACCTGCAAGGTGGCGTCTTCATAATCAGAAATAAGCCGCACAATGAAATCTATGGACTGGTCGGAGGCTCTACAGAACAGGATGATGTCATCTGCATATAGAAGGGAAACTGGAGCATTTCCCCTTCCTCTCGTATAGAATCTATCGATGTGGCCGTGTGTGACTGAATGATCAAGGAATCTAGCCAACAACTCCTCAAAGATGATGAAAAGATATGGCGAGAGCGGATTTCCTTGCTTGAGCCCACAAAAAATCTGGAAAAAGCCTTTCGTATGGTCCCCAATCGAAATGCTTGCCCACGAGTCCATAAAGAAACTAAGACATAAGTCTACCGATTCTTGGAAAAAACCAAACCTGAGCATCGTCTTCTCAAGGACCTTCCAGTGTACTTTATCATAAGCTTTAGCCATATCAAGCTTGATGACCATATTTGGGACCTCACCTCCTTGTCGAAGATCGTGGATCAGTTCTTTGGCAAAGCGAATATGGTTAGTGATGTCTCTCCCTTCAACAAATGCACCTTGAGATAACGAGATAATTTTATCCATAATAGGGCTCATTCTATGACTGAGGATGTTAGCAAAAACTCGTAACAGCATCGATTTGATAGCAATAGGCCTAAAATCTTTTAGAATATCTTCTGGGTCATCGACTTTAGGAATGAGAACGATCCTGAAGGCTTTGAAGCTCCTGTGACATTGCCGGTTAGAAAAAAAGCTTTTCATCAAATCAAGAACATCTTGGCTGACTATATCCCAAGCTGCCAAGAAGAACGATAGGGTATATCCATCAGGACCTGGGGCGGAGAATCTGTTCATACGTCTCATGGCAGCTAGACACTCCTCTTCAGATGGAATATTCAGCAGGGTTAGATTATCATCTGAACTCATGGACGGTTCAATGTATTGGAGGAATGACAACAGCGTATCATGGTGAGAAAGATCCTTCTCCGCAAAAAAAATCTTTATAAAAGTCCACCGCCGCTTTTGCTATAAGGTCTGGATCATCAGTTCTAACCCCATTAGGTAAGGCAATATTCGAGATCATGTGACGCCTCTTTCTAGCTTTGACAACTGAATGAAAAAATTTTGTATTTCTCTCGCCATCTTCAAGCCATGCGATTTTTGCCTTCTCTTTCCAAAACGCTTCTTCTAAGTCAAGAATATCTTGTAACTCTATTTCAGCCTTCATCAGGAGGTCCTCATTCGCCGGTGATGGAATATCATCATATTTAAGTTGTAGGACATGCACAACATCTTCAAGATTCATACGTCTTTGCTTGATATCACCAAAGACATTCTTGTTCCAGATTTGAAGGGCCTTTCTAGTGTTCTGCATCTTTCTATAAATGATATACGAAGGGTGTCCTGTCTCATCCATTTTCCAAGCTCCTCGGATAACTTCCATGCATTGAGGATGTTCTAGCCACACCGCCATGAAAGAAAAAGTTGAATGAGGCCTGTAAGATTGCTGCGTGCTCCCAGAGGCAAGAATGGGACAATGATCAGAGATCCTGTAACGAGTGAGATGAAAAGTCATGGCATTAGGATGTAACCGAGACCATTCATCATTAATAAGAATCCTATCCAGTCGTTCCCAGGTAGTAGGAGAAAAACGCTATTTATCCACCCAAGTAAAAGCACTTCCTTCAAAGGGTGTTTCAGAAAGCTTAGCATCTTCGATAAAGGTGTTGAAATCAAGCATTCCACGGAAATCTGGATCAGCGGTGCCTCTCTTCTCTTCAATTTTACGAATAATGTTAAAATCCCCTGCGATCAGCCAAGGTTTGTCCCCCACAGTCATCATCAGTGAGATGAGTGATTCCCATAGGTCTCTTCTATGTCTTACAGAGCAGCTAGCGTAGACTGCGGTAATGAAAAAATTACCCATATCCGGCCATTCACATGAAATAGTAATATGTTGTTTATGAGAAGCAATCACCACTAGATTAAGGATACTATCTGCGTAAAGCCACACCTTGCCATCTTCCGAATGGTTGTCTGTCGACCAGTCTAGATTGACGATGTCCAAAAGTTCCTCCGATCTATCAGCATGTATGAACGGTTCAAAGAGACCAAGCACACTAGGTTTGTGAGAGTGACACAGTCTCCTCAAGACTTTCCTAGTCTTGTTGTTCGCAGCTCCTCTAAGATTCCAGAAAAGAAATTTGTACAGATCCATTAAGAAACCAGACACAGACCCAGATAAATGCACAAAAAACTATACAGCTTCTTCAACGACTCCCCCTTCTACGTTCCCTTCTCTCCCAGGTATCATCCCATTCTAGATCGGTGTCATATCTATGACCATCAGAAAAAGCCTCATCAAAGTGTTGTCCATCATGTCTGTACGACCTTCTATACTTATTCCCTTGATTATGAAAATCCGTAAAGTCAGTGTAACCATGCCTATGAGATCTTCCTTCATGTCTGTAATTCTCTTCCCCAAAGGACATATAGTCAATAAGGCTATTTGGCGGGAGACCCTCTAGTCTGGATCATACTAACCATTAGTTAAGGTGATAAATTGTACTAGCATCAAGTTCTTCATGCATCTACTTCCACCTTATAGAAGTGAACCTTTATGTTATACTCAAGAACTTTTGAACTTGCATCATGGTGTAGTTGAACCATCTCTTTTTCATATGTAGTTCAACTAGATTTGTCTCTTAGCAGAACTCTTTCCTTCTCATGTCATCTAGGTAAGGCGATCTACCATAACCCATATTGCATCTTGACCCTCCTTGGTCTAGGGGAGATTTACCACAACATCCATAGTGATGAACTCCCATTCCTTCTTAGGGACTCTTTTATCCTCTATATCGACACACTAGGTTACTGGTGTTCATCCTTCACCTCCTGGCTTGCATGGCAACATACCCCATGCAACCTCATCTTAGGTATCCAAAGTACCACTGTCACTTACCATCTTCGTAGTATAACGGTGTATGGTGATCTTCAATCATGATCTCCTATATTGTCATAATTCTTGAAGGTCGATTCCTCAGAAACCCTAAACCACTCTAATCGGGGTTTCATCACCTTCCTTTCCAGAGATGTGCATCTGAGGTTCTACAACCATCCTTTCATCATGATAAGCCCTAGGATGGCTAACCAAACAACCATTAACTTGATCAACCAATATTGTTACATCGAAAATTATCTCTTTTTCCAACTGAGGGTTAACCTAACAACCTCATCTAGCCTCCATCTAAAATAGGCAGTTGTATCCCATCCCGAGCATCCATTACCACTTCACATCCTTAGGTTTATGTTGAAGACATACACCTCCATGTATTTCACTTATTATCTCATCTCAGTTCTAAGTCTATCTTCATCAAGAAAACTCTGAGCTTATTATCTTGGTTTTTCGAACTCAGTCTTGTATAACTCATAGCTCATGATAAAAACATCCTCATAAGATGACTACCATGTTTCTCTTAATGTTTGTAAACCATCCATGTATCATTCACTCCACCAGGGTATGTTATCATCTCTGTCCGCATACCTCCTGGCAACGTTCCAACTCACATCACCTTTTATCCTTGGTGTATGGCATGCATATTGTCCTGTCTCTCACTCCCATAAAAAGAGGAAATAAGCATTTGGATGCAGTCCAAATATAGAGTTCTTCCTATTCCAAGAGTAGAGATGGTACATCCCACCTTGCCAGTACACCTTTAAATCTAAGTTGAAACATGCCACATATGTCTCTACATCACAAACATCTCAATAACAAAGTTACTTCCATGGAAAACTGGTTTTAAACCTACTTGGGTCCACACACATTCCTTGGTCATCTCCTCTAGGTCTATAGGGTGTCGACACTTTTGGGGTCATCCCTCTTCCCTTATGCTTCTAGAGAGTGCCCTACTCATCTGCCCTTTGGGTCCCATGAGTTCATGAAGGTGATCAATCTCCTAACCCATGGCCCTCAGACAATGATAGTTGTTATCTCCCGACCCTATGGTCATGTGCAACTAGGGAATTAGGCAACTCCTACTTCCATCGGTCTTATCCCTACATGTCCCTAGGATAGACTTAGGATTCTAACATAGTACATGTTCAACTTAGAACCTTACCCAAGCCTTCATCATCTCTTTCTCTGCATTCATGGGTTGACTTCTATCCTTTCATAGGGGTCATGGCAACCTGCCTACCTTGGTCAGGCCCCATACCCGTTACCTCCATGGTACACATCCACGTACAGTTAGAAATGGTTATTTATGGGTCTACATGTTCATTCTCATACCATGTACTTTTCACTTAGCTTCTCAAGATCCTATGAGACCTCTTTAGGTTTCCTCAAAACCCACAAAACTAGTATACACCCTACCAAAGGGTCCCTCTCCCAGGATGGGAGGAAACTACAACTCTTGACAATAAGGTCACAAACATCCTTAGGGTTTATATACACATGAGCATGCTTAACCCAGCATCTACTAAGGCACAAGCATACCACCTACTAAACCATGTTAGGTCATACTTGTTCTCTTTCCTCAACATTCGATCAAGATCATACCTTCCCATGTCATCAACTTAGTTGTGAGGGGTTCATCAAACATACCTTAAACTCAAGGGGTTTCCCTTTCCTCTAACCCTGAAGAGTACCATGCTCGAATATATAGAAACTCAAATCTCGTCATGAGCATCAGGTACACCACTTCCCGTCTTAGGCCTAGGAACCCTAGTTTCACTTTTGGGTGTCCAACTTCATGCTCAACCTCTTAACCACGTATCAAGCATGTATAAAGCATGACATGCACTTCCTGTCATCCTTCTACTCGAGAAACACTTTAGAGTTGAGTCCTCCTCAAGGACAACCAACAAGGTACAAGGCCTCACAACCTGTTACTAAACCTCTCCACGGTCTAAGGAACTCTTCTTCTCATATATACCATAGGTACAGAGGAACCAAAAGCCTCATCCTCTCTCTAAGGTTTGGTTCCTATAAAGGCAAACAAGATATCATCAGCCTCCAGAGATCAAGCATGAGGCAACCACTATCATCCAGTTAGGTCGCATCATCCTCAACTCCCCACTTTTCCTCATATCTCGGAGTCTAGGCTTCCAACCTCCTTGCTTGGTGTCCTACTCTCTCTCTCTCTAGAGATAACCCTACAAACAACCTAACTATAAGAGGTCCTCTCTCCATGAAGGTGGGTCAAGCTTACAAGCATACCCTTACATGGTGAAGCCTATTTTCCAACTTATGTTTGCTCAAAGTTATCCATGTCTCCTCTTGCTTATCTCATAAGCTATCCATCATACTTTACTGGCCAGGGTTTTGACCTACTGTTCGCACTACTGACGTATTTCAGGTGCGTACTATGCCATGCTCATATAATCTCATGGGGTTTCCATAGGTTCTTCTCTAACCTTATCAATGAAGGAGATATCTTTCACTCTAACATGCACGACCCTTCCCAGGTTTGGGTCGCCAAAGATACTCAATCATCCAACTCTCATGGCTCATAAGGCATCCAAGGCATGTCCTCCCTCACACCTAGTCTATCATGACATTTAACTCCTCATGTCATCTCTCTCTCTAACCTTCACTTAGGGTTAGGGTTAGCATCATCCTTAGAGGATGTGCCAGGTCTCTACTTATAATGGAGGTCTCTACCTCCAAGACTATCTCTCTTTACTTATCCTCCTGACAAGAAGGTCTAGCCTCAGGTCTCTCCTGAGGGCATGACAACTTATGTCATACGACCTAAGCATGTATCTATTATTTTATGCTTAATCTATTAAGCTTATGTCCATGACATCTTATTTACATTCTTTTCATTAATTTAGTGGAGGATTCCTTAAACCTTATCAACCTTACCCATACCTCAAGAGGGTGAGGAAAAGATAGAAAACCCTAATCATTATTATCCTTAACAGCATTTGAGTTGAGAAAGGGATGAACAAGACGAGAAAGTCCTAAAGGTATCTTATTTCAAGTCCAATCCTGAGACATTGGCCAGGCAGTCACACTAATCCGAGAGTCCTCGTATTCTGACTAGCGGTGCGGAGGAAAATCTTGCCAGCCCCCAGGCGTGATCCTTTTCTAGACACCTCTGTCTTTCAGAAATTCCTCCAATAACTCCCTTGGGTTCTACAGAGTTTGTAAAATTTAATAATTATTAAAGATTAAATGAGGAACCTACGCTCTAATACGAAATGTAACAACCTCGCCTCCCAGTAACCCCTAAATAAGGGAGACCAAGAGGTCAGAGTCGTTATCCCAATTAACAGGATCAAAGGTTCGACAAATAATCAATAACAATTATCAAATTCTACTAACTAAGCTGAAAGGTTGTAATAAAATAAAATTTTGGATACCTTTTTCAAAAACTTGGACATCTACTTCTATCCACATTCAGAGTCTATTCTAACTAATCCTCCTCAGTAATTTAATTCTCATTTAATTCCACATATGTCACATTACTATTTGTTCTTTTCACTTGAACCTAAAATGCCGACAAAGAAAACATTGGTCAGCATAAAGCTGGTATGTGGGGGAAACAATAATCGTGCAATTAACTTGTAACAACATATTGCAGTCAAATATGATTTAACAACCAACTTTACATTTTCAACATAACTACCCAATCCATGCATACCCTAACCTCTGCGTTGTCCCTGCAGTGGACCTGGATGCTACCTTCCTTATGGTAGATCCCCATTTAACCCCTCATGATCCTACCTAATAGGTGAATCAGTTTTTAGGGTTGAGTTACATGACGCTACCCGTAGGTAGCCCACTCCTTAACTCATGGTGTGCTAAAGAGTTGCATGGCACTACACGTAGGTAGCCCAATCCCTAACTCTTGATAACCTAGACCTTGCTCTAGGTTACCCTTTTTTTTAGCCTTTGCAAAGCCACAGAGGAGGACCAGGATCTGAGCCAGTCATGTATGCATACTTATGGTGATAGTCATAGTCACTTTATAGTTGCATGAAATAAAAGTCATCTAAGCAGTTATTTTCAGGAAACCGATAAAACGTTCGGGAATCGCCGTGAAACTAAAGTGATTATTCATAAGCGTAACCACATACCTGTCAGGCTGATTTGAGACAGAATAATCCAATCAATCAAGAATTCCAAATAGGCAAGCAAGCACATAATGAGATCCTGAAATATGCATACCATTTCCTATTATTGATCATACCATCAAGATCTATTAATCTAGCTCGCTTCCTAGGGTTTCTAGTCCACTTTTAGGGTTTCCATTGCAATTAGGGTTTCCCTTTGTCTCTTACTATTTTAAACCCTAATTTTATACAATTACTCACAAACCCTAATTTTCTCATCTATTCATCATGAAAGATACTAAGGTTATCTTTTAACAACATATAACCCTGATATCAAAAAAAGCATAATTAGCCATCAATTAAGTCCATTAATCCTCTTTTACATTAAAGCTACTATTTTTATCCTTTTCATCCATGACAAGATCATTATGCTCATTTATCATCAATTCATAGTTCATTATGGTCTAATTCACATGTGAACTCTATTTGTCATTAATTCTACCTTTATCCGTTAGAAAACCCTAATTACTACATTAAGGGTATTTATCCACAATTAGGAACTTTTATACTTGAAATAGCTTACAATTATCCTATCTCAACTTTAATCATGAAATTGAACAATTAAAGCCATTAAGAGTCAATTTACTAATATTAGGGTTTCAAGGCCCATTAAAGCATATTTATGCACACGAAACTCTAAATTAAACTCATTATGTGCAAAGTTCATCCTTTTGTTCTTAATGTATCTTTTCATGATTAAAAGGCTAATATCAACATTAATCATCCATTAAACCCTACTAATTACATTAATCATCTTAAAACAAGGTTTCCTAATCATTAAAGCACTAAAGTTGATAAATTCCATTACTTTTCGAATTTCAATCATAAAAAGGCTTCAACTATATTTTTATTGCATTCCTCGTGTTTTTTTGAGCAAAATTCATATATTATGTGTATCCATCCGAGCTACCGATATTTAAATATGAATTTTGCAAGGATTACCTTTTTGGACCAACCAGAGGATGCCACGTCGCCTCTCCATGCAACATTGCTTGGTTTGTTGAAAACATTTCAAAATGACAATTTTGCCCTTGGTTAAGTGAATACCCCTTCAGCCCGCAGAGGGGCAAACTTGTCCAACGACCCATGGGTCGTCTTCTACCTTGCTCTGACGGCCTGCTGTCGCCCTAGTCGTGGTTGGGCGTGACTCCTCTCCTCCCCTGGACCCCGACAACGATCGGAACCCATTCCATTCTCTCAGACACCCTCCGCCGCACCTACAGGTGCCCTAGACTGTTTCCAAGGTGGCGGAAAATGGGCTGGGCAGACCTACAACTCGGCCGCCCTATGCAACCATGTTGTTGCTGCCACGGCCAGCTAGGGTGAGGGGACGATCACCCAAGCACCTCATGTCATCGTGGAAGTGGCAAGCCTCCCTCACAACTCCCTCTTGTATCCTCGTGGCTTCGTAATCATGCAGCTTCTCTTTAGTTAGGGTTTATGGATGAAACCGTGGAAGAAGAGGAGAAGATGATGTGTGGGATCTTCTGGACTCGGCCCAAGGTATTACCCCTTATATAGCGGAGTGTAGCAACGCCCTGGGATGCTTGTCCATGAAGCAACCAATCCCTCTTCCAATAGGAATTCAATTCCTTCATTAGGAAGCAAGTTCCTCTCTCTCCTAATTATCTTTTTGATAATCTTTATTCCTTAGATATTAGAATTTCGAAAAACACTTCTTTTATTCACTTAGTACTTTCCCTTTAATCCATTGGCACGAAATCATGTTTTCTTTTAATAGAAAATACTTCCTTTATATCAATACCAAAAAATTCATTAATAAAGTATCACCTTAACCTCTTATTTTGCATTATTGGTATTTTCTCTTTCTTTCTTTTCCATTGGGGCTCCTTGGACCCCAAGAAACTCTAAGATTTCGAAATTCCTTTTTAAGGATACTTATTATCCTTCTAGATGCATCTATATTCATTATCTCTCATTATCTTGTTTATTTCTTTATTAAAATATCTCTTTTTAAGGATCTCTCTTTATCTCTCATTTTATTTTCCTTATTGGAATTCCTTTTAACATAAGAAACCTCATGGATACGAAAATCCATCAAAGATAACTCAAACATACCTTTTTCCACTTATTTTCCACATTTTATCATTGTTTTCAATTTCTTTCTTAATAAAGAAATGCTTAATTGATCTTTTCTTTTCTTGTTGCATTATCTTTGCAACTTTGGACTCCTTGGGACCCAAGGAACCCAAGAGGCACGAAATACACCTTTGGATTAAGTTCTTTTGCCTTCTAGAGGTTTTTACATTTTTCTTTTCTCCATTAATAATGGAATTCCTTTTTGTCTTTTCCTTATTATTGGGCTCAATAGACAATAAATCCCACAAAACAATCATCAAGGCTATTGTAAATGAAATCCATTTATTCAAAACAAATTATATCATTATTTGTCCAAATATCTTTAATATGAGAAATTACATTTCTCAGCAAATGAACCCAAAAGTTGGGGTTGTAACAGCAGTATTCACATGCCAATCAAGAGACTATACTATTCATCACATCATCATTACACAATATTATTCTCTTGCCATTCATGAGACTACACTTGTCATCATACTATCACAGGATATAAATCCTTTTCACAATATCACAGGTATCAACTCTTATCAACAAAAGAGGATTACACCTCATTCAGGGCTCAACCATGCCCAGAGGTCATTAAGACCATCATACTATTCCCTGCAACATCGTCATTATCTTTCCATGCCTTATAACAAGGCTCAACAACATCACTTACATATAATACACTAGACAACACAATATTGCATTAATGAGCTGGGAGATATTCATAAACAATCATAGCAGGGTTATATTAACATTAATAACATTCCTTTATTACATCAACATGCAAGGAATCTAGATATGATTAACCCTCATTGTATTCCTAATGTACATGTTTAGCATAAGAAAGTATCAACCATATGGCTATGATAACCACCAATTAACACATTAAGGTTATGGTCATATTAAGTAGATTATTCCACCATCATGCCATCATATAAGAAGGTTAAACATGAATACTCATATTTATATATTTGCATTAGAGTTAGGTTCAACAAGATAAATTATATTAATACTACTAATCAACACTCATACCCAAACCCTAACTCATGGAATCCCCATTGGATCATGGATGCATAAGGTGAAGCATCACCATCACATTCTATACAATTCTCACAAATGGATCCACACATAACTTAAGGTGTAACCATCAAGTCATAGCATACTAGATTTCAACCACAAAAGAGAGTACTCCATGATTCTATTCATCATTGAAGGGGTTGTTCATAATCAATTAACATCACTTGGTTATATTAGGGCTAATTGTAACCAAATATACTTCATCAGGGCTGCCCATTAACTCATTATATTTATTATCAATTCTAATCATATGAGGGAAAATGTATGACTATATTATTAAGGTAAACCTCCATAAGGTTTTAACATCACTCAAACCATTCAATCTTACCATAAGCATCATCCCAAAACATTGGATTGTTGAGACGGTAAGACTATTGGTTGTTTACATAAGTAAACACCTTGAATAAACCACCTATGAAGTCATTGAGTTGTGATCTAGAAAGAGTCACCATCTAACCCTAGACATCCCTTGATTAACAACATAAAAAGTTCCATTGAGAGTAGGGTAAAACCCACAAGCGATTTTTTATTTAAAACAAGCCGACAATAAATGAGATTCTTAAGTTGATCTCATAAAGGAAACCACCTAAATCACTTTATCAGGACCAACATATTACATTAGGCATCATTCCAATTTATTGGATGAAGAATCATTAGATCTTAACCATTGGGTCATGTTCATATATTAAAACCATCAATTGGAGTATAGGTCTAACCATTGCATCAAATGACTCAAGAAACCATTCGTTTAAGGCTTAATTGATGCTACAACTACATAATTAACTCACCAAAGGTATTGGAGACCTGATCCACCATCATTAGTGACCATTAAGTCACCATAGGTTGTTAGATCAGCACTATATTCATTAATCATCATCGGATATCAAGCTAATGTCACCATTGATTGATAGCATCATTAGGGTACTTAGTTGTTGAACATTAAGCTTATAATTGGGCCAAAACGTGACCTAAGGGGTGAAAATAAGTTGACACCCTTGGTAACCACCATCAGTTGCCATGAAGACAACACCATCAGTTGTTGCAATGGTAACACCATCAAGTCATGTGTTTATAGAAGAAACCAGCTTTAAACCCTAAAATTGACCATTGGTTGATAGGTGCTTAGCACCATTGGTTGTCAAAACAACCTGATCCAAGTCATATTATACCTTAGTAAGAATGTACACATTACTACAGGTTCATCTAGAACTGAAATTTGAACAGGGAACATCATAAAAATCGAAATCCAAGTCAAGCATAGCTTTTTAGTGCATGGATCATCATTTTTAAGCAAGAACATGAGCTATTAAGCTTATGGTAAGCAACAAATTATAAAACTTACCTTTAATGAGAAGATAAAATCCCAAATAGAAGAAAACTCGAATAGGTAGGGTAGAAAATCCAAGCATAAGCTCTGAACTCGTCCATCTAGCACCTTTCTCCATCAAAGAAGCAAACCCTAAGCATAAGGAGCAAGAAAGGTAGGGTTTTAGAGCTTTAGAGCAACTTCTACCATGGAAAAGCACGGTTACAACCCATAGGAAGGTAGGAGGAAGACGAAATGGAGGAAGGAAGGGGATTCTTACTCATTTAGGTCAAGATCACTAGAAGGAAGCTTTAAAACCCCTAAAAGAGAGCAAAAGGAAACCCTAGGAGCTTCCGCCAAGAAAATTTCCTTCTTCTTCTACCTTGGAAAAGTCATCCATATCTAAACAGATAGGGAACAAGGTTCTTAGAAGGAGGTAAGTGGTAGAGGGCAAAACTTTTGTTTGGGAGCTTAAAAGTAGATATATAAAGCTCAAGGATAAGGAAGAGAAGAAGCATGAGGTGTCTAAAAGCTCGCCATGCATCCATGGCCTTAAACTATTAAGGATATACAATCAGCCACACAAGCATCTGACCCACCATCCATGGAGACCTGCTTATCCCTTGTTTCTTGATTTTGCAAGCAAAGCAAATAAACCACTTGCTTGAGAGCTCCTAAAGGTTCATCCATAAAGGGGTTTATACCCTTGAGGAAAACACCTCCAAACCAAGGTTCAACTAGGCGCCCCATGGATCAACAAGCTCAATAATGATGAGACAACATCCAAAGAACATAATGCAAGTGATAAATTGTAAGAAAAAACTCCTAATTGGGTAAATTGTAGAAAATTCCAAAATGTACATAAAATTGCATAACTTGCACAAACATTGTTCAAATTGGACAAAACTTGAAACTTAAGCTTGTCTTATGATTCCAAATCATATCACAAGGTTATATTATAGTTATAATAATTCAGTCATGGTAAGTAAGCATGTTTAACCATTTAAGCAAGGTTAGGGGTCTCACAACCATAAACCCCTAACATGGATTTCGCCCCCAAAATCCAAGGTAAACAAAGATGGATACTTATCATGCACCTCATCCTCAATCTTCCACATTGTTACTTTCATCACATGATGATGTCACATCATTATCATAGAATACATATTCTTCTCCCTCAACTCTTGTGTGTGTCACCTTGGTTTAACATAAGAGTTGGTATGCCACCTGTACTAGTCTGGTAGTACCTTTCAACTTGGCACTCCAACTGTTGTCTTGAACTATTCTATCTATTGTACCACACATCATTTATAGGTCATACTTTATGGCTCTTATCAAACATGAAATATCATGTATCTTGTATCAAATGTAACTTTACAAAGTTTCATTTGTATGCTCCTATAATGATTATTGTAATTAACAACTCAATCAACCAGGTAGGCATCCCCTAATTTTCAAGAACTATGAGGAATATGCTTTTAGAGGATTCTCCAATAATCTCAATGGTGTAATGATCATCTATATGGTTGAAGAATCATACACTTTTCTATAATTGTTAACAAATATAACTTCTCGATTGACATTGTTAGGGGTAGAGCAACGACATTGTCTTCATCTTATCAGTATTCACATAACATACTTAACAGAGATATCATAACTCTAAGAGGATACTTGAGTCAACCCTCAACTCATTCTTGCTAGGCTTGTCACACATAAGTACAGTTACTTCAACATTCTTAAGGTTTAGTAAAGATGTTGACCATATTACTGACAAACTCTGAAATACCTTGAGATGTCATCATTTAAAGCTTGCTATAACTTGTAAGACATGACCTGAACACTTTATTCCTCCTATTCATAAATTCTATTGGTACATTGGTTAGTCTAAAGGAGATAACCATAAAATCACCATGGTCATGTAACTTATGTCATCCATTCTAACTCTTATGTCTTAAGGATATTTTATCTTAAAGGAACATGGTAGCACATGTCTACTGATCAACAAACCATCTATCCTTGATAGTGGTCTTGCCCAGCTATCATTGAACCATACACAACATTATAGAATGACTTTTGTTTTTCCTTCCAAACAACATTTAGAGGGTCATAATCAACTCTCTCTCTAAGGGAGAGGAATACTTGGAATGTTCATTCAATAAACATCTCCAACCTTCACATACTTCCCATACTGTTGATACATCTTGGATACTAGGATTCATTACCTTGGTATCCACCTCATGTGCTATAAGGAACTCACATCCTTAACTCATCTACTTTTACCAACGTAACAAATCTCAAGACATAAAAGAGGAGTCTTCCTAATTATTGCAAGGCTCAAAAACAAACTCATCACAAACTTTATGAATTTAGAACCATAGTCCAAGCAACTTTATGCTATAATAATCCATCCACCCTCATGTTTACAGTGAATCCACACATACCAAGTGGCAATGATCCACTTGAAATTTGTGCCCTAGAAAGGAAAGGCACAAAGGGAAATGCACTTCCCACATCATAACAGCATTGTTCAAGGGTCACTAGCAAAAAGGTAACCAATTTTATTTTCATTATGCAGGTTACAACTTCTTATGTATCATTTTACCTTTTTCATTTCAGATTCCTTGCCATTAGCATAGGAATCATCATGATTAACATATCTCATTACTCCTTCCTTGATGACTATTTATCACACTTGGGTATGTTCTCTTATTTTATTATGTTTTTCAACCATTTATCAATGGGTTAATCATCATATTCCACATTTTCTTCATTAAACATGGATCATCTCCCTTAATTTCTTTCACATTTTGTATTGATTTTACATTAACACTTTCTTACATACATAGGTTGGTATAAGATTAACTCTGGTTCCACCTTATCTCTTTATCATTGTTCCCATTTATCTTCTCATTTTATACTTATCATTGGAGTTCTCTCCATCTTATGTGGATTTCATACCTTGAATCACTTTATAAGCATAGATTTATCTATCTAATACTTTATTATCTTCTTGAATCACATCTTCAAGAACTCCTCTTTTGCTTATTTGTATTCAGATTTAGATTTCATGGTGTTGTGTCTTTCTCTTTAGCTACCAAACATTCAAGTTTTGATAGATTATGATGCAATTCTCATCTTCTTTAAGGTAAGATTGAGATATTCACACCATGATTTATTATTCATTATGCTCTTTACATTGTCTCAAAATGACTACTTGATCAGAGTAAACAGAAACATAACAATCTAAGAGTTCCATACTTACATTTTCTTCAATAAGTGTATACCTGGACAGGGCATCCAAGTACTGAGATTAGGCAGTATGCACTATATTTTCATGTCATGTTCCTTACTTAAACATCATCCTAGTCCCAAGTCCTAGTGTCCCTGTAGACTCAGTGAATCTAAAGCTCCAATACCAACTTGTGAGGTCCCGTTACACTAAACGAGATTATTCAAAACATAAAACACAATCGATCATTAATTAATCACATACCCAAAAATATGGGTAAATTAAAATTGATTTTAACATCAACACCCTTCAGAAAGGTTTGCATAAGAGCCCAACATCTTTCTTGTATCCATACTATGCCAACAATTTGATACAAATTGTTCTATCACCTTAACCACAACATATATACACAGGAGAACAATATTTGTATATGCCACACAAACAAGCATTAACATGCTAACAAAAGTCTGATTTGTTTGAAACGCCATATACAAACTTTTCCTACCCGAACCTGAGAGTACAGGGATGACTCTAGGACACAGTAGACATCTAATCAACTTTCTCAAAGTTCATTATTGTAGTTCCTCATTACTTCCACGGTTTCATTGTCGTCACTGTTGATTACCTAAAAAGATGTGGCGAACCACAAGGGTGAGACCCATGTCCCAGCAAAAGATATAACCTCCAACAACGCTTATTGATTACAACATTTTAAATAGTATATAACTAAGTAGTTGGAGTATTTAATAATCAATTGAACAGATTGAACAATTCAAGTATGCTAAACAGATTAAGCAATTAATCTTAGCAACAAGTATGATTATCAATGTATATATGGGTAACAAATAAATCCATTTCTCTAGATAGATATCTACTCAAATTTCATTAAACTACATCTAATAACAATCATCATCATTAATCTGACTATCACCATATTCCTTGGTAACAACACAAACAATCTAGTAGCATAAGCATCCCTGACATCATGAATGTGTCTAGTAACATAGCATGGCTATCAATATTGGCATATCAAATAAAGGGAACAGATCTCTATCATAAGTAGAACTAACATCATAGCAGAATTAACTACATAGGCATGATTAGTAGTTTAACCATATTTATAATTACATAGGCATGGCTAGCAATATTAAACATAGCTAGAAGCATCATCTTAACCATCAGTGTCAGTATATTTGACAATATAAGCATGTTTACAACATGAGCATAACTACAACATAAGCATATCTATAATATCTTATTGTATCATACATGATCTCAGTGAAAAGAAAGCAAACAAGGGTTATCATCCAATATGAAGCATTGTGTATAACCCTAAACAGATATGCTACATGACTGTCTTACATCTTTTCATTACACCCTGGGGAATTTGAATTGTACCATCCAAAGTCCAACTGACCCCTAGGAAGGGCTATTCAGTTCTGTACAAGATCTAGGAGTACTGATATCCTAAGATCTCTCCTCTACCTGGTCAGTATGGGCCAAAAAGGTAGTGACATATCAGTCAATTCTACCACTACAACGACATATAGTCAAGCTGCTAACAACTAGCCCGCCCTTGGTACAGGTCACGGCACTAGAGAACAAGCTCACGCATGGCCATTCTATAAGAGGCACCTGTAGTTATATTGCTGCCTTTCACACATCACAATATCACAATATCTTAGGCATGACCACGACCACCCTCAATTGCTTGATATTAGGGTACCAAGTTGTCCTCGCATACTCAACATGTTATGTATGTGCTCTGAGTTTCCCTTAGGAATACTCGTTTCACCACCAGCAAGTTCTGACTCTGAAATGGTTCTACGGTACAGGGCACTATATGATTAGAGTTTCACTTGATTAGTTATTTCCAATTAGGTGAATTAAGGCTGCATCAAACAAGTGGGCATACAAACCCTAATTCATATTTAGCAAACATTGCTATATAACAACTTCAAAAGATATAAAACATATGAGACATAATTTCTCATCTCAAAATCACATGGCAATATTTAGATGCCAATCAAGAGACTATATTATTCATCACATCATCATTACACGGTATTATTCTCTTGCCATTCATGAGACTACACTTGTCATCATACTATCACATGATATAAATCCTTTTCACAATATCACAGGGTATCAACCCTTATCAACACAAGAGGATTACACCTCAATCATGGTTCAACCATGCCCAAAGGTCATTAAGACCATCATACTATTCCCTACAAGATCATGATTATCTTTCCATGCCTTATAACAAGGTTCAACAACATCACTTACATATAATACACCGGACAACACAATATTGCATTAATAAATTGGGAGATATTCATAAAAAATCATAGAAGGGTTATATTAACATTAATAACATTCCTTTATTACATCAACATGCAACGAATCTAGATATGATTAACTCTCATCATATTCCTAATGCACAAGTTTAGCATAAGAAAGTATCAACATGTTGGGTTATATGGGAGACAGAGAAGGCAGTGGAAAAAAATTCTTCTCCCAAACCCAGAATAAAGGAAACACATCAATGTCTATACAACAGGAAGGATGGTTTGTAGAGGTGTACCTTATCTCGAGGCTTGGTCGACGACGATACCTCGCAACTTGCGCGATCTTCACCTCCGGTCTTGGACGATGTCTGTGTAGCTCCTAGTCTCACAGGGACTATCAGCTCCTGGTCTCACCGGGACTGTCGAGATTGACAACTGTCCTCCGAGCGGCAGAAGTCTCCCGCCTCTGAAGTAGTCCACATGGACCACATGGAAATCTGATCTCCTTATCCCACAAGGAATCGGAAGAAGTCGCACCCTCCTGTCGATGTACTAGTGACCGACACACTCTCCTACCACCAGTCACTTTCCGTAGTTATCTTTCCCTTACTGTGCCTCCCTTATCGGGTAGCACTTGCTTGGGCTCTCTCTTGGTTACCAAAACCAGAGAGAACAAAAACTTTACAAAGCAACTGGTGCACTGAGTTGTTGTTCTGAGAAGCCCACACTACCCCTATATATATATATATATGAGGGTCATGGGACCGGGTTCTCTATCCCGGGCAATGCGGGATTAATGCAGGAGTAGAAGGGTTCGAGATTTTCCATAAAACAACCAACTGCGCCACCTAAACCATTTGTTTCATGCATGAAACGGTCAGTTGGGGAATTGAGTCGATCGGTTCACACCTCAACCGATTAGTTGGGGCACCTGAGCCAATTGGTTCACTTCTGAGCTGATCGGTTCACTTCTGAGCTGATCGGTTCGTGGTCCTGATCCAACTCAAATTGACTTTCAAATTTGTTTCCGATTAATCAAATATTAATCCTTGTCCAAATCGAATTTGTACAAGTGAGACAAATTATATTTGCAAAATAGTCTTCTGACTTTCCAAACGATCTCGGTTAGACCAGTTGAGCCGATCGGTTCAACTCTTGAACCAGTCGGTTCAGCCTGTCTTGAGTCAATCAGTTCATCCCATGAGCCGATCGGTTCACCAACTTGAGCCGATCGGTTCATCACATGAGCTGATCGGTTGGGGCAGCAGAATATGCAAAAATCAGTCAATTGCAGTTTCAATCAATCTGATACTCTAATCAATCGATCCAACACCTTGAACACTATAATTTTGAGCTATCAATTAATTGAATGTTTAATTGAACTACTAAACTCCTTTAGTAATCAATCTAAACATCGTTTGTGGATAAACTCCTCTTCCAGGTTAAATCCTATGTGTGTGACCCTGCAGGTCCATTTCACGTTGGCAATGAAAGTCCATAACACTTATGACTTCACAAGCAAAGAGCGGTGCCTAGTCGCACATCAGTGCTACCCAAGTGAAATAGAAAGTTGGAGAACAACTTTCAATCCTACAATCTGTGAATGGTGTTACAGTGAATGTATAATTCCTTTGTCACTGATATCCCAAATGAACTCAAGGCATGAAACATTCATCCTATCAACGTTCATTCACTTTCTTGACCTCAGAGTAGATTGGAGGAGATATGTATGACATCAATATCACATATTGATTCACACATGCATGCGCACACCTATCTCAATCCTATTCATCAAGTGGCCATGGATATCAAACTCCCTCAGGAGGGACAAATCCCATATCTATCACTCACCCCTCAAAAGCCCCATGTGTCAAAGCCACCCAGTCATCACCTTTATAACAACCCATGTTTCAAGACTACGTTTGATGATGTCAAAGTGTACCCAACGACATGTGTTGAGTGTAGTGATTTCAGGTCAAAGAATCACACTCACCACCATCACTGTGAGAACTGACTGTGACTACCATGTCATGGTTCCATGTGTCAAACTCATGGTGGATCTGTCTGGTAAACTTGTTCTCTAACAAGTACCTATGTGTTTGGTTTGATATCTCCATATCATGACTAATGAGATTCTGTCTTCAACCAACACCACAATCTAGTCTTATGTGTCACTGTTGTCTATCTACCTTCCACAATGACATCCAACTAGAGACATAATAAGAATGTACAAACTCTTAGCATTCGTATGATCTCATCGTTCAAGTCCTGAACCTGAAGACATGCGTCATTGAGTATTGTCATTCTGTAGACATTCGATCTATTCTATCATTATCTCATATGACTGAACCAGAAAGAATTGGAAGCTTGCCTTTGATCTTATCAAATCAATCTTAATGTATCCCACCAATCATCCCATGATTGGCTCTCAGAGCATACATACCAACAGACTCCCACTTGCATTGCGAGCCAATCACCATTGAATCATATTCATAGTGATCTTCAAACATGTCCCACATGTTACTGTGCTCTAGTGCTAAAGCAGTGAGTTATGGCAACACCTTGCCAAAGTCGTTATTAACTACATGTCTCTCATCTCTTTGCTGTACGTCACACGTATGAGATGGAGTTGTCGTAATATGCGATCTAGTATTCCTTTGCTAACCTTTAGCCATATTGAATGACCAATTATTCCTTACTTGTCATCAATGACCGAATTATCTATGAGTTCATCTCATGAACTTCCAGATCCATATAGTGTCCATTGTTGTTCTCTAACACACGGATACTCGGCCTTTCCTTTTAAACGGCTTCATTGGAACATTTCCAATTACCAACAAACATTCACTTTTATATATCCCATATATATTTTGCGATTAATTTTCTGTCCTTATCGGAAGTTTGCATCAGTGTAACTCATTACAGTGAACCCTTCCTTATTTCCATAGAACTAGTACTTCTCAAGTACTTATCAAGTTCTTATGGTATTCCAGTAACCCTTACTAGAACTAGACATACATCCACTCGTCATGTCCCACATATGAGTTATCAGGATGAGCACTTCATATTGTCATGTCCTACATACAAGATGATGAATGCATTTTATTCTTGCTATGTTCTATACATGCAAGATGATGGTATGATTACATACATGATAGATCCATATCTATTCTTAGTGTTCCCATTCTTCATAAGATTTTAACACTTGGCCTTGGGATGCTAGCTCCATGTAACATGGACAAGTTTTCTCCCACTGAATCTATGCATACTGAACCCTTCAGTATAGATTGCCAATGTCTGCTCTCTCTATTCAGGTTAAGAGATTTTCGAGAACTATCTCTATAGATCTCTATTCCTATCACATAAGAAATGTCTCTATCTTCCTAATTTCCACTTTGGATTTCCATACTAGAACATTTCCATTTCACATCAACATGTGGAATGTGAATACACTCCCACTAAATCACAGATCCCTTCTTTATCTTTGACATATCAGTCAAACCCTTTGATTATATCATCAAAGTAAAGATCCAGCTCTGAGTTGCTAGTACTCAATCAATCACATTGATTAGTCCATTGTAACTTATAGACTTCATTTGCATTAATGGATTCATAAACCTTATACGTTGTGTCACGTACACATCCTTTGTTTTATTCCTCATAGGAATGTGATTTTAGTATTTGTATGTCAAATGTTTTAGTCATTAAGTTGCAATTAACAAGCATCATCCTTCTCAAAATGTTAACCATGTGTCTTAACGCTTAAGACTCATTCACACTTATGGATTTTATCCCAATGGGTTCTACCATCAAGGTCATACCTTATGGTTTACATGGAAGTCATTTAGGATGTAATGGTCATAAACCGTAACTCAAAATTCGGTTCCTCATATTCATCTAGATAGTTGATTCATCACATGACCAACTCATCATATAGATAATCGAGGTGTATCTGCCAAGGATATAAGAACTTACAACTCCTTGTAATTCTTAATGTCCTTTATAAGTGTGGGGTATTCTTTATTTAAGAAGAAATTAGTTATTTGATAATCATCCTCTAACTCCTTAGAGTATGACTCCTTTTGATTTAGACATCACCATGCCTTAATCATGAGTTCACTATGATACACTATCATAATCACTCATAAGGATCTCAAACATTTGGTTCAAGTATTTCATTCATTGATCTCATCAAGAACTAACACTTTACCAAATGTGTACTTCATCTATGATATTCTTGAACACTTCAAGATAATCATATTGGTATTTCTATAAACACCATTTGAAGTATTAGCATTTGCTCCAATAGGTATGTAAATACA
Source organism: Alisma plantago-aquatica (assembly GCA_963693085.1). Lineage (NCBI taxonomy): Eukaryota > Viridiplantae > Streptophyta > Magnoliopsida > Alismatales > Alismataceae > Alisma > Alisma plantago-aquatica. The sequence continues at coordinate 1,116,945,938 of OY856412.1, forward strand.
TCACATGTATTATACCTAATAGGATAATCATTCTCCCACTACCACTAGTGAAGATTGATTAATCATGTCTAAGAGACTCATGTCTCTTACTCATGGTGGCAATTGCCTCTCTTAGTCACGCCTCCTTTGGCCTTGAGAGTTGAAGATGCCTTGGGCTGCTGGCTAGCATCAGAACCTTTCTTAGCTTTGCCCTTACCCTTATGCTTGGACTTGCCTTTCTTGCTACTGATCATCATCACAAACTTAGGCTTGTCCTTCTTCATCTGTGTCTCGGCTATCCTCAACATGCCCAACAACTCTGTCAATGGCTTGTCAAAGTTGTTCATGTTGTAGTTCATCACAAACTGACTGTAGGATTCTGGCAACGATTGTAGTATCACGTTAGTAGCCAACTCTTGGCTCAGAGGAAATCCCAGTCTTGTCAGGTTCTCCACATACCCAATCATCTTGAGTGTGTGAGGACCAACTGGATCTCCTTCTATCATGACACACTTGAACAACGCCCTGGAGACATCATATCTCTCTTGTCGTGCTTGATCTTCATACATGTTCTTGAGATGTTGAATCATCTCAATGACACCCATGTTCTCATGTTGTCTCTGCAACTCATGGTTCATGGAGCACAACATCAAGCACTTTGCATCAATGGCATCATCAGAATGCTTCGTATAAGCATCCCTTTCTCCCTTTGGTGCGGTAGGAGCTGGTTCCTCTAGAACTGGAGTATCCAGGACAGAGATTTCGCTCTTGAGTGAGAACAATTCTCAATGCCCTAAACCAGTTGTGGAAGTTAGTCCCATTCAGCTTGTCCTTTTCAAGGACATATCACAATTAAAAGTGATTGTTGTTTGTTGTCATTTGTAATACAAAAGGAAATATATGCAATTTAGTCCAAAACTCAATTTTGACTTATTTGATTGATTTTAAAGGTTGACGATATAATTAGGACTTTAATTAATTATCACTCCCACTATTTTTGTTCAAATTGATAGCCCCCATCATCAATTCGGAAGATTGTAGCGTACAATCTTCTAGTGGGTCAAGATCCTAAAATCCTCTGAGTCATGGACCGGCTAGGGTTGTCACCCACAACTTAGATCTTCCAGGTAGGAAACTTTTGCCAATTGCATCATATGAAACTATTGAAAGATGTCATATGCAACTCCTTGCCATGATCACCTCCATGCCTCAAGGTGCTAGATCCTATCTAGGTCACCTTGTTAAGTCTGACCCAAAGCCAACACGATGAATATGCACCCTGCTAGGGCAGACCCACATATCCATCCTTCACGCTTCCACGAGATAGACGGTGCACCACACTAGGGCATTCTCACACTTGGCCGATCAAGCTTTTCATGTGTGTCACATTTGTAAGACATCTAAAACTTTAATATTTAATGAGGGATTTGGTTTTATAGGTACATATACATATCCAATCACCATCATATATAGTATGTATCATATACATGCTATATCCCATAGAAAACATGTGAAACGATAAAAGCGATGATTATGGCCATCCTAATGTGATTCCTCGATCCAAGAGGAATCACAGTCATCTAGGTCTACATCACATGCAACCTGTATAAGATGAAGTGCTATAGCTATCCGAGTTGATCAACTCATCACATGAATGACCTGTTCGCTTTGGCCAGTCGTCTAGGTGCCATCAGCTGATCGGTTGGATCCTCCAACCGATCGGTTCACCTGGTCATCGTGCATCTCTTCATGACCGCCACCCGATCGTCTCGCTCCATGAACCAGTCATCTTGATCACCAACCGATCGGTTCATGCCTTGAACCGATCGTCTCAGTTATCGTCAAGTTGTCCGCCGTTCTTTGACATAACAGGAAATAAAAGATCTATCCTATTTACATTTAAAAGGGAAACCGCGAGTTACATTCAGGGGGAGCAAAGGTAGGAAACAAATCTCGAGTTACATCAGGAATAAGAGATAGGGAATCGGTGTGCAGATCGAGATGCAAGCAACCACATACAACCAAGCACACAAACATAGGGTTTATTGGCCATAACCACGTTATACATCTACCACAAAACTCATTTAAGGGCGACGCGTATCGAGTGCATTCATATTACATATCATATATGTATATTGGGATTTGTGGATTTAGGATTGGACATGCATAAAGCCAATTTTATTCACATCATATGTAATAAATAAAGGCGACAAACCAAAATCGATCACATCGATAATCCTAAAGTATAGAGCAGTTGTGTAACATCCCTGACTTGGGTTATGTTTTAACCCTATGTGTTTTTCTTAATAAAGTTAATTAGATGCTTTCTCTTATCTTTTGAAAAGTAATTATGGCTCAAGAGGAACTTATATTTCAATTTCAGTCCTTTTTTAATAATGTTGAAACATTATTTTGTTGATTTTGGACTAAAGTGCAAATTACCCAAGTTGAGGGGTTAGATTGCAAATTGTATATGATAAAATGTTCCTATGATGTTGAGACATCATAAGAATGAATATGATGTAGTGTTATGGTTTCCACAAGCCTAGGCACCAAGATAGAGCTTGTTGAGCAATCTTTGTGCATTAAAACCTAGTTTTGGTGTAATGCGCAATTTACCCAAAATCTAGGGTTCAATATGCAAAATACTACCCCTAGAGGGTCCCTCATGTTTCTTGGAATCAATTAGAGCAAATAAAATGAGAGGGGTGCCTCATTTGAATTATCTTGGAGGAGAGAGAATCTTGATATTAAAATAATCAAGATTTAAGCATAAATGGAACTTTAAATTATTTTAATGCAAAAAGAAATATATTAATTGAGGAGCCCTTCAACCAAAAGTTGAGGGATGAATTTTCAAAGTGTTGTACGAGTTTGTTCCTTGCAAAGGCACGAAAATATCCTAAGGAGGTGAAAAATCCACTCACCTTATTATAAGAAAAAGAAATATCCACTAATTTATGGATATTAATATAAAAAGGGTTAAGGTGATTAATTTCTTTTCCTTTAATTCTTGGATAATGAAGAGGTTTTGCAAGAGGATGAAGTTGGATTCGTGGCCAAGGAATTTAGGGGGAATTTGTGGAAATAATTTTGGGAATTATAGGAATTAATCCCATTTTCTCTTTCCTTGAAATCCCTTATACATATTTCTTTTCCTATCCACTTAAGGACCTTTCTTGGATTTTCTTTTCTCATTTTGCCTTGGCCGACCATGGGCGATATCAGGATCAGGAGAATGACGACTCTAACATGTTGGTAAGCTTTTTATCATCTTCCACCTTGGATTCATGGTGAAAACCCAAAATCAATGCTTCATTCCTTGTTTTCTTCACTCGATTTCCAATCCTAGCCAACTTTTTCATCCAAAAGCTCAAGAACGGACCTTGGGAAGTTGCTAGAACTTCATCCACCATTAGAGACATGGATCTTGGATCTTGGAATCAGATTTTGAGGTGGGTTTTATAACTCAAACCCTTAAATATTGATATTGCATTCCATTCTTCAATAATTGTTGATTATTTTCTTCTATTTGGTACTTTTTTTATTCATTGCTGAAATTCCCATGAAAAACGGCAACAGTTCTTGGATGCACGAAGGAAGATGATGATGACATTATCTTGGACACTTTTCCCAAGAAATTACTAGGCCAAACGGTTTCAATAAAGTTGCTCAAACGGTTTCCCAAACCGTTTGGGAGCAAACGATTTCAAACTGTTTGGGGGTAAATGGTTTCATCAAAATGAATGAGAGCAAATAGTTTCAAAACCATTTGAGGGCATTGAACATGGTTGACCATTTGGAGAATTGTTGATAATGTTGATGGTTAATGACCCATTAAATATAATTGACTAGTTTCAACTGGTTCATTAGTTGAAGGTCCATGAATCACCAAGCCCTAATCGGGTTAAGTGTTGATTTCTAATTTGATTGATTTAGAACTTTGGGTTGATTGACCCAAATGGTTTCAAAACCATTTGGGAATCACCCAAACGGTCTCAAGACCGTTTGGAGGTCAACCAAGACCGTTTGGAGGTCTAGGGTTGAGTATGGTTGGGCATTTGAAGATCCAAAGCTACCAAACTGAATTGCAATCAAATGTTGATTTGATAATCAATCCAATGATCCAAACCCTAATTGGATGTCATGGATTTTGATGATGAGATGGGAAAACGGTCTCAAGACCGTTTGGAGGTCATCCAAATGACCTCAAGACCGTTTGAGGTCAGGTCATGTCCAATTTTGATGGTGGTCCAATGATTTCAAAGTAATTAGTTTCACATTGATTAACATTGAAGGCTCATCGATTCCAAACCCTAATCCAATTGATTCAAAACCCTAATTGATGATCAAATGAGGGTTAAATTAGTTGAAGGATGGTTCATTAATCTCAATTGAAATATGGTGTTAGGTTCAATTGATGAGTGGTTATATGAATTCAATCGATCAGTGGATCAACATTGGAAACCCTAAATCAACGTGATTGGTTGAGACCATATTTGGTCCATTCGGTTTTGAGGAGGTTTGGACCAAACGGTCTCAAGACCATTTGGGACCAAATGATCCCAAACCAATTGAGGCTTAAATGGTTTCAAACTTCAACTTTAGCAATCAATTTCAAGTATCACTTTCTCAAACAGTTTCAAGGACTAACTTTACCAAACGGTTTCAATGGTATGTTCAAGACCGTTTGGAGGTATTGCAAGCAAGACCGTTTGAGGTCTGATTGGTCAAGACCGTTTGGGGTCTAAGTGACCAAGATCATTTGGAAGATAATTAATCAAATCGTATGAACACTCAAATTGGTTAAAGGTCAATTGTTTAATTGAACAATTATGTGATGTAAACCAAGAGTGATTATAATAATGGTACCCTTAATGGGATAAGGTGGTTAGTACCCTTTGAACAATTAATATTTAATGATCATGGTGGTAATGACATAATTCATTGTGTCATTTCTTCATTCAAGTTGAGTGAATTAGTCTAATCAAGACTGAAGTAAGCATCATCTTATAGATGATGAGAGAGGGAGAACTTCCTATATGAATGATAATCATGTAGTTGTTGAGTCTCAACACTTTCAATATGAATGAATGTCTAATTAGGGTATGATTCTTAATAGGGAGATCATAAACCCTAATCATGAGTACAAACCCTAATTAAGAAGGTTAATGAATCCTAAACCTAATTGAGGGCAATTATAGGTGAAACCCTAATCCATGATGATGGTATGATCTTAATTCAGGGTAATGACATGAGAAACCCTAATTCAGGGTATTTTGATGAACAATTCTAGTTGGGGTGAATAGTAAACCCTAATTATGGATTATTGAATATAAACCCTAATCTAGGGTGATGAGATGTGAATAGTAAACTCTAATTCTAAATAAGGTGAAGGTATATGTGAAACCCTAATACTGGGGTATACTTTATAGCATGAAACTCTAAGGTTGAACAATGAAATGATGAGTCATTAACTCTAACTGAGACAAGGGGATGATTAACCCTAATTGAAATGAAAAGGGAAACCCTAACCCTGGCAAGGGCATAGTGGTATAACCCTTGAATAGTGATGTTATAATTGTTTTGCATTGTGCTGATATGGAATTGATGTAACTGTTATTATCTGTACTGATCATGCAGGTTTTATGAGATAATAAACATAGCCAGATATGAGGTATGATGCTTTATTTATTGAAAGTACTTTATGAGTCTTGTAAGCATAATATGCTATGTTGCCTAGTGAGAGGTAACAAAAGAGATTATTAGGCCTTAAGAGCCATGTGAAATACATGCATTGCAATTATCATGTTTACACTTTCAGATGACCTGATGGCATTAAGTTACCTATTAAAGTGGTAACAAGTATTTTGATGATTTAAGGGTTTGAACTCCCATATTCTTGAATCATGATGATGAGATGATAAGGGACTGAGATCCCAATAATCTTGATGGAAATAGTACACATTCTTTATAGAAAATTGTTATAATAACTTGTGTTTGAAAACATGTCTGATGCTAAAAGAATATTGTAATGTACTTAAATAATCAAGTGAAATGATATCATGTAGAGCCCTAACCATAGATCCATCATCGTCAGCAGTTTGGTGATGGTGAAATAGGTTTTCCTAAGGGAACTCCTAGAGGGCATATTTTTGAGTATGTGGGGGTTATGGGCGCGAATATCCTTACGCCCTAATGGAGGAATTGATGTGAGATAAACATTAAATCTCTCAATCCTTCATTATATGTATATGTCGGGATGGATGTATCACTAATCTCCTGATGATGATGTTAATGTCGAATCGATGTGAGATAAACATGAAATCTCTCGATTGCGAAGAGAGTACAACATGCCACTGTAACTCTAATAGCGAAGTTGCCAGTATATCCTGGAAAGCTATTTGGCAGAGATACGAGATGTCGTGCAAGTTATTCCTCACATTGACTGAGGAGGATGAGGTCATAGAAATCTGTCTCTTCTATTGACCTATGTATGGTACTGATTTCGATTTCGCAATGGTCGGTTGGAGTATGAGCGGTATACCTCATCTCCTCAGGGCTTAAGTATGTTTGAAAAATGTAATCAGCCGTGTAGCATAATTGCTTAGGGTTGAATTATGAGAATCAATGATTGATAATACATTGTCTATTATATCCTAGTTGGATAAATGTTTTACATGTTCTTCATATTCCTTATTGAATAAATGACATGCTGCCTTATCAAGTTAAAACTGAAATGAAGTGTATAGAGAATATTGTCCTACATAGTTTAGTCAATGATTTACCTGTTGTTGAATATTTATGATTCTTCTGCTTAGTGTTATTCTATTATTTGCAATAACAATGTTTCTGGCAGAGAGTTATATCTCTCGTTGGGACAATTTTCAATTGTCTCACCCCCGTGGGATTCAACTTTTTAGGTAGACGCCGAGGAAAAAGTAGAAACCCTACAGTGGGTGAACAGCAGCAACAACAACAACAACAACAATGACAGTAGTGATCCTCAGGTGGAGACACTATTTGTCAAGTCCTGTAAATAGAGAGTCATATGTGTCGTCTCTGTACTCTCAGGTCCTAGGAGTCAGTAGTTAGTTTAATTTTGATCTAAGATTTTGTCTTGATGCCTCGAGATATTTTTTTTATATACTGCCTATGTATAGCTTAACAGGGCAGTTGATGCTTGTAACTTTCGAGAAAGAGATGATATAGAAATGTACTGATGAACTGGAATGTAAATAACTTACTTTGGTTCTTTATGGAAGAGTTTTTCAGTTTATGAATCTCTTAGTAAAAAGTTTACTTTTTTAGTGATTTTCAATAATTCCGCTGCTAACGATCGCTTCCGCATTAATTAATCTCGTTTTGTGAAACATACACGACAAGTTGATGTGGCTCTGATACCACTGTTGGGTTATATGGGAGACAGAGAAGGTAGCGGAAACAAAAAAATTATTCTCCCAAACCCAGAATAAAGGAAATGTGTCAACGTCTATACAATAGGAATGATGGTTTGTAGAGGCGTACCTTGTCCTGAGGCTTGCTCAGTGATGATACCTCGCGACTTGTGCGGTCTTCACCTCCGGTCTTAGATGGTGTTTGTGTAGCTCCTGGTCTCACCAGGACTGTCAGCTCCTGGTCATACCGGGACTGTCGGGATTGACAACTATCCTCTGAGCGGCAGAAGTCTCCCGCCTCTGAAGTAGTCCATACGGACCACCTGGAACTCTGATCTCCTTATCCCACAAGGAATCAGAAGGAGTCACACCCTCCTGTCAGCATACTAGTCACTGACACACTCTCCTGCCACCAGTCTCTTTCTGCAACTGTCTTTCCCTTGTTGTGCCTCCCTTATCGGGTAGCACTTGCTTGGGCTCTCTCTAGGTTACCAAAACTAGAGCGAACGACAACTTTGCAGAGCAACTGGTGCACTGAGTTGTTGTTCTGAGAAGCCCCCACTACCCCTATATATAGGAGGGTCATGGGACATGGTTCTCTATCCCGGGCAATGCAGGATTAATGCAGGAGTAGAAGGGTTTGAGATTTTCCATAAAACAACCAACTGTGCCACCTGAACCGATCGTTTCATGCATGAAAGTGTTAGTTGGGGAGTTGAGTCTATCAGTTCACACCTCAACCAATCGGTTGGGGTCCCTGAGCCGATCGGTTCACTTCTGAGATGATCGGTTCGTGGTCCTGATCCAACTCAAATTGACTTTCAAATTTGTTTCCGATTAATCAAACAGTAATCCTTGTCCAAATTGAATTTGTATAAGTGAGACAAATTGTATTTGCAAAATAGTCTTCTGACTTTCCAAACGATCTCGGTTAGACCAGTTGAGCCGATCGGTTCAACTCTTGAACTGGTCAGTTTAGCCTGTCTTGAGCCGATCGATTCAACTCTTGAACTGGTTAGTTTAGCCTGTCTTGAGCCGATCGGTTCATCCCATGAGCCGATCGGTTCACCAACCTGAGCTGATCGGTTCATCACATGAGACGATCGGTTGGGGCAACAGAATATGCAAAAATCAGTCAATCGCAGTTTCAATCAATCTGATACTCTAATCAATCGGTCCAACACCTTGAACACTATGATTTTGAGCTATCAATTAATTGAATGTTTAATTGAACTACTAAACTCCTTTAGTAATCAATCTAAACATCATTTGTGGGTAAACTCCTATTCCAGGTTAAATCCTATGTGTGTGACCCTACAGGTCCATTTCACGTTGGCAGTGAAATTCCATAACACTTATGACTTCACAAGCAAAGAGCGGTTCCTAGTCGCACATCAGTTCTACCTAAGTGAAATAGAAAGTTGGAGAACAACTTTCAATCCTACAATCTGTGAATGGTGTTATAGTGAATGTATAATTCCTTTGTCACTGATATCCCGAATGAACTCAAGGCATGGAACAATCATCCTGTCAACTTTCATTCACTTTCTTGATCTCAGAGTAGATTGGAGGAGATATGTATGACATCAATATCACATATTGATTCACACATGCGTGCGCACACCTATCTCAATCCTATTCATCAAGTGGCCATGGATATCAAACTCCCTCAGGATGGACAAATCCCATATCTATCACTCACCCCTCAAAAGCCCCATGTGTCAAAGCCACCCAATCATCACCTTTATAACAACCCATGTTTCAAGACTGCGTTTGATGATGTCAAAGTGTACCCAATGACATGTGTTGAGTGTAGTGATTTCAGGTCAAAGAATCACACTCACCACCATCACTGTGAGAACTGACTGTGACTACCATGTCATGGTTCCATGTGTCAAACTCACGGTGGGTCTGTCCGGTAAACTTGTTCTCTAACAAGTACCTATGTGTTTGGTTTGATATCCCATATCATGACTAATGAGATTCTGTCATCAACCAACACCACAATCTAGTATTGCGTGTCATTGTTGTCTATCTACCTTCCACAATGACATCTGACTAGGGACATAATAAGAATGTACAAACTCTTAGCATCCGTATGATCTCATCGTTCAGGTCCTGAACCTGAAGACATACGTCATTGAGTACTGTCATTCTCTAGACATTCAATTTGTTCTATCATTATCTCATATGACTGAACCAGAAAGAATTGAAAGCTTGCCTTTGATCTTATGAAATCAATCTTAATGTATCCCACTAATCATCCCATGATCGGCTCTCAGGGCATACATACCAACACAACCATGTGGCTATAATAACCACCAATTAACACATTAAGGTTATGATCATATTAAGTAGATTATTCCACCATCATGCTATCATATAAGAAGGTTAAACATGAATACTCATGTTTATCTATTTGCACTAGAGTTAGGTTCAACAAGATAAATTATATTAATATTAATAATCAACACTCATACCCAAACCCTAACTCATGGAATCCCCATTAGATCATGGATGCATAAGGTGAAGCATCACCATACCATTTTCTTGTATGGATCCTCACATAACTTAAGGTGTAACCATCAGGTCATAGCATACTAGGGTTCAACCACAAAAGAGAGTACTCCATGATTCTATTCATCATTGAAGGGGTTGTTCATAATCAATTACCATCACTTGGTTATATTAGGGCTAAGTATAATGAAATATACTTCATCAGGGTTGCCCATTAACGCATTATATTTATTATCAATTCTAATCATATGCGAGAAAAGGTATGACTATATTATTAAGGTAAACCACCATTAGGTTTCAACATCACTCAAACCATACAAACTTACCATAAGCATCATCCCAAAACATTGGATTGTTGAGAAGGTAAGACTATTGGTTGTTTACATAAGTAAACACCTTGAATAAACCACCTATGAAGTCATTGAGTTGTGCTCTAGAAAGAGCCACCATCTAATCCTAGACTTCCCTTGATTAACCATGTAAAAATTTCCATTGAAAGTAGGGTAAAACCCATAAGCTATTGTTTATGTAAAACAAGCCGACAATAAATGAGATTCTTAAGTTGATCTCATAAAGGAAACCATCTAAATAACTTTATTAGGACCAACATATTACATTAGGCATCACTCCAATTTATTGGCTGAAGAATCATTAGATCTTAACTATTGGGTCAAGTTCATATATTAAAACCATCAATTGGAGTATAGGTCCAACCATTGCATCAAATGACCCAAGAAACCATTCGTTTAAGTCTTAATTGATGCTACAAATACATGATTAACTCATCATAGGTCGTGGAGACCTATTCCACCGTCAGTAGTGACCATTAAGTCACCATAGGTTGTTAGATCAACACTATATTCATTAATCATCATGGGATATTAAGATAATGTCACCATTGATTGATAGCATCATTTGGGTACTTAGTTGTTGATCATTAAGCTTCTAATTGGGCCAAAACGTGACCTAAGGGGTGAACATAAGTTGACACCCTTGGTAACCACCATCAGTTTTCATGAAGACAACACCATCGATTCTTTCAATGGTAACACCATGGGGTCATGTGTTTATAGAAGAAACCAACTTTAAACCCTAAAATTAACCATTGGTTGATAGGTGCTTAGCACCATTGGTTGTCAAACCAACCTGATCCAAGTCATCTTATACCTTAGGAAGAATGTACACATTATTACAGGTTCATCTAGAACTGAAATGTGAATAAGGAACATCATAAAAATCGAAATCCAAGTCAAGCATAGCTTTTTAGTGCATGGATCATCATTTTTAAGCAAGAACATGAGCTAGCAAGCTTATGGTAAGCGATAAACATGAAGAAAGTTATAAAACTTGCCTCTAATGAGAAGATAAAATTCCAAACAAAATAAAACTTGAATAGGTAGGGTAGAAAATCCAAGCATAAGCTCTGAACTCGTCCATATAGCACATTTCTCCATCAAAGAAGCTAACCCTAAGCATAAGGAGCAAGAAAGGTAGGATTTTAGAGCTTTAGAGTAACTTATATCATGGAATAGCAAGGTTCCAACCTTGAGGAAGGTAGGAGGAAGAACAATAGAGAAATAAATGGATAAAAGAAGGGGATTCTTACCCATTTAGGTCAAGATTGAAAACTACTAGAGGGGGGGTGAATAGAGTTTTATAGATAATTTAATAATTATTGAACTCAAACAACCACAATGAAAATATTGGACAAGGAGACACAAGGTTTAGAGTGGTTCCAACTATAGCAAATACTATAGCCGTCAATCCACTACCCGGTTGCTTACCCAACCGGGATTTGAAAAGAAATTTATTTTATTACCTCGCAAGGACTTTACATAAAATACAATTTCTTTTCCCAAACCCTTCAAGCAGTCTTCACCCAGAAGTAATCGCCCAACCTTGAAGCAGCCTTCCCTTGAAGTAGGTGCACCAACTCCCGTTGCACCAGCCTTCCGAAGTAGCTTCCCGTGCGATAGCCTTCTTGAAGTAGCTTGAAGTCCCCTTCTCCACCTGAGAAGTCAACCCTCTCCAATCCGCAGCCTCCAACCCTAGGAGTAGCAAGGAGAGTACAAAAGATACAAAGGAACAAGAAAGAAAATAGAAATTACAATACCGTTGTAAGCACAAGGCTTGATTTTTCTATATCAAGCGTTTATATCTCCTAACCAATGTGTATGACAATGTGATTGTAGTGGATAGGAGATACTAGCCTATAGGACACGAAATGGGAGCAATAGGAATGAATGGCAAGTGTAGGAATTGCTCTATTGCTCTAAAACAGATTGCAAGTGTGTATTCAAGCTCAAGTATAGAACAAGTATAGATTAGATGTGCTTTGGTGTCCTAAGGCATGTCCTATTTATAGGAATGACCTATGTATGCTTAAGGACGTTCTAGACAACTTCTAGGGGGTTCCTAGTGCTTAACTAGCCGTTAGGAATAAGTTAGGCGCATTAGCAACGGCTAGTTAATTAATTCTACAGTTGCTGTCAGAGACCATCTCGGTCGAGGACTTGTCGACCGAGATGCCCAGTCGGTCGAGGATTTGTCGACCGACAGGCTCTCTGGATTAACGTTTATTTGCAACTGTCAACTGCTGTGTCTAACGGCTACTTTTGGTCAATCTCGGTCGAGAAGTTTGTCGACCGAGAGTGTCTCGGTCGAGGAGTGTGGTCGACCGAGATTGACTCTGTTTTCAATCTTTCAATTAAGATACTAAGTGTGTGCATGAGTGTGCATTATGTGATCCTATTAGAAGGAGATGACCTAACTAAGTGTGGTGTTTAGCTAGGGAGATCTAACGCTTGATTTACATGAAGTCTAAGTACTTGTACATTATATATTTGTACAAGTTTACAAATGATTACATTGCATGACATTTACAAACATTCAAGCGTATAGATTCCCTAGAACTTTGTCATCACCTTGTTCCTGCACACTTAAGTAGCTCGTTAGATTAATAAGAATGAAATGTTTGTCATCATCGAAACAAAAGGGATTTATCATAATATCCAATTTATCCAACAATCTCCCCCTTTTTGAAGATGACAAACATTTCCTAAAATATGAAATAAGGAAATATAAAGCATGTGAGTTTCATACCTGAAGATTACCTTTTGTAGCCATTCTTGTTTTACAAGTGTGAGTGCTGGCCATCAAGATGAAACTCATTTATATTTATATTTTTGATTTTATATTCTTTCTCCCCCTTTGTCATTTCAAAAAGATATCCAATTTGAATATTTTATTTTCTTTTCCCCCTTAATTTTATATTTTGCTCCCCCTTAAATAGATATCCTATTAGGAACCTGGATTTTATATTATTGATGTCCAATTTAGCCACAATTTATTTCTCAATCATTTGCAAAGGATGTTTAAGCCTTGAAATGATATGAGATCATGTTAGGTTTATGGCATGTATATATTGATTTCTCACCCATTTTACAAGGGATGTTAAGCCCCAGAATGAAATGAGAGTCCTTTAAGCTTAGAGTATATGAAGATGTCTCTAACCAAATACAAAGGATGTTAAGCCCTGATTTGTCTAGAGAATTCCTTTAAGAACAAGATATATCATTTTTATGGAGATTCGTATATTTCTTCATGGATTTGAGAATGCTAAGGTTATGACTAGCTTTAATGAGCTCTTGATCAAATTTGTTTTTAGGAGCTCCCCCTTAATCTTATAAGTTAAAGCAATTTAAAACTATTAAGGTCACAAATAAGTTGTGATTTTGACTTTTATCAAAAAATATACTAAGATTAAGTTTACTTAGAATGATGTCCAAATAAGCATATTTGTCAAAGCTTATTTTAGACCACTGAAACATAATGATCATGATGAAGCATGTTAAGTGATACTCAATATGAAAACATTTTCTTAACAAATGAAAGCATGATTAATATCTCAAGTCTTTTTAAAGATATCAATTTGAAAAATTTTGTAACATTGTGTTCTTTGCAAGCATTTTTAATAGTCATATCACAAATAAATTATTTTTCTTGCTTATCATCAAGACTCACGCATGCAATTATCATTATCTATTTGTGTTAACACAACAGCATGCTTAATGATGAAATAGTGAAAGCATGTTCAATAGAATGATAATTTCATGAAATACAGTGATTGTAATCATTTAAACTGAATGTCATAACACATGATTTCTATCTAGATAGATGCTTTAAAGAAAATCATGTAAAACATTATAAAATAGGGATTTCTAAGCTTGATTTTCAACTTAGAGAATGATGTCATTTATATTCAAAAAGATCTTCAACTTGTTTTGTAAAACAGTCATTAACAACAGATAGATAGCCATTGATCAATCAGTTGTTCAGTAATTTCACTGCAGACTGAAATCAGTGACCAGTTCGGTCGACGATTTCTCGACCGACTGACTGCTCGGTCGACGATTTCTCGACCGACAAGGTTTCTGTTTTACCTACAGAACTATTTATTGATTTTGAGTAAAATGTAGACTATGTCTAATTCAATTATGCAGTTTAAGAATCAGTTTTAGTTGAGATAAAACATATGAATATCAAAGTAATATTTAGATCAAATCTCAACTAATCATAAAAAATTAAGTTTTGAGGACCTTAATTAAGATAAGTTTTCAAGTTAGAAATTTTAGTTACTTGAATCATTTTGTTATCCCTTTATGTTAAGTTGAGATAGACATAAGAATGTGCAATTTAAAGTCTTCGGTCATATCTCAACTTAGTCTAATCAATTCAATTTGGGGGTTTCGGAACCCATACTAACTCAACATTCTTTTTCTTGTATGGGCATGAAAAAGAGTAATGTCCAAGACGTGAGTAGTAATGGCAACATATAGAATCAACCTCAAGTCTTTTTCTATGGTTTTGTTCTAGGTTGTTCTTTGGTACAAATGTGGCTTGATGTGCTCGTGTCTTTCTCCAACTAGGTTGTTGATGAGTTTTCCCTTTGGGCTTATAACCTAGTCCTCTTCTCCCTATTTGATGATAGGAATTATCCAATATTCTATCAAGGATTCCATTGTTGCTTAACCTACTAACTTCTTGTTGTAACTTTACGATCTCATCCATTCTTTTCTTAATATCTAGTTTTGCTTGATCTAGATTAGATGATAAAGAATTCCTTTCTTTCACTATACTATCATAATCTAGATGTGTACACAAAATAGGTTGTTTTTGAAAGTCATTTAACTTTGCAAGTAATTCAACCTTTTCTTGATATAGAAGATCATAATTTGTTTCTAGAGTAAAAATCTTCACTTCACTACTACTTAGAGATGATTTCAAAGTACGATTTTCAGAAACAATGTCATCTTTTTCAAAACCAAGAGTATTCAATTTAGCATATAAATCGTCATTTTCAGATGTAAGAGCAAGAAGTCTAGCATTTAACTCATCGTTTGTTTTACTAGATTTCTTTAATTTCTTCTTGCACTTAATATACTTATTGTGAGTTTCTTCAAGACTAGAAATTAGCTCTTCTTTTGATAAATCAAGAAGGCTTACCTCTTCTTCTTCTTCCTCATTGGTTGCAGCAATGAAACAATTCTTATGGACCTCTTTCTTCTTTTCTTTCCATGGACATCCGATTGTTGTATGGTTTGTTCCTAAACACCAATTACAGCTTGTTGAAAGTTGGTCCAAGTTGCTCCTTTGTCTGCGGTCGTAGTCACCTCCACCCTTCATTCTTCAAGACCTGGTTAGGGTTCCTTGAAGCCTGCTCTGATACCAATTGAAAACTACTAGAGGGGGGGTGAATAGAGTTTTATAGATAATTTAATAATTATTGAACTCAAACAACCACAATGAAAATATTGGACAAGGAGACACAAGGTTTAGAGTGGTTCCAACTATAGCAAATACTATAGCCGTCAATCCACTACCCGGTTGCTTACCCAACCGGGATTTGAAAAGAAATTTATTTTATTACCTCGCAAGGACTTTACATAAAATACAATTTCTTTTCCCAAACCCTTCAAGCAGCCTTCACCCAGAAGTAATCGCCCAACCTTGAAGCAGCCTTCCCTTGAAGTAGGTGCACCAACTCCCGTTACACCAGCCTTCCGAAGTAGCTTCCCGTGCGATAGCCTTCTTGAAGTAGCTTGAAGTCCCCTTCTCCACCTGAGAAGTCAACCCTCTCCAATCTGCAGCCTCCAACCCTAGGAGTAGCAAGGAGAGTACAAAAGATACAAAGGAACAAGAAAGAAAATAGAAATTACAATACCGTTGTAAGCACAAGGCTTGATTTTTCTATATCAAGCGTTTATATCTCCTAACCAATGTGTATGACAATGTGATTGTAGTGGATAGGAGATACTAGCCTATAGGACACGAAATGGGAGCAATAGGAATGAATGGCAAGTGTAGGAATTGCTCTATTGCTCTAAAACAGATTGCAAGTGTGTATTCAAGCTCAAGTATAGAACAAGTATAGATTAGATGTGCTTTGGTGTCCTAAGGCATGTCCTATTTATAGGAATGACCTATGTATGCTTAAGGACGTTCTAGACAACTTCTAGGAGGTTCCTAGTGCTTAACTAGCCGTTAGGAATAAGTTAGGCGCATTAGCAACGGCTAGTTAATTAATTCTGCAGTTGCTGTCAGAGACCATCTCGGTCGAGGACTTGTCGACCGAGATGCCCAGTCGGTCGAGGATTTGTCGACCGACAGGCTCTCTGGATTAACGTTTATTTGCAACTGTCAACTGCTGTGTCTAACGGCTACTTTTGGTCAATCTCGGTCGAGAAGTTTGTCGACCGAGAGTGTCTCGGTCGAGGAGTGTGGTCGACCGAGATTGACTCTGTTTTCAATCTTTCAATTAAGATACTAAGTGTGTGCATGAGTGTGGTCGACCGAGATTGACTCTGTTTTCAATCTTTCAATTAAGATACTAAGTGTGTGCATGAGTGTGCATTATGTGATCCTATTAGAAGGAGATGACCTAACTAAGTGTGGTGTTTAGCTAGGGAGATCTAACGCTTGATTTACATGAAGTCTAAGTACTTGTACATTATATATTTGTACAAGTTTACAAATGATTACATTGCATGACATTTACAAACATTCAAGCGTATAGATTCCCTAGAACTTTGTCATCACCTTGTTCCTACACACTTAAGTAGCTCGTTAGATTAATAAGAATGAAATGTTTGTCATCATCGAAACAAAAGGGATTTATCATAATATCCAATTTATCCAACAAAGATCACTAGAAGGAAGCTTTAAAACCCCTAAAAGAGAGCAAAAGGAAACCATAGGAGCTTCCACCAAGAAAATCGCCTTCTTCTTCTACCTTGGATAGGTCCTCCAGAGATAAAAAGAGAGGTAACGAAGTTTTTAGAAGTAGGGAAATGGTATAGGTCAAAATTTTCATTTGGGAGATTAAAAGTAGATATATAAATCTCTAGGATAAGGGAGAGAAGAAGCATGAGGTGTCTAAAAGCTCTCCATGCATCCATGGCCTTAAAATATTAAGGATATACAAGCATAAACACAAGAATCTGACCCATCATCCATGGAGACCTGCTTATCCCTCATTTCTTGATTTTGTAAGAAAAGAAAATAAACCATTTGCTTGAGAGCTCTTAAAGGTAGCTCATCCATAAAGGGGTAAATCGTAAGATACCCTTGAGGAAAAAACCTTCAAACCAAGGTTCAAATAGGCGCCCCATGGCTCAACAAGCTCAATAATGATGATACAACATACAAAGAACATAATGCAAGTGATAAATTGCAATAAAAACCTCCCAATTGGGTAAATTGTAGAAAAGTCCAAAATGTACATTTGCATAACTTGCACAAACATTATTCAAATTGGACCAAACTTGAAACTTAAGCTTGTATAAGAATTCAATCATGGTAATTAAGTATGTTAAACCATTTAAGCAAGGTTAGGGGTATTACAGTGGCATTGGGATGTCACACACATTTTACACTAGGGGTGAGGGAGAAATTCGTGAAGGAAGGACAAGGCTACAACCCACATGAAATAGTCAGACCTCCTCGAACTGGCGAAGGTTGAAGAACATAGAGGCAAAGAATGATCAGGATCTGGTGACTAGAACTGAGCATGTGGCTTAGGTGTGCCTACAAAGTCTGTGTGACCATTCAAATTAAGGAAGTTTGTTATTTTTTTTTTGAAAGACCACGACCTTCAAATCAATGACTAAGGTTCAAATACATACTATTCACATACTCCTCAACCTCCCCCAGGTAACTCCATGGGGGGTCTCTAGGGTACCATTCATTTAGATAAATATAGGATAGATCCTGTGGGTAGTGCGAGGACTTGATATTTGGGGCGGGCTGCTTTAGAAACCATTTCGCCTGGGCATCGGCTAGTCGGTTGAATTCATGATGGCAGTGGACTATCCTACATCCACTCACCTCTCACCTCTTCTGTGAGATCACATGCTTTAGGCTGGCTAGATAGGCAGGTTCTTCCATTTTGTCTTGGATTATATTCACTGAGATTTGTGAATTGGACAAGAGGCATGGGGTAGGAATACCTGCTTCAATCAGTATGTCAAGGCCTAGCAAAATTGCTTGTAGTTCACCCTCTAAGGGATCGTTTCCATTTATGATGTGAGCTCCTCCTTCAAGCCAGTATCCTTGGTGGTTCCACAATACCCATCTTATATACATCTTCCTCTTTCCCTGATCAACAATGACGTCTACAGTGATGTAGTGGTCTGCCTCAGGGGCATTCAGTCTCTGTGTTTTCTTGCTCAGCCCTCTATTAGTAGGGGTTGACTTTCTCTCCATCACTACGGATAGGGAATGCATCTCATTTCTAATTCTAGTAGCCATCACCTCTCCTGGGCAGGATTTGTTATCAAACATGAATTCATTGTGTTGTTTCCACAGGATCCAACTGGTAGTAAGAAACAAGTTGTGCCATGGTGGATCATCCCATTGGGGTTGAAGGTTGAGGGTAATCCATTTCATAATGTTCATTGTAGAGAAGAAGGTGTCAGACAAGTTCGGTTTGATCAGCTTCCACACTCTCTCACTCCAAGGGCAATCCCGAATTGCATGTAGTGTGGACTCCTCCCTCCCACACCTACTGCATTTGGCAGAGGATGTCATACCCCGGTTGAACCGAAGAAGGTTGGTGAGGAGTCTATCATGACCCATCAGCCATCTGAAGACACGAATGTGTTGGCTTACTTTGGCCACTACAATGGTCCCCCATTTGCCATTCATGGCCTATGCTTTCACCTTTATTAGCTTTGCATATGCGCTCCCTATGGTGAACCGGCCATGCAGTCCTCCGTCCCAGAACCAGCCATCTGGGCCACATTCAGGGTGCATGGTGCCCGTCAATAGAATGTCATTCACTGACTCCGATGTAAACCACTCCATCAAGAAGGATTTGTCCCACTCCTCCTCATCGGTGACCATGTTGCTGATGGTCAGATCTTACAACGAGGAGGGAATGGTCTTCCCTAATTTGACAACTGGCACCTTGTTCCCTCTTACCCAGGCATCTGTCCAGGTGTTGAGACTTCGACTATCTTCAATAGTTCGGTGCGTGTTTGCCCTGATCTCCAAGACCAAAGGTCTGATTGCTTACCAGATAACAGATTCGTGTGGGGTGAGACCAGTACCCCTACTACATTTATGTGTCATCATGTCCACCCACAGTGTTGGTTTTAGATTGACAAAATCCCACACAATCTTCATAAGAAAAGCTTGGTTTTGTTCTCTCGTGCTTTGAATGCCCATCCCTCTTTGAGGGATGGGGGTGATCACCTTAGTTCATTCTACTAATGGCATGCCTCTACTCGTAGAACTCCCCCCCACACACAAACCTTCGGATGAGCTGGTCTATTCTATCGCACACAGATAAGGGATCGCCAAAGATTGCATCAGATAAGTGGAGGAATGGGTTAGCACCTCCTTAGCTAAAGTGATTCTGCCTGCTAGCGATAGGCATCTGTTCACCCATCCAGTGATCTTGTTCTCGGTTGATGTTGTCATAGTAAGGTATGCTTCTTTCTTCTTCATGTAATGGATTATAGGCACACCCAGGTGTCTACCAATGTTGTTGGTTTTGGACATCCCCAGTTTCCTACATAAACATCATCTCAGTGAGGGTGGTGTTCCTCTACTGAAGAAGACTCCCGATTTTTCCTTAGCTAGTTGTTGTCCAGATGCTTGTTCAAAGTTTCGCAGGCATCACATCACTTCTTGGACCTGCTTTACAGATGCTTCAGTGAATAGCATGATACCGTCGACGAAGCATACATGGGAGAGATTGGATTTGCCCTTGTTGAACACTACAGGCTTCCACCATCGTTGAGCTACCATCTCCCTGATCGATTGGCTTAGGCGGTCAAGACAAAGAATAAAGATGTAGGGGGACAGAGGGTCACCTTGGCAGACCCCTCTCGAAGGTTGGAAAGTTGCAAACTCCTTGCCTTGCCACAGAATGGTGGTAGACCCAGAAGAGATCACCTTCATGATGGTTGATATTAGCTTTTTAGGAATGGAGGTGCGGTAGAGCATATCATATATGAATTCCCAGCTCATTCTATCGTAGGCCTTAGCCAGATCTAGATGAATCACCATGGTGTGATGTTTAATTCTCTTCTTCTCCATGGAATGGATGGCCTCTTGGACAAGCACTGTGTTGTTGATGATTCTCCTTCCAGGGATAAAGTTAGACTGTGCCTGGTCAATCCAGTCGTTGAGATATGGCTATAGTCTTTCTACAATGATCTTCATCACCACCTTCATGTAGACGTTGTTCAACAATATTAGTCTTAGCTGTGATCAACTCTCTAGTTTGTTCTTCTTAGGAATCAGGACCATCGACGCGTTGACCGCGGTGGAGTCCCATTGGGTACCTGTGAAGACATTGCACACAAAGGAGGTTAGTGAAGCCTTGATGGCCTCCCAATTACATTGTAAAAAAATTGAGTCTACTCCATCAGGCCCCGCGGCCTTAAAATTTGACATGGTGAAGAGTGTTGTGTGCACTTCTTCCTTGTCGGGGCTCCTCTCCATTAGGCTTTTTTGGTAAATCGTCAGGGCTGGAAAGGCCCCGATATAAGCCTTACAGTGATGGTGTCTTCCACCTGGGTTGGACTCTGTGTATAGGTTCTTGAAGTAGCCCACAATTAAGGTGTGAATCTAGTCCTCCTCAGTGAGCCAATTGCCTTCCTTGTCTTTGATCTTGGTGATCTTGTTTCTCCACTGTCTTTCTTTGACAGAAGCGTGATAAAATTTCATGTTCTTATCTCCTTACTGGATCCATTCACAGTGTGCTCGCTGTTGCCAGTCTAGTTCCTCCTGCGTGAGGACTTCGTTCAGTTTAAACTAGATGTCGAGGACCAAGTTCTCCAACTCCGACGTATACCCACGTGCTAGATTGTCCTGGGCCAGAAGGAGGTGCACCTAGAGTGCGCGCTTGGTGCGAGATCTCCTCCTATTGGCATCCTCGCTCCACCTCCCCACCTTGGCGAGGAACTCCTTTGCTGTTGCTATGAAATCATGATTTGAGGACCAGACATCAGTGATCAACTATTGGAAGCCCTCGACGTGCTGCCAACTGGCCCTAGTAAAAACATGCTTTTGAGTGTGTCTATTCCCGATAGCCTGGTCAAGACTTAGGAGAATAGGAGTGTGGTCAGATTGAAGTCGCTCAACCACCTCAATCTGGCTCTATGTACTCATCTCCAGCCAGAGGTTGTTCTCTAGAGCTCTGTCGAGCTTCTCCTTAAGCAAACCTCTCTTGAACGTCATAGGGGGGCGCTTGCCTCCATCTCAGTTAAGCCGGCCCTTGCAAGGGCATCACTAAAATTTTCACAGCTTCTCCGATCGAGACCCTGGCTGCCCATCTTCTCATCGGGGTGAGGTGTTCATTGAAGTCTCCCACAACAACTCAGGGGTTGTCCACTACTTGAGAGATTGTGTGGAGTCTATTCCAAAGGAGGTGCCGCCCCATCTGACAGGTGCTCCCATAGACCACCGTGACAAGGAATCGCCCATCAACTCGACAGTGGATGAACTGTCAGTGGCTGATCAACATTTCTACCTCCATAATGTCATTCATCCACATCAACCAGATACCTCCCGAGTAGCTAATGGCTTCCACTCGGTGGGAGAAAGGGAAGCCCATCCTCCTGATGATAGCCTCTGCTCGATCACCACTAGTTCTGGGTTCAACCAACGCAAGCATGGAAACTTTATACTTTCTAACCAGTTCTTTAACTACTCCTTGGGTATCTTTGTGGCAGATACCTTGCACGTTCCAGTACAACAGGTTCATTTAAAAGGGTTGGGGGTGTGGGCCGCCTTCCCCTTCCTTCCTCACCTCAGTTGTCTCCTTCATTCCTCTCCGACCATGCTTCTTGGAGCCAGGTTCTAGTGACTCTGTCATAGAGGGAACTTTCCTGTTCCTTAGGTGGATCCC
Source organism: Alisma plantago-aquatica (assembly GCA_963693085.1). Lineage (NCBI taxonomy): Eukaryota > Viridiplantae > Streptophyta > Magnoliopsida > Alismatales > Alismataceae > Alisma > Alisma plantago-aquatica. The sequence continues at coordinate 1,116,968,249 of OY856412.1, forward strand.
AGTACTTCCCCTTCCTGGGAAGGGAAAGGACTGTGAGGTACCCAGATGATTCACTCCAATAGAGAAGGAGCCAGTCGAAATGTCACTGGTGCCCACCAGGCTCATGTTGATGCCTGTGGTGGTTTCATCCTCGGTCAGCACAACAACTGTATGATGATTCTCCTTGCCTGTCCCATTCTTTGTTCCCTCTGTAGTGTTCTTCACATGTGATTGGCGTTGGTTCCCCGCATTGGACTCCTTCAGTGGTGGGCACTGATTGCTGCTTTGGTTCCTCTTTTCTACCCTCATTTTCTGCTTCCTCATACTCCAATCAATGCGTGTGATTCTTTCTGCCACTTCCTCAATTCATGGAACCTCCTCGTTATCTGTCTCTAGGATTTCCTCTATTTTGAGTTCCTCTAGACTTTGGAACCTATTTTGCGAGTTTGCTTTACGGGTGGTCTTCTCCAGTGGCTTCCTTCTTGGCTTCTATTGTATAGGTGAGCATGTATTGATTCCACAAAGGCCTCCATTTGGTCCCTGAGCTCGAATGCATTGGGCATGGTGGAGTCATCAACTTGGGGTCGGTTGACACATTCCTTCTCTAGGTGTCCAGCATGTCCACATCGAAGGCAAATATATGGGATGTTCTCATACTGAACCATGAGCTGTTTACCTTCCACAAACACAGTAGGGACTAGCGGGTTCCCCGTTTGCAGCTCCAGTGCAATCCGGGTGAATTTCCCCCTTCGTTGAAATGTGGTATTAGTGTCGACCTTGATAGTTTTGCCTATCCTATTCCCAATAGCTTCCATCAGGGTGTCATGGTAGAGGTGGATGGGTAGGTTGGGTATTCTGACCCACGCTAAAAAGCTCTCGGGATGTGCCTTCTCTGGTGAGAAGGCTGGGTTCCATTTTTGCACTGTAAGGTACGAACCAAACAAAGGCCATGGACCTTCGGTCAGTGCCTTTAGGTAATCCTCCAGTTTCTGGATTTACACGAGATAGTAGTCATTGTCTAGATCTATTAGATTGTATTTGCTGTCAGGGTTCCACATGATGTAGATCTTATCCCGCAAGGTCATATAGCTGATTTCTCATCCTATCAGTTTCACCACCACCGCGAACTGCCAAGGCTTCAGCAGGTCAGACCATGCTTCCGCCTTGAGGTTAAAGGATGGAAATCCTTCCACTTCTGATTCAATAATATCATCCTTCTACAACTTGATTCCAGACTTGTCTGTGTCGATGTGGATATACCCATGGCTCGTGTCTTGATTTCTTATTACCGCTGCTCTGTAGTGCATGTGTTGGCTTGCTTGATCGGTCTTCGATTGATCAGGTGTGCCGGTCCTGGCTTGCGGTGGGTGTTGTTTCTGCTATCCTAGTTGGGGAAAGGAAGTATCCCCTACTTCGAATTCCATCGCCACCCTGGGTGCGCCAACGTGTTGTTGTCTGCTTCTTTCTGCTGGTGTCTCTTCTTGTCCTCCACGGCTAACGAACTGGAACTGCATCATGGTGTTCCCCAAAGGAATCATGTTGCTAATCGTTCCTCCAGGATCCCCATCATCATCGATGGTGTCTGATCATTGCTGAAACCCTAGGGCACCGCCGCTCCCGCTCATCATGATTTCTGAGATGGAAGTCTGTTATTCATTTAAATATTAATCACTTAAATGTATTTTTAATCACTTTTCTTTTCTAATTTGCTTTACGATTCAAACATTGTTCAAATAAGGTGAAATTTGATAGCTAGACTAATTAGAACGTGTATAATTTATTTTTGGCATTAATTTGCCCTCTTGAGGTTTTTACTATCTTGTTTAACTTTTTTGGCTTTAAGTTATATTCTCACTCCTTGATAAAACTAGGATAGATAAGATTGTTCAAGTAAGGTGAAAATCAACAAATAGATTAATTTTGGTGTGTAGAATTCAAATATGAATATGTTTCAACTTTTGAGGACATTTAATAATTTATTTAATACTTTTGGCCTTTTTTCATATTTTATCCTTAAATGAAATTAGGATAGTTATTATTGTTTAAATATTGTGAAAAATGACAACCAAGCTAACTGGGACCCAAGGAACACAATTTTACAATTATATTTGGGTTTTGAGATTTCATTTAACGAGGTCCAATACAAATATAGTTTAAGCTCATCATCATTATACTTATTATATTATTACATTATTAGATTGGGTCCTATTATATTTACTTTGTTACCAAAGGATTTACTTTATATTATTATGTATGAGTTTCCATCTTTCACTTAATTTTTCCAATAAGTCCATTATTCAAATACTTATAAAATAGTGGCACATTATTCATATTTGTGGATATGGGAACTCCAACTATTATTCCAATTCGAATATCTTAGCCATTATGTGAATATTAGTTAGCAAGTAAATCATATGTGATACATTACATGCTGACGTTTTAATACGCCACACTCATATTTCGATGATGCAAATATTTCCCAAATTAAGTTACTAACATATGCTTTAAGTATTTTAGGTGATGAAGGAACTAAGTCAAGATCCAACTACAAAGACCCTACAAAAATATATTAATGGATACTTGCAAATCATGTTGTACCATATATTTATGTATTTGTTTGTACACATGTGTTTTTGTAAAACTTGATAGACATGATGTAAGGATAAGTGATGATCATCCAAAACCTATCCAAAATCCTATCCTACACTCACTTGAAAACTTTAGGGATGATAGGTTTCATATGATCATCAATAGGACCTCACATACATTGCAAATCTTTACACAAAGTCCTTCTCGGTTGACAATTTTGTGGAGTGAGACACACTCAGTCGAAGACTCAGAAAACTGAGAAATAGCCTTGCATATCTAAAGTTCTGAGTCAATCTCGATCGACAATATTGTCGATCGACAAATTCGATCGAAAAAAAGTTCAACCAGCAAACAACCCTTGTGCTTAGTTGACTGAGGATATAGACCAACACATAGCTAGTGGATCCCATGACACTGCCCGATCGATAAGTTTGTGTACTGAGACTATTACCGGTTGACAAGTTTGTCGATCGAGACTCTTCTGGTCGACAATATTGTAGACTGAGAAAGGTTCTGGAAACTATTTTGTTAACGATCAAATTAATAGTTGTAACTTGATTAACCATATCCTAATGGATAATTAACGTCCTAGAACACTCTAGACACTTCCTACAAGTACCCTAACCACTTGCATACATTTCCTATGAATAGGAATGGTCTTAGGACATTTTGATATATTAATTGCACATAGAACTACATATACATTGATTCACATACTTGAGCACTACTTGCCATCTTTCTCAAAGATATTAGGCACTACACTTAGTTGCCATCCAGCTAGCCTACGCCTCAACTTCATTCTACTACCTTTCCACCAAATACAACCTTGCCCAAAGAATTTGTGGAGTGGATCATCATCACTTATCCATAGAGCTTGAGTATACACCTTGTGAAATGAATTGTATTTTCCATTTCTCCAACCTCTTTCTACTTTGGTGTAATGTGCGTTGGCTACTTCTTGGAATGAAGGTTGTCCATGAACCTGCAAGAAGAAAGAGTCTTCGCTAGTTGGTGCTCTTCCTAGGCTTTCAAAGAAGAGGTGAAGAGGGTGACCTTCTGCGGCCAATCAAAGAAGGTGGGAGTTCTCCTTGATATGAAAAGGAGGGTTAGTCTTGTGCCACAAAAGACACAAGTAGATTTTTTGCATTGTGTATCAGTATATAAAAGGAATAAAATACATAATTTAGAAATCCTGGTTGGAAACGACTAGGCAATGGACTGACGTTATTTGACAGAACCACTCTAAATATGTGTCTTCTTTGGTTGCCTCTTTTGTTTTATATTCTCATTTCACTTCAAGTAAAGTAATTTCATTTGATTAAAATTATTATAAAGTTGTATTCACCTCTGCTCTATATATTTCATTTGGTATCAGAGCATGTCTACAAGGAGTGTGCCATAACATGTCTTGAAGGATGGGGGATGGTGTGATTAGCAACGTCAACCATGGCGAACCACCAAATATATTTTATAGATCAAACTACAAGCAATGGAAGCATGATATGTGATTATATATTCAAAGTATTGATGCAAATCTTTGGAACATGGGCATCCATCCTTATGAACCTCCTACAACTGAATTTGAGGAAGGGGCAAGCCAACGGTAAGAAAAGGTACACTCAACGCCAAAACTGTAAGTATTTTATATTCATATTTATCACTTGAAGAATTCAATAAAGTATCCTCATGGGAAACCACATACAAAATATCAAAAAATCTTTCAGTTGCACATGAAGGATCTCTACAAATCAAGAGTATCAAAATTAATATGTTTAAAGAAAAAATTGCTAGCTTCTCTATAACAAATTGTTTGAGTGCCTTAGGGAAGCATATAAGTGGAGATGACTGCCTCCTTGCTCAACATGAAGAAAGTAACAATGAAGAAGAAGGATCACATATAGAAGCACATGTACATAATGAAGATGAAGGTAAAAACATTTAGGATAAGGTATCTCTTTCTCTTATATCTAAAGATGATCTTATATCTATAACACTTCTTATCAAGATCAAGTCTTCACATTAAAGGAAAAACTACCTCCCCTTTGTACTCATCATAACAATTTTGATTTAAATGACAAAACCTCTACGATTGATGAAAATTTAGGTGGACAATGCCAAATTTCTACTAAAAATAATGATGATTTGATATTGTCTTTAGGCAAACTTACTAATAGAAGAAACATGTTACATGGTCATGGATATGATTACATTCATAAATGTGGCAAGAGGAAGAAGAATCTTGTATTTGACAATTTAAATGAAAGTATTTCAAACTCCATTAATCATGTAACATTCTTTGATTTTGGAAAAATCAAATATTATCCACGTCCTTCCATGAAGAAAAATAGCAAGTTAGAAAAATCCACAACATAGAATTAAATGGAAATTAGTTGAGATTTGACCTATGCTTAACTTTGATATATTTATGTCTTATCTCAACTTTATTTAAGAAACATGTGCAAATCAATTACCTAAAAATGATTCAATTGGCTATATCATTGAATTGAAATTCTGGTTTCTCCAGAACCTTCTCTCGGTCAACAACTTCTCGACCGACAAACATGTCAGTTGAAAAGTTTCTTGACCAAATATTAGACTGCCAGAAATGATAAGAATATATCTTTACTTCAGTTGGTATCAATCTACTTGTTAAATTACTTCTAATTAAAAGATGAAAATATACATACTATCTAGCACACTTAATTCCTTGTTTTAAGCAACAAAATGCTTGAGTATCTTATAGGTATGCTTCAATTCCTTGCATTAAAAGATAACTTATATTAATTATTTACCTCATTTTCTTACTCATGGCAACTCATAAACATTATTCATCAAGAAAATTTTAGCTTCTAAAACTGAAGAAAGATGTTGCTAGACAAATGCTTGATATCCTACAAAAGTAAGTATGAAGTTAAACTCATCTTTGGATGAATCTTATCTACTACATTCTAAAAAACATGATAGTAGCCATGGACTTATTCCTAAAACATGATTAAGCATAATTATATTTTTTGCATTGGGATTACACCATTTTTTGGTTCTCAAAACAAAGTTAAACTTATCTTTGAGTAAATTTTCTCTGTTACATTCTCATGGACAAATCATATCCTTGGAAATTAAATGCATACTCATTTTAAAGAAGAAAGATATCATCATGTTTTGGATTCCAAGTTCTTCAACATAAAACAGTTAACCTCATATTGAGATTTGACATATGCGTAGTCATGATAAATACATCTATTTCTCCACCTAATTGTATGTGTATTGGAATATTTTTTACTAAATTCATTTATATATCTTGCATAAAATGTTGAAACAGAAATTATGGATCTTCCAAAACTGATATTGGTCGACAATTCCTCAACCGAGCAACCTCTCAATTGAGAAACAAGTTTGATTGATAAACTATCAGAAAATCAATATAAAACCACTACAAATGACTCACTTTCAAAATCCTTTGACTTGGATAATGCAAGATTCATACATGTCATCTATGTTCTACAAAATTACCTTCTTATCCAATTCAAGTCTGCATATTAAAAGAAAAGCTCCTTCTCCTCCATGATAAGTGGGCATAACTTTACTTTTGATGAAGACATCATCTACACTTTGCTTGACCTCAATCAAAATGATTTTATAAACCATATTTGTCCATGGTGCATTACCTCAAGAATAAAGGGGTGCCTATTATGTCACTTCCCTAACCCATGAATCAAAGGAAGTTAATCTCATTCTTAGTCATAACGTTCTTGTAAAGTCCCCAGATTCCGCCTCCTTAAAACCATGTGGGCCGAGAAAATGAAATCCAAAAATGTTAATCAATCGTATCAGTGAGTGTTGTAGAAGAAATATGCGCATATATGAACATACAACTATAGGCATACATCATAACATTTTTCAGCATTCAACATGTATAATACTGAATTAATGATTTTGACTTACATTTACACATTGAATAGAGAACTTTACAAGTATGAAGATGTATGCTAACCAAGATCCTAGACAATAGGTACAACTTGGACATTGCTCACTTCACGTCTTTTCTCCCATGCTAGCTTTAAACATAAAACATACGTGAAATAACGAATCAACACACAAGGTATAGTGTACATGGGTAGAACAATTCATATATTTATGGTCTTAATAATTTGAGAAGATCTGCAAAATTAAAAGAAGGAGGATCATAGAAAACACTGCTTCAATGATCAAAATACGCCAATTTTAGTCATTTTTCTATATGAGTTGCATTATCAAGGTGTACTAGTACCAAAACATATATGTTGGGTCCTACCTCATGTACCCAAGTACTCTAGGGAACTCCCTATACACCATATTCTCTGGGGAGGTGTACTAGTCAACACTAATCCATTCCCTTGTACGGGAGAGAATGAACACCTTAATAACTACAAAACATCTACTCATATTTATGTTATTAAGTGATAAAAATTTGAGTACGATATAGCTTACTACATCCAATATTTACAAGTAGGAGAGCATACATACATATCATGCATTCAACCAAGAAAACCACAATCAAATAATTAAATAAACCCACATACCTGATTTTAGAGATTCCTAATACATGATCATCTATATCTCTGGTGACACCTAATTTATATCAGTTAATCATCATTAATACAAAGTTCATCATTATTAATGGTATTTAGGTCCAAATTAGGGTTTAGACAAACCTAGGTTCAAACTGATATTAAACATGTGTATGGTACTTTTATACTTATGAAGAGTTCATAATAAGGGTCTGATTCATTTTTCATAATTTTATGATGATTTGTCTATTTTATAGAATTAAATGAGTTCAAAGGCATCTGATTATACATTTATGGGAAAAGACCTAATATTAGAGAATTCATATCAGAGTCCAAAAATAGATTTCAATCATCATTAGGGTTATATGAAAATTTTCTGAGATTTAATATCATATGAATACTATATATTTCATTTAATGAACCCTAGATAGGAGTATTAACATAAAATTTAAATATAACCAATAACAATGTCTAAAAAGTCTAATGTAGATGTTCTAAATTGAAGGGTTCATTTTTCTGAGTCTAAGAGTATTTTTGGAGCATTTATTGGCTAAAGGAGCTATTTTTAATTATATTTCTAAGATTTGTACATTAACTGAGGTATTTACCTTTTTTGGAAGTTCAGTGGACGTCAAATTCTTTATGTTGGGCGCTAAATGGGTGCCACATAGCCCATGAAGACCTGAGTTGTTCAATTGGTTGTTGGACCCACTAGCCAGCTCTTCCTTTATCACACAATAGTCTGGTTTTGTCGCCCTCTCCCTGGCTCTCACCTCCGTGAGGGTTCCCAGGGCCCCACGCTCGTCCCCACCCATTAGGTTGTAGGAGCACCACTATGAGAACAAGAAATCCGGTGAGGAGTCAAGTGGATTCAAGTTTGGAAAATTTGAGTCCTCTGCTCAGGATGTAAACATCTCCATAGAGGAAGGAAGTGGCTAGGAACCCACCAGTGTCCCTTCTCTCTTTCAGTCCTATGCTTGCACCATCAAACTCTTTGTGATGGTGTCATAATCCATGCTAGCCTATAGCCTCAGTGAGATCTCTTTCTAAAGTGCCATGTCGTGGCAGCAGTAGACAAGATGGCAACTAGAACTTAGGCTCAACACTCTCTCTTCATAATCGGAAGCTGTTGCCGTGACAGATGGAGGACTTTTGATCCTGACCTAGCTCTCACATGACCGTGTCGAAGTACCCTGCATGCATGGGCACACCTCGACAAACACCCTAGAAGCCTGATGATGTGATGATTTTGAGTCGCATTTATAGACTTGTTTGATATGTGTTTTATGCATTTATTAGTCATTTTCATGGTTAATGTTGCATAATTCATTCATTTTGGTCTATGCTACTTCTTTATGTCAAATTCCCTTTACTTAAGCATTTTGAGTATTAATTATTGAAAGAATATATTTTGTGTGGATTTATGTGGTTCCGTGTGTTAATTTCAGGAAAAACAAGTATCTGCTGTCGTCGATACCATCGACGGTGGTCGATACCATCGACCGGACCACAGGTTGCCATCCGCAAGGACCAGAACAAGATCGATACTATCGACGGGGATGTCGATGGTATCGAGATACCATCATATTGTTGGCGAGAAAGGAGTCGATACTATCGACTAAAATGTCGATACTATCAACGGGAGGAGCTACAGCGACACAAAATGACAAAACCGTCACTACAGGTTCGTCGATACCATCGACCCGCGTCGATGGTATCGAGATGACATCAGTCGCAATTACGGAAGAAAAGAAGAACAATCGGCATCACATTGGGTCGATACCATCGACCCGGGTCGATGGTATCGACACCGTCAGATATAAGTTTGATTCAGAATGATCTTAATCGGACGGTGGTGATTAATTGACGACTTAACTCGGAAATTAAACCTAATGACGGTGCCCCACACCAGGGGATCACGTCATTAGTTGGTGTACACATCCCGAAGAGCAAGGAGAGAAGAACGGAGCACGAGAACACGCCCCACCCGATCCGGACGCTGAAGAAGACGAATTCCACCACCGAAAGGCGACAGAACGCGGATTCCACACCAAGGATCGATTGGACCTTCTCCGTTCAGGGGTTTCACCACTCAATCACGTTTTTCTTATGTTTCCCCTTTTCTCTACCATGCTTTGTCTTGAGATGAACATGCGGGGCTAATCCCCTTTGTCTTTAGGACCGGGAGTAGCCCGGGAATTCATTGTATGATGATTTTATAATAGTAATTCATATCTTATCTCTTAAATCCGTGGTATAATTTCGTTTTCTCCAATATATTGTTATGCTTGATCACCATAATAATAACCTAATGCCCTTAATTGCTTTGAAAGAATAATTAACGGTTGAAAAGAGACAGAATTTACATTAATTGACAAATCCCTTGAACAAGGTGGTGTAAGATTAATGGTGGATACCGAGAGGTCATTTATAATGCACCTAGTTTAGGGTATAGGTTACTACGACGGTGGAACCGACCTAGACATAGGTAGTGAATTGTACCACGACAGTGGGAAATTCTGATTTCAGGCCACTACCCGGATAGAGAGATAAAAATTGAGTGATTATTTAGAATTTAATACAATGAAAACCCGCGGTGAAACCGCAATCCTAAAGATCCCATTTTGAATTGATTAAACCAACATTTAATCGATTGCTTGTTTTGTTTTATTTTTATTTTTTCTTTTAATTTTAACAACAACTCTCAACTTGTTAATCAGCTTAGCTGATCGCGAGTAGTTAGTAGGAGTCCCCGACGGTTGCATGTATCCCTGAGTTTGACTCGGGCCTCACAAAGGCCTGTACTACTCGACGCGTTCACTTGCGTTTCAGCGCATGGTAAATCTGCGTCAAGTTTTTGGCGCCGTTGCTGGGGATACAACAATTTGTTGGCACTTCGAGTGCTGTGAGCGGCCACTCTAGGCCACCTTTTTATTTTTTATTATTCCAAAAATTCATAATCTATTTTCTAAATATTTGCAATCGTCAAGCACTGTACTAAATTTAATCTTTCTATTTTCAGGTATTGTGCATGGTGCAGACGCGTAGTACTGACTACACGCGACACGCACCTGAGGTTCTACTGACGGGACCTAAAGACGAGGACGGGTACAATCAAGATCATCTAGAGGATACAGATTCTGAACCCGAACAAGATGAGATGGAGGACGAGCCACAAACAATATGGGAGAAGATCAAAGCTTCTTCCTCAGTCGCTTCCAAGGGGTCGATCAAGAAGCAAGCGGTGAATATTCCGACATACAAAATTGATCCAGCGTTAATCAACTTGGTGAAGTCTAATGCCTTCCATGGGCTAAAAAATGAAGACCCCGTCGCGCACATAAGTCAATTTGTGGAAAATTGTGATATGATAAAAATCGACAGATTTCCACAAGATGTGCTATACTTGAAGCTCTTCTCGAGTTCACTAGCGGGAATTGCGCGTGAATGGCTACATAACTTAGACGATGAATATGTGGAGTCTTGGGACCACATGGTGGAGGTCTTCTTTGAGAGGTTCTTTCCGCCTGAAAAGACCAATGACATGATAAGAAAGATCCACAACTTCACTCAACAAGCAGGCGAGACTTATTCTGAGACCTGGGAGAGATTTCAGATCATGCTCAGGCGATGCCCGCATCACGGGCTCGATAAAGAGACACAGGTCAAGATCTTATATTTTGCTCTCTCCGAGCATGATAGAAGCAACCTAGACTCAGCCGGTTATGGATTCTTCTTGAATAACACTGACACCAGATGTTGGGAGATCCTAAAGAATATGGCTAAGAAACAATCATGGGGCGAAAGAGGCACCGTGGAACAGGTCTGAGTAGCAGGTGAATCTAAAGCAATAAAGGAGCTTAATGATAAGCTAGATCTTCTAGCTAAGAAATTGTTTGCAAAGGAGGATACCGAGCCCGAGGATGAGGAAGCTCAAGTCAAATTCATGCAACAACAGGGCTACATAAATAATGATTATTCATGGAGAAAAGACAAAAAGTTCTCATGGAAGGATCCTAATAACTTCTTACAAGATTCGGAGGCAAAGCCACAACCTAGAGCTGAAGATAAGAGCACCGAGTTGCTTAGTCAGATGGTGCAGCAGAATCAGGAAATGATGACTATGTTCGGTAAACAACTGCAGTCTCAGGGTGACATCTTGACCAAATTTGGGCAGACGCTGCAAAGCCATGGAGCACAAATGCGGGCGTTAGAAACCACCGTGACCCAGATCTCAAATGAAGTGGCGGCCATTAAGCATGCCAATCAGCAGAGACATGCTGGGAATGCAGATGTGGTCCAAGCACATCATCAAGTTAAATACATGTCTGTGATTAATGAAGAAGAACCCCAGGTGGCAGAGAAAAAGGATCAAAACAAAATGATGTTTGATACGGAAGCTACACCGGCAATACCGTATCCTTGCAGTCATTATGGACTGCCAGGTAGATACACTCCTTTCAGGAAATCCCGCCAAGAGCCCATGATGGTTGCGCCCCCGCCTAGGCAAGAAGAGCAAGTGAAGGTCGTTCGTCCAGGTGCGGAGACATCCATTGCGATAGAGGAGTCACAACAAGATATATCTGTGGAAGATGATCCGACAAAGTCTACGCCAAAGGGAGTCATTGAAGCAAGCTTAGGGGAGTTGGCCCCGAAAAACTCATATGTGCCACCTCATAAGCGTGTTAATGCGGCACTTGTGTCAAGTCTGGACAACCCAAAGCCGAAGAAAGAGCACCGGCATTATAGAAAAATTTTGGAGATGTTCAGGAAACTTCATGTCAACATTCCATTAGTGGAGATGATTGAGAAGGTTCCCGCCTACGGGAGGTTTATCAAAGAAATCATCAACAAGAAGAGACGGATTAAAGACACAGACGTTTGCCGGATGAATGAAATGGTGAGCTCAATCATCCATGGGAGTTTGCCACAGAAGAAGAAAGACCCAGGAAGCTTTTATATTCCATGTTCGATAGGCGATCGACACTTTCCACGAGCTCAGTGTGATTCGGGCGCGAGCATAAATCTCATGCCGATGTCCACATTTAAAAAGCTTGGGCTAAAGGACATGAAGAAGTCAGCAGCAACCATTGAATTGGCTGATGGATCTATTGTACGGCCATACGGAGTCTGCGAGGATGTACTCGTCAAGGTGGACAAGTTCATCTATCCAGTGGACTTCGTCATCATGGATATGCCGCAGCTTCAAAGTTGTGAGATGCTACTAGGTAGGCCGTTTCAAGCAATGGCTGATGTAGTCACTGCAATTGGGAGAGGCACGCTGACGTTGGGGATTGGTCAAGATCGGGTGGAGTTCAAGCTACCGCACGAGTCTTTGAGCACCTTCTCCAAGGTACCGAGTTGATAACAAGTTTCAAGTCATCTAGCCTAAGACGTTAAATAAGGGCGCTTGTTAGGAGTCAACCCAACCATTGGTATCTTAGATTAGTTCATTTACATTTGTAGTTTAATTTGTTTTTACTTAGTTTTTAGTGTAAAAAAGATACTGTGATTGTTTGCAACTTGTGTAGGGCTGAGGCAGAGTCGATACCATCGACCCTTGTGTCGATGGTATCGACCATGGTACAGGTTGATGACTACAGAAGTCGGACTGCGTCGATCGTCGATGGTATCGACATACCTACAGGAAGTTCGCAAGGTCAAGGTCGATGGTATCGAGATGCCTGTCGATACCATCGAGATCTCTGGAGATTTTCAGAAGAAATCAACTCAGTGAAGTCGATACCATCGACGGGCGTGTCGATGGTATCGACACATTCAAGTGAAAAAGGCGGCGGCCGGGCCTTGCGAGGATTTGCCCTAATCAGAGAGTCAATACTATCGACTCGCGTCGATAGTATCGACGTGCCACATCAACGATCTGCGAGGAAAGATCAACGACGATCACAGCAGCAAAGAAGTCGATCCGGGGGATGGGTCGATACTATCGACCCGCGTTGATAGTATCGACGCGTCAGCAATCCGGGCCCCGCAGATCCAGCCATCGACAACTGTCGATACTAGCGGAGGTATGGATCGTGCTACCCGAGTCGATGCCATCGACCCGCGTCGATGGTATCGACGGGAAGATAGTAGCGCCGGCCACGGCTATATATGGGGAGTAGTTGCGTCAGATGACATCACACCTTCAGTGCAATCTTCCTCCACTTGTGCCGAGCGAGTTCCAGAGCTGTGCAAGCCCGTTGACGAGAAACACTGAGCTAGTTCTTCATCGAGCGGAGATTCGATTCTCCAATCTTCACTGAGCTCCTTTCTAATCCTTTTCTCTCGCAAACATGGTGCATGGAGCTGGTGCGTCATCTTCACATGCGAACCCAGCGGATATACCGGAGTTCGTGCCACCTCCTCCCACGTCAGTTTCACGCCCGCGGCTGATTCATCCATCCGCGGAGGTGAAGAAGATCTACGAGGAGATCTTAAAGAGGAGGATAGAGCCAACCCGTTATGTCGAAGGGAACATGATCCGCGACTTAGGGTTCGAGGCCAACTTGGCCTACGTTCTGAAAGGACAGGCGCGCCACACACCAATAAGGCATGGCGAGCTGGAATTTTATGCAGATGGCCAGCCGTTCTTCGCCGACTGGCCCACGTACAAGGAGTTGGTGGCAGAGTTCATGGCGTCGCTGGACGTCTGTGTCGTGCCCAATGACATCATAGCCACCGACCGCGAGTGGATCCAGGGTCGGGTGTCTTTCCGGCTGTTCAACATCGACTACACCTTTACGCTCCGGCAATTCAACAAGATCTTCAACTGGAACCACTCGCCAAACGACTACCGGTGCCCGGACAACCACACCGACTACGACGTCATCTTCGCCAAGCTGGTTATGGTGCAGCCGGGGAAGTCCGTTAGCTACCATAATGCTGCGGTAGCTGACTTCGATCACCCTTTCGTCCGGATTCTGCACTGGATGCTTAGTTCGACGCTGTTTGCTAGGGGTGATCTATCCCTTAGCAAATTCCAGGAGCCGGATCTTTTCTTTTTGTATAAGCTCCTGAAGCGTCAAGAGTGCAATTGGGGTGCCTTCTTTCTACAGAGAGTATTGGCAGTGAAGAGGAGTACGAGGAAAGCGCCGATTCACTTCGGCAGGCTCATCACCAGGCTGGCTTCATACCTCGGCTTGAATTTCCAGACCCTCACTCCTCTATCTACTAGGAGCAAGGTGAACTTGCAACATTTGCACCGGTCCAATCTCCTACTTCTTCGAGATGGTTTGGCGTATGCGCATTGCCACGTCAACCACACCTATCAGGAGTGCTCGTTTCCTGATCCGGTCTTCAACATCGAAGGGGCGCAACACTTCCGGTGGCCAATCATAGCCATCGTCGACTCCGATAAAGAAGGAGGCAACGACGGTGGCAATGACGGAAATGACGGCGAGGCTGAGGAGGAAGAGGAGGCATTCACACCTCTTCGAGAACGAGTGGCACCACGGAAGCGTCCTCGGATGCATCCGGGTGCATCTTCATCATCACAGCCTACGCCGCCACCACCGCCGCCCTCGCAGCCAAGCGAGGATGCCTATTTTATGCAGGGCATGTACACTATGCTGCAAGACATCCAGCAAACGCAGCAGCAGCACATGACAATGTATATCGGTATTCAAGCCACTACAGACTGGATACTGGATAATCAAAGGGCGATGTTCGAGAATGAGCGCCTCCTCCTTGACAACCAACAACAGATACATGATCGGTTGTATCGGATGGAGATGCAACAGGAGCCCTTCTATGACCACTATTGGAGCCAAAATTATTTTGGAGGTTATCCACAACCTCCACCCAGGGCCCAGTTTGATCCAAGCTTCTAGGGGGAGTATCCTTCTTGGGACCCTACGGCTCCACAGTACCCGCCTCCACCTGAAGAGTAAAAGCGGTATCTCTGTTCCAACCTTTAAGATTGTTTTTTACTATGAGGCCATAGTCGAATTCAAGCTTAGGGGGGTAGTTGGAACAACTCTATCTTTTATTTTCTCTGTTTTTAGTTTTATTGATTTTGTTTCCTGTCATTTGTTTTCTACAATTTTAGTTTATTTTAGGATCCACATTCTATCTAGTGTAATCGTGGATGTCTTTAATATTGAGTCATCTCAGTTGCATGTGCATGGGAAATTAAGGGAAAATAAAAAAAAAAACTTTTGAGTGTTCACAAGCTTGAATATGTTTAACCCTGATCACTTAACTTAGAAAATGATTGGTTTTGTCAACTTTAAAACTGAAAATCACAACTGTACATTCCTAATGATTCATGAAAGTGGACGGAATTGGTTGTTTGAGCCTAAGATGACCAAGTGATAATGAGACTTTAATTTGAAGTAAGAGAGAAAATACCTTTTAACTACTACACAGGTCAGTAAGGAGGGACATATAATATTTTTCAAAGGTTCAGTCAACTAGTCTTGTGATCTGTCCACCTCATTGTTTTTCACAATCCACCAAGATTTGGAAGTAAAGTACAGTTTTAACTCTTTTGATTGCATGGCATGTAGATAGGACTTGCATTGCAGCCACCTTCACATGTTTGCATATATAAAAAAAAATTGAAAAAAGATTAGAATAGGTATACATGCACATTACCCTTAGGTGCATGTCATGTAGTTGCATTCATAACTTTTATGCATAAAGTATGTCATGTACCTCATTTATTCTTTAATGGTGAATTAATTTGTTCCATACTTTCCAAATAGTGCAAATATTTGAGCTATGCAGAAAATATAAGCCCGATAAGTATTCTTGTCAATCATGAATATAAGGGTTTGTAATGAGAAAAAAAGAAGAAAAAAAATCTGAAATTGAAAAAAAAAGTTATTCAGAAGCAACAAGAATAAGAAGGAGAAAGGAACATAATCTCACCTGTATTGCAAGATAAGTGAGTACATGATGTAACTTAATTAGATATCCATCTCCTTTTGAGACGGATGGTTAGTACATGCATCATTCCATCTAATCTTAGGCATTAGGGCATTTTTCATGTGCATTTGCATCATTTAGGGCATTTTTGTTGTATGCATGTTGAAATCGTATAATGCTTCCACTTCTTCCATGAGCCACCTATTTCATCCACCCGTTGCTCGAATTGGTAGGCCACCGTGAATTTCTCCTCACTAATGAATATCAGGAGAACTGCTTCCATATAGATGGTAGTTAGGGCGAGCAACGTAGTTTAGAAGATCACAAGATGCACTAAGTCTAGACCGGTGAATTTTATTATGTTAATTGCCTTATGTGATAGTGTTCATTAGTTTTGAGGTCAATATCTTTTATGGATGATTAATGTCGCCTTTAGGGTAATTATCATTCTGTGGTTAGCAAGGGCCGGTATGTGAATGTCCGGTGGGAGTCATATGGGATGTTTGTTGTGATGCTTTGTTCTTTAGTTGACTCTGGCAATTCTATTCTAAGGTTTAGTTGCTCGAGGGCGAGCAATGTTCAAGCTTAGGGGAGTTTGATGTGATGATTTTGAGTAGCATTTATAGACTTGTTTGATATGTGTTTTATGCATTTATTAGTCATTTTCATGGTTAATGTTGCATAATTCATTCATTTTGGTCTATGCTACTTCTTTATGTCAAATTCCCTTTATTTAAGCATTTTGAGTATTAATTATTGAAAGAATATATTTTGTGTGGATTTATGTGGTTCTGTGTGTTAATTTCAGGAAAAACAAGTATCTACTGCCGTCGATACCATCGACGGTGGTCGATACCATCGACCGGACCACAGGTTGCCAGCTGCAAGGACCAGAACAAGATCGATACTATCGACGGGGATGTCGATGGTATCGAGATACCATCAGGTTGCTGGCGAGAAAGGAGTCGATACTATCGACGGGAGGAGCTACAACGACACAAAATGACAAAACCGTCGCTACAGGTTCGTCGATACCATCGACCCACGTCGATGGTATCGAGATGACATCAGTCGCAATTACGGAAGAAAAGAAGAACAATCGGCATCACGCTAGGTCGATACCATCGACCCGCGTCGATGGTATCGACACCGTCAGATATGAGTTTGATTCAGAATGATCTTAATCGGACGGTGGTGATTAATTGATGACTTAACTCGGAAATTAAACCTAATGACGGCGCCCCACACCAGGGGATCACGTCATTAGTTGCTGCACACATCCCGGAGAGCAAGGAGAGAAGAACGGAGCACGAGAACACGCCCCAGCCGATCTGGATGCTGAAGAAGATGAATTCCACCACCGAAAGGTGACAGAACGTGGATTCCACGCCAAGGATCGATTGGACCTTCTCCGTTCAGGGGTTTCACCACTCAATCACGTTTTTCTTATGTTTCCCCTTTTCTCTACCATGCTTTGTCTTGAGATGAACATGCGGGGCTAATCCCCTTTGTCTTTAGGACCGGGAGTAGCCCGGGAATTCATTGTATGATAATTTTATAATAGTAATTCACATCTTATCTCTTAAATCCGTGGTATAATTTCGTTTTCTCCAATATATTGTTATGCTTGATCACCATAATAATAACCTAATGCCCTTAATTGCTTTGAAAGAAGAATTAACGGTTGAAAAGAGATGGAATTTACATTAATTGACAAATCCCTTGAACAAGGTGGTGTAAGATTAATGGTGGATACCGAGAGGTCGTTTATAATGCACCTAGTTTAGGGTATAGGTTACTACGACGGTGGAACCGACCTAGACATAGGTAGTGAATTGTACCACGACAGTGGGCAATTCTGATTTCAAGCCACTACCCGGATAGAGAGATAAAAATTGAGTGATTATTTAGAATTTAATACAATGAAAACCCGTGGTGAAACCGCAATCCTAAAGATCCCATTTTGAATTGATTAAACCAACATTTAATCGATTGCTTGTTTTGTTTTGTTTTTATTTTTTCTTTTAATTTTAACAACAACTCTCAACTTGTTAATCGGCTTAGCTGATTGCGAGTAGTTAGTAGGAGTCCCTGACGGTTGCACGTATCCCTGAGTTCGACTCGGGCCTCACAAAGGCATGTACTACTCGACGCGTTCACTTGCGTTTCAGCGCACGGTAAATCTGCGTCACCTGACGTGAGTCAATGCCCTAGTGAGGACTCACAATAGGAGCCGTGGCAGAGCATAAGACTAGGGACAGTTGAATCGAGTCCTTCCTCCAATGCACTAGACAGACCAACCAGAGGTTTGTCACACTAAAAGGAAGGCAAAAGGTTATATGTATCATTGTGGGGTGACCCTGACTAAGGTTGTTAGGAAAAGAGGTCTTTCGAGAGGAATAATCCTCCAACAACGAACTAGATAAGAACCATTGAGTGCAATTAGACTCTAGAATAGGGTTAACTGAGGAGTATGTGTTCAAACGCCCTCTACCGGTCACCCTAGGCCCAAGTCCCATTATGTTGAGGAGATCATCTCCTTGCAGAACTAATGGACTACTAGAAAAGCACATCATATGCATCTGGAGATATAGTCAAGTCTAGGTCACCACTTGGAGTTATCTCCTCCCACCTAGTCTGGAGGTAGAGGATGAAGTGCAACCCATGAGTTATATTTGGGAGGTTGCGATGCAGCCACACCTTCCACAAAGGTCGTGATCAACTGGAGTATGAAGCCGAGCCCCTCTCACTCAAAAGTGGACTAGTTGCATGACACTAAATAATTTGACATTAGTTCTAAATCATATGAAATCTTCATCATTAGATCAAATTTCAAATACCAATACCTCTCAAATGGCTAGTCTAAATAATACAAAATTTGAATACTGAGTTCCTAATAATGAAATCTAGAATTCAGTCCAGTTTGAGACCAAAATTTTGTATATGTTCATATAAATGCATTCCTCAAATAACCCTATAATAATGTGTAAACCTTGAATCAAAGTCTATAAAACATTCAATCTTGATAAAACAAGTTCAAAAATACTTTTCTGATCCTATCATGCCTTAGAGTTCACCATTGACCCCATGAAACCTCAAGGTCCATGACTAATTCATATTATTCAAGGTACTTCTTCAAATACTACATCGAATATCAAACTCCTAAAATAAGGATCATCACATTCACCCCACCTTAATTAGAATTTCTTCCTCAAAATTTAACTACTATCATAATCAAGTGGACATAACATAGTCCACCTTCATATAGGCCACTCTTCTAGGTGTGAAGGCTATCATAGTTCTAGATGTACCAAAGCTCTCATCTTAGGATTTAGAGCATATGTACCCACCCCACATTATTTAGGTTGAAGCATCATTTATCATCCCAAGCATAACATGGCATTTTTTTGGTTTAGATCCCCTAGTCACATAAGAATAAGGGTTTCTTCATACTTTTGAAGTTAAGAGGGAATTTATCAAGGTTTCATCATTCACCTAACGGATTAAAGGTGATGTCAAGTTTACATATCATTTATTAGCAAAATTTTCAAACTTAATATCATTATTGTGGTTTATGATTGACATCATATTAGGATTTCATAACTTGAGAAGGAATTACTTAACATGCTTGCATATTGGGGTTTCACCCTATTGTGTGAGTTATCCACAAACAAGAAGCATCAATTGAGAAGGATTGAGGTTAAGAACTGTATTTTGTGATCATGTAATTTATGATCCAAAGATATCTATTTTCTAAGATCATCATTTACAATATATATCGTTCATGTATAATATGAAGGGAAGGAGAATATACTAAGGCAAGCTCATGATTTCAAACTTATACATACCATATATGTTGTAGAAAGAAGGATAATATACTAGGCCAAGCTTATCTGAGTGACTCTCCATACA
Source organism: Alisma plantago-aquatica (assembly GCA_963693085.1). Classification (NCBI taxonomy): domain Eukaryota; kingdom Viridiplantae; phylum Streptophyta; class Magnoliopsida; order Alismatales; family Alismataceae; genus Alisma; species Alisma plantago-aquatica. The sequence continues at coordinate 1,116,988,147 of OY856412.1, forward strand.
TAACCACCAATATAGTTCAAGAGAGGTTTCTAACATCATATATCAAGAAGATATAAGGAAGGAACAACATTTATGAGTATCTTATGCACAAGGCATTTTACTCTCAAAACCAAAGTTTCATATATCACCTCCTAATGATGAGATTCACAACCATACGTCACACGAGCTAGGACCAAATTCAATCAAAAGGATTGACTTTCTCATATTAGTCGCCTATCCATCATTTTTGTATCCAACTCTCGCATATAGGATTGGATCATGCAAAAGGACTCAACTCATCTATTCAAGAGTAACCCAACTTAGGACACAACATTTCACACATATCTCGTATTTTTCATATATTAGAGGGTAGGTCCTATGACCCTCTCTCTGTGGGTCTCACTCTCTCTAGAGTTCACCACATATCTTGTCCTAACACTGGAGGTCCTCCTTTGTAAAAGAGCTTGAGGCTCATGCATATCCAACCTTATCACAACTTAGCTCATCTTACGTAAGAAAATAGAATTTACTTTCATCATCGAGACTTAGCTTAGATTCCTCAAAATTGAATTCAACTCATGTACATCTTAAATCTGTATAAGGAAACTTATACCATCAGAGATCAAACTTAGATAAGATTACACATGCTTATTTCATATATAACCCAATCATCTACTCTAACTATCACATATCCAATGAGGCTCCAGACATATAATCTAGATGTACTATCTCTTCTAGACTAATGTCACTCCCTTTTACTTAGGTTGTATGAACACCTCCTACTCTCTCGTGTGAGAGACACATTATCATACTTACATATATATAATAAAATATTATATAGTTTTTCTCCGAGAAAGCATACATCAGAGAAAATTGTCGAGGCTTACACCGATTGAAAAAAACTAAATCAGCAAAATGAGTGTCCCACACATAATAGATACTCTAGTGCCATGTCACCTAGTGAAATGGTGAGAACAATGTGTAAACTAGTGTAGCTACCCAATACATATGAACTCTATACGGAAAGGATTTCAGACACTTGTTTAAACCTGATTCTCGAACATCTAGGTTCTAACCTAGAGGCTAGGTCAAACCTAGTTCCTATAGAACAACTTACTAAGTTTCTAGTATTTCTAAGTGAAAGGTGAAATTTAGTTTTATGTTTCATGATGAGCAATTGTCAGGTGTAGCTAATGTTTATGCTCTGATACCAACTGTAACCTCTCCGGATTCCGCCTTCTCCAAAACCCCGTGGGGACGAGAAGACGAACTTCGAAAACGTTAACAATCTTATCAGAGAGCGATGCAAAAGCATTATTGCACATACATGAACATACAACTATATGCATATACCATAACATTTCTTAGTATTCAAGATGTATATTACACAATAATTATTACAACTTATATTTTCACATTGAATAGAGAACTTTACAAGTATGAACATGTATGCTAACCAGGATCTTAGAAAATAGGTACAACCTGGACATTGCTCACTTCACGACTTTCCTCCCGTGTTAGCTCTGAACCTAAAACATACGTGAAACAACGAATCAACACACATGTGTTGTGTACATGGGTAGAAAGATACATATATCTATGATTTTTATAATTTAAAAAGATTTGCAAAAATTAAAGAAGGAAGATCGTAGAAAAAAGTTCTTTAATGAGCGAAATACACCAATTTTAGTCATTTTTCTAGATGAGTTGCATTATCCAGGTAGACTAGTACCAAAACAAATATGTTGCACCCTATCCCGTATACCAAGTACTCTGAAGAACTCCCTGTACACCATGTGCTTTTGGGAGATGTAGTAGTCAACAGGAATCTATACCCTCATAAAAGAGATAATGAACACCTTAATAACTACAAAATATCTACTCATAATTTATGTTTTTAAATGACAAAACATTTACGGTTTCGTTCGGTCGACAATCTCGGGTCAGTGATCATGTATATATGTAACGATTGGAAAATCATTTGTTTTCCCCCACATATCACTAACGCAAATCGCTTATCATAAAAATTCCTCACCCCGAGAAAAAAGCCGTTGATGGGAGGGACTTATATTCGAGAAAAAATAATGTAAAATGTGTGCTTGCAAGAGCAATCATCATGGATTGATGCATGCGATTGTTCTTCGTGAAATTTACAATACAAAGGCCTCCTTTATCTATTCTACTATAAAAAGTACGAGTTCATACTGCGCTCTTTTTGATTATCTCTCATTCTCATAATTTTTTGCACTATTTTATTTTTCTCTTTAATGATAAAATCAGTTGTTATAAATCTGTCAACTTTTTCGTCACAAACATGCGTTTCAGAGTCAATAATCAATTCGCTTTTCAATTTTTTTTTAAAAAAAGTTATGAGAATTACCATAAACCTTTTACAAACGTGTGTGTTAACCCGTATATTTCTAATTAAAAAAGATTTCCAAAGTGGGCATCCCTCTCATCCCCAACCCCATTATCCAGTTCGAGGGACTGGGGGAGGGAGCAGCAGGGAAGCTTTCAAAAGAAAGATGAGCTCTTTACGTCAGTTCTTCCCTCCCTCCTCCCAAAACCCTAACCACAGAGCTCCACGATGTGTCTCTCCCCCCAAACCCTCCTCCCTGACATGCTCCCAACTCCCATCGACTTCCAGACCTCACTGTCATTCCTCTGTGCTGCTCCAAACCCGCCCTTCCGGATCCACCGAAGCCGTTCAGCGTCCCAAGGCCTCAAAGCTCCTGGGATTCCAGCTCTTCGGTTCAAAGGCGCGCTCTTACCCTGCCCGTTGTATTGGAAGCGGAACTGAAGCCCCGGAAGACGATGATGTGAAGGTGAAGCCTTTGCTGGAATCGAGGAGCGGTGGCGGAGGCAACGGGGGAGGTGGAGATGGAGGCGAGGAGGATGGGAATGCGAAGAAGGGTCTCCTGCCAGAGTGGGCCAGCATCACTTCGGAGGATGCCAAGACAGTGTTTGCAGCTGTGGTTATCTCCTTGGCCTTTCGATCATTCGTGGCCGAGCCGCGTTTCATACCGTCACTGTCCATGTATCCAACATTTGATGTTGGCGACCGAATAGTTGCTGAAAAGGTACGGTGCATTCATTCGTTCCTCGCCCAAACTAAAAACTATTGTGGGAATAATCTGCCGATTCTTCTGTTATCTAAATTGTGCAAGAAGCCTCAACTATTAAGTTGTGTTCTTAAAACTGTTGCTTTCTATTCATAATGTTACTCTCAAATAATGCATTCAGGTTTCGTACTACTTCCGAAGGCCATGTGTAAATGACATCGTAATATTTAAGAGCCCTCCAGTCTTACAGGTAAGTTACATCACCTTCTTGCATTCCCGGAAGGCTTTCCCGTTTATCCTGATGTTCAGGTATGTTCAGGAAGCAGGATATACAGATGATGATGTATTTATCAAGCGAATTGTTGCTAAAGAAGGTGATACCGTGGAGGTGAGTAAGTATGCTATTCTTTCATAAATTTGATGGCATGACCTTTTTTTTTAAAGTTCTAATTGCCAATGTTTTTACCATCTCAGTGTCTTATATCGAATTGCTTATGCTAACACCTGAAACTTGTGTAGTTAGTATATTATATTTATGTTCATCTGAAATGTTCCCTTGGTTATACTTTTTAATATAAAAACCATAAAGTGCACTGTTGACACAACAGACCTATGAAGTAAACAGCTCCTAAAGGCTTTGTTTAGAACATGCGCGTGATTAGTTTTTCAGTATAGAACATGCAACCTAGACTTGCACTATTGGCCTGCCACCAGCTTGTGTTGGAAATATAAATTTGGTATAGTCGCCCGTGCAATCATTGTGTGGTACACATACCGTATGACTATGAGCGAGCTTATTGTGGACTGATGAACTGACCACCATAGATTTGGTTCGCTACGGTCCTAACTGAACATAGGTTTGCTCTGAATCACGATCCAAAAACTTGGGAAGTTAAGGATTCAGTTTGGTCTGCTCCTGGGATTTAAAGTCCTAAACCAGGAAGATCGTTTTAAACATTAGAGTAAGAAGCATGATAGTAAAATAATAAAAACAGTCAAGCACATTTTAGATTCAATCTGAACGTTTATCAGCATAAAATCCAAAGTTGCTGTTAGTGTTAAAACAAATCTTCCTCATTGTATCAAAGCAATACATAGAATCATCAGATTAAAATATTATCGGGAGTCGCGTTTGGTGCATCCCAAACCGAATTATATCTTTGTTAATATAAAAAATGCTTTATGCCATATCAGTCCTTTGGTTTGGGCTTGCTTGGATTGATGTTTTCCCCTACCTGCAATGCCTTGTCTTAAAAACGTTTTTCTTCAATCTGTAATTTTGTCCTCAGAACTACAAAATAATTCCACCAAGAAACAAGGTTGTTTGAACTTGTATGACTGTCTCCATGGCTCAAAAACTGACATGCTAATTTTTAAATATTCAACAGATGATTTGTAGTTCTTTTGACGTTAAATGGAAGGAATTCATTCCTGAATATTTTGAATTTAATTTTTATTTCCTTGAAACAAGTACACATATTTCACATCACTTGCCTATAATAACCATATTTCTTATGACATACGGAGGAAAAAGGCTATACCTTAGGCATGCGTTTATGGTTTCTTAATACAACAAAAGCTATCAATATATGATTGGTATGTACGGCGATGGATGACTAAGAGTAAACCATTGAAGTTTACATTATCTCCCCCATGTTAGTAAATTTGGCACCATTTATATGATAGAAACCATCTGTGTGAATTTCTTGTCAAAATTTGATTTGAAACATCAATATCCTAAATATATTTTAGGAAAACATCGTGTCTTTCTGAAGCTTCAAAATGTTGTATTTTCTTGAATTCATGTTATGTTGACACATACATGTGTTCTAGTTGGAATGTCTATTGGAATTCTACCCATTTTGGCAAAACAACATTCTTTGATTAAGACATTCAACATATATCTTTGGATATGCAAGTTTTCTAAGAAGTTCTAGGACATATAGTACTTATGATGTTATGATTGCCATTTGGTTAGTTGTGTACTATCAACTGGCTTTGGTAGGAAAATCCATATACAAGTCACCATCTAGGATAGTCATTATGTTTAATATGCCTTTTGTTCATAAATTAAGTCCCGTCTTGATTAGATAGGTCTGAAATCCTTAAAAAGTTTCTTATTATATTCAGGAAATTTAGAATTAAACCTATATTATGGTCACAGTTGAAGTTTGCATTGATATTTAAATCCTTTTTTTTGAGACTCCAACCTTTGATGAACCAATATTCTTTGTTGAGCTTGTATAGCATTGCTCTTGTCATTATCCAATATGTGCACTATACTCTTTCATCCGTATCAATGTGTTTATCTAAGATATTGGGCAGTGCTTGCCATTAAGATGGCACAATCACCTTCTTTCTATATAATTGTGATTTAATATGCATATACACCTGGCAATGGTTGTATATTGTTTTTACAAAAGCTTTTCCGTGGCCAATCATTTATCATATTTGATTTGGTATTTCAGACTATCTCTCTTCTATAGAGGTACCTTGACCGTTTGATTGAAAGAAAACAAAGTCGCGAACCCCATCCTTTAATCTCCTTGTTATGTTTGTCTTCACCATTTATATTAAGTAACAATAACTTTATTGCACATGTTCCAGTTCTACTTGATCCATGCCTTGTTTCTACCTCAAGGACTTTCTAATACTTATTAGGATTGGCAATAGTAGTAAAAAACCATATTACCTAAGAAAAAGGAAATGTTACACACACACACACACACACACACACACACACACACACACACATATATATATATATATATATATATATATATATATATATAAATCTTTTATTAACCATCAACTCTATGTACATAAGCTAAACCTGGATGAAAGATTTTTCTGCCTGGGCTAGTGTAGTATTTTGTACGAAAGAATTCATATTTCATAACATTGTTGACGATTTGGAGTTATGCCATTAAATTTCAATTTCACCTTTTTTGTTGTACACTTTTTTTTTGTAATGTGCTTCTTAATTAGAATTAAAGGATATGTACATCGGTTAGAGTTTGGGCAGGATTTAGGGCTTATCTTGGGGAGCAATCATAAAATGTATGTATATATGTGTGTATACAAGAATAAAAATGTGTCTGTGAGGGGGGGTACTCATCATAATCAGAAATATAAAATTATACATGTTAGAGTACTAAGGTAAGTGGGACTAGGCCATTCTCTCTACTCTCTTATCTTGTATACATGGTTCACCATACCACTTCCTCGTGTAGTCCTCTATTGGGGAATTAGTAGTAGTGAAAGATCTAGAGGGGGAGGGTGAATAGAGCTTTTTGGTGAGTTAAAAATAATTAACAATTAAAACAATTAAAGCACTCAACCAAAGAAGGAGGAAACAAGGAAGACACTTTGGTTTAGAGTGGTTCCAACCTTTGAATCAAAAGATTGTCAGTTCGCTACCCAACTGTTTCTAATTGGGATTTTGAAAGTGATTTATTTTATTACCTCGCAAAGATGTTACATAAAATACAATCACCTTCCACTCGAAGTAGCCTTCACCTTAAAATAGTCTCAATCAACCCCTTTGAAGCAACATTCTTGAAGTAACCACGAGCAATCCTTGGAGCAACCTTCACCACCTTGAAGTAGCTCCACCACCTTGAGATAACCTTTACTTAGAAGTAGCTCCAACCTCCTTTGAAACAACCTTCTTGAAGTAATCTCAAGTACACCTTGGAGCAGCCTTCACTTTGTTGAAGCAGCACCAAACAACCTCCTTTCAACAGCCTTCAACCCTAGGAGTAGTCAAGGAGAACAAAATACAATAAAGAAGAAATAGATTGGAAGAAAGAAAATACTTATCCAATGAAGTACAACACTTTGATCCTATATCAAGCGTTTAGATCTTCTATCCAATTAAGATGGACGAGGCTATATGTGGTGGCTAGGAGATTGTAACTATAGGACACAACTCTAGAGCGCAAGGATGAAGATGGCAAGTGAATTCTAGCTTTGTTGCTCTCAATAGTGGATGCTCAAGTGTAGCTTAGATATTGTGTATGCAAGTGATGATTTGAGTGTCCTAAGGCCTCTCCTATTTATAATAATGGTTTACAAGTGATTAGGGACGTTGTAGGGAGTGTCTAGAGTGTTCTTAGTGCTTAACTAGCCCTTAGGTGTACATTAGTTGGCTAGCAATTGCTAATTTGTTTGTGTTTAAAAAGAACAATCCAGAACTCTGCTCGGTCGACAATTTGGTCGACCGAACTGTGTCTCGGTCGAGAATTTATTCGACCGAGCCTGAGTTTTAGGGAAAAGTGTTGCAATGTCTATTTTCAACTCCCAACTACCAACCACTCAGTCTAACGGTCACAAACTTTAGACTGAAGCTTACTCGGTCGAGAATTTTTTTGATCGAAGACTATTTTAGAGCACAATTGTGTAAGTTGTTGAACAATGTTCACAAGTTCGACCGAGGTGGTTCTCGCTCGACAAAAACTTTGACCGAGTATGTCTCGGTCGACAAGTTCTTCGACCGAGGGTGTCCCTGTTTTAGACTTTTGAATCACCTACTAAGTGCGTGCTTCAATGTGTGTTCGTGACTCTAACTTTGGGGGGGAAACCTATCTAAGGATTATAAGTGGGTAAGGAAGATCTAACACTTGATTTACATGATGTCTAAGCACTTGTACAATGTACATTATATTTTTTTACAAATGTTTATATTTGAGTACAATCATGAACATTTATACAATTAAGCGCATTTGATCTTCATCTTCCAACTTAGTAGGATTTCCTTATTCTTTTGAACCCTGAAATACTCAAATAACATGATAGATCCCCAAGTATGAAATGTTTGTCATCATCAAAACAAAAGATATATTAATGTCCAATTCAGCCAACAAGTTGTGGTCATGACCATCTCCTATATAAGCATAAATATGTAGCAGTAGTAGATCTGATTTTCAACGTGGTATCAGAGCATGCAGCTTCTCTGATAACCTAGCCCCTCTCCTCACAACCCCACCCTCTACCCTCTTTCCCTCCCTGTTGCGGCCACTGTTGCATCTTACAGCAGCAAGGCTTGCGGCTAAGAGGGCTTCAGCTGCCGACCTAAAGGCTTGCATCCGCCAACCTAAAGCCTAGCAGTCGCCATCCTAGAGCGCTCCAGCCACCGGCTTGAAGACTGGGGCAACAACTGGCCGCTGTCGCCTCCGTCCCATAAGGGACAGTAGCTTCTGCCAACCTCAAAGGCATCAGCCGCTGCTCCTCTACCACGGAAATATGATTGAAGAAAGTCAATAACCGATAACTCCTCCCTAATACTCTTTGAGTCGCAATTTAACTTCGTTTCTAGGCTATTAAGGTTCTTTGAAAAGAAAACTATAATTGGTGAGCCTTGGTGCTTTTCTTAATATGAATATAATGTTCCAACTTTAAATATTTTACTGAAAAATTTAATATTGCCTTATCTTCTCACCAATTTTTCCTTGAATCTTGTGTAGAACTTTTGTCCGAATACATATAATTGGTTGTGAACCCTGCATAGGTATAAGATTGTGTTGCTTTACCAGTGGCTAGATAGAAATTTACTCTTCAATCTTTTACCTTTATGATGCCATAAACCCCACTGTAGATAACATCCTCTAGTTTTCTTAGTTCTGGAAACCCTCAAGTGCATTTAGTGATAGTCTTGCTTACTAAATCAGAATGAAGCTTGAGGTCTTGTGTAATTGCATTTCTAACTCATGCAGCCTTTCATTAGTTTTTAAGTGTCAGCTACATGATTCTTGTGAGTTTTATCACACACTTACTAAATCAGAATGATGTTTCTGGTCTTGCATAATTGCATTTGAAATTCATGCAGCCTTTGCATTAGTTCTTGAGTGTTTGCTATATCATATTCTTTTGAGTTTTATTACAGAAAGATTGATTCATTTGGATAACGTATTCAGCTGTGTACATGATGAAGATTGTTGCCCTTATATTTAGATGTCGAATTTTATTATCAAAGTGGAATAGTATTTTCTCATAAATGCTCTAATTCTCAGTGTTGAAGGGGACACCTCATGCATTGAATGTTTTTTGTGATCTTTAGTTTGTTATGTAAAAGGAAATTTGTCATGGCTTTACATAATCTATTCAGAGATCCTATTTGAGGTTTTCTTTTTGTGGAAGGTGCATGAGGGAAAGCTTATTGTGAATGGGGTTGCCCGAAGGGAAACCTTCATTCTTGAACCCCCAGCTTATGATATGAATCCTACTGTAAGTCCTCACTTTATCTCTTTTGTGCCCATTCAATTGTTATCTAACGGCACGGATTCATAATTGGTAGGGTTTGTACCGTCGTAAAACTTATTAATAAAGTGCGTTAATATGTTATTTGAATCAAGACATTTGGATAAATTATGGTGCGATTATTGAACTTTCTTGGATTCTACAAAATTTGTTTTTAGTATTATAAGTAGACCGAACCAATGACTTTGGATTGATGGCAATTACCACTAATATCTTTCTTAGCATTTTAAGCACCTTTATAAATTTTTGAAAAGGAACTTTCCTAAATCTCTGCTAGTGAAATTGTTGCCTTCAACACCCACAACTCCAAACACACACATACAATACAAAAACCCCAGAGGTAAAAAAACCAGGATCCGACGAATAAGATGCTTCTAACTTCGTTTATAAGAAGATTTAGACAATATGTAACGTGTTAGAATAGGCTAAATTGTCGTATCGATCACTCTTTAATTATTCTATCGCTCTTATCTTATACATGCGGTATGCTACATACTCTCATATACTTGGAGAAGCCATGCTGATCTTCTAACCTCATAAGGATCAATCTAATTTCCAATATGGTAATAAATCATTGAGCATTCCCCAATCATCATCGACTGTTTCAGGTTTTCAGCATTGTTACCCCTTTCCTCTCCGTCCTCCTTGCCTATCACAACCGACGAAGAACTGCAAGGCCTATAGCCGCCAATTGATGATTCTTTGGACAGGAGGGGACCCAGCCTGCAATAACAGTAGCGGTAGGGGCATCCAGCTCCTCCAACCATTGGTGATTCCCTTCGACAGCTGTCCCTTCACTCGTTGCCACTACCCGCGAGTGGGAGTCGCAGAAGCCAGCGGGTTGCAGTATGCTAATGCTGGGTTACTTCGTGGTTCCCATGGGAACATTATAAGAATTCTTTTCTCTCTTGTTTTATACCTGGAGTCCATGTTTAAAATATCGATTTTGATGTCGTTTCGGTTGGTCCAGTAACATAAATTTACCGAAATTTTGACCGAAATTTCGATATTTTACGCTTTTTCGACACAAGATTTCGATGCAAATTTTTACATTTTCGATGACCAAATAAAGGAATTAAGTCATAATTTTTTACCATGATGATCTATATACATAAATACACCTAATTATACAATAATATCATATGTTGGTATAGGGTAGGGGGCTCCTACATTTTTGAGTGAAAATACACAAAACTGTTTCGATCAGGATTTCGATGATGCGCAATGTATACATACATATATTCTTATGTAATAACATGTTAGATCTTATGTTTTGGATTGAATTAACTCAAGGGGGTCTCCCACATTTATTTAGGATTTTTAAGATTTAAAAAAAATTATAATGCAATAAAAAAATCGAAATTTCGGCTATTTGTACCGGTCCATTTCGATGTCTGGTAGTGGTCGAAACTGCTATTTCGATCGAAATTTCGCAATTTCGACCGAACCATGCCTGGAGTTGTCCTTAGGTTACGCCCCTTTTTTTAATCTCCGGACAGAGAAAGCGAGTAAGATCAACACTGAGCATATTAGCTTAGCAATCAATTGGAGTAAGAATGAAGGTACTGAACAATGAAACCATAAACAATTAAACCATGGAACAATTGAAACCAAGCAATTATTACCAACAAATAAGATAAATATGGAGAAATTGGGAATATTAAACCTCAAGCTTAATTACAGTATTGAAGAGCTCCACCTAACAACAAGCCTTCACATTCACGTGAATAGCTGTAAGTGTGAAGAATTGAGGAGATATGATAGGAAGAAAAAAGAAAAGAAAACTACCGGCAACATACTTACTGTTGGAGGAACAGACTTGGGATGAGAAACAAACAGAAAAAGAAGACAAAAACATAGCAGCAGTAGGTGTACATGATGGAAGTTTGAAAGAACTGCAGCAAAAGAGATAGAGGAGACACATGGGGGGGGAAGTAGGGGGACGAAAAAAAAGGAAGAGGCATACCTTCCAAGGCCTGCTCCTTACAAGCTGTGCAACATCGGAGGAGGGCTGCTCTGACCTCTATTAAGGTGAAGGCAGGCTGCTACCTCTGCTGTTGCTACAGCTGCCTGCCACAACTGTAGCAACAACAACCACAATACACCGTAATGATAGTTGCTACCCTGGCGAAGGGCTACCAGAACCAACAAAGGAGAGGGAGGAGATGTCTTAATCCTAGCTAGGTAGGATGGTGCGCGTGAGGAAGGTGTTAGGGTGATAGGGAGAGGGTCATCTGGAGGTTATTCGGGTTAAACGGTAGTGGGATGCCAATATAACAACCCTATGTACAGTGTCAGATGAACCTGCTTGATTCAACATATTTGTGATAGAGTCACTGGTCTGACTGCTCAGGTTGCCAAATGAACTCTGATTTTGAACCCAAAAACTGGTTTGGAGGCTACCGGCTTGCCCGGCCTATTGGGTGATGATTCAACCAGTCAGACATTCCATGTCTTATCAAGTGTGCTAACCTTGGGTCTAAGAATCCTTCACACCATTCATCAAGATCCAAACCTTAGGTTGAATCACCCATAAGGGAAAAAGGCAGCACATGGTTCAAGAATAGTATGCCACTGCTGTTGTTCTTCTTCCTCCCTTTCTCTATTTGCCTCCTTCCCCTCCAATCCTCTCCCTCTCCTCGACACAAGCCTCCTCCCTTGTTATTCATCTCCCTTTCCTTTTTCCTTCTTTATTTCCTTCTAACTCTCTTGTCAGTTCCCAACAGAAGCAGACCTGTGACAGAGTCGCTAGCCTGATGGTTTTAGTCACCAGACGAGCTTGTGTTTAAACCCAAAAAGGGGTTTGGAGGCTGCCCGACCCGCTTGGCCCACTGGGTGACTATCCAACCATTTGAACCTTCCAGGTCTTGTTGAGTGCACTAACCTTGAGTCCCAGACACGACATCCGCCGTTGATTTTCTAAATACTAGGTCTAGGAATCATCCACACCGTCCACCAAGATCAGAAGACTAGTTTGAATCACCCATAAAAAGGAAAGGCAACATATGGTTCACGAATAGTATGCTACTGCTATTGTTCTTCTTTCCCTCCTCTATCTGTTTCCTTCCCCTCCTTTCTCCTCTCCTCCATACATGCCTCGTCCCTTCTTATCATTCCTTTCCTTTTCCTTTTCCTTTTTCCTTCTTTATTTCCTTATTCCTCTCCTATCATGTGCTAAACAAAAGCTAAAACATGTTCTTGACGCCTTCGAAGCACTGGAGACCTCCTATCCCCATCCCTCAGTGCCCCAACAACCATACTACGCCATCTAGGGTGCCTCAAGACCTTAGGAGGCTATAGGCTCACCTCCTTCAGATGGTGTCCACCACATGTTCCCATTAGGGGATACCCTCTTCTCCCCACGACATTCAAGTGAGTTTGGACCATCAACCACCATTGTAGGGGTGTGATGACCCCACCAACTTCTTGTAAGAGGCGTCAAGGTCTACGGTTCAAGGAAGTGGTGTTAGAACCCCCCATCAGTAACCACGACACCCCTTCTACCTTCAATTGTCAATTGTAGCTTCCGTTGCCCTCACTCCATCTAGGGCTTCACAACCTAAGTGTAGCGATCACATGTAATTTTGGACCTGCATCAGTTGTTAAGTAGGTCTTGCTACATTTGCAAACTCGGATATTTTGGTTTTTGGGTATGGAGTACAATCCTGCGCTATACTAACAAACACGAAGCGGTGCCTAACAAGATTTCAGTGCCGAGATGGCCAAGCTTGACGAATCTTTGGCTGCATAAGGCACGAAAGTAGTAAACTTAGGCACTTGTGACCGACCATGCTGAGAGGATCAACTGCCTCCTAATGCCACAAGAGTATCATCAACATGAAAATCAACATAGAATCATTGTCCACCCCATCTTTTCGAACAAACGGGCGCCAACCCTCGTCCACAACCAAATTGATTGTTGAAGATCAACATTTTTGAATTCCATACATGGGAAGCCCCAATCTGTTCTACAATCAAAAGCACATGGTTGAAGCCTTTTTCAACTGGCACGAATTTGTCAAGAATTAACACATGTTCACTAAGGTGAATTTGTGGGGTGCGACACTTGCATGGAGGAAGTGACTAGGCATCTTCGACATCAAGCATGCTTGGACCTCCATGAAGACGAACATGAGTCCATCTCGGTTTAGCTGTGTCTTAAGCTATATGACTTGGAGTAGGGTGCATATTCCATGAAGTACACCCATAAATTCTGTGACTTGATTTACAAGTTCGACATCAATTGGGATGATATGACGATGGTCACCACATATCATGACAACCTCTTCACATGCACTGCCACAACACTTGCCGCCTTGCATCTTCATAACACTATCCATGCTGCAACACAGATTAATCACAAGCAAAATAGTTGTTCTTTTGTGGGATAGTTAGCCATTTGGTGATGCAACTCACATCTACCCGGACTAGCGGCACCACTCTACTGCATAGGCTTCACCAGTGTTATTGTTTTGAAAAAACTAGATTAGGGAGATTTACTTTGTGTTGTGTTGTGTTATTAGATGGCCAGACCCCTATCTTATATATAGAAGAAGAGGAAAGCATTATAGACTAAAGTGAAACCCCAATGAGCCAAAACACACTTGTGTCCATATTGCAAATATACCCATAAACTAAATACTCACACTCTTTAACAATCCCCCTTAAGTTGGAGTTTGGGAGAATCCGAAGTCAGCTTACGAACATATAAACTAAAATGAAGAACCATAAGAAAAAGATAAACCAAGCCCATCCCCCTCACTCTTACAATCAAGCACTCCGGTACACCCCCTAAATCGTACTATACCGGTATCAATCATGAACAGGTCTTTGATCGATCATAAAGCAATTGGTGAGGGAGCAAGTAGAATATAAGATCAGCGGTTCACGGCTCTTTAGTACTCCTTAAGCAGATAACTTCCAAGACCAGGAAGGCACAAAAGAAAAACAAAATGTATGTGGAGTAACAATACATAGCAGCAACTCCGGCAAGTGGCACCATCTTAGTCGCTACCATCGCCGTGTAGTGCGGAGAATGTTGAGTCACAAATAGTAAACTTCAGAGAGTGCTGGTCCACAAAGTAAGCCATCAACTTGTTTAGCAAAGCACCGACAAGCCGGAGAGTGCTGAAACACCATTCATATGCATGAAACATGGACAAGGCAGAGAGTGCTGGAATACAAGCAAAATAGTCGACATGCATAAAACACAGGAGGAGTGCAGTAGAGACGATGTAGTTGGAATGATAACTTCTTGAGTAAACTCAGCAAGCAGGAAACAAACTTTAAGATGCATACTAGTAGCAGAAAATGAAGCTTCTTAATTCTCCTTAAAGAATCAGATCTTAATTACCATGTACGGGAAGGAACTATTTTGTTTCATTGCATCTGCGTATGCACCTTCTAAGACCAAAAGGCATGATGCTGCATGGTTGCACAACAAATTAAACAAGGTCAGATGTGCCACAAACCTTTAGAGTTGGAATACGTTAAGTGGAATCTTTTACCTGTATTCTTTTCTGCAGCTATAGTGATGGCTTTTGGAGACAGGTTCTTTTGCTAAATGTGCTTCCACATCAAAAATCTAAAGGCTTTAGTAAGGAAGTTTTGTCCACGAACATAGCTGTCCTAGACTTGTAGTGGATCGTGTAATGTGGAGTATTATGCTTTAAGTGAAGCTTGGTTTCTTGCTAATGAATTATGTAGTTTTAATCATGTGCTTGTCTGAAATCTTTTACTGAAGAAAAGTTTCACCATGCGGCTTTGAAAGAAAGTTGCAGGCCTTAAAATTTCCTTCTTGTGGAACGAACCGAGAAAATAATATTTGAACGATTTCTACTTGTGTTCATGCCCTGATCCACTAAAGTGGTTTAACATTGTATTCTTTGTAAATGGCCAGTTGATACCATGTATAGATGCATGACCTTGTCGATATGAATTTGCAGCGTGTGCCAAAAAATGCTGTCTTTGTGATGGGTGACAACCGCAACAACAGCTATGATTCACATGTTTGGTATTTAACTTACCTTTCATTCTACTTAGGCCCGGATTGGAATGTTCTGTATCGTCTTTTGTCCAGCTTTACCTTGTAACAAGTTACTTGATGTGCAGGGGTCCTCTTCCTGCCAAGAACATATTGGGAAGATCTGTCTTCAGATATTGGCCTCCTACAAGATTCGGCAGCACCATCCTTGAAGAAAGCTGCCCAGATCAGCAAACAGCACCGGCGATAAAAGATTAAGGGCCACCAATACAAGATCTTACCCGTAAGGTAGTGCTGTCGTTGGTTTCTGAAATCAGCTTCAAGACCACCAACCGAGTAGATTTTCTTGGAGTGGGCATGCCACCATTTTGGAGTATACGTTCGTGGCATTTTCCCATTTTTTGTCGAGAATATTAGATCCAATTCATATTGGATGCTGCTGGCTATTTCATGTAACTTATCCTTTTTCCGTAGATTGTAGCAGAGGATTGCCAGCGGCAATTTTGTCTATTTGTATTGAATCATATTTAACTAAGGATTCAGGGGCCTTCGCTTTTCTGACCACAAGCTAGCGTGGTTGTATTTTCGTAGTGCATGTTATGTGTTAATGAGCTGGAAAACCATTTCAGGAAACTACTCGTGACTTCTGAAGTGTAAATGATTGGTTCTTTGCTTTTATCCTAACCATGGTACTAAACATCCTCAACATTTGGCGATATATCTTCGACGTTACTTATGTCTACGCCTAGCGATGTCAAAACCTAGTAAATGTCCATGCTCCATTGATTGCCCACTTGTTGACACATGTTAATGAATTCAGCCTAGTTGGTGATGAAATCGACTCAGCTAGTTCAAAACCTCCCATCTTCTCAGACGATCTTTGTAGTTATCATTGTTGCAAACATATGAAAGGCATAAAAACTCGTAGGAAAGCGTTTTTGACATTGAGATAACCATTTCCTTGGTTTCTAACTAGAGAGTAATGACAAGTTTATTCTTCTACTAGATTTTCACAAGTTTAGCAAAACTTGGTGTAGACCTAATACCATTTTACCTCTCTTACTTTTTCCCCTGTTTACATATTTAAGTATTTGAAAACAAGCTCATGGTTTTTAATTCTAGAACGTGACCCAATTGTGATTTTTGTAGTTACTGAATACTGCATATATAGAATAGATTTAAGTTATACACATTTCATATAGAAGATTACATATGGAATATGTGTTTATCAAAAGTTTGGTGTTTTATGCCAAATTCTTTCACAATTTCACTATCTTTTAGCTTATTTTGCTCCCTTTTTTTGTCCAAAACTTTCTCAAAGTTTCGTTACGTGTTCCACAAACTTCCACTTCCATGCTTATCGAAGTTGACACTAAGACAACATCTTGTGCAAATAATTTGCACATGATTGTGTTTCTCTAAATATATAAACATGTATGGATGGCTATATATAAATATATATTTAGTTTACAAGATAGATTTTTGATGAAATTGATCTATTTTCATCATGAAATCACTATTTTGAGCTTATTTTTGTCAAAATACGTCGAAGTTTGGTTGTAAAAAATCTCAAAATTTCCTCAATGTTTCTGCAAACTTCCACTTCCACACATGTCGAAGTCGACTTGAAGTCGAAATGTTGTTGGATGATCCTAACTATAAACAAGCTAGCGTTGTTATATTCAGGATGGAATGATATAATGACTTGTCTTTGCTTATATCCTAACTAGAAACCCAGCAACATGTTACCAAAACGAAAACCAATGAATCAAATCCCCTGTGAAGACTAAATGGTTTGTCTTCGGTTGTTTAGTATACATGAAATCCTAATCATATGATGGCCTAGAGGAATGATACATTTTGGGAAATTATAAAAAAATCCTTTACTTTTTGTTGAAATCTCTCATCCAGAGTATTCCCATTGTCGACACATTACACAATTTGTTGCCCATAAAAAACATCTGTTCTAATATTTCATTTTTGAAGGAAAAACATGATCCTGCCTCAAGTTGCATATATTTTGACTTTGAATCTCACTATCATTCACTAAATGGAAAAATCATGAGAGTGGTTCATATATCGCACAAGCCTGTCATCCATGATCTTATATACATTGCTCCTATATGTCTTAAATCCTGCTGGGGATGGGAGTAGAGAAAATGTACTCCTGACTTCCTAGTCTCTTAAGGTACTCAACCTACCCTCTACCTGGGGGAGAGCTTGCTAAGAGAGATGCGTATAATGAAGAGCTCCTAAACAATTGTGCTTCATTGAGCAGACGATGAATTTGCTATTTACACGAACAATGGATATATGGCATAATTGGGCTTTGGTGGCAATAGTTGGGCGGCCAACTATAGAAGAAGACCCAGTCCCACAACAAGTATAGTTCTACAGAGGATATTTAGATGCCACTAAAATGTTAGACCACAACTGTTGACAACGAAAAGTCTACAATTTGCCACTATCATTAGCAGGATAACATCCCACAATTTAAAGATTTAAGGACAAGTAAACAATTTTCTTATGTACAAATGGATATTATACCTAATATTATAACTATACAATTCGTCCCAAAAACACACTGATACGATGTGAATGATTATGTTTATTTAAGATTTAACAAACCAGTTAGGATCGGCAATCTAGTGTTGCTAAATCTTTTAACTTGCGTCACTGGATAAACTAATTTTGATACCACCAATTCCCCAATGAAGATTGGATTTGGGAACTCTACGGTTTATTTTTTGAGTGTTGTAAACAATGGGTGTCCAATATATAACAAATACAAATTTTAAATATTATTTTATATTGTTATACTCCAATGTAGAATATTGTGAAAAAAACATCCTAACCTAGGGTATGGATTGATTTACAAAATTTATAGGATAACCAATGATTTATAGTTTGAAATAATGGGATAAGGGGATATATTGGAGCCTGGATCTAATTGGGTCTACGTAATCCCTATTGGGCTATTACATATACGCATGTCAAAGAGAATTGTGTTAAACATAAGGAAGTTCAAATAAATAGAAATTGTAAAATATCTTATGGAAGGATTACCTAGGATGATACGAAGAGAAACAACATACCTGACTACGAATTAATTCGAAATAAAACAGGAAAATTATCATTATAGTGATCTACAATCACCTAATTAGTACCATAAATAGCATGACCATACTTAAAAACATCCCAAAGATGTGTTTTTTTTATTTCTTTGAGTTAGGCATGAACTTTTAGGAATGTCCATCCACAAAATAAATGGTGAAGGGAGCTGAATGTAGCTACTATAATTGATAAGTTTTAATAAGAAAAAATAGCATGATGTAGTAGGGAATAATGTTTGACCAATGAATCACTAGAACTTTGAATTGAGATTTGGAGAGAAGGTCTAGGAATCTCAAGAAATGAAACATCACATGTTAACAAACTAACTACTTTTGTATAATATCATATCACATGAAGGTGTTGGCATTATTTGTAGTTTTGATCACCAAAATGGGGAAGCAATAATTCATGAAGAAAATACATATTGATAAGAGGCAAATGACAAGAACATGAAGAAGTTTATAAGCCTTCCCAATTATTTTTGATTGATTTTACAATTTTTGATTTTTCTAGAAGAAGATAGATATGAGATCCAGGTTCCAACAACAACTAGTGTGTGCATCACTTAGAGTAGGTAAGCACTATGCATTGCCAGAATCAGGCGGCTCATACCTAGACATTTGATTCTTGTTGTCTCTACATGATGAATGACGAGATCATGTTGTATCATTGGTGTAATATCTGGAGAATCATCCCCTACCTTTGCCATGGTTTGCGAGTGGACCAAGTATAGGATAATGGGAGAAACAAAATGGGGAGTCCAAATACCACCATACATAACTACAAGCACCCACAATCATTATGATCAACAAAGAGGATGATTAAAACAATGATTGGGGTTTATTGGGGTGAGACTATACAACATCCAACCTAGATGGTGGAGAGATGTGTAGATCATTTGGATGTAAACAAAAAGGAAGGGGTAAAAAGACAATAATACTATATAAAATACTTTATATGGCTTATTCTGGTATGTCCAAGCAAGAAAATGGAAGAAAACCTCTATGTAACCCAATTCAAATGTCACCAGAGCTCATAGTAGATATCAACTATGAGAAGAACCCAAGGGAATCCATGTAACTTGATCTCAATGCACAAAGTTTCCCAAGAGGTTAGGAAGGATCCCTTGAAGCTCATTGAATCTTTTTTTTTTGATGACCGGGAACCCCCCTTCAGAAAGCACCACTTTGTGACCCCCCCTGGAAGGGTAAACCTGGGGCCCCACCCAGCCGCATGAATGGGTTCCCAAATAGTAGCATCGTTGGCTGGCCGACGCTGCGACAAATTCACTTCTGGGGCATAGCCAGGAGTCGAACCCATGACCTCTCGCAGAGGTCTTGCGAGCCGCACCGCCTGAGCTACACCCCACCGGCAGCTCATTGAATCTTTGTCTTGTGGTGCATGTGCATAAGTTAATATATTCATTTGTAAAGGGTCTAAGTACCTTGACCCATAAGGAATATGCTCACTTCCTTTTAGTTACATCCTCTCATATATACAGAAGAGGGGTTTGCCCATATATCAATAAAAAAATCAATTCATGGAAACCTTCCCCTCTAATCTAGCCCTTCACATGGTATTGAAGCAAGGGAGAACCTGCACCCAACTCCCACCACTGAGGGGTAGCGTGACCCTCTCACTAGGGTGCCTCCCCCATACTCCTAGTATATGACCCATCTACTAAGGAGTCCCTTTGCTTCTACCTCTAAACACTACAATAAACTCTAATATGTAGGTTTCATTCTCCACTCTCCCATCCATCATCTGTGCATCCCTTTACATGTACATGGAGGGGCTGTATTCTGTTCTCCACCTCAACAACTTGTTCTATTTATAGTTAGAGTTCAATGGGTAACATAGAGAAGATACATAGTGTGATGAGGGAGATAGAGAAAGAAAGTATATGATGGGAATATGAGGAGAAAGAGTATGAGAGAGATTATATGTATAATACATGCTATTCTTGTCTCCTTGAAGCTTCATAATCTTCAATACACATATTATTCTGATGTCTATGTGTTTCCTCAGTCCCACTAAGTATCATATATCCTTCAACAATTTCTAAGCATCATTTTTGCATCTTTTCTGCAATGGCACTTTGACTCTTTGTGTTCATGACATGATATGTACATGGGTTAGCTATCTACACTTATTCATTTTGTCACCATTTTCATGCAACATTGATGAAACTCAGTTGCAGTATTGACATGTTGAAACAAAGCTTGTTGCACTTATTCTAGCCTCTTGTTCCCTCTAGTATTGGTTTTGTGGCGATCTTGCTATATTAGACTCTTGTTCCCTCTGATGTTGGTGTTGTGGTGATCTTACTACATTCTCATGATATTGATGGTTGCTTTCCAATGATTTTATAAGCTCATCAATATCTAGCATGTAAAATACTAAAACTACATGGTTGATGTTCATTCAAAACTTAATCTTCACCAAGATACTCTATTTTTGTCATCTCCAAGTTGCATATGTAGTTTCTCAAGTGTTTAGATGAATTGGGATTTATTTGGTGTTGTTCCTTGATGACGCATTTCATCATGTTAAGCCCCCAAGATTTGTGCTCCATATTTATGGATCCAACATGGTAGTCGTCATCATCTCACCATGTTTGTATTAATGCCACATAAAGGATGTATGTGGTCTTTTGTACTTTATTCTAGTTGGCTTCACATCTAAGAAAATTTTAAGATACCTCTACTACTACATAGTGGGATGTTTTGAATGTGCTTATTCCAATCACACATTCCTTTTAAGTGAACATGTCATATCCATCATGCTTTATTGTCTGCTCCCTATTAATGATGGTGAGGTTTTGCTATAGATCTTGGATTCCATCTACTATAAGTTCTTCATTCCAGATTCACTTCAGAAGATCTTCTCCAAAGCTCAAATATTTACAACATGCAAAACACAACCTAAAAGGAGTTGTTATCATATTTTTCATTAGTTGAAGAGTAATTTTAAGGGGGATAAAAAATTCTTATATGGGGAGTGGCACTTATTTATTATTTGTCATATCATCTGATTGACTCTTATATGTACAAGTTGGATAGGTAATTAATCCATACTCAACTTGAGGAGAGTATTAGATGTTAGAAAGTATTATTAGTTAACAAGTTCATTTATAATATGGGCCTAAATAAATTGGCCTATTAGGATCATGTACACTTCCTTGTACTTTTCTCCTCTTGTATGTATTGTAGATGATTTTTTGCATATGTCAACAAGAAATACAACAAGGGGAATTTTAACACCAATCTAGTTTTGAACAATAGTAAAGGAGGCAAAAAGGGATATGCTATTTCAACCATACACAAACCATTTGAAGTGGTGCAAACAACAAGACCTAAGCCCAACACATGTTGTGTGCCATAACGGTGGATCACTCTAGTCATCAGATCAAGGAACTTGATTATTCTTAAAGAACCTTTTTTTAAAGTCACTTTATCTTACATATATTTTTTAAAAATACTATTTATATATAAATGTAGGAACTCATTTATTCATCTTACACTCCTATAGTAGGTTATAATAAAATAAAAATACAAGCCCTAGATTATCTGCTCAATTAAAACTAGAGTTTCTTATCTAATTACACACATGTTGAGCCCTACATCTATCTGCTCATACACATTATTTAAGAACTCAATACAAACTATTAGATTGATCTAACTAACATGTTGGTTCAACATCCATCCAACTAATATGTCAACTAACATGTTACTTCTTCATCTTCTGAAATGTGTAACACAATCAAACACTTTGCTTCTAGCCTTTGTGACATTATAGAATATCTCTCCACACATTCCCATTATATCATTATCTCGATGACCATGTTATATGCACATTTAGAGGCTAAAGTAATTTTCAGCCTTTTGCATCCTCAAATCCACTAGTAGCTCAACACCCTCTAGAATGGTAACTAGTTATGCATTTAGAGTGTCTCTCCCTAGAATGCATATATATGAAGCTTTCATCTAGTTGGTCTCTTCATTTCTGGAAATGACACTGGATAACTATCTCTATTCCCTCTTCTCCTCAACTATGTCGACATTAAATGCAACCCAACCTCCTTTAAATGTCTCCAATTCATTTGTACCTACCTAATTCTTTCCTTTCCTCCTCCCTTCCTTTCTCATCTCATGGAGAGCATGCTGACTAGATTTTTTAGTTGTTTGGTTCCAATCACCACATGCTTGATCTCTACCTACTTCATCTAGAAGCTATGTTTTCTGGATCTACCAACATGTCCATGCAAAATCATCTACCCACTTTATATTAGTGTTGTCCACCTCTGTCATATCTACAAACCACGAATTGAATTCATCCTTTCTAAAGAAGCACCTTTTGATCACCTAGAACAAAGTATTCCATACTCCTCAAGAAACAAGACAATCTCTAGGGACATGGATGCAATGTATTCCAATAGTCTCTCAGGACATGGATGTCTGCCTTCTTTGCATTCATATAAACATTACGTAAAGGGCTGTCTATTAGGCCCATCTCACTTTTGTGTCTTTTTTTCATGATAATATCATGCATGCAAAAGCATAAAAAACATGATCATTTAGGTATGTCAAAGCACTTGATAGTCACCACATCCTAGGTATCACCTCCCTCTTACTTTTTATCAACTCCATGTAAGCTTATTTGGATGTAAGTAGGACTCCTTGCCCATGTCTCATGTCTAGTTTTTTTGGGTTTTGGATAAGGGGGTGCATCAGAATAACAATTTTTCCCCTTCCTACCCAAGCTATTGGATATGTCATTGCTAGAAAATCAGTGAATAAAAGACATAAGAGGGGATCAAGGTGATACCTTTGTTTGCACTACTTGTCCAACAAGTAGACACATCTTGTGTCGGTGAAGAACTCAACACTCAAATTTGGGTTCGGACTGGCCACCAAGAAATCTAGATAGATCCAAATTTTCCCCAAAGCAAAAAATTTTTGTCGTCTTCTAGAAGGTGTTCTCCAAGTCTCCACCTGTATACCTCAACCTCTACTTTATCAAAGATGATGGAGAATGTGGTGTACCACCTTGGTCACCAAGTCAAAGCTAAACATGAGTTATCGACGTGCTAGTTGTCCCAGAAAAACCTTTCTTCTCCTATCTTGGGCATTAGTCCTTAGGGTGACTTCCTCCCCCTAAGAAGGAATTTTATGGCCAAATTGTCTAACAAGTTGTCTCAAAAGATGTGTCTCACCCTTTGGGACGTATCCTCTTTATATAGGAGAGTCATGGGCTTAAAAAAACCTAATTCGAATCCCTTTCTTAATCACAATCCAAAAAGAAGTTTAATGCTAAAAATTGGATTGGATTTTAGACCGCCCAATCTTGTTTGCAGATCACCCAATCTCAGTCCTTGATTGCCCGATCTAAGAAGAAGATTGACCAATCATGAGAGTTTAGATCTAGATTTGAAATCTGAAACTTTCCCTGCTGAATTGTGATGACCTGACCTTAGAAGTAGATTGCCCGACCTCAGAAGCCCAATGGAAAAATCAGTTGATCAATGGACAATCAATTGATCTATTGATGCAATCATCTAATTGGTTGATTATACATTCTAGTTGCCCAATCAGAGTGTTAACCATCCTATTTATGATTTAGAACCATTACAATCATATGTTTGATTCCAAAATTCAATTCCCTTATGCATCCTTATGTGTGTGACCCAACAAGTTCCTAGCTACATTGGTAGTGATGTTCAAAACAACATAATCAAAGATTGGCGTCTAGTCACACATCATTTCCACCCAAGTACAAGGAATGAGTTGGAGAACAACTACAAAATATAAAAGCGATCAATGTTTCCATGACCACATAATTCCTTTGTCACATATATCTAGATTTAAATTGAGGTATGTAATGTCTTCCTCTTAACGTTCAATCTTGTTCCTCAAACTAAAGAAGACTATTTGAGATAATGTGAGTTCAATAGTATATATTGACTCTCATGATCACCGACCATGCATTTCATAGTATTACTTATCAAGTGGCCATGGATATCACTATAAAAGATGGGACAAATTTCATCTACATCATTAGCAATATGCCCCATGTGTCACAATGTACCCAATCACTACCTTTTTGGCAACTCATATTTTGGAGCACATTGGGCTAGTGTCAAAGTACACAAAATAACACATGTTGCTATAGTGATTTTAGGTCTGAGGATCAAATCACCACTATCACATTGAGATATGACTATGACATGTCATTGCATGACTTCCATGTTTTAATCTCAAGGTGGGTATGTCCAATTCAAGTTGTTCTCTAACAAGTACCCATGTATCTGAGTTACTTTCCATTATCATGACAAAAGAGACATTGTCATCACTCACCATACATGCTAGTATTGTGTATTATTGTTGTCTTATACTATACACAATAATATCTGACTAGAGACATAACAAGAATGTATACTCAAAATATACATATGATCTTAAGTTTAGGTCCTTAACCTAAACCATATGTCATTGAGTAAAACATTCTTAGGACATTATAAACTTTATTCATTATCTCAATACTGAAATAAATATAGTAAGTGGAATTGCCTTTTATTAATTATCAAATCAAGTACAAAATTTCCCTTTTACAATCATCACATGAAGGATCTCAGGGCATATATCCAATAGTCTCTCACTTGCATTTGATTCAATCACTCATGAGCTGAAGTCCAATAGATCTACCATAATCATCATGTTTCTGACGTGAAAGTGCTTTAGTTAGAGGATCAACAATGTTGCTTTCAGTTGGCACTCTGGAAAGATTTATATCTCCTTGCTGTATGATCTAAATATGAGATGGTAACCTGTAATGTATGTGCTTGGAATGCTGATGTGATCTAGTCTCCTTATCTTGTGCAATAGCTCCATTGTGATCACAATAAAGCTCTACTATATCTTCAGTGGTTGGAACCACCCCAAGTTCAGTAATGAACTTCTTGATCCATACTGCTTCTTTTGCTACAACAGAGGAATTAACATACTCTATATCTATTGTAGAATCAACCACATTCTCCTACTTGGGACTTATCCAGCTTATAACTCCATCATTTAGGGAAAACACAAATTCAAATTGCAATATGTAATCATCCTTGTTGATTTGGAGTCTTGCATCAGTGTAAAATTTTACAATTATCTCTTCCTCACCATCATAAACTAGGAAATGATTCTTAGTTCTTCTTAAGTACTTAAGGGTATTCTTTACAACTATCCAATGACCATCATCCAGACCCGTCTGGCACCTTCTCATCATGCTCAAAGCATATAAGACATCTAGGCACATACATATCATTGCATACATGATAGATCCAATTGCCAATGCATATGGAATCTTACTCCTTCGTGCCAACTCTTATAGAGTTTTAGAGAGATTTATTCCATGAGACATGGATAAATTTTTCTTAGAATTATGCATGATAAATCTCTTTAGCACTTTGTCAATTAATGTACCTTGGCTTAGGCCAAGAAGCCTTCTAAATCTATCTCTACAAATCTTAATTACTAGAATATAGGATGCTTCACCTAATTCGTTTATGGAGAAGGTATTTCCCAATCATGTTTTAAACAATTGTAGAGTAGGTATGTCATTTCTAATTAATAGCATGTCATCTATATTGGATCAATGGGCTCAAGAGGGGGGGGGGGTTGAATAGAGATTAAACACTTAAACAAGCTTCATTAGACCTTCAAATTACTTCAAGATATAAGATTGCAAACATAGAATTTAATGTGCAATGAAACATGCATAGCAAGGATGAGAGAGATTGAATAAGATCAAGAACAAGCTATGTATAGTCGTTCCAAACTCCAAACTAGGAGAATGTACATCCACTACCTAGAGAGGTCAACCTATAGGATTATGCAACCGTTATATACTTATATTCGATTATAACACATACAATAAGGCCTTCCTTTTGTAGGACATGGATACATAACCTTCCTTTTTAAGGATCAAAAGGAGCCAATAAACCTTACAAGTTCTTACCTATCCTTTGAGTAAGAGTCTTCAACCTCTACAAGGGCTTACCCACTTTTGCAACAAGATGGACACCTTTGCTAAGTAACTCCCCTATTGCAACAAGCTGGACACATTTGTCAAGGAACTCCCCTATTGCAACAAGTATTCCACCTTGAAAGGATTACCCACTCTTCTCAAGGATCTTCAACTTTCACCTTCCCCTTCAACAAGGAGATGCTTTCACCAACTTTGCTTGAAGAAAGGGATTGGGAAAGGGAAGATTTGAGAGCTTCACAATGATTACAAGGAAGTAGCTCTCTCACAAATAACCTATCTCCCTCTGATTGACGTTTTGATTAGTAAACAAGAGTGAGAAATGGACTCTTAGTAGAAAAATTCACTCAACTATATCTAGGAGCATAAGAAGCCCACTTGGGATGAATCCTAAAGGTCTCTATTTATAGTTGGGGATGTCTACTAGCTAGTAGAATCACTTGGGAATGAATTCTAGTCATTTGGGGTATTGCAACAAATGTATTTTTGATGTTTGCATCACTCCAATAGTTAGAAACACTTTTTTTTGCACATTCCATACAATGTAGTCGATTGAGTTTCAATAAAGAAAACTCAACCATAGCACTATGCGACAAAGAAATTTTGAAGTGTCAGTCAAGTTTATCCTATATGAAACTCAGTCGATGGCTTAAATTTGTTTTGGATAGTGTAGCATGTTGGGTGAGTTTGTCCTAAGGAAACTTGACTAATTCTAGCAATTCCCAAAATTCATCAAGGGTTTCTGTCGAGTTTATCAAAGATGAAACTCGACCGACAAAACACCCTGTGATAAATTTTAGAATTTGTCATTAGAGTTCTTAAATATTTGTTTTAAATGTTACTAATTTTTTTCATCTTAATTACAAGTCGTAGCATCAATATAAATGATTACAAAAATTATCCTATGGGTTTTAGGGCGTT
Organism: Alisma plantago-aquatica; assembly: GCA_963693085.1. NCBI lineage: Eukaryota > Viridiplantae > Streptophyta > Magnoliopsida > Alismatales > Alismataceae > Alisma > Alisma plantago-aquatica. The sequence goes on from OY856412.1 coordinate 1,117,015,495, forward strand.
TTCCACAAAAGTGCATCTGCATTGACTTTGGCTTGTATTGAGTCAAGCTAGGTCTTGATTGAATTGATCCTTTTCATGTACCTATTGCATGAATCATTCTTAAATGGACATATTAGATACATATGAATGGAATGGTTAAGTCATCATCAAAATATGGACAATGTATAACTTTTAGGTCAACAATCTACATACAATGTGAGAAATACAATCATGCTTCACTAACCTTATTGGAAACACATGATTCATCTTCATTTCAGATAAAGCCCAACTGTTTGACTGTCTCATCAAAATGAAGATTCCAGCTCCGAGATGCTTGCTTATATATATAGATTGATCTTTGTAGCTTACAAACGTTATTGGCTACATTTGGAGCAATAAAACCTTCATACAGTGTCATGTACACATCCTCTACAAGATTACTGTTAAGGAAAGTAATTTTAATGTCCATTTGCTAAATATCATAGTCATGATAAGCTGCACTGGCAAGCATGATACTGATCGTCATAGTTAACACCTTGAACTCTTTTGAAACCTTTTGCAACCCGTCTTCCATTTAAGGTTTGTACATTACCATCCATGTCAACCTTCTTCTTGAAGACCCATTTGCACCCTATGGGTTTTACCCTTTTACGTGGATCCACCAAAGGTCCATACTTTGTTGGTATACATGGAGTCCATCTCAGATCTCAAGGCTTAAAGCCGTTTCCTAGAATTTGGTTCCTCAATAGCCTCATTGTAGGTAGTTGGTTCTATCGACCTAACTTTATACATTGTCCATATTTTGATGAAGACTTGACCATTTTGTTCATGTGTATCTAATATGTCTATCTAAGATCAATTTTAGGTATTATTTATATGAAAAGGATGAATTTAGCAAACCCTAGCTTGCCGAAAAATAAGTCAAACCAATGTAAATGGATGCTTTATGGAATAGGTTATATCTCTATTAAAGTCATGTTGTAGATCATTTGTATTGAATGTATGACTTGTAAATAAGCTTAGAAAAAACCAAGAGCACTTAATTTGAATATTTAAGCACTATTAGGGAAAGTATCAAAAGTCATTACAAGTTGCCCTGTGGGCTGAGTTTGTCTTCATGAAAACTTAGACGACAAGCTATATCACTCTGGATAACTCCCAGGCTTGGCCGAATTTATCTTGGTGACAACTCGACCGACACCCTGCACTTACAAAGAAAATTAAAGTTGTCAGTCGAGTTTCTTCTAGGAAAAACTCGATCGACAACATCAAATTATTTTGTCATATAGTGTCATTGATTGAGTTTCCCAAAAGGTAACTCAGGCGATGGCACTATGTGGAAAAGTGCAGAAAAGTGTTTCTAGCTGTTGGTGTGTTGCAAAACTCAAAAATATATTCATTGGAACACCCAAAATGGCCAAAATTCATCCCTAAGTGTCTCTATTGGCTTGTAGGCACCCTCAACTATAAATACGGGCCCTTGGACTTCATTCCAAGTTTTCCTTCTATGCTCCCTAGTTAAAGTTGAGTCATTTGGCCTCCAAGAGCCACCTATCTCTCTCAAGATTATCTACTAATCTACATCCAATCGAGTGAGTTAGGATCATTGTAAGAGAACTGCTCTAATGTACATCTTATGAAGCTCTTCACTCCTTTCCCAACCTCTCTCTCTCAAGATACATGGTGAAAACTTCTCTTTGGTGAAGGTGAAGAAGAAGGCTGAAGATCCAAGTCAAGAGTGGTAACTTCTTGAAGGCGGAAGACTTGTTGTAAGAGTAGATAAGTCCTTAGTGAAGGCAAGAGGCTCATTGCAAAAGTGGGCAAGTCCTTGGAAAGGTATAAGATGCTTGGTCTTGGATATGTAACTCCTTTGTAGGTTATTGGATCCCTTGTCCTCAAAGGGAAGGGTAGGTACCCTTGACCTTGAACATGGTGGTCTATATGTTGTAACTCTTATAATGGAATATAAGAAGTGTGACATGGCTGAAAACCCTATAGATTGACCCCTCTAGGTAGTGGACATACATATCTTATTTTGTAGGTTGGAACCACTATATATAGCTTGTGATATTTGTGCTTGTTCAATCTCTCTCTTCCTTGATATGTATGTTTAGTTTCTCTAAAATTTCATATAAGCAATATTATCTTGGGATATAAATTGAAGTTCTAATGAGTTTTTTCAAGTGTTTTAAGCATTATTCACCACCCCTCTAGAGCCCATAGATACAACATGTTCATCATATTTATTGACGAACACATTGTCTTCTTGAGTCACAAGAAATTCATATCTCTCTGGCTCAAAATGTGCCCTATTAGAGCTTTGAGGTTCATGTGCTATAATAGGGACTTGAGGTTTTACAATGATTTTTGGTTCCTCTTGTTCCTTATGTACCTCCCATAGGTTCAATATTATCTTGTTGGTCTTGAACTTCTTCAAGTTATATATTCCTCTTACTAGTTCCTATGGAAGTAAAATCCTTTTAAGAAATACAATAGTTCTGACAACAAACACTTTGTTGTCAGATGGAAAGTAGAAGTAGTAATCCTTAGTTTCCTTAGGGTATTCAAAAAATATACATTTTTATGATTTGGGTCTAAGATTTTCACAGAACTTCTTCTGAACATTATATTCATATCCCCAAACTTTCATGAAAGACATATTGGGACATTTCCCATTCCATATCTCATACAATATCTTTTCAACAAATTTAGAAGGTACTCGGTTAAGTATAAATGTGACAGTTTCAAGAGCATGTCCCCAAAAGGAAATCAAAAGACAAAATAACCTCATCACTAATTGTATTATGTCCAACAAGGTACAAATCCTTCTTTCTAACACACCATTAAGTTGTGGTCTTCTAGGTGAAGTCCATCGTGATACAATACCGCAATCCCTTAGAAGGACCTCAAACTCTTGGTGAAGATATTCATCATCTCAATCTGATCGAAGTGTTTCAATTCTTTTTCCAAGTTCGTTTGTACTTAATTCTTGAATTCCTTGAACTTTCCAAAGAATTCTAATTTGTGTTTCATAAGATACATATTTCTAAATCTAATTAAGATAAAATTGATGAAGTACTTACACCCTTTTCTAGAACTTGTGCTAAGAGGTCCACACACATTAGTATGTATGATTTGTAATAAGATACTAGCACTCTTACTATTTCTAGTGAAAAGTGCTTTTGTCATCTTGAGCAATAAAAAGATTCAAACTATCAATTCAAAATCAAAATAGTCCAGATAATCATCTTTATGGAGTCTAGAAATGTGCTTGTCATCTATGTGTTATATATGATAGTGCCAAAGATATGTTTGTTTGAGTTATGGAGGCTTAACTTCTTGGCATTTATGTTATATACATTATTCTCAAGATCTTATAAATAAAGACCATAAGACATAGGGGCATTGCCATAAAATATCTCATATTTAGACATGTAAATACGGCCATTATTTATTAGAAACTCAAAACCAATATTGTCTAAACAAGATACAAAAATAATATTTTTATTTATGGCATGTACACAATTGCACTTTTCTAACTCTATTACAAGTTCATTAGGCAGAAATAAACAATATGTTATGACCATAGTGGCAAAACCTCTTGCTCCATTTATAACACATAGTTCAACCTCCCCTTTGTTCAGTTGTCTACTTTTTGGATCCTGCATATCTGAGCACATGTGAGATCCACATGCAATATCCAATACTAATGATGAAGAAGTTGATAAGTTTTTTTAAATAAAATATATACTTGAAATGGATATTGCTACCGACTACTTCTTATTCTTTGATTCCTCAAGGTATAGAGGGAAATTTCTCTTCAAATGTCCAACATGGTGATAATGGTGACAATTCCCTCCCTTGACCACTTATTCTTTTGATTTAATTTCAGAAGACTTTTGGCTAGCTTTAGAACCTACGTTAGATTTGCCTTTTCCCTTTTTAGACCATCAACATGGAATTGGGTTTGTCTTTCATTTACCCATTAATAGTTCTCAACATGCCAAGTACCTTAGTCAATGGCTTATTAAAATTGTTCGTGTTGTAATTCATTATAAATTGCTTGTATGAATCAAGAAATGATTGTAGGATTAAATATGTGTCTAACTCTTGAAGTAAAGGAAATATTAGTCTTGCAAGAACTTCCATATACTATTACAACCTGTATCATGCTTAACTAGTAATCATAAAGTTCAAAATATAACCCTATATTAATTAATCTTGCTATTATCTTATTATCTTGTGAACTATTTTCATTCTGATATTTATATGATTTTTTGGAAAATAAATGTAAAGAATTTAATTGTGAATCCATAAAAATAAGAATGAACCAGATCATAGTTGAAATAGAGAAGATACAATCTTTTTAGTCTTCAATAGAATTTCCATCGGTTGAAAACCAAAGGATCTAGATTGAAGGTTGTCTGTCAAAGGCAACTACCAATGGATTGTAAGTTGGAGGTTTCACCAAACAGATAATGGGATAAAAAAACAACAATTGAAGATTAGACTGGAGAGTGTATACTGAAGGTTTTACTAATGAACATCAACTAAAGGAAGAACCTACAAATGGTTTAGCAATCGAAGTCCACACTGACAGCCGTCAACCAAAGGTGTGATGGTTGAAGGTGACAATCCAAGGTTTTCATGATTGAAGGCTAGTTCCTATCGATGTTCAAGTAATAGATGGTTGCACATACCATAATTAGAGCCTATTTATGGCTTGTCCTCTAAAAGAAGTGATCAAAGGAGTACCAACCAAAGGCTTACCTTCTAATAGTTTGGTTGTGTTGTCGCCAACCTCAACCAATCACAAAAATGTTCGATCTCAATAAATATCATATGAAAATTGGTGGAATGGGATTCTTAGCTTTGTTTCAATTTTATTCTCTCCTAAAAACCTTTGAGCGGCGATAAGGGCAACTGCAAAGGTGAATTCTAGGGCGAGGATGAGGAAGAACTTGGCTAGAAGTAGAAACTGATGAGTTCCTCTTAGATTCAACTTGGTAAGTAGATTTCAACCTTAGATATTCTTCTTCAATTGTTTCTTCTAGCAAAAATATGTCTGATCCATAAATTGGAGATCATATCTAACCTTCATTCTTCATCTTCTACCACCAACCAACTTCTTTAGGGTCTGTTTGCTTTTTGGCAGGCAGTTTTGAATGAGACCTTGAGGTTTGGAGCTTGAATAAGACTTGTGTAGGCTAGAGTCTAGGATTAGACCGTGTTTGTGTCACTGAACACTTCAGGTATACCTAGAATCATTCCACCTTTGTACAGGTAAAAGATTATATAGAAGGACATGTCCATTGTGAGATTATATATGTGAGCATTTTTAGTGTCAAAGTTAATATCTTTGGCACCGAGGATATTGATAGATTTATTTTTGTCCATGGTTATGAAACTGTGTTGCTGTGTTAGAGGAAGGATAGCTATACTGATTTGGTACACTTGCGGTACAATATTAACGATCTTACAAGAGGAAATGCATGGAGATGCACCAGAGAGAGGCAATTGTTTCTGTTTGTTCTCAACATCGACTTCATGAGTCTATCCATCAAACATGAGAATATGATCAAGGTCAAATCTTTTCTGCATGAATAATCCTTTTTAGTGGGACTATATTGTAATATTTCAAATCCGTATGTGCTTTTTTATGTGAGAAATAAAGCAGAGGTTCTCTTAGTAAAGTGAATATCCTCTCAGGGGCTTCTGCAATTTTTGAGGGGGGTGTAGACATTGATTCCTTCCCTATTCAATTTTGCTTCTAATCCTACTCTACGTAAGCAGTATTGTAGACAACATGATGGTGTGGGTATCTACTAGAATCTATATTCTTAGATGAGAATGTTCTTGGTTGAAATGCCCTTATCTGGGGAGCATAAGGGAGGTGCACATTTGTGATGCCATCTTCATGATGCATAAGGGAGTTACATCTATGAGCACAAAAGAACATGGGTACAACTGACTGTGGGGAGCATTCTCTACCTTGTTGATGACTCCATCTAAAAGACAATAATAGGTAAGCTAGAACCTATACAAGTGAGTGGAAATAACCTTCTAACCTTGATTTACAATATACAAGTTTGAAATAATGATGTTTTTGTACTGATTAAAATCATTGTGTATGCATAGTAGTTTTTAGTAGAAGAAGAATATTTTTCACTATATTATGTGTTATGATGTTGATATCTCAATTATTGCATGAGATATATTACTACATGGTAAACCAAATGGTGATTTAGAGGCACTAAAAACCCCAAGTTTTCCTAATTATGGATCTAAATAATTGAAGTTGAGCTGTGAATTAAGGGAATCCTAATAGTAGCTAATCATCAAATGATTACAGTGATTATTTTCCTAGTCCTTTCATCAAAGATAAGGTAATAATAGAAATGATAAAGTTGTTATCAGGATAGATAAGATATAATTAATCGATAGATGCCTTGAACACTATAAAATCCTTTATAGGAGGCTTGCGCTGTCAGAAGGAAATGTGCTTCCAACTAAAGGATAAGTCTAGACCAATAAAGATAGATTGTAGTGGATTAGGGTGCATAGGTCTAGGCCACTGAGGATAGATTCCTTATTATAGTGTCGAAGCCATAAAAAACCAGAGATGCTGGTGGTACCTATGATGCTGGTCAGTTCATTAGCCCTTGTGGAACCACTGATGAAGATTGAGTCAACGTGCTCTGAGTCTCTACATGAGTACCTAAATTTAGAGGAGGAGTCTAGATATCCGGCTGCTCCCATCAGCTGTAAAGGCCAGACGCGATAAGGCCCATTGCAGACAGGGTAGCTACTTAGAATCCAGGGCATGCTTCTAAGTCTTGTACAATGATATTGTAGCTTGTTGTGATGCTTTCACATGTTGTGGTCCACCTCATGTGGGTCTAAGGAATACAATAATCTGACTTAAGAAATAAACAAATAGTTAGTGATTTTACTCAGAGAAGTTGTTATCAATACTCATATGATGTTTGAATGATGAAGTAGATTCATTTACTTATTTCACCTGCTTGTATCCTAAACAATAAATATCTTTCAACTGATTTATCATGGTTACCTTTTGATTTTCTATGCACTGAGCCAATAGGCCATCAACCTACTGAAACATTTTTTAAGTAAAGTACAAGCTCCTCTAGAAGAGATAGAAGCCAACTTTTATTAAGAATGGAGCATATGTTTTATGAATAAGTAGTTAGATTAGTTAGTTAGTCTCTTAATAATTCCCCTGGATCTTGGGAATGAGAGAGTGAGAAAAGAGATTATTTTGTAAATAAATATACTTGATGTAAATTAAGTGAAAATTCTTACTTTTATGAAAAAGTCGAACTCTATCATAACCTTCCATGTTTGTAAACATAATATGTTATCTTTCTAGCTATATTGATGTTTCATTAATTCTATTAATATAAAGAAAGGAAATATCTAAGATTGATTCTCACTAAGTGATAAATAGTGGATGGTTGGTTTAATCCCTCCTTGGGAGGCCTTTAACACTATATGAGAGGGGTTGAGTTACCTCAACTACAATTTTGGTATTAGAACATATGTTAATCTTAGGTTAAGCTCAAGTTTGGCACAAAGGTGATAAGAGGCCAATAGGTTAGGAAGTTTTACTCTTTAATCTGAAGTTTTCTAATAGATATGTCTATTATGGATGTGCAGATGGAGGAAAGAGGATGTGGTCTTGGTGAGGAACAAGATGAAAGCTATTATGACACTGACCATCGAGAAATGGATCAAGGAGGAGAAGATAGGGATGAAGCATCTAGAATGTACCACATGTTTTTGGAGACAAATGATAATTATAAGATGGATAAGAGGTCCGCATCTTCCAACAATGACCTAATGAGATCCTATGAGCCAGTGAAGAATCTTGGTGGGATTGAGTTTTTTTGGAACTATATGTCTATCTGTGGAAGATGTATGGCTTCGATAACTAGAGAAGGTTTTCCGCTTAATGGAGTTATTAGAGGATAACTAGATTGATCAACAATCTATCTACTTAAATGAGATGTGGAGTTATGGTGGCATGGAGTAGAAGATAAGAGGAAAATGTAGTAACTATTTGGAAAGATTTTATGGATGAGTCCCATTTAAAGTATCCTCCTCACACTGAATGATAATATTAAGTGGTTAGAAATTATAATATAGGACAACATGAAAATTGGAGAATATCAGTCATACTTCACAAAATTCGATAATTTTTGTCTGAGATTGGTACTTAATGACACATAAAAGTGCATGAGATTTCAACAAAGATTAGGGCTAGAAATTAGAAAGAACATATCATCACTTGGCCGAAGAGACAAATTTTTTTGAAGAATTTGTGGAGGCTACAAAGATGTATAGAAGAGTCATTTAATGCTGATAAGAAGTTTGAAGATAGAAAAGATATAGAGATTTCAGTAGAGGAGGACAAACCGGTGGTAGATATAGAGGAAGTGGTGTTTTTTCAAGATAGGATGGGGTCTTGGTTGTTTTGGAATATAAGGATCTAGTTCTGTACTTAGTGGATGAAGATTTAATTCCAACAGATGGAATACACCACCTAGGTGGGCACCATCATCTAGGTCTTTAGATTCATCTACATCAGTGACAGACATTAGATAGCTATGTGTGATAACTATGGTATCACACATTCTGGTTATTGTTGGAAGGTTAGTACTCAAGTGTGTTATTACTGTGGACAGATGGGACACATTAAGAGACACTGCCAACAACTATAGCTTATATGAACAAAGTTTACAATCACGATTTTAGACTTCTCAAGGACAAGATCCACTTAGAGGGGAAATTTCTTTAGTAGCCTTTAGATCTAGAGGGGTATCACCTATTACCAATAGTGGACAACATGGCAGAGAGGGAGTTACATGATGCTTTTTCTCAATAACATCGTATGAAAGTTTAGTCTCACCCAGAGTTGTGACATGTGAGATTCTTCTTTTTAAAAAAATTTCAGTTACAATTTTCATAGATCCTAGAATAACACCTTCTTGTATTTAGAGATCAATAGTTAGTGGATTCAATCTGTTAACTCAAGATTTATCTTATGAGTTGTCCCAAATGTCTTTTGAGTCTCAGTGGGTATACCACTCATAACCTCAGACATTAATACCTTCAAATAACTTTAGGTACATATTGCCTGGAGACATACCATGTCTAGTTAGATTGTTGGAAGAAGGAGGCTATCTTTCAACAAGGTGGGTTTTCTTATATCTTTACTGGAGATAGGAAAGTCTTACCCATGTGTCTAGAATCAATTGTCGTAGATGATAAGATTTTGAGAATACAAAGTGAGGCCTTTTTATAACATGTAGTAGATGTAAGGACAAATAATAGGATAGTTAATTTAGAGGATATTCTTGTTGTATGTGAGTTCCCAAATGTTTTTCCGATGATTTACCAGGTTTACCTCCTCAGAGGAATATTGAATTCAAAATACATATTAAACCTGGTAGTCAACCAATAGCATTACCAGATGATAGAATGGAAACTGTACTCAATTATAGGAGTTACTAGTTAAGGGTTTCATTCAATAGTACATCACCTTGGGGGATCTCCAATGTTGTTTGTGAAAAAAAGGATGGAACTATGAAGTTGTGATAGACTATAAACAACTGAATAAGATAAGCATTAAGAACAAATATCTTTTGCCTATGATTGATGATCTATTTGATTAGATGCATGAAGCAACAATTTTTCCCAAAATTTATCTCAAGTCAGGTTACCACTATTTGGGGATAAAGGCATCATATGCACCTAAGTTAGCCTTTAGAAAAAGCTATGGGCAGTATGAATTTTTAGTTATGTGTTTTGGATTAACTAGTTCCATTTTAGCTTTTACAGAAACGATGAATAGAGTTTTTAGATCATATCTGTACCAATTTTAGTAGCATTTATAGATGATATTCTTATATATTCCAAAAATATAGAACACCATGAGAAACATTTAAGGATAGCTCTACAATTGCTAAGAAAACATCAACTTTATGCTAAGCTCAACAAATGTGAGTTTTGGTTATCATTTTTTCTTTCTTTCTTGGACATGTCATATTAGGAGGAGTCAGTGTAGACCCTAAGAAAGTAGAACATATTTTATAGTTGGGAGAATCCTACAACTCCTACTGAAACTAGAAGTTTTCTTATATTAGATGGATATTTTAGAAGGTTCATAAAGGACTTCAGTGTTCTATAAGCACCTCTTACACATTTAATTAGAAAGGATGTACCTTTTGTTTGGTCTGATGATTGTCAGAAAAGCTTGCAAACATTAAAGCAAAGATTAATTTCTTCACCTATTTTGATCCTACCAGAAGTAGATAAATGCTATGTAGTCTAGGAGAGATTTAGGATGCATTATTATATAATAAAGAAAAGTGGTAACTTATGCTTCTAAGAAACTTAAGAACAATTGAAGAGAACTATCATACACATGATCCCGAAGTTGGTAGCCTTAGTGCATGCCCTAAAAACATGACATCATTATATCTATGGTGAGTCATGTTAGGTTTTCACTGACCATCAATGTCTAAAGTATATTTTCACATAAAAGGATCTTAACCTAATACAATAGAGGTGGATGGAGCTTATAAAGGACTATGATGTTACCATTGACTATCACCTAGAAAGGCCAATGTTGTGGCAGATGCTCTGAGTAGGAAATCGACACAACCTATAAATATGTTTTCTATGACATGCAATAAAAAGACTTACTAGTCAAAATAAGAGATATGAACTTAGATTTAAGTGTAATAGAGCAAGGTAGATTGATTGAATAGATGCAAGTTAGACCTACATTTTATGATCAGATTAAAGAGTGTCTACAATGAGACAATGATATATAGCAAATTATGCTGAGATGATAGAAAGGTAAGAGAAAAAAAGTACATATTTAGATGATGGTATGTTGTATAAGAATGATAGATTATGTGTGCCAAATGACATTGATGTGAATAATTAATTCTAAAGGAAGCTCATAATTTCATATATGCAATGCATCCATGCAATTCCTAGATGTACAACAAACTCAAGGAACTATATTGGTGGTCATGTATGAAGAGAGATGTAGCTAAGTATGTAGCCAAGTGTGTTGTATGCCAACAAGTCAAGGCTGAATACTAGAAGCCAACAAGTACCCTAAAACCACTCTCTATTCCTGTGTGAAAGTGGGAACATATCACTATGGATTTGTAGTTGGCTTACATAGAACATCATGAGGTTTTGACTCTATATGGGTGCTTATGGATAGCTTGACTTTGTCTTCCCATTCTCTTTCGGTAAAGTCAACTTGGGATGCACCCAATTTAGCCAAAGTCTATATAGATGAGATAGCTAGGATGCATGGAATACCTACTCCTATCATATCTGATAGAGACCCCAAATTCACATCTTTATTCTGGAATCACTTACATTGTTTCTTGGGAACATGATCAAGTTTTAGCATAACTTTTCATCCTTAGACATATGAATAGTTAGAGCAAACAATGTAGACTTTAGAAGACATGCTGAGGCAAGTGTTTTGCAGTTTAATTGCAGTTGGGATGACAAATAATAGTTATCATTCCAATTTGGGTATGGAACCCTTGAAGATTTGTATTGGAGAAAGTGTATAACTCTGAACTTGGTGTGAAGTTGGTGAGAGGAAGATCCTAGGTGTAGAGCCGATAGAGGAGACAATAAAAAAGATATCTGTGATCAGGCAATAGTTGAAAGATGCACAAGATAGACACAAAAGTTATGCAAAGAATAAGCATAGGCCAATCCTGTTTGAGATTAGGGATGAGATTAACTTGAGATTGTCACCATGGAAAGGTGTATCCAGGTTTGGAAAGAGAGGAAAATTTACTCCTAGATACGTGGGTGTCTATTCAATTGTTCAGAGAGTTGGACTAGTTGCATACAAACTTGAGCTGCCTCCTAAGCTAGACAACTTACATGATGTGTTCATGTATCCATCTTGGACAAGTGTCATTACAGGTACAAAGAAGATCATGGACCCATAACCAATAAATTTAAGAGATGATGTTTCCTATATAGAAGGACCTATAGACATTCTAAATTGTAGGTTTTGAAAGATTAAAAAGAGGGAGATACCTCTAGTAAAATTCCTATGGAGAAATCATGAAGTAGAATAAGCTATATGGGAGTTAGAACAAAAAATGCCTAACACATATCCCTTTATTTAATAGGAATTTAGGGATGAAGTTTTTATTAGAGGGAGAGATTGTTACAATCCATATCATGCTTAACTTGTAATCATAAGTTAAAAAGAAAACCATGTGTTAATTAATCTTGCTATTCTCTTAATTATTTTAGTTTGATATTTTATATGAATTTGTAACACAGAAATATAGAACATTTATGAATGCATAGAAACAAGAATAAAACAAAACAAAGTTGAAATGAATAAGTTACATCCTTTAATATTCAACATGATTTCCATCAGTTGACAAGCAAAGGATCTGGATCGTAGGTTTAATACCGAAGGCAACAACCAATGGATCGTCACCTAAAGGTTTCACCAACCGAAGGATGGGATGGAAATGGACAATTGGAGGATGGAGTGGAGAGTGTCTACTAAAGGTTTGACTATAGAACGTCAACTAAAAGAATAACACATCGATGGTTTTAGAAACCCCATGCCACTCTGACAACCATCAATCAAACAGATGATGGTTGCCATGACAACCAAAGGTTTTCTAGATCGAAGGCTAGTACCTACCAAAGATCAAGAAACCGATGGTTGCATAGACCATTAGTAGAGCCTACCAATTACTTGTCTACCATAGGAAGAGATCAAAGGAGTACCAACTAAAGGCTTATCTTCTGATGGTTTGGCTGTGCTACCACTGAGCTCAACCAATCACTAAAACTTAGATTTCTGTATATATCAGATGACAGTGATGGAGTGGGATTCATTAGCTTTGTTTTATTTTATTTTCTCTCCTAAACACTTTAAGCTGCAATAAGTGAAGTACAAAGGCAAAGTCTAGGGCAACGAAGAGGAAGAATATGTCTAGCAAAAAAAACCCAATGATTTCCTCTTAAATTAAGCTTGGTAAGTAGAGTTCGACCTTAGATATTCTTCTTCTCATTGTTTATTCAATCGTAAAGGCACCTAATCCATAAATTGAATATCATCTATATTCTTTATTCTTTGTCTTCTACCCCCAACCAACTTCTTTAGGGTCTATTTTTTCTTCTTCAAGCAGATAGTTTTGAAGGTGACCTTGAGGTATGGAGCTCAAATCAAGATCAGTGAATTAGTATGTGTACAAGTGAGAAAAAAATCACCTTATAGCCTTGATTTTCAATATATAAGTTTGAAACAATGATGTTTTTATGCTGATTCTTACTCAATAATGGTTATTGTGAAAATCATTGTGTATGCATAGTAGTTTTCAGTAGAACAAGGATATTTTTGGTATATTATTAGAGAGTCTAATTATTTAGTTGATTAATTTATTTGAGTCTAGTTATATATGGTCCCAAATGTGTCTTGGCCCATTAGGATTTAGTCTAAAGTCTATACACTTCCCCCTTCTCCTATATATAGGATGAGGATTCCTCTTACCAAATAGATCGAATAGCTTTATTTTTATTATGTTGTATGGTATCAGAGCATAGATCCTATGCCTAACCCTAAAGAGAAAAGAAGAGTGCCTCTACCTGTGGGTGGCCTGCATCTCTTGTTGGCTTGGTCGCTGGCCATGCATCATCCCGTCCTCCATGATCAACTTCTCTCTTCTTCTTCTTCTTCTTCTATAAAAATCCAAGATTTTTACTTGAGGGGGAGTATTTTGGGGGATGAGTGTTTTATTGTAATCTTGAGGGGGGGATTATTGTAAGGGTTTGGTTTATCTTTTTATTCTGTTTCTTTGTTTTTAGTTTGTTTGTCTATTTGCAAGTTGACTTGGGATTCTTACAAGCTTCAGCTTGAGGGGGAGTATTAAAGAGTCTGGTTAATTTATTTAATTAAGTTATTCGAGTCTAATTGTATATGGTCCCAAATGTGTCTTGGCCCATTAAGGTTTAGTCTAAAATAAGTATGCTTCCCCCTTCTCCTATATAAAGGAGGGGGATTCCTCTTATCAAATAGATTCAATAGCTTTCTTTTGATTATGTTATAAGGTATCAAAGCATATATCCTAAGCCTAACCCTAGAGATAAAAGAAGAGTGCCTCTGCCAATGGGAAACCTCCATCTCTTCTTGGCTTGGTCGCCTGACATGCATCATCCCGACTTCCATGGTCAACTTCTCTCTTCTTCTTCTATAAAATACAACCTTTTTACTTGCCAATGCTCTCCATCATGACCATCACTACCATTATTTCTTCCCTGATAATTTATTTGTTGTTGTCCCCAAGCTGCTCCTCAGTCTCATCCCCATCTAGTAATCTTTTGACTTGGCTTGCCACATGCCGCAAACTTTTTCCTCTAGCCAATTCTTAGAGACACTTCTAGATGCATGACTTCCCACTGTCATTCCTATATGGGACGATTTGTTCCCTCTTTCGAGTTTGTATGCCTGTGGCTATCCAACTTCGTGCGTGCGTTCCTTGGTCATGATGGATCGTGGATGATTGGACAACTTGGTCCTGCACCTAATCTGTCCATGCAGGGTTCTTCACACTGTAACTGAAGAACTAGCCTTCAAGTCTCATAGAGAACTCGACTCTATGAAAGTAGAAAGTTGATTTGCCATGGAGAGGGAGAACTATCTGATTCCAAATATACCATACACGACTGGACTCTTAATCAGAATGGCTGCCCAAGGCATGATAAGGGTTTGCTGCTTTCTACATCAATATGCTAGCCTCTCCATGTTCTATAAATAGAAGGCTCTCTTGTTTGCCTAACACTTCTCTTCCAGATTTTAGTCGCATCCCCAATATCATGTTTCCTTTTTAGTGCATCATGTGGTGCATCTTTTTATCCATCATGCAACTCACACAAGATAAGATAAATGAATTAATCATAAACGAACAAGTCCAGTACCGTAGTGAGCGTGCTCATTTTTTGTTTCAAAATTCCAAGTGCTAACTGGTCTATGTTCTTTGCTGGTGCATGACATATATAAATTTACCTAATACATCGTGTTGTTTCATCCATTAATGATAAAAGATGATGACCTTTGTGATAAGAAAATATAAAAGGAGTGTGTGCATTTGTAAAAGAAAAATAAGGAGAAGATTTTTTTTATAATAAAAAGGAGAAAAGAATTGATTTTTCTCTCCCATGGATGACTTAATTGTTGTGCTTCTCCATTGTGAGTTCATTTCTTCTTGCATTCACCCCAATCACTCTCTTCTCCTCCATGGATAGTGTGAGGAGAAGAAATAGAGGAGAGATGACATGGCAGATAGGAAGATTATGCTCTAATGTTCTATATATTTTTGTGGATTGTTATGCACTTTTTAAAGAGTTTGTGGACTCCTACTATTGAGATTTGTATCTAAAAAGTCTTTTGCTGATTATATGCTTCTTGGAGAACTTACTATCTAGAGCTTCATGTCTACTTCTTGCCTTTTCAAGCTGATGGTCTTCTATCTGGCTATGTCGAATCTACTTTGTACCTTTTATCTATGCTCTATTCACACATTGACATTATCCATGTTTTGCACATGTTGAATCTTTACTTGTCTGTGCATTGCGCATATTGACTTTCTATTTCTATGTGCCAAGACTTTTTGTCTTGTCCATGCCTTGTGCATGTTGACTTTTTTCTTGTCTATACTTTCTTTTTACACTGACTACTACTGTGATGGCGAACCAACACTCTCTAGCCTTTTCTACTATGAACCAACACTCTCTAGACTATGGAAATAATGACTGTGATGAAGACTCTGATGCCTTCCTGCTATTTACTACTTCTCTAGATGCCACATCCTTTTGATCAGGAAGCTTCTGCTACCTGTATGTGACCTGCACCGATAACTTGGAACATGCTTTCAGACTCATACTCATCTTGCTAGCATATCTTCTTTAGATTATCAACTTGAGGGGGGGTATTTGAGGGATGAGTATTTTATTGTAATATTGAGGGGGAGAAATCCTTGTAAGGGCTTGATTTACCTTTCTATTCTGTTTCTCTCTTTTAGTCTGTCTATCTATTTGTAAGCTGACTTCAGATTCTCCCAAGCTTCAACTTTAGGGGGAGTACTAGAGATTCTGGTTAATTTAGTTAATTAAGTTATTTGAGTTTTATTGTATATGGGCCCAAATATGTCTTGGCCCATTAGAGTTTAGTCTAAAGTCTATACGCTTCCCCCTTCTCCTATATAAAGGAGGGGGATTCCTTTCATCAAATAGATTTCTTTTTATTATGTTATATATATTATTCATTATGATGTTAATACGTGCAATTATTGCATGAGCTGCCTTACTACAAATCAA
The DNA here is from genome assembly GCA_963693085.1 of Alisma plantago-aquatica. NCBI lineage: Eukaryota > Viridiplantae > Streptophyta > Magnoliopsida > Alismatales > Alismataceae > Alisma > Alisma plantago-aquatica. Next base: position 1,117,031,884 of record OY856412.1, read on the forward strand.
ATGAAATGGTAGATTTAGAGGGACTAGAACCCCATGTTTTCCCTAATTCTAGGTCTAAATAATTGAACTATTCTTTAAGGGAATCCTAATAGTTGCTATTTTCCATGATTATGGTGATTATTTACCTAATGCTCTCGTATCAAATATAGGGCAATATTAAAAATGTTAAAGTAGTTATTTGGACAAATTAAATATCATCAGATAATGTATGCCCTAAACAGTATCGAACCTTCACAGGAGGCCTACCTTATAGGGATGAAATGTGCTTCAGACTGGAAGATAAGTCCAGATTGAGATAGCCAGATTGCATCTCATCAGGGCGTGGGGTTATAGGACAGTGAAGGCAAACTCCTTATTATAGTGCGATACCTAAGTAACTGGAGATGTTGGTGGTACCCGTGATGTTGGTCAGTCGATTGGCCCTTGTGGAACCACTAATGCAGATTAAGAGAATGTGCTTTGACTCTCCACATGAGTACCCATGTTTAAAAGATAATTCTAGATATCCACTCTCTTCCATTAGCCACTGAGGCTAGAGATGGTGAGGCCCGTTGCAAATAAGGTAGCTAGAGATTTTATACTTAGAATCCCGAGCATTCTTCCAAGTCTTATACAGTGGGATTGTAGCTATCTATGATGCTTTCACATGTTGTCGTACACCTCAAGTTAGTCTAGGGAATATAACTAATGGACTAAATATCTTAATGTATAGTTAGTGATTTTACTTTGAACAATTGTCATCAATACTCATATGATGTTTGAATGATAAAGTAGATTCAATTACATAGCTAACCTGCTTGTATCCTAAACAATAAATATTTCTCAACTGATTTATCATGGTTACCTATTGATTTTGTATGCACTGAGCCAGTGGATCATCAAACTACTAAAACATTTTTTAGGTAAATGACCAACTACTCTAGAATAGATAGAAGCCAACTTTTATCAAGAATAGAGTAGAGGTTTACTGAAGAAGTAGTTAGATTAGTTATTCGGTCCCTTAATCCTTCCTATGGATCCCACGAATGAGAAAATGAGAAAGAAAACGGTTTGTAAATAAATGCACTTGATGTAAATTAAGTGAATATTCTTCCTTTTATGTAGAAGTCAATCTCTATTGTCAAATTTCATGTTTGTAAACACAATCTGTTATCTTTCTAGTTATCATGACGTTTCATTAGTTCTATTAATATAAATAAAAGAAAAATCTAAGGCTAATTCTCAGTAAGTGATTAAATGTGGATAATTAGTTAATCCCTCCTTGGCGGGCCTAAACACCAGATTATAGGGTTCAGGCACGTCAAATACCTAATTAACTTGAGTACTTGGGGTCCAACTGGATCACCTCCTATCAATTTGCACTTAAAAAGAGCCTTAGAAAATCATGCCTCTCTTACCTTAGCTGTTCTTGATACATGTCATGAGTGTATTTATACCTATTTTTACATACTACTTGCTTTTTAGATTATGTTGTGTTTCTATTTCCTAATTATAGCTTCATATTGACTCAAATGCAATTATCTTTCCTAGTATGAACTTTAATGCAATTAAATATATATTTTATGCAAAACTATCCAAAATTGTACGACAATGCCCAGATGGACGATCAAGGCCCGTATGCTTTCAATTTTTTCACCTTCCAACCACCTAGTCAAGCGATCTTCTCTGCCATTTTTCTGACTCGAGCCACTCTCTACTCATAATCTTCTAGATTCTTTTGTTCTGGCGTGTACTCCCAACATCCAGTCCATTCCGATTCACCCCAAGCTAGTCCACCAAAGAACTATAAGCGAGGTCCAAATTGAATATGGCTACTCCATCATTCACCCTAAGGTAAGAAAATAAGTAGAACAATACTTTATGGTCCAACTAAGTAAACTTTGTGGTCCCCTTTACACCAATCACAATCAAGTGACCCTAATCCTTAGGGGTCGCATAGACACACTTGGATATCTCCCAATTAGGACTTGTTCCTCTAGTCTCTAGACCCCAAAACCTACGATGAACTAATTTCATATCAATAATACTCATGATTTGTCCCTGCAAATAGAAGTAAGCACAAGTCAGGGCTATTTGGGGGAAAATTTTGATAAGTCCCCTGGGTATGAAAAATTAGACCAAAGGGTGAGAAAGACATGGCATGAATATGATTCCCCAATCTCTCCTCTATTCGACTTGAGACCTTATTTGGGGTTCAATTATTTTATTTATCTCTCCTCTATTCATCTTGAGACCTTTATTTGGTTGTCGTTACATTAAGAACATGTTTTCTTTTGGGCTCATTGACCTATTTTATTCATGCCATATTTGTAGACAAAATTCAAAAAAGAGGAGTATTTATGAAAGGGGTTCCACTATATTATCTTGTAAAACATGCAGAAAAATATGGGAATATCGGGCTAGTCTGATTATTTAGCAACTATATTGGAGAGTTTAGATAAAATCCATGGGTTACTTGCTCGTATTTCCTTCTCACAGATAATTTATCATTATCTTTGATGAGAAGCATTATTTATTGGAAATAGTAGCCACTTTTATCTCAGTCCAATTATTAATATTCTCTTCCATAATATCTTGATTGGGGCTTTCCAGGAATGATTGATATGAAGTCCCTATGTATTAAGGATAACACATGCATGGTTTGTAACCCCGACCTTTTGGGCACCCCTAATGTCTCTTAATGCATCTATATAATGGGTGAAGCATAGGGCTGGGTAAAACCAACTTCTTCTAATGACCAGACACAAGACCAAGCATCCATATTCCCTCTACCTCGACACCGCCAATGGCATAAACAAATACCAACATCAATGACAGATTTCAGTGATCAAGCGACGACCCTTCATCAACCAACGAGACTCCACCAGATCAAGATCTACTCCTCTACTACTCCCAAGACACTTGTGTCCCTTGGAAATTCCAATTTATGCACCTGACACATCAATGGGGGATGCCAATAGTACATCTAGATCCACTGATCAATTGGTTGTATGATCATCAATCCATCACCCTAGCAATAAGGCATTGGCTAGACGTAGGTTGTGGGGAATGGGGTGCATGACCCCGAGCACCCTCACCACCACCAAAGAAAGATTATGGCAACTGGTGGCCAAGGAAGCGCTCGGATCAATATGTCACCAACAAGAGAAGAACCCACTCTTAGGGTTCTATTGTGTGCTCTTGGACGAACAACACCATCCAACCCCTCCATCTCCACCTATACCTCCACTGCCCTCAATATCAAATCCCCTCCATCTCTAACTTCTATCTCCCTGAGGACGGACATAATTTTAAAAGATTGGGAGTGGAGGGTTGGTGGTACGTCATCTCTACCACCTCAACTCTAACATTTCCCTTTTTCATCCTCAAATACTTCTTTCTTCTTCTTCTCCATCTTTTATTTGCATCTGTCTTGTTTTCCATTTTCTTTTTAATTTTTGGTGTGATTTGTGGCCTTTACCTAGCCGGTCACTTTGTGTATGCTAAAAATGGAAATATATGAATGCACTGTTCCCTTTCTTTTTCTCAATATAACCAATGCAAAAGGAAGTTTTAAGGAATTAACATGTCTTAAATAGTTCTGGGACCTGATGACAACAACTAAGCATTCTTTCCCCTTGGAAGAGACGATAAGAAGATGGAATCCGAAAGGTCAAGCCACATGTGCCACCAACATGACTTGAAAAAATATTCATCAACACTTATTTAGCCTACATCAACTGACTTAACTGATATAATATGATGACTTGACTCCCATGCAATGATAAAATGGATAAGCACAAGTCAACCTCTTTCTCTCATTCCTCTTGCATCATCTCTTACCTCTTTATTATCCATAAGAAAAAAAAAAGAAATTTTCACCATATGCCAAACCCTAAGTCAGGGTGGCACCCCTTTCATAAATACTCCTCCTTTTCAACTTTTATCTACATATATCGGATGAATAAAAGAGGCCAATGAACCCAAAAGAAAACACATGGTCAATGTAACCACAACTAAATAAAAGGTCTCAAGATGAATACATGAGAGACAAATAAAATAACTGAACCCCAAATAAGGTCTCAAGTCAAATAGAGGAGAGACCAGGGAATCAGATTCGTGCCATGTATTTCTCACCCTTTCATCCAATTTTTCATACCCATGGGACTTATCAAAATTTTACCCCAAATAACCAAATAGCCCCGACTTGTGCTTACTTCTATTTGCATGGACAAATTGAGAGTATTATTGATATGAAATTAGTTCGTCGTAGTTTCTGGGGTCTAGTGACTAGAGGAACAAGCCCCAGTTGGGGATATCCAAGTGTGGCTATGTGACCCCTAAGGATTAGGGTATCTTGATTGTGATTGGTGGAAAGGGGACCATGGAGTTTACTTAGTTGGGAGAAGAAGGCTTGGATCCTAATATCAATTATTGATTTCCTTTTTATTTTTCTTTACTTAGGATGAGAAAAGGATTAAGTCTGGGGTAGTTTGATCAGTATATTTATAGCCATTTTTACACACTGTTTTACTTACTTTTTAGGAGTTGTTGTGTTTCTATTTCCTAATTTTAGCTGCATATTCACTCAAATGTAATTATCTTTCCTTTTCTGAACTTCAATGCATTTATATATATATTTTATGCAGAACCAACCAAAATTTTACGACAATACCCAAATGGATGATAAAGTGCTCACGATGCTATGCCACAAGGGAAAGAATGCCCTGAAGCTTTCCATTTGTTCACCTTCCAATGCCTAGTCAAGCGACCGAGTCTTCCATTCTCCTCACTCCATCCACTCTCTACCCGAAATCTTCCATATTCTTATGTTCTGACTTGCGTTCCCATCATCCAGTCCATTCTGGTTAACCCCATGTTGGTCTACCAGAGAACTGGATGCAAAGTCCAAATTGGGTAACCCACATAAGTCTCCTATTGGACCAAGTACGTGCCATGCAATTAGATGCCTTTGAACACAAACTTTCGGATTTAGGGTTTTGGCAGTGAGGAATGCATCTATGAAAGGGAACCCTTATCATCCATTCTAAATGGACTCTGATTGGTGATTAGAAGATACATTTCACATCACACCCTAGAGGGGAGTGAGGAGCGGTGGCCACAACGGAGAGATTGGTCTTCCTTCACCAGGCATCATGGCCCTACCCATTGTTCGTTCTATATTTATGCTTTTGTCCCTCACCATGAGCGAATAGACATTTATGCTGGGGCATGGGGACTAGCCCCATCTACCTATATTTTATTCTAGCTTGTATCTAAACTCTCCAATATAGTTTCTATATAAAGTATCGTTCTGCTTATTTCCTTGCCTTGCAAATTGATGACTTGCTTTGCATATACATTATAACCATGGATATGTAGGTTACTGTGAGCATGATTAGAACACCATAATGATCTTATTATCCCCCTGAGGTGTCAAGAAGGGTTAGTGAGGTTATTGGGCTACAATCTGCTACGTGATGAGGATGGTCAATCGTAAGTGATGGAGTCCAGGCTGAACTAGGAACTTGGGTGCTGAGGATGGTCGGTTCTAAGGAATTTAAGCCAAGTGACGACCTATATCCTGTGAGAGTGCAATAGCTAAACCTCTATTTAGTAATTTCCATTGAAGAGTTAGATATTGTTAGGATAATTACACAGGCACTGGTAGCAAAACTCATTCCCTAGTTCTCTTTATTATCTGTTATTTACTTCCTTAATATTTGTTGATTTTGACAACAATTTTAGTTTAATCAATCTTTTAGCTACTCAGTGATTAATATTACTCTTAAGAATTATGAATCTATATAACTACTTAAAAAGGTTGTCCTTTGAGGTCGATCCTAAAGTATATTGCAATAAGGCTTCTGCTCATGTGAAGTGGGGAATTAGTGCACTTCTTTTGGTTAAACCTAGGAGTTATTCTTTTGGATTTTTCTTGGCATGACATTTGGAGCCCCATAAACATGTTCCTAAGATATTTTATCATCTAATAAAATCCATGTTATCATGCTACTTCTGAAGCTCATGATTCATGGAGCACAACATCATGCATTTTATGTTCATACAGTCATCAAAATGCTTCTTATAAGCATCCCTTTCCGCTCTAATGCATTAGGAGTTGGTTCATTAGGAATTGGCTATTTAGTTTCTCTTTCTAAAGGATGGAACATAATGAAAATGGATTTTGGGTTGTGTTCACCAATGATCTACATGGAAGATATTTTGCACAAATCAATAAATTGATTTGAAAATTTATCTGTTTGACTAAATTAATTAGGTCTTTAATGAATTACGCTCCCACTATTTTATCCAAATTAATAACCCTCACTATTAATTTAGAAGATTACATCAAGCTATCTTTTAGTGAGACAAGATCCAAAATAATCAAGTCATTGATAAGCAAAAGTCGACACCATAATTCACTAAGGTAGTTAAAAATTACCAATTGCATCGTATGAAATTCTTAGTTAGATGGTTGCACAACTTTGTGTCACTAATCCATCATATGAATTATATGACTCTTTATGCTTATGGGTTCTTAATCCCAATAAGATCTCCTTGTAAAGTCCAACCCAAGGCTAATACAATGAGTATGCATCCTACTTAACAGACCCGCATACTTATTATCACACTTCCCTGAGGTAGACAATGCACCATGCTTGGCGTTCCCACACTTAGTTGAACACGATATTCATGTGTCTCACTCTTGGAAGGCATCTTCAACATTGATATAATATTGAGGGATATGCATATATATACATATCCAATAACCATTACATACACATTATATACATGCCATATTTTATAACATTCACCCCAATTGATAAACATGATTTGGCTTTTATTACAACAACTTGAGCCAACAAGTGTTGTAGTAAAACAACTAAGAGATTCACCTCTAAATGTTATTTAATGCTTCATTTTTCAGGGTTCTAATCATCCATTCAAACAAGATGTTTAGGTGACCAGAAGTCCCTAATAGCCCGATCAGACAAGTTGATCGGCTGATCAGAAGTCCTTGATTTGGGCAGATCTTGTGTTCTTGTTGAACTATTATCTCATATTAATCATAAATGGTCCAAGGACCATTCTGTTTGGTGTAGGCTTCTGATCATCTTCTCCTATTCACCGTGGTCCAACAATGATGTTTTCACATCATCCTATTCTAATTGCATAATTAAAATTTACAAGGAGAATGAATAGAGAGAGGCATGTCATGTAAGCCATATACATGCTGCATAACTTTTTATCAAAATCAAAATGGAAATATTACATGTTTAAGATCACACTATGCCAATTTAATTTCCATATCCACATCCATCAAACAAAAAAATTTCCAAGGCATTGCATTAACCTATGTAATATATATACATATCATATCATACATGATATTAGGTAATTTTCATGGATACAAGTTTGTACAATATTGTTCCAACAAATCATTTATGGTAGAAAACCCAAAATAGAATTAGAAGTGTACAATGTCATCTCTAATACCATTGTTGGGTTTTGGGGAAGGGGGTGTAGAGGAAAATAATTCTTCCCTTTCCAACCAAGCCATTGGATGAATTATAGATATAAATTGCCAGTGAATAAAATAGATAAGAGGGGATAAAGGTGATGCCTTTGTGTACACAACTAGTCCAACAAGTATAAATGTCTTATGTCAGTGATGAACTCAAACACTCAGATCTAGACCTAGAACAACCACCAAGGAATTCAAATAGATCATCAATAGATCCGGATCGTCCACCAAGTAGGAACTTGTTGTTGTCTTATAGAACATATACTTCACGCCTTCACATGTATGACTTGGCCTATACTTCATCCATGTAGATGAGGGAGAATGTGGTCCACCATCTTGGCAACCAAGTCAAAGCAGAACGAGAGGTATTGACATGCTACTTGTCTCAGAACTCCCTTTTTTCTCCTATCTTAGGCATCAATCTTAGGGTGACTTCCTCTCTCTAAAAAGGAAGTTTAACAACCAACATGTCTCACAAGTTGTCTCAAAATATGTCTCTCATCTTTTGGTATGTGTCTCTTTCATAGAAGAGAGTCATGGACTTGGAAAAACTAAATTCTCATCCTTTTTCTAATGGCAATCTAAAAAATAGTTTAATCCTAAAATTCTAACTGGATTTGAGATCGCTCGATCTTATTTGTAGATCGCCCTATCTCAGTCCCTAATTGCCCAATTTCGATAGCATATTGACCAATCACAAGAGTTTATATCTAGATCTAAAATATGAAGCTTTCCCTATTAAACTTTGATTACTTGATCTCAAAAGTAGATCGCTTGATATCAAAAGTCTAGTGAGAAACCCAGTCAATCAACTGACAATCAGATAATTGACAATCAAATGATCTATTGACCCAATCATCTGATAGGACGATCATGCATTTTGGTTTCCTGATTAGAGCATCCAACACATTTATGATTTTGAACCATTCTAATCATATGTTTGATTGCAAAATTCAATTTCCTTATGCATCCTTATGAATGTTACCCGGTAGGTTCCTAATTACGTTAGTTGTGATGTTCAAAACAACACAAGAAAATATTGGTGTCTAGACACACATCATTGCCACCCAAGTTAAAGGAATGATCAAGAGAAAAACTACAACCTATAAAAGTGATCAATGTTGCCATGACTATATAATCCCTTTTTCACATATATCCAGATTTAAACAACAACATGGAATGTCATCCTTTTAACACTCAATCTCGTTCCTTGAACTAGAGAAAACTATTTGAGATAATGTGATCTCATTGTCATATATTTTCTCACATGAGCATGGCCATGCATTTCATAGTCTCTCTTATCAAGTGCAAATGGATATCACTAAAAAATATAGATAAATTCCACTACGTCACTCACATTGTGCCCCATGTGTCATAATGTACCCAGTCCCCATGAAAGTTGTATTTCAGAGCACGCTGGACTAGTGTTAAAGTACATAGAACAACATGTGCTACTTCAATGATTTCAGGTCTACGGATCACCATCACCACTATAACATTAAGATACAACTCTGATATATCATTACATGACTTTTATGTGTTGATCTCAAGGTGGGTCTATCCAATACAACTTGTTCTCTAACAAGTACCCATGTATCTAAGTTGATATCAATATCATGACTAAATATACAGTCTTCACTCACCATACATCCTAGTCTTGTGTATTATTTTTGTCCTATACTATCCACAATAATCACCAACTAGTGACATAATTAGAATGCATACTCTTATTATACATATGATCTCAATTTTAGATCGTTAACCTAAACCATGTGTCGCCTAGTGAAACATTCTTAGGTAATTATGAAGTCTATTCATTATCTCAATAATGATATAACACAATAAGTGGAATTATCAAATCAAGTATAAATAATTTCTTTTACAATCATCACATGATGGCTCTCAGGGCATATAACCAACATTTACTTCTCCATCCCAAGATTTGAAGGAAATAGGTTGCTAATTGTTGCAATTGAATTGTTCTTTCAAAAGATTCATTGCCTCTTATCGACAAAGAAATAATTATGTATTAAATCTCTTATGGATTGTGTGGGTTGCCTCATTGATTGGTTCAACGACTGCTCTAATACATTTCACTTCCATATATAGGCACCATACTCCAATCATAAGGCATTTGGTGCTTTAGTGTTTGATGTCATTCAGTTTCCTTGAAATGCCACTCTATACCATCAACCCATTTCCTAATATTGTGATGTGCCACACATATTTGCATTTCAAAATGTCATGCCAAGGTACATTCATTTTAGATAAGAATTCCCATGTCACCTTCACTTGTAGTGTCTCATTGAATTCTATCACCAATATATCACTAACCCACCTCCCTCTTATTGAACATTACATTCTCTTACGCCGCCTTACAAAGAGATCGACCATCAAGGTTGCCTTTCAATACAAACTTCCTTACTATTCGACATGTATCATTACACATATCTCTGGGAAGCTTGATACTTTTATCATATATAATGACAAGTATGTTAAGGTAGCCTTTGCAATCATGACTCGACCTGCCATTGATAGATTGTGTTCCACCCATGTTGAGAGCCCCTCCCTCATGTGAGTTGTGATGGATTCATATATCCTCTTCTCCACTCTTCCATGGATGATTGGTATGCTTAGGTACATACCCAAATTTATCGTGCTTGTATTCATCGCAACCTTGTTGACCCTCCTTTGGATGTGAATTGGCATGTTGTCTAACAAATGGATGATATACTTCTCCTTGGGTAGATATTGCCTAGAGGTTTTACTGAATCTCTTAAGATACTTGGTCATAATCCAAGCTTTCTTCAAATATGCATCCCCAAAGAAAATAGTGTCACTAGTGAAGCTAAGATAATAAATTTGACTGGTCCCTCTATCCATTGATATATGTTTCCACTTCCCCTCCATGACCATGTGATCTATGTCATGGCACAATATATTGAAGCTAAGACAAAAAGTATGATGAGACTGGGTCTCCCTACCTCACTCCATGATTAGGTTTCAATAAGATCATTCTAAGTGACCTTTGTGTCACAATTTCTTAAAAGCTACATAATCACACTAATCAGGTTGCAAGGGATGCCTGTGTTGTACAAGCTTTGTTTGAATGACTAACTCAAAATATCACATGATTTTGATAGGTTTACTATCATTGCCACTAAATTTTCACCTCCTTTCTTTATTCGCATTATGTGTATCACCTCTTGCAACAATATGATATGAAAAATTATTTTTCATCTATTAATGGAGCTAGGTTGATACAAAGAGATCCACTTTGGAGAATGTGTTATGAGTCATTCCATAATGACCTTTGAGTTGCGTGTAGAACTAACATTTTTCATAGAAATTGGTTTTGATTGGTTGCAGGGGGTATGATTTCTTACTTTAGGGATTAAAATCATCATTGATTGTTCCATATTCCTTGGCAATACTCGAGTTGAGAACACATTAATGATATGTCTTTAACCATTACCCTACCTTTGAGATGATTACTTTTTAAAATTCAATATTTTCTAGACTAGGTTCCTTCATTGCAAGCCCACCTTCATTAGAGAAGTGTATATCTCTTATTTAGTGGTTGCCATTGATAGCCATTGAATTTATCCACCATTGATTTGGCAAAGGTCCCCATGTAATCCTTACTGGATTGAGTCCTCTGCAAGGGCTTCCTTAATGTGAATAGTTTCTAGATGTGATTATGGATAACATGCTTTACCCTATCAGAATAATCTATTCATTCTACTAATCCATTCATCTTTTATTAACTGTATTCTTTATTTTTGTTGACCTAAAAATGATCTAAATTTTTTTGATATTTGTGTTATCATGCTTCATCCAATCATACATCAATATTCATCTCCACTTAATATTCTCAATCCCACAAAATATTTTGTGATTTAAATACAACTCCCAAAGAATGCAATCAACATACAAGGTGTACCCCTAAACCAATATTTGCTCCAGCTCATGGATTCTTCTTACATCTTTATCTTTTTCTTTGTACTTATGCTTCCTTATTACTGTGTCCTAGACCTTTACCTTAGACATGAAATGATATGTTTTCTCTTCATATCTATCTTTGAATATCTAGATGTTTTCCTAGGACTTCTCAAATCATGTAGTTCTTTCCATGCTTCTTTGGTGTAGGAGATATTAGACCACCTCTAAATGTGTATCTAAAGCTTTCCATGGAAGTATCTCCACCATTTTCATGGAAAATATATCTACCCATTTATTATTTCCACGACTCTATAAAGTTCTAGCTTCATGGTGCCCCCTTTTAAAGTATTTTTTTGGCCATTCGATATGAGGTCTTGTAATTCAACCTCTATATTACCTCTACACGGTTGAATTACTTCACACCCACTCTTTCATCAACACTTAAAGTAGTGCTGAAATTTCCTGACCATCTCCACAAAGTGATTATCATATATTTCATCCTCCAAAATTTCTTCAAAAATATCTTCTCCTACCTAGATGAGATCTTCCATAAACAAAACTCACATAAAAATTGTTATTCATGAGGCAATGGACATATTGCTTGTGGATATCGATAATCTTGATTGCAATCTCATTTTCCTTCTACATAACTTATATCTCGCCCACATTAACAATGAACTCCAAATTATGAAATCATGTGAATCCCATTTTCAAGATAACTTATGTATTTGATCAACCCATCATTCCTTTTTTCAGTACTCCATCATTCCTATTTTTAGTATGAATACAATCTCTATCATATTCTTACGCAAAAGGTCTTTGGAATGGTTTTATGTGTGGTCACTCCCTAAACCTTGAACATACCATGCTAAAAACACAATAACAATCACTTGGAAATGTATGTTACTAGGGACTCTCATCCAACCCAACACTACCTTCCATGCTCTCCTTATTAGTTATTACTTCAAGATACTCTAGTTGGGACTACTTTCCTCTTTTCTTGGAGGCACTCATGCTTTCCTCTTTTGATCGATACACCTTTATTTTTCTTAAATTTTTGCTTGCACTATTTCCTTTCTCATTGTCATTTGGTTTCTCTTCACCATAGATGAAGATGAAATTTTCTTAAGTTGGATTTATCATGAACTTGGGCGTGGTTTTTAGTATATCCACCACCTCATATCCTTCCCCATTAATAACTCAATTATCATCCATGTTCCTTTAGCATTCTCTATGATTCTTTTTTTCCCCAATACTTTTCTAGGTGTTCTTTTTCATGTTAGTGCTGTCCCTAAATGACCTCTTCTCTCCTTGTTCCACCGGATCTCTATTGGTTTCTCCAAAAATTTCTTATATTGTTACCACCCTCTCATTCCTACTTTGATTTGCCTTGACATTATAGGTTTATTGGTTTCCACCCAATGCATTGTTCTTCACTGGTTCTTCTTAGATCTCAAATCATTTTCATTTTCCAAAATTGACAGAAGTTTGTTATTTCATTTGTTTTCATTGTTTTGAGGTTGTTAGTTTCCCTTTATCTGACTTCCTTGTGCCTTTTATGCATGAATTGATTAGTGTAACACTTCTTCCACTTAAGTAGTAGCCCAACTCTCACCAATTTTCTATGGCGTGCTAGCATTAGGTTCCTTCATTCTTTTAACATGACTGCATAGCACACCATTGTGTCTGACTATGCCACACTTCAAGCATAGTGTAAAAACGTTTTTATATTCCATATTATATTTCTTATTTCTTATGACCAAATGTAGTTTTAGAGGTGCTTGTTGTTTATTTCAACTTCTATTATCATGAAACAACCTCATTTGTTTTTCACAAGTTACTGGTTTCCACTTTCACAGTGTCTCCAATTAAGTTCCCAACCTACTCTGTAATACACTATGCATACATACATGGGTAGGTTTGAAATTTTGATCCACACCACCATGGAGTCTGTGACATCATACTCAAGTGTGAATCCTGACTACCGATGTTGTACTATGAGGAATGATACCATCATTGACCAAGGTCCCTTGGTCAAAGTCATGGTGTAGTCCTCTTCCATAGACAATTAATTGAGACAATATCCATCATCCAAAACAATCATTCTATAGGACCCTTGTTGCCCCAATATCAATCTAAATTTTTCCTTGATGTTCATGAATTCTATCATGTGTACCATGACTTTGACCATGATTGTGAATTTCCACGAATTTAGAATCCTTGTTAAGGTTGCATCTTTGATGTTTAATGATGTTATGATTTCCACTTTATCGACCATAAAATCTTTGTCTCTCCAAAGTAGGATCATGTTATCCATTTTATTAGTCCCCCATCAATGTGTCCCCATTATTTGTGCATGTGTTCTTGTATGAGATGATGGATCCCATGCTCTGTTATGTTGTGCCACCATCTCAATCTCCTCTTCAGTCTCTCTCTTACATCAGACTACAAAGGCTACTTGGTTCTTGTCTTTCACCAACAACGGAGTTGGGACCTCCAGGTTCACACTCCTTCAACATCGCCCTTCAAATCACCAAGAAATTGGCAAACCTTAAGAACACAAAGTTGTTCAGTATGATAGTGCTTTAAATCTACAAAAATATTAAAACATAATGTTATTATGTCTTACAATATAGGATTTTAATTAGAGTAAAAAAATACTTTTGGTAATAAATTGCATTAGTAGAGTAAATAATTTGAAGCTATATTATAATCATTGATAACATATATGGTGAGAAGAATGGATGAAAATGAGAGAACCTCTTCAGATGGCGTAACAACTAGAAAAGATTTATTTAGACACAAAAGTGATATTTTTATTGCTAACTTGATATTTTCCATAAGAGCATTTCTGATGGATATGGTGTAAAAAGTATATATAGAGATGAGGTAAATACTCAATATTAATGAGTTAAGGTTAACTATAATAAGAGGGCCTGGTGGAATTCACTAGTAAATTTTGAGGTACTAATATGGGTACTCAACAAGATAATGGGCATATATTGCTTTTAGATATAAAGAGGGAGTAATCAGAATCATATATACTAGGAAACTATATATGTTATGTAAATATATATAAATAACTTAAGTACAAAAGAAGTCCCTGAAGATGTTTGTGTCATGACACTCACTATGTCTCAATGATTAGTGCATTAAAAACTATAGAATGAAAAGCAGAAGATAATAACAAGGAACTAATGAATGCACGTGCTAAGGTGGTCACACCCTTTGGGTTCACCTTTGAGATCAACCATATATATAGTAAAAGTGTTATTTATTTTTAGTATATATGAGATGTTATTGATTCCAATCCTACTCTACTTTGTAACTATTAGAACTCTATTCTTACCATGGGTGATATTCCTTGATTCTAGAGTATGATTGTGCTAAACATTGTGTTTATTTGATTATAAAATTAGAATTTATATGTGATGAAATTGAAATGTTTGAATGTTTATTTATATGTTTTCCATGTAATACAAAGTTGCATGTTTGACCATTAAAGAAATCTTGACTTAAGACTGTCCCTTGGCATGATAAGGATTTGGATGCTTGTTTTATGTGTACATATATCCTCCTTGGAAAGTTGTAGAATTTCATGCCTCATGAGGAAATCTTGAGTTTATGATTACTCTTTGTAAATTTAAAATTTGCTAATTTTTTATGAGTAAAGCTTCAATTTAATATTTTTTTCTTGGAAATGTAAAGCTTTGTTTGCCTACTCATCAATAAAACATAAAATTAACAGTCCTCCCTTTTAGGTGAGATAAAGTTGTTTGACACCCACCCATTTGTTTTATATCTATTCATTCTATGAATGAATGCTTCAATCTTGAATGGTAGCAATGGAAAATTTGAAATGTATATGGTAATATATCATGTAGTACATATGGAAATCATGTACAATGCAGATGTAATAGGTATGTTTGAAGGTTCTAATAAGGATAATATACGTTCTATCATTTTTCCTCCTATGGGTAAATACCATGGAAAGGCAAAAACAAATAATTGAAACAATGACAATGACAAAAAGGAAACTATGAAGATAAAATTATGTTATTAAAAGGTTGGTAAAATATGGAAAAGGTTGTTAGAGTCACTACCTCATCTTTTATGAGGTAAAAACAAGGAAATAGAATCACCTAAAACTAGACAAATAACCCCTAAAATAAAAAAGTACAAAATTTCTTGTTAGACATCAAGAAGGGCAAGGAAACACTGGTGTTTGGAAAAGACCTTGCTCTTAGTACATCTCCTTAGAGATTTCCTACAAACAAAAGATCAATTTGGATGGATAGAAACATGGAAATAGTAAAAAATGATAAATAGCAAGATGCACGGTAAAACCAAGGTTTTAATAACTCTTTTGGTGTCAAGATATTAATTAATATAGGATAGTAGAACTTAGACATTATGATTTCTTGTTAAACCCCAAGAAGGTCTTCAAAAAGAAGCTAGAGTTATTAGATATTACTCCATGAAATTAAGAAAAGTTGTAAACTTCTTTGTGGTCAACACCATAAGGTTAACCTGGGCTAATACAATGCAAAAAAAATGTGTCTTATCTATCTATCTATCGTGTTGATCACATGTCCTCATGTATGCTCTTAAAGGACGAATTGGTACTCATATTTGTTTGAGTGGGATTTCTTCAAGCTATGGATCAAGATGTTCAAGTTTTATTAGATTGGGTTGGATTGCAATATTTGCACCTATCTGATGGTTATGGGGTTATCTATTAATGGAAATGGCCCTAACTGAGTGAGATCAACTTGGTGTGTACCTATGTTCATCCTTTATTACATTAAAAATCTTAAATTCATCACTAAGATGACATGATTGTTCGATCATAGATTGATTAAATGTTGGAATTCATGAATCACAACTACGTTAATAATGACAACCCTCAAGTTTAGGGGGGTTGATAATTAATCTATTTGACTAGATTAATGACTAGATAATTAATCTATTTGACTAGGTTAATTAGTTCAGTGCATCGGAATTAAGTTAAAATTTAAGGACTCTATAGTAACTAGATATACTGAGGGAAGATTCTTTGCTCAATCGACTAAGTTCAATAAGGGGAACAAAAAATGGTGGATTGTTGTGCACCATTATACCACAACATCTAGAATTTCGTTTGTATAGGGTGGTTGACCAAGTTGTAATCACCCAACATTAGCAAGACAAAGTCCATGTGAGAACGCCTAAACTCACTAACTAGAGACAATCTATTTGAACAAGAGCTTAAGTCATGCAATATAACTAGATTGAGTTTTCATTACCTAGAAATTAATTAAGCTTATAAAATTAATACCTCAAGCCTAGGTTAGATTTAAGAAATTTGGTATGTTCTGACCAAATCTATTTCCTAAAATATGTCCAAGCTATAGATAGATTAAAGGCATTACAAGAATCGGAGGAAAGAAATACACAAGGTTAATATTGGACCTTTTTTTGGGAATGAGATAACCTAGATTAGTGATTTTTGGGACCAAAATTGTGGTGTCACTATTTTCTCCTCTCTAGAATAGGTTCAAATCATAAAATGAACTGGTGCTTCAATCACTACTAACATTCATTTTTGTTCACATGCCTAGAACGTTGGGTCAAACTATCAAGTTTTCTTTTTCTTCTCTTGAGAGGAAAGAAATGAAACAAGACTCTCATAATATTAAGGTGATATAACTAAGATTGTAGGATTAGACTACTAAAAGCATAGAGAACACTCATTTGAGTTGCTTAATATTCTACAGATCACAACAATGTGTTGCGATAAAAGTTTGGAAAGAAACTATTATATAAAAAGAAATTAGTACTACATATTTATTCTAACAAACTAATTAGAGTGGACACGTGATGAGAAATGGTTTGGGTACAAGTACATATAGGTTATAATGTACAAAAATAACCATAAAATAAGGGGAAATAGAATCTAATTTATGAGGTCTGTGATATAGACCAAGGCCTTAATATAAGAACCTGACACCTAGTTTATTAGGTGGGAAGACATAACGAGACTGTAGGATTGCATATTCTCCCCTAATAAACAAATAAGGGAGTGGAATGGTCCCGTTTAAGGTCAAAGTCCAAGACCTAATATATGAAATGGATTTGAATTACTAGGGGGTCTATTATGGTCATATACTAGAAATTAATAGATAAAACATATTCGACATCCCAATGATCCAATCTATATTTATAAGGATATAGAAGATATGTGTGCCATTAATCTAAGTGGTATAGTTTAAGGTCATAGTCAGTGATTCTAATAGATTAATCTCATTAATTTATGATCATAGCATGGGACCTTGAAAATATCATCTAAAGTGCAACATGTCCATGCAAGGCACACCCAAAAACTTAGATGTAGGGTTTGAATATCCATTGAGATAGTTTATTGAATAATACAAACTCGTGTTGCTTCTAATTAAAACCTTAGGTTGACTAGGACTTGACTCATGAAAAAGTTGGAAAATTAAGACAGTCTAACTGCTTCATGTTCCTTGTTATTATTTTGGACTTGTTTATTTTAGGAGCTATATTGATGAGATAGTTTATCAACATTACTAAAATATTTTTGGAGAATTCTATTCACTTATAAGAAAATTTTCTTTAATTCAGTTGATCTACATCTACATTTGAGACTACTTTAAATGAGTTACCCTATTAGATAGGTTTTTTTAGTTCCAAATACAAAAAATTACAAATTCTACTATTTTTCCTAATGTATTGAGTATTTCTAAAATTTTTCTGATCATGAACACAAGTTTTTGTGATTTGTGCATGTGCAATCTTATTTTTTAAGCTTTAATATTTTATCTTGTTTTTGTAGCTGTAGTGATCAAAGCTCTTCCATGAGAGGCTTTTCCTATCATGATCCTAATTCTAAACCTCAAATTGAGTTACAGTCATTTATAAGCTCAATAGTAAATTGTTAACCTGCAAGTATATTTAGTCAATTGCAATATCTACGGTCAAACATAGGAGGCAATCAAAGTCATCAGTATTTTGAATTCAACTTATCTAGATCAATAAATAAGGCCATTATGAGAATAAAACCGTGTTAAGAACATAAATCAAGAAGAACAAACATGAGAAGTAGTACTTTCAAGGATAGAAAATAGACTAGTAGTATGGGACATTCATGTACAACTAGAAATACACTGAGATAAACTCAACTCCCGTCCACCCCTGTTATTTGAGGTGCTAGAAAAATAGGAATATAGGGTGAGATTGTTGATCAGCTCAGTCACCCTAAATCTCTATGATCTACATCTCTAAGGGGGAAACACCCCTTACATAAATGAGTTTTTCCCCTAATCCCCCTCCATTTTCCCATATTCTTATAAAACCCCTCTCCTTTTTCTATTTCATCTCGCTCCCTCTTGTTAGCCCAAAATTCCAAGGACCCCTTGCTGCTCGCTTTCTGTCAATCTAGTTGATGGAAGGAAGTCCTAAAGGTTTTTTTAAGCACAATGTACTACTAAACTAAAAACCCATCTTAATTTTTTGAATATAATACTATTCTATAGAAAAATAAATGTATATTAGGTGAGAGATTTTACTAATTTGGTCAAATGTGACATCCAATAACAAAGAGATTCATATTCAGTCACTGTCAAAATGTTTATTAAACAAAAAAGACACATTAATTAAGAACAATATAACAAATGGTAATGTATTTCAACAATTACATGCCTAACTAACTAATTAGCATGGTAATTTAATTTTACAATTTTAGTTTAATTTGCTCGTTAAATTTTGGAAGTTCATTATCGGTCTAGTACAGTGCAAAAGCAGTCAGACCTTGGACCGGACCGATGATAATTTATAATTTTCGACAAAATGTATTTATATTCAAAATTATATTAAGTCTCAATAAAAATGATTAATTCACACTAGTAGTGTAAATACTAAAGTTTTATTAACATTATTTGAAATTTAATTATGAATGCTACAAAGTAAGCATTATAAACACTACTAGTTCTTGTGCATCTAAATTGATGAACATCCTTATATGTAAGCATGATATTACAAATTCCGTACTCTGTCAGGATCTGAACCAATGTTAACATGCCATTATAAATATTTGAATATTATATAAATTTCAAAGTAGAAAAATTGAAAATTGTACATCAATTATGTTAAAGCAAGACCAAACCACACTGCTTCAAAATGTACTAGACTGAGACTCAAATATTTAAACCGTAATCATGTGCCAATTTTTTTAGTTCATGTTAATCATTTATAGTGTTAATATACCATTTGTATCATATATTCACATAGTGTGTTTATATACATGTATAAAATATTTTATTTATGATTATGTAACTTTAAATATAAAGGTATTTTATAGATTTATAAATTTTCATGGGTCAGTATGCACCAAACTAGACCGAACAACCAACTTCCAAAATTTATAGGCAGCAAATCATATTGAATTTGTAGCAGTGATCAGACCAAGTCAAACTAGTGGTGTTTATAATGCCTACTTTGTAGCATTTATAATTAAACCTAGATCATGTTAATTAACTCTAGTGTTTAAACTACTAATATTAACTTATTATTTTGATTAAGATTTAATATAACTTTAGATATAAATATATTTTATTCATAATAATAGTGAGGGATTATTGATAATAATAGTAGAGGGAAGAGATGAGGGAATGCCTCATCATATTTGTTTCTGACATGGAATCAAAGCATGTTTTCCTGTGGCACACCCAACCCTAAGAGAGAAAGAACAAAGGAGAGAAGCCTCCCCTTGTAGGAATCCACCGCCTCTAGGCATATCTTGGCTGCCCCTAGGTATTTTCCATCCCTGCTTCTTCTTAGAGTCATCTCCATGAGCTGTCTCCATCTTCAAAAACAGAAGTATCTAAAGTTGTTGCTACTAGATATACTTGGGCCACCTTGCCACTGCTATGATTTTCCTCCCTTGGAGCAGCCACATCTACCCTATTTGTCACCTTTATCTATACTGCCTCCGATCTACCCCGCCGTCATCTACATCACTACCAATCTACACTGTTGATGCTGATCTACCTGCCTTTATCATCCATGCCTATATTTAGATCTAATTAGAGTTCTTGGATAAAGATCTCCCTTCCTACTAATATTAGGGACATACCATCTATATATTGTTATGGTGGAGATCCAGAAGGAAAATCTATCTTTTGTTGATGAATCTTGGATTTTTCTCCCACTATTTGTTGCGAACATAGCGTGTCAATGCTTGACATTGTGTGTTGACACAGGTTTATTTCATTTTCTGATGTGGGTTCGCAAACTCTATCCAAAGATATGATGCGTCACCTTACAGACATGGCGTGTCATATGTGTTCAGCCTTCTCTGTCTCGAATTTTTTCAATTGACACAACATGTCACTCCACGACACGCCATGTCACTTGCTTCTTATCGATACTAACTTCTACTAGTGCATCTACTAATGAGTGACACTACAAACTCTTCACTGATATGGCGTGTCAACTGCTACTGCTTCTATAACTTAGCGTGCTTCACCTTCTACAATGATTCTATTACATGACAGAGGTTTCTATACATGGCGAATCCCTTCTTTATTTTTACCAAAAACAATTATCTTCCTTTTTCAGCACTTTGATTTGTCTTTTATTTTTTAATCCCCACCCTTTGCAGCACTATATACCTTTTTTCCTACCTCCTCAATACTTATAGTACCACCCATATACATATTGTACCCACTGATAATTGGATCCTATTATTTTTTAACCTGATATTATTTTTTTCATGTCATAAAAAGATCCATTTATTTTTCTATCTAGGTCTATGTAATTGGGTCATGTTGCACCTTGACTCAAGTTGTCAGTTACTCCTTACACATACTTGCCTAGATATCCCTTGTATCTACCATTGTTTTTGACTTTCCACCCCAACCACTCTTGTGAATTTTTGTGTGGTTGACATGAGGTGGAGAATAGAGAATGATGAGTAGAGGGAAGAGATGAGATGGATGAGAGATGAAGAAAGAAGAAGAAGACTTTAGTTCTACTTCTATATGAATCTTTATGGCAATTTTACTGTTGATATATGGATCTTAATGCTACTATTTGGATCCTTCTTCTACTATGGTGTTTTGCTTCTATGTGGATCCTTCTACTGTTATGTAAAATTTTCATGCTTTTTCTTACTGCTACTCTTACTGCTCCTTTTTTGCTTCTATATGGAGCTTTCTACATCTATTATTGCTTATTCATCATCATTTTGACTATATCTATGGAGTTGTCTACTTCACTCTGATATGTGTTGATTGCTTTTCTATCCAATAACATCATTGTTTCTACTTGTGATACAATTAGCACATTTTATTACTACTTTATGAGTTTGTACTACTATTATCCATACTTTGTTTACACGTTGACTCTTTGTATGTGCTTGCACACCTCTACTGTGACTGTAACCCAACACTCTCTAGACTTTGACGTCTACTACAAGGATATAAATTCTATGATGAGATGATGGTGGTACTTTTTGTGACTTACATGCGTATGATGGAGCTTCATGCTTTTATACTTCTGATGTTCATCTTGGAGTCCTTCTTCTACTTTCTACTTTAGACACTAGTCTTTCATTAAGATATGTCATCTATTTTTTGTTGTTGTGTTCCATTACTCTCTAGCTTGTTCGTAACTTGATCATGTTGACTCTTTTCTTGTCCATGTCTTGTATGCACACTATTTAGTGCTTCTTGTGTTTCAACACTCTCTGGTCTATTAGTTAATGATAGAGAGTGTGATGAAGACCATGATTCCTACATGTTCATGTTTAATCTACTCTAGGTGCTACTGCACACTGATCAAGAAGCTCCTTCTACATGTCTTTGTACCTTCTTTTGGATTATCTACTTGAGGGGGAGTATTGGAGCATTTGAGTGATTTATTATAATATTAAGGGGGAGTAACTTTCTTGTATGGTCTCAATTTATCTTTTATTATTTTTCTCTAGTCTATCTATCTATTTACAAGCTGACTTGGGATTCTCCCAAGATCCAGGTTGATAGGCAATGTTATAGAGTCTATTTAGTTAATTTGTTTAGTCTATTTGTAATATGAGCCCATTGTGTCTTGGCCAATTAGGGTTTGTCTTAAGTCTGTATGCTTCCTCCTTATCCTATATATAGGTGAGAGGTGTTGTACTTCTATCAATAAAAAAATATGTACAAAACGAGATTTCACATCCAATTATATTTTGCACAATTATTTTTATTGAGACTTAATATAACTTTTACATGTAACAATATTTTCTTTGTAATTAATAAATTATTGTGGGTCTAGTCCATGTGTCTGACTAATTTTGCACATGACTAGACCGGATACTGTAAGGCCCCTGACCTAGATTAGTGCTTGAGTGTGCTTGCTTTACTTAATAAGATTCTTAAACCTTAAT
This sequence comes from Alisma plantago-aquatica, assembly GCA_963693085.1. Taxonomy (NCBI): domain Eukaryota; kingdom Viridiplantae; phylum Streptophyta; class Magnoliopsida; order Alismatales; family Alismataceae; genus Alisma; species Alisma plantago-aquatica. Next base: position 1,117,054,761 of record OY856412.1, read on the forward strand.
CTAATCTTTTGAGATGCTTTTATAACATGTGACAACCTCGTGATTTTAATTTGGTCTAGTTTGGTTGATGTTTGAGCTATGTCTCCCTATTTTGGACCAAGTTGCAATTTACCCATGCTAAGGGGTTATCTTACAATTTGCCACAAGTAGAGTATGTTTCTTGTGCCTTAGCATCATGAGAGATAATATTTCATTGAGAGGTGCCTTTCTTGGATCATGGTTGATGTAGTGGCATCACATGGTGTCATTAGGGTTTGCTTGAGTTGCCTTACTATTGTTGAGTGTTGGCCTTGCTAGGGTTTGAGTGTGTAGTGACAACAACACCACTCTTGGAATAGTTTTGTGACCGCTACACTTTCCCTAGATGTGGCTTACTTCGACAATGGTGATCTTGATGTGGTTTGGTCGACATGGTTTGTCCTTTAGTGCTGTGTTTCAACCATGTGGTGATGTGGCGATCTAGTGTTGTGATGCTACATGCACATGGCGAGCTTCGACCGCTACAAGGTGCATAGTGGACCTAAGTGGTCGCTGTTGGGAAATACATCATTAATAGGCAACATATTTTTTTTACTAACATATTACCCATTAACCAATAAATCACTTCAATAACTATGCAATGGGAATGATGGTTTCATGAAGATATATATGGTCCTAGAGAAAGTCTAGCGACAATCCTCATCGATGTAGATGCACACTCTATCTTAGACAGTGTCTGTGGAGCTCCTAATTGCATTGGGACTTGTCTGACTTCTCCTCCATGGACAACGAACTCAGACAAGTGTTGTAACGGCTCCTATGATCTTGCCACGAACTACGAGTTGATGTTACCCTCCTAGCAGCAACCAAAGAACTCCTTCCTTAGAGTAGTCCACACAGACCAACTAGAACTCCTACCATCCTACTAGAATGGACAGGAAGTAGTTGTCCCTTCCATTGGTGTACTAGTCACCAGCCTGCTCTCCCATAACAATGATCCTCAATTGTTCTCTCCCTTACTATACCTCCTTAATCGGGTAGGACTTGCTTGGGATCTTGTGGTTACCACAACCAGAGAGGACAAAAATTGTCAGAGAAACTGATTCTCAATTGTCTGTGTTGTGCTTTGGGAAGCCCCCAATACCCCTCTATTTATAGTAGAGGCCATGGTCAGGGTTCCAAGTCTGTGTAGGAGTGGAAGGGACCGGAAGATCTCAAATTTTCACAACAATTCTGGAAGTTTTGAAACCTACGACAGATAAGACGGTCGTTTGGCAACCCAGATGTTCGCCTGGCATGCCAGATGGTCATTTGGCATAGTCTAGATGGTCCTATATTGTTTTCTAGTTTTGCACATATGTTAGCAATCCAATTCCAATTAGTGCATGTGATGACATCAACACCAATCCTATGTGCAATCAAATTGCACCATTGAACCGGTCCTCTAGTGCATATGAGACAAGTGTCTCGCACCAAGTAAGATGGTTGTCTGGCCAAGCTAGACGGTTGTCTGACACCCCAGGTCAGGCTGAATTTCAGCCAATACATGATACAACCAACCTGACACTCCAAACGACTATCTCAACACTTGAATCGATTGTTTGGTAGTCTAGTCAGCTGATCCATTGTGTGAATTGATTCACCTAAACACTTTAGTAATCAATTCAATCACCATTCAAGATTAAAATCCTCTACTAGATGAGTTCCTATGTGTGTGACCCTATAGGTCCCATATCACATTGTCAGTGAATGTCCATAACAACTTATGACATCACAAGCAAAGAGTGGTACCTCGTCGCACATCAGTGCTACCTAAGTGAACGGAAAGTTGGGGAGAAACTTCAACCTACAATCTATGTATGGTGTTATAGTGTTTGTATAGTTACTTTATCACTGATATCTAGATTGAACTAGAGGCATGGAGAAATCATCCTCATTATTATTCAATCTTGTTACTTGAACCAATGCAGACTGCATGAAATATATGTAAGCTCAATATCATATATTGACTCACATGCGTATGACCATACTTTTTTCAATCTCGCTAATCAAGAGGCCTTGGATATCATACTCCTATAGGAGGGAAAAATCCCATCTCTATCACTCTCAGTCAGTCCCCATGTGTCAAAGTCACCCAATCATTACCGTTATAACAACCCATGTTTCATGACTATATTTGATGATGCCAAAGCATACCCAACGACATGTGATGAGTGCAGTGATTTCACATCTAAGAAACACAACCACCACCATCACTGTGAGCTCTGACTATGACTTCCATAATGATGGCTTCCATGTGCCAGTCTCACGGTGGGTCTGTCTGATACACTGTTCCCTAACATGTATCTGTGTACTTGGTTTGATATAGACATATCATGACTAATTAGATTCTGTCATCAACCAACTCACACTCTGATCTTATGTGTTTTTGTTGTCTATAAACCTTCCATAACAACAACCAATCTGGGACATAATAAGGATGTATATATGTGCTCTTAACATCAATATGATCTCATTTCTTCCAAGTCACGTACTTGAAGACATACACCATTGAGTAATATCATTCTCTCGATATTTATAGTGTTCCATCATTATCTCATAACTGAATGAAACATAATAAATTGGAATCTTGCCTTTTATTGATAATTTAATCATTTACAATTTCTGACATTATAATCATCAAATGATTATCTCTCTAGGCATACATACCAACATACTCCCATCTGAACTTAGAGCCAATCACCCACAAATCTTATTCCAAGTGACCTAACATGTCCATCATGTTTCTACTGTGCAAGTGATTTTATAGCGGTTTTAGCAATGTTTGCTTTAAGTAGGTATTTTGCAATTTTCACATCTCTTCACGGTATGACTACTCGTATGAGATGGAAGTGCCGTAGTATGCTATCCGAGGTTCCCAACCTAACTAGTAGCTCCATTGTTTCCATCGGTATTTCTACTGTGTCATCAACAGTTGAAAACTCACACAAGTTCACCCATGTGAACTTCTTGATCCATACAATATCCTTTGTCATTCTTATAACACAAAGATACTCAACTTCTTTTTTTAATTTTGAACAACTGTCTTTAGCTCAGAACCCTTTCTATCTTACACTTCTCATTTAATGTCAAACATTGATTATAATTATTTTGTTAGTTTGGAAGCTTGCATGAGTGTAACTCCTTACATCTAACTCTTCCTTATTACCTTAACCAAGGAACCAATCCTTTAAGTGATTCACAAGTACTTAAGGATGTTCATTATGGTAGTCCAATGAATCTCATTGGAATCTGACATATACCTTCTTATCAAGCCCAATACATACAAGATTGCTAGGTAGGTATATATATGTCTTCTCATTATGTCCAATACATATGTGATGACTGGATATCCTCTTGTGATGTCCAATACATACAAGAAAATGGTATATCCTATCATCATGTCCAATACACATGAGATAATGGTACATCCTCTTATCATGTCCAATACATATGAGATAATGGGATAAGTGCATTACATTTCATACAAGATAGATCCAATTGCGAATGCATATGTCATCTATCCATGTGTTCTTGTTCTTCGTAAGAACTGGGATACTAGGATTTTGAAAGACTAACTCCATGGAACATGGAAAAGTTTTCTCTCATTGAGTCTTACATGATGAACCCTTCAACATCTTGCCAATGTATGTGCTCTTACTTAGGTCAAGAAGCTTCCCAGATCTATCTCTATAGACCTTGTTCCTATCACATAGGATGCTTCTCCTAAACCCTTCTTATAGAAGGTACTTTCCTTGAAAGGTTTTAACACATTTGTAGGATAAGGATGTTATTCACCACCATTATGTGGAATATTAATATGCTCCCACTAAATCTTTTGTAATCACAAATTTCATCTTCATTCTGAGTCGAGTCAAACTCTTTGACTGTCTTGTCAAATAGAAGACTCCAGCTCTGAGATACTTTCTTCAATTCAAAGATTGACCTTTGTAGCTTATATAATTTATTTGCATTAATGGATTTATAAAACCTTTAAGCTGTATCACATACACATCCTTGTAATTATTCCATTTAAGGAATGCATTTTTTACATCCATATGCCAAATCTCACTAGTCATAATAAGTTGTAATAGCAAGCATGATCCCGATAGATTTCACTATGGTAACTGGTGAAAGATTTCATTATGTTCAACACCTTGAACTTGTTTGAAGCTCTATGCAACCAATATACCCTTCCATATTGGTCTTCTTATATAGACCCAAATGCACCTGATGGGTTTTACCCCTTCAGGTGGATCCACCAAGGTCATACCTTGTTGGTTTACATGGAGTCCATCATTGATCTCATGGCCTCAAGCCATTTTTCAGATTTTGGTCCCTCAATAGTTTCTAGGTAGGCTGTTGACTCATCACTATGATCAACTCACCACCTTCTTGAGTTATAATATATCATAATATTTCAAAATCAAGGCGTGCTCTACTAGAACTATAAGATTTTGTGTTACATAAGGAACTTTGAGATTACACAACAACTTGTGATTCTCCTTGTTCCTATTGTACTTCTTTTGGCTCAATGTTTTCTTATTTATCTTGAAAATTTTGAGTTCTAATTTTACTCCCATTGATTCCTTTGGAACTAAGTTCCCCTTTTGGAATATAATCATCTAGATTAACAAACAGTTTGTTGTTGGATTTGGATAAGAGTAGTATTTAGCAAAATAACATTTGTGTGATTTTGTGGACAAAGCTTTTTAAGAAATAGTTTTCTTATAAAAGACTTATATCCTAATAACTATAAAATATATATCGGGACTCCTCCCATGCCATATCTCATATGGTTTCTTTTGAAGCATTTTAGACGGTACATTGTTTTAGTGTAAAGCATGTGCCAAAAAGAAATTATTAGATCATCTAGATTTTATTGATAATCTCACCATGACTTAACAGGGTGTGATACATTATTTCTAACACATCAATATGTTTCAAGGGGAGTTCATTGTGATACACTATCATAGTCTCTCCAGAAGATCCTCAAACTCTTGGTTAAAATGTTTAAACATTGATCATATCACTGTATCTTAATACTTTACCAAGTGAGCTACGTACTACATTCATAATCTCCTTGAACACTTTAAGAGATTCATGCTTGTATTTCATTAAATAAAATTTTTAGTATCTGCTGACCTCATCAGTAAATATAATGAGTTACTTATAGCTACCTTTAGCATTCATTCTAAAAGGTCTATGTACATTAGTATGTACTAGTCCTAATGGAGTAGTCGTCTCAGACTACATCTAGTAAAGATGGTTTTGTCATACTGCACAACAATTAAGACATGCATGTCTCTATTGGTTCAATAAGCAAAAGAGTCTAGATAACCATCATATGGATTCTAGAAATGCATTTCTTGTGTATGTGCTTTAAATGACAATGCCACATGTATTCAATATTTGAGTTATCTAGTCATTCAGTATATGTGTCACCCACACATTTGTCTTTAGAACCATCAAGTATAGTTTGTGAGACATAGGTCATTGTCATAAAAGATCATATCTTTTAAAATGAAACATAATATTCTAGTCATACAAAACATATTTCCATCAATGGCAAGTACATAATAGCAATTCACTAATTCTATTATGTGCCCATCAATGAAAACTTCCAACTATTAAGGTAGCAACCCTTGCTCCGTGTAGTTCTAGCTTACTACTATTTAGGTCCTAAAATAGAGATCTCTATCTCCATCTTCTTCCTGAGATCCTCTATAAGGATGAAGGTTCTTTCCAATGTCTAGATAGGTGACACTGGTGGCACTTTATTTTCTTTATCCTTTAAGGAAATATTCCTTTTACACTTACCCTTCTCCATTATTTGAGGTGCAAAAGATTTGGGCTTCATCTTAGCCTCAAAACACTTCTTGGCCTTATTTTTGCCCTAGGACTCACTTCCGCTGATCACCATCACAGTTTTGTCCTTTTTCTTCCTTGCTTTGGCATCACCATGCCAAGAACTTGATAAACTGACAATATGATTCATGCAACACTTGCATAATCATACCTATGGTCAAATATTGACCTAGGAGAAATCCCAGTCACTCCACATATCCAATCACATTGAGCACATGGGGCCATACTTGACCTCCCTTTATCAGTTAACACTCAAATAACACTTTTGGAGACATTATGCCTTCTTTGCTTTACATGATTCTTAATATGAGTTACCATATCGAGAACATCCATGTTTTCATGTCATTCATGCAACTCATAGTTCATACAACATAACATTATGTATTCAAATGTCTATGACATCATTGGCATGCTTCAAATAAGAACCCATTTCCGCCTTAGGTGCCTTTGGAGCGGGTTCCTCTGGAACTGGTCTTTCAAGGATATAGAGCTTTCATTCATTGATGAGAACATTTCTCAAGGTCCTTAACCAATTGTGGAACGTTATCCCATTTTGTCCTTCTTGAGGATTGATCGCAGTTTGAATGCGTTTGTGTTTGACATTTGATTCTACAAAGAAATATTGCAACTTTTCAAAACATTTTTTTGATTTGATTTGATTTGATAAATTTGATGATATTAATTAGGTCTTTAATAAACTATCGCTCCCACTATTTTATTCAAATTGATAGCCCTCACATATCAATTTGAAATATTGTAGCATATAATATTCTAGTGGGCCAGATCCAAGATAATTTGACTGTGGCCCAATCAACACCGCAAACCACAATCAACCATCAAGGTAGGAAACTCTTGCGAATTGCATCATATGCAATTTTAGATAAGATGATATGTTCAACCCCTTGAAATAATCATCTGCATGCTTCTGGGACTAGACACTCTAAGAATCACCACTCAAGCCTAACCCAAAAGCCAACATGATAATAATGCACCTCGTAGAGGTGGAACCTACATTATTACCATCACACTTCCACAAGATAGACGACACACCACGCAGAGGCATAACCTATGCTTGGTCAATCAAGATTTTCATGTGTTCCACTTTTGGAAAGCATCTAAGACTTTAATATTTTAATTGAGGGAGTTTTTATATATATATATATATATATATATATATATCCAATCACCACATATATAGTACGTATCATATACATGCTATAACCAAAAATGAGAACATGCAATAAATAAAACACACACACAACGATTATGGCCGTACTAATGTAATTCCGTGGAGGTAGAAGGAATGACTACCACCTATGGTCCACATCATATGCATTCTATTGTTGGTGAAAATCTATGCTTGAACCGATCTGGTTTGATCAGTTCAACTCTTGAGCCGGTCAAATCACCTCCTAGTCACTCCATTGGGCTCTTCTGAAGCGGTCATCTGGTTCTTAGGTCCAAGCAACATCTGGACACCTCCAATCGGTCAGTTGGGCCACCGGTCGATCGGTTCGTTCTCTTGTCTTCTGGCCGCATTGGTCCTCCAGTCAATCGGGTCATCTCACAACTTGGTCATTTCATCTTTGTGCAGACCGATATTTCATGTCGAAACATAAATTAAAACTATCCTATTTCTTATTACATTGTATATGGGGAAAATCTTGACTTACATTCAAGGGGAAATAGGAAGACGAGCATTAATTTACATTTATAAAGGAGAGAGAGGCTCAATACGCAAACTGATTAAAAACAACAATAAATAACCACAACTATCCACACACAGATCTAAGGTTTTGGCCATAACCATACTTCACATGCACCATCAAAATCAATTTTATGACGACGTGTGTAAATTACATATATATATATATATGTTTGGGTTCTTTATATGGAGATAAGATGAACATGCACATCAACTAGTTTAAATATTCACATCACATTGAATAAATAAACACGGTAAAACCAAAATTTGATTATATTGATTATCCCAAAACATAACTAATTGATGTGGCTCTGATACAACATTTGGGACATACAAAATCAAATAGGCAGCATAAATTTTTTTTACTAACATATTTCCCATTAATCAACAGATCGCGTCAATAACTATGCAATGGGAAGGATGGTTTCATGAAGATATACCTGGTCCTGGAGCAAGTCCAGCGACAATTCTCTATCTTGGACGGTGTCTGTGCAGGTCCTAATTGCACTGGGACTCGTCTGACTGCTCCTCCACAAATAGTAGAATCAAACAATTACTACAGTGGATCCTCCTATCTCGCCATAAACTACGAGTTGATGATGCCCTCCTAACAGCCCAAAGGACTCTTGCCTCTAGAGTAGTCCATATAAACCAACTAGAACTCCTGTCGTCCTGCTAGAATGGGCATGAAGGAGTTGTCCCTCCTGTTGGTATACTACTCACCAACCTACTCTCCCACAACAATGATCCTCAATTTCTCTCTCCCTTTCTATCCCTCCCTAGTCGGGTAGGAGTTGCTTGGGCTCTTGTGGTTACCACAACCAGAGAGGACAACAATTGTCAAAGAAACTAATTCTCAATTGTCTGTGTTGTGCTATGGAAAGCCCCCAATACCCCTCTATTTATAGTAGAGGCCAGGGTTAGAGTTCCCAGTCTGAGCGGGAGTGGAAGGGACTGGAAGATCTCGGATTTTCACAACAATTCTAGAAATTTTGCAACCTACAAAAATTGAGATTATCATCTGGCAACCCCGATGCTCATCTGGCATGCTAGAGGGTTGTTTGGAACAATCTAGATGATCATCTGGCATTTTCTAATTTTGCACATATGTCGGAAATCCAATTCCAATTACTGCACATGATGACGTCAACACCAGTCCTATGTGCATTCGAATTGCACCCCTGAACAGTCATCTAGTGCATCTAATATGGGCATCTCGCACCAAGTGAGATGGTCGTTTGGACAACCCAAATGGTCATATGGCACCCTAGGTCAGGCTGAATTTCAATCAATACATGATATAATCAACTTGACACTCTAAACGGCTGTCTCAACACTTGAACTGATTGTTTGGTAGTCTAGTCAGTTGATCTGTTGCATGAATTGAAATCCATAAATACTTTAGTAATCAATCCAATCATCATTCAAGATCAAACTCCTCTTCTAGATGAGTTCCTACGTGTGTGACCCTATAGGTCCGATATCATATTGGCAGTGAATGTCCATAACAACATATGACATCACAAGCAAAGAGTGGTGCCTAGTCGCACATCAGTGCTACCCAAGTGAATGGAAAGTTGGAGAGCAACTTCAATCTACAATCTATGTATGTTGTTACAGTGTTTGTATAGTTCCTTTATCACTGATATCCAGATTGAACTAGAGGCATGGAGAAGTCATCCTTATTATTATTCAATCTTGTTTCTTGTACTAGAGCATACTGCATGATATATATATATATAAGATCAATAATATATATTGACTCACATGCGTATGGCCATACTTTTCTCAGTCTTGATAATTAAGAGGCCTTGGATATCACATTCCTATAGAAGGAACAAATCCCATCTCTATCACTCATAGTCAGTCCCCATGTGTTAAAGTCATCCAATCATCACTTTTATAACAACCCATGTTTCAGGACTACGTTTGATGATGTCAAAGCATATCCAACGACATGTGATGAGTGTAGTAATTTTAGGTCTAAGAACCAAAACCACCACCATCACTATGAGAGCTGACTATGACTTCCATAATTATGGCTTCCATGTGTCCGTCTCACGATGGGTCTGTCCGATACACTGTTCCCTATCATGTATCTATGTGATTGGTTTGATATAGCCATATCATGACTAATGAGATTCTATCATCAACCAACTCACACTCTGATCTTATATGTTATTATTTTCTATCAACCTTCCACAACAACAACTGATCAGGGACATAATGAGAATGTATATATATACTCTTAATATCCACATGATCTCAGCTCTTCCAAGTCACGTACTTGAAGATACTTGAAGACATACGTCATTGAGTAATATCATTCTCTAGACATTTATAGTGTTCCATTATTATCTCATAACTGAATGAAACATAATAAATTGGAAGCTTGCCTTTTATTGATAATCAAATCAATTACAATTTATGCCATTAGAATCATCACATGATTATCTCTCTAGCATACATACCAACAATCACTACCCCACCATGGTTGTATCACCCTTTGATGCATGTAAGTGTTTAGTGGTTGCATGGTTGTTTTCTTGGTGGACAAGTGTCCTTTTGGTGCTCTCTTGTGTTGACACGTTATACCTATTGGGATATACAAGCATAGAGTAAGGCAGTGGAAATAAAATTTTATCTATCTGTATTACCATAACAGTAAGATCACATCAACTACTATGAAATAAGAAGGATAGTTAACAAGTTTATCCCTGGTCCTAGAGCAAGTCCATTGACTACAACTCATTGTAGTTTCAAATATCTTCTAGTTGCTCTTGGATGGTGGCTGTGCAGCTTGTGGTCTTCCACCACGAATGACAAACTGAATAGCTTCAATAGCAACTCCTGCGGTCTCGCCACAGACTACAGGTTGACTTTTCTCTCCTAGAAGCAGCCAAAGGACTCCTACCTCTAGAGTAGTCCAAACAGACCAACTAGAACTCCTATCATCCTGCTAGAACATACATGAAGGAGTTGTCCCTCCTGTTGGCATACTATTCACCAACTTTCTCTCCCACAACAATGATCCTCACTTATTCTCCCTCATCCCTATCCCTCCCTAGTCGGGTAGGACTTGCTTAGGCTCTCTTGGTTACCACAACTAGAGTGGAAAACAATTTTTAGAGCAACTAATTCTCAATTATTTGTATTCTGCTCTGAGAAGCCCCCAATACCCCTCTATTTATAGGTGGGGTCATGGCCAGGGTTCCCAGTCTGTTCGGGATCAGTGTGGGAGTGGAATAGACTGGAAGATCTTAATTTTTTGCAACCTGCAACATCCAAAACGGTTGTCTAGAAGCCCAGACAATTTTCTGGCTAGCGATACGGTCATTTCACTCTACAAGACACTCATCTGGAAGTTTTCCAATTGCATATGAATTTGACAATTTGATTCCAATTAATGCACGACATGACATCAACACTAATTCCTTGTTGCAATCGAATTTCCCCACGAACTGAGAGATCTTGTAATTTGGGCATAACTTATCCAATTCAATTTTTGATCATCATGACAACCCAAATGGTTGTCTCAACATTTGAGACGATCGTATGGTGCACCAAATGGCCGTCTCAACCTGTGAGACTATCGATTGGGGTGCAATCAACTGATCTGTTGCATAAATTGAATACCTAAACACTATATTAATAAGTCCAATCAGCATTCTAAATTAAACTCCTCTTCTAGATGAGTTCCTTTGCGTGTGACCCTATAGGTCCCATATCACATTGGCACTGAATGTTCATAACTAACTTATGACATCACAAGAAGAGAGCGGTGCCTAGTCACACATCAATGCTACCAAGTGAATGGAAAGCTGGAGAACAACTTCAACCAACAATATGTGAAGGTGTTGCAATGATTGTATAACTCCTTTGTCCGTGATATGCAGAGTGAACTTGAGGCATGCATATTGTCATCCTCTCAACATTGATCTCATGTTTCTTGAACTAATAGCGGATTGTCTAAGATAATGTGACCTCAATATCATATACTAATTCACATGTGCATGCACATGCATTTCTCAGTCTCTCTTATCAAGTGTCTAGGATATCAAACTCTAGTAGGAGGGACAAATCCCTTCTCTATCACTCACAGTCTATCCCCATGTGTCAAAGCTACTCAATCATCACCTTTATTGCAACTCGTGTTTCAGGATTACATTTGATGATGTCAAAGTATACCCTACGACATGTGATGAGTGCAGTGATTTTAGGTCTAAGAACCACAATCACCACTTTCACTATGAGATATGACTATGACTACCAATGATGGTTTCCATGTGTTACTCTCAAGGTGGGTTTGTCCGATACACTGTTCCCTAACATGAATTCGTGTGCTTGGTTTGATATAGCCATATCATGACTAATGAGATTCAGCCATCAACCAACCCACACTCCTATCTTATGTGTTACTGGTGTCTATCTACCTTCCATAGTAACAACCAACTAGGGACATATTAAGAATGTACATACTCTTAGCATTTGTATAATCTCATTCTCCAAGTCACGTACTTGAAGACATACGTCATTGAGTATTGTCATTCTTTAGACATTCATAATGTTTCCTCATTATCTCATAACTGAATGAAATAGAATGAATTGGAAGCTTGCCTTTAAGAGTATTAATCAAATCCTTTATGGTATATGCCATGTCAATCATCACATGATTGTCTCTATGGGAATACCTTACCAACAAACTCCCACTTGGAATTAGAGCCAATCACCAATGAATGTCATTCTTAGTGATCTAAACATGTCCACCATGTTTCTGCTGTGCAAGTTCTAATACAGCGGGTTAGCAACACTTTTGCTATTAGTCGGTATATTGCATGTTTCTTATCTCTTCGCCGTGAGATGAAACCCCCATAATATGGTATCTGATATTCCTTCCTTGCCTAACAAGTAGTTCCATTGTTGTCTAAGTATTACTACTGATTCATCAATGGTTGGAACATCTACAAGGTCATCATATGAACTTGTAGATCCATATAGTATTACTCTATGTTCATAACACAAGTATACTCATCTTCTATTGTAGAATAGAATAAATGGATATTAGTTTGAAACCCTTTCAACTAACAACATTTCTCAAACATATTTTAATTTTTGATCACTTTTTTCATTTATGGAATCTCAAATTGATGTAACCCTTGGCATCCAACTCTTGTTTTTATTGCTATCTTTAATTTCTAGCAGTCTATCCTTAAATACTTCTCATTATTAACAGATATTGTTAATCACATTCCATTAACCTTTATTGGAATTTAATATCATCTTGTCATGTCCAATACATATAAGATTATATGGGACAAGTACATTCATAGCATTCATGATAGATCCATTGCTACAACGTATGACATCTTAATCATGTCATTTCCATTTTTCATAAGAATTGGAACATATGGTTCATGAGAGACTAATCCAATTCTCTCTCATTGAATCCTTCCCTGTTGAACTCCTTCAACACATTGCTATTTTATGTGCTCAAACTTATATTGTGAAACATTCAAGAATTATCATATAGGTCTTGATCCTTATCTCATAAGATGTTTCACCTTATCCTTCATTGTAGAAGGTGTTTTCCATGCCAGCTCTCAATATACTCAATATTGGGATGTTATTCCTCATCATATGTGGAATACTCATATATGCTTTGAATCACATATTTCATCTTTTATCTTGATTCAAGTCAAACTCTTTGACTATCTTGTCAAGTCAAAAGATCCTTCTATGAGTTGCTTGTTTCAATGCCAGATTGAACTTTGTAGCTTATAGACTTTATTTGCATTCTTGAAGTTATAAAACCTTTTAGGTAGTGTCATGTACACATCCTTTAGTGTATTCCTTTTAAGGAATCTGATTTTTATCTTCATATGCTGAATATCTTAGTCTATTTTAACTACAACAACAATCTTGAAAATTGGTAAAGAAATTTCTATCATGTTCAAAAAATTGAACTAATTTGAAAAACTTATTCAACCAATTTGTCCTTTTACGTTATCCATGCGGGTCTTTGCCACAAGACCCTATTGCAACCTTTAGGTATTACCGTTTTAGGTGGTGCGATCGAGGTCTTACCTTGTTATCTTACATGGAACACATAATGGCCTTGAGCCATTACTCATATTATGGTACTTAATAGCTCCTAGTTGACTAGTTGGCTCATCCTGTTATGACCAACATATCTGAATTTTTGGATTCTCAATCCTTCAATTTTAGATGTGTTCTATAAGAACTATTTTGTTCTGTGTTACTCGACGAACCTGAGATTCCACAATAACTTGTAATTCTCTTGGTTCTCATTGTACCCTTTTTTTGACCTCAAACATTTTGAGTTCTACTTCTACTCCCACTGATTCTTTATGAACTCAATCATCCTAGCAACAAACAATTTGTTATTTGATTGGGATTAATAGTAACATTCAACAATTATGATTTGTGGATAAACCTTTTCAAAAAACTACTTTCTTAATGTATGTTTCAATCCTTTACACATATTGGGCCATTCCCAAATCACATCATATACGATGTCTTATAAAAAATTCAAACGGTGCATCATTTAGTGATAGATTTATATTTATGAGGATATAAGAAGATTAGACTAATTGATAATTATATCATGACTTCTGACATATCATTATGTTCATATGGATTTGACTTGTGATACATTATCACTGTTCTTTCCTAAAGGTTCTCAAGGTATTCATGCAAAGTGTTCCAACATCTCATCAAAGTTTCTCAATACTTCCATCAAAGTCATACTTTATTAATCTCCTTGAACATTTCAAGAGATTTATGTTTCTATTTTACTAAATGCATATCATCATGTTACTACTAATTGAAATGGATCATAAATAGTTATCTATAGCATTAATTCCATAAGATCTTCATGCATCATATGCATGAGGTCTGATGGAAGGCTTATCCTCCCACTGCATTCAGTTAAGGAAGTCATGTCATATTGTGTGTAATTCAGACTTTGCATGTTTTCTTATGTTTGATAACCAAGGGGATCTAGATTGACATCAACATGTATTCTATCCACGCATTCCTCATATATACGTGCAAGGTGACTATTGCTGATGATAATCTTGAGTTATCAATTATAATCATTTGGTATTAACATTATAGATTTCATCCAATATTCTTTCAAAGCAAAGATCATTAGACATTTAGGCATTGCCATGCAAGATCATATCTTTTGAAATAGAAACATTAATATCTCACTTTATCAATTCATCATTCTTGTCATACAAGATATTTAAAGTAAATGTTTCTATTATCTTGGCATAATGAAATAGCATTTCTATTAACTCTATTACATGCCCACTAGGCTAAGATAAATTTAAATGTATACTAAAGCTTCCACAAAACTTGATTCACCTTTTTCCAGCTTTGTCCTTCCATGAGGGTTTTTCTTCTTATCAGATCCTACATATCAAGTATGTCAGGTTTCTATTTGGTATCACATACCAAGAAGAAGTAATCAAATTTGTTTTATAATGTTTATACCTGAAGTGGAGGCCTCAGTGTCGTACTTCTTCTTCTTTATTTCCTATAACCAGAGTGGAAAATTTCTTTTCCAATGTCTAGGCTGGTGATAATGGTGACATTTGCCTCTTTTCTTCACTCCTCCATTTGCTTTAAGATCTGAAGATTTGGGCTTCTCACCAACTTTAGAACTCTTCTTAGTTTTGCCTTTGCCTTTAGACTTCCCCTTTGTCTTGCTGATCACTATCATAGACTTGGGTTTGTATTTCTTCATCTATCCCTCAACTATTCTCAACATACCCAACAACTCTGTCAATGATTTGTTAAAGTCATTCATGTTGTAGTTCATGATAAGATGACTGTATGACTCTGGAAGAGACCACATAATCATGTTAGTGGCCAACTGTTGACCCAAGGGGAATCCCAATCTAGCTAGGTTCTTCACATAACAAATAATATTGAGCACATGAGGATCTATCAGATCTCCTTCTATCATGTTACGTTTGAATAGTGCCTTGGAGATGTCATCTCTCTCTTGTCTTTCCTATTCTTAGAACATGTTCTTGAGATGTCTGATCATCTCAGTCACTTCCATGTTCTCATGCTTCCTCTGCAACTCATAGTTCATGGAGCATAGCATCAGACACTTGACATCCACAACATCTTTAATATGCTTCTTGTAAGCATCCCTGTCAGCCCTAGGTGCAGTAGGAAGGGGTTCATCTAGTTCTGGCATCTCCTGGACATAGAGCTTGCACTCCTGTGTGAGAATGATTCTAAGCATCCTAAACCAGTCATGGAAGCTGTTCCCGTTTAGTTTGTCCTTATCAAGGAACGATCACAGAGAAAAATGATTGTTGTTTGTTGCCATTTGATTCTATAAAAAAATTTGCAATTTTGTCAAAACTCATTTTGATTTGATCTGATTAAAATTTGGGCGATAATAATTAGGTCTTTATTTAATTATCATTCTCATTATTTTGTTCAAATTGATAACCCTCAAGTATCAATTTAGAAAACTGTGGCGAACAATTTTCTAATGAGCACGCTCCAAGACAATCCAACTATGGCTCGAACAACATCACAATACATAGTAAATTATCAAGGTAGGAAACTTTTGCCAATTGCATCATATGCAATTCTTAATAGACGATATGCACAACTCCTTGCCATAATCATTTTCATGCTTCTGGGCTTGGACGCTCTAAGAATCACCAGTTAAGCCTGACCCAATAGCCAACATAATAATAATGCACTCCGTAAAGGCGTAACCTACATTACTACCATCACACTTCCACGAGGTATATGGTGCCCCACGTGAAGGCGTAATCTGCTCTTAGTCAAACAAACTTTTCATGTGTGTTGCTAATGGAAAGAATAGTAGACTTAATATATTTTGTTTTGAGGGATTTATATATATCATATATATGCATATAATGTATCCAGTCACCACATGTATACTACATATCATATACATGCTATATCCCACAATGTAAACATGCAATATATAAAAAAGTGATGGTTGCAACCATGTCCACTGTAATTCCTTGGAGCCACAAGGAATTACTACCACCTAGATCATCACATCACATGTATGAACCTATTGTTGGTCAGATCTGTGCTTTCCAGACTGGGTAGATTGATTCAACCCTTGAACTGGTCGTCTTGCCTCTTGGATGGTCGATTGGTCCTCTTGTCCAACTAATGTATGGACACCTTCCATATGGTCGGTTGAGCCCACTAGGATGGTCATCTGGCCTCCTATCCAACTGATGTTCAGAATCCTTCCAAACGGTCAGTTGGACCCACCAGTCATTCATATGGCCTCCTGTCCAACCGATGTTTGAACTCCTTCCAAACCGTTGGTTGGACCCACCAGGTGGTTGTATAACTCCTTTATTCTATCCTCCATGGTCCTTGAGATGGTCGTCTCATCTCATGAATGGGTCATCTAGCAATGATCATCTTATTCATCATTGCAAGAAAAGGAAACCATCCTGTTGTTTCTTAATTACATTATAAAGAGGAACCTCGAGTTACATTTGAGGGGGGCAAAGGTAGAAAAGAATTAACTTTACATTGGGAATAAAGAGGTAGAGGTTAGGTACACAGACCGAGATAAATGGAAATATAACCAAACCATTCAACCACACATAGATATTGGGGTTAGGCCATAACCATGCACACTTCCACCATCAAAATTGCTTTTAGGGCAACACGTTTAAAATGCACACACATATATATATAAATATAAATATAAATGAATAAATAAATAAATAAATAATATATATATATATATATATATATATATATATATATATATATATATAAATTTGGGATTATGTGGTCTTTGATCAGATACACATACGAGGCCATTTAAATATTTGCATCGTATGCAATAAATAAATGATAAAACCAAAAATCCAATCATATCAATTAGCCTAAAATATAGTAAATTGGCGTGGCTTTGATACCACTGTTGGAAAATACGGGCACAGAGTAAGGCAACAAAAAAATTTTTATCTATCTGTACTCCCATAACAATAAGACCGCTTCAACTAATATGAAATATGAAGGATGGTTTAACAAGTTTATACCTGGTATTGGAGCAAGTCTAGCGACTACAACTCATTGTAGTTGCAACTTTCTTCTAGTTGCTCTTAGATAGTGGCTATGCTGGACCTGGTTTTCACCACAGATGGCAGACTGAACAACTTCAACAACGACTCTTGCGGTCTCACCACATATTGCAAGTTGATGCTGCTCTCCTAGCAACTGCCAAAGGACTCCTGCTTCTAGACTAGTCCATAAGGACCAACTAGAAATCCTGTCGTCCTGCTAGAATAGATCAAATGAGTTGTCCTTCCCGTTGGCATACTAGTCACCAACTTGCTCTCCCACAACAATGATCCTTAGTTGTTCTCTGATGTCACTATCACTCCCTAGTCGGGTAGGAATTGTTTGGGCTCTCTTGGCTACCACAACCAGAGAGGAACTGTAACATCCCAAGATTTGAGGCCTCGGATAAAATGATCTTATAAGGAATGATTGGACTACCCATATCACCAAGGTGCACCTCCTTTTGCGGGAACCCATCACTAAAGAACTCCATAGTTAAGCATGCTCAGCTTGGAGTAGTACTAGGATGGGTGACCAGTCAGGAAGTTGATCCTGGCTTGCACGTCAGTGTGGACAAAGTGCGCATTTAAGGCTAGTGGTGGTTTGTGGGGCCAGTCATCATTCCTGAAACCCTACTAGAGCCTTGGGAAGTGGGCCCATGTGTTACAAATTGTATCAGATCCAATTCCCCTCTAGTGGGTGGGGGCCACATGGACATGTGGCATGCGAGACTTGAGTCGTGCGGTCCAGGCATGTAGGAAAGGGCTGTCTATGGTGACGTAGCCACCCTTGCGCTGGTATTCTGTGATCGTGAGCTGGGTGTCCATGGGCCATTTGGGTCTGCACTGAAATGGGGATAGATTATGAGGCCTTATAGTTGAGCCTTGATGAGGACGTCAAGAGTCTAAGTGGGGGAGATTGTAACATCCCATGATTTGAGGCATCAGATAAAATGATCTTATAAGGAATGATTGGACTACCCATATCACCAAGGTGCACCTCCTTTTTATGGGAAACCATCAGTAAAGAACTCCATAGTTAAGCGTGCTCAGCTTGGAGTAGTACTAGGATGGGTGACCAGTCGGGAAGTTGATCCTGGCTTGCACGTCAGTGTGGACAAAGTGCGCAGTTAAGGCTAGTGGTGGTTTGTGGGGCCAGTCATCATTCCTGAAACCCTACTAGAGCCTTGGGAAGTGGGCCAAGGTGTTACAGGAACCCAATTGTTAGAGAAACTAATTCTCAATTTTCTATTTTGTGCTCTAGGAAACCCCCAATACTCTTCAATTTATAGGCAGGGTTAGGGCCAGGGTTCCAAGTTAGTTTGGGATCTATGTGAGAGTGGAAGGGACTGGAAGATC
Organism: Alisma plantago-aquatica; assembly: GCA_963693085.1. Lineage (NCBI taxonomy): Eukaryota > Viridiplantae > Streptophyta > Magnoliopsida > Alismatales > Alismataceae > Alisma > Alisma plantago-aquatica. The sequence continues at coordinate 1,117,073,826 of OY856412.1, forward strand.
TTGATTTTTCACAACCTACAACATCTGAAACTGTCTTCTATCATCCTAGACAGCTGTTTGGATGGTGAGACAGTCATTTTTCTCTATGAGATGGTCGTCTGGTAGTTTCCCAATTCCATATAAATTTGAAAATTTGATTACAATTAATGCACGACATGACATCAAGACTAATTCCTTGTTGTAATCAAATTTCCCCACAAACTAAGCGATCTCACACATGTGAAACAGCCGTATCAGTCACCTAAATGCCCGTCTAGTGAGTTGAGATGAGCCAATCGGTTCATCAGAATGAATCAGTCGGTTCACACCTCAGTTTGGGCAGAAGTTGGCCAATTCAATTTCTGATCTACCTGACAACCCAAACGACCATCTCAACATTTGAGCTAATCGTCTAGTGCACCAAACAACCATCTCACCCCGTGTGATGATTAGATGAGGTGCAGTCAGCTGATCTGTTGCATGAATTGAATACCAAAATACTTTAGTAATCAATCCAATCATCATTCTAGATTAAACTCTTCTTCTAGATGAGTTCCTTTTCATGCGACCCTATTGGTCCCATATCACATTGGTAGTGAATGTTCATAACTAACTTATGTCATCACAAGTAGAGAGTGGTGCCTAGTCGCACATCAGTGCTACCCAAGTGAATGGAAAGTTGGAGATCAACTTCAACCTACAATATGTGTAAGGTGTTGTAGTGATTGTATAATTCCTTTGTCTACGATATCCAGAGTGAACTTGAGGCATGGCTATTGTCATCCTCTCAATGTTCATCTCATGTTTCTTGAACTAAGAGCAGATTGTATGAGATAATGTGACCTCAATATCATATATTGATTTACATGTACATGTACATGCATTTCTCAGTCTCACTTATCAAGTGGCTATGATATCAAACTCCATTAGGAGGGACATATACCATCTCTATCACTCACAATCTATCACCATGTGTCAAAGATACTCATTCATCACCTTCATTGCAACATGTGTTCCGGGATTACATTTGATGATGTCAAAGTATACCCAATGACATGTGATGAGTGCAGTGATTTCAAGTCTAAGAATCACAATCAACACCTTCACTATGAGAGATGACTATGACTACCAGTGATGGTTTCCATGTGTCACTCTCAAGGAGGGTCTATCCGATACACTGTTCCCTAACATGTATTTGTGTTCTTGGTTTGATATTGCCATATCATGACTAATGAGATTCAACCATCAACCAACCCACACTCTGGTCTTATGTGTTACTGGTGTCTATCTACCTTCCATAGTTACAACCGACTGAGGGAATAATATTAATTTACGTACTCTTAGCATTCATATGATCTCATTCTCCAAGTCACGTACTTGAAGACATAGGTAATTGAGTATTGTCATTCTTCAGACATTCGTAATGTTTCCTCATTATCTCATTACTAAATGAAACATAATGAATTCAAAGCTTGCCTTTAAGAATATTAATCGAATCCTTTATGGTATATGCCATGTCAATCATCACATTATTGGCTCTATAGGCATGCCTTACCAACCATACCTCCACCTCCCTCCTAACCACATGTATATAACCCCTATCTTTTACATGCAAGCAATTCTTTTAGCTCTCTTTCCTTTTCCATTCTTGTTTGGATGACCTTGAAGCTTGGTGGAGCTAGAGGTGCTGATCTAGGTGCCTTGGTGGTCGATCAACCTTGCATTTGGTGTTCTTGAGCTTGATCATCCTCCTTGTGGTGGTATTTGGTGATCCTCTTCCTTGGTAAGTGGTTTTGGTCCTTGATCTCATTTTCTTTTGCACCCTATGTCTCTTTCTTTCTTCTCAACCATGAGACTATGGTGCAACCATGGTGGCTTTCTCTGAAGATCTCTCTTCACATATGTTGGTGAGTATGGTTTGACCATGGTGGTACCTACATCAGAAGAAGGTGTCTTCTTTCTTCTACTTTGTTTGGCCTAGGGTATTTACCCTCTTTCTTGAGCCTTCCTTTAACCATGGTGTTCTTCTCTTTGGAGGTGATATTGTGGCTGAGGAGTTGATCTTTTTTTGGAGTTTCTTTATCTCTCTTGGAGTTCGTGATCTTGGAAGCTTGATCTCTTCATAAGGTGGGTAATATAACTCTTTTCCCTCTTCTATTATTTGCACCATAATCATGTCTGCATGCTACTATTTTCATCTCTAAAACATGATGCTAATGTGCTAGATGAAGTTATCACGGTCTAGGGTTTATGACTAGGTGATGTAGATTGCTCTCTTTCTTAAACCCTAATTTCATGTGCCAGATTTCTAGGTGATGTTGAGGTTAGAGTTGGCAAAAGCTGACCTGACCCGAGAAACCTGACCCGTTCTATCCGCAACCTGACCCGTTATACCTGAAGAAAATATAAACCCAAACTCAACCCAACCCGACCCGATGTTTACCCGAAACTCAATATGACCCGGAATTTTCAGACCCAAACCTGACCCGACACCCGACCCGATGATATCATGTGACCCGAATCAACCTAAAAAAATCACAACCGACTTGACCCAACTTGATATCAACCTGACCTAACATTGACCCGACCCGACGTCAACCCACCTAACACCAACACAACCCAATGTCAACCTGACCCAACACCAACCTGACCCTATATCAACCCGACTTGACGTCAAACCGATCCTACACTGACCTGACCCTATATCAACTAGACTTGATGTCAAACCGACCTTACACCGACCAACACAATGTCAACCCGATCCGAAATCAATCTAATAGAATATCGACCCGACCCAATGTCAACCTGACTGAGTACTAGCGAGTAGCAACTAGCAAGAAGCCGAGAAGTCAAGTTTTAGTTTTACAATAGATTTTTGTATGAATTTATCAGTATATTATTTATAAGAAATAGTTTGCTTGATAATTTGATTGTAAGGAAAAGAAAGGGGGAATATATGAGATAATGGATAGTAAAAGAAAAAATAACAAGTAAAAATATTTTCTCTTAATTTTTTTAATTAATGCAACATATTAGTCAATACTCATTATCACAACTCACAATGTGACCTGAATGAGGTCCAACTCAAAACAACCTGATTATAAAAATATACAACCCAAACAACCCCAACTTGATAACTACCCATTCAAAATGACTAGATTCAAACTCAAGTTAGCCCCAGGAAATAGTGTAAACTGAAATGACCTGAAGTGATTTGACGTGAACCCAAACCAACCCAATAAATGAATCTAAACAAACTTATACCATAATTGACCTGATCTGAATAAGAGTTGAACCAAAAAAGCAAAATGATCTGAAGGGACCAAACGTGTACTAACTGACTCGACATGAAATGATAAAATAACCTCAATTATCTTTGACCCATAATGACTATGGCCAAACCTGAACTGACCCATCTGATTGCCAACTCTCTAATCTAAACAAACTAAGACCCAACCCAAAACAACTAGACCTAAACAAAAAACACAACCCAAGAAGACCCGATCTGATTACTACCCAACCTGAAAATGACTCGACCCAAAACTGAAGTAGACTAAGGAAATAGTTCAAATTAACCCGACCCGATATTAAGATGACTGAAAATGATATGACTTAAACCCGACCCGACACGATAAAGTAACCTAAAAATGTCTATACCTAAATTGACCCGACCCGAACCCGAGTTGACCCGAAATTACAAAATGACCCGAAGGGACCCAACCCGATACTAACCCGACCCAAACCCAACCGACCCAAAAGAATAAAATAACCTGAATTATCTCTGACCCATAATGACCCAACCTGAAATGACCCGACCTGCCCGATTGCCATCTCTAGTTGAGGTGATGTTCTTACATGCACCATGATCCTTGGTATTATCACCATGCTATGGTTCAACCCTTATGTTTTTCTTAGGGTTTTGAATCAATTTTCACAAGGTTGAAGCTTGGCCTTCTCTCTCCTAGTGTTATTTCTTGGTGGATCATGTTGGAGATCATTTTTTGGGTTTTAATGACAATCATGTATGGAGTTTTCCATCCTAGGTGTTGGTTAGTGTTTTGACATTTACCATTTGTTTTGGCTATGGTTTATCCCTATTTTGAAGATGGTTATGTGTGGTTGAGGTAGTTTGATGTTGGTGGTCACTACACTCACCCCAATGTTTTTGTCCGATACTAGCTGAGATGGTTCTATTTTGGTCGGCACTCATGTGACATGGTTGGGATCAATACTCTTGAATTCTTATGTTGGTTGCTACAATTGGTGTGTACTTCTATCACAACAAGTGTTCTGGCTTGATGGTCACTACCCTTAGTGGGTTGACCCCTTTGGTCGCCACACTTGTATGAGTGGATTTATGGTTGCTACAAGGTGTCACCTAGGATGGTCTCCACACATATGTGGGTACATGGTCGCTACATATGTGTAACAAGGTAATGTTGCTATACGTGTACATGTAAATGATGGTTGATGCTTAGTGCTATTTGGATGATTGTTTAATTAATCCTAATCATGCTTCTTAACCCTTATGTGTTCCAAACATATGGGAGATGAGGTATCTAGGGTTTGGTGATAAGTAATGAAATAAAAACCCTAATCGTCTATGTGTGTGAAATCCCAACCCTAATTCTATGGCATGCTGTACTTATTGAGTTGCTTGATAGATAGTATGTAATTGTATTTTCTCTCTCCTATCTGTGTAATCTTAATCGTGCAGTTTTAATGAATGTCATAGCTTGTGAATTCTATGGTGGCAATTATATGACACAAAATGGTAGCTACGAGCCTTTATGAGGCATGTTGAGATCATACTTTTTTGATGGGTCTTATGACCTAGCAGCGGCTTAATGTCTAGTGTGAGGTGTTATCCTACATTGTTGTGGTGATGGGATTAATATCCCATAGCACAATTATGGTGATAGCCTTGTATGGCTATGTGATATGTTGATGGTCTTGAATTGGAAGTGGTATCAAGTGATGATGTGACAAGTTATACTTCAAACATTTTATATATTCTGGAGTTGTATTATCCCCGTATCCTTTGTAGAGTTTGTTTAGGGTTTATATGTTGTAACTTTATTGATGCTAAAAGATACTCAATTGGCCTAACTAATCAAATGAAACCTTAATCACATAGCTTCCCTATGCCATAGATCCATCTTCAACGTCAGTACTTTGCTAGATGGTGAAACATGTACTCCCAAGGGAAACCCAGAGCGCATAATGTTGAGTATGCAAGGTGCAAGTGATTTTGTGTCCTTGACATATTGACCCCAAGTGTTTTGAGAATGATTTAGATGGCCCATTGTTGTAATACAACTGTGTAGTATATTTTGCTTAGGGTCAAACACGGTTCACACTGGATGACTTGTTGCCTTATCTTTGTACTAATTTCTTGAATTATAACGCGGTAAGAGAAATCAACTATTATACATGTTCTTCATATTACTTCTTAAAGAATAAGATGTTCTACTGATCAATTGTAGATACCTTAATTGCTTGTCTGTGTTATCAATTTTATACATATCATTGAGATGAATCTTCTTATGATGTTATCTATCTACTCAATATTATCTATCCGTGCTTATAATAGATGTTGGAAGAGAGTTATATCTCTTACTGAGACATGTGGTCTCCCCCCTTGGGTTTCCACATGTTTTAGGTGGTCGTGCATGATGAGGTAGAGATCATGCAGTTGAAGCTGAGAAGCAAAAGGATAAGTAGTTGTTGAAAGGTTGCACATGCTGCTAGTGTTTTGTAGTAGAGTCCTATGCATCATACTTATACTCTGAGGTCCTTGGGGAGGTTTTTTTAATGGTTTGTACATCGATATAAAGTTTTTGGCTATATGACATTGTTGTCTAGATATGGCATGTATATATGTGGTTGTCCAGATATGGCATGTATATATGTGAACAAGTTACCTCTTGTAATAGGTTGTGACCAATGAGCTAGTGAATAGTGTATGTAATAATCTTGTTCTATGAGATATGTAGTACACATGGCTTTTGGGGACTCAAATGTGATAAGCTCCTTCTTTTGTGCTTATGCAAAATCAATTTTAATTTACCTCATTTTATGCTAATATGGTTGTTAGTGATAATTCTACATTTTGTTTTGAGTAATCTCTCTTGTGGCGTGTTGGGGTGTCATAACATGGTTGGTATTAGAGCTTTAGATTCATTGAGTCTACAAGGACATAGGACTAGGTTTATGTTTGTTATAGTGTCCTCTATTATGTCTTATGGTAACTTCTATTTATGTAAAAAAATAAGAAGAGAAGAGGATATGGCTGGTGAACACGAAGAACATGCTACTGAGAGTAGTGTTGCTGTACTAGGTGGTGGTGGTAGGAGGCAGGAGAGGGTTGATGTTGTGCCTGAGATGCCCCCGTTTGACCCAACTATGGTGTCCAATACTACTTTTCAATCCATGCTCGGGCATTTTATGGCCATGACGATGCATATGGCAGACATAATGCCTCCACTCCAAGCAAAAGCGGTAGTCCCCAATGTAGAATCTTCAGGTTCTGGGAAGACCTTTGTAAGGTTGAGGTGTGTAGGGGTGGTGGAGCATGTGGGTATAGCGAACCCGAAAGATGCATATCTATGGTTAACCGAGCTGGAGAAGGCCTTCAAGATCCTCAACATCCCTAAAGAGGACTAAATAAAGCATGTAGTGTATCTGTTGAAGGGGAGTGCTGGCCATTGGTGCCATTGAGGAGGAAGAGGGGCCTGGTGTTGTGATCAGGTGGGAAGAGTTCCGATGGGAGTTTGTCAGTCGTTACTTTCTGGAAACATATCTAGACATGACACATTTTGAGAAGATTCAGTAGGTATCTATGACGGTCAATGAGTATGAGGCAAAGTTTATGGACCTTCTAAGGTTTTTTCCTCATATGATAACCACATACAAGGAGGGAATCAAACATTTTGATAAGGGTTTGAGTATAGAGTTGACAATTCTGGTATCATTTTTAGAGAACACTGAAAAGTTTGCCACATTTGTGGAGTCAGTCAAGAGAGTGGAATGATCAGTAGTGGAGAAACATGAGATGAAGGAAAAGAAGAGGCCTACACAATATAAATGATAGTCGTCAAGAGGCTTTAAGAAGCCTAGGTTTTCAGCACCATCATCACAACAGACATTGGTGAGTCAATCTCAATGGTCACTAAGTAAAGGTATAAGCCGAACCTTTCTGCCGACATGAGCCCATAATTCTGCATTAGTTTTGGTGATAGGGTCATCTAAGCCATGGTATGAGAGAAAGAATTGCTACAAGTGTGGATAGGTTGGGAAACAGTCAAGACAGTGTCAGCAAGGGTCACAACAGTGACAATAGTTCAACAATGGAAGTGGCAGAGGACGTGGACATGCATCGTAGGTTGGTTCTTCTAGGAAATCCAGTAGAGGAAGGGGGATACAATAGGAAATGACTCAATTCTACACCATGAGTCAACTGAAAGGAGTGATCAACCTGTGAGTCATGATAGGTTAGATGGAGTTATTTTATTCTAATTTGTCTTCTTGCTTTATATTTATTTTGGTTGAACTGGGTGCAACATACTCTTTTATCACTAGAGGAGTGATTGCTAATTGTTCCTTGCCTTTTAGTCATAGACGTGATAGTCTTTGTTTAGAAACCCCTTTCATTGGTTCCTCCAAGTTGTGAGAAGTGTGTACTTTCTGTGTCCTTTCCTTTTCAAGATGCGGTATTAAAGTGGACCTCATACCACTTGACATGCATGGATTCGATGTGATCCTTGGAATGTATACTTTGGAGAAGTATCTGGTGGTCTTGGATTGTAGTTCCAAAGTGGTGACGTTTATTGATGGTGATGGGACGTGGGTTTTCCAAGGAGATAGGAAGATTCTTCCAAACTATTTGGTGTTAGTGATGGTGGCAGAGAAGCTAATGAGGTAGGGTTGTGATACATTCTTGGCACATGTGGTGGATACCAAGGTGAGGAGTCTAAGTATCTACGAGGTTCCAGTTGTTTGTGAGTTCAAGGATGTGTTTCCCAATGAGTTTCTAGGTGTTCTCCCAGTCAGAGAGATTGATTTTGAGATCAATTTGGTTCTGGGAACCTAGCCAATAGCTCAGACACTGTACAAGATGGCACCAACTAAAATGTCAGAGTTAAAGAAATAGTTGCAAGAGCTTCTTGAGAAAGGTTTTATCAGGTCGAGTACATCACCGTGGGGTGCTCCCATTTTGTTTGATAAAAAGAAGGATGGATCCACGAGGTTGTGCATTGACTACACACAGTTGAACAAAGTGACAATCAAGAATAAGTATCCATTTCCATAGATTAATGATCTATTCAACCAATTGTGAAGTCTCAAAGTGTTCTTGAAGATAGACCTGAGGTATGGATATCAACAGTTGCGGATCAAGGTAGATGACATACCAAGGTCAGCTTTTAGGATGAGGTATGGTCACTATGAGTTCGTGGTTATGCCATTTGGGCTAACCAATGAACCAACAACATTCATGGACTTGATGAACATGGTGTTCACACCTTATCTTGATCAGTTTGTGGTGGTATTCATAGATTACATCTTGATATATAGCCGAGATAGACAACAACATGAACAACACCTACATCAGGCGTTGACTCTGTTGGGACAACACATGTTGTATGTGAAGTTCAACAAATGCATATTTTGGTTGAAGGAGGTGTCTTTTCTTGGATACTTGATATTTGCTGATGGTGTTCATGTAGACCCTAATAAAGTGGAGTCTGTGATAGAGTGGGAGCAACCGAGGATGCCAATATAAGTCCATAGTTTTTTGGGTTTGGCAAGGAACTACAGGAGGTTCATCAAAAACTTTAGTGTCATAGCATTACCCCTAACGAAACTGATGAGGAAGGGAGTACCTTTCTTTTGGGATGACAAGTGCCAACATGATTTTCAACTTTTAAAGGAGAAGCTGACCAGTGCACTAGTCCTATAGATCAAGGAAAAGGCTACATTGTCTTTTGTGATGCCTCAAAGAATGGTCTAGGTTGTGTGTTGATGTAAGAAAAGAATGTGATCTCTTTTTGCATAGGATTTTGTGGGGGGGATCCTTGTTAGGGGTTTATGGTTGTAAGGATCCTAACCTAGATTAGTGCTTGAGTGTGCTTGATTTTCTAAATAAGATGCTTAAACCTTAATCTAATCTTTTGAGATGTTTTTGTAGCATGTGACAACCTTGTGTATTCAGTTTGGTCCAGTTTGGTTGATGTTTGATCTATGTCTCCTTATTTTGGACCAAGTTGTAGTTTACCTATGTTAAGGGGTTATATTTCAATTTTCCACATGTAGAGTATATTTCTTTTGCCTTACATCATGAGAGAGAAGATGATGTTGAGGGACACCTTGCTTGGACCATGGTTGATGTTGTGGCATCACATTGTGAGGTTAGGGTTTGCTTGAGTTGCCTTGTTGTTGAGTGTCAGCCTTACTAGGGTTTGAGTGTGTAGTGACCGCATCACCACTCTTGTACGAGTGTTGTGACCTCTACACTTACCCTAGGTGTTGTTTGTTTCAACCACGACGATTTTGATGTGGTTTGATTGACATGGTTTGTCCTTTAGTGACGTGTTTTGGCCATGTGGCGATGTGGTGACCTAGTGTTCTGGTCGCTACATGCACATGGCATGCTTTGACCTCTACAAGGTGTGTAGTGGGCCTAAGCGGTCACTACACCACCTTGGCTATATCAACCTTTGATGCATGCAAGTGTTTAGTGGTTGCATGGCTGTTTTCTTAGTGGACATTGGTCCTTTTGGTTCTCTCTTGTGTTGACACCTCATACCTTCCACCTCCCTCCTAACCACATGTACATAAACCCTCTCTTTTACATGCAAGCAATTCTTATAGCTCTCTTTCCTTCTCCTTTCTTTCTTGTCCGACCTTAGAGCTTGGTGGATGTAGAGGGTGCCGATCTAGGTGCTTTGGTGACTAAACAACCATGCATGTGGTGTTCTTGAGCTTGATCATCCTTGTTGTGGTGATATTTGGTGATCCTCTTTCTTGGTAAGTGGTTTTAGACCCTTGATCTTGTTGTATTTTGCATCCTACCTCTCTTTTGTCCCTCTCATCCACGAGACTATGGTTCAACCATGGTGTCTGTCTTTGAAGATCTCCTTTTCACATAGGTTGGAGACTATGGTTTGATCATGGTGGTACCTATGTGATAAGAAGCTCTCTTCTTTGTTTGGCCTAGGGTTGTTACCCTCTTTATCAAATCTTCCATTGACCATGGTTTTCTTTTCTTTGGAGGTGATCTTATGGCCAAGGAGTTGATCTTTGTTGGAGTTTCTTTCTCCTCTCGGAGTTCATGATCTTGGGAGCTTGATGTCTTCATAAGTCAGGTTATATAACTCTTTTCCCTCTTCTATTATTTGCACCATAATCATGTTTGCATGATACTATTTTAATATCTAAAACATTATGCTAATGTACTAGATGAAGTTATCATGATCTAGGGTTTATGACTTTGTAGTATTCTCATGTAGATTGCTCTCTTTCTTAAACCCTAATTTCATGTGCCCGATTTCTAGGTTATGTTGAGATGATGTTCTTACATTCCCCATGATCCTTGGTTTTATCACCATGCTATGGTTCAACACTCATGTTTTTCTTAGGGTTTTGAATCAGTTTTCATGAGGTTGAAGCTTGGTCTTATCTCTCCTAGTGTGGTGTCTTGGTGTATCATGTTGGAGATCATTTTTTAGGGTTTTAATGATCATCATGTATGGAGTTTTCCCACCTAGGCGATTCTTAGTGTTTTGATGTTTAGCATCTATTTTGGCTATGATTTATCTCTATTTTCAAGATGGTTATGTGTGGTAGAGGTAGTTTGATCTTGGTGGTCACTACAATCACCCCAATGTTTTTGGCCAATATTAGTTGAGATGGCTCTGTTTCATCCGACACTCATGTGACCTAGCTGTGATCGATACTGCTAAATTCTTATGTTGGTTGCATCACATGTTTGCCTTGGTTGGTTGCTACACTTGGTGTGTTCTTTGGTTGCAACATATATTCTAGCTTGATGGTCGCTACCCTTAGTGGGTTAACCTCTTTGGTTGCTACAATTGCATGAGTGGACTTATGGTTGCTGCTAGGTGTCACTTAGGAGGGTCGACACACATACATGGGTACATGGTCGCTACATATGTGTAACATGGTAAGGTTGCTATACGTGTACATGTAAATGATGGTTGACACTTAATTCTATTTGGATGATTGTTTAATTAATCCTAATCGTGTTTCTTAACCCTTATGTATTCCAAATATGTGGGAGATGAGGTATCTAGGGTTTGTTGATAAGTAATGAAATAAAAACCCTAATCATCTACGTGTGTGAAATCCTAACCCTAATTCCAGGGCATGCTATACTTGTTGAGTTGCTTGATAACTAACATGTGATTGTATTTTCTCTCTCCTACCTATGTAATCTTAACCTTGCAGGTTAAATGAATGTCATACCTTGTGAATGCTATGGTAGCCATTATATGATCTAGAATGGTGGCTATGAGCCTTGATGAGGCATGTTGAGATCATAATAATGTGATGGGTCTTATGACCTAGAAGCGGCTTAATGCCTAGTGTGAGGTGTTATCCTCCAGTGATGTGATGAGGGATTAATATCCCATAGTAGTGCAATTATGGCGATAGCCTTGTATGGATGTGTGATATGTTGATAGCCTCGAATGGGCAGTGGTATCAAGTGATGATGTGACAAGTTATACTTCAAACATTTTATATCTTCTGGAGTTGTATTATCCCCTTACCCTTTGTAGAATTTGTTTAGGGTTTATATGTTGTAACTTGATTGATTCTAAAAGATAATTAATTAGCGTAACTAATCAAGTAAAACCCTAATAACGTAGCTGCCCTATGCCATAGATCCATCTTTAGCACCAGTACTTTGCTGGATGGTGAAACGGGTATTCCCAAGGGAAACCTAGAGCGCATAGTGTTGATTACGTGAGGTGCAAGTGACTACGTGTCCTTGACATCTTGACCCCAAGTGTTTTGATAACGACTACAATCAGGTCTCGGTGATGAGCATGTGATATGATGAGATAGAGGACAAATTCTATTATACCTTAGTGATGGGTTATATACACTGGTTTCTAGTGCCGTGACCTGTACCAAGGTGGGCTAGGTGTTTACAGGACCATAGCTTTGAATATGAGTTGATGTCTCTTACAAGACTATAGATTTGACTATAAGTTGATGTCTTTGTAGTTTAAAAATATGTCACTACGGTGTATATTCAATCTGATTGAGTAGTACAAGAGAAGATCATAGATTCTGACTCTTCCATTGATCTTGTATGGCACTGATTTCAACTTTTTAGTGGTTGGTTGAATTTAGGTGGTACGACTCAAATTTGTAGGGCATAATCAAAGACATAATATAGCCATGTAGTATATTTTGCTTAGGGTAAAAACGATTCACATTGGATGACCCCTTACCTTATCTTTGTACTAATTTTTTGAATTATAATGGGGTAAGAGAAATCAACTGTTATACATATTCTTCATATTCCTTATTAAAGCATAAGATGTTCTACTGCTCAGTTGTATCTACCTTAATTGCTTAGTTTGTGTTATCAGTTTTATACAAATAATTGAGATGAATATCTTATAATGTTATCTATCTACTCAATATTATCCATCTATGCTTATAATGCATGTTGGTAGAGAGATATATCTCTCTCTAGGATGTTTGGTCTCACCCCGTGGGTTTCCACATCTTTTAGGTAGTCGTGCACGATGAGGTAGAGATCGTATGGTTGAGGCTGAGCAACAAGAGGAGCAGTAACTGTTGAAAGGTTGGACATGCTTCTAGTGTTTTGTAGTAAAGTCCTATGTGTCATACCTATACTCTCAGGTCCTTGGGGAGGTTTTTTGTGTGGTTTTGACATCGATACAAAGTTTTTGGCTGTATGCCGTTGTTGTCCAGATATGGCATGCATATATTGGTTGTCCAAATATGGCATGTATATATGTGAACATGTTACCTCTTGTAACAGGTTGTGGCCAGTGAGCCTGTGAAAAATGTATGTAATAATCTTGTGGTACGAGATATGTAATACATGTGGCTTTTGTGGACTCATATATGATAAGATCTAACTTTTGTGCTTATGTGAAATTAGTTATAGTTTACCTCATTTATGGTAATCTGGTTGTTAGTGATAATTTTCCAATTTGTTTTGAGTCATCTCGCTTGTGGCGTGTCGGGGCATCATAGATACAAACTTCAAAATTTATATAGAGTGAAGTAAACAAAATATTTAAACACAAAAGGCCATGTTCATTAATTATTTAGATGTGTAGGTGTTCAAACCCATCACCATGTGCTATCTTTCTCTAATTTAGCATACCTTTTCTTTTAAGGCACATTTTGAATTAGATTGAATCTAAATATCTTTGTTAAGGGACATCAAACTTATTTGACCACATGAACCATTTATCACCTGATATTAATTTATATATATATATATAATATTATATTAGAAAAAAAGACACAAGCATGTTTAGATTAATAATAGATTGGGCTGGAAAAAATCATACCTTTAGAGCCCCCTTCCTTCAGTTGGCATGATGGCAAGCAAACAACATGGGGTCCATGGAATTTTGGGCCAAAAAATAGGGGTGACAATAATTAGAAAAAGGAGAGACTTTTTAGGAATTATGGAAAAAGGAGGAGGATCCAGGAAAAAAATCTACATAATTGTAAGGGGACGCACCCTTCCCTCTTGATGTGTGTTTGATGTGAGATTGGATGATTTCCCCTGGGGTCCCGAATGTGAGTGGCTTTTTTGAAACATGGCATGACTGTTAAAAAAAGAGAGCAAAGATAAAAAATATAAAACTAATTTTTGTGTGTATACTTTTCTATATGTAATGATACTTTTACAAAATAAAAATTATTAGTATCTTTATAAAAAATACACTCCTGTAAAACTAATACCGATATACTTTTATGAAAAACTAATATGTATATAAGGAGTATTATTGGCATTACTATTTAATAAAAAATAGGAGAGAGAGATTTATTTTTCTTATAACTTTCAATCTATATTGATTTTTTTGACAAAATAAAAACAATTAGACTTGTTACAAAAAATGCACTCCAACAAGACTAGTATCGACATACTTTTGAGAAAATAATACAAAATATAAAAATGAGCATTGTTTGCATAACTATTTAACATTAATGTCTTACTAGTAGAAATGGGCACATTCAACTAAAATGTGGACACATTACTAGTAAAAGTGGGTTTACTAAACTAAAATACTCATTACTAATAAAAGTAGGCACATTTCATATTTTGATAAAATGTACCCACTTCTACTAGTAGTGAACCCAAATTTTAGTTGAATGAGCTCAATTCTACTAGTAACGAGTCCACTTATACTAGTAAACACCCACATTTTACATTTTAATGTATTAAAAAGTGAGTGCATTACTAATTAAAGTAGGTGGGTTCTACTAAAAAGTGGGTGCATTACTAGTAGAAGTGGGCTCATTTCACTAATATTTAGGCTCATCTCTAGTAGTAGTTGGCACATTCTACATTTCACTAGAATGCACTCACTTTTACTAATAATGATCCCAAAATTTTAGCGGAATGAGCCAACTTCCTCTAGTAATGCGCCCACTTGTACTAGTAGTGCACCACATTACTAGTAGAAGTAAGTCCATTTTACTTGCCCAGTTGATTGATTTCTAGTAGAAGTGGGCGCATTCCACATTTTAGTGGAATTCACCCACTTCTACTAGTAATGAGCCAAAATTTTAATAGAATAAGCCCACTTCTACTAGTAATGCATCCACTTATACTAGTAATACATCCATATTTTAATGCATTAATATGTAGGTCTATTACTAGTAGACATCAGTGCATTCTACTAGAATGTAGGCATGTTACTAGTAGAAGTGGGCTCATTCCACTAAAATTTGGGCTCATTTTTAGTAGAAGTGGTCACATTCCTCATTTTAATGAAATAAGCCAACTTTGATTAATATAAATAAGCCCACTTGTACTAGTATTGCTCCCACTTATAGTAATTACACACCCACATTCTACATTTTAGTGTATTAAAATGTGGATGCATTACTAGTTGAAACAAACACATTCCACCGAAAAGTGGGGACCTTTCACTAGAAAGCAGACACATTACTGCTAGAAGAGGACTCATTCCACTAAAACTTGAGCTCATTTATAGTAGTGGGAACATTTGACATTTCTAATGGAACATGCCAATTCTACTAGTATTGAGCCCAATTTTAGTCGAATGATCCACTTCTACTAGTAATGTGCCTATTTATATAAGTAATGCACCGACATCACATTTTAATACCTAGAAGTGGGCACATTTCACTAAAAAATGAACACATACTAGTATAACTGAGTTCAATCTACTATTTGTTTTGGTTCATTTATAGTAGAAGAGGACACGTTCCACATTTCAATAGAATGCACCCACTTCTAGTAGCTATGATACCAAATTTTAGTAGAATGAGGTCACTTCTACTAATAATGCACCCACATGTACTAGTTATACACATATACTAGTATAAGCGGGAACATTCTAATACAAATTGGGTGCATTACTAGTAGAAGCGAGCTTATTTAACTAATATTTTGGCTCATTTCTTATAGAAGTAGATGTATTTCCACATTCCAATAAAATGCACCACTTCTACTAGTAATGAGCCCATATTTTAGTGTAATGAGCCCACTCCTACTAGTACTGTGCCCTTTTATACTTATAATCACCCACATTTTTATATTGAGATATACAATGAATGTGTGCCTTACATAAGAAATGGGTGCATTACCACTGATATTGGACATCTTACTACACCTATTGGGTGCATTGCCCCATTATAGGAGATTAATTATATAAATTGAGCTAGAAAATAAATGTGTGTGATACACTAAGAAGTAGGCACATTACCACCTATACTAGGCACACTACTACTCATATTGGACACATTATTTATTAGGTGTGTCATTATAAAAGTTTATCTATACATTGAATGTGTCTGTTACACAAAAAGTAGACTCATTAGAAGCAATATTAGGAACTTTGCTACTCATATTGGGCATTGCCCTATTATTGGGTGCATCATTACAAATATTAGGCTACATAATGAATGTGTGTGTTACACTAAAAGTGAGTGCACTACTACCGATATTGGGATCATTACTACACATTGATGATGTGTTACCCATTCGTAGGTGCTTAATTACAAAGATTAAGCTATATAATAAATGTGTGTTACACTAAGAGGAATGTGCATTACCGCCAATAATGGGTGCATTACTACTCATATTGGGCACATTACTCCATTTCATTTTATTTTTCTCAAAACCATGTAGACATTAGGCTTGTTGGATTGTATTTTTTATAAAGAATCTAACGAAGTTTATTTAACAAAAAAATTATAAATTCAAAGTTATAAGAAAAACATTTTTTCTCTATTATTTTATTTTTTTCTTAAGAGGAGAATAGAAGAAAATAGTGGGCGGGTGAGTGGAAAAAGAGGGAAAGATTGAATGAGAGAGAAAATTAGAGAGTAGAAGTAGTAGGTGAGCAGAGCCCACATGTAGATGGGGAGGTTGTTTCGAGGCACGCCAAACACACCTCCACTCCTCTCTGACGTTTCCAAAATTAAACCATTTTTTTAAATTAATTAGGGGGAACTATTTCTACAATGGGCAAGCAATCCAAAAATGATACAAACTAACTCGTTCAAACTTACAGAACATCCAAAACTCTTAACAGACTCCAACCTGGACCAACTTCTTGGGTGTTGTTTGGTTCGGGATCTGATTTGGGCCATGCATTGTCTTTTTTGCCATGTAGGCACTAATCCCGACTAACCCATCCCAGTTCTAGTCTTGTTTTGTTTGGTATAAATTAGACTAACGGAGTTTGTAATCCTCTAATCCAAACCAAGTATATCCCACTCTTAGCATGATTTTAAGATCCATGTATGGATTTGATTTGGTCTTTTGTGTTATTTTGTTTTATATGCAATACTAAAAAACACAAGTTATGAGGCCAATCCAATATAATGGCTTCTTATGATAGGATCAAGTTGTCAAATAGAAACATTACAAAATCTTGATAAATTAATTCAGATCTATCGACTAACCCAACTCAAGTTTCATAATCTCGATCTTGAACCAAATAGAGGCTTAGGGGTTCTCAATATGCATCTCAAATTGTAACTTCACATAACTTGGGATCCTTATTTCTGTTAGATACATTGATTGTACAACCATGTGTTTAGCATGGTTAAACCCAATGTTTTATAGCTAGTACATGGATGAAAAGGTAGTGTGTTGTCTTGTGAAAATGGGTTAGTTTTGTCCCACATTGATCACTCCTAAACTTTTATGGTCCTTATATGTAGGATCACATGTGATACTAGTATCCAAAGGGTCCTAGGAGAGAGTATGCTCACCTCCTTAGTGGGTATGATGACCAAAACACACACACACACACACACGCCCACGGGCTCAGGCTCGGGCTTTTGGCTTGTAGCTGGTGGTCCATCTTATTTTACACAAGGATATAACTACATAATTTATTATTAATTTAGTTAATTGTTTCTTTCCAAACCATATTTATTAATATTAATTGGAAAGTGTTTGTCTCACAAATTTTCATGCAAAGTGTAAAAGAATGACCAAGTGATTGTATCTTAATGGGAATAGATTAGGGAGCATGTTAGGGTATAAATATGTCTGGTCATTAGGGTTAAAGGCACACAACTTTTAGATATGAATGCACATCCATAAACAGTTTTTGATTGCCTTCTGTGAACCCTAGAGAGACATTCCTTAATCTCCGTCACTCCATGCTGTTTCTGGAGAATTATCTCTTATGAGAAGCATCATCTTCTTTCCTTTCTATCTTTCAAGATGTGGTCTGTCAGGCGGTGGTTCCTGTGATCGCTGGGAGCACTAGTGGTGGATCTCGTTCAATGTCTGCATCTTGCGTCATCAACACAAATGAGACATCTTCATCAGGTTCGTGACTGGATTGACTAGAAGGACAACGCCTACCCATAAGGATTGTAGGCCTCTAATTTCTTTAAGTAATACATTCATTTTTCAATTAATGATCTGGTCTGTGTTCCTAACTATTTATCATTATGTTCTCCTACATTGGTTTATTATGTGTTTTCTTATATCTACCTGAATACATTAACTATATTACACCTGATACTATTGTATGTAATGATGTAAATTAAAATTAACAACCATCTTAAAGAAATCAATTTCTATCATTAGTTACCTATGACTTTTCAAAGTTCTGGCATGAAAATTGATACGTTTAGTATGCCCAAAAAATTACTGGAACTAATTTTACTCATTGGCAAAGAAAGATACAAATTTTACTAAATATGGTAATGAACCCAAACTTTATGAATTTGTCCCTGATTATGCTAATTTATTTACAACCTAGAAGAAGGGTGATAAGACGTGTCGAAGGTTTATTATGTTTGCATTAAATAACAAGCTATTTGATTCATACTCAAAGTCACATGCTACTACATCCAATGTTCTGTAGGGGGCATTACAAAGGAAATACAGTACGAAAAATTAGGGAACTAAAAAATATTATGTTTCCAAATTTCCAAAGTTTCATATGGCTGAGGGTAAATCTATTTCTGATCAAACATATTATTTTCAACTCTTGGTGTAAGAGCTCAAAGATGCGAGTGTGGGCTGTTTAGGCTAACGAGTTTCAATCCTAAAAAGGAAAGTTTACCCAACTTAACCAATCTCTACAAGTATATGGAGGTAGTGTAGTCGAGGTCAAACACAAGGAGATTAAGTAATTAATTGAGTGCAACAATACTAACGTTCAACAAACTAGATCGATTTAAAAGGATGGTAATGTTTATCTAATTGCAGAAATTTAGATTTAAACAAACAATGAATAGATTACTAAAAGGGTTTAGATTCAGAAGTTGATGGATCTTGGACATTAGAATTTCACTCACATATCATAGCACATATTAGGAACATGAAAATCTAAACTAACATAAGCACTTGTTTTAAAGGAAAGGTTGTGTTGCACTTCACCTCCTGGTGTAAGTGCAATGATCTCAACTCAAATTCACATTCTCATGCATAAATTTCATTTTTGATCACAACCTGTTCCTCAACTCATTTATCTCCACTATCATGGTAGAAAAAGAGTTGCCAAGAAGAGCACCTCCATACATTCCTATTTATCTTCTCAGGTCAAGCAAGAAAGCAGAACACATGCATATAAAGTGGCCAACAATACATGCAAGAGATGATAAAACTAGTACTTTCATAGTAGAAAAATAAGCAACATAGTATTTAGTATGAAATTAACTTGTTCCTTACATGGTATGACATGGTAGCTACTCTCCCATGCCCAAGAAAAGGGAATTACTCATCCATAATCATGTTTTGCAGATTTGCTACTAGAAAATTCAGTTTTAACATGATTTAGAGGAGGAAAAATAAAGAGACTCAAAGATGTAACCACAAGAAGGAGGAATTTTGGCTTGGGGACGAAATTATCCTCCTTTAGCTGCTCCAAAACGAACTGGCTCCTCTCTCGAGAAGCTGCACAAGTTGGGGAAGCTTGGCTGCACGTTGGAGAAGACAATAGAGAAGAAAAGAAGAAGAATTGAGCTCATTTGGCAAGAAACCACCTCATTTCTCCTCAAAATCATCCTCCTCTACTCTAACCTTGCTCTGGGATGAGAGAACTTTCACTAATGACAGGAGATAACCGCCCATTAAGTTTCCCTTTCATTTTAAACAAAAACTCATATTTTTCAAAATGCTGAAACTGCTAGAGACACGACGTGCGTCCAAAGTGCATGCCGTGCAAAAGCTTCGATAGTTGCTCCAGAATGTACTGCACATGGTGTGTACAGTAGTAATGCACGTCGTGCAACATTCTAGAAAGTTGTTTTGGTCGAAATTCCCAGGTGCACACCGTGTGTTTGATTGATGCACACCGTGCAACTTTCCAGAGAGTCGGTTCTTGCCCGACATTCCCAGGTGCACACCGTGTGTTTGATTGATGCATGCCGTGCAACTTTACAGAGAGTCTGTTCTTGCCCAATATTCCCTGGTGCATGCCGTGCATTTGATTGATGCACGCCGTGAAACTTTCCAGAGAGTATGTTCTTGCCCGACATTCCCAGGTGCACACCGTGTGTTTGAGTGCACACCGTGCATGTGCTTTGTGCGCCTTTCTGGAAACTCACACGCTGTGCTCAAAGCTGGGACACACCGTACGCGTTGCTGTCTGGGTGAATAAAAAACTCTTCTAAAATATTGCGCACCGTGCATTCTGCTGTTTCAGTAGAATTAAACTATGGAATCAGTCTTTCTTGTAACTTATCTGCAATGCAAGTTATGGGATGAGTAAAGTAATAAAAAGATGGAAAAAGTAATATGAAAAGAGGTTAAATAATATCAGAATGAACCAAACTTGTGTGTGATAGCATGAGAAAAGATGACGTAGAAATAATACAACAAATCCCCCTAAGCTTGAACTATTGCTCATCCTCAAGCAAAAAGAACATGGCTACATTCAAGAAGAATAGTCAAGCTCATGCATGGATTAAATGAAAAGAAGATATGCAATCAGCTCAACCAACCATGTACATTGTGTTTGTGTTCATTGTTATCATCTCAAATTTTCAACATCCAAGATAGAGAAATTAAGTTCAACAAGGTTGGTTCCAAATTAAAAAAACTGATCAACTAGACAACAGTAAATAGAATTTGGATAATCAAGCCAAACAATCAGTGCATGTACATTACAAAATTTTCAGCTAGTATGGATGTAAGATGATGAAATCAATGCTAACATTAACAAACTTTGTTGTACTCTTTTGTCAAGGATATGATGATGGAAAATTTTGGGTTTTCGGCATTTGGCTGCTAATTTAGGCTTATGCTCACATGGAATGCCAGTTGGGGTGTTGTTTTTACCCTCTTTTGATATTCAAATCACCTAACCATCATTGCCAGATCGGACTCACACTAGGATAGAATGATATGTGGGCCATTTGCCATCTTTTATTGGGTAAGGGTGAACAAGGGATGGCACAATTCATTATTCAACACCAAAGAGTCAACAAGAATGTTAAGGTAACATGATTTCTGTCTTTGTTTTGTAAAATTTTTCACTAAAAAATTTATTGTAATGTACTAAAGGTTTGGTAACAGTATCCCGTATTCTATTAAATGTTGTAAAGTTGATTCATTCGCTCAAAAATGGAACTGTTACATGTATTGACTAAGCAAGGATGTAAAAAGATTTTGAGAGTTCAACAACAAACACAAGGCAAAATCATGTACATAGGGATTTTCAATTTCCATTTCATTCTTACATGCTCTTGATTTTTCTTTTCATGTGGCCAAGAAACATAAAGGACAAAATAATTCAAGCATACAAGGGGGTTTCATTCTAATAAGATAGCCTCAAATCATATTAACTTTACCATCAAGGAAACTAAACATGGAATAAAATGGAAAACAACTGATACAACTGACTCAATTAAAGAAAAACTACAATTACCATCCGGTTGTGCCCCCCTAAGCTTGAAGTCAGCAGTGTCCTCACTGCGTCAATCAAACCTAAGGAGTTCACAACTGGGTACATGTCATGGAACAAATATAAAAAGGAGGGCCAACGCTCCCTTAATTAGGGAAAAATTGGCTGACTAAATCCAGAACGTCCATCGGCTGGTTTTCCAAATCCTGCTGCTGTGGGAACTGGTGCTGCTCTTGGTACTGGGGCTGCTGTGGCGGCGGCATCTAATACGGTGGCTGTGGCGGATACTACAGTGGAACAGAGAAATGGCCCTGAGAGAGATGCCAAGAGTCTATCCGGTTGACCATGTCGTACATAGTAGTGTACTGCGTGCTCATCTGGTCTAACTGGCTGTCGATGTGGTCGAACCGCTACTGTACATATCCGTAAAGGTGCCGGATACCAGGAATCTACCAAGCATAATCAGTCTGGGTTGCAGTGGAGGGAGGAAGTGGTGCTGTAGCTGAGGTAGAAGCTACTACTGCTGAAGAACTGCTGGCGCCAGGGGTGTATGCCTCTGCTTGAACCTCAGGTTGTAAAGGAACTTTCTAATTGGCTTTGTTGCTGAGGTCATTGTGGGTTGCATCGGGGATGACAATGAACAGTGTCTTGGTAAGAAAAACCTTAAATTTGTTGGTGCTATCACCATGTATGGATATACGGCCACAAGAAATAAGATAGTTGATATCTATAAGGTTTTTACCCGGTGCAGGTTCTAAAGCACCCACATCAAGCCCTAGCTGCATTGCCAGTATAGTGATCATCCCACCACACATAATATCCCCCGCCTCTCTGTGCTTCTTTTTCTTTGCTTCTAGAAGATTGTTGATAATGTAGTACCTAGAACTGATCTGCTCATTGTTAACCATGCACCATAAGAAGAAAAGATCTGTTTTGCCTACGACCCCTTGGGTTTCATTCTTTGCAAAAGGACCTGTGCTAAGAAGGAAATGCACAACTCTAAAAATTAGGTTATGAAGCAAAGAAGCTCATACATTCCTAGATTTGTGCATAGGTTCACTAGTAATCTCAGACCAAAAAGAATCACTATGGAAGTCGGTTGGGTAGTCAATATAACCTCCATAGTTGCATCTAAGCAAGGCATAAAACTGACAAAGATCCATAGAAAAATGCTTATTAAGTAGACAAAAACTGATCTTCGAATATGTGTCATGGCAGTTTTACAGGTCGTTCTCTGCCTTAAAGGTGGACAAAAACTCATAAACAAGGTAGGGGTAGGTCTTTGTGGCTCTAGTGCATAACAGATGTAGCCCTAAGAACTGAAGATACCCCATTACCTCATTCTTGAAGCCCAACTTGTCTAGAGATTCTTCAGAAACATAGCGGGAGGGTAATACCCATCTAGTGATGAGGAATTGGTAGTCAGCATCCTCCTCCGGTGTCACTCTAACTATGTGGAGGGTACAAATGTAGCAGTAGCAGCATGATCATCTTTAGAAGGTGTCGCAGAAGATGAAGCTCCACCATGGCATCTGCCCGAACCTTTCTTGATTGGTTCCATTATTGCTGTGGTAGTGCACGACATGCAGTATGGGATCACAATGTGCAGTTTGAAGCTATTTTTTACACCCTGAAGGTTGAATGCACGGCGTGCACCTACAGATTTCTTGCAGTCTAGGATATGCACTGTGAGTGGAGAAGAAGGTGAGAAAAGTGTATCCTTGGCATGCGATTCAGGTGGCGTTGATGGCATCTAGCGCGCACGGCTTGCGGGAGGAGGAGACGATGTGTAGATGTGCATGGCTAGAATGGAGAAGAAGAAGGGTGCGCACGGCTGAAATGCACGACAGCTAGTGTTTTCCTTTCTTTCTTTTGCTCTTGCATGACTGTTGGAGTGACGAGTTAGGTCATGCACTTCCCCTTTTTACCAATCTTTTGTGAAAATAGACACGTCGTGCACTTAACATGCATGACATGTTCCTCTTTAATTTCTTCTTTTCAAACTGCCTTTACGACCAACTACACAACGTGTATTAGGTATGCACACTGTGTTCTGCTTTGAATTCACTTTGCAGCCCTGACTTTTTGCCCATATGCACGACATGCGTTTCCTTGTGCACGGTGTGCAAGTTTACAAAACTTTTACTGATCACCCAAGAGATAGACACACGACATGCATCGAGTAGATGCACACCATGTTAGATTCCAAAAACAAATTTCCACATAGCAACCTACAGGTGCACGTCGTGTAGAAAATTATGCACGGCGTACAAGATTCTAGAAAGTTTTTGTGATCCACAGTTCTCCAGGTGCACGCCGTGCACTGAGTAAATGCACTCCATGTACCTAAAGATGTTTCCCGAGTACAGTATGTTTCTATTGAGGTGCATGCCATGTCAAATAAAGACACACAGTGCATTTTGGAATTTCTACAAAAAATGGCAGTCATTAAGCATGAAATAAAGATAGATATTGTGGCAATCAAGTCTAAATTATTACATTCATCCATGACACGCTTATTAAAGAAATTAAAGAGTGTTTTTGACTCAAATAACTTTAAAAGAAATCTATCCTAATGTGGGGGTCTACTCCCATAAGGTGCTCCATTTAGAGTCTGGAGTAAGACTCTTTAATTCCTTCAAACATCTTGAAGGGAGCAAGAGACTCCCTTTTCCACTTCATCTCCAAAATAATAAAGCTTGCAACGCTATCCATTCACTTTGAAGATGCCGTCCTTGCCTTGGAGTTCCACAACTCCATATGGGAAAATCTTGAGCACAAGAAACGGTCCATACCACTTTGATTTCAGCTTCTCTAGAAATAGCTTTAATCTAGAGTTGAAAAGCAAGACTTTATCTCCTTCTTGGAAGTCCTTCCTGCAAATTCTTTTGTCATGCCAAGCTTTTGTCCTTTCTCTGTACAACCTTGCATTCTCATAAGCATCAAGGTGAAGTTCCTCTAGTTCCTGTAGCTACAAAAGGCATTTTTTCCCTGCCTTCTTCATATCAAAATTCAAGAATTTAATGGCCCACAAGGCACGATGCTCCAATTCTAGTAGAAGGTGACAAGATTTGCCATAGATCAACTTGAATGGAGTAGTCCCTATGATAGTCTTATAGGCTGTGTGGTACGCCCATAATGCATCATCAATCTTTAAAGCCTAATCTTTTCTTGAATTGGAAACAATCTTTTCAAGGATGTTTTTCAGCTGCCGGTTTGAGACCTCTACCTACCCGGAAGTTTGAGGATGATATGGCGTAGAGATCTTATGAGTTACATTATATTTAGAGAGAAGGCTGTTGAATTGTTTTTTATAAAAATGTGTGCCTCCATCTGAAATTATAGCATGAGGAACTCCAAACCGAGGAAAGATAATCTTTTGAAAAAGCTTTATTACTGATTTGGCATCCGACGTTTGGGTTGGAATGACCTCAACCCATTTGGACACATATTCGAAAGCAATAAGAATGTGTTGATACCCACAGAAGGATGGGAATGGTACCATGTAATCCACTCCCCATACATCAAATACCTCAACCTCTAAGATAGAGTTGAGGGACATGTCATCACGGTGGGATATACCTCCTGTTCTTTGACATCTATCACACAATTTTACAAATAGATTGACATCTTTGAATAATGTGGGCTAATAGAAACCAACTTGTAGTATCTTAGGAATAATCTTCTCTCCTCTGAAGTGTCCTCCATAAGGAGAGGCATGGAATTAAGAAATAATATTTGGGATTTCCTCTTCAACAACACACCGGCGGATCAGCCCATCACTTCCATGTTTGAATAACAATGGATCATCCCAATAATAGAATTTCACATCATGAAATAATTTTTTTTGTTGATATGTCAAATCAGGTGGTAGTCGTCCTGTAGAAAGAAAGTTAGCAATATCCGCAAACCACGGTGCTTGAATGGATGACAACACATAGAGTTTTTCAATGGGTAAATGATCTTCAATGGGAATGGATCTCCAGCCTCTGTGGTTAATCTAGAAAGATGATCAACAACATTGTTTTATGTACCTTTCTTATCCCGAATCTCAAGATCAAATTCTTGTAGAAGAAAAATCCAGTGAATAAGATGTGGTTTGGCATCTTTCTTGTTCAACAGATACTTTATTGCAGCATGATCAGTATATAGAATCACCTTGCATCCCACCAAATATGGTCAGAACTTGTCAAAAGCATATGTAATGGCTAGCATTTCCTTCTCCGTGGTCGTATAGTTGACCTGCACTTCATCAAGGGTTTTTCTTGCAAAATAAATGGTATGGAGTTTCATGTCCTTCTGCTATCCTAGAACAGCTCCCACTGCATAATCACTTGCATCACACATTATCTCAAAAGGAGAATCCCAATCCGGAAGTTGAATAATTGGGGCTGAAATGATGGCCTCCTTGAGCTTAGAAAAGGCTGCATGGAAATCATCATCAAATACAAACTCGGTGTTTTTTGCAAGTAGGGAGCACAATGACTTTGCAATCTTAGAGAAATCTTTAATGAATCTTCTATAAAAACCTACATGGCCAAGAAAGATGCAGATGTCTTTAACTGAAGATGGAGTAGACATCTTCTCAATGGATTCAACCTTTGCCCTGTCCACTTCAATACCCTTGTTAGAAACAACATGTCCTAGTACTACACCGGATTGTACCATGAAATGACACTTCTCCCAATTTAACACTAGGTTAACCTTTTTACAGTGGGCTAAGACTAAAGACAGGTTCAATAGACATTGATCAAAGGAATCACCGTATACACTAAAGTCATCCATGAAAATCTCCACTATATTTTCAATAAAATCAGAGAATATGGCCATCATACACCGTTGGAAAGTCGTGGGAGCATTGGAAAGACCGAACGACATATGGTGATATGCATATGTTCCATAAGTACAAGTGAATGTGGTTTTCTCTTGGTCGAGTGGATAAATAGGAATCTGAAAAAATCTGGAATACCCGTCCAAGTAACAAAAGTAAGAATGCTTAGCGAGGCGTTCAAGCATCAAATCAATGAAAGGCAATGAAAAATGATCCTTGCGGGTTGCCTTATTCAAGTGTCGGTAGTCAATACACATACACCAGCCGGTGACCATGTGTGTTTGTATTAACTCATCATTGTCTTCCTTAATGAAAGTTGCACCCCCTTCTTAGGAACCACATGAATGAAACTAACCCAAGGGCTGTCACTAATGGGATAAATGATTCCAACATCAATTAATTTGAAAATTTCTTTCTTTACCACTTCAAGCATATTTTAATTTAGGCACCTAGGTGGTTCAACTGTTGGTTTGGCATCATCTTCCATATTTATTCTATGCATACAGATTGAAGGATAAATGTCTTTTAAATCATCTATGGAATAACCAATGACGTCTTTATACAAATGCAGTTCAGCAAGTAATTTATTTTCTTGGTCATTGGTTAATTCATCATTTATTATAATAGGGGATATAGAATTTGGGTCAAGAAATGCATACCTCAGCCTAGGTGGAAGGTCTTTTAGTTCTAACTTTTTCCCTACTGTATCTTCATCAGCCTTGTCATCAACAAGTGGAGCATCCTCATTAATAGTTTGTTCTTTAAAAATAGGAAGTACTCCAAAAATTCCAGATTTGTTGATTTCAGCCACATCATCATCACAAGGATTAATCATCAAATCAGCAATATCATCATTATCCTCCTCAATTGAATCTATAGTATGTAACAAACATATTTCTTCAACACGTGCAGGTGCTTTCATGGCATCATAAATAGAAAATTCCATTGCTTCCTCACCAACACGTAGAGTGAGCTTTCCTTCTCGAACATCAACAAGACATCCGACAGTCCTCAAGAATGGTCTTCCAAAAAGAACAGGATTGGAAGGGATCTCCACCATATCAAGAATGATGAAATCACATGGTGTATAGAACTTTCTGATCTGCACTAGTACATCCTCCACTATACCTTTTGGGTATTTAATAGAATAATTGTCTAATTCAATAGCCATCTTTGTTGGCTTCAAATCTCCAAGATCCAATTCTTGCCATAAGGTAGATGGAATGAGACTAATACTAGCACCAAGGTCCACTAGACCCTTGTCAAAAGTGGTATTGTTGATCTTACATGGCAGTGTAAAAGATCCCAAATCATCAAGCTTTTGTGGAAGGTAGTTTTGAATAATAGAACTCACTCTCTCTGAAAGCATTGCTGTTTCAACTTGATCAACCTTTCTTCTTTTAGTTAGGATATCCTTTAGGAACTTAGCATAAGAAGGCATCTCGGCAATAACTTCAGCAAAAGGAAGATTGACATGTAGTCTATTGAGAATGTCCATAAAATTCCTAAACTTGAGATCCTCCTCCTTGTTGGCAAGCCTTTGAGGAAAATGTGAAGTGGCCTTGAAAGAAGGTGGTGTTTCGGCCATACTTTTCTCCTTGTTGCAATTAGGAGTGTTGGACTCCTCTTCATCGGCTACCTCTATGTTCTTCTCTTTGGGTGGAGAGGGTCTCTCAATTTCAGCTCCACTTCTTAAAATAATTGCATTAGCTAGTTGCCTTGGGTTCACTTCCGGTTGGCTTGGAAGAAAACCAGACTGCAGATTCCTTTATTGTGCTATTTGGTTCTCCAACATCTTGGTGTGAGTGGAAATACCATACACCTTTGTGGAAAGTTGAGTAATAGCATCTTTCAACAGTTTGTCATTTCCCCAGAGTTCTTCATTCTACTGCATTTGAGTAGACATAAATTTTTCCATCATGGATTCTAGAGAAGAACTTTGAGGTTGTTGTGGCTGTTGGTAACCCATGTTATTAAAACTCGGAAGATTCCCTTGTCGGTTGAAATGTTGTTGTTGTTGTGGCTGCTGTTGTCCTTGTTGGAAATTCTGAGCATTGCTTGTGTTCCGGTAGGAGAAATTAGGATGATCTCTCTATCCTAGATTGTATGTATTGGAATAGAGATTGTATTGCTTGTTCCCTTGCATTCCAACAACATTGACCTGTTCAAAACTCCCTTCATTTGTATTAGGAGCAAAGAATGAAGAAGAAGTATGCCCTACATTGCCAAAAGCTTCACATATAACTTCAACTGATTGGATTTCCAAAGTGGTCATCTTCTCAAACTTCTGTGTAAGAACATCTAGTTTGGCAGCAATAAGATCAACTACATCAACAATATGTTTCCCTCCTTGCTTCTCAGTTGAAAAACTAGCTGTAGAGGCTGATTTTGCTCCCCTATCTATTCCCCATTGATAGTGATTTAGTGATATTTCTTCAATGATGTCAAACGCCTCCCTATAAGACTTAGTAATCAATGCTCCATTGGCTGCAACATCCAGTATCAACCAGTTGTTGTAGAACAACCCATTGTAGAAAGTTTGAAGTAGCAGCCAGTTGGTCAAACCATGGTGCAGGAATAGGCGTTGAAGATCCTTAAACTGTTCCCATGTGCCATATAGAGTTTCTCCTTCATTTTGAGAGAAATTGGTGAGCTGCTTTCTTAATTGGGAAGTCTTGCTAGGCGGGAAATACTTTACAAGGAAAGCATTTAAGAGTTGCTCCCATATTTTGATTGACTTCTTTGGAAGAGACAAAAGCCATGCCTTGGTTCTATCTCTTAGGGTGAAAGGGAATAGCATAAGTCTTACTCCTTCAGCAGATACCCCGTTGATTCGGAAAGTATTCAGATATTCCAAGAACTTGGCAACATGAAGACTTGGATCTTCATTGGCTGTACCTCCAAAATGATTCTGCTGTATCATCTGCATCATAGAAGGAGCAATAGAGAAATTGTTCGCTTCTACTGCAGGAAGGTCAATGGTCCCACAAATGTTTGTGGCGACCGGCATTGCAAAATCCTTCAAAGGACGGTCGTCCTCCATCATTGGATCACTTGGTGCAACTTCCTCAAAGTTTGAAGAAGATAGCGATGGTGATGATGGTGAAGTACCTCCTAGCAGCTGTGGTTCTACTCTCCTTGCTCTTCTTAAGCTTGAAAGAGTACGCTCGATTTCAAGGTCTAACAACGTAGATGTTTGAAGACCCCTTTGTGAGTGATGCATACAACCTGAAAAATTAGCAAGAGGAATTAAGAACACAACTAAAAGGTACAAGGAAATTTGAAAGTGGAAATAGTGATCTAGTCTCAAATACTAATTAGTACTTATTACTCCAATTAATTTACCGTAGCTCCCCGACAACGGCACCAAAAACTTGTTGGCTGTTTAGGCTAAGGAGTTTCAATCCTAAAAAGGAAAGTTTACCCAACTTAACCAATCTCCGCAAGTATACAGAGGCAGTGTAGTCAAGGTCAAACACAAGGAGCTTAAGTAATTAATTGAACACAAAAACACTAAAGTTCAACATAGATCAATTTAAAAGGATGGTAATGTTTATCTAATTGCAGAAATTCAGATTTAAACAAATAATGAAGAGATTACTAAAAGGGTTTAGATTCAGAAGTTGATGGATCTTGGACATTAGAATTTCACTCACATATCATAGCACATCTTAGGAACATGAAAATCTAAACATACATAAGCACTTGTTTTAAAGGAAAGGTTGTGTTGCACTTCACCTCCCGGTGTAAGTGCAACGATCTCAACTCAAAATCACATTCTCATGCATAAATTTCATTTTTTATCACAACTTGTTCCTCAACTCATTTATCTCCACTCTCGTGGTAGAAAAAGATTTGAGGAACAGGTTGTGATCAAAAATGAAATTTATGCATGAGAATGTGATTTTGAGTTGAGATCATAAAGAGTTGCCAAGAAGAGCACCTCCATACATTCCTACTTATCTTCTCAGATCAAGCAAGAAAGCAGAACACATGCATATAAAGTGGCCAACAATACATCAAGAGATGATAAAACTGGTAATTTCATAGTAGAAAAACAAGCAACATAGTATTTAGTACGAAATTAACTTGTTGCTTACATGGTATGACATGGGAGCTACTTTCCCATGCCCAAGAAAAGGGAATTACTTGTCCATAATCATGCTTTGCAGATTTGCTATAGAAAATTTAGTTTTTAACATGATTTAGAGGAGGAAAAACAAAGAGACTAAAAAATGTAACCACAAGAAGGAGGAATTCCGGCTTGGGGAAAAAATTCTCCTCCTTTAGCTGCTCCAAAATGAACTGGCTCCTCTCCTGAGAAGCTGCACAATTTGGGGAAGATTGGCTGCACCTTGGAGAAGACAATGGAGAAGAAAAGAAGAAGAATTGAGCTCCTTTGGCAAGAAATCACCTCCTTTCTCCTCAAAATCATCCTCCTCTACTCTAACCTTGCTCTGGGATGAGAGAACTTTCACTAATGACTAGAGATAACCACTCATTAAGTTCCCCTTTTGTTTTAAATAAAAACTCATATTTTTCAAAATGCTGAAACTGCCAAAGACACAGAGTGCATCCAAAGTGCACGCCGTGCAAAAGCTCTGACAATTGCTCCAGAATGTACTACGCAGTAGTAATGTACGTTGTGCAACTTTCCAGAAAGTTGTTTTGGTCGAAATTCCCAGGTGCACGCCGTGCGTTTGATTGATGCACGCCGTGCAACTTTTCAGAGAGTCTATTATTGCCCGACATTCCCAGGTGCACAACATGCGTTTGATTGATGCACGCCGTGCAACTTTCCAGAGAGTCTGTTCTTACCCGACATTCCCATGCGCATGCCGTGCATGTGCTTTGTGTGCCTTTATGGAAACTCGCACACCATGCTCGAAGCCGGGACACGTCGTGCGTGTTGCTGTCTGGGTGAATCAAAAACTCTTCTGAAATATTGCACGCCATGCAATTGATATGTACGCCGTGCATTCTGCTATTTGAGTAGAATTAAAATTTGGAATCAGTCTTTCTTGTAACTTATCTGCAATGCAAGTTATGGGATGAGTAAAGTAACAAAAAGATGGCAAAAGTAATATGAAAAGAGGTTAAATAATATCAGATTGAACCAAACTTGTGTGTAATAGCATGTGAAAAGATGATGTAGAAATCACACAACAGCGGGTATGAAACTTCCTAAAAAGTTTTTTGCAATGTCAATCATTGAGAAATCCCCAAAATCTTGGGATTCATTTCCCATGTATCTTAAGCATCACAAAGGAGACATGTCAGTGAATGATCTCATGATGGTCATCGTCATACAGGAAGAGCACCTGAAAGACAAGTCTGTTAATATACCCACTGATGTTAATCCTAGTGTAAATTTAACTACTGCTATGAACAAGGATAAGAAATCAAAGAATTTACTTAAACCTAAGGCCATCCAGAAGAAATCCAAGAAAAAATCTTATTGGACTTGTGGATAGATTGGTCACTGGAACAAGGACTGGCCTACAAAGAAGGCAAAGAAAGTTACCGCATCTACAACTGAGTAAGCTGTGGTCAGCATGATGACTACATCCTTAGACCTCAATGATGGGTACATGTCTATAAAACCTGAGATTCTCTCTATTTTTGAACCACTATATTGGATATTTGACACCGCAGCTAATGTACATGTTTATACAAACAAGTCCCTTTTGTGTCTTACCAGACCTTCAAAGGCTCATCAGTGACTTTGGGCAATTCTAGCATTGTAGAAGTCAAAGGAAAATGACTGGTGGACTTGTAGTTTCCTTCCAAAAAGGTTCTGACGTTCCATAGAGTCTGACATGTTCCATCAATATGACACAATATTCTTAGTGGTGTAATTTTAGTTAGAGATTGTTTTAGGATAGAATGTAATTGTAATAAAGTTATTACTCATCTTCGTGATTCTTTATTTTTTAGCAAGAGATATCTATGTGATATGAAGAATTTACTTAAGATTCTTGTAAACATGTTTCAAATGAAATTGTAAATTTGTATGATAATAGTTATGTATGCATGATTCTTCTATCCTCTGATGTTTGACATACACGTTTAGGACAAGTTAATGGTGACTCAATGAAACATGTGATGAATATAAATTTAATCCTTAAATCTGACATTAATAATAATAAATGTGAAATCTATGTGCAAGATAAATTGCCAAGGAAGCCTTTTCATTATGTGAACAAAAATTTGGATATATTTGATTTAGTTTACACTAATATATGTGAATTTAATGGGATTGCTACTAGGGATTAAAAACATTATTTCATAATTTTTATTGACGATATGAGTAGATATTGTTATGTTTGTTTACCTAAAAGTAAAGATGATGCACTGGATAAATTCAAAATTTATAAGAAAGAAGCTAAAATCAAACTGGTAAAGTACTAAAGCGATTAAGATCTAATAGGAGAGGAGAATATACCTCAAACTTGTTCTTGGAATTTTGTTAATTCTATGGTATAGTTCATGAGGTTACCACTCCTTACTCACCACAATCTAATCGGATAACAGAACGTAAAAATTGAACCCTGATAGATATGGTTAATTCCTTACTCCAAATCTAAGGTCTACCCAACTTCATGTGAAGGGAAGCGTTGAATACAACTTGTCAAATTCTGAATGGAGTTCCCCATAAAGATGTAGAAAATAGTCAGTTTGAGTTATGGAGAGGGAGAAAACTGAGTTCAAATATCTTTAAGTATGGGGGTTCCTTGCAAAGGTACTTTTATTTGAACATAAAAGGAAGAAATTGAGACTGAAAACTATTGATGCCATCTTCTTAGGTTATGTAGAGACAAGATATGCCTATAGATTCTTGATTGTAAAATCAGATATCATAGACATTAAGGTCAATACAATTGCAGAATTACATGATGCTACATTCTTTGAGGATGTGTTTCCCATGAAAGTTGGTGTGCCCAATGAAGTATCTCAAGAGGATTCGTTTACCACAGGTTCCATTCCCGTGCACGTGGAAAGGATGACAAATGTGGGGGTCGAGTCAGAACAACTATTTCTAAATATGGTGGTTTTGAAGAAATGGTTGAACCAAGAAAAAGTAAATGACCTAGGACATTCAAAGATTTTGGAGGTGAGTACTTACAATATTGAGGATGATCCTATATCTTTCAAACAATCTATGGATTCTCTAGAAGCTAAGTTTTAGAAAGAAGCGTTAATGATGAAATCCAATCAATTCTCTAGAATGAAACTTAGGAATTAGTAGATTTGCCTCCTGGTTGTTCTGTAGTTGGATGTAAATGGATCTTTAAGAAGAAACTATATGCAGAAGAAAAAATCAATAAGTATAAAGGTAGGTTAGTTGCTAAGGGTTATACACAAAGGGAAGGAATATATTATTTTCATAACTATTCTTATGATTCTGGTATGACCATGATCTGAGTGCTTATAACATTGTATTCCATTTAAAACCTTTGTATCCATCAGATGGATGTAAAGACAGCATTCTAACATGGTGATCTTTAGGAAAAGATATATATGGAACAACCTAAGGGATTTGTTGGAGGTGGGAATGAGTTCAAGGTGTGTAAACTTGTTAAGTCATTATATGACTTGAACAAGCCCTAAGAAATGGCATGAGAAGTTTGATTTTGTGATATCATTGTTTGGATCTGTTTCTAATGAATTCGATAAGTGTCTCTACTGCAAAATCTTCAATGGTGTATTGATTTTGTAATGCTTATATGCCGATGATATCCTACTTTTGGTTACAATATGAAAGTAGTAAATGAGACAAAGTCATTCTTTTGTAGCAAGTCTGAGATGAAGGATATGAGTGTCGCTGATTTGATTTTAGGAGTTAAAATCACAAGGTCTACTGATAATATAACTCTCTTAGTCTCACAATGTTGCGAAGTTACTGGAGAGGCTTGAGTACACATCATGTAAACTTGTTAAGGCTCTATATGATCCATCCAAGGACTTGTTCAAGAATGAGACTGGGGTTCCAGTATCTCAATTACAATACTCTCATATTATCGGAAGTTTGATGTATCTTATGAACTACACAAGTTTAGACATTGTGTTTGCCATGAGCAAGTTAAGTAGATACACTAGTTGTCCTGTAAATACCAATTAGGAAGCTCTTGACAGAGTTTTAAGGTATATCAAGGGAATTTGTTCTCTTAGGCTGCATTACAGTAAATATCCTCCTGTAGTCAAAGGATATAGTGATGCAAGCTGGATTGCCATGAACTCTGGGAGTAATGGTGTCTCAGGATATGTATTCCTATTGGGAGGAGGAGCTATTTCCTGGAGGTTTAGGAAACAAACCATATTTTCTCCATCTACTTTTGAGGCAGAGTTGTGTGCTTTAGATGAAACTGGATTGGAAGATGAATTTCTACATGCACTTATGTCCAATTTACTTATGGTAAAGAAGTCACTTCTTATAATTTCAGTTCACTGTGATAACACAAAAACTATTATCAAAATTAAGAGTTCCAAGTACGATAAAAAAGGGCACAGACACATCCAAGTCAGACTCAAGTCTGTAACAAAGTTAGTGTCTAATGGGGTCGTGGTTGTGGACTACGTGTCGGTACCAAAGATAATATAGTTGATCCTTTCACTAAAGGTCTTACCCTGGCCTTAGTGGAGAAATCTATGTTGGGGATGGGGCTGAAACCCCTTATTATCCATAGACAGTAGTAACCCAACCCAACAGACTGGAGATCCCACAAATTGGGTTCAATATGGTAATAACAAGCAGGTGAATTAGATGACACTATATAATTCTTTTGATGCTTCTTGCATCTGTGTGTCTATCCCCTGAGAAACATGTTAATGTCATGACTGCAAGTTAGTAAGATATTAGTCACTGAATGGTGTCAAGTCTTAGGACAGGATGATAGCAGTACATCTTTTGAGACTCCAACTAAATGATTGATGTTGTGTAGGCCGCAACAGGGGAATTGAGTTATTTCCTAATATTAATCATGAAATATGCTTTTTGGATACATGACTTTTAATGCATCTGATTTCTTTTTGTCATGTCTTTATTGTGTTGCTACCAACCTATACTCTTGTACTCAAGGTTCATGTTCAAGATTTTTGTTCATCTAGTTCCTACTGGGGTCATAGTTGGATAACTCAGGTAGATTCAAACTGAAAGATATCTACTAAAATTACAGTATGGATGACTAATTGATAGAGCACACTACACATTGGACTTTGTGGGGGACTGTTAGATACATGATTGCTACAACCATGTGTTTAACATGGGTTAAGCCCAATGTAGTGCGGCTAGTACATAGAGGAAAAGATAGTGTGTTGTCTTGTACAATGGGAGGAGTTTAGTCCCACATTGCTCACTCCTAAAACTTTTGTGGTCTTTATATGTCAGATCACATGTGACACTAGTGTCCAAAGGGTCCTGGGAGAGAGTATGTTGACCTCCTTGGTGGGTATGATGACCACAACACACACACACACATACGTACACGTGCCACACCACGCTCGCCTGGTCGGGCTCGAGC